>CM030794.1:0-2400000 GCA_018127125.1 Rhododendron griersonianum
AACCCTAAACCCTAAACCCTAAACCCTAAACCCTAAACCCTACGTAACCCTAAACCCTAAACCCTAAACCCTAAACCCTAAACCCTAAACCCTAAACCCTAAACCCTAAACCCTAAACCCTAAACCCTAAACCCTAAACCCTAAACCCTAAACCCTAAACCCCTAAACCCTAAACCCCTAAACCCTAAACCCTAAACCCTAAACCCTAAACCCTAAAAACCATACTGTAATAATTAACAACCACCACGTATCTTAGAACCACCCATTTTTTTTTGAAGATGATGACCACCCATTCACTTATTACAAATCTATGGATCTTATTTTTCTTGGTTTTTTTCTCGTCATTAGTGAACCTTTTTAAACTTTGAGTAGAATAATTAACAACCACCACGTATCTTAGAACCACCCATTCTAATTTTAGGTTTGTCTCAATGAGTAGAATAAGAAAATTAAAACACCATGGACCATATTTTTCAAACTTTAGAAAAAAAAATCCAAAATAATTAAAATAAGCTGGTTTATCTTATTTATTTTGTATTAAATTAAAATTTTCAAATTGGTCCATATTTTTCTACTTCATAGATTCCTCTTATGTAGAGAAACCAAAGAAGTAATAATTTTTTCCCAAAATTAAAATTAAAAAAATTAGAAAAGACAACAAAAAAATCACTTTTGGCTAGCCCAAAATGTTGAACATGTATCATCAACATATGGTGTTTCGGTAAATGTTTATTGCATTTTTTGGAATGAAAAAGAGGGTATAAAAGGCTAAAGACAAGAGATGAGGGCAAAATGGGAAATGAATATTCACTTTTGGTTGACCTCACCAATTTCCGTCAACTTTAGTGACAGCTGACTAACAGCTGGGGGAATCTGCAGCCGACAACTAAAGTAAAAGGGAGGTAAATGCAATTTTTGAAGCGTGATGGGAGGTATCTGTCGTTGTCAAAAACCTCAGGGGAGGTAAATGAAATTTACCCTAACAGTAATGCTAGGGACATTCCTTTCAACCAATCTCCCAACTACTCACTTTCACATGTGTGTGGGAGTGTGACTCACATCTAATTAAATGTGTAGACCCCACATACATGTGAGATGGAGTGGTTGAGAGGAAAGTCCCAAGCATTGTTGTTTACATAATATTGATTGGTGTGGAAACACGAGAGCAGCATCCACACAAAGCAAAGGAAAGTACGAAACTATACTGGCCGAAGCAGGCTTGGGACTCAGCTAAGAGCTCATTAGGCCCGTGAACTAACATACTAACAACCCACTAATTCTCTCTGATGTATACAATATTAGCCAAAAAAAAAAGCAGGCTTGGGCCTAGGGCCCCAAGTTTTGGCCCAGAAGAGGAGCCCCAATAGGCATAGTAATATGTAGTATTTGTCGCAACATAAATTGTTTAAGGGGTCCATCGGCTAAAAAAATCAATTGGCTTATTTTTTTTGTCCTCATTCAAAAAAAAAATTCGCATTTGTTAGTTCTTCGTCGATTATTTTAGGATTATTGCTTCGTCATAACGAGAGGAATCTAAAAAGGTTTACGGTTTTAGGTTTAGGGTTTTAGGGTTTAGGGGTTAGGATTTTGTAGACACCCTATTCTGGACTGTCCAGATTAGTTTACTTACGGTCTTTGATTCCCCAATGATGAAGGTCAAGAACATCTCGATATTGTTAGTGTGTTTGAGCTTTGAGCGTTCTGAACCTCATCCAGACCCTTTTGAACTCCTTTTCAAATCCTTCAAGCCATAACCAAATGACCTCTGCAAAACCCTACTTGCATACGCTGGTACTGTACGGGCGTGCGCTGGTAAACTGCCATACGTCAGTTATCGACCGTTGACTCAGTTACCACTGGCGCACGCAGGTAGAGGGATGGCGTATGCTGGTCAAAGCCCGTCAAATCAACTTTATTCAACCACGTGCACAAGACTTTTACGGCCACCCCAGTACATGCACAGTCTCCTGATGATTGCAAACGTGCAGTGCTGCTCCCCCCTCTCTCCTACAACTCCTATCAACTTGTCCCGTGCATTTAATGCATGGGAGACTTCCATCTTTACTCAACCAGCCTAGTTACTGCCTCCTTACCAGCACCCTTTTGGCTATAAATACCCCCTTGCATTTATATGCAAGGGTTTACTCTCATTAAGACTCTAAGGTGGTGTTCCACTTTAAGAAAAAGTGCCTTTTTTTCAAACGGAGGTAATTTCAAGACCAAAAATCATGTGTTTACGCAAATAATTTTCCTACCACTATGGATCTTGTTTGATAGATCTCATTAAGATCTTTTAAACGGTGCAAAAAAAATTGAAAAAATATTTTTCATTTTCATTATATTTGAGTTTGAAATTACCTCCGTTTGAAAAAAAAAGCACTTTTTCTTAAAGTGGAACACCACCTAAGTCTCTTTCTCTCTCTCTATTTTCTTTGGTTTCTTGCTCTCTCTCTTCTCTTGTCACTAAGAAGAGCAAGCAAGAAGCCTCTCATACTCCCTTGCACCCCTTTCATTCATCATCCATCCATCCAACCCTAAGTTCAAGTTCCAAAACACACCATCAACCTCAAAACCAAAGGTATACCAACTTTTGTAACCTTCTGTTCTGACCCCTGAGGGGGCTGGTAGGGTCAAGGCTGGTAATCAATATCAGTCATAGCCCTAAAACTAGCAAGGTTTCAAAGGTCGTGCATGGTGATAGGTGGCGCACGCCAGTAGAACTAAGCCGTACGCCAATAATGGCCGTACTTGCACCACTGGCGTGGGGATCACTGATCATCCTTTTTCTGTGTTCTTTTCTTTTAGACACCTTACTACATGCAAATAACCAGTTTATAGCTTTCTGTATTTAGAACTGTATAACTGCTTATATGTTATTTCTGCTTTAGAAGGCCTTTGGGATCCTTCTGGTCATGATCCAGAGCCCAAATGATGCAAAGCCAAAGCACTGGACATGAGTCGTAACTGGCGTACGATTTCCTATTACAGGCGTACGGCAGTTAGATCACAATCCAGTGGCTTGCCCCTTGCATGGTAGTTAGATCTTGGTCTATCTTTACTCTCCCACACTGTTTATGGGGTGTTTTGTCTATTCATATGGCTCAAGGCCATTCCACTTGTCTGTAACTACTTAATATCTGCCTTATAAACTGCGTGGTTTGTCTTGGGTGTGCACTGGTCCTTTCCAGAGCCCAGAGGGTTGGGAGCAGAAGTTGTGGGTTTAGATCTACCGGCGCACGCCAGTAGTGGGATGATGTACGCAGGTCATCTCTGTATGCAGTGGCGTGGCTAGTGCATACAGGCTTATTCCTACGTGCCTCGTTTCACATCAGTGTGCTCTAGTTTGTTTAAATACTCACAGGTGCTTGTTCTCAATCTATTATATTTGTTTAGATCAAACATCCATCACATTTTGTCATGTAGTGCAACTTGTTACAGTTTTAATCCCCTTTAACTATTCACCCGCCCAAATTGGCTAAAAAATGATCAATGAGAGGAAAACGCAAACATTTTAACCCTAAACCCTAACAAGGTACATCAAATGGCGGATCCGCTAACCAAAGGGTTAAACAAAGAGCTAGTTGAGAAAGTATCGAAGGGAATGGGGCTAAAGCCTACTATGTTTGTGTTACCGTGAAGGAAACCCAACCTAGCTGACTGGAGATTCCAAGATCTAGGTTCAATGGGACAACCTACTTGCAAGTAACAAAGAATGATCACTGTGGAGATACGCTCTCTTGCTCATTTCTATGTGTAGACACCCTATTTTGGACTGTCCAAATTAGTTTACTTATAGTCTTTGATTCCCCGATGATGAGTAAGGTCAAGAACATCCTGAGTTTGCTGGTGCGTTTGAGCTTCGGGCGTCCCAAACCTCATTCAAACCCTCTTCGAACTCCTTTCAAACCCTTCAAGCCAGAACCAAATGACCACAGCAAAACCCTACTTGCTTACGCTAGTTCTATGCTGGCGTGCACCAGTAAACTGCCACGTGTCAGTCATCGACCGTTGACTCAGTTTCTACTGGCGCACGCAGGTAGTGAACTGGCTCACGCCAGTCCAGCCCTGTCAAATCAACTTTATTCAGCAACGAACGCGGGACTTTTGTGGCCACCCGACGTCAGCCACAGTTTCCCTGATGATTGCTTCGTCCGACTCTGTCCCCCTTCCTCCTACAAAACCTTTCAAGGCAAGTCCCATGCATTTAATGCATGGGAGGCTCCCTTAAGCCAAACAAGCCTTAATACCAACTGATCCCAGCCTCTTCTCAGTTGTCTCCAGTCCATAAATACCCCCCCCCCCTTTGCATTCATTTGCAAGGGGTTAGCACCATTAAGAGAGCCCAAGCCCTCTTCTTCTTCTTCTCTCATTGTTTTCTTGTTTCTCTTTCATCCATTGAAAGACCAAGCAAGAGAACAACACTCCACAGTCCATAACACCTTCACATTCACCATCCAACCTTCAAGCCTCAAACTCAAGCTCAAATCATCCAACAAGCTCTAGCAAAGGTATACCACCTTTGTTACTGTCACCTGTTCTGACCCCTGATGGGGGCTGGCAGGGTCAAGGCTGGTAATCTATACCAGTCCTGGCCCTAAAGCTAGCAAAGCTTCAAGGATCGTTGTGGTGAAAGGTGGCGCACGCCAGTACTTTAATGCCGTACGCCAGTAATGGCAGTATGTGCACTACTGGCGTGGGGATCACCGATCACCTGTTATCTGCCTTCTTTTGTATTAGATCACCTTATTGCATGTTAATAACTGGTCTACTGCTTTCTGTACTAGAACCATGTAGTTATTTACTTACTGTTTCTGTCTTAGTAAGGCCTCTGGGGTTATTCTGGTCATATTCCAGAGCCCAGATGATGCAAAGCCAAAGCATTGGATAAAAGCCTAACTGGCGTACGACCTTACTCCACCGGCGTACGGTAGTGGTTTCAGGATCCAGTGGCTTGGCCCTTGCATGGGTCTCAGATCCAGGCCTCTTCTATGTCCCTGTAGACACCCTATTTTGGACGATCCAGATTAGTTTACTTACGGTCTTTGATTCCCCAATGATGATTAAGGTCGAGAACATACCGAGTTGTTTGATGAGTTTGAGCTTTGAGCGTCCCGAACCTCGTCCAAACCCGTTTCAAACCCTTGTCGAACCCTCAAGCCAGAACCAAATGGCCTCAACAAAACCCTGCTGGAGTACGCTGGTGGTGGACTAGCGTGCGCAGGAACCACCTCTATGGCGCACGCCACTCAACAAGTGGCGCACGCCAGTCAGCACCAGTCAAATCAACCTTTTCAGCCGCCTGACGTCAGCTGGCAGCCCCCCTGATCATTACTCCGGCCAGAACTGTTCCTTTCCCTTCCATCAAGCCAAGTCCCATGCATTTAATGCATGGGAGCTTCCTCCAATACTTGATCATCCAAACAGCCCCTAAGGCCTAAAACTGACCAGCCTCTCCCTCCTCCATAAATACCCCCTTTGCATTCATTTGCAAAGGGTTGGCATCATCAAGAAAGGGTTTAGCTCCATTAAGACTTCAAGCCCTTTGTCTTTTTCTCCATTACTCTCCTTTGCTTCCTTTCTCTTCCATAGAAAGAGTAAGCAAAGGAATACTCTCCACAGTCCTCAAACCTCACTACATCCATCCTTCATCCATCTCCTTTCAAGCTCAAAGTTCAAACCATCCATCAAACTCACAAGCAAAGGTATAACATCTTTTGCTCCTGTTTTCTGTTCTGACCCCTGAGGGGGGCTGGCAGGGTCAAGGCTGGTAATCTATACCAGTCCTGGCCCTAAAGCTGGCAAGGCTTCAAAGCCGTTTGGTATGATCAGGTGGCGCACGCCAGTTACTTGTACCGTACGCCAGTCATGGCTGTATGGTGAAACTGGTGTGGGGATCACCGATCATCCTTATTTTGTCTTATTTACATTCTGATCACCCTGATGCATGCTAAAACAAGTTTACAGCTTTCTGTATTGTAGAACTGTTTAAGCATTGTACTTAGTTTTTCCTTTCTGTTTCTTTGGAATGCCTCTGGGGGTCTTCTGGTCATGTTCCAGAGCCCAGATGGTGCAAAGCCAAGCACTGACTGAGCAGAGTCAACTGGCGTACGGTACCATATACCTGCGTGCGCCAGTCGCCCCTTGGCCAGTGGCTGGCCCTTGCATGGCAACTAGGCTCCAGGCCTCTGATCATCCTCCCCTCACTGTTTAAGGGATTTTCTGTCTATTTGGTGGCTTTTAAGCCCTTTACATTGTCTGTAATAGCTTAGTAATCCATATTTAACTGCGTGGTTTGTCCTGGGTGTGCACTGGTCCTTTCCAGAGCCCAGAGGGTCGAGAACAGAAGCTGTGGTCTTAGGCTCACCGGCGCACGCCAGTTGTGGGGTGGCGCACGCATATCATGGCTACATGCAGTGGCTTAGCCAGTGCAAGCAGGCTTGCTTCTGTGTGCACTACTGCACAAACAGCGTGCACTAGCTTGTCTAAAACAACCACAGAAGCTTGTTCTCAATCTATTATATTTGCTTAGATCAAACATCATCATCCATAAACATTTTATCATATATTCTTGTACACAAACTGCAACTTGTTTACAGTTTTAATCCCCATTAACTGTTCCCCCGCCCTAACTGGTTAAAAGAATGATCAAATAAAGAGAGAAATGCGAATGTTTTACAAAACGCCTGAGTAGAGACCGGTCTCCGGACTGGGCGAGGGGGGTGCCATAAAACCCTTCCCCTCTCGTAATCTGGCTCCCGAACCTCAAGATCGAAGGTGACGACGGCCCAGTCTACAAAAGCCTTTTTCAAAACCAAACGGACGTGGTCCAAACATTTTCAAAAGAACGGTTTCTTGGGTACTAACCGCAAAACCCGAGTGGCGACTCTCTGATCTGCGAAGCACTTCGCCGCGCTTTCCGCAAGATAAGGGCGCACCCAGGATTTCATGCACTAAAACACGGGATTTTTGGGGCGTGTGCCCACAGTCCCCACACTGTTTATGGGGTGTTTCTTTCTTATTTCTCTTAAATCCATCTCCTGCCGTCTGTAAATATATATGAACTGCAATATGAACTGCGTGGTTTGTCCTGGGTGTGCACTGGTCCCTTCCAGAGCCCAGAGGATTGAGTGCAGAAGCTGTGGGTTTAGGTCTACCGGTGCACGCCAGTACTAGTGTGGCGCACGCAGGTCATCTCTGTATGCAGTGGCTTGGCCAGTGCATACAGGCTTGCTCCTGCGTGCATCACTCTGGGTCGGTGTGTCCCAGTTTGTCTAAAATGCTCACAGGTGCTTGTTCTCAATCTATTATTCATAGCTTCATTCAAACCAAACATACATCACATTTTGTCATATAAGTGCAAACTTGTTATAGTTTTAATCCCCTTTAATTGTTCCCTCGCCCTAACTGGCTAAAAATGATCAAATGAGAGAAAAATGCAAACGTTTTACAAAATGCCCGAGTAGAGACCGATCTCCGGATTGGGCGAGAAGGGTGCCATAAAACCCTTCCCCTCTCGTAACCTGGCTCCCGAACCTCAGATATCGAAGGTGACGACGGTCTAGTCTACAAGCCTTTTTCAAAAATCAAACAATGTAGCCAAAACGTTTTCAAGTCCGGTTCCTTGGGTACTTTCCGCAAAACCCGAGTGGCGACTCTAAATTGCAAAGCGTTTCGCCGCGCTTTCTAAAAGGGTGCACCCATTTTATATGCAAAAATGTAAAATTTTGGGGCGTGTGCCCACATTATGGTGCGAAACAGTGATACCTGCAAATGGAAACAGGTTAAGCGTTGGCTTTTAATGACTCTTATGCGCTGGAATGCCAGGCGGGGTATAACATGATACTTTTTATAAGAAGGTCACCTATGTGAGTATGAAGTGGGGCCGCTTCTTTGAGAATTTAGGAAGGCAAAATTCTCGAGAAAATACTTGCAGAACCAGGAAGGGGTGTCATGGCCAAAACGAACCCAACAGTGAGAACTAAACTGTGTTAGGAGGAGTTCCGTGTGATACCTGTTGTCTCGGTTTACACAAACGGTAGAACAGTTCAAGACAACATGTTCACTGGTCAGCCAGTAAATCCGATAGGTATTCACAAGGGAAGGTTCAAGGCCAAAAGCTACCTATCCTATGCGGAACTTTTCCATTGTACTCTCTCTCGTGTCAGCTTTGTCTCCAGAGTCGGATTCAGCCAATTTCATTCATGTGGGGGATTGTTGGAAAAATAGAATTTTAACCAAAGAGAATTTGGTGGGACCCACACCGCGCAAGGTGGGCCCAAGTAGGTTTTAGATACTCCTTGCTAAGGAGTTTAAATCGTTGGAAAAATGAACAAATTCCATTGAGAGATGAATGAGAAATTGTCTCTCAAAGTGGGTTTCGGACCAACAACAGAGCACGGTTGGATGGTCAAAGCTGGTTGATTACCAGAATTAAATACCTATGATTATATATTCAATTTCGGGAATAATAACTGTATCAGTTTTATTCCAGAATTGAATTGCGAAATCAATTCCCCTATTGATTATTGGCTCCTCCATGAATATTTGTATTGATGGCAGAGGCTCCTCCTTCAACTATAAAAGGGGACCTTTACTTTTGGTTTTAACACACCGAAAACAATCCAAAGCATCTATACGACTATTGCTCTTTTTGAAAGAGAGAGAGTACAGACACAAGTTGGTTCGACGGGCAGTCTACGGCGGTGCTCCGGCGGCTGAGTGGAAACCGAGACAACCCTGGGAGACGAACACCGACACAACCTCCAGCACCGGTGAGGCGATGAATTTGTCTTAAGGGCACCGTTGAACAAAACGGTCTCAGTTTAGGGTTTAGGGCTTAGGGTTGGGGCTTAGGGGTAGGGCTGTCCATGGATCCGACTCGACCAAACACGACCCGAAACTGAGACAATGGACGGATCTGATCAGCCATTCGGGTCGGATTCGCACTTCGCAGGGGTTCGCACTTCGCAGTCGTTTCTTGTTCACTTCGAAGTGCGAACCCTTGTTCATCTCCTTCAAGGCTTCAAGTTTCAACTTTCGTTCTTCTACAGCTCTACAGAGAACAAACCTTTGTTCTTCTCCTTCTCGATCGTTGGGAACGACTGTGACAAGGACGTCGTTTTAGACGATGTGGAGACGCCGCCGTAGCTGGCAGCGGAGTGGTGGGGAAGCAGCTAGCAGAGGGTGTGATGGTGGGCATTTGGGAGGAGAAGGAGATCGATCGAGGTAGAGAGAGAGAGAGCCGAGAGGTGAGTTCGTGCATGAGGGTCCTAAAGGAGGCGAGTGCCAGACGAGTGGATGAAAATGAAATGGGGTATTAGGGATTTTTTCTTTTTATCTACGTATGTCGATCGGGTTCGGTCACCCGAAAAAATTATTTGGTGCATCCGACACCCGACCGACTAAATGCAAAATCCGACCAAATCAACCCGAATCCGACCCGAATGGCTGATCAAATCCGTCCATTGTCTCAGTTTCGGGTCGGGTTTGGTCGAGTCGGATCCATGGACAGCCCTACCCCTAAGCCCCAACCCTAAGCCCTAAACCCTAAACTGAGACCGTTTTGTTCAACGGTGCCCTTAAGACAAATTCATCGCCTCACCGGTGCTGGAGGTTGTGTCGGTGTTCGTCTCCCAGGGTTGTCTCGGTTTCCACTCAGCCGCCGGAGCACCGCCGTAGACTGCCCGTCGAACCAACTTGTGTCTGTACTCTCTCTCTCTCAAAAAGAGCAATAGTCGTATAGATGCTTTGGATTGTTTTCGGTGTGTTAAAACCAAAAGTAAAGGTCCCCTTTTATAGTTGAAGGAGGAGCCTCTGCCATCAATACAAATATTCATGGAGGAGCCAATAATCAATAGGGGAATTGATTTCGCAATTCAATTCTGGAATAAAACTGATACAGTTATTATTCCCGAAATTGAATATATAATCATAGGTATTTAATTCTGGTAATCAACCAGCTTTGACCATCCAACCGTGCTCTGTTGTTGGTCCGAAACCCACTTTGAGAGACAATTTCTCATTCATCTCTCAATGGAATTTGTTCATTTTTCCAACGATTTAAACTCCTTAGCAAGGAGTATCTAAAACCTACTTGGGCCCACCTTGCGCGGTGTGGGTCCCACCAAATTCTCTTTGGTTAAAATTCTATTTTTCCAACAATCCCCCACATGAATGAAATTGGCTGAATCCGACTCTGGAGACAAAGCTGACACGAGAGAGAGTACAATGGAAAAGTTCCGCATAGGATAGGTAGCTTTTGGCCTTGAACCTTCCCTTGTGAATACCTATCGGATTTACTGGCTGACCAGTGAACATGTTGTCTTGAACTGTTCTGCCGTTTGTGTAAACCGAGACAACAGGTATCACACGGAACTCTTCCTAACACAGTTTAGTTCTCACTGTTGGGTTCGTTTTGGCCATGACACCCCTTCCTGGTTCTGCAAGTATTTTCTCGAGAATTTTGCCTTCCTAAATTCTCAAAGAAGCGGCCCCACTTCATACTCACATTGGTGACCTTCTTATAAAAAGTATCATGTTATACCCCGCCTGGCATTCCAGCGCATAAGAGTCATTAAAAGCCAACGCTTAACCTGTTTCCATTTGTAGGTATCACTGTTTCGCACCATAATGTGGGCACACGCCCCAAAATTTTACATTTTTGCATATAAAATGGGTGCGCCCTTTTAGAAAGCGCGGCGAAACGCTTTGCAATTCAGAGTCGCCACTCGGGTTTTGCGGAAAGTACCTAAGGAACCGGACTTGAAAACGTTTTGGCTACATTGTTTGATTTTTGAAAAAGGCTTGTAGACTAGACCGTCGTCACCTTCGATATCTGAGGTTCGGGAGCCAGGTTACGAGAGGGGAAGGGTTTTATGGCACCCCTCTCGCCCAATCCGGAGATCGGTCTCTACTCGGGCATTTTGTAAAACGTTTGCATTTTTCTCTCATTTGATCATTTTTAGCCAGTTAGGGCGAGGGAACAATTAAAGGGGATTAAAACTATAACAAGTTTGCACTTATATGACAAAATGTGATGTATGTTTGGTTTGAATGAAGTTATGAATAATAGATTGAGAACAAGCACCTGTGAGCATTTTAGACAAACTGGGACACACCGACCCAGAGTGATGCACGCAGGAGCAAGCCTGTATGCACTGGCCAAGCCACTGCATACAGAGATGACCTGCGTGCGCCACACTAGTACTGGCGTGCACCGGTAGACCTAAACCCACAGCTTCTGCACTCAATCCTCTGGGCTCTGGAAGGGACCAGTGCACACCCAGGACAAACCACGCAGTTCATATTGTAGTTCATATATATTTACAGACGGCAGGAGATGGATTTAAGAGAAATAAGAAAGAAACACCCCATAAACAGTGTGGGGACATAGAAGAGGCCTGGATCTGAGACCCATGCAAGGGCCAAGCCACTGGATCCTGAAACCACTACCGTACGCCGGTGGAGTAAGGTCGTACGCCAGTTAGGCTTTTATCCAATGCTTTGGCTTTGCATCATCTGGGCTCTGGAATATGACCAGAATAACCCCAGAGGCCTTACTAAGACAGAAACAGTAAGTAAATAACTACATGGTTCTAGTACAGAAAGCAGTAGACCAGTTATTAACATGCAATAAGGTGATCTAATACAAAAGAAGGCAGATAACAGGTGATCGGTGATCCCCACGCCAGTAGTGCACATACTGCCATTACTGGCGTACGGCATTAAAGTACTGGCGTGCGCCACCTTTCACCACAACGATCCTTGAAGCTTTGCTAGCTTTAGGGCCAGGACTGGTATAGATTACCAGCCTTGACCCTGCCAGCCCCCATCAGGGGTCAGAACAGGTGACAGTAACAAAGGTGGTATACCTTTGCTAGAGCTTGTTGGATGATTTGAGCTTGAGTTTGAGGCTTGAAGGTTGGATGGTGAATGTGAAGGTGTTATGGACTGTGGAGTGTTGTTCTCTTGCTTGGTCTTTCAATGGATGAAAGAGAAACAAGAAAACAATGAGAGAAGAAGAAGAAGAGGGCTTGGGCTCTCTTAATGGTGCTAACCCCTTGCAAATGAATGCAAAGGGGGGGGGGGTATTTATGGACTGGAGACAACTGAGAAGAGGCTGGGATCAGTTGGTATTAAGGCTTGTTTGGCTTAAGGGAGCCTCCCATGCATTAAATGCATGGGACTTGCCTTGAAAGGTTTTGTAGGAGGAAGGGGGACAGAGTCGGACGAAGCAATCATCAGGGAAACTGTGGCTGACGTCGGGTGGCCACAAAAGTCCCGCGTTCGTTGCTGAATAAAGTTGATTTGACAGGGCTGGACTGGCGTGAGCCAGTTCACTACCTGCGTGCGCCAGTAGAAACTGAGTCAACGGTCGATGACTGACACGTGGCAGTTTACTGGTGCACGCCAGCATAGAACTAGCGTAAGCAAGTAGGGTTTTGCTGTGGTCATTTGGTTCTGGCTTGAAGGGTTTGAAAGGAGTTCGAAGAGGGTTTGAATGAGGTTTGGGACGCCCGAAGCTCAAACGCACCAGCAAACTCAGGATGTTCTTGACCTTACTCATCATCGGGGAATCAAAGACTATAAGTAAACTAATTTGGACAGTCCAAAATAGGGTGTCTACACATAGAAATGAGCAAGAGAGCGTATCTCCACAGTGATCATTCTTTGTTACTTGCAAGTAGGTTGTCCCATTGAACCTAGATCTTGGAATCTCCAGTCAGCTAGGTTGGGTTTCCTTCACGGTAACACAAACATAGTAGGCTTTAGCCCCATTCCCTTCGATACTTTCTCAACTAGCTCTTTGTTTAACCCTTTGGTTAGCGGATCCGCCATTTGATGTACCTTGTTAGGGTTTAGGGTTAAAATGTTTGCGTTTTCCTCTCATTGATCATTTTTTAGCCAATTTGGGCGGGTGAATAGTTAAAGGGGATTAAAACTGTAACAAGTTGCACTACATGACAAAATGTGATGGATGTTTGATCTAAACAAATATAATAGATTGAGAACAAGCACTGTGAGTATTTAAACAAACTAGAGCACACTGATGTGAAACGAGGCACGTAGGAATAAGCCTGTATGCACTAGCCACGCCACTGCATACAGAGATGACCTGCGTACATCATCCCACTACTGGCGTGCGCCGGTAGATCTAAACCCACAACTTCTGCTCCCAACCCTCTGGGCTCTGGAAAGGACCAGTGCACACCCAAGACAAACCACGCAGTTTATAAGGCAGATATTAAGTAGTTACAGACAAGTGGAATGGCCTTGAGCCATATGAATAGACAAAACACCCCATAAACAGTGTGGGAGAGTAAAGATAGACCAAGATCTAACTACCATGCAAGGGGCAAGCCACTGGATTGTGATCTAACTGCCGTACGCCTGTAATAGGAAATCGTACGCCAGTTACGACTCATGTCCAGTGCTTTGGCTTTGCATCATTTGGGCTCTGGATCATGACCAGAAGGATCCCAAAGGCCTTCTAAAGCAGAAATAACATATAAGCAGTTATACAGTTCTAAATACAGAAAGCTATAAACTGGTTATTTGCATGTAGTAAGGTGTCTAAAAGAAAAGAACACAGAAAAAGGATGATCAGTGATCCCCACGCCAGTGGTGCAAGTACGGCCATTACTGGCGTACGGCTTAGTTCTACTGGCGTGCGCCACCTATCACCATGCACGACCTTTGAAACCTTGCTAGTTTTAGGGCTATGACTGATATTGATTACCAGCCTTGACCCTACCAGCCCCCTCAGGGGTCAGAACAGAAGGTTACAAAAGTTGGTATACCTTTGGTTTTGAGGTTGATGGTGTGTTTTGGAACTTGAACTTAGGGTTGGATGGATGGATGATGAATGAAAGGGGTGCAAGGGAGTATGAGAGGCTTCTTGCTTGCTCTTCTTAGTGACAAGAGAAGAGAGAGAGCAAGAAACCAAAGAAAATATAGAGAGAGAAAGAGACTTAGGTGGTGTTCCACTTTAAGAAAAAGTGCTTTTTTTTTCAAACGGAGGTAATTTCAAACTCAAATATAATGAAAATGAAAAATATTTTTTCAATTTTTTTTGCACCGTTTAAAAGATCTTAATGAGATCTATCAAACAAGATCTATATTGGTAGGAAAATTATTTGCGTAAACACATGATTTTTGGTCTTGAAATTACCTCCGTTTGAAAAAAAAGCACTTTTTCTTAAAGTGGAACACCACCTTAGAGTCTTAATGAGAGTAAACCCTTGCATATAAATGCAAGGGGGTATTTATAGCCAAAAGGGTGCTGGTTAGGAGGCAGTAACTAGGCTGGTTGAGTAAAGATGGAAGTCTCCCATGCATTAAATGCACGGGACAAGTTGATAGGAGTTGTAGGAGAGATGGGGGAGCAGCACTGCACGTTTGCAATCATCAGGAGACTGTGCATGTACTGGGGTGGCCGTAAAAGTCTTGTGCACGTGGTTGAATAAAGTTGATTTGACGGGCTTTGACCAGCATACGCCATCCCTCTACCTGCGTGCGCCAGTGGTAACTGAGTCAACGGTCGATAACTGACGTATGGCAGTTTACCAGCGCACGCCCGTACAGTACCAGCATATGCAAGTAGGGTTTTGCAGAGGTCATTTGGTTATGGCTTGAAGGATTTGAAAAGGAGTTCAAAAGGGTCTGGATGAGGTTCAGAACGCTCAAAGCTCAAACACACTAACAATATCGAGATGTTCTTGACCTTCATCATTGGGGAATCAAAGACCGTAAGTAAACTAATCTGGACAGTCCAGAATAGGGTGTCTACAAAATCCTAACCCCTAAATCCTAAAACCCTAAACCTAAAACCGTAAACCTTTTTAGATTCCTCTCGTTATGACGAAGCAATAATCCTAAAATAATCGACGAAGAACTAACAAATGCGATTTTTTTTTTGAATGAGGACAAAAAAAATAAGCCAATTGGTTTTTTTAGCCGATGGACCCCTTAAACAATTTATGTTGCGAAAAATACTACATATTACTATGCCTATTGGGGCTCCTCTTCTGGGCCAAAACTTGGGGCCCTAGGCCCAAGCCTGCTTTTTTTTTTGGCTAATATTGTATACATCAGAGAGAATTAGTGGGTTGTTAGTATGTTAGTTCACGGGCCTAATGAGCTCTTAGCTGAGTCCCAAGCCTGCTTCGGCCAGTACAGTTTCGTACTTTCCTTTGCTTTGTGTGGATGCTGCTCTCGTGTTTCCACACCAATCAATATTATGTAAACAACAATGCTTGGGACTTTCCTCTCAACCACTCCCTCTCACATGTATGTGGGGTCTACACATTTAATTAGATGTGAGTCACACTCCCACACACATGTGAAAGTGAGTAGTTGGGAGATTGGTTGAAAGGAATGTCCCTAGCATTACTGTTAGGGTAAATTTCATTTACCTCCCCTGAGGTTTTTGACAACGACAGATACCTCCCCTCACGCTTCAAAAATTGCATTTACCTCCCTTTTACTTTAGTTGTCGGCTGCAGATTCCCCCAGCTGTTAGTCAGCTGTCACTAAAGTTGACGGAAATTGGTGAGGTCAACCAAAAGTGAATATTCATTTCCCATTTTGCCATCATCTCTTGTCTTTAGCCTTTTATACCCTCTTTTTCATTCCAAAAAATGCAATAAACATTTACCGAAACACCATATGTTGATGATACATGTTCAACATTTTGGGCTAGCCAAAAGTGATTTTTTTGTTGTCTTTTCTAATTTTTTTAATTTTAATTTTGGGAAAAAATTATTACTTCTTTGGTTTCTCTACATAAGAGGAATCTATGAAGTAGAAAAATATGGACCAATTTGAAAATTTTAATTTAATACAAAATAAATAAGATAAACCAGCTTATTTTAATTATTTTGGATTTTTTTTTCTAAAGTTTGAAAAATATGGTCCATGGTGTTTTAATTTTCTTATTCTACTCATTGAGACAAACCTAAAATTAGAATGGGTGGTTCTAAGATACGTGGTGGTTGTTAATTATTCTACTCAAAGTTTAAAAAGGTTCACTAATGACGAGAAAAAAACCAAGAAAAATAAGATCCATAGATTTGTAATAAGTGAATGGGTGGTTCTAAGATACGTGGTGGTTGTTAATTATTACAGTATTCAACTACTTATTTGGTTTTTTGGTTTTAAGCTACTATACACATAAACATGTATAAACACATGTATAAATCTTTGGCATTTAAGTGGAAATTAAGTTTAGTTTGGCATGAACGAACATTTATTTCTTTGTGTTTTAAGGAAAAAAAAACTTGCTTGTATTCTCAACTTGTATAAATATAAATTCGTCTCCAAAAATAACCCAACATAACTCTTTTAAACCCACCTTAAAAGCTCTGCGTAAGTATGTTAACTTTTTTGAGCCAACGAAAAAACAAAAAGAATATTTGGCATCTCAAATTAATTTTTGCTACAAATACAAAAAAAACTACTAAACAAGTTTTTTTAACTCTATAACTTCTTCTTTTTGGATTTTTTAATTGTTAGGGAACTTTTACTATCTTTGGTTCAATTTTATACTTGTCCATTGAATGATTAAAGAAATTGGTAAAGAACTAGATAAGAATAAATGAAAATAAAAAGTTTTAAAATTTTAATTTTGAGATCCCATATAGAGCAGAGGTGACTGGTCAAATGTTGAGGTGGTTAATTTTGTTTTTTTGAGTTATTTATTTAGTCAAATAGACAAAAGTATAAGAAAATTTGTGAAGGAGTAAAAAAGTAAAAGCCCAACTTCTGTTAGGAGAAGTTACCCGACAACTCTGACAAGGGAGGTAAGTGCAATTTCAGAAATGTGAGGAGAGGTTTGTATTGTCAGAAACCTCAGGGGAGGTAAGTGAAATTTACCCTTAGGCCCTGCTTGGATGAAGGAAAAAGGAGGGGAAAAAATAAGAAGGGGTATGAGGAGAGGGGCCCAGCCCTTTTCCCCCGTTTGGCATCCTAATTTGTTCCCATATTATTTCTTACCCCCTCTTCATTTTAGCCGGTTGTAGGGATTGTCGGGTCTTATTTTTGGGCTCCTCTTGAGGTCCCCAAAAATAATCCGGATTTGGAGGGGTGTTTTGTGGACGAAAATACCCCTCGTTATCCCCTTTCTCCATCCACCATTCAACCAACTTCTACTCTCTATTCTACCCAAAATCATATTTTCCATTCAAACCTATCCTAAGACTCCTTATTTAGTTTCAGGACTCTCTTAGGGTTTTCATTGAAAGGCCTTAGAGCAAAAAATCCAATATGAACATTTAAGATAAAATGATCAGAAAAATAAGATTTTCGCACCGGTTCAAATAGATTGAAAGTTGGAACACTTAATTTTTAACTATATTTTTAAATATATAAATGGTGTAAAAAAATAAGTGTTCCAAATTTCAATCCGTTTGAACCGGTGCGAAGATCTTAATTTTCTGATCATTTTATCCTAAATGGTCATAATTAAATTTTGACTCTATGGCTCTCGTTGATTAGCCATAAGAGATATTTGATTCTATAACTTTCTTAGGGCTAATCAATGATAGCCCTAGAGTCAAAATTTAATTATAACCATTTAGGATAAAATGATCAGAAAACTAAAATCTTTTCACCGGTTCAAACGGATTGAAATTTGGAACATTTAATTTTTTTTAAAAAAACTGAATTTTATAAAAAAAAAATTTGTTTCATAATAATACTAAATTCGTTAATTTTTTAGTAGAAATAAATATTACGGCTTAAATTGTGAAAGAATAATTAAATTTGCAATTACATATAAAACGTAATACGTAATTAATTTAGAGACTGTACAAGGGCAAAATGGTCATTTGACAGCTTTTTATATCATCCATCCTTCCTTATACCCCTATTAATCCTCCATCCAAATCAAGTATTATTTAATCATCCTTCTCTAATACCTCATCCAAACAACCTATTATTTAATCCCCTCCATAAACATCACATCAATGTAGGCCATCCCTTATTAACTAATACCCCCAATTCTTTCTCTGCATCCAAACGGGCCCTTATTGTTAAGGTAGTTCACGCTGCTTCTCATGACTGTCCATCGGATTTTTTTTTTTTTTGAACCAAAAAAAGGGTGGGAGGGGGCGATCAGCGTAGCAACCCCTTGGACGTGACCATAGGGGCTCTCTACCAGCTGTGGAATGTCCGGTTCGAGCCATAGCTACTATCCGGAAGGACAAACCGTCACCACAGCACCACCTAAGTACAAATGGGCATAATGCTTTATCCCCTAACCCCTTGCCACATGACAAGGCTCGAACCCGAGACCTTGTCTGGGGATGAGGGGCACCTGCCCACTTGGCTACCACCTTCGGTGGTACTGTCCATCGGATTGAAGCACGTAAAGCAAAAGTGATACGGAGTAGGTTGAATAGATGACGCAATAACTCCGAAGATCGTCGAAGTTACGGAAAGATCCTCAGTCATACCCTAGGGCCTTCGTATTTGTACAAAGTTAAAAACATACATCGTCATTCAGCTAAAAAAGGGTCTCACTACTACTGTGTGTACTTGGTGTCTTGGCCTCTCTATCTCTCTCTGGATAAGTAAAGCACAGATACAGACGGCATTAGAGAGAGAGAGAGAGAGAGAGAGAGAGAAGTGCAGCGGTGCCCAAGGGTGTAAACTGGGAAACGGGAAGAGTTTGTTAACTATTGAGAGAGAGTTGAGATTTGTTTTGGGGTTGCGGGTGTTTTGGTTGTGGGGGCGAAGAGGGCAGAATCGCGTTTGATAGATCGTGCTTGGAATCTTTGAATCACACAATTTGGTTCTGAGGGCCAAACTATTTGCGTGCTTCGTACGGTCTATCCCACGCTAATCTGCAAACTCCACCCCCCTGTACTTCTCTCTCTCTCTCTCTCTCTCTCTCCTGGGATGAATTAGCTTCCACATAATCTGTTCAGTCCGATGTACTGCAGTTTGTTTTCAACAGAAACTCCCACACAGGCAGCACAGCAGAACTACCGCCCACCGGCTCAATCCAGCCTCTTATCTGTTGTCTAATTTTTTTCCAATAGAATATTTGCTCTCTCTTTCACATGCTTTAATTAATTGACTGTGATAAGTCCTCTGGTGTTTTGCTGTATTTAAACTGTCAGTGTTCGTAGTATATAAACAACATAAATCAAGGTTAGCAATGGATGACGAGGACAGGGTTTCGGGAAGCAGAAATCCTGCGGAGGGGGAGGAGGTGCGGGGACTATCTTACTGGCTGGACGCCTGTGAGGAGATTTCCTGCATCTTAACGGATGATATTGTGGATTTTGGACCTGCTTCTGCTGTTCCAGAGTCCGTGGCTGTGGCTGATACCTCCAATCATGACCCCAGCTCTGATCCTTGTTTGTTCCAAGGATTTAATTGGATGCTTGACGGTATTAGGAACGGCGCCGGTCTGCCTACGGCCCTCAGCAGCAGCAGCAGTGTAATAGTCGACCATGAGGTTCCTGTTGCACCATGCCCATTTGGGAAAGGGGACAAGGAACCCGTGTCCTGCCCAGTGCTTCCGGCATGTCAAAATTCTGTTTACCCCAATGGTTCGCTGGGGAAATTAGATAGCGCTAGTCATAATGAATTTGGTAAGACTCATAATATGATGAATCCAAGCAGGCCTTGTGACAGCAACACTGCCACCAAGCATCATGAAATCAATAACAGCGGCAACTTTAAGAAACCGTTGGGCCATCCTCCCGAGAGGAATGGAGTACGCAAACTTGAAACTGGGGCCATAGGCTATGATGGCCATGGCAGTGAAGGGAGGTTCAACAAAAGAATACGCACCAGTGACTACTATTACAAGAATGAAAGGCACCTTCCTAGCAGAGGGCAATACCACCACGGTAGAGAGAGGGAGGGGGAGAGACCTTTAGGAAGGAAGAGGCCTCGCGATTTGGAGGATATTGACAGGAGGGACAGGGATCCGATCAAGAGAAATGAGCGCTACGGCAGTGGTAAGGACTGTAGAGATAGAGAATGGAGGGAAAGCAGCAGGGGCTACTGGGAGAGAGACGGCCTTGGTTCTAATGAAGTGGTTTTTCGGTTGGGTAATTGGGAAGCTGAAAGAAATAAAGCGGGGAAGTCACCACCTCAGGAAGCTGAGAAAGACCAGGATTGCAATGCAAAGGTAGAGAAGAAACCTCAAGAGGCCAAGGAGAAACTTCCCGAGGAACAAGCTCGTCGATACCAATTGGAGGTTCTCCAACAGGCTAAGCAGAAAAATACAATAGCTTTTCTTGAAACAGGGGCGGGGAAGACCCTAATTGCTGTTCTTCTAATCCGAAGTGTTTGTAGTGATTTGCAAAGAGAAAACAAGAAAATGCTAGCTGTATTTTTGGTTCCTAAAGTTCCTCTCGTTTATCAGGTAATAACCTCCTCAGCTTTGCCTGTGTTGTGAATACTTGAATCCTACATGTATATTGCATGTGCAGGCAGATTACTTGTAACCTACAAACTAAGAAGCACGTGTACGGGTACTTATACGAGTACAATACAGGTACTTGATACGACTAACCCTAAAAATGTAGGGTACGGGTAAGGCTGGGGTTTGGCTATAAAGTTTAGGGCATTGTATTACATGTACTAATTATACTTCAAATAAAGGAAATAGCAAAATGACTTGGATAATTAGGAATTCAGCATCAAATAATAGTTCAACGGAAATCTTAAGGTGCAATTTAGAGTTTAATGCCATTATACTAAAGAACCTGAAGACCAATACAGTTGTTATTGTACAATCATGCTAACTATAGAAAAAGGAAGTCTTATCAGCTTAGTTTCATCTCTGTGTTGGGTACGGCTTGATGTATGTAGGGGTACTTCTGGGGTACGGCAAAAGTTAAAGGAAAAATTTAGGGTAGGTGTTTCGTAACTTTTGTTTATCGAGTACGGAATTAGAAGGACTATGCAAAGTATCGGTACCCGTGCTTCATAGCTTATAGAGCACCAACACTCCTAACTGCTTGCTGTATCCTTGTGGGACACTCCGGCGACACACGTGGCATGTCCAATAAAGTTAAGCATTTTTTAAGCAAGGGACACATCGAGGACACCCATGTCTCAATTTGGACATGGATGGAAACATGTAGGGATCAATTTACCGTATCGAAAGCTTATTTTGGGGGTATGATACTCCAAAAATATGAGGATAAAAGTACAAATAAAAGAAGCATGACCAAATAAAACCCTCGTTCAACTTGTAAAACTACCTAAGAATTACTTGTAAAATTTAAAAAGGAAACAATAAGAATTGTAAGGATACTATTAGTTTTGGTTATTTCAAGTTGGAATGTTCAACAACTAAATATCTATCCTCCTATATACAAATCATTTTTGCCATGTTCATGTCCCCATTTGTTTAGAGTGTCCGTGTGTTTGTATCCTTATCCGTGCTTCCTAGCCTGTAACATAAATGTGGTGGATCCAATAAATTTTTTTTTTGTTATGGCAGGGGAAGGTTGAGCTGCTTTAGCCTTCTTAATTTTATATCTCTACACATGTAATTTGTATGAGCAAATGAAGTGCTACATTATTTATTCTAGAATTTTAGCGCATTGGAATTTTTGTTTCATAGTAACTGGTGTCAAATAGACAATTGTAAGTGTTCCTCTTGAGTGACTCCAAACTTTGGTAGACAATCGCTTCTTTCTACTTTATTTTTCTTTGGCGAACTTCTTGTCCCCCTTCCTCTTGGATCCTAGTTATTGATATCATTAACTATTGTGGCTGTGCATAAGGATTGAAGGAGAGAAATTTCAATTTTCAGTATATGACATGTTCTTAATTCCGATATTAGGTATTACTTGCTAAATAGTTGAGAGGTTTCCATATGGTGAATGCTATATAGTGATATCTCTACAATGATTTAAATAGCTACTACAAAACGGTTACAGGTGATGTATATTTGCGATCGTAATTTTAATTGTATATTAGTTTGAGGTCCTTTAAAAGATTATAAAACTCTGTAATGTTTTTTTTTTTTTTCCCTTTGAAAGTACGCTTAATGTTGCTTCAAAATGTGATGCTTCCAATTTCCACCACGTGAAAGAATAGTGCGTTTAGAAATATGCTTAAGAATATGTGGAGGAGAAAGGAAAGGATGAAAAAATCCTTATTGGATAAGTTTAAATCAAACGCTGGACACCTAACAGAAGATCTGGAACTGTGGCCAAAGTTGGATGTCATGTTCGAAAATCATGTTTGTCAATAAATCTATTCGTAAAAGTTTGTCACAAGTAAGATCTGAGACCATAGTGATAATTGCATCATGCTACAAGAAATTCATACAAATGCCGCCACATTCATCTTGAATTTCTTTCCTCTGGTAGTCTGGTTGTTCTTGTGCCAAATTTTTCATCTTTCTCTTCAGTGAAGGTTTGTTTAAAACCTATGTGTACAGCTTGTTATTCTCGTGGTGTCCATATTGTGCAAACTCTATGCTTAGTGCTGAATATTTTGGTGATGTCTTTCTACTGAAAACTGAAAGTGATGCTATTGTCTTCTTGGTCAACATGCAGCAAGCAGAAGTTATTCGTGAGCAAACTAGCTACCAAGTAGGCCATTATTGCGGTGAAATGGGCCAGGATTTTTGGGATGCACGGAGGTGGCAGCGTGAGTTTGAAACAAAGCAGGTAATGCGTCAGTGTTGTTTCTCCCGATTTTCATCTTGTTATGTATCATTAGTTAACCAGTGGTCTGCCACAATTGCCTCAATTGCCACATGATACACTTCAATACGTCACTGGTTTATGCATGTTGTTATAAGACGATGTTTCTTATATGCTCATTATTCTGGCAATTGATTGACTATGCTTCTAGCATCTGTAATCATGTTTCTAGCTTCCATCATGACCATTAGATTTTTAGTGTAATCCTTATGTGCTACTTATCTTTTGATACTATAGCCTTCTATTTTTGTTGGTAATGTTCTAAAGGGAAAATCCACTGTATAATAGGAAATGAAGCTAGGGTTCTAAAATGAACTAAACTACTTGACCTCAACTCACGCTTAGCTGGGACTTCGGTTTGTTCTGTAATCAAGCAATCTTGAATACATTCTGAAGAAGCTTGTTAAATTTCCGAGCTCAGCATGATCTCAACTTTATAAGCTTTCTGGAATTGGGCGCTAGAATGCCACAATTGTATAGATCTACTCGAGCTTGGTTCATGACCAGCTTATTCTCCTTTGAGAATGACTTGAAAGATTGACAAGTCAATGTATGAAAAGATTTTGCAACTAGGTAAGTTTTCAAGGCAAGTTTGAACAAAAGACTACTCGGCTCATCTCAACTCTTTTGCAGCCCTAAATGCAATCACATTGCGATACAGAACATCGGAAACAACGTTTCCTCCTGCTCCCCTAGTTACTAGACAGGTTACTCAACTTTGCTTTGTTTTTTAAAAATGAATATGTACGGGTTTTTTTTTTATGAGCAAATACGTATGTTTATCATATACTCAATGTACATACCGTGTCATAAAAACTGTATTTTTACACTGCAAGTATATTTATCATTATATTAGAATAACCATAAGTCTTATTTCTTTTTCTAATTGTTAGGAATTAAGTGTGAGGAGAAGTCCTTGCAACTTTTGAAGAAAGCACTGTTAGAAACTTCATAAAAGTAGAAAGTCTAACAGATGGGATTAATAGGTATAAATCCACCTTGCTTCTATATTATCCCTTAGCCCTGAGGTGTGTTAGAACTATGGCTCATATCTTAAGTATGAAGAGATACTAAGGAGTTCTAGAAAGAAGGCCAGATGCCGAAGCAGAGCGGAACGAGTGGAGCCGAAGGCCCATGCGTTCTGTAATTTGGGGGGTGCGGGGGGCGTAGCCCTCGCAGTACGGTACGGTTTGTACAAGGCTATTTTGGGGATACAGACCAAATACCAGGTTAGGGTTAGAATAGAGTCGGTATAAATACTCTATGTTGTAAACCCTATTTCATACTGTGATAATAAAAGCAGCCGCTCCCGTGGACGTACCCGCTATTGGGGAACCACGTATATCTCTGTGTTGATTCTTTACTATTCTTTACTCGTAAATCGTGTGCGCGTGTGTGACGATCCTAACAAGGTGGTTGTTTAATTAAAAGATCACTATATGTTTGGTATGGGCTAAGAGATGGATACACATGTTCTCAAGTACCTAAAGCATGGCTACTTCTTGATAAGAGAGGTAGCGAGTAGGACACATGTGGATTTGTGTGCAACTTTTTTGAAGGATTGGTTGACAAGAGTTGTGTCTGACACACACTCCTCTCAGAAACAGACGCAATATTCTCAGAAGTGTCCATCCCTCTTAGGATCCAAGTTACATTCTTCGTTTATTATGTCTTGCACAAACATGTGTAGCGAATTTTGCACTAATTCTTCATCGCTAGAACTTCATTTTAAAAGTAGGCCTAGTGTCAATGAAGCACACATACAGCTGTGGGTTATAAAATATGATACTGACATGGTGAGGATACCTTTGCTAGAAAATAAGTTTACAATTACTAGCTGGTCCGTCGTTTTCGTACTAAAAATATAATTTATAAAACAAGGAATTAACTAATATTCCGAAGAATAGTGGTCAAGTCCAGGATCGTCCATACTCCATGGAGAGTAAAAAGCTAAGTTACGGTACTTTCAATTGATTTCTAATTTAATTCGAACAACAAATAGAAGTTGGATTTGTGATTGTTTTGATTAAACTAGTGATTATTCTACAAAAGCAAATTAAAGGTTTTGAAACAGGAGAGAGAAAGGACTAGGGTTTCGATTCAACCTCCCCTTGCAATATAATTGCGGCGAAGTCTAGTGTTTCATTCAACTTGTAACCAGACCACCAATAGGGTAGCTGCGGTAGCAACTCCTATCGATGATCCCCAAAAATGTAATCAAGACTCGTACTCAGTATAGGCTATCTCAACACGGCACGGATCGTCTCACTGGAGTTAACCAACGGCACAACCCATCTCACATCGTAGTCTATCTCAAAGCCTATCTCGAACCATTGAAAATCATTGTGTGACCGTATTTAATATCGCGAATATAAATACGATACGAAAATTGAAAGAATAAAAACTCTCATAAAAATATGAATCATCCAGGTCACACAATCGAAAGTTGAATAAAGAACCCTAAAAGTCTATACAATCATACTACTTGGAGAGACATCCTCGTCGCCCTAGCTGAAAAAGTTTAGCCAGTCATGGCTCCGAAGCCGAAGCCGCTTCTCTGCTTTTGCGTGAGGAAAAAAGATCTCTTCAAAACCCTTTTTTCCTTCTTTTATAATGGTGCACCGAGAGTTGTATATTTGCAGCCCAAGTCCTTCCCAAATTATAATTAACGGGCTCCCAATTCCCAGCCGCAAACCACGTGCAAGACTATAGCTTTTATGCTTCAAAGTTCCATTAGGTAGCTAGCTAGGAATTTGATCCAATGCTTCTCTCTTTTGTTTATCTATTGTACACTCGTCTCATCTCTTGATTAATTTCATCGGCACCGGCTTTTGACACCAAATAAAATCCAATTTTGCACTTTAGCTCTAAATGTTATTCATTGGCTCCGAGAGTCCTGAAACTCAATTATCAAGTATCAAACCCCAAGTAGCGCGCTAAATGGACATAACAAGCCTGAGTTAGGGGGCGTAAATAGGCATATTTACGCACCTATCACTCGTGTTATGCATAAGAAACAGCCAAAAGAAAGATTGCATTTATGTAGTTGCTAATACCAAGTGTCCAGTATTTGTTCTTGGATTATGGCTGCAATTCACTCTCTAGTAGCTGGTTCTATGGTAACCTATGGGTCTTTACTGTTTGCAATTTGCATGTTTAACTTGTTGGTTGCTTTTGAGAAACTTCATCTTGGCCTATCTTTTTACTTTTGGATTTGCTCATAGAACAACTATTCCTTGGAATGTTAGTTCTTTTTTGACATGCTGTGGGTGATTGGGTTCATTCTAGATTCAAGGCAAACAAGGTTACACAGCCTATGAGCACTTATTGTTGATCCTTAACTGTTCTTCAATCCCTAATGCTGGGGTAGTTCTTACTCTCAATTAATGGCTGATCTTTGCTCCCATTGCAGGTTTTAGTGATGACTGCTCAAATACTTTTGAACATTCTGAGACACAGCATAATAAAGATGGAAGCAATCAATCTACTTATTCTGGATGAATGCCATCATGCTGTGAAGAAACATCCATATTCTCTAGTAATGTCAGAGTTCTATCACACAACACCTAAGGACAAGAGGCCATCTGTGTTTGGAATGACGGCTTCTCCTGTTAACTTAAAAGGTATTGTTCATTCTGGTCTTGAAGTAGGAATTTACAATTCTCTTGAAACTGTGAGTTCTCTTGAAGAAGCATACTTCTATAATTAAATTAGCAGGTTTTGCTCGTTTTCTTACGTTTTCAAATTTTTTTCAAACCACAATGCATTTTTGTTGCGTCCATGGTTTGACAATTATGTTGCTAAGGATAAATGCAGGTGTGTCCAGCCAGGTGGATTGTGCGATAAAGATTCGTAATCTTGAAACTAAACTAGATGCTGTAGTTTGTACAATAAAAGATCGTAAGGAACTAGAGAAGCACGTGCCAATGCCCTCAGAAATTGTGGTGGAGTATGACAAAGCCGCTAGCTTATGGTCCTTACATGAACAAATAAAACAAATGGAGTTAGCAGTCGAAGAAGCAGCTCAATCAAGTTGTAGGAGAAGTAAATGGCAATTTATGGGAGCAAGAGATGCTGGAGCCAAGGAAGAGCTGCGGCAAGTTTATGGTGTCTCTGAAAGAACAGAAAGTGATGGTGCTGCTAATCTAATCCAAAAGTTGAGGGCTATTAACTATGCACTTGGTGAACTGGGACAATGGTGTGCTTACAAGGTGCAGCATATTCTTACATCGGTTCTTGCGTACATGGTTTTAATAGATATGGATATACTAGTAATCTGGGGGGATTTGTTAACCGAGCATTATTATTATTTTTTTCAGGTTGCTCAATCGTTCTTGACTGCTTTACAAAATGATGAGAGAGCGAACTACCAGCTTGATGTCAAGTTTCAAGAATCATACTTAAGTAAAGTTGTCACTCTCTTGCAATGTCAATTATCAGAAGGAGCCGTTTCAGAGAATAATTTAAAAAGGGCA
The DNA here is from genome assembly GCA_018127125.1 of Rhododendron griersonianum. Lineage (NCBI taxonomy): Eukaryota > Viridiplantae > Streptophyta > Magnoliopsida > Ericales > Ericaceae > Rhododendron > Rhododendron griersonianum. The sequence continues at coordinate 27,158 of CM030794.1, forward strand.
GCTGCAGATCATGGTGTTACTCGAGAAGCGAGTGACCTTGAAATAGAGGAGGGGGAGCTTCCTGACAGTTTTGGTGAGCTTTTCTATCCCTTGTTTTATCAAGTGGAATAAATTGATTTTGGATTCTAACTTTGCTAATCTATGCTGGGAATGGATCGACTTAAAAGCTGATTCGGGTCAGTAAACTAGACTGCGAATGTTTAGTTTCCCAAGTTGATTGAAAGTCTTCTTTAGTTACTCTTTGTGCATTACAAACGTGTGACAACAAAAGCACATAGGGCTATGTGTTGTAAGTCTACTAACAGGTAACATGATATGTCATCCATACAAGCACATAGGACAATGTGTTATAGTTTTGATAAAAAGAATGCTGCCAATATCCAATGTCCTGAAAATGTCGGATTTCAAAGGTCAAACCATTTGTGCACAATCCAGGATGGGTATTTACTTCGTTCGTTATTGTTTAATTTTTAATTTGCCATTTTCGCTCCACTATTGGGAAGAGTATTTTCTTTCCACAAGGATGCCGTACTACACCACCTATCGAAGGCAAACTTCAAGTCAAAACGAGAAGCTTGTTACCCGTCTGATGGGTTTCGTCTGCCTGTTGGTCCCAAACCCATCATTGACGAGTTGAGAACAATTTCTAGTTGTTTCTATTGAATATAAGTATTTCATTCTCTGGTACCTATTCAACCATGTCAGTCCCTGATTCCCTATGCTAGTCCAGTAGTCCTTCCCGTTATTTTAGTAATGGCGCATTGCTGCCTTCATTTATCTGTTGGCAATGGAAGAAGATGGCGATCTCTCACCTGAAGGAGTGCGGCTTACCAAAATACATTGCCACTTCTCCGCGCCCCCTGCCGAAAAGGTGGGGAAGATGGCTCAGGATTTTTGGATTTTTCCTGCTCATTGTTCAGAAGGGAGTAGCCGTTTAATTTCTTCTGTGGTTCCGTGTAAGAAACCAGTACAAGTTTAACAACAACGTAGGAATCTTTGTGCATCAAAATAGGGATATACCAACCTCTGAGAAACATCTAACAGTTGGACAAGCTGCATTTATCTTCTGTTAATTGAAGATTGTGTTATATTTATAGCTTTTTTCTTGAGATGGGTCCATGGGGCTACGCCAAAATCTGGAATGGTTTGCTAGTCTATAAAAAATGCTTTCCTTTGAATTCATGACTGCAGGCCACTCTGGTTGTGTTTTATGGATTTAGGGTATTTTGGAGATTGGAATCTCAGATGAATATTTATGAAGCTTCTGCTGGAAATTAAATTAGGTGACATTATGTGTATTCCTTGAGAAATAGTCGTTCTCTATGCTCTCTTTTAGCTGCTTAGTATCTCTTTCTTGGTTTGATCTACCAGACTATGTCAAAATCGATTTGGATCCTCTTACATTGTTGTTCAACTCTTAAAGGGTGCTATATTACTCTCCCACCATTTAATTGTTTTATTCATCAGCTTAATACTGCCTGTAGTTGTGATGATTTTGGTATCGCCTTTGTTTGTGCTTATAGTTATAGATATTAGATACCTTATGCCCGCTGGCACTTTCCTAGTCCCTATTATCTTGTTTAATCCTTTTCTGAATCAATATGCCCCCCTTACCTAAGCATTTCCCAGTCTTTGTTATGGCGATACCATCTAATCCTAGAACTTTACCTAAATGTTTTTAGTGCAGTTGAATTTTCACCTCAAGCTTTATGTATTAAACAGAGGGGAAAAAAGGTAATCACCACTATGACCCCTGTACTTTGAGTAAAAATCACTTAATACTCCTGTAACTTCAAAAGCCTTCACTTAAGTAAAATCACGTGTACTCCTGGAATTAAAGTGAACCTTAGTTTTTCCATCCAAATTAACAGAAAATGCAAAAAAAGCTCCTGAAATATGGATTTCTACCTGGAGCAGCATCTGTTGTGAACATCATCCCATTAATGTGGGTCTTATGGCGTGAGAGAAATTCGAGAGTTTTTGAAGGGGTGGAAAAACCTCTGTCTAGGATTAAATATTTTTTGGTGAATAGCTTGTACAGTTGGGACAAGGGGGACTGTTTTCCATCCCTTGACAACTTTTGGGGAAAAAGGAGAGCCACCAAAATTAGGTTTTTCTCTCTCACACTTTGTATATATATGGACAAAGGTACAAGTACAAATATACCCCTATGTAAAAGATACATAACAAAAAAACCCCTAACAATTTAACACTCCCCCTCAAGTTGGTGCAAAGATATCTATCAAGCCCAACTTGAACACAATGGGATGAAAAATCTTACTACTAAGCCCTTTTGTAAATATATCAGCTAACTGGTCCTCAGACCTTACAAACGGCATACATATCAAACCCTTGCTCAACTTTTCCTTGATGAAATGCCTATCAATCTCGATATGCTTCATTCTGTCATGTTGCACAGGATTATGAGCAATATTTATAGCTGCTTTGTTGTCACAATAAAGTTTCGTAGGACCATCGTCAAAGAGTCTCAAATCCTTCAACAGGGTTTGGAGCCACAAAAGCTCACACACGCCGTGAGCCATAGCCCTATATTCAGCTTCTGCACTAGATCTAGCTACCACTATCTGCTTCTTACTGCGCCAAGTAACCAAATTCCCACCAAAAAAGGTGCAGTAGCCAGAAGTGGAGCGCCTATCATTCACTGAACCAGCCCAATCTACATCAGTAAATGCTTCCAACCTCAAGTGACCATGATTGGAAAACAAAATTCCTTTACCTGGAGTTGATTTGAGATATCTCAAAATACGATAGACTGCATCCAGATGTATTGTATGTGGCTCATGCATAAATTGGCTGACAACTCCAACGGCATATGTAATATCTGGTCTAGTGTGAGATAAGTATATCAGCCGGCCCACAAGCCGGCCCACAAGCCTCTGATATCTTTCCTTATCTGTATGCTCCCCAATAGCTCCACTGAGATGATAATTAGCCTCAATAGGTGAGTCTGCAGGTTTGCACCCTAACATCCCCGTTTCATCCAAGAGATCAAGAATATACTTCCTTTGAGAGACAAAGATACCTTTATCAGATCTTGCCACCTCCATCCCAAGAAACCTCCATCCCAAGAAAGTATCTCAATGACCCCAAATCCTTAATCTCAAACTCTTGAGCAAGACGAGCCTTAAGATGGAGTATTTCTTCTGCATCATTGCTAGTCATAATTATGTCATCCACATAGACAATGAGGATAGCAATCTTGCCATTACCTCCCTTGATGAACATAGTATGATCTGCCTGACTCTGGCGGTAACCAAATCTCAACATTGCTTTAAGAAATCTATCAAACCAAGCTCTCGGTGACTGCTTCAATCCATAGAGGGCCTTTCTCAATCTACACACCTTCCCTTCGGTTGCAAAGGAAGAGAAACCTGGTGGTATATCCATGTACACTTCTTCTAAATCACCGTGAAGAAATGCATTTTTAACATCGAATTGTTGAAGAAGCCAATTCAAAATAGCAGCACAAGAGAGTAAGGTTCGAATAGAGTTCATCTTTGCTACCGGAGCAAAGGTTTCCTCATAGTCAATTCCGTATGTCTGAGTGTAGTCCTTGGCAACAAGTCTCGCCTTGTACCTCTCAACTGGCCCATCTGCCTTATGTTTCACTGTGAACACCCATTTACAACCCACTGATTTCTTTCCCTCCGGAGTAGACACTAGTTCCCAGGTGCCATTCTTTTTCAAAGCCGTCATCTCCTCTACCATAGCTTCTTTCCACTTAGGTATCATGAATGCTTCCTTCCAACTCTGTGGGATAGATATGGAAGAGAGAGAGGAAACAAATGCACGATACGAAGGAGATAAACAATCATATGAAACAAACTGTGAGTTGGGATGTTGAGTACACTATCTAACTCCTTTTCTATGAGCAATAGGAGCATCAAGATTATCAGAAACAAGAAGAGATGGTTCATTACCAGATGAGTCAGCCGAAGAGTCAGAAACTGGACTTGAAACCGGAGTAGGTGATAGTGATTGGCAAGGTGGTATTGCACAGGCCGGTTGTCCCTTTTTCTGTCGAGAAAACTTTTGCAAGTTAGGCAACCTATGCGGGTAAAGTCTACCATCGTTAACTTCTTGGCCATTAATGTCATGTTCCGTTCTTGCTTCATGCTTCAGATATGGGTTTTTTCCCCAGAGTTTTCCTTCTCTCCCTCACCATAACAAGGTATTGGGAAGTAAGACCATGACTCCTGAGTATGGGATGTCAACATCTCTTCCTCCATATGATTCTCCCCCTGAAGAGATGTAGTGGAGAGAGGGTAAAAAGAAGTTGTTTCCCAAAAAGTGACATCCATAGAAACAAAATGTTTACGGGAGTGAGGGTCATAGCATTTATATCCCTTCTGGGTAGGGGAATAGCCAAGGAAAACGCATTTACGAGCCTTAGGATCTAACTTGCCACCAAGATGTTTAGGAGCATGGACAAAACACACACAACCAAAAACTCTAGGTGGAAGGGAAGAAACCGAAGAACTACAAGGAAGAAACTCAAGAGGAATTTTAAATTGAAGAACATTGGATGGCATGCGATTGATAAGATAAGCTGCAATAAAAACAGCTTCACCCCAATAAATTTTGGGACATTCACGGTGAACAAGAGAGAACGGGCTACTTCAGCAAGATGGCGATTTTTACGTTCAGCAACCCCATTCTGCTGTGGAGTGCCAACACAAGTTGTTTGAAAAAGAATGCCATACTAAGATATGCCCGAAATTGCCCATCAAGGTACTCAGTCCCATTATCACTACGAAGGATTTTAATGTTTGTGTCAAATTGAGTACGAACCATCTGATGAAAAGATTTAAAGCATGTAAACACTTCATTTTTGGACCGAAGTAAATACACCCAAGTGACACGAGAATAACAGTCAATAAAGTGACAAACCATCGATAACCAGAAATAGAAGTAACTGGGGAAGGACCCCAAACATCAAAATGAATAACCGTAAAAGGAGAATCACTTCTTTGATTAACAGGAGCATAAAAAGAGCGTTTGTGTTTAGCCAGCTCACACGCTTCACAAAAAAACTGACTCCTACTACATTGCTTAGTTAAAGTAGGAAAAAGTTTTTCCAAAATCCCAAAAGATGGGTGACCTAATCTACGATGCCATTGATGCAATAAAGGAAGAGCTGAACTCGTATCTGTTGCAAAAGCTTGACCCAACGATAAGGGTGTAAAAGATGGACGAGGTGCAGACTCCAAAAAATATAGACCACCATGAGCTTTACCACTGCCAATCATTCTCCCCGTATCCAGCTCCTGAAAGACACAATGTGTAGGAAAAAAAGTCATGGAGCAATTCAATGAGTGGGTAAGACTACTAACAGAAAGAAGGTTAGTCGAAAAATTTGGAACATGGAGAACGGAAGAAAGAGAAATGGTTGGAGAATAGCGGATGGAACCTTTCCCTGAAATAGCAGATAGGGAACCATCAGCGACTCTTAACTTTATCCTTACCAGAACATGTAGAGTATGAGTCAAAAAAGGATGAACAACCTGTCATATGATCGGTGGCACCTGAATTTATTATCCAAGGAAGAGAGGAAGAAGCAGTAGATGCACTAGCGGGGATACCTGTGTGAGCAAAGTAAGAGAATGTAGTGGAACCAGAAGCCGTGGCAGATGGAGAATCAAGCTTAGCCATTAGGCGCCTGAGAGTCTGAAACTCCCCCTGAGAAAGAGAACCACCACTTTGGGAAGGACCGGGCATGGAAGCTTGCAAATGAGTGCCAATAGGGTCAGACAACATGTCACCAGTAGACTCCAAAACATGAGCATGAGAACGCACAGGACCACCACCTTTCCCACTACCTTTCCCACTGCCTTTCCCATTGCCTTTCCCGCTAGAGGGACGGCCATGTAACTTCCAACAAAATTCTCTCGTATGCCTGGTTTTATTGCAATAGTCACAGCGGAGCAATTCTTTATCAACAAAACCACTTTTATCACCAAGCTGACCCTGGGAAGACTTACCATCCCGTGGAGGAGGAATAGCAATCAAGGCAGAGCGATCCGGAATAGAAGGATGGACCATCGCACTCCTTCTACTCTCCTCTTGTTGAACACACGCATAGGCCTCCCCCAGAGTAGGAAAAGGAACCCGACCTAGCACCTGCACTCGAATTGGATCATATTCTATGTCAAGGCCCGCAAGAAAATCATAGATGCGCTCCTTCTCCAACATCTGGTGGAATATAGTGGCATCAGCAGCACAAACAGCCTGAAAGGCCCAATAGTAATCAAGCTCTTGCCACACTGCACACAACTCAGCATAATACTCAGCAAGGGACCGATTGTGTTGATCCAATCCCCTAAGTTTCTTCCTTAACTCAAAGGCTTGAGCATCATTACCCTTTCGGGAGTAGGTTTGTGCCACAGTAGTCCAAACCGTATATGGAGTGTCCAGGAGTAAGAAGGTATGACGAATAGTAGGTAACATAGAGTTGAATAACCATGTCATAGCCAAAGCATTCTGTGACTTCCAAATTTCAAGCTCTGGTCCAGCATCTGTTGGTTGTGTGACAGGGCCTGCAATGAATTTCGACATGCCACGGGCCGTAATGGCCAAGGTAAAAGAGCGAGACCAAAGCAAATAGTTGGTACCATCCAACTTAATTTGACAAATATCAAGGGGAGAGTTATCCAGAGTCCCAACCCGACTCAAGTCATCCTTTACACTAGCAGAAGCAGATTTGGGATCCCTCGACATATCTACAGAAACAATGAAAGGCTACAACACCCACAAGTTGATGATCAAAACTCAGCTACCAGATCAGATGCTGAATAGGAGATAAGGTAACTCTAACAAAGGCTCCAATAACTTCAATTAGTTCAAGATACATTGACCCAGAGCCCAAACAGTCCTCAAGTCAGGAGCCGAAATACCTGAAAAAAAGGCTGACCCAGTCCAAAAACTTCTGCAAACAGAGTCGCCGGAGGTCCAACAGAGTCGCCGGAGGTTGGGTCAACCTCGTCGAAGGTCGGTAAGTTCTAGCGAGAGTAGGCGAGTGCTGGTTCAACCTCGTCGGTGATGGACGAGGCTTGGGCCGAACTGGGTCGACCTTGGATGGGCTGTTGGAGGTCCGGCGAGTCTTTGGTGAGACCAGACGACGTCAGAAAAGGGCCGGCGAGTATGGGTAACGTCGGAAGTGGGTCAGAACACCAGATCTGAGGTCGGAGGAGGAGCTCCTAACTGTACGGCGTCGGTAGAAGGTCGCCGGAGGTCAGTTGCCGTCCGGCGACAGCCCTGAGATTGATCGGAAGGCAGGAGTTCCCAGGTATAGGTATATGCTCTGATAACATGTGAACTTTTGGGGAAAAAGGAGAGCCACCAAAATTAGGTTTTTCTCTCTCACACTTTGAATATATATGGACGAAGGTACAAGTACAAATATGCCCCTATGTAAAAGATACATAACAAAAAAAACCCTAACAATTTAACATCTTGTATTCGGGTGGCATTCCCTTTATGCTTTCTTCTTAATATAACTTTTTATTTATCAAAAAAAAAAAAATCATCCCATTCCCACCTACATCCCATTACGCCTAGCCTTGTCAAATCCATGGATTCCCGAAATGTCCTTCAATCATACTTGGGTTGCATAGGCACTAATTTAATCAATTCTATTTTTCCTACTACAAGTTTAACTAGTAGGATTCTGTCTCTTCTGCTCGTAACTGTTTCTACATTATCCTTAAGGTGTTTAGCTTCTGTTAGTGTTTAAGGTCTCACCTATCCATTAATATTTCTTCTAATCATAGTGTCTAGTAATTAACCCCAAGGGTTGGTCGAGTTGGGAGCATGGCAACAAGTAAGGAGTTTACCTCCAAGTTTGCAGGTTCGATAATAGAGGTTTGCCCAGTCGTTAACTTTAGGGTCCTGAAATTAGTTGAGTTGCACGTAAGTTGGCCAGGACACCCGGTTATAGAGAAAAGAGTACCTAGTAATTCCATTTTATTACTCGTAATGTTCCGATATTCCTAGTTATTAATCAAACCTACAATTGTGGCCTAGTTTTTTCTCCTTCGTTCATTAAGGGAAACTCAACGACCATTGCCTATTTTAACCACACCCGGTTGTTGTGGAGGCTCTCGTGGCTTATTTGTTGAAGCTCCTGGAGGCAGTCACATTGTGTCACTTGTTGTGAACACCCTGACTGTTACTCCAGTATTCATATCTGTATTAATGCTAATAGGGGATCCAATGGTGTTTGTCTTGTCCCTAGCTACCACGGTACCTCACACATCCATCTTTTGTTTTACTCTTGGGAACATAGTTGTCGATAGCAACACAAGGGAAGTTATTACAAGACTATTATGATATTAGTCCATCAAAAGACGTTACTAGTATTACTTTCCACATCGCGGCTAGACTGTAGTATTATGGTAATTAGTTAACTTTTTCTTGAATACATCCTTTTTATGACCATAAGCCTTCATCTCATTCCATAGTTGTCAAAGACGCGCCCAGGCGTGCGCCTAGGCCAGAGGCGAGGCGCACCCCCATTGCCTTGTATGACCCCAGGCGAGGCGAGTTGAATAAGGCTCAGACTAGGTGACCAAGGCGACGAGGCGCAAAAAGGCGCGCTTCTCTCAAAATCAATCCCAGACCTAGGATTATGTTGTCTTGGTTAAATTTTTGCCTTTGGCCGTCAATCACAAACGAAACAAACGGGCAAATCGACTAATCCTCAGTTGATCAACAGCCGATCTTCTTCAGTCCTCTCATCGATCTTTCTCATCTGCATCGATCAATCGTCTAACTTGGAGAACTTCAGTCGATCAGTCATCTCTCCTCTGTACCTCATCTCATCTCCTCTCATCTATCTCAGTCATCTCTCCTCTCATCTCTCTCGGTCTTCTCTTCTCATCAACAGCCGACAACACACAGTCAAGATATTCTGACTATTCTCTCCCCTTTCCCCTCTCTGTACATATGTATATATACTAAATCCATATTTTTGTGCATATAAACTACATATACAATTATACACGACACGCACAGTCAATAAATGAATAGGACAAGGATTTTTTTCCCAAGTTTTTAAAATGAGCTTTATTTTCAGAAATAGCTTAATATATAAAAACAAGTTCAAATTTTTTTTAAAACAATCTATTTAATTTTTATAGCTTCATATATAAAAACAAGTTCTGGGATTTTCAAAGTCTGTATTAGGCTATTAGCTAATGTAAATTTAACTTGTTTGTTTTGTTTCTAGATGTCATGCGAAGATAATACTAATAGAAGAGATTCCGCATGGGGATCAGTGACTATTTGACATTTAATGGATGTTTTTATGTATCTTTTGGATGGTAAACTCATTGGCTTAGTGCCTATTATTTGAAATATTTGTGTATGCTATTTTTCCTATTTTTTCCGCATAGGTGCGCCTTGCTTCAAAAAGGCGCACGCCTCGCCTTGCGCCTCTCACCTCGGGCCCAACAGAACTTTGCGCCTTTTGCCCTTGACAACTATGTCTCATTCTATAGATTAAGCAAGTGATCAGTTTATAACTAGGATCACTATACTGATGTCTTTGGTGGGTTAATCGAAAGGAGATTCAGCCCCCATTTGCCCTTTTTGTTTTCTCCACGATGAGCGATGAGCGTGAAATATAATTTATAAACGAACAACATTGGTTGTTCAGGTGACTTGCCTAGACATCAGTACCATGCAACGCAACCTTGCTCACGTGTGAGACATTTGCTACCTTTGTTACTCACCTTCATGAAAATCTTGGTAGATTATGTGCTTATGAGAGGTTATGCTCTAACATTCGTTTTATGTTATTAAATTTTTGGGGTATAGCGGTCTCTGGAGGAGAGCACGTGGATGTGATTATAGGAGCTGCTGTAGCTGATGGAAAAGTTACGCCAAAGGTGCAGTCCTTGATTAAAATACTTCTTAAATATCAGCACACAGATGATTTCCGAGCAATCATCTTTGTTGAGCGAGTCGTGGCTGCCTTAGTTCTTCCAAAGGTTGTTAACGTTTACACTTATATTTTTCTCCTGGGCATTATTCATCCCTGCGAGTTCTTCCCTCATGTAGGGTGAAATTCTGTACAAATCTGCAGGTTTTTGCAGAACTTCCATCCCTAGGCTTTGTGAAGTCGGCAAGTTTGATTGGGCACAACAATAGTCAAGAAATGCGGACAAGCCAAATGCAAGACACAATTGGCAAATTCCGAGATGGTCGTGTATGTTGGAAACTATTTTGTCTTACCAATTTGTATGAATTGTGTTTCTTACTGAAAAATGTATCTGGATTTTAGGTGACTCTGCTTGTTGCCACTAGTGTTGCTGAGGAAGGCCTTGACATAAGACAATGCAACGTGGTTATCCGATTTGACCTTGCGAAAACTGTTTTGGCATACATTCAATCTAGGGGTCGTGCTAGAAAGCCTGGGTCAGATTACATCTTGATGGTTGAGAGGTACTGTGTTGATCTGTTTCCATGTCAGATCTAAGTTTTACCTAGGTGATCAAAGTATGTTATTCAACTAATTTTTGAAGTAGGAAATACATTTTTATTCACTTCGTATTGCTTCCTATAGGGGAAATTTGTCACATGAAGCATTTTTGAGGAATGCCAGAAATAGTGAGGAAACTTTGCGGAAAGAAGCAATAGAAAGAACTGACCTTAGCCATCTTAAGGACACCTCAAGGTTAATTTCGGTGGACAAAATACCGGGGACAGTGTACCAGGTGGAGTCTACTGGTGCTGTTGTTAGCTTAAATTCGGCTGTGGGACTTGTTCATTTCTATTGCTCTCAGCTACCTAGTGACAGGTTCGGTTTATAATCTCTAAGACCATTATCTTCGTTTGTCACATTCATTCACTTGTATTCTTGGCCATTTCTAGACTGATTATATTCACGTTATTCTGCATCTGTCTCCCAGATATTCAATTCTTCGTCCCGAATTCATTATGGAGCGCCATGAGATGCCAGGGGGACCCACAGAATATTCATGCAGGCTTCAGCTCCCTTGTAATGCACCATTTGAAAATCTTGAGGGTCCCGTTTGCAGTTCAATGCGCCTTGCGCAACAGGCTGTTTGTTTGGCTGCTTGCAAGAAGCTCCATGAGATGGGGGCATTTACTGACATGCTCTTGCCAGACAAGGGAAGTGGGGGAGAAGTTGAAAAAGTTGACCAAAATGATGAAGGAGATCCACTTCCTGGGACAGCTAGGCACAGGGAGTTCTATCCTGAAGGTGTAGCTAATATTCTTCAGGTTAGTTCCTCCAGCATGATGTTTCACTCTAATAAGGTTATCTGCTTGTAGTATTTGGAAAGCCTCCCCGGAAGAAAGTGCTTGGGTAAGTCTGCCTACTATTGCAAACCTTTTATTAAGGTGGAGTCTTGGGCACGGGATAAGACTCATTTCTGGTGCTAGAACATTTTTTTTTTGTGCAGTTTTCAGGCTTTCCCCTGTACTTAAGTTAAAAGAAATCTCTAATTCACAACTCTCAGGTAGAAAGCATTTTGAACATATGCAATGATGTGAAAGAAAAACTCACTTGGTTCACCATAGCATCTTCTGAAGTCGTCCCTTGGATTTACACAGTGCTGCCTTTCTTAAAGACAAGACTCAAGTATAATTGAGTGAAAATTAAAAATTTTGCAAAAATCTTTTCAGGTGACTTGTGGGAAGGTGAAATATGCAATTTCTCGTCACTAAAGTGAAAAGGAGTCATCATCTTAAAGATCTTCCTATGTTTATTGCTTTATGAAGAAAGAAAAATAAACCCCTGATAGGAATTAAATAGTTGGATCTGGTTTCAGTGTGAGAATGTTTATTTATATGACTCATCATTTTTCCTATGAGTGAAACTTGAGAGGAACGAAAACCTTTGTGGTGGGAGGGGTAGCATCTGGAGAAAATAAGAGATAGAGAATAGATCAAGGTAGTGCTAAGGGGAGCGGGAGACCAAAGTTACTTAAGTGGTGGTACTTCGACAAGACCAAGGTTTCTTGGATATAACGGAACACGATGCCTTTGACAGAACTAGATGACGGATTCATGTAGCCAAGCCCAATTGCTTGGGACTTAAGGCTTGGTTTGGTTTAGTTTGAAACTTCATTGATCTTACTTTTTATGATGATGCATGTAATTGTGTCTTTATGATTTCCAGTACATTTCAAAACTAGAGTGCAGGCTTTACAATTTGCTTAGGAACAAACTTGGTTCTTGTAGGGGCCAAAATAAGCGAGTGCCTTAACTTTTGTTGGTTGTGCAGGGGGAATGGATTTTATTTGGGAGAGATGCTTGCAACAACTCCAAGTTATTTCATCTGTACATGTATGATATCAGTTGTATGGATGTTGGCTCCTCAAAAGATCCATTCTTAGCTCAAGCTTCCGAGTTTGCAGTACTCTTTGGCAATGAGCTGGATGCAGAGGTATGTTGTCACGTAGTTTTATTAGACTGGCAGGACAAGCATAATGTGTTATCTCTGGTTATATGTGTTGTTGATAGGTGTTATCGATGTCTATGGATCTCTTTGTCGCTCGAACGATGATAACAAAGGCAACTCCTGTCTTCCGGGGCTCAATAGATATTACAGAATGCCAGGTTGATTAGTTATTTAATGGTCTTTTCAAGCAGTAGTCTAATTTTGTGAATCTTGTTAGTGCTTTCATTTGTGGCCACCTTCACTTGGACCAACCCTGATCTCTGCTTTTATGTAGTTGGCGCCCCTTAAGAGCTTTCACGTACGATTAATGAGTATTGTACTGGACGTGGATGTTGAACCATCTACGACTCCTTGGGATCCTGCAAAGGCATATTTGTTTGTCCCTATGGTTGGCGATAAGTCTGTAGATCCTCTTAAAGAAATTGACTGGGATCTCATTAAACAAATAACTACGACAGATGCATGGAGCAATCCGCTTCAGAGAGCTCGGCCTGATGTTTACCTTGGCACGAATGAGCGAACACTAGGTGGAGATCGAAGGGAGTATGGATTTGGGAAATTGCGACATGGCATGGCCTTTGGACAAAAATCCCATCCTACTTATGGCATTAGAGGAGCTGTAGCACAATTTGACATTGTGAAAGCATCTGGATTGGTTCCTAGTCGAGACCTAGCAGAAATGGAAAGTCATTTGGCTTTGGCTAATAAAAAAATCATGATGGCAGATTCTTGTATAAGTGTGGAAGATCTTGAGGGAAGAATCGTAACGGCTGCTCACTCCGGAAAGAGGTTTTATGTGGACTCTGTACGTTATGATATGACTGCAGAGAACTCATTCCCAAGGAAAGAGGGTTACCTTGGTCCTTTGGAGTACAGCTCATATGCCAACTACTACAAGCAGAAGTATTATTCTACTCCCAATCTCAAGAGTTCTCTGTTCCTAATTTTCCTCTATTTCTGTATTTCAGAAAAAGAGAGGATATTTGCTGTTAAATTGTTCCAGCTGCTAACAGTTGCTTGGTTTTAATGCAAGGACCGGATAGCTTTAATGCCCCTATGTTGTTGTGCCTGAAGGAGAGAGAAGCAGATCTCAATCTGAGAAGGGATCATTTAAACTACTTTCAGTTTCAGGTGTGAGATAAGACACCTCCATCGAGGTGTTTCGTAAGTGTCAGTAGTTTAAGAATCCTTCTTGACTGGGGAAGTTTCTAGCTCTTCTTGCACAACACAGGTGCATTTAGCTAGTCGGTCTGATATCATAACAGGTATGGAGTCGAGTTGACCTATAAGCAGCAACCTCTTATAAGAGGGCGTGGTGTTTCATATTGCAAGAATCTCCTTTCCCCTCGGTTTGAACATTCAGAAGGTTTCATATTTTTGCGTTTTATCTTTTTTCTCCAGTGGTGAACCTTTTAATCAACTTGACTTTGCATCATTTTGTGGCTTCTGGAGGTAACTGGGGGGACTTTTTCTTGGTTCAGATCATGAAGGTGAATCTGACGAGGCACTTGATAAAACATATTATGTCTTCCTCCCTCCGGAGCTGTGTTTTGTACATCCTCTTCCTGCATCACTTGTTCGAGGTGCCCAAAGATTGCCCTCAATAATGAGGAGGATCGAAAGCATGCTGCTAGCCATTCAGCTGAAGGATATAATTGATTACCCTGTCCCTGCTTTAAAGGTATTTCATTTTCAAGACAATTTTTTTTAAATAGATTAGCATTTTATGATAATTGTATACCTCCATTCACAGATCTTGGAAGCTTTGACTGCTGCTTCATGCCAGGAGACTTTCTGCTACGAAAGAGCTGAGCTTCTGGGAGATGCTTACCTGAAATGGGTGGTTAGCCGGTTTCTTTTTCTTAAATATCCTCAGAAACATGAAGGTCAGCTCACGAGAATGAGACAACAAATGGTGAGTAACATGGTTTTATATCAGTGTGCATTGAAGAAGGGACTTCAATCCTATATCCAAGCAGATCGATTTGCTCCATCTAGATGGGCTGCTCCTGGGGTGCTACCTGTCTTTGATGAGGATATTAAAGAAACAGAGTCATCCTTCTTTCATAATGAGAGAGCACTTACCGAAACTGTGCCAGAAGATGGTAATGGTGATGATGGGTATGAAGATAATGAAATGGAAGATGGCGAGCTCGAGAGTGATTCGAGTTCCTATCGAGTCCTATCTAGCAAGACACTAGCAGATGTTGTTGAAGCACTTATCGGAGTTTATTATGTTGAAGGCGGGAAGAATGCTGCAAACCACCTCATGAAATGGATTGGAATTCAGGTAGACTTTGATTCTAAAGAATTAGAGTGCACAACCAGGCCCAGCGATGTTCCAGAGAGCATACTTAGGAGCGTTGATTTCGGTGGTTTAGAAGGCGCTTTAAATATCAAGTTCAAAGATAGGGGCTTGTTGGTTGAAGCTATTACTCATGCTTCAAGGCCATCATCCGGCGTGTCCTGTTACCAGCGGCTGGAGTTTGTTGGTGATGCAGTCTTGGATCATCTAATTACAAGGCATTTGTTCTTTACCTACACAGATCTGCCTCCTGGCCGCTTGACTGATTTGCGAGCTGCTGCTGTAAACAATGAAAACTTTGCACGGGTTGCTGTTAAACATAAGCTTCACTTGCACCTTAGGCATGGGTCCAGTGCCCTTGAGAAACAGGTTTTGTAACTTCTTCACGCCAGTATTCCTTTTATGTGGTTAAAGGGGTAGATTACGCTGACATCCTTGGAGGGCTAGATTGACAAAATTACACCAACCCTCCACTAACTTTAAGCTTAATAGAATCGATGAAGGTCATGATACTACATGTTCTTATCCATGGATATTGATTTACATCAAATGCAGCAACTACCCTTCTCATGAACTAATGGATTTACTCAATGCCGTCAGATCAGCTCAATTCCTTTCCTTCGCCACCCCACCCTACTCTGTTCCACTCCCATTGACATGTCTACATCTATATCACCGAACACCACCAACCACCCCATCCATCCGTTCTGATCCAGGGCATCTCAGTGGGAAAACCCTGCCCACTCTTTTTATCCAAATGGATGTCTATTTGTTTCCCCAAACACCCCTGACTCTCTGTTTCCTAAATCCATGCACATCCGACCGCCCTTTCTATTGTTCCACTACCCCAACCCAATCCCTGCACATCCAACCACCCCTTCTATTGCTCCCCGACTTACCGAACACCGTAATCCCCTCCCAATCCAAACCATGCACATCCTGCCTCCTTCCTCTTCCCACTTCAACCCAAACCCAAGAACAGGCCTGGCCCAAGGGCAAGGCCTGGGCCTGGGGCCCCAAAGTAGGGCCCCTTTATAAAGTAAGTATATATATTATTGGTTCGTATAATAGGACAAGTGTGTATGGTGCTTCAGTGGTAAGTTGATTTAATACCACAGGAAGTTACTGAGTTAGAACCTCATTGTTGTTGCTTTTTTGAAGTGTGTTTATTTGCCAAAATAATTCAAATATAGGCCATCGGAGCTACTATGGTTTGAACCTATGTCAAAGAAAATAAAAGGCACAACCTAAGCCACTAGAACCAAAGCATTTACTATGTTTAGTATGGACTAAATTAATTATATATAGAGATATTATTGTTATTATTGTTTTTAATTGTAAAAATAAGTAGGGTCTCACTTCACGATTCTGCCTAGGACCCCCAAATACATTGGGCCGGCCCTGCCCATGAAGCAAGCCTAACACCCACAACCTATGAAGCAATGACACTCCTAGAGGTCACTATATCTGTGTCCAGGGGTGGTCCCAGTGGGGTGCAAGGGGGGACCCATGCCCCTGCATAACTCCAAATATTTTCACCTATTATACTAATTTTCAGGTTAATTAAGAAAAATTCCGTGGAGTTGGTCCCTGCAAGTCCCTTGAGTGAAATTTTTCTTAAAATTGCTGTATGTGTGAGTTAAAAATTCCTAAAATTTCAAATTATCAATCAGTTTTTTAGGTTAAAAGGAAAAGCCTTATTGATCATCCTATCTCGGAGCATGGTCAGGGTCCATATGTGGGTCTGCCTTTTCTAGTCTAGGAATTATATGATCGTTGGTCAAATAGCGTATGCAATTGCCAATCGACATGCGAAACCGAGAAGGAACTTCCTTATTCACCATATGAAATTCCTTTGTGAAAGAGCCTAAATGATTTAGCGTTTTAGTGTAGAGAGAGGACTTTCAGGTGAACGAACGATTTCAGATGCAGCGACCATGGACTGATTTACGTAGTTCCGTATATTGGTTGTGACAAGTGAATTTAATCCATTTACTGAGAAATGATAGGAACCTACCTATTAGAAGAGGTTTTAACTAAAATATGAACAAGATAAAGAGGATGCCCTGTTATTTTAGAGATATAGGTTTAGGAAACAATGTCTGCGCACATTGTCTGCGCACACGCAGAAAAAAAAAAAACAATGTCTGCGCACACGCACAAAATATCATCTCTTCTTTGGACCTCGCAAGTAGCAATATATACTTATAAAATAGATTTTATTTGTAATATGAAAATACACGTTATCCTCTGTCCAATTTTGTTTGCTTGGTATTCTATTATGGGATGTCCCAAAATTGTTTGCTCTTTTTGAAAAGTCAAAGAAAAACCTGTATAAATTTTCACAAATTAACCCTCATATATCATTAAAATTAGCTTTAAAGGTAAAGAGTAAGGGGTAATGTTGGAAATCTCGTTAAACTTTTTACGGAGACCTGCATTAATTGCATGTCCCCTTAAAAAGTTAAGTTCCCCGTACGTAGCAAACAATATGGGACACACGTGGGGACATGGCATGGTGATTTTTAGAAATTTTAAAACCTTTTCCGGTGTAAAATATTTAAACTTAAAAATTATGGGCCAAAAGTGTAATATAGCACATGTGTACGGGTATAAGCATGCTCCATCGGTTGATAATGTATTCAATAGGAATCTTAACCTAAATATAGTGGTTACAAACACGATATAGGTTTACATAGACAAAAAATTATTTAAGACAATTGTTGTGTCCCCACTATGTCCGTGTCCCTATTTTCTAATAATTTTCGTGTCTTGTATCCATGTCGCTACGTAACCCACAAAACACACACACACATACACCAACAGCACTTTCACTGCCGTCACCCACACTACACTGCTCACACCACACATGAAAACCTTATGCAGAGAGAATTGCACCGAAGACCCAAAGAATTGCTTATTCGTGACGTTTTTATGCTGAAAATCTGCCATAACAACACTTAGACACACCACCAGAACCAGCCAATTACAAAATTTGGTGATTGGCAGAGGCATGAGAAAAGGGCTGGTGGTGGTGGCTATGGGCCAAGGTGGGAAGACAGAGGCGGAGCAGGTAGAGAGACCTTGAGGTTGGGGGACAGGCTGTGCCTAGTTGGTGATGGGGTGATGGGGAAGAAGGTGGAGAAAGAGAGTGGGAGGGAGGTGGCTTCACAGTCCTAATTTATGGTTTCTACTTATAGGTGATTTGTGGGGGTTGCAGTGATCGAATAGAGAAACAATGGGAGGGATGCAAGGATATTTTCACTTACAGATTAAGGGGTGGCTTGCAAGTGAGACAATTTGTTGAGCATAATTGTATGACTGCTAAATAGAAGTTTATCGAATTAGTACAGATAGCAGTATTCTGTTTAACTCGTTATCAATGTTCAAGACATGGGTATACCATTATACGAATCTAAAATGCAAGGGCTGTGTAATTTGCCCTACTAAGGGGTTGGGTATACTTTCAATTTCTTTCTTTTTTTGCTTGGGATCCTTTTTAACTCTACTTCCATTTCCAGATTCGAGATTTTGTGAAGGAAGCTCAAAACGAATTGTCAAAACCAGGGCTCAACTCCTTTGGTTTGGGGGATTGCAAGGCTCCAAAGGTTCTTGGTGACATTTTTGAATCTATTGCTGGTGCCATCTTTCTTGACAGCGGACGTGATACTACTGTTGTTTGGCAGGTGACTTCCAGAATTCTAACATTCAATTTGTTGTACCATCTTTTTTGTGTTTTGCCTTCCATTTTCTTAGTCCTCAGTACTAAAGTTGTCAATTTCGTGCCGGCACCGTTCAGATTGGTAGCAACATATGTTTTATATATTTTAAATATATTTACAAATAACCAAAAAAACTCAAAGTAGAGTTAATAAAACAAATTCTAGCACTTAGATATACCTTAACAGTAGTCCTAGTAACAAATTAAGATGATTTAACGTATTATAGACTCCAAGTTTTGTTGAATTATCTTAAAATTCTAGCCTTTTTTTAGGAAGAGGAAAAAATGCACGAGTATTTTTGTACAGGCTGTACCCGTACACCCAGTATCGACGGGTACAGGCTGGTATTTTTGCTGGTACTGAACACCTGTTCCGTTCTATTACCGGTATGTTATGGGATTGACAACACTGCTTAGTACTATGAAACACGACACTCCTACTGTTTTCTGAATCCGTGTCGGACACTCTAAGGACACATGACATGCCAGGGACAAGCGGGGATGCTTACGGGACACGCCACGTGACGTGTCCAATAAATTTAATTGTTTTTAAGCAGGGGACACATCGACACCTGTATCTCAATTTGGATATAGATAGAAACATCACAAGGATCAATTTATAATATTGAAAGCTTATTTCGTGGCTATTACATTCCAAATATATGAAGAAAAAAAAATGCAAAATTATAGAATTATGGACCAAATTAAACCCTTGTTCAACGTGTAATACTTAAAAAGGAAACAACACAAATGTAAATATACCTTTAGGCTTTAGTTTTGGTTATTTCCGGACGGAAGTGTTCATATATATATGTATACCAGTCAGGATCCTATGAGGGATTCCTTACGGCCTTACCGTAAGGGACTCCCCTTTTCCGATCGAATTGCGACGATCCGAGCTGCTCAATATGTTCAGAACATGATTTTAAGGGTAATCGCGAGAAATCGCCCAAAAAAATGATCGGGAAGGGCTTGATCTGAACAGTTTTTCATAAAAACACTATAAATGCATTTTATGCAAAACTGTTCGGATCAAGCCCTTCCCCGTCATTTTTTTGGGCGATTTCTTAAGGTACCCTTAAAATCACATTCTGAACACATTGAACGGCTCGGATCGTCGCAATTCTATCGGAAAAGGGGAGTCCCTTACGGTAAGGCCGTAAGGGATCCCTCATAGGATCCTGACTGTATATATATGTATACATCTATCTACTTGTTCCGACCTAGGATAATAAGATCATGAGCTTGGTCTTACTTCACCGTCAGGAAATGAAAGAAGACTTCCATCTCCAAGTTTCACTCACGTGTATATATATATATATATATATATATATATATAAAATTTCTGCATTGTCTTCCATACCGTGTCAGTGTCTGTATCCGTGCTTCTTAGCCTTGGTATATTTCAGGTCTTCCAACCTTTGCTGCATCCAATGGTCACTCCAGAAACTCTACCAATGCATCCAGTGCGGGAGCTGCAAGAACGGTGCCAGCAACAGGCTGAAGGTCTGGAGTACAAAGCTACTCGAAGTGGCAATGTGGCCACTGTAGAAGTTTTCGTTGATGGTATCCAGGTTGGGATTGCTCAGAATCCACAAAAGAAAATGGCGCAGAAGTTAGCCGCCAGGAATGCCCTTGTTGCTTTGAAAGAAAGGGAGACAACTGTAGCTAAGGAGAATGGTAGTGAAGATGGAAAGAAGAAGAATGGCAGCCAAACATTTACAAGACAGACCTTGAATGACATCTGCTTGCGTAGAAATTGGCCAATTCCATTGTATCGGTAAGAAGAATAAATGGAATGAACTTGTCTTTGTTGGTACTACTTGGTAGTAATGGTAGGTTACATGTTAAACTTTATGGGTTGAATTCTATGAAATTGTTGATTAAGCCGTTTTGAACTTGAAATCTATAGGTGTGTGAACGAGGGAGGCCCTGCACATGCGAAAAGGTTTACGTTTGCTGTACGCGTGAATACTGCTGATAGGGGTTGGACAGATGAATGTGTTGGAGAGCCTATGCCAAGCGTCAAGAAAGCCAAGGATTCTGCAGCAGTTCTTCTCTTGGAACTTTTAAATAAATGGTATTCATGAGAGCATTATAGATCTATATAAAACAAGTGTATGTAGCACACCACCTTCATATTGCATTGGACTTGTCACGCATGGTGATAACTTTGTGGGTGCCATGCCCTGGGTCAAGATGTTTATTCAACTTGTGTTTGCATTTGGTGGGGGGCCAATGCCAAGTGTTGAAATCTGACGACTTTTGTAACACTTATGACACCAGCGATAATAAGACAGTGATGGTAGCACTGTTGGTGGAGTTTTATATCCCTCCTGGTCATTGGTTAGTCTAAGCTTCCTCCTATAGTGGGCTTCTGTTTGTCGACCAACTTCAAGTGCCTTGTGCTTTCATAAGACCTTAACCTTCAGCAATGTAAGCAACTCTGTTGCTATCTAGAGTTTTATGTAACTAATGCTAATAAGTGAATTGGGTGAAATATGGTGTGATGTTTAACCGGGTCTCAATTCTAATCAAATTCCGGAAAACTTATTGACTTGATACAAGCCATTGCAAAAAGAGTTCTTCGTGTGAAGCCCTGAAATTTATCCTTCCAAATTTGATATGGGAAGACATTTTTGGGTACTCCTGACCATCGTGAGCACATCAGACTTCATGGCGTTGCTCTTTTAGTCTCTTGCTGTTTCTATGTTTTGGAGCTTCATATTGATGGGTGGGTTTATAGGAGGTGCTGTGAGGGTTCTGGCCATTCTGCAAAGCTCACCAATTTTTTCTAAATATGTGCGACTTGATATTTTATTACTATATATGTGAACTACTCCTATCAGCTATTTCTTTATAAAGTGAGTCTTTCTTCACAATTTCATCAAGATCATAATGTTGTATCTTTTGCTTTCAAATACAGCGGACCAAAATAAGTCTTTTTTCATTATGCAGGTTGAGATGTAAGTAAGTTGAAAAGATAACTCAGTGATGAGTTTCGTCCGCGGATAATCAACATGTCCTACTTGAAATGGAAATGGTTAAAAAAATTCTAGTTCGATTACGAGAAAACATATATCAATCCAATCACAAAAATAGCATGAAATATAATCATGGATATATTAAAGAAAAACAAAATCCCTCTTCAGTTTCTGGTTACAAACTTGTTCAACCAAACAACCGTGGCTTGATAGTTATTGAATTTGCTACTGGGGTGAAGATCCTTCAACTTCCCATTCGACTGCTGTCGATACAACTTATTAAGAGATAGAAGAAATGCCTCTTTCAATCTATCTCCTCAGGGTATGCATAATGTATTCAGCATAGAGGTCCCTGCACCGGAAAATCATTTCAAAAACCACCTTAAATAATGTATGGGAGAAGACTATACTTTAGAAAAGTCGAGGGCTGGAATATTCGACTTTTCACACTTTAACTTACATTGAGTACTGGATAGCATTAAGGGCTGTATCGGAAGGTAGGAAATCGTTAACTGCAACCTCCTTGTTTTCATTCTTCTTATCTGTGCATTTGGTTAGGAGTCATTGCGCTCTCTATAGAGTGAATTTGTTACTCAAAATAACATTTGTAAATTGCTAGAGGCAAAGCAATAGGTAGGATAACAATTTAAAAGGAAGTGTAGGATTACAGTCTTCAAAAAAGCGTCGGATCTCAGCAAGGCGATGAGGAGAGAGTTGTTTGATGTCAGTGTAATGCCTATACTCTGGATCATCAGCGCATACTGCAATGATCTTATCATCTTTCTCTCCCTGTTAGGTTAGACAAATGGAAAGCAGATACGATTTCTCATTTACTTTCAAACCGATGGGATTGATATTGCAAAAGGATCAATTCGGTTGTTTCCATTAGGAGTTCAAACTTAAAAGAGTACCTGATCAATCATTGGCATAAGTCCAATGGCCCTGGCTCTGAGAAAACAACCAGGAAGAACCGGTTCCTATTCCAAATGAGAATTCGGTAATTGTTATTACTTTTCTGTACATTACAATTGTAAACAAGAAGCAGCTAAATGTCTAAAAACAACAGTTGTCAAAGAAAACATGAACATTCTCCTCCAATTGTCATCTGTGACAGATACTGGAAATTATTTGTAATAGGTTTTCTTTGATGTACATTTCAGGCATTGTAAAGTTGTAAATTGGATCTAATGAAAGAGAATATATGAAGAAGCTAAATAAACTAGGGAATCTCAATCACTATTGAACGACTCTGTCACTTAGACTTATTATATATTCCTATTATCAGTGGTGTCAAAACCTTATACCTATCCCGTACGATTAGATCATGTAGTGGTAAAAATGATACTAATTACCGATTCCTAAATGTATCAATTTCCTAACTATATTGCAAAAAAGGAGTGTAGATGTCAAAAAAGGGAGTGTAGAATTCAATTTCCTAACTATATTGGATATTACTATTTTTTGATCTTATAGTTGGGCTTTGCTAACATAAAAGTACGGAGTAATAAGTTTGATATTATCGTATGTTACCATACTCTATACTAGTCACATATGATACATGAAATTTAATAGTAATGATACACAAAATGTACCACGTTTTGACAACCTTGTACATTTTCCAGAGGCGGCTCCACCTTTTGCTAAGGGTGTTCATCACTTGAACATGTTTTTTTTTTTTTTTTGTTAAATAAAACATGTAGTAGTAATTTCGATTTAGCTTGATTTTGTAACGCCCCGACTTTTTGGAAGCAAAATAAAATAATTTCTTAAGAAAATTTGCTAAATAAACATAATTTTCCAAAATAAAGGTTTAACTATTACAATCTCAAGATAAATTACTAATCCAAAATATATTAACTTCAGAGCTGACTCTAGGCTTGATACGAATCCCAAGCATACTCGATCTCTGCTCCTGATATTCTTTCCGTGTCGAACTGCACCATCGTAGAATCTCCTCCATTGAATTCTGCGCCCTCTGGCAAATTGATCGCCGAAGCAATCGATTTACCAGGATACAGATGTATCCATGAGCGATAAATCACCCAGTAGAATAATCCAACCCAACCACCCCTCTTATTTTACAGCTAGCAAGCAAACAATATAATAATGATGCAAGGAAGTAAAACAGAGAGTTTTCACACAAACCAGTTTATTACTATCTATTAACCCTACGTGAAATCTAAGATCTCATCCACGAGATCCTTTCCTCCCATAACCACTAACTATGACCGTGTCATGGAAAATCCCCCCTTGCTTGTCCTGCACACGGGGTTCTAAACGAGTTCATCTAAGTTATGTACTTCGCATGAATTCAATTACAACCATAGCAGGGGGTACGATTACCCTTTGGAACTTCCCATGGCGTACCATACATTAGGGTCGCACCATTCCTAAGCCACTAACTATGACCGTGTCATGGGACAATCCCCCTTGCTGGCCTTGCAAGGC
This sequence comes from Rhododendron griersonianum, assembly GCA_018127125.1. Taxonomy (NCBI): domain Eukaryota; kingdom Viridiplantae; phylum Streptophyta; class Magnoliopsida; order Ericales; family Ericaceae; genus Rhododendron; species Rhododendron griersonianum. The sequence continues at coordinate 51,064 of CM030794.1, forward strand.
ACGATTACCCTTTGGAACTTCCCATGGCGTACCATACGTTAGGGTCACCACAATGTCATCAATCCAGGGCCCAACAGGTCACCCTTGCCATAGCTATGGCCTAAATCACAATTCCACAATTTCATAACTCCAACACTTCACCATTTTTCCATTAACTCAGCATCGTCTATGTGAAATCTATTCGCATACCACCTCATGTCTCTAGGGTCCAATCTAGCATATCAATCAGATGTTGGAATAATAGATAAGCAATCAGAATAATAATTGAAATAAACAATAAGCATAAAAATCACGGAACCTTTTATGAATGGGCCGAAACATAAACTTAATAAACTTCAGGGGCAAACTTTAATTTAGGTTTCATTTTTTTTAAAACCAACCGGCATGAACAGTACCAACAAAAAGCGTGAACAGTAACCATGCTTGTGAACAGTGAATATTTTCGGAAAAACTGGGTTTCGTTCATTCGATTCTAATTTCGATTCTTTTTCTTTTTAATCATAAAAACTAACATCTTAGCACGTTAATATACTTAGGGGGAGATAGGGATAGCAATTAATCTACCTTTAATCTGGACAAAACGATTCGGTGGAGTCCGGTGGATTTTCGTTTGGCGACGAAAGATCGATATTCTAGCAGTAACTTTAGACTGGAATAACTTGATCAAACCTCTTCCGTTTTGGATGATTCTTGTGTCTAACGTGAAGATCTTGAAACGCTCTACAACTTTCGTGAAGAAGTCTAATCCCGAAAACCATTCGAACTAGGAGAAAAATGGGGATTTTCATAAGTCCTGTGTGCTGTCTGGAACAGAAATCCGAAAATTTCACTGAACTTTGGACGGCGATAACTCTATCAATGCTTGATCTTTTTGGGCGATTCTTGGGTTGAAATTGAAGCCCTCGACGCCCTCTACAACATTCGTGAAGGAACTCTGGCCTAAAAACAACATTAGCTATGAAGAAACAGGCCGTGAACAGTGGTACGTGATATGGACGAGAATGGAGTTGTTTTTTTGGTTTTTGTAATGGACGAGGAGTAGCGTGGTGTGCCCTAGGGTCGAAGTAATGGGATATTTATAGGAGAATTTTGATGAGGGTGATAAGATTGTATTCAAAAAGGTTTCTATCTCTTGGGCTTTGAGATGGACGAGATGATGACGAAAATACGATAGGGAAGAAGTAGAGACGGAGTAGGAGTAGGAGAGATGGAAGAGAATTAATGCAATTAAAAATAAAAGAGATAGACAAGATAATATACCTATTTTTTTGTATTTATCTATTAGGGAAAAGAAAAATAATAATTAAGACCTAATAATATTAATGCTATTATTAAAAAAAAAAATATTGGGTCGAAAATCCGGGTTGTTACAGATTTTCACACCCAATTTTCACTCTCGAACACCCAAATCAAAAGTAAATTGAACTCTCAACCCAAAAAAATCAGCCCACAAATTGTGAAAACTCATCGAGTGCGATTGAAATATCTTGTGTATTTTGCTTTTTTTGGATGACAGCTGATATTAATAGGTTAAAATTTTTGTTCATAGAGTTGTGGTCTAGAGTTATGATTTTTTGGGGCCGCCACTCACATTATCACATTCGACTGAATTTGGTGAAGCTTTTCTGCAGGTTAGATGGGAATCCAAAATTACCTGCATGAGGACTAAAACATCCAATGGGTCATTATCTTCACATAGGGTGCGAGGGATGAAACCATAGTTATGGGGATAGACCACGGATGAATACAAGACCCGATCAACCTGGACGTCAATTCAAGAAGTGATAAAAACTAAATACGTCATCGACAATTTAAGATCGAATTATACATAATCTATTCTTGAAAACATACTACAAATTGTACGTCAACTTACAATTCATGGAGTAATTAACCATCTCTTACCCAAGCCTAAGACAAGTTACTCATACATTCAAATAATTGGAAACATCATCCAATGTCAGCTTTGGAATAATTATTCATACCTTAATCAGTCCCGTCTTCTTGTCAAGTTCATATTTAACCTTACTGCCTTTTGTTATCTCAACAACCTGTAGCATGTGAACTAACACTTGAATAGGCGGAAGATATCAGCATTAGGAGGGACCAAAATTCCATAGAGAATCCTATCAAAGATTTCAAATATTATCAATGTCGGTCCTTCCAATGGTTCTTTTTGTTTGTAAGAGACAAAAACTCTCTTGATCAATCGTCTTTTTTCTTTTTGGTTCTTGTTTTTCTGAAAAAGGAACTTTAATTTGATGCTTCATCTTAAAACAAGTGACAAATAGATGGCAAATAACAATACAAGTTGGTGGTTAATATGATCCTTCCCCAAAAAAGGGAAATATATATGGCTGGCTCTAAAGTTTAGTAAGACTTACACAGTTGACTATAAGGGGTGCTTCGGGCCCTGGAACAAAGATTGCAAAATGACTAGTATTAGTATTCTAGTAAGCATTGAACACCTTTGACTAGTATTACTATAAGGGGTGAGACTTGCTGATTGAAAATCATAATTTTCAGTCGATACCAATCTCAAGATCATGCCAGGGATGTGCAGCAACCGATCTTCTAGACAAAGATGAGAGGATCCTCTCATTGAGACGGGGAGCAGGTCGCCATGATTGAGTATCCTGAGCTTCATCATCATTTTTGGTACCACTCATTTTCTACCAAATAAAAAAAAGTTTAAAATAGGATAAATCATCAATTTATATTGGCAAAACATGTTATTTATGTTGGCAAAAAATGTTTTGTCTGTGATTGTGGGTGCATGACGTCGTGACATATATTCATCAACCCATATGAGAAGATGCAAATATTAAACTCAACATGGAAAACATATGTATGTATATAGATATATATATATAATCAAAGAAAATAACACACACACACACACACATATATATATACTAGTGAAAGGGCGACGTGCTACGCACGTTTTTAAAGCGTTTATGTCGTGCCCGTTGAGTTTGTCTTTGTGGATATGCCTGAGGGAATGATCGTTGCTTGTATCTTTTATGATGGACTTGGTTAATTGACTTAGCATTATAGAGTTTAACGCGAATTTGTCGGCTTTATTATTTAACTGTATTAGGTCGATGTTCTTTATTTCTATCGGAATGTGTAGATTCTGCTCTTGAACCAGAATGAAGACTTCTTCTGGCATTGTTACGAGATGGGGTGATACTTTTCCTTTGTACCGTTCAGTATAGAGAAGTTGAAGGTGAAGCGCATACGTTTTATTATACAAACAGAGTGGAAGTTAATTCATTCACACATGCCCTGAGGATACAACCACTGAACATAGCTTGTGATACACAGAGGGCAGGATTACAAACCCAAACAAAGTTAAGTTTTGAGTTTGAGTTGCGTCCTTTGTGAACAGGCATGTAGCCAAGGGTACGTTTGTAGGCATCCACACGAGGTAGGAGGATAACGAAATTGTCTTCATCCCTTTCAACGACAAGGGCATTACCATTAACACATCCTAATCACGTGTACTATCTTAGGGAATACATATTCTTAGATCAGTGCCATTGCAGCGAGATATCTTCACGCATGTCCCTTGAACTTGTAACGAAGGATCACAGCAAGATAGTCTTTTTCAACCTTTGATCCACAATATTCATCCCGACCAATGCTGCCCTTCATTCCATGTGTATATTTCAGCTCTGATTTCACTTCGCAAGGGTTGAGCAGAATAAATAACAGATGACAGCACCACAGCTTTCTTCGGTTACAATTCCTTCACAAGCTGGTACCTAGCGTAAGAGACAACCAATTACTACTGTCCATTTGTTAAAAAATGCATTTATCGTAACAAAATATTTCGTAAACAAACAAACAATGGAAATGGAATAATTTGCTTTCGGAGAGGAAACCATATCATATTCAAATTGGTGTTTATTTTGCTAAAGTGACTTACATAGTTTGTAGGCTGAACCGTGCATACCAGGCGCCCTTTTCCCATCTTCACCAGTCATCAGTCACAATCGATCTCGATCTCTCCTGTAGGAATCTACCCAACTATTTCGCAAACACGACGTGCGAATCACGGAAACTGTGATATCGCCTCTGTACAAACCAAGGTCTTTTCCTCCTTGACTATCTTGGTACGAGATATCAATACGATAACAGTCTTGAAGATATGGATTAGTATGAACGATACATGTATAACATCAGTATAATATTCAATTGAAAATTGGGCACAACTTATGTGAGTGCCATTAACAATATGAAGGGTGGTATTTTAGGTTTTAAATTAAAGTATAACATATTGTACGTACCTTTGTCTGCTGTCGGGTCCTGTCAATACAGAAGTCATGTACATAAATTTCCTTTATGGATTTTATTACAACAGGTAAACACGATGTCAAGTAGCTGGAACATAATGAAAGTAGTTTAGTTATTGGGTACAATATTACCCATGTTGCCGTATAAAGTTCAGGCACAACAGATAAGTAATCTTTATTGAATATTATAGACTGTCTTAGATATCTGGATTAATTGGCCTTAATAGCCAATGTTTCAATTTTCTCTCTTGGCTTTGGTGGTATTCTTATGAGGCTTGGTTGTTTCCTTGACGAGTGTGTCTTCCAAATCTTCGATTGGCGCAGTTTCAATTGCTATTCCATCTTTCTTGTAAGATTCACTGTGCAGTTTCTTGTTTGGTGTAACTGGTGGCAGAGGGAGGGAGAGAACCTCCTGATTCTTCTGATGGAATGTTGATGCGTCAAAGATCGAAGTGATGTTGAATTTGCACTGACTGATCCCACCCGAATCGTACTTATAAGCTTTAAGATTGACCTCACAGAGTTTGCTGGTGGACAAAACTTGCATAGTTTTAAGAGAAGGCCGACCCTGCAATAAAACGTTTAAGAATGATTACATGAACCTAATTATATACTAATCACTATCTACGGATTGGATCAGAGTACCATACGTTTATCGCGTCTGTCTTAAACTCTGTTGCTGTCATGTGGAAAACGTCCTCTACTTATCTTTCGAAGATGGTTGCGGTTATTGAACCAGTGCCATCCGTAATTTCCACCTCAAATTTTGTTCTGCATGCATCGTGCATTTGTCAATGTACTACAGCTAGTAACGAATTATTGCATGAATGGTGTTATTCTTATAGCACATAACAATAAGATAATGGTAATGAGACAAACCTTGGTACGGATGCTACCCTCTCAACACAGTAGTTACACCAGAAATCATCATCTCCATAAGCATCAGTTGCTTTGTTGCAAATTGAGCATGACAGATAAAAGAATTTCTGGTCATAGCTTGTGACTCGTGTCATGCCTTTAACACTCATGAATTCCGCCTGCGTTGAAATGTAAAGGTTGACATTATGGTAAGTTGTAAGTGTAACTTTAGTAATAACAAACAAACAAATTACCTTCGTTACCGATGCAGGCAGATTGCAGATCTTTACGATTTTCCCTTCGGATGGTCTAGTTCCTTTTGGAATTTCAGAAGGGACATTCCTTATGAGGGCTAGTTCTTTTATAGCCAGCGTATTAGCTCTACACCTGTATCGAGTACATTCGATTAATATATGTAAAATGGTGATTTAACAATTATTTTTTCATGTAACTTACCAATCTTGGAGCTCCACAGCCTCTGGTATTGTTGGATTTAGGATAAAGGTGGTTGTTGTTTTTGTAGCAAGAGCAAGACCTGACAATTAAGTAGGATTGTAGAGATTATAAGTTGTAGTCGGTGAGCTCATGCATATCGTACCATATGAAGTAGAAAGCTTAAGGCGCAATCCAATTGCCATAGGATACTGGCCAGGGAGATTCGCCATTGCTGTAGCTTCACCTTCACTAAATTGATCCCACAATGATATTGATATAGGTTTTCGCCTTAATAAATTCGAGCATGCAGTGTTAGTCCTTTGGGTAAAGAGGGATTCATAGTTTAATACAGTACGAAATGTACAATCATTATTACCCCTGGTCGAAAACCCGCACATCCACCACGGTGGATCCCCTTGCCTTCTTAGGTTGCCCAACACTTAGTATTGCGAAGAGGACATCTGTATTCACGAATGGTTTATGACAAGCTATCATATTAGAACTTATGACAATGCTGAAAATAACTGAGTAAGGTTACCTATACTGGTATCTGGGTTAGTATCATAATCGAGCGCAGCGATGGGTGTGAAATTATGATTCAAGGTTCTTATCGTCAGACCATCAATACTTGTTTCTTCTATGGGTGTTCGGGCATAAAGGAACCACTGGTACTTGTTGTCCACAATTTTATACTTTTCATCCACCTCGGTTATCATAACATTGCTGATGGAGTAAGTACGGAATACTTGCAGAGTATGACCAAGTATTTCAATATCATTACCAAATAGCGTAGCCTGAATTCTGGTTCCCTGTAAAAGTTATACATTTAAGCGTATTACTATAATATAAAATAGGAAAGGAAATATGAGACCTATGCAATTTCAATATTATACTTCCACATCTTGCAAGACAAGTCTCTGATAAACTCGTCCATTTTTGCTTGTTGTTTTTGGGAGTGATTTTTCCATAACCATAACTTGAACAGTCCAGTTGGTAGAGCGACGCTCCACATCCTTGATTAGCTGAAACTCACTCGTCATGGCTTACCTGTGTTGATAGTAAGGATTAAATAGTAAATTACACAAAATAATATGGGGCCTTTAGAGGGTGTCTATAATTTGAAGACAGGAGGAAGTTGTATAAACGCTAATAGTATACCAGGAGCGCTTATTGTGATGCAGTAAAGCAATTGGCTGCATCAAGTAGCTCGGTATAGACTATATTTTTGGTGTGATTGCAGGACAATGGCTTAATGTCTGATGGCTGAAGGCAAATTCGAAGATTTGCGGCGGTTGTTACCCTGGATAGGGCTACATATAGTTGACCGTGTGAAAATACGGGTTCTGGCAAGTATAAGCCAACCTTTTTAAGTGTTTGGCCCTGTGCCTTGTTAATTGTCATTGCGTAACAAAGTTTAACAGGGAATTGTCTTCTTGAGAATTCTATTGGGTATAGTTGTGGGTCACTTGGTTGCAATGGAATACGTGGTATGAAAACTGTATTACCTTCGTTTTCTCCAACTTCTATTTGAGCTACAATCATATGCGTATTAAATTCTTTGCATATAAGCCTTGTTCCATTGCATAATCCTTTTGAAGGGTTTAAGTTCCTGAGCATGACAATTGGGCAATTTTTTTTAAGCACAAGACAATGTGGTGGTAATCCAGGTGGTGATATTGAGTTCAAATAATCTACGCATACATTCCTTGCTGAGTGATGTCGTTTGTTTCGTCCATGCTATAGTATTTATGCTCATTTCCTGGGAATTTCAAAATCATCTCGTGGTTTATTCCATCAACAGTCTGATTCTTAGGTGTTAAAATAGTAGAATCACTGATGGAGAGGGGATCCAAATTGTTCGTGGAGTAGTTAGGAAAGACGAATTCTACTAATTGATCAATGGGCGAATGTACCAATGACGGTGGGAATAATAAAATATCAGGTATCCTAATTTGACCATGTGTATTGTGTTGTTCGGTCCCGTTCCCTATTTGAAGTAAAAACGTGCTAAATGAAGGGTCAGTTCTTGCTCGCATATTAACACCTAATTGGTATTTTTTGAGTGATTGCCATATGTATGATCGAATAAGGCTTGCATTCATACAATCTTCTTTTGTTCCCCTAGGTATGACATGTAATACTTGACGAAAATCACCACCTAACACTACGACTTTTCCGCCGAATAAAATTTTTGTTTCAGTAATATCTTGTAGCATGGTATCAAGGGCCTCTATGGTTTGTTTTTTGGCCATTGATGCCTCCTCCCATATTATTAATGACGTAATTTTAAGTAATTTTGCTAGACCAGATTGTTTACTAACATTGCATGTTAGTTTTCCTTCACTATCTATTGGTATCTTAAAGCGGGAATGGGCGGTTCTGCCATTTGGCAATATAGAGGCAGCAACTCCAGAACTTGCAGTAGCTAATGCAATTAACTTTTGAGATCTTACCGCAGCTAGTATGGCTCTGTACAAAAAAGTGTTACCCGTGCCACCTGGACCATCAATGAAGAATGATTTTGGCTTTTTATTAACAACTGCATCTAAGATATCATTATAAGCAACTAATTGATCATTGTTGAGTAAAACAATACTTGCAAGGTCTTTTTCTGAAACTGTAATATCAATTTCGTCTCGAATTTTTATACAGTACTTTTCAGTTACTCTATTCTGAGTTAAAAGATCGGTAAGCTGATAATCTTTAATACCCTTCCCTATAGATTCAAGTTTTGAGTTAAGGACGTTTAGTAACAACTGTCGAGCTGATTCTTTAGAAAGTTTACGAATTTTTACGAAGTCTTCAGTTAATTCATCTTCAAACTGTAAAAATAACTCTTTAGGATTAGTTGGACTGCAATACGCAAGAATAGCGCAGAACAACTGTCTTAGAGAATTAGGCATTCTATAAGCAGATCCTTCCTGCATGCATTTCTCGTTACTCTTATCATCTTCGAGAAGACCACATGCGACTGCAGCCTATTTATTAGTTTGATATTTGTATCCATCGATTGTTTGGTACGAGAGATGGATACAACGCTCGTAACGCCCACTTACGATCACAAGACTTCGGAGTGGATAATATAGGGAGGAAATAACAGCGAACCCAAAACAACAGAAGACCACTTATCATCGTTCAACAACCATTTATAGCATGTGTACTATCTCAAACAAAAATAAATCTACGTTTGATATTAACTCAACCACAATCAGTCATTGGACGTGGCTCCACTCAAATAAGTGGTTGAATGGTAAGGAATTTATGGAAACAACCAAAATTCAAATTTATAGAAACCACCAATCTATAGAAACAACCGAAGCTAGGAACACAAAGTACTTGTTGCTATCCCCACCTTGGACAGTGACATGCAGATCAAACACCCGAAATATCCCCACGCTAGGATCCAAAACAACTGAACAAGTAATAGGGAAAAAGGATAGAGGGGGAGAACCTAAAAGTCTGGGAAGGCAGTTTGGGCAATGCAGATAAACGTGTGAATAGACTGGTTTTGTCCCTCAATATCGTCAACGTGTATCCAATTAAAGGATTTGATTGGAAAATATAGGAAAGTTGTCATTTGTTTAATAAAACTTGTGTTGCCTATCAAAAAATTGTTAATGCATCTCTTTTTTTATTTTTTTTATTTATCAAACTCCATTTAAATTATAATCAGTAGTAAGCAAAGCAGTTTTGGTGGTATGGTAACACTACGAGGCATTTTTAGCACCGCAAAGAAACAATATGCCCATCTAGAAGAATGGATAAAGGCCAAGTACGTAAACCACTTAGTTTGAAACAAAACCATCCATACCAAAGTCCAAAAGATTAAAGAAGGCCCGCACAAACTTTCAGATCATGCAATAGCTACAACGAGGAGATCAAGTTATACATCCCATAGCACAGGGGATAGTTCTGGTTCCCTTTATTTGTGGTTCATGCAGAAGCAATTATGAGGTCAAAGATCTGGTGACTTGAATTAGCAAAATTTCTCAAAACATGACATGTCTAGATGAAATCCATAAAGCCAGTGACTGGGGGATGAAATGGATCAGTGCTACAATAACGTTGATCTTGAAGCTCCAAAACACGACCCAGTTGCATCTTTTTAGTTTAATTGCTTGTTTCAGCGAAAACTTATACTTGAAACACTAAGCAGACCACACTATATAAGTACTTGGCTTACACGACTCATACACATAGAAACGTCTAGACCCCCAGGGAGACTCACTCAATTACATGGAAGAGTGTGGTAAAAAAAAATCTTAATCCTCGTTTCTTTTCCTCGAAATTTCCCATAGTCTTAGGAACACATAGCCCATATCATCATATAAAGTTAGGGAAAACCACTCTTTAGTCCAGTTCAATTTCCCCCCTAATTTTGCCATAAAATTTAATTCGCTAAAACCAATGAAACATGAACATAAGGACCCCAGCAAAACTGGGAAACCACTAACTAACAAATTTCCTCAGTAAGGCCTCCCCTCGGTCCTCCTAAACACCTTCATAACACGTATATGTCTATATATATATATATGAGTCGGATGATGAAAAAACACTTCTTTTTTACAAAGTTTCATGTCAATTTAAATATACAGAACCAAACAGAAAACACCCCTAACAATCAGAACTGAATTCAAGATCACATTCAACATCATTTACCCGACGGAAGACCAAGCCAATCTCACCACTACTCACCAATCCAAACAAGGCCAGAGCCAGCCAGAAAGCTACCACTACCTTTCCAGTCAGCCGGACGAAGCCGTAGGAAGAAGGGAATCAAGCCCCGTAGCAGACTCAATGAAACAAACAAAACACAGAACTAAAGAGAGCTATGGTAAAAACACATATCTCTCCATTGGTATTTAAAGAATATATCGCTCACAATGGGGTTGAATTTAAGGCAACACCACCATGTGGTTGTTTGTAGTTTCATTTATCACTTATGGTTGAACATAGTTACATTAAAAGGAGACACCAAAGTCTCCTTCCACACCTCCACAACCATTGTTTCCGTAGTATCAAGAAAAGGATTATCTGTTAAGAAGTATTTCTGATGAATATGTCTTTATTTCTCATTAAGAAAAATGGTAGAATACCACTATACTTATATAGGAAAAGGATACAATCAATTAGGAAATAAAAGTATGGAAGGAAAATAATTATCCTAGAATTATGGAATTGATTTGATCCTAATTGATTGTTGCCGAGTATAGGAGATCAGCCACCTGTAGACACCCTATTTTGGACTTTCCAGAATAGTTTATTTACGGTCTTTGATTCCCCAATGATGATTAAGGTCAAGAACATACCAAGTTGGTTGATGAGTTTGAGCTTTGAGCGTCCCGAACCTTGTCCAAACCCATTTCAAACCCTTGTCGAACCCTCAAGCCAGAACCAAATGGCCTCAGCAAAACCCTACTGGAGTACGCTGGTGATTGGACTAGCGTGCGCAGGAACCACTGCCACGTGTCAGTCACTACACTCTCTGGCGCACGCCACTCAACAAGTGGCGCACGCCACTCAGCACCAGTCAAATCAACCTTTTCAGCCAGCTGGGCGGGAGCGTCTATAGCCGCCTGACGTCAGCTGGCAGCCCTCCTGATCATTACTTCAGCCAGAACTGTTCCTTTCTCTTCCATCAAGCCAAGTCCCATGCATTAAATGCATGGGAGCTTCCTCCAATATTTTGCCAAGCCAAACAGCCCCTAAAGGCCAAACTGATCTCAGCCCCTTTTGCCTATATATACTCCCCTCTCTCACTCTTGCAAAGGGTTACCAAGTTCAAAGGGTTGGTTAGCACCATTAAAGAGTTCAAGCCCCTTTGTCCTCTTTTTCATTCTCCTTTGCTTCTTTTCTCTTCCATAGAAAGAGCAAGCAAGGGAACATACTCTCCACAGTCCATAACCTTCACTACATCCACATCCATCATCATCTTCAAGCTCAAAGCTCAAGCTCTCTTTCAAAACTCACAAGCAAAGGTATAATACCTCTTGCTCCTGCTTTCTGTTCTGACCCCTGAGGGGGGCTGGCAGGGTCAAGGCTGGTAATCTATACCAGTCCTGGCCCTAATGCTGGCAAGGTTTCAAGAACCGTATACAATGATCAGTGGCGCACGCCAGTTCTTATGTACCGTACGCCAGTCATGGTGGTATGCACAGAACTGGCGTGGGGATCATGGATCATTGTTTTCTTGCATTATTTAAGCTTTGATCACCCTGCTGCATGCTAAAATCAACCTTCTGCTTTCTGTATTTACTACTGCTTTCTATTCCATCTACATTTATTGCTTAGTTTGGCCTTCTGGGTCCATCTGGTCCTATTCCAGAGCCCAGAATGTGCAATGCCAAAGCATTGGTGTCAAGAGAGAACTGGCGTACGGCTCTTTCTTAGTGGCGTGCGCCTGTTATCGTTGTCCCAGTGGCTTGGCCCTTGCATGGATCTTCCATCCAGGCCTCTGATCATCCTCCCCTCACTGTTTAAGGGGTTTTCTGTCTATTTGGTGGCTTTTAAGCCCTTTACATTGTCTGTAATAGCTTAGTAATCCATATTTAACTGCGTGGTTTGTCCTGGGTGTGCACTGGTCCTTTCCAGAGCCCAGAGGGTCGAGAACAGAAGCTGTGGTCTTAGGCTCACCGGCGCACGCCAGTTGTGGGGTGGCGCACGCAGATCATGGCTACATGCAGTGGCTTAGCCAGTGCAAGCAGGCTTGCTTCTGTGTGCACTACTGCATAAGCAGCGTGCACTAGCTTGTCTAAAACAACCACAGAAGCTTGTTCTCAATCTATTATATTTGCTTAGATCAAACATCATCATCCATAAACATTTTGTTACATCTTTTGTATATAAATGCAACTTGTTTACAGTTTTAATCCCCATTAACTGTTCCCCCGCCCTAACTGGTTAAAAGAATGATCAAATAAAGAGAGAAATGCGAATGTTTTACAAAACGCCTGAGTAGAGACCGGTCTCCGGACTGGGCGAGGGGGGTGCCATAAAACCCTTCCCCTCTCGTAATCTGGCTCCCGAACCTCAAGATCGAAGGTGACGACGGCCCAGTCTACAAAAGCCTTTTTCAAAACCAAACGGACGTGGTCCAAACATTTTCAAAAGAACGGTTTCTTGGGTACTAACCGCAAAACCCGAGTGGCGACTCTCTGATCTGCGAAGCACTTCGCCGCGCTTTCCGCAAGATAAGGGCGCACCCAGAATTTCATGCACTAAAACACGGGATTTTTGGGGCGTGTGCCCACAGTGGCGACTCTGCTGGGGACATTACATTAATCAACATTTGGAGATTAATACATGAATGAACAATTTTCAAAAGTCTGTCAAAACAGTACGCTCCGCGCTGCTGAAGAACGGAATGGTAACGTAACAGGATTCTACATCCGACCACTCCGCACTGGGGCTTTTATTATTGTTCGCTTATGTAGTTTCCTCCAAGTGTCGATTAATGAAGTGAGCCAAGCTTCAAAAGGCATTTTTTAAAAAAGCATCGCGTTTCCCTCTCTCGATCATTCTTTCGACGCGCGTTCATTTGCATCGGTGTTCTATCAGCCCCGTTGAGGTGTTTTGGGTAACCGGCACAGTTTACTGGAGCCCGGGGTCCTCGAATGCCCAACAACCTTGGACGATGATGAGACGTATTACCGGGTGACCATAGCTCTGCTGCACGCATTGCGATGGGAGGTATAAAACATCTCTAGCCTGAGGAACCCCCTTAAGCCAAAACCGGCCTCGCCATGCGTACAAAGCAATAGAACCTTCCAAACTAAGACAGGAACCCACAGGGTAGGATTACTTGCATCTAACCCCCATAAACTGTCTATGTGTTACTGCTTTCCATATCGCATGCCTGTACATACATCCATACCGTTCTGCGTAGGAGCATGTTAGGGCGGCTTTTAGGGTTGTCTTTCTTTCAAACCCGTTTTATGCCTGCTAGGGCGTTGCCTGGACCGATGACGAGTCGTGCATCGTGATGGTGCACGTTATTAGCTTTCCAATTCCTTGGGTCAACGAGACTTTGGGAAATCGAGACTTTCTAAGTCATTGTCTAAAACCCATTCGAGGTTTCAAGCAGAAAACTAGGAACGACGGGAGACATGACATGATGCTCATACCACCCAGGTTAAAGGTGCTAAACACTTACACCATTCAAGGCTCCTGCACAGTGCTGCTTACGCCCTCTTGGTTACAGTATCATGTCGTCAACACCGAGTTGTTCCATTTCAAACATTGAAACTTCGAAAGCGGGATAGTCAAAGGCTTAGGCTGTTTCGACATCTCTTAGTATTAGTCGATCCCTTCAAGGTACACTGTCGAAAAGAAATCCGAGGATCTTGGCAGCGTCCGGCTGTCATAAAACGGTTTTGCCTGCTAGTTCTAGAGTCTAGGATGACACCAACGACAACATGTACATTGCATCCTTTCAAATAAAACTATTGCAGGAACACTTCCTGAGCCTTCGATTGCTTTACTGTCAAGCTTTGGGCGCTGCACCGTCAAAGAAAGTACCAAAAAGAAGAGCCAAACCTGCTTGGGAGCATCTACCGGGGCTATTTCACTGCCATATCGCCTTCCTCGATCATCAATCCAAAATGGCAGCACAAACAGGGCTGGCTGAGTTGAAGAAAGCTGTAGAGGAACTGGGTCTCAAAATGGACAGACAAATGGTTATGGTCCAGGGGCTGTTTGACCTTTTCACCTCCATCATATCAAAGCCGGATCCGGGGCTAGTCAAAGAACCTCTTCAGGCCTGTCACCCTCCCGCGATCGGAACCAAGCCGTGCTCAAGAGACATGTTCAAAAGTCTGGCCGAGTTCCATGAGGTTAGAGTTCACCCAAAAGAGGATGCTGAATCTCTGTTCAAAGTCACCCCCAAAGGCAGAAGAATGCACCCTGTCGAAGGCGCAGTGTTGTACAAAGCAAGCAAAGGCTCCACCTTGGGCCCTCAATCTCGTCGTCGGAGCCAGCCAAGGACCTTCTCATGCTTATCTGCACCTCTGGCCTCAGTTTACGAGAAGCTTCTCGATGCCGGTTCCATCAGGCCTCTAACCCCAACTCCACTGCCCAAGGTTCTCCCTGCTAGCCACAACCCCAATCACTTCTGCACCTACCATCAAATGCCTGGCCATTCCACCAATGCATGTTATCGCCTCAGACATGCCGTTCAAGATCTCATCGATAATGGCACTATTCCACCCCCACTCCCATCAAAACCTGACGACAGTCCCAGCTCCTTGCTCCAACTCAATTCTGACCCTCTGGTTGGTCAGATATCTATCACCTCCACTCAAATCAACCCCACCTCCACTCAAATCAACCCGAGCTCCACCATACTCAACCCAACCCTCTGCATTGTCCCAGAAACTCAACCGAAACCAGCTGTGTTTAGCCCTTCTGAATCCGAGGCCGTAAGTTGTGGAATAGAAGACGGGGCTGAAAGCGGGAAAGCACTGGTTGAGGACCGGATCGATCTAGCAAATGAGTGGACTGACAATTTGGGGATCCTTGTTCATGGGAGCACTGAGTAGGTTTGGTCAAAGAAGCTGAGGAAGCTGAAGTGCTGTTGCTTGGGCCTGACATCCTCTAGATCCCACCTCTCTGTGAGGAAGCAAAGGGTAGCAATAAAAGTTGCATTTTCAAATCGCGTTTAGCTTGCATTGCACACTTTTGAGTCTGAGTCTGACACAGTATCTGTCAAGTCGTCTTAGTCTAACTCTGAGTCGGAGTTTGTGCCTCTTGGCCCTCCATGTCGTAGCTTCTATTCTCAAATTCGAGTCTTTTGCTGTGCTTGGCAACCCCGTGGGGCTTTCGTTATAATATGCACTATCTTGCTTATAAGTACTTTGCTGGCTTTTGAATAAACTGTGTCGACCCTGACGACGAAGGGATAGATTTCGATGGGGTCATCCCCAAGGAAATGTGTTCCCTCGCCGAAAGGGAAGACGAAAGGCGTGCTCGGCCTATTAAAAGAAGAAGTAGTTTCAATAAACTTGAAAGGTGAGGTAGACCCTCGGATGACTTAAAATTGGCTCAATGCTGTCCCCCAAGGGAGCATTGTGCCCCGGATGGTTCAAAATTGGCTCAACGCTGTCCCCCAAAGGAGCATCGTGCCCGATCAGACAGGGTCAAAGAATTCATCAACGTTTTGGCATGGTCTCACAAAGACGCACCTGGCGTTGATCATGAGATAAGGAAACATCAAATCCCCTGCCACCGGATGCCAAGATAGAAAGCGGAAGCTCAGAAGGCCCTCGTACCATGTTCAAGACAGCGTTAGCAGCATTCCATCAAGCACACATTAAAAAGGCGCAAAAGTGGCCTGGAGCGAGGCATTTTCAACTGAAGCAGCCAGGACCCTGCATTATCAAAAGCCATCTTTTCTGGGGCTGCAGCCAAAGATCATCGATCTCGACGACAACAAATTCAACACTCTAGTCAACTTGGATCAATTCAAGAACTACTTTTCCCTGAGAGAAGCTCATTGGGCCGAAAACCACAAGGGTGGGCGGTGCCAAGCAAAAGTTAGAGCAGCCTGCTAGACCGAAAACCTAAGGAGGCGGTCTAGGCAAAAATAAATAGGCAAAAAGTCGAAAGCTCGCTAGGCCGGAAACCTGAGAAGGCGGCACTAGGCAAAAGTTAGAGCGTAAAAGGAGAGGTAAAACACACGAGTGAACCTTGGCCTGAACTACGTTTTGACCTGATTCCCCAAAATGTGGGATACGTAGGCAGTCTCTCTTTTAGACTCGGTCATATTCTATCAATTGGATCCATGGATTGGCGTTTTGGTACACATCAAGGGTCGAGAAGGGTCAAGAACAGAACAAGCTTCATCGGAAGAGAAAGGGGAACCCTTTGTCTTTCAATCTTATTTCAAACTACTACTTCAATTTCAAAGCTGAGCAAAAGCCTTAAAAAAAAGAGAAGAAAAGGAAAAGAAAAGCATCAAAAACAGAACGAAATGCTTACGAGGCCCCAACGGACTCACAGTTTATTCTAAGCTCAGCAAAGTCTAGTTTGCGCAGCTTTTCAGTCGCGCGCGCTAGTTTGAGACTCACACATGTCTGCTCAAAGTGACACGTGTTGGTCTCAAACCTGCGCGCACTTCTTCAATTCCCGCAGCATACAGCGTTTGGCAGCTATCACGCCTAACCACGATTTTGAACCCCCGGTGGGAATTTCAAGTTAAAACCAAGGTTTCGGTGCCTCGAAATTGGTTTTAAGGGCTCTTGCCAAGTTTTCTATGCCGTGCAGGTCATATGTGCCTAATGTGACTGTGCGGAGGTGTCGGTTTCAGTCCGGGCCTATATGAGTCATCCCTTTGTGTATTTTGTCCATCTTTGCGACATTTTTCTAGTTTTTCTGTCCATTGCCCATTCCGGGGCTTTCTTCTCTGTTTCGTTATTCGTACAGGTCTTTATACATATTTGGCTGTGTGTGAGTGTCAGTTTCACCTATCTAGGGATATTTTGGATTTTGGCCTGTTAATGCCCAAAATTTCATTATTGCCCATGTGTCAGAGAGTCTGCATTGTATCCTAGGACTCTTCTTCCCCATTCTTCCGAGCTAGGCAGTCTATACGTGTGCGTACGTCTGTGTGTCAACTCGATTCGCTCGTCAATGCAAGTTGGATATTAGCAATTGGTTTATACTCTATCTCCAATGAACCGAGAATGATGCAACTTTTACAGCGCCGCTACGGCATCCATAGTCCAAGCAGCAAATCGTCAAGTACAGAGGGGTAAATTGGCCCAACGCAAAAGCAAATCAAGCAAGTCACAAGGTGATCTAACCCGCTCAAAAAGTTATCTACTTGGGCACACAGGCCCGCACCCCCAATCAAAGCAGCAAACCTCTGGCTCGAAAGTTACCTACCGGACCTGCAGGCCCGCAACTCAAATCAAAGCAGTAAAGCAAAAGTGTGGCTCAGTGGTAGCCCTCGATCGTCAAAATTGTCTTGGTCGTCGTTTGTGTCGTCCCGTTCTCTAGAAGCCGCCCTTAGCTTGCACCTGCATTTTCAATTTATGCATTCGATTTAGTATACGTTATCGTTGCATATTGTATATTAAATGTCAAAAGCAGGAAAGTGCTTCAAATCAAATCAATCCAAAGCACGTGGAGGCTTTCAAATCAAATCAAATCAAATCAAACCAACATTGAGGCGTTTCTATCGCCAGTGTTGCGGCATGGGCAAACCAAATCAAATCAGCGTTGAGGTCCATTCCCAACAGGCAGCTCATGTTGCCCTGATCCATGCTTTCATCCCGGTTCGCTATTTCCCCAAGCAGAGCCTGTCCAAACTCAAACGACGATCCATCCGTCCTATTTCAAATCAACGACGATCCATCCGTCCTATTTCCAATCAACGACGATCTATCCGTCCAATTCAAAATCAACGACGATCTATCCGTCCTAATTCTAAATCAACGACGATCCATCCGTCCTATTTCAAATCAACGACGATCTATCCGTCCAATTCAAAATCAACGACGATCTATCCGACCTAATTCTAAATCAACGACGATCTATCCGTCCAATTCCAATCAACGACGGTCTACCCGTCCAATCTCAAATTCAACGACGGTCTGTCCGTCCAATCCAATCCCAACTCAACGATGGTCTGTCCGTCCAATTTCAAATCAACGACGATCTGCCCGTCCCATTCAACAAGTAGCGCATCGTCCAACAGTCTTATTGCTCTGCCTCGGATGGTCCCTGATAAGGAGATTGGCTCTGATTCCCAACAGATGGAATTCAACCTGCCTGACGCGACCTACCCGTGATTGCTGGAACTATCTGTGTCATGGTTAGCTTCAACCTCAACGACAGTCAATCCTGTCCAGCCTCAACGATAGTCAATCCTGTCCAAATTCAACGACGATCAGCCATGTCGTCCTTTCAATCCATCAACGACGATCAGCCATGTCATCCTCTTCAATCTTTCAACGACGATTAGAATATTGTCAGTTCACTCACTCAACGATGGTTAACGAGTCATCCTCAATGATGACCCACCGTCCCAACTCAACGATGGTTCCCGAGTCATCCTCAATGATGACCCACCGTCCTAAATCAACGATGGTTAACGAGTCATCCTCAATGATGACCCACCGTCCCGACTCAACGATGGTTAACGAGTCATCCTCAATGATGACCCACCGTCCTAACTCAACGATGGTTAACGAGTCATCCTCAATGATGACCCACCGTCCCAAATCAACGATGGTTAACGAGTCATCCTCAATGATGACCCACCGTCCTAACTCAACGATGGTTAACGAGTCATCCTCAATGATGACCCACCGTCCCAAATCAACGATGGTTAACGAGTCATCCTCAATGATGACCCACCGTCCCGACTCAATGATGGTTAACGAGTCATCCTCAATGATGACCCACCGTCCCAAATCAACGATGGTTCCCGAGTCATCCTCAATGATGACCCAGCGTCCCAACTCAACGATGGTTAACGAGTCATCCTCAATGATGACCCACCGTCCCAAATCAACGATGGTTAACGAGTCATCCTCAATGATGACCCACCGTCCCAACTCAACGATGGTTAACGAGTCATCCTCAATGATGACCCACCGTCCTAACTCAACGATGGTTAACGAGTCATCCTCAATGATGACCCACCGTCCCAAATCAACGATGGTTCCCGAGTCATCCTCAATGATGACCCACCGTCCCGACTCAACGATGGTTAACGAGTCATCCTCAATGATGACCCACCGTCCTAACTCAACGATGGTTAACGAGTCATCCTCAATGATGACCCACCGTCCCAAATCCACGATGGTTCCCGAGTCGTCCTCAATGATGACCCACCGTCCCGACTCAACGATGGTTAACGAGTCATCCTCAATGATGACCCACCGTCCCAAATCAACGATGGTTAACGAGTCATCCTCAATGATGACCCACCGTCCCGACTCAACGATGGTTAACGAGTCATCCTCAATGATGACCCACCGTCCCAAATCAACGATGGTTAACGAGTCATCCTCAATGATGACCCACCGTCCCGACTCAATGATGGTTAACGAGTCATCTTCAATGATGACCCACCGTCCCAAATCAACGATGGTTCCCGAGTCATCCTCAATAATGACCCACCGTCCCAAACTCAACGATGGTTCCCGAGTCATCCCCAATGATGACCCACCGTCCAAAATCAACGACGGTCCTCCCGTCCAATTTCAAATCAACGACGGCCTGTCCGTCCAATTCAACTATTAGCGCATCTTCCAGCAGTCTTATTGCTCTGACTCGGATGGTCCATGATAAGGAGATTGGCTCTGATTCCCAGCAGATGGAATTTAACCTACCTGACGCGACCTGCCCGTGATTTGTTGGAACTTCTTGTGTGCCGAATGAGGTTTGGTCCCCAGCAACGTTCATCGCTCCGCAATTAAACCATTTCCCCAAGCAAATTCAATTCAACAACGGTCCGTCCGTCTAACCCAAATTCAATTCAACGACGGTCTGTCCGTCCAATCCAATCTCAAATTCAACGACGGCCTGTCTGTCCAATCTCGAATCAATGACGGTCTGTCCGTCCGACTCAACCGTTAGCGCATCTTCCAGCAGTCTTATTGCTCTGTCTCGGATGGTCCATGATAAGGAGATTGGCTCTGATTCCCAGCAGATGGAATTTAACCTACCCGACGCGACCTACCCGTGATTGTTGGAGTTACTTATGCCGAAGAAGGTTCGGCCCCTAGCGGCATTAATCTATCCGCAACTGATTATTCCCCAGGAGAGTCCGCCTCAACATTCAATGATGGTCCACCCATCCCTATCTTCCAACAGAGTTCAAACTCTTTTCCAACGATCTTCAGATGGTCCGCCCATCTTCGATCTCTCAATGGACGGTACATTTAAATACATGTCCGCATTTTCTATTTCTTCTGGATAGCCTTGAGAGGGTGTCTAGAAACCTTTGACGTTACTTGTACCAAAACAATGGTGCTCCAAGTGCCGTCAAAGGGGGGCTACTGTAGACACCCTATTTTGGACTTTCCAGAATAGTTTATTTACGGTCTTTGATTCCCCAATGATGATTAAGGTCAAGAACATACCAAGTTGGTTGATGAGTTTGAGCTTTGAGCGTCCCGAACCTTGTCCAAACCCATTTCAAACCCTTGTCGAACCCTCAAGCCAGAACCAAATGGCCTCAGCAAAACCCTACTGGAGTACGCTGGTGATTGGACTAGCGTGCGCAGGAACCACTGCCACGTGTCAGTCACTACACTCTCTGGCGCACGCCACTCAACAAGTGGCGCACGCCACTCAGCACCAGTCAAATCAACCTTTTCAGCCAGCTGGGCGGGAGCGTCTATAGCCGCCTGACGTCAGCTGGCAGCCCTCCTGATCATTACTTCAGCCAGAACTGTTCCTTTCTCTTCCATCAAGCCAAGTCCCATGCATTAAATGCATGGGAGCTTCCTCCAATATTTTGCCAAGCCAAACAGCCCCTAAAGGCCAAACTGATCTCAGCCCCTTTTGCCTATATATACTCCCCTCTCTCACTCTTGCAAAGGGTTACCAAGTTCAAAAGGGTTAGCACCATTAAAGAGTTCAAGCCCCTTTGTCCTCTTCTTCATCATTCTCCTTTGCTTCCTTTCTCTTCCATAGAAAGAGCAAGCAAGGGAACATACTCTCCACACCCATAACCTTCACTACATCCACATCCATCATCATCTTCAAGCTCAAAGCTCAAGCTCTCTTTCAAAACTCACAAGCAAAGGTATAATACCTCTTGCTCCTGCTTTCTGTTCTGAGGGGGGCTGGCAGGGTCAAGGCTGGTAATCTATACCAGTCCTGGCCCTAATGCTGGCAAGGTTTCAAGAACCGTATACAATGATCAGTGGCGCACGCCAGTGCTTATGTACCGTACGCCAGTCATGGTGGTATGCACAGAACTGGCGTGGGGATCATGGATCATTGTTTTCTTGCATTATTTAAGCTTTGATCACCCTGCTGCATGCTAAAATCAACCTTCTACTTTCTGTATTTACTACTGCTTTCTATTCCATCTACATTTATTGCTTAGTTTGGCCTTCTGGGTCCATCTGGTCCTATTCCAGAGCCCAGAATGTGCAATGCCAAAGCATTGGTGTCAAGAGAGAACTGGCGTACGGCTCTTTCTTAGTGGCGTGCGCCTGTTATCGTTGTCCCAGTGGCTTGGCCCTTGCATGGATCTTCCATCCAGGCCTCTGATCATCCTCCCCTCACTGTTTAAGGGGTTTTCTGTCTATTTGGTGGCTTTTAAGCCCTTTACATTGTCTGTAATAGCTTAGTAATCCATATTTAACCGCTTGGTTTGTCCTGGGTGTGCACTGGTCCTTTCCAGAGCCCAGAGGGTTGATAACAGAAGCTGTGGTCTTAGGCTTACCGGCGCACGCCAGTTGTGGTGTGGGCACGCAGATCATGGCTACATGCAGTGGCTTAGCCAGTGCAAGCAGGCTTGCTTCTGTGTGCACTACTGCATAAGCAGCGTGCACTAGCTTGTCTAAAACAACCACAGAAGCTTGTTCTCAATCTATTATATTTGCTTAGATCAAACATCATCATCCATAAACATTTTGTTACATCTTTTGTATATAAATGCAACTTGTTTACAGTTTTAATCCCCATTAACTGTTCCCCCGCCCTAACTGGTTAAAAGAATGATCAAATAAAGAGAGAAATGCGAATGTTTTACAAAACGCCTGAGTAGAGACCGGTCTCCGGACTGGGCGAGGGGGGTGCCATAAAACCCTTCCCCTCTCGTAATCTGGCTCCCGAACCTCAAGATCGAAGGTGACGACGGCCCAGTCTACAAAAGCCTTTTTCAAAACCAAACGGACGTGGTCCAAACATTTTCAAAAGAACGGTTTCTTGGGTACTAACCGCAAAACCCGAGTGGCGACTCTCTGATCTGCGAAGCACTTCGCCGCGCTTTCCGCAAGATAAGGGCGCACCCAGAATTTCATGCACTAAAACACGGGATTTTTGGGGCGTGTGCCCACACCACCTTGACTTCCGCTAATACTCCCCCTCAAGGTGGAGCATGGAGGGATGTAATGCCCAGCTTGGATGTGAGAAGGCGAAATTGTTCGACACCCAAGGCCTTAGTGAAAATATCAGCCAATTGGTCAATGGAGGCAATGTGATGAAGCTGAAGAATGCCTTGCTGGACCCTTTCACGTACGAGGTGGCAGTCTATTTCAATGTGTTTGGAGCGCTCATGAAAAACTGGATTGCGGGCGATATGTAAAGCGGCCTGATTGTCGCAATATAGCGTGATGGGTGATGGTAGAGGGACCGCTAAATCATGCAGTAGAGTACGAAGCCACAATAATTCGCAAGTGGTAGAGGCCATGGCTCGATATTCGGCTTCGACGGAAGATCGTGAGACGACACTCTGCTTTTTAGTGCGCCAGGAAACAGGACTGCCACCAAGTGTAATGAAATAACCTGTAGTTGAACGACGAGTCATGGGACAACTGGCCCAGTCCGAGTCAGTGTATCCAATGACTGTGAGATCCGAACTGGAAGGGAAGAGTAGGCCATGAGAGACGGAGCCCTTGAGGTAGCGAAGTATACGATTAGCAGCATCAAAGTGAGGAACACGAGGGGTATGCATGAACTGGCTGAGCAGGTTGACGGCGAAAGTGATGTCCGGCCGAGAAATGGTGAGGTATATCAGGTGACCAATAAGCCTGCGGTAGGGACTTGGATCCGACAGGGGATCACCAGAATCAGCTGAAAGCTTAAGATGTTGCTCCATTGGGGATGAGGCTGGGCGACAGCCGGATTGGCCGGCATCTGCGAGGATGTCAAGAATGTATTTTCGCTGGTTAATAAAAATACCTGCGGCGGAGCGAGCTACTTCGATGCCCAAAAAATACTTGAGCTTCCCAAGATCCTTTAACTGAAATTTACTCGATAAGAACCCCTGTAAGTGGCGAATAGAGGCTAAATCGTTGCCTGTAACAAGTAAATCATCAACATAGACTAGAACAACGAGAATAATAGAACCAGTTTGCCGAGTAAATAGAGAGTGATCAGCTTGGGATTGTTGAAAACCAGCGGAGAGAAGAACAGTGGATAGTTTAGAGTACCAATTGCGGGATGCCTGTTTGAGCCCATAAAGTGACTTCTATAATCGACAAACACGAGTCTCCCCCTGTCGGCCATAGCCCGGAGGGAGAGACATGTAAACATCCTCGTCGAGATCACCATGTAAGAAGGCATTATTAACGTCTAACTCATGTAAATGCCAATTGCGAGTAGCCGCGATAGCTAGCACACAACGGACGGTGACCAACTTTGCAACAGGAGCAAAAGTGTCATGATAGTCCAACCCCTCAATTTGAGTGTAGCCTTTGGCAACCAAACGTGCTTTGTAGCGTTCTACCGATCCATCTGCTTTTAATTTAGTTTTAAAAATCCATTTACAACCGACTGTTTTTTTGCCAGGAGGAAGGGGGGTAAGGACCCAGGTTTGGTTTTTTTCAAGTGCATTGAGTTCTGTAGAAATGGCATCACGCCAGTGGGTGTGCTTGATGGCTTGATTATATGAATGAGGATCATGAGAATGAGATAAAGCGGAGAGAAAAGCGAAGTGAGATGGTGAAAGATTAGAATAGGAAATAAAATGATTGAGTGGATAGACCGTACCTGAAGACTGAGGCGGAGCAAGGGTGGAGGCAGTCGTGGCGGACGGTAGGGTAGGACAGAGGTAGTCCCGAAGATAGCCCGGGGGGCGATGTGCTCGAGATGGCCGAGAAGGAATGTCTGGGGGTGGTGGGTCAGGAGAGTTGGTGTTCTGTTCGGGTGGAATGGGATTGGTGGGTTGAAGTGATGAGGGATTGGGCGGCGTCGGCAGTTCGGTGGATGGGGCAGGAGAGGGATCTGGGCCAGCGTTGGGTATTGTAGAGGTATTAAGAATGTTAAGGTTGGGTTGATCAAAAAAACTAAGAGGTTCGGCCGGGTAAATGTTAGTTAGACTAGGTGCTGGGTTTGCGGGGGGTGGAATATAATGTGGGCTTTGGGTATGGTAGGGAAAAATATTCTCAAAAAAAGTGACATCCCGAGAGATAAAAAAGGTGTTCGTGTCGAGATTAAAAAGTCGGTATCCACTGTGGCGGGGCGGGTAGCCCAAAAACACACAAGGGACACCGCGGGGTTGAAACTTATCGCGGCCGACACGGGATGTCTGTGCATAGCATAGACATCCAAAAACACGTAAGAATTTGTAATTTGGGGTTCTACGAAAAAGCCGTTCATATGGTGAGACATTTTTTAAAATTTGTGAGGGGGTACGGTTAATAAGATAAACTGCTGTTAAGATACACTCGCCCCAAAATTTGATTAGGAGGTGGGCTTGAAAACGCAAACACCGAGCCACATTCAATATGTGACGATGTTTACGTTCAGCAACGCCATTTTGTTGAGGAGTATCAACACAAGTTAATTCTTGTAAAATGCCATTGTCATGAAACAATTTTTGAACTGGTCGAGATAAAAAATCAAGAGCATTATCCGAACGAAAAGATTTGACTTTTGAGTTGAACTGTGTTCTGACCATGTTGATAAAAAATTAGATCTTGGAAAAAGCATCCGATTTGTAATGTAATAAGTACACCCAAGTAGTGCGCGTGCAATCATCGACTATTGTAAGAAAATAACGAGCCCCACATGTTGAAATAGTGTGGTAGCCACCCCAAATGTCAACAAAGATACGAGCAAACGGAACAACACTTTTATTGAGATTTAAAGGAAAAGGTAGTCTAGTGTGTTTACCACGTAAACAGGCATCACAAGGAGAAACATTATTATTGCGGCCAATAAAAGAACTAGGTAAACTAGTAGATGCTGGATGACCTAATCGACGGTGCCATAAGGTAGGGTCATCGGATGGAGTTGCGAGGGCGGTGGAAGGTGAGGTGCGGAGGTAGTATAAGCCATTGCGTGCCTCACCCGCTCCAATCACAGTCTTCGATTTGAGGTCCTGAAATAGGCAAAAATTAGGAAAAAAGAAAACAATGCACTTTAGATCACGGGATAATTTTTGTACGGATATCAAATTAAAACGAAAACTTGGGACGTGGGACACATCAAAAAGGGTGATGGAAGGGGTAATAGTTATATTTCCTGTATGGGAGATAGCATGAGTAGAGCCAGAGGCGGACCGGACTGGCAAAAGTTTATTAGTGGTTGTATATGAGTTAAAAAGTGATAGATGAGGCGTCATGTGAGAGGACGCCCCACTATCAATAATCCAATCATGCGCAATAAAATTGGTATTACCAGTAAACAAAGCAGACGGATTATCGTAGAAATCATATGCTTGGGATGCCTCGGCGGGATTCAAGTGAGGATTGAAATCCATGACCGATGATTGTGCTGCATAATTGGACCGTCCAGATGATTGGTTCGAGGGACGATTGAAGAACCAATCTGGGTACCCGATGAGCTCAAAACAGCCTGATTTATAGTGACCCGGACGGTTGCAATGAGTACACCGGGCGTTCGGGTCTTTGCCAGATCGCGTTGGTGGGTCAAGCTGTTGGAAATTTTGCTGCTGGCGTGGCGGGTTGATGCGTGCATGGGTTTGCTGTTGAGGAAATTGCTGCTGTCGGGGTTGAGATGCTATATGAATGGGCTGCTGAGGTTGGCCGAATGACTGGGCCCTTGTCTGATTCTGCGGAAAAAAACGCTGCGGGTTTCGCTGCTGCCCATTGTTGGGTTTTGCCCGATTTTGCTGAGTCTGGATTTTCTGAATTACCATCGCCGATTCTTCCTGTATGGGCGGAACAGTGGTGATAGGTTGTAAAATTTTGGTTTGTTCTTCCGCAATTAATAAGCCATGAACCTTCCCAAGGTCGGGAATCGGGTCCATGGCGAGAATCTGAGTGCGAAGAACGTGATACGGTTCATTGACGCCCATCAAAAGTTGGTACGTACGTTCATTCGACACTCTTTTATGCCATGCCCTAGCAGTGCCACACGTACATTCCGGAAGAGGATCGATACCATCAAGTTGATCCCAAAGCGTCTTGAAGGCGTTATAATAATTTGAGATATCAAGATTACCTTGTTGAAGATTGGTAACCTCCCTTTGAATTTTGAAGATGGTAGCATGGTTGCCTTGAGTGAACCTCGACTCCAGATCACGCCAAAGTTCATATGGCGTGCGACAACTGGCTAAACTTGGTGTGATTGTGTTGCTGATGCTATTAAGCATCCATGAGAGAACCATCGTTGACACGCGTTTCCAGAGAGGCTGAATGTCTGGATCTGTTGGGCACGGTAATGAGTTGTCGATGAAGCACAATTTATTTTTTGCGCAAAGGGCCATGGTAACGGCCCGACTCCAAGATCCATAGTTGGTATGGGTCAAGGCAATGTCGACAAGAGGGGTGCGAGGATGATCGGCGGAGTGCAGGAAATAGGGAGAGGAAAGATCAGAAATTGATTTCTGAACTTTCTCTTGAGCGTCGGCCATGTCGGAAAAGATGGATTGAAGGTGAAAGCTGTCGAGTTCTTTCAGCTTTGCGGAGAACGTTGTTTTACGTATAAGAGTAATGATCAGAACGTGAACCGCGCTCTGATACCATGTTAAGAAGTATTTCTGATGAATATGTCTTTATTTCTCATTAAGAAAAATGGTAGAATACCACTATACTTATATAGGAAAAGGATACAATCAATTAGGAAATAAAAGTATGGAAGGAAAATAATTATCCTAGAATTATGGAATTGATTTGATCCTAATTGATTGTTGCCGAGTATAGGAGATCAGCCACCTTGACTTCCGCTAATATTATCATTAAAACCAAACACCAAATGTTGACAAAGTCTCCTTCCACACCTCCACAACCATTGTTTCCGTAGTATCAAGAAAAGGATTATCATTAAAACCAAACACCAAATGTTGACCACCTCAACCACGGCAACGACAGTAAGAGATGAAGGGAAAACTCAAAACTATCCATGCAACAGTAGCCATAAGCAGACAAAATACAATACAAAAAATGGGACATAGAGGGAATCCTTCAAAAGTCCGAAAACCCTCTAAAGTAATCTTTAAAAAAACAGGTAAATAGACTTAGTTTACCCCTAGAAAAAGGCTACGTGTACCAAATTGAGGGATCTGATTGGAAAAATTGGAGAAAGTTGTCCTTTGGATTTCTTGTTCTTATATGTCCATCGGCAGATGGATACATACATACACGGACTCTCTTCTAATGGGGGATCCCTCATTTAACTAAATTGCGGACCTCCCATTTTCGGGTCATATTTTGATTATTCAAACCGTTCAATTTGTTTAGAACATGTTTTTAAGGGTACTCGAGAGAAATTAGCTCAAAATATGATAGAAAAATGCTTGATCCAAACAAATTTTCATAAAATAGTTATATGCAGACTTTATAAAAAATTGTTTGGATCAAGCACTTTCCGGTTATATTTTGAGCTGATCTCTTGAGCGTACCCTTAAAAACATATTCTAAACAAGTTGAACAGTTTGAATCATCAAAATATGACCCGAAAATGAAAGATCTGCATTTTAGCTAAATGAGGGATCCCTCGTTAAAAGCTCTGTGTGTGTGTATATATAGAAGTCCGCATTTTGCATATATGCGGACGCCCTTAGCTAAATGAGGGATCCCTCCAAATATAGAATACATTTTTTTTTCATTCTCCAAATATAGAGGATGAAAGTACAATTCCTCTTTAATGTATGATGGGCTGAGCACTATTTTCCTCCAAAATGGAGAAATTGATGTCAAAACACCTCTTGAAGGATGGGTAAGAATTGATTTTTTCTGTCACGCCCTCGATTTTCAACATAAATAAGTAATACATTTTGAATAAAGAACCTCGCGTGTCATACATTTTTACCCAAAAGGGGTTTCCCACCTGTTCCATTTACTAACAAGTTCCCAAGTTTAAAGAAACGCAACCTTGGCACTATGGCCCAAATCAACTTAGTTATAAGTACAACATGTTCAGAATAATACAAACTTTTTAGTCAAAAGGAATATAAAACAATAAATTGGTTATATAGCCACCTTAATCAAAGCTAGTCTATTACAAGATAAGTGAGTGACTAGATGTAGTTAGCTTCCAAAGGTCTTCATGTCCAAGCACACGGATGCATACAATCTATTGTCCTGCATTTGAACCTGAAAAGAAGGATTTTGTTGAGCTACACTAGCCCAGTAGGAAAATCTTTACAGAAGCTATATGTAAATACGATGAAACATGCAAGGGAATAAAAGATTTTCGACCAATGAACTAGAGGTACAAAAGAGCACCATAATGAGCTGGCGGACAATGACTACGGAATTCAGCACATCTTAGAGATATCCCTAACCATTCGTACGTCATCCCGAAGAAACGTTAAACTCATATCATTCTGAATAACCACGACGACTTCTCAACCATTCATAACTACTTTAACAAATGCCACAAACAATCTTATTATTCAATGCCATTGCCATCGAGCCTCTTTTCATAAAAAGAAAACATTCCCGTTTGATTTCCAAAATAATTTTGGAAATACTCTCGACCTCCGCAGGTCAAACTCCGTTGATTCTCTTGAATACCGGAATCCGTTAATTTGTGCCCAAATACCGGAACCGTTGATTCACTTAGGAATACCGGAGGATTTTTCATAAAAATCCTTTTTCCAAAACCAAGTTCCTTTCTTTTCAAAAAAACTTTACTGGAATCCATTGTTTATTTTCTCTTTTCAACAGTACAATCTCAAGCAATCCATAGCCCAAACAACAACTTAAACTTCAATAAGTCAATTACGACTTCATTCATCATACGAGACGTTCAACTGTATTACCACACCTTGCGTTACAGTGGACTCTCTCCACCTGGGTTTCCGCATTACCACACCTTGCGTTGCGGGCCCTCTAGAGTCTCCGCATTACCACACCTTGTGTTGCAAAACCCTCAGTTCAACATTCACAACTCACACAACACATATACATTATCAATTCGAATATAAGACAACAACACTTTCCCCAAGTCACACTCTTTCGTTCATCGTCATTCAAGGTATTACAACTTATAACCATGTTTTATCGTACTTTAATAAACACCTTAGGTCCACGATATTCCTCTAAGTCTATTTCAACGCCATACGTCTCGTATCGAACCCATAACAACTCTACGACACACCACCGGCTAGGTTCTAAGCAAGAACCTATAGAACGAGTGCCAAAGGAACCTAAGATGATAAAATCGAAATAAGCACGAAGGTACGAGTTACCATATTCCCTTCCGGATCACTAGCCAAACCCCTATCGTTCAACAAAACTCTCCACGTCATACCTCATGTCCTACGATACACGATAACCACTCTACTATACGCTTTTCACCCTACCACTCATCACGTCTCGTCATTGCACCTAACATACCTATTATGTACCGCACCTTATTGCCACAATGTCTCTCAAATGCCATCAATCCCGTAAATACATTTCAAGTTAAGTTTTATCTAATAAGACTCTACTTTTTCCCTAACGACGAAAAGCCAACGAGATAAGGATAACGTAAGTAAACCAAAGGAATCCAATTAAGCATGCTAGAAATAGGTTTGGAGGTGTCCAAGAGGAAATGGAAGTGATCGGGGGTCAAAACAACGAAGTTTGGGGCAAAAGCTGAAAACTGTCCATTATGAACGGGTATCGATATAGCAAAACGCTGTATCGATACGGGATTCAAATCAGAAATTCCTGAAGCTTCTGTTTTCAACGGGTATCGATACAGCAAAAACCCGTATCGATACGGAGTGGTTACGAACAGATTTTCTGCAGATTTTCAGAAAACACAACCCCAACAATAACCAACATTCTAAGGCACGATCAAGGTGCATAATCAACACATAAACACATAACAAGTGCTAGAAATCCCTACCTTGAAGTCGGAGAGCAACCACGCGAAGAGATCGGGTCACGCGAACCTTAGAACTCAAACTTTGAAATACTCCCAAAATACTCATCTCCGAGCCAAACCGGACGAGCTACGAACTCAAGAGCACGTGAGGAAGATGGAGAGAAGGTTGGGTTCTTTGGGTTTCGACCTTTGGTGGTGGAATGAGGGAGAGAGAGAGAACCGGTGGAGGGAGAGGGAGCCGAGAGTTGGGTTTTGGGAAAAAATGATCCCATACTCCCAATCACACCTATTTATACCTCAAAATCTTCAAATCACACATTCTCCCCTCAATCTTCTATTCTTTCACTATAGTCCTCGAATCAATTATTCACCAATTAACCCGTATTTTTCTCAATTAGACTTTTAATAAATATTTCACGAGTTAAAATTATTCGGGTCTCTACATTTTCCTTCAAATTAGAGAAATGAATAAATTTTTTGAAGGAATAGAGTATGGGTTGGAGACGCCCTTACTACTGTATCCGAACAAACAGAAGCATCTCTCTGCCTCTCTTGTAGTCATCGTCCCTCCTCCGGCAATGTCATCGACACCGATCGAATCAACAACTACAATTATGGGAGAGGAAAAAGAAGAAGAAAGAAGGAATGTTGTGAAATTCGGGAGTTTGGAGGCGTTGGAATATGTACGGAAGCTAGCCAACGGACGTGGGAGGAATAATCCATTCCTCCTAGACGCTAGCGGAAAGCATACGCTCTTCAGAAAATTCCAACAACGGTGGGAGATGGATGAGCCTCTCTTCAGGCGTATTGTACTTCTTTATGCGGGGCCGAATAGTTTGAAAGGCTGGACGACTTAAGTCCAACACCCAGTGCGGTTATCAGTGCTTAATTTCAAGCAAAACACTTGCGAAACACTTGCGGACACCTCAGAGGGAATTAATCTGGTATGTGATTCTCAGTTATGGTTAATTAGTATTCACCATTTTATTCACTGGCTATATTTTAAATTGTTGTGCAGTGGGCCCCTAAAGGACCCAACCGCAACCCGACGATCGTTGATGGTCATAATATTGGGAAAACAACAAACCAAAAAGAAAACCAACAGAGAAACCAAAACAAATAAGAGAGACCAAGATATACATGGTTCGACTTACGACAGTAAACCTACTCCACAGGCAAGCAAACGAGAGACAATTCCACTATGTGAAGAAAACGATGCTCCAAAGAGTTACAATGGTGACAAACAAACAAAGCCTTCACAAAGAGACTCTCACCAATCCCAAAATACAAGTTCTCTCACCAAATACAGACTCTCCCTCATTAAGTCTCACAAAACCCCTATGATTTTAACCAAAAGACACAGACGGAACAAAGTTCCACAGACGTGACCGAATGTCACACAGAGACAGTTGATTCTAACGAAACCCTACAATTTCAACCAGAAAGAATCGCTGAAATAGATATCTTCTAGATGGCCGGAGGCCTACAGAACCCACCATAGAAGGGGCAACCAGATGCACATGAAGATTGAATAGACGAACCCTAAGGTTCTACAGATGAGACCCCCTAGGGGCCTTTCAGAGGGATTCACTCAAGAAGTCATTTTACTAATGAGAGAGCAATGCTATATTTATAGCCATAGATTGCTTCCTAAAGCCAGAATCGATTATGTTTCCTTTACATATAGAGTCTAAAACCAATCTTTAAAACCAATCTTTAAGAAGTTCATAATATAGCCAAAATCGGCCAAACCACATTATTTCTGCCCCGGAGTTCAAAACCTAATTTGACCGCCCGGTGGCCGTGAATCTCACCCGGGTGGGATTTACAGAAAACACATATATCGAGCCGAAAATCCCACATAAACAACATAAAACATTAATTGTGTTGTATAGTAAATTAAATACCGGTAAATGAGATGTTTGCATGTGTGATGTGTGATGTGTGATGTGTGATGTGTTGGAGTAGTATTTATTTTGGTGAATATAGTAAAGACAAAAAGGCCAAGGGGAAGGAAGAGTAACAGAAATTCATAGTAAAACAAAGGCCATTTCCGACCTCTTTGGGTAGAAGCTTCCAGCAGTCTCAATTGACTAATTGAGCAATAAAGTTTATTGATTGTTACCAGAGTAGACATCTAATGGACAACCTAAATCTCGGATAACTGCTCTTGAGATTGTGCAGGAGGAAAAAACGAAAGACAACTTGGCATTCACACAGGAATTTTTTTTTTGGCAAAATTGTTTTTCATGAAAAATATTTTACACCAAAAAACATTTTACGTTGAAACAAACGGAGTCTAAATAAAACCTTAGGAAAATAAATTTCAGGGCAATTAATGTCTCGAAGGATTGGAACATTCGGAAAAGTCTTAGAGCAAGTTTATCAGTCATTTGCTAAAAAACCTCTTGAACAGTGCACATTTTTTATTTTACCTACTCATATTTTTCTAACACTACACCAATATAATATATTTTACCTATTCTTTATTAAAATATTAATATAGAGAGAGAGAGAATACAATAAAAAATTGGGTAGCTTATGAATAGTC
This sequence comes from Rhododendron griersonianum, assembly GCA_018127125.1. Classification (NCBI taxonomy): domain Eukaryota; kingdom Viridiplantae; phylum Streptophyta; class Magnoliopsida; order Ericales; family Ericaceae; genus Rhododendron; species Rhododendron griersonianum. The sequence continues at coordinate 84,115 of CM030794.1, forward strand.
GTATGCTTCTTTTACCTTGTATATTGGTTGTTGTCTTTATTAGTTACTTTGCTTTTAAGATGTAAATTTCCAATAATGTTGTCATCGATAAGGATGAATTCCATTATTTGCTCATTGAAAAACACGTAGGGAGAGATAGGAGAGAACACATTATAAGAACTAGAGACCGGAGCATACGCGATGCGAGTGCACGTCAGATTTTGACCAAATTTGTAAATAAACGATCAAACAATAAACGGAAAGCTAAATCTGACATACACACGCATCGCGTGTGCCCTGGCCTCTAGTTCTAATTATATAAAGGGAGAAAAGCTTTTGGTGGAACCTTTTTTTTTTTTGAAATCGTGTCACAAAAATGTTTTTCATAAATTCCCTTTACAAAATAAGTTTCTACAATTATCTTTGGTATGCAATTACTCGGACAAAACGGTAAAATTATTAGGCCCAACACAACTGGCCCTCACCCCCACGTCTCCTTTCTCCATCCCCACTTCCCCCTTAATACTATTTGGACTAAACACAATTTTTTTTTTTTTATCAGACATTTTTGTATGTTTGCTCCCATGCATATTCTTTTCATTCATTTTCTTCCCTATCGATGTCCGTTAGTTTTCCTGAGAGGCAATCTTTCATTGATGGTGAAGAGGGCACGGGACATCACGTTGTGCTTCATTGATCAACTTGCTTATAAATGAGTGAGTTTTGCCTTAAAAATATATGTAGTATTTTTTAAATACCTTCATTCCATTTTATTTTTTTTTGATATGGTTCTATATTCCTCAATTTTTTATTTCTAACTAACAATCTCTTTCAAAAGTTTCAAATTGATTTATGCCGCAGTGTTCACCCCCTTTGTGAGTATGTGTGTATAAGTGTTTGTGTGTGGTTGTAACATGGGGAATTTTTAGGCCGGCCCCAAAAAGTAGATTCGGACTTTATTTAGACCTGACAAAAATATTCCTTCTTTATTTCAGTTATTTTTCTTGACTTTTCATGCATTTTTACTATTTTTTTCATTCTTCTTAACTTTTTGTGTACATGTCCATTTTTAGTAAAATTTATATTTTTAGAATCAACTACTAACCCATATTATTTCGGACAAAAATATCCTTGGTATGTAAATTGGCTATGAGAACTGCCAATTCTCATAGCCAGTTAACATAATATTTCGGACAAAAATATCTCCACCAGTTCACATAACCCGAGTTAACATATTATTTTGGACAAAAATACCCTTGAACTATGGCTATGAGAACTGAGGCTATGAGAGCTATATTTTTAGAATTAATTCCTGAATCATATCATTTCGGACAAAAATACATTTAGCTATGTGAATTGGCTATGAGAACTGGCTATGTGAACTGAGTTATGAGAACTGGCTATGTGAACTGCCAATTCTCGTAGTCAGTTCTATGAGAATTGACTATTAGAAGTGACTATTCTCATAGAAAACTAGCTTTGTGAACTGGTTATGAGAATTGGACTATGAGAACTGGCTATGTGAACTGAAAAATACACAGTTCACATAGTCTTACGCAGTTCTCATAGAAAAATACATAGCTCTCATAAACAGTTCCCATAGAAAAATACACAATTCTCATAGAAAATACACACGCGAACAAAAATAATTCTTATAGTCAGTTCCATGAGAACTGCCAGTTTTCTATGCTACGTGAACAGACTATGAAAACTGGGCTATGTGAACTGAAAAATACACAATTCAAATAGTCTCACCACACACTAAGATACACAGTTCTCACAGAAAATACACAGTTCTCATGGACAATACATAGTTTTCATAAAAAAAATACACGGTTCCCATATAAAAAACACAGTTTTCACAGACAATACACAGTTCTCATATAAAATACACAGTTCTCATATAAAATACACAGTTCCTATAGAAAAATACACAGTTCTCATAGAAAAATACACAGTTCACATAGCCCCACAACACACAGTTCAAATAGTCCACTACACAGTTCACATGACCGAAAATACACAACTCACATAGCCTCACCCCACACCAAAACAACTTTACCATCACAAAAGGAGATTCCAATTTCCAAAATCCACTTATATATACTTTACCATCACAAAAAATAATAGGAAAAAAGAAAAGAAAAATCTAAGGAAAAATTAAGTAATCAAGCCTTTTTATGCATCAGAATCTCACACCCAGGCTCCAACTGATTCTCGACAAAATCCCGACGTAATACTTCCGCCCACCGACGACGAGACTGTCCATTAATTTCTTCAAAAAATCGAGTCAAATTAAGATTTGATTACTTATCGAAATCGAGTCTCCCGACGCCGGCGATGCTTTCAAAACTCTGGCCATCGCGATCGGCGGCAGATTCAGATCGTCGTCGTCGCCGCTGAGGGCGGCAGCGAATTCAGATCTTGACTCGGAGAGCTGCGATCATGGTCTCGCCCACCTCCGCCGGTGATGTGGCAGAGAAGAACTAGGCGTCGTGGTGGCGGCGCGACGGCAACGTTGTCGGAGAGGAGACGGCGGCGACGGTGGTCGGAGCTTCTCCATCAGTGGAGGGAGAGACATAGAGAGAGGTGTTGGTGGTGTTGCCGGTAGTGGTTTAGAGAGAGGGGGGGGAGTGAAATTACTCTTGGATTGGATATTTGAGGGCAAAAAAGTCATTAAGTAGGTAACCGAGCATATTTAGGTTCGGAAATAATATTCAGGGTTGGTTTCAAATCGAGGCTAAAAAACGGGCGGCCTCTAATCTATTCTTGTAACATTGTTGTTTGAACCACAAGGGTGGTAGCCTAGTTGGCCGCAGTGAGTGGGATAAGTCCCCTTCTCCATGTGCACGGACCTCGGTTCGAATCCCACCCATGCCACTGCCCCCTCCCACCCTTTTGATTATCAAAAAAAAAAAAACGTTGTTTGAGGAATTTTGATGAATGATAGTCGTTGGGTCGAGAAAAATTTGCACGCGCATAATGGGCCTAAAAAGGCCCAATAAATTGAGCGAATGTGAATGTCGAATCTCTATTTTGTTCAAAAAAACTGGAGAGGGATCCCATTTACTACTGTATCCGGATAAACAGAAGCATCTCTCTCTCTCTCCGTCATCGTCCCTCCTACGGCAATGTCTTCGACACCGATCGGATCAATGGAAGAATGTAACAAGTCCTCGGGTAGAACTCACCCCATACCTTGCACTGGAATCATAACAAAGAAGAAGAAGGAGAAGAAGAGACAAGGAATGCTCTGAAATTCGGGAGTCCCGAGGCATTAGAATATGTACGGAAGCTAACGGACGTGGGAGCAATGACGCGGCTACTCCACGAGTGCATTGCCTACCAAAGAGCACTAGATGTTGACCTGGAGAACATCCTCTCCCACCGCAGCGATCTAGACAAACAGCTCTCCAACCTCCAGAAATCCGCCGACGTCCTCGAGATTGTCAAGGCCGATTCAGATTACATGCTCTCCAATGTCCGATCCACTTGTGATCTTGCCGATCAGGTCAGCGGCAAGGTCCGTGAGCTCGATCTCGCCCAATCCCGTGTCAACGATACCCTCCTCCGCATAGACGCCATTGTCGACAGGGCCAATTGCCTCGACGGCGTCAAGAAAGCCCTTGACTCCGAAGACTTCGAGTCCGCCGCCAATTATGTCCAAACTTTCCTTCAAATTGATGCCAAGTACAACAAGGATTCCGATGATCAGAGGGAGCAGCTCTTGGCTTCCAAGAAGCATCTAGAAGGCATTGTCCGGAAAAGATTATCAGCGGCTGTGGATCAGCGTGACCATCCCTCAATTCTCCGTTTTATCAGATTATTCCCCCCTCTCGGCCTCGAGGAAGAAGGGCTGCAAGTCTACGTAACCTATTTGAAGAAAGCCATTGCCTTGAGATCCAGGCTCGAGTTTGAGCAATTGCTGGAACTCATGGAACAACAACAACAACAACAATCCTCCTCTGTAGCAGCAGCAGAAAATCAGCAGCAGGTAAACTTCGTTGCTTGTTTGACCACATTATTCAAAGATATTGTCTTGCAATCGAAGAAAATGGCCAGATTTTGTGGAGTCTATGCGGAGAGGAAGCTATCGTTTATGCAATATGTGAACTTCAAGAGGAATGCGATTCTAGGGGTTCTTTAGTTTTGAAAAAGTACATGGATCATAGGAAATTAGCTAAATTAACCTCGGAGATCAACTCTTATAAGAGTAGTAATAATTTGCTCTCTGCCGGAGTTGAAGGGCCTGACCCCAGAGAGATTGAGTTGTACTTGGAAGAAATATTGTCCCTTACACAACTGGGTGAAGATTACACCGAGTACATGATCTCAAAGGTCAGGGGTTTGAGTTCGGTCGATCCCGAGTTGGGTCCAAGAGCCACAAAAGCCTTTAGGAGCGGAAATTTCAGCAAGGTTGCTCAAGAAATTACTGGGTATTATGTGATATTAGAGGGATTCTTTATGGTGGAAAATGTGAGGAAGGCTATCAACATTGACGAGCATGTACCTGACAGCCTCACCACTTCAATGGTGGATGATGTCTTCTATGTTTTGCAAAGTTGCTGTAGGAGGTCTATGTCTACTTCAAACATTAACTCTGTCATTGCAGTACTTAGTAGTGCAGTGAGCTTGTTGGGCAGCGAGTATAATGAAGCATTGCAGCATAGAATGAGGGAGACCAACCTTGGGGCAAAGCTATTTTTGGGTGTCGTGGGTGTGCAAAAGATTGGAACAGAAGTTGCTACGGCTCTGAATAATATGGATATTAGTAGTGAGTATGCACTAAAATTGCGACAGGAGATTGAAGAGCAATGTGCAGAGGTGCGTGAGCTTCTTTCTTTCATTTTGTTCACTTTCTCGTTGGCTTTCATTTTATATCTTGCCCTAAGGTCGACTTTTGAAGTGCTGTTATTGCTTGCAAGGAAGAAATAAAGATAGTTACTCACTAAATACTAAGTTTACTTATCAGAAAAATGGAAATACACAACTGTAATGGCTCAACTTGGTTTTGGTAGTCCTTGAACTGAACAATGCTATATGCAGTGGTACGAATACCTCACAATCTAATGTAGAGCGACTAAGGTGTGTTCCATTAAGGGTCCTTAAAAAATAAGTACTTATTTGCAATTTTCAAGCTTAAAAATAATAGGTTTACTGAAATAAAAAAATATGCAATATGTATCCTGCAAAAAAATTAAAAAAATATTTTCATAAACCCATTATTTTTAAGCTTGAAAATAGGTCCTTATTTTTTAAGTACTTATTTGGCTTAGCGGAACGGGGCCTAAATACATTCACCTGATGGTGACTACAATATACCAATGGATTTATAATAGACCAACCTTCATATTCCAACTATACTGAGATATTCTATTACAGTGTTTGGTTGATTAGTGGGTACCATTGCGAAATATGGTGCAACTCTAGAGCTTATGGTGTTCTGTTCAAGCAAACTATTATGGATGTTGTCTATTTAACTCGCAAAGAGTTATGGATTTCGACACAATTCGGGACTGAAGCTCCGATAGGAAAATTCCAAAAATAAAAATTAAATTGGAGGACACAAGACGTTAGAACATGTCCAAATTGTATTTGTATTTGTTTGTTATATTCTTGTTGCTGAGGAAGAATAATTAAAATTCCAAAAATTAGGCTCTAATTAGAATAGAAGTACCATATTTGTGTTCATTCACATATGTCATTACATAATTTGAGTTTGTCCTTAAATCATTCATAAAAGTGGTTCAACATGAAGTGTTGCATCAATTGCATTTGTCATTGTGATCTTTCAAGTATCTTCTACCACAAAGAGAACCTTCCTAACATGTCCCTGAAGTGCCTATGGAGCTCTAAGCGTATCCTCCCAAGCATGTTTTGGAGTGTCCAAATGAAGAAAGAAAGAAAAAAAAAGCAAAAACAGGGCTTCATTTGAGTGTTGTACACGCGTCCGGAGAGTGTTTGTCCTGAGAGTGTCGGTGTTTGACACTTAAATCAGGCATTGTGTTTGATGTGGGATGGAATGGCAATCTGGTTTAGTCTTCCTTGTCGGCTCTGCAGAGGAAATGTTCATGTTGTTTCATAAAATAGCTTGTCTGGGCACTCTAGCCTGTAATCTTTCTTGAATGCCATTCAGCATTTCCCAAGTAGGTGACACTGATTTTCTAGCTTGCTTACTTTATGATTTTTATGTCTCTCCAATAAAGTTTTAACAGGATGAACTTCTGAGGTGATTTTATGATGCCTTTTTACCAAGTTATACTGTATCATCAGAGGTTTTTTACATAAGACATTTCCCTCTCAGATATCTATTATGTGCTTTTTCTTCCTTTTTTCTTTTTTCTTCTCTCTTATTTTTTTTCAGTATTTTTTTTTGATACATATTCTTGATAGAGTATCTTGTGATGAAGATCCTTAAAAGTATTCTTAGAGTCCATACTTTTTGCTCTGTGCATGTAATATGGTAGTTGCAACTTTTGCTAACTGAAGAATATATTCTCTATGTTGGTTTTCAATACGGTGTTCTTTTCTTCCAGGGTGGCTCTACTAGTATTTATGTTGGTCGCTTGAACTGTCTGGGCTAAAAAAAATTCACAACTTTTTTTATACATACAAATTTGATTTTTCTTTAGAGACTCCTAAGAATGGGTAGTTGCACATCGATTGGTCTATTGTCCACATTTTGCCACTCGTACAGAGCCATAGTAAATTAAAGTCCAATTAAATATTAAGTGACTAAATAGTATAGTCAGACAATTGAGCTTATATTTTGCCTAGATTTGTTATGTGGGGTGACATTCTTAATTGTTTGTTGAATGAATGGTTTTGTTTTTTTCAGGTGTTTCCTGCACCAGCAGATAGAGAGAGGGTGAAGTCCTGTTTGTCTGAATTGGGCGAGATGAGCAACAGCTTCAAAAAAGGCTTGAATGTTGGAATGGAGCAAGTTGTAGCGACTGTGACACCTAGGATCCGTTCAGTCTTAGACAGTGTGGCAACAATCAGTTACGAGCTGTCTGAGGCTGAATATGCAGACAATGAGGTGAACGACCCATGGGTCCAGAGACTTCTTCATTCAGTTGAGTCTAATGTAGCATGGTTCCAGCCACTAATGACTGCAAATAATTATGATTCATTTGTTCATCTTGTCATTGACTTCGTTGTGAAGAGGCTTGAAGTGATCATGATGCAAAAGAGGTTCAGTCAGCTTGGCGGTCTTCAGCTTGACAGAGATGCCAGAGCTCTAGTGAGCCATTTCTCAAGCATGACGCAGAGGACTGTTCGAGACAAGTTTGCTCGCCTCACCCAGATGGCAACTATCTTGAACTTGGAAAAGGTTTCTGAGATTCTGGATTTCTGGGGTGAGAATTCTGGACCCATGACATGGAGACTTACTCCTGCTGAGGTTCGGAGAGTGTTGGGTCTGAGGGTTGATTTTAAACCTGAAGCGATTGCTGCTCTCAAGTTGTAATCCTTATCTGTATAGTACCTTGAATATTGTTTCGACCTTTTTACCTACTACTTTATTTACCTTGAATTTACTTTGTTAATCTTACATCAGAGGGAGGCAGATCAACAAAAGTGGAAAATTTACCCATAACGAGCTTTTCTGAATTCTACTTTCGGCTCCTTTGTGCTACTTTGTAACCATATACATTCTTTCATCATTTCGGTTGTGTACTTGGAGCCTGTTTGAGTTATACTTTTATTACTTTTCCCCATTCTATAAAATCAAATTTAGGGGTGCCTTGAGAGTTTAATCCTGATCTCAAATGGGTAAGTGCTAAGAAGCACAGACACATCTACCGGCCTCACGTATCTGTGTCTGACACGTGTCGGTCACGGACACGACACGACACTCTCTAGACACGTATTGAACATGCCTAAATACTTGTCCAATATTTTAATTATGTTTCTTTTACTTGGGCACATTGTGGATACTCTAGGACATGTTGGCAACACTCATGGAACATGCTAAGGGCTCATTTAAATGTCTCAGACGTGTCCATGTCCTAATTTTCGGAGAAATGATGTGTCCCCGATGTGTTCGTGTCCTAATTTTTGGATAAATGACGTGTCCGCGTGTCTATGCCTGTCGTGTCCGTATCCTGTATCTATGCTTCTTAGGGTAAGTAGTGGAAAGGCTGCAAATAGCTGAATATCTCTCGGATTGGTTTGCTCTGATGTGCCATTAGACAAAGTGATTAAGGACCCAGTGGACCTATTTTGAGTATGCCTTTGTAAAGGTCACGGTGCATTCATGCGTTTATCAGCTTAGATGGTTGTGGGTTTAATTCATGGCTTTTCCAGCTGATTTTGCTGTGTTGTGCAGAGTTGAATCAGGCTTGGATAATGCAATATCTCAAACCCGAGTTTTCAATGGCCCGTTTTTAAGCATGGGCTGGTATGTCTAATATTTCAAGTTACCGTTTGTGTTGCTTTTTCTGCAGTACATGGGGGACTTCAAATTACTGATGCATTCCTTCGGATAGGATAATAGGTACTCCCTCCGTCCCTTTTTAAATGTCCTGCTTCGTAACTCCAACTTATTAAAAAGACATCATCATTATACCTTTCACATCAACTTTTTCCTCTACTTTCCCTATTTACCCATCATCATTACACTTTTACTCACTAACTTTTCAAAATGGAATATACTTTTAGGGACAAAATAGACAATACACCAACTTTTACCCACTAACTTTACAAAATAGACACTTATTAAGGGACAACCCAAAATGGAATACTGGACTCAAAAAAAGGGACGGAGGGAGTATTTGTTTTTTGCACATTTGTTCATGTGATCTCTTTCTGAATCATGCTTTACTTTTATCTTTTGTGACGGAGGGATCTTATTCATTTTCCACAAATTGAAGAGAATCCCATTATTTTGTATTTGTCATAAGGTAAGCAATTTTTTGGTGTTCCTCTAGGATGAATTTGCACAGGGAAGTGAGGTTGTGGGGGTCGTATTGGTTAGTTGATGCCTCTTAATTTATGTTATCAAATACCAATTTTTTGATGAAGTATCTTAGAACAATACTTAAGGTAGTGGAAAACTCAAAGAGATGAATTGTTTTGAAAGTTCGTGTTTCAGTTTTTTTTTTGGGTAATTACTTCGGTTAATTATTTATTACCTAAAAGAACATAGTAAGCATATCCAGGGAACTAATATGGGTGATCCCCTATGGTGCTTGGGTTTGTTCTTTATGGAATGATATTTGTGATTCGTATTTTCTGTCCAAAATGGATATGTTTTGATATGCATCATGCACCAAGTTTTACGCATACAAACATGCGACGAGCGATTACGAAATTGCAGTACCCGAGGCATCAAGGAACACACTAAAAGCATATTTTGTGTATATATTGATGATAGACCCATCTTTGTTCAAATGTAACGACTTCTTAGAATTCAACTATACTCCATAGTTTATAAAGTAAGCATCATTTATCATTTGCATTGCAGATACATTCATAGTAAATGAAACAATAAGCCTTAATACGTATATCAGAAACTTGGTCAATCAATTTATATGTTATACACTTATACATCATCTAAAGAAGAGGATTAATAGGTATAGCCTTTTAGCATGACGTTGAGAAGGCCGATCAAAAAAGAAAGTATGTCGTTGAGAAGCTTTGGATAAGATTGTCAAAACTCGTACTTTTGCTAAGCCTTTTGTTAAAAGTAACATAGGTGAGGGTTTATTTACCTCCTAGGTCCTGCAATGGAACATTTTGGCCCTAGCGTTGCTCAAGCTTCAGAAAAGTCCTCTTTCCACTAGAGTCCCTGCCATTGTAAATAATGATCTACGGACTTGGCCTTTTTCTAGTTTACTTGGGAGCTCCCTTTTCATCCAAACTCCAGAGGCGTGTTAGTATGTTCTCTATCTGGAATGCCTCCTGCACGTGGAATGCCTTGAGGGTTCATCAACCTGCTGCTTCTTGGCAAAAGTTAGTTTGGTTCCCTGAGCGTAAATAGCCAAACAGATCATTATCTAGTTCATGTTCTGCACCTTCTCTCTTTGACTTTCATAATTAGATTGCAGAATTACTTCGAACATTCAGTGGAGGTCCACAGGGTAATGATGGATCCTGCATGTGATTTGTCGTTAGTGTAGTCTTCGGGGTTTTTTTTTTTTTTTTTTGTGTGTTTGTGGAATATGGAGAGTGAGGTTAGTTTGAGTATAAACTTAGTGTTTTAGAATGGAAATGGATCCTCTTCAGTAACTGTCCCTTAGGGCATCCGCACTAGACTCTTTATATTTTGGACCAATTTACACCTTAAAAAGTCACTTTATTATTTTAGCTACACACTTTTAAAATAACTACGGCATCAGGCTCTTTACTTTCACTCTCCTCTCAATAAATAATCAAACACACCTCAATTAAATATTCTCCCTTGCCTCGGAGAGAGAACCAAAAGCAGGAAAAGTAAAAAAAAATCAGAGAGAGAGAGAGATGGAGTACAGAGAGAGAGGTTGGGAAATAATAAAAAATGAGAAGCAAGTGAACAGTTGCTCGGTTTTCCAAACGAGCAACTGTAGCAATGCTAGAATTTTTTAAAGTAGAGAGGAAAGAAGAGAGACTGATGCAATGAGTTTTGGCTGTTTTTTTTCTTTTTGGCTCTTTAATTTAGTTTGAAGAGGGGAATAAAGAGAGAGATGTGGATGCTCTTATAGTTGTTGGAGCTCTCTCACACTCTGAGAAAATTGTTGAATTGTCTGGTATATTATTTTAGAGATTCCAAGGCCCTTTTAGAATTTTAGCCCGTACCATGGACCCCTTGGAGAAAAACATAGGTCAAGTGAGATCTAGTTGCAGAAAAATGAAGTTAGAAGAGAGGACACTACCTGTAACAAATAAGTTTGCAATATTAACTGGGATATTGTTTGTCTCAGCAAAAGAGATGGTGGGTTGGGTATTAGAAAGGCTAAAAATAGCAATGTTGCTCTTATTGCTAAACTTGGTTGGAAGATGCACACCAATAGGGATATCTTCTATTGGTACAGCCGTTGGAATGAGGTACCTTGCGAACATTTCTTTCAAGATTTGGCCCATGACTACAGATGCTTCTTGATCAGAAAAAGTATTCTTAAATCCAAGAGTTTTGGAAACAAGGGATAAAGTGGATGGTTGGGAAAGGGAATGATATTTCCCTCTAGAATGACTAGTGGCATGGAAACTCCTATTCCTTCTTTGTGCTAATATTGAAGACACACTGACATGGTCAGGTAATATACATGTACTGGGAGTGGCTTTGGAAGATTAAGTTATCTCATAAGATTTAGGGCTTCCTCTAGTTCACTCTTCATTTTAAGACCTTGACTAACCACCAAAGAAGTATTAGAGGTATGACTTCAGATACCAAGTGTCCTAGATGTAAGCTTACTGCTGATGATAATCTCCATCTCTTTAGATATCACCCGTACAATGTTGATTTCCGGACTAGTTTGATGAATATGTAGGTTCTGGATGAAGCAACTCAAGAATCTTGAGAGGAATGGATCAATGATCACATCCGGTCTCAAGAATACTTCAGTGGAGGGATCCCAAATCCCATGGAATACCATATTTGCTATCATTCTTTTTTCTTCTAAGATTTGCTAGGAACTATGAGTTACGGATTACTAACATGATCATATTGAATATCTAGAGTTAACGAGGAGAAAATTTTGGAAGCATTACCTAAGATGGCAGTTAGTAGAGGAGCAGTTAGACTAATAAAATGGAATTTTGCTCGGCTTGGAAAACTCAAGCTGAACATGTTCTAGAATGAGAAAGCCTTTAGGAATGGGAAAGGCTTTCGGATGACAGGCTATTATGCTAGACTACAAGACTGCACCCGTGTTGAAGCTGAATTGTGGGCGATTTTTATGCTGTGTTTGGAAGTTAGGGAAAATGGGAGAAAAGAAAAGAAAAGGGAGGAAAATAAGAGGAAAAGTTTACTATTCCCAAAACTTGAAGTTGTTCTTTTGTTCTTTTTCTCTCTCCAAACCAAACAATAGAGAGGAAATTCCTTTCTTTTTCTTTCCTTTCCTTAGGTTCCAAACAAAGCCGGCTTGACAGAGATCATAAGCTAGGGGCACTTCCAAGTTGAAGTGGAGACCCATTTTAAAGTTGCCATCAAGCTCCTAACCAAAGAGATAGCAAGCCACTCTCAGGTTGCATGTCCGGATCCGGTTCCATAGCAATTCAAGGACCGAACCGTTACGGTTCAGAGAAATTGAGGACCATGCCCAGACAAAGTCCTACGGCCTAACCAAACCAATCCGGGAATCACGGTTTGGTTCCGGTTCAGATCATGGTTCCACCCCTAACTTGGACTACAAAAGACAGCTTCTAGTGACTATTGCTCTGATATGTATAACTTTTAAAACCTTGCGATAATTTTTACCGGAATAGATAATTCGAAGGAAGGTAATCTTGTCATTTCCCAATGTACCAACACTTGAATGAGTGAGAATAATACAGACACAAAGATGTACTATCTCACGTTTTTGCTGATTGCCTTTAGTTTCAATGGTCTAAGTACATTTGACCACCCAAGATTTTAAGTTTTAGAACCAATAGTAAGATATAAGTACACTAATATATTCACCCAATAGTAAATCTATGGACGTACGTATGTACATATTGCACATATATATAGATGAACAGTCATGTTTGGATAATCCACAGTTCCATACCAAAAACCATGGACTGAACCATTTATAACAGTTCATAATTTTTTGAAATCGGGACCGGACCATTAATCCACGGATCCGGACCAAAATATACAATTTGGTTCTGTTCGAATTGATTTAGCGGTTCTTTCGGATTTGCTGCAGTTCTAAGCCACTCCACTCCACTCCACTACCCAGTCTACCCTCACAGAAACTTGATCATTGATTGTAGAGCTCTATGGAGAGATGTGATCGTGCCAAGGGTTACACTCTATGTGAGGGAAACCAAGTAGCAGATAACCTAGCAAATATGGGACCGCGCCGCCGATGGTGTCACTAGTTATGCCGCAAGCCTATAGGAGCCCCTTCTAGCTGCAGATACCGCTAGAACCTAGTTTTGAGAGGTTTTAGTTTTGTTTTTATGTTGTCAGTCTATTTCCCACTTGTCAGTTGGAGCCTGAGACTCTCCACCATTTCTGTTTTTCTTATATTGGTTCTCAGCAAGTTTGGGAAACCTCTTTGGTGTCTTTGGTCATTATGCCGCACCAAACACCAGAATTGGCTTTGGTTAACTCAGCTCCTGATGATTTTCAAATATTTCCAGTCATAGCTTTCCGGGGGTAATGGATTCATCAAAACAAAGCTACTTTTGATGGTATTAGGAGTTATGCTCATGATACGAACGCTGAGGTGGCAAACGGGCGGGTCTGGGCGGGTTTGTGTGGGTTGAAACGGGTCGCGGGTCAAATATGGGTCAAAAGGTAAACATGTTGAAATTGGTCGGGTCGAATACGGGTCAAGTCAAAGTCAAACCCGCCCGACCCGTTTTCCTTTAAAAAAAAAAAAAACTAATTCCCCTATATCGAAACTCATACTTGCTAAACAAAAATACCACATCTACGAACCTTTCACAATCAATAAGAAAAAAAAAACTCCAAGTCATGCCTTAAAAAAAAACATGAAATCGTCTCTGGTTTTACTATCAAAATCAGTGATGCAGAATATGGTTAGTTTATGTATGGAGAGAGAGAGACTTACGAAGAGCCGAAGCCACCGCTTAGGTTTGGATTAAAAAGTCAAGTGACTTATTTTTTGTTTTGTCTCTATTCAAATTTTTTTTGTATTTGCTTGTTTTATGAGAAACTTTTTACCTCTATTAGTTTGTCTCAACGAGATAATCGAAAAGGTAATTTGGGTGAAAGTCATAATTTTTTACTTTTCCGATTGGAGCGAATCAAAAATCGTAAAATACTTGTCGCAAAACAAGCACGAAAAAAAGTTGAATAAGAACAAAACGAAAAAAAGCCCAAAAGAGAGAGAGGAGCTCAAGGGACTGGTGAGAGAGAGAGAGAGAGAGAGAGAGAGAGAGAGAGAGAGAGAATTTGTGTGGATAAATTTGACTGCCCGAATGTGCCGAGCGGGTACCGCGTGGAATATACCGACCCGGCACCAGAAAACTTCTCGTTCTTAGCTGAACGGGCCTTGTCAGAGTGATCGATTTTGGAGATTTAAGTCTTTGAAATGGAGAGAGAGAGAGAGAATATTTGTGTGGATGTACTTATCTCACTGGATATTTTTTAGGGAGGTGATTTTGGCACTCCAAATTTAGCCAATGGCACTCCACTTTTAGTTTTATTTTCTCACATGATTAACACACAAAGTGGAGTGCCAGTGGTAAAAACTGGAGTGCCAAAATCAATTTCTATTTTTTATAGCAAAAATAGTTCATTCTTGTTTTGTACATGAGGCGTACAGCTGGAGCGAGAGGATGAGCGAGAGATTAGTAGAATAATTACCCGTAGTTCACTGTTTTGAAGGGGTGGGTCTTTTGATTCTAACCCATATTGAACCCATTTTTAACCCACTTAAAGTCTTAAACCCATTATAAAATATGGGCGGATTGGGTTGGATTAGAAGTGGGTGAATTTGGGCAGGTTAAAAAATATGGGTTGGGATTGCCACCTCTAGCTCTGATTCTTGAAGTGGTCAAGTCCATTCGGGTGGCTATGAGAGTCATTTATAGTTGTCTTGGTCCTTTGCCTCGGGAGGTTGGTGTCCTTCCTTCTAGCTGGGTTAACAGGATTCGAAGGCTAAGTGATCATTTGGATGAAGAGGGTCAGATGCTCCTGGTGGTTATTGATGGAGCTTGGGACAGAGATACAAGAAGAGCTGGGGAACAGGGAGGTGTTGCACCAGCAGTCGAATAGTTTATTTGATTCGTCAGCTTTGCATTCTGAGTATTTGCCTGTGTGGAAACTTTCACATGGTTTTGTGAACACAATTTTCTCCGTGTTAATGTTTCCACCGATTGTTTGACAATGATTCATTATTTGAATCGGAAGCAAACATCCGAATGGCAACTTACTCAGCTTTTTGCTGAATTAACTTCTATTTCTAGTCTTTTCAATTGTGTTTGTATGTGTAAAGTTAATCGTGAACTCAGGCAAGATGCTCACGATCTTGCCACGCGGCTAGGGTGCATGTCTAGTCGTGGTTTTTTATTTTTCTTGTTTGTATAATTATGCTATGGTGTTGCATATGAAAGGAAAAAGGAATATGATGTCTTGTGACAGCGCTGATTCAAAATAGGCACAATAATGTAGCTGTAGTTTTCTCCCCTATTTTCCCATCAAGACTGCAATTAAAATGATAATCAGTTCGCAGATACATAACTTTTTTTGAAGCAAAAAGAAAATACTGCATTGATCTACTGTAATCCTACACACTATTCATTGAGAAGAGCTCATTTTTCCACTGTTAGTATCAACAATTTACGAACCTGGACACCAGCAATACATGATAACAACAACAAAGGTAAAGATTCATCTTCAAGAAAGGGAAAAACAAAAGGTCAAGGTTAAACTGTGAACTTCCTACTCTGGTGCAGCCGATCACTTAAAATCCAAAATAGCAGTGATGATCGGATAGACTGCCTCCGTAAAAACTCAATGCACTTAGTGCATAAACATACTAAAATGTTTCACCGCTTATTCGACTTCTCCTTGTTGCCTGGAAAAGCCTCCATGTTAGTGATGCAAAACACATAATGTAGAGTTCTAATTTCCAGAATGATAATTTAACTCACCAAAGATATTTGATTTCAACGGCAACCTGATTGATGATCCCTTCACTTTTATTTCTCTAAGTTGCCTGGTTTTACCCGGTTTTTCTACTCTTGCAAGAGCGCTGCTACTTTCACCTGTAAGAAGATCGATCCCTTTCTTCACCTTTTCGTGATAAACAGCTGGTGGGGCAAGCCTCAACTGAGGCATGTTTTCTATCTTGACCAATCTCTGGTCTTTCTGAAGATTAGTCAAGATGTCGAACTGTAGTACCCAGTTCACGTCTAATAAGTTAGCAATCAAAGAAAAGTGCACTGAATACGAAAAAAGATAACGACTTGGCAAAATTACCCTTGAAATTTGTTGATATCCATATGGATTCTCAAATGAATCACTTTCATGTGGGTACAGAGAAGTAGTTCCATGAGATTGCTGAGGTCTTGATCGGGACTTGCTCACTAACCCATTATCTGTAAGCAGTGTCTTATTTCTAGACCTCTGACCTTTCTTCTTAGGCATACAAACAGGGCATCCAGCTGAGCCCCCATGTGACATCTCATTTTCCTGAAGTTCACACTGGAGATGGGTTGCATGACCACAATTGAAAATCCGAATGCTAGAGCTGGAAGAGTTCTTGGTGAGAAGGCAATTGCACAGACAACATAGAAGACTACGGGGAGAGTAACCATGAGAAGCCCCCCTTTTGAGTAAGCTCATGGTATAAAACGTATCATCCTCAATCAATGATTTAGCAGTGTCCTAATATAACAAGAGGAAGTCAGTACAGAAATTACAGAATCAGACTCAAATTCTGGTAAAATTGATGAGTTGCTTTCCAATCAATCTTTTTGTACGTGAAATAAAAGTCAAATGTAAAATTTCCAGTGAAACAGAGGAACAGCCATGCACCACCACTACACGTACAGTCAGACATTGCACCTGAATTTAGGTTTCAACAAGGGAGAACCGTTGAGGTTGTAGGTTAAAATCTAAGGGCAGCAGAAGATTAGAATTCTAGCCAATCTACCCTCCTAGACACCTATAATAGGGACTAAACTGGGAACAAATTTTACATCTTCGGTTTCTCTTCAAAGTAGAGTTAAAATTCCATTTTTCTCAAAGCCAGAAAGATTCTTCCTCCATCTCTTAGCAACCAAAGAAAGCACAATAGATAGAATTACTAATGCTTGCTAGAATATTTTCACAATCTTGAGTACAGTTAAAGTAAGAACAATTTAGATTGTACGTAACAGGAGTTAACCAGGCTGCATGAACAATTTAGATTTTAGGTAACAGGAGCTAACCAGGCTGCATGACTAGAGAAGGCAAATGTGACAATAAATTGAATACCAAGCTGAACAATAATGAAAGAGGGAAATAGAGGTAGATGTACCAGTATTCTTCTCTCAAAACCATATGTCCCAAGCATTCCCAATATGGTAACTTTAAAATTACCAAATTCCTGGCTACCGTTATCAGAGAGGAGCTTAGACATGATAGCAGGAACGCGAATGTATCCAATCATTCCCTCAACAATCTCTTTGATGAACAGAGAAAACAGTTTCCTCAGAATATGAGCCCCTTCATGGGATTTTGAGATCTTCCACTTAATAATGCATGTCTCTTTATCCTCTTGACCACCCGATGACTCAAGTGTTTCAATGCGCGTTTCTTGTTGACAAACTTTTTCATCCTTCAACGATTCCAACAAAGGCTCACAAAACCTGATGTAATCAAACAATCTATTAGCACTGGGAATTTCTCTCTCTCTCCCCTCCCTCTCCCTTTCTCTCTCTCCCTTTGTGTGTGCGTGTATGTGTGCCGGGAAACCAGAATATGTGTTTTCAAAAGATATTTTGCAATCAGCACCAAACATGTGATTCAAATTTCATGCCCAAAACAACAAGATGACACGTGATCTTCTCCACATATGCTATTCACACATACATGAAACATTATGAACTTTGAAAAGCAGAAAAATTGAGCATATTGGTCATGGTTTTGGGCTTACGAATCAAGTAACTGAAACCAGAGGGATTCTGACTCCTCAGGATCCAATCTAGGAGTGTTACGCTGGCACAGGCCAATACAGGCATGCAGTATTTCACGAATATCATTCACCTAAAAGAGAAAGATAAAAAAAACGTTAACAATCCTGTAACACATTTCCTTCAAAGAGAAAAAGGAGAAATCCATGCAAACCTCCTTATTTGATACAGTGCTGAAGTGCTCCATACCAGCATCAGGAAGTACATTTTCCACAGCAGTATCCAGTGCAACAAATTTTTCATCAAGTCCAGAAAGAGTAAGGAGGAGAGCGCTCCCAACATCACCAACCCTTTCCCATAAGAACGCAGCAGCATCTATGATCCCATATTCCTGGCACAACCGTAAACAATGCTCCACCCTATAGCTTTCAAAAGTCTCCAAGAACTTGAGAACTGAACTGCGTTCGTATTGACATAATAGCTGAAAAAGTAACATTCCAAATCCTAAAACTCAATAAGTGCTTCAAGTGGTTTTTCAAATTATGATGTATCAATAAGCTAAAGAGGAAATTGGTGCACATCCTTTCTATAGTGACATTCAAGAAACAACCTGAATAGCTAAACAGTGGATATAACAAAGCACGACGAAGATAATTTACCAACCCTAACCTTTAAAAATGCCTCAAAAGCACCCCCTCGTCTATAATCGTAAATCAATCAGCACTCTTCTGTAAAAGACTGTTAAGATGAAGGGGTCAACGTGGACGATTTTTTTTTTATAGATGATGGGGTCAGTGTAAGCAAGTTTTAAGGGGTAGAATCGTCATTTCTCTTCATTCCGTTAGCAGAGTTGGCCAATTTTTTTACATATAGATGAGGGGTTCTGAATGGGCAACTTTAAACGTTAGAGAGTCTCTGTGTCCAAAACGTATAGACGATTAGCATATTTACGATCAGTTCAAGAGTGTTGGTTGGAGATACGTGTAACTCCATGATTGATGGTGATAGTGCTGGGAAGGGGGAGGGGAATGATTCTAGTCTGACAAAGGGAGCTTAATTAGCCTCCACCATGTCCACACTCAACAGGCGAGCCCTGTTTCTCTATAGTAAAAGCAATTTTTTTTTTTTTTGCTCGGCAAAAGAAATTTTACTAATCTTTGAAAAATTACAAAGATTAAAAAGACAAGGGCACCCGAAATACTTTGAAGTTGTACATATTGCATGTATGACCATGGAACCATGGAATGAGCAGACAAAGAAGTGAGATTTGATTAGCCAACAGGATGTAACTTTTAGAACTCAATTCTCAAGAAATAAAAAAATGACATTGTTAAGAAAAACAGATGGTATGGCATGCCTCAATACAATGACATTAAACACACAATGCAGGCTGACATATATTCTGCCAAGACTGCTATCCAAGCATTCAATTAACTATAGAGCATAGAAATGTGGAAGCATTCACCTCAAGATAAAGCTCAATCATTTCATCAGTTACTAGAACTGGATTGCTACGCAGGAATTTCGGGAAATCAGAGATTCTTTCCAAGTAAGCCTCCACAGACTGATCCCTTACTTTTCTTCCAATTCGAAATCCCATTGTCTCATCTTTTGTTAAACAAGAAAAATTGAGGGTTCCAGCTAAGTGAACCTCAAAGATTGTCTTTAGATAAAGGAAAAGGCTTTTGGGGTGAGAGCGCAGTTCAGATAATATATGTTGACATTCCCTACTGAAATGGTGTATAACCAGAAAGAATGCAGCCTCTCTGCAAAAGGTCAGAAACCGAAACCATTCATCAGAAAGATATAAGCTTCACAGCAGAAATCCTATGGATAACCAGCCATATGAAAGCAAGATGGACGATATCAACATGGTCATCATTCGTCAAAGCATCACCTGCTTAAGGTAATCAGATCTGGTATTCGAAAAATGACTGCTGACCGAAAAGAATCAGCCTCATTGTCACTCAGTTGCTCTAACATATCATTGATATATGAAAAGGCATGAACAGGTTCATTCACGTCTTTCAGGTAGCTATCCAGAGCAGCAATATATTGATGTCTGATGGCATGAATTAAGCCACAAACCTAGATATCAGAATATAATTGAATAAACCGCCTACAATAAGGGTACACATGCACGCACAGACATCCATGGCCCTATGCTTCAACGTAAGAAAGAAAGAATGTGGATGTATACCTGGTAAAATTGAGATCTTTCACACAGGTGTAATACATATGATGCATCCCAGTCTGTGTCAGGCACTACTTCCAATAGGGCAAGCATCTGCTTCTCTCTTTTTCTGCAAGTATCAGTAGTGTGCATCGGGACACTTGGTGGAAGATTAATGTCAGATGTATAGTATTCGAGAATCCGACTCAATATGGTATTTGAAACGACAGCCTTTTTAGCGGAAATGTAGTATGCAATAAACTCAAAAATATGACCCATGTCTTTCTCTGAAGGCCAAACTTCTGCCAAGTCACCATCACCACTGCTGACAGACTTGTCTGCTTGGTAGGTGCCCTTGCCAAGAACATGAATAAGAGCATCTACCGTTTTTTGGACCATAACATTTTGTCCCACACCCACTGAGTCATTTTCTTTTTCAGCCTCCAAACTTTCATTGGCTGAATCACACAAGGGATAGCCACGTTTTGGAATGTCATCGTCAACAAATGCACATCTCAAAACTTCTAAGGTAGCTTCAGTATCCAACTCTAAGAAATGATAAAGGTACGGGTATGCTGCTGTAGACAAGAAGCTTGTAACTACGCACGAATTTGGAGCATTTGAAGCGTCTAATAGAAACTGCAGAAGTTCTGTCCTAAGAGAGGGTAAGCGTAGAGAGGGAAGAGTTCCATGTCCTGCAAAAAGAGATACTTAAATTCTGAATCTTTTCCTAATCAGTCCATGATGTTTTACCTCCAAAAAAGGAAAACATGACAGAGATTAAGCAGTACAAGTTAGACAGCACCATAATACACAGAACCCAATCATTTTAAACGTTGACATGCAAAATGAAAGAAGAGGTTTTTTTTTTTTGCTTTTATCCCCTAAACTATTCACATTTTGTCTACTTCGTCCCTAAACTACTAATTTGACGAATTTATCCCCTCAAGTTTCTGATTGCTTCCTATTTCGTCCAATCATTAACGGTGGTTAACATTTTGGACAGAAATCTGTCACATGCCTATCACATGCGATCAGAACCCAAACGTTAGGGGCAAATTTGTCATTCCACCACTTTCATCTCCACCACCTGATCATCTCTACAACTATATACTATTCACCTTGCTTCCTTTATTCCCACCGCCGCCACCACCACCACCCTCCTCCCCAAATTCATCCCTCTCAAATTTCAGAATCTTACAGCACCCTCCCTCCTCACCGCCATCGCCTCTGGTCTTGTCCAACAATGATTATGGAGATTTTTCATTGCCAGCCAAATGCTCCACTGCTTTGACTAATCAAAGCCTATGAATTACTCCACTCCCCAACTGGAGGATAATGAACAGTAGCCCCCAACTTGTACACGAGAAAATAGTCTCAGCAATTCGAACCGTAATTGGGACGAACCCAGATCGAACCTCCAATCATACAGGGCTCCTGGTTTCACACCCATGATTGGAAACTGGATTTCTAGCCGTAATTGGGCCGAACCCAGATCAAAAAATAGATTCTTTGTCAACACCCAGTAATCGGATTTTGAGTTTTCTCACGTAAATAATCTGTTCTGTTACTGATACATACTACCTGCAAAGTGCACACACAGCCGCAGTGCTGCTGTTCCTATTGTTGCCGCTGAGTGGAGAGGACGGAAAAAGGGGGGGGGGCGTGAAATAAGGGCCAGCGGCCATGGCCACTGCTGTGTGTGGCGATTGCGCAAGGCGAGGGAAAGAGGAGAGAGTAGAGAGGAGGGAGGAGAGAGATTACCCAAGGGAAGGAGAAGAAACAACGTGCAGCGAATGAATGTGTACGGCAGTGAACGCCCGTCTCTTTTCTACGGTTTTCTTTTTCTTTCCTTTTTGTTTCTCTCTCTCATTAGATGTTGTGAGTGGTGGAATGGCAAATTTGCCCCTTTCATTTGGGTTCTGGTCGCACGTGATAGGCACGTGACATGTTTTCTGTCCAAAATGTTAAACACTGTTAACGATTGGAGGTAATAGGAAGCAATCAAAAGCTTGAGGGGATAAATTTGTCAAATTAGTAGTTTAGGGACGAAGTAGACAAAATGTGAATAGTTTAGGGGACAAAAGCAAAAAAAAAAACTCATGAAAGAAATAATGCTTCACACCCTCAAATAGTTCGAGAGGTTTTTTATGCTCTGCATTTTACGATTACTCTGCACCACCCTATCAAAATCCACCATTTCCCCTTTCACTACTGGTCATGCTAGAAAGAAACCTTAAATCTTCAAAGATGAGCTGTTCTCAAATTTCAAACTGCAAATGGTAAACACTATGAGTAGTCAATAAACAAAAATTCTTGATTTTCTTGAGCAGCATCAGTTTCAAAAGACACTAGTGGATTGAAGCCTATAGTTCAGGCTCCACCCCTGGGGTTAAAAGCTCAAAACCCAGTCCAGTCTCCTTGACCTTATTTTTTTTTATAAGTAAATAATTATATTAGCAGCGAGGCATTAAGGGAATGCCGCCCATATTCAAAAAAGGCCGAAGACAAAAAGGCCCTATACACCACCACCGTGTGAATTGAAAAGTACAAACCAATCTAAAAACTGATCAAGAGATGGATTATGGCTTACATTCTCTTTTCTCCCAGCTATACAAGCTATTCATCAAAAAACATTAAAGTCTAACCAACGAATTTTCTCTTCCTTCAAAACATCTTGAATTTCTCTCGCCAAATAACCCACATCAAGCAAAGAGGAACCATGGCCCAAACACGTTGTCTACTCTTCCCAACTCTAACGCCCCTCCACGCGATTAAAAGTTTCACTACATTCCTTGGCATAGCCCATTGCAACCCAAACCAAGACAGCACCAAGCACCATAGCTCCCATGCCAACGCACAATGAATGAGGAGATGATTGACCGTCTCTGCATCTCTTTTGCACATACAGTGCCAATTAACAATGATTCTCCGCCTTCAAATCAAATTGTCTAGAGTAAGAATCTTGCCTTGGGCCGCACACTACAAAAAAAAAAAAAAAACCCCACTTTCAAAGCATCATAGTTTTCCAAATTGCTTTCCAAGGAAGAGATGTATTACCACTTCCACATAACAATTGGTAGTAGGATTTCACCTGAAACGATCGTGATTTAGACAACTTCCATTCCCCCCCCCCCCCCCATAGTATTATACACTCTAGCAAGCAAAGATAACAAATCCTCCTCCTCCCAATCGCGAATGTCCCTCCGTAACTGAATGTCCCAAACAGTAGCCCCATCACTACTTTAAAGATAATTAGAAACAGATGCCTCCCTGTCACAAGTAAAACGATAAATACTCGGAAAGGCATCTCGAAGGCTCACATCCCCACACCACACATGATCCCAGAACTTCACCCTTCTTCTATCGCCAACCACCATATGAGTATTCTTTGCAAAGGCATCCCACCCATTCATGATACCCCTCCAAAGTGCCACACCATAGGGCATGCTCACAGTGATTACCCATCCACATCCATACTTTGCTACCACCACCTTCCTCCACCATCTCCAAAGCCACTTACCCAACAAAGCTTGATTGAATAATTTTAGCTTCCTCACTCCCAAACCTCCCTTTCTAATGGAAACACAAACCGTATCCCAATCAACTAAATGGTACTTAAACTCTTCCCCCACTCCTCCCCAAAGAAAGTCTATTTGTATCTTCTCAAGTCTCTTAGCAACCGAAACTGGGATGACGAAGAGAGACATAAAATAAGTGGGTAAACCTGAGAGCGTACTTTTGATTAAAGTGAATCTGACTCCTTTTGGAATATGTTGGTGCTTCCATTCTGCCAATCTCTTTTGAAATCTTTCCACAACTGTATCCCAAGCTTGCTTTGATTTGAAGGATGAACCCAATGGCAAATACGACGCCGTCACGCCGGTAATGGCGCCACCCTACAACCCAAAACCTGAGCAAGAGCACCAATATCCTCCACTGCTCCTACTGGGATCATCTCCGACTTTTCCAAATTTACCTTCAAGCCGGACACCACCTCAAAGTAGAGAAGGACACACCTGACATAACCCACCTGTGTCGGGTCCGCATCGCAAAATACCAAAGTATTGTCAGCATATAGAATGTGCGACACCATCAGACCCAAACCATCCTCTCTTCCCACCTCAAAACCTTGTAGAAAACCTCCTTGCACCGCTTTCTGAATCAACCGACTGAACACCTTATTGGAGAATAGTTCTCCTAGGTGGGATGAGTTTCCTCAACGATTCAATGCAGCCCCCTTGTTTGCCAGACAAGGTATTTCTCCGGCTGCCCAAGCTCATACTGGTGTGCACACCACTGAGGCAGGTGTTGATGATAAGTGGCAGAAGAAAGACCACACGTCTAGCATGAAAGGGCTGGTGATTCTGTCATACCTGGCAACATGTTATTCCCTAAGAGACAACTGCACCTCACTATGCAAATACCTATGGTTTGGGCCTTCTCAATCTCTTCATTGGCCCATACTCACAACTCACCTAATCATCCCAACATCTTATCTGACCTGGAGCCTAAACCCGTTTGGAAAGCAACTCTTACAGATGTAAACTACAACCTTAGCCAACATTTCAAGCTTCCCACAAAACTAATCACGTTGTCATCAATTCTCTTACGCGTACTTAGGCTCACTCTGCAGATGATTCAAGTAATTGGCCGCCACATAATAGAACTAAATCATTTTCTTAATCATAGCAGGTTCATCCTCCTGCAACAGTTCCTGTTTGTCAGTTCATGGATGATTATGACTCTTATTTGCAGGGAGAGCTCTGCTAGAAAGCCATCATGGTGCAGCAGATGGCAATTGGCACTTGGGATTTGAGAAGCTTGAGCTATTGTGGTGGTTGAATGGTTCCTAAGAGTGTTTACAGAGATGATCAATAATATTTCTATAGTCCAACTTCAGTTCCCTAATGTCAGTAAGGCCAGCATCATGTCTCCTGTTTTTTCGTTTGTGGAGCTCATTGTTCTATCAGTATTGTGAGGCTTTTTCAAGGTGAGGAACTTTACCCAAAATAATTTCTTCCCTAACATGTATTGTAGAAAAAGCAGATGATCTTTCAACAACAATAATCCACACCGACAAACTTTGAGCTTAACACCACAAGGGAGTAGAAAGTCAACAAAGAAAATCATCCAGGAAAAATTCTCAAGAGTGAAAAATCAAGAAATTATCATCTTTGAAAGATACCAGGCATCACAATTTGAATCCATTTCAAAAAAAAAAAAAAATTGGTATATACCTCCTTTGTCATGAAGATCTACCATATTCGATCAATCAATTCAATTTTTCATAACCACCTAAAAATTTCCATTTCTTGCAAATTAATCAAACATTACAAGAATATGAATTTCAAGATCCTATTGCATCAATTGCCCCGTTGGATAAAGAAATTACTAGCTATAAGCCAAGCTAAAATATGGAATATTATCACTTGGTAGGAGATCGGCAACTGTATCTTAAAGCGATACCATACCTGGTGGAAAAGCAAGACCAGAAAAGCAGTACTTCAGGTAAACCAGCATCCGGTACCTGTTTCCACAGGCCATGACAGTTCAATAATCACTCTGAAATTATTAAAATTAAAAAAAAACATAGTGTACGAACATAGCCTTTCATCAAAAATTCCTCCTAAATTTCTCATATGAAGGAGGGAAAAATCTTTTGCATGTAATAATCACAAAACAATGCGAAGTGAGCATCTATACAAGGCAACTAGGCCATGGTAGGATTTCATTGCCAGAGATTCTACTACCTAAAGCACCACGCTGACAGGCCACATTACGGCTCAGCAAGAATTATATCGGCTAAAGGCAAAGCTGCAAGAAAGTCAGCAGATTGAAATTAAGTGGATTCAATTCAACAGTGCCCCTAGTGCAGCCTACTTTAATCTGGTGACCGAACTTTAGATAGCTGGTATAGGTACTCCAAGGAACCATGAAGCGAAATCCCACATCTCTTGGGTACCAAAATAATACTC
Organism: Rhododendron griersonianum; assembly: GCA_018127125.1. Taxonomy (NCBI): domain Eukaryota; kingdom Viridiplantae; phylum Streptophyta; class Magnoliopsida; order Ericales; family Ericaceae; genus Rhododendron; species Rhododendron griersonianum. The sequence continues at coordinate 109,960 of CM030794.1, forward strand.
CCTCCGTCCCAATTTGTTTCGCATGTATTGGGAAATGAAAAAATTAAGGAGACATCATGATTGCATTGATTTTTTGATAATTTTACCATTTTACCCTTTTACCAAAATTAAGGAGTATTAAAATTATGCAAAAAATAAAAAATAAGTGGGCCCAAAATGTTTGCCGTGGAGAGAAGAATGGTGTTAGAAGTTGCCGCCACATTTGCTCTAGCAAAGCATGTTTTCCTCACAAATCAAAATTTTGAATTTTGAATTTGATTTCCTTTACCGAGGAATGCAATCAGAGAAAAAGGGAGGGAGAAAATTTCTCCTTAAATCTCTCTCCCATATCTCACCCTATACACTTCCAGAAAGTCTACGGCCACCGAAGGCAAAACGCGGTGGCCGGCCACCGCACGCCGCCGGGCCCACTCCGGCCACCGGACGGCTGATCCGAGCCGACCAAAAATTCTAAAAAAAAAAAACGAGTGGGCTTGCGTGAGAATCAATGGCATCCGACGTGTGTAGGTGCTCGATCCGAACTTCTAAAAATCAGATGATCCAAGCCGTTCACAAACGAAAGGTTGGTTCGAGCACTTACAAAGGTCGGATGCCATTGATTCTCACGTTGACCCACTCGTTTTTATTTTTTAGAATTTTTGGTCGGCTCGGATCGGCCGTCCGGTGGCCGGAGTGGGCCCGGCGGCGTGCGGTGGCCGGCCACCGCCCACCCCATGCGGTGGGCCTAGCATTGCTCATACACTTCCCATACTTTTTCCTCTTTTTCCTCTCCACCAACGTGATCTCCTATACTCTGTTTCCTAAAAATCCTCCTCCTTTCTCTCTGTTCCTAATTTTTCTCCAACAGATTTCTCTCACCTCTCTCACCTCTTAACGTTAGAAGATGCCGTATTTGCTTGAACCATCTTCTATCCCACATCGAGAAAAAAGAAACCTGACTGATCAAGAACGGCTACAGATTTTGGAGATTCTATTGTCAAAGAGTGCATCTGGGAAATTAAAAAGGGGATGTCTCAAGGAGGTAGCTGCAATGTTTTCCGTCGATCCGAGAACAGTTAGTGCAATTTTGCAAAGAGCAAATTCTTGTATTGCCAGGGGACTTGCCGTTGATATATCCCCCAATTTGCGAGGACGAGTTGGTCGAAAACGAGTGCAATTGGACATCAACGCAATCTCTGCACTAAAGTTTACTGAACGAACCAATATCCGATCAATCGCAGAAGCCATACACGTGCCGAAAACAACGCTCCATAGGCGAGTTAAAGACGGTGTGCTGAGGCCGCATACAAATGCACTGAAGCCATTGCTAAGTGAAGAAGGTAAGAGGGCACGACTTCGATTTTGCATGTCCATGCTTGAGCCTTCTAGTCTTCAAAGCCAACCTACTTTCAAAAATATGTACAATTACGTGCATATTGATGAAAAATGGTTTTTTATGACTAAAGAATCGGAAAGGTATTATCTCCTTCCCGATGAAAATGAGCCCCTACGAACTTGCAAAAGCAAACGTTTCATCACGAAAGTTATGTTCCTAGCTGCCGTAGCTCGACCAAGGTTTGACGCAACTAGAAATCAAGAGTTTTCTGGAAAGATTGGAATTTTTCCCTTCACATGCAAAGAACCCGCAAAACGGACTAGTAAAAATCGTTTGGCTGGTACTTTGGAAACAAAGCCCATTACAGTTACTAAAGAAATTACTCGGAAGTGTTTGATTGAAAAAGTTTTACCCGCTATTCGAGCGAAATGGCCACGGGGCAATGGAATTGAGACTGTTTTGATTCAACAGGATAATGCAAGGCCTCACATTAATGGATTTGATGCCGAGTTTCTCGAAGAGGCTTCTAAAGACGGATTTGATATTCGTTTGGTATTCCAACCTCCCAACAGTCCGGATTTAAATGTTCTAGACCTTGGTTTCTTTAGAGCAATTCAAACTTTGCAATACCAACAAGCACCAAAAAATGTTGATGACCTCGTTTCTGCCGTTATGAGAGCTTTTGAAGAACTACCATCAGAAAGGCTAGAGAATGTCTTTTTGACATTACAAGCTTGCATGATTGAGATCATGAAAGTAAATGGGGGAATTGGTTACAAGGTGCCACATATTGGAAAGGGTGGATTGATGAGAGATGGTAACTTGCCTACTCAACTTCAATGTGACCACAATCTGGTGGAAAGTGTTTTGGCTCATCTACATACTGGAGGCAACTGATCTCAAACTTTGTTGTACTGTAGAACTGTATTTTTGTGTTTTTGGATGAAGCAAGCAATTGTAAGGGTCTGCCATACAAATCCCATAATTCTCCCTTTTTGCTCTTTTCATGCGTAGGTGTAACTAACCTTTGTAAACTTGTTATGGTTGATATGGTGGCTATGATCCACGTAATTTTACGTTTTGGACAAAGAAATGAAGTTGGTTTTGTATTCAATGAGTTGTTTTTTTTTTTTTTTCCCACACAATCAGTTTGATTGAAAAAGTTGATTTCAATGAGTTTGATTGAAAAAGTTGGTACTGGTGGGTCATAATCTAGCCAATTGTGCTCAGGAGCAACATTTTTAAATGTAAAATAAATGAGGGGCAAAATGGTAAAATAGACATCCAAAAATGGAAAGTTTTGAAATATGCAAAACATTTTGGGACATCCCAAAAAGGAATAACAGCGGAACAAATTGGGACGGAGGGAGTATGAAGAATATAAGCGTGAGGCCACCCTCACTTCAATAGCTAGCTTTTGGGGTTGAGTTCTACCCAAGACCGTGTAACATTGTATCAGAGCCGGGTATACCAAGGATGGGTAGGGTGCGTGTCCCTGGCCTACACGCAGCAGGTGCTGCCAAGTGAGCATGTTGGGCGTGAGGGAGGGTGCGAAGCAAAGTCCCACATCGCTTGGGTACCAAAACAATATGAAGAATATAAACATGAGGGCACCCTCACTTCAATAGCTAGCTTTTGGGGTTGAATTCTACCCAAAACCGTGTAATAGGAACTAGACAATTTTGGCAGCACACTACAAGAAAGTTGGCTTCTTGCTGGCAATGGAATTATTTTTTTTTTTTTTTTTTTTTTGGGGGGAGGGGTTTGTGAAGCTCACCCCTGCATTGCTATAATGTACTACCTACCAAACTGCACATTTACATATGCAAAAGACGGGGGAATAGCCAGGTAAAATGGCCAAACATATTAGCAAATTAAGAAGAAAACTTAAGCGTATCAAACAACATACCCAAGGGCGGCAGCAGTTTCTCTTTCGCTATTTTGAAAAACAATCAGCAGCTCTTCTAATGGTGCCCTGAAATCATCTAAACCCCTATTAAACAGGTATACCAGTGCACCATATAATCTGTGCTCCCGACATAAACGGACAACCTGCAAGACAAGTTACTAAAAATTAAAAACTAATCACGAGGAATATCAAGAATTATCAAGCACAAACCAAGAGAAAAGAGAAGACGAAGAATATGATGAATGATAGAAGTTAGTGCGAAAGGTTTTGATACAGGCCACTATGAGAAATATGTTGTGGTCGTCGGGAAGCTTCATGTTCTATCTCTACAAGGAGTGTTAGGCTGATTAAATTATCAAAGGGCAATTTCCCCAAGCAAGTAAAAAAGGGAAATGTCCATTTTACCCCCTTACTGGTATAGGCCGGGTGTACACTGCAAGATCTAACCTTGACCACAAACCACCATGTGCAATATGGATCAAAGTGCATTGTCGGGTTCTGTTAACATAATAAATACAAGTCTAAAATGGCCGTTAATGCCACGATGGCTTGTTTTAATGCCATGACAAATCAATCTAGCTTCCAATCTTACACACCCCAGCCACCCCCCCCCCCCCCCCCTACTTCTATAGTAGCTACCACACAAGAGGGGTATAAGAGAGAGGATAAAAGTAGATCGGTCAATGTCAATCTGTTGTGGAAATAGAGAGAGAAAGTGGTGAGAGAGGGGCTAAAGAGAAGATAATGAATGCAAAGAGAGTAAACGGTGAATTTCAAAGGTAATGTTGTCAAACAACATAATTGTTTGAGGCACTAAAAAAAGATGTCGTGGCTTTATCAGTCTCCTAAACAAAATCCAGCAATTCATCTCAACACCTATAGGCTCCGTTGTTGAACATTAATAAGGGAATGGGCAATGCAATTTTAAAATTATTTTGGGAACATAACTTGTTCTCTTCTTTTCTTCGCTTCATTTCTAGATTATTTTGTGTAGATTTTTGAATTGATTCTTTGCATTATTGTGTTTCTTGTTTAATTGTCTGCTTATTTTTATCTTGACTGATTTACATCTCTTTGCAACAAGTCAATGAGATGAATGCATAATAGCAGAAGTGGATTTTATAGCTTCTCTCTCTAAAAGTTTGTTTGTTTTCATGCTTTGATTTGTTCACATAGATGTCTTCCGAGGAAAAGAATAGCAAGGGGCTGTTCTTAAGTCTCAAAGGAGGATAATTTTGTTCTTCAATTGTCGGGGGTGATATAGATAGATGTACAGATAGATGCATATACATACTTATAAACAAACCAAACCGAACCTTGTATCCCAATCCATTGGGGTTGGATATACATACTTAAACACATGTAGTTGTATATACGAGGGATGAGAAGATGATTGAAAATCCGGGCTGCATGTGTGTGTGTATAAACGAATGGGGTTGGGGGTAGGAGAACACCACGTAGAGGGTGAGTAGAGAGAGAGTCGTGGGATGAAGAAGAAAAAGATATGGTATTGGGTCTAAGGGTATTTTGGTCTTCTGTCATAGGAGGGAAATAGTGTTTCACGTGTTTCATTGCAGATTGAGTGTGTGCCTTACACAGACTAGTAACATGGATGTAAAATGTGATGGTGCACTTTGATCCATATAGCACATGGGGTTCATGTGGTCAGGGTAAAATGTCAGGGGGTGTAAACCCCACCCGGACTCTACATGGACTTTTTCCTATATTACATATTTACGTCATATATGTATAATGTATGTATGTAAATTCTGAAGGGAATCTAGGTCAAGATAGATATGAAGGTCTATTCAGAGATGCCAGAGGCTCTGAACCAACGGATATCACAGAATGTGTCAAGCAGCATATTTTGGAGGCTAAGCTTTGGGGCCTTCATGAAGGATAACAATTATTCTTTGAAGATTGCAAGTTGAGATAGACTCCAGTTCAAAAATTCTGAACTGGTAACTTGTGGGAGCTGGAGATAACCTTAGCTTCACCTTTTAGCACTGGTGGTGGACGTAGAGTCATGTTACTTATGGAAATGCTAGACAAGCACACCCTAAGGGAGGGGAACAATGTGAATATAGCGAACTTCTAGTAATGCTGGACAACACCAGATAAGCTGGCATGCTTGCTTGAGGCTGATGTTACAGCAGTTTTCAGAACGATATAGTTCTTGTTTTATTTTAGATATTTTATATTCTAAAATATAAAATATTAGAGAAGCCCGTATTGGTGTGCATACATATTTAAACTCCAGAAAATAACAATTGTTTTCAGTCGCAGATTTTTGTAAATGATAAGTATTAGAGAAAATTTTGAGTTAATTCTTCATCAATTATCCTCCGGTAGCCGAAAATTTTCTCTTTTCATTGGTATCTTCTTGTGTTTCTTTGGGATTCATTTACTTGAGAGACCTGATCCCAGTTGGGAACGTGATTCCTCGTCAACGGGAACAAGGTTCTTGTTAGATTCTTACTTTGAGGCCCAGGAGCAAAGTTCTAGAGTGGATTCATCAACCCCAGTAGGAGGATCTTGTAGTTAAGGTCAGAATACTTGATAGAGCCTAAAGGATTGATGGTTTGCACAATATCACCAACATATCATAAACCTTATTACATATGCAACACAAACATTTTGCCATATCCTCGTTGTAACAAGACAACTATTATATCCTTTATTTGTCTCCATGCTTCGTCAATACTAATAAATCGATATTCATCAATTCATGATAATATATGGCATGAGCTGTGACAGGACAAATGGAATATGACCTGATTGAAGTCCAAGGAAGAAATATCCATATGGAGAACGCATTGTTCAACCCGCTGCAACCAACCTTTTGTGCTATAATGCTCCACCAGTGCTTGCATAATCTTCGCAGCAGAAAATGCAGAAAAAAAAAGTAACAGATTAACATAGAAAATGCAGTCTATACCTTAGTTTCTGCAAGATCCAAACACGTCAAAAGTAAGCAGTACCTCAGGAGGTAGGGATCCAAGCATGTCTTTCAATATATATGGCTCCAAAAGCTCTAAAAATGTATCTGTGCAAGAAAAAGAAATATTGACAAATGTACGAAAAAAGAGTTAATGTACCGCTTGTTTAATTATAAAAGGACATGCCAACATATCTGGCAATATAAAAGGAAGAGTTTATAATGCACTAAGAATTGAAGTGTGGCCAAATACCATCTGTTTATTTGAATCTCTAACACTCTCAAGGTACAAAAGGCAACTATGTATACTCTTCGTTGCTGCATAAGGCAGCTATACAATGGTAAAATATCTTGGAAGAAAATGTGTGGTAAAACTGGAAAGCCACATTAGGCATATACACAACAAATTGTTTATTCCCAAAGAAAAATTATGAAGAAGCTTATCTAAAATCACTTCAAGCCCCGACATCTTCCCTTTTACAGTGTTTGGGAAAACAAATTTAAAAAGGAGGTGATGATAAGAACTGTCATGTGGAATGTGGATTACTAACTTCGCCTCTCTTTTTCCATAGGCAGTACTAGTTTCGCCAATTTGAATAGTTTTGTTTGTCTTCAAGGTCATTTAGAGGATAAAGCGCTCAAAACAAAGTTTCACACTAAGAAACACTAGCTCAGCAAAGTATTCCTTTATCGTTCATTTGATAAGAACAAGAAAGTATGATGAACTTGTGTTACTTCTACAAGTGGTTTCCTATAGTATCCAGCACCTTTTATGACAACTGAAACAGGGATAATGTTCCCATTTTGAGGAAAGGTAAATTTGACGCAGGTTAATGTTATCATTTGTATTCATATTCAGTAAGAAATGGGGAAATTGTCAATATTTAATGAGGATCATAGCGGTGAGTATGATGCCAAGGATGTCTGAAGAAAATCTACACCGTGTCATGGGAATTTACCCTTCAGCTATGAATAAATATGAAACAGTTTTATGCTCTCATGTTTGGTGAATTCATCTCCCTAGGTAAGACAGTAACCAAAATATTTGAGAACCTATCCATTGTTTGATCAGAACATTGGTCCTCAATGAGTTTTAAACTGTAACTCATTATCTGCAATTTATAAAGAACATGTACCAGAGATCTCCCCAACTTTTATGAATTAGTCCTAGGATATACCTCTATGTTGAACAGCCGCAAATTTGGAAAGAATTTCATCAAAGAGGACATCAGTTCTATTGATATGAACACAGAATTCAACTGCAACACCACCAACACGAGTAAACTGCTCATTGATCTCTGAATGGACAGAACTAGCTCTGCTCTCTGAGTCGTCCAATTGTTCAAGCTTTCCAATTTGGTTGCAGAAGGCCACTGATATATAGGAAAATACTTCATCAACATACGACAAGAGCAACTCCACTAGATAGGGCATAATTGCCTCCTGTACGGCATCCAGGGTTCTAGGAAGGTCAATAACACCATGGGCTTGACCATCATAAAGCGTCATTGCCATGTTCAATGCACCCATCCAGTCACCTGCTTTCCGCAAAACTTGAATCCGCTCCTTCCATGGGAGAAGGCGGCAAACAATTAGATGCATAGGCCCGAGTACATATATAGAAGCTCCTCTTACAGCTATACACTTGTGATAAGCTTTCTCAGGGTTTCCAAAGAGATTTGTGAACTGGGTATGATAAGCAACAAGATCATCTCCTCCAGAGCCATCAACAGCAAAACTTGTCTGGTGAATCACAGTTCCATCTTTTGCATACAAAAAAAGTTGTCCATTTGATGTGAGAACCACCAACATCTGAACAAACAGAATAACCAGAGAAACTAGTGATGCATGCAGAGAAATAGCAGAGAAAATAACACTGAAAGATCCAACATCCAATGTACTTGATACTCCATTAAAAGATCAACCAGACAAGCAGAACAACAAAATTCACAACGAAAAAGTTTACCTGGTCATCCAACCATGCTACCCCTATCGCTGAGCTTTCAAGGGTCCACTTCCCATATATTTTCAATTCTGATTTGACCAATTTTGCAACCTGAACTTTCCGATCCCAAGCAATTGCAAGAAGTGAAACTTTTTCTGATGCTTCCACAGGAATATTGTCTATAACGATGTCAACATCCACATCTCAGAACACTCACAGTATGAAATTTCATGAATTGTGGGGTAGGGTAATGATACATACCAGTGGAAGAACCATGTTGCTGCCCCATACATTTCCAGGCAGTGTAAGGCATGGAACCCTCACGAACACCATCAGGTTTTGGAAGTTGAGCATAGACCACCACGCTAGGACTCACCCTTGCCTGTAGTGAACATCTGTGGCATTAACGTAGCAAACAAGAAAACAGAAATGCACCTCTTTAATAGTAAAAATGTTTTATAATGCAATCTTCTGAACCATCATACCACCAGAGCACTTTGGTAAGTGGCAAATACGACCACCCCTTCTTCAACTAAGGAAGACTTTTCGTTCAAGAGTTTCCGACTAGAATCTGCCCCAAGCACACCACCCATCATGCTACCAATAGTACTGCTTGAACCTGTAGTGTTGGCTGTGTTGGCCTGGGAGGACATCAAAGCACCTCCACAACATTCATCAGAAAGCAGTGGAGAAGCACATAATACTTTGCCCGTTGTTCGTCCATCAAGAAGACACTGTTTCAGTAAACATAAACAAACTATGCGATCTGATATATAATCAATTCACTCTCAGTTTTAAACAAGCATTTTAAAAGACAACACTCTAAAGAGGCATATAGGTGGGACAAGAAAATTTGGAATTACCGTTGTACTGAAGGAAAATCTATTGAGCCATGGAACCACTGAGAAAGTAATCAACCAAACCAAACCCTTACTATCACCGCTAACTAGCCTAAACTGCCGAGTAACTTGAGAATCATGTCCCAGATATAACATATGTACAACAGGTGCATCATGTATACCAGTAACAACTTTTAAGGCGGATCCCTTCTGCACATCCCAAACAGTTACACGCCCATCACAATAACCTGCAAAGAGTAAGTCTCCCAGCTGATTGAAGCACAAAGATGTTACTGGAGAATGAGAATTATCCCCTTGTAATCCAAGCATCAGCATCTGGCAAAGATTTAAACATAGCTTATCAGGAGAATAGCTAATTCTATTGAAGTGCATAAAACACGTACTCAACATACTAAGGGAAGTTTGTACAGCTGAGACTGCCCACGTAGTAAAGGAAGTTTGTTGCAACTTTTAGCTGTGTTAAACAATCAACTTTATTATCCTCTCAGGTGCATAAGGACTGACTGCATTTGCAATTTTACCCACAGAACTGTGTAGCCATTAAAGATATCTTTTTCAGAGCAATGCCTAAGAGATGCAAAATTAAAGCTCGCAAGCCTGATCAAAGAAGAAAGAAGAAAGAAGAAAAAGAAAATAAAGGTGAAGAGCAAAAGGATTTACAAGCAACCTTTGCATCCATGTTGTCAGCACAATGAGGAGAGTATTTACTGGGCACAACAATAACCACCCCTTTAGACATTCCCACAGCAATGTAGTTGAGATGAACTGCCACGACTTGAGGGGATCCCTGATCCCGCCTGAATGCTTGAGATGAGATGGTCCGAGTGATAGTGTTGTTTGCATAAACATCGAAGTATCCCAGGGCAGTAGACCCCCTCCGTACACCCTCAAGCCTCATTGGCTGAGCAGCGATATCATTTTCCATATCCAAACCAATGAAGGCATGTTTCTTTTCAATTTCTTCAGCTAATTCAAGGGGCTTCAAGGACGCACGTGATTTCTTTTGTGTCCTTTTATTACCCCTCTTGCTCTCCCATTGACTAATTATGTCCTCATCCAGGTCCATAACATCATTCCTATAACTGGTGTCGTCTCCAGTAAGACTCGCTCCATGTCTAGAAAGAGGCTTCGCCTTGTCAATTTCAGATGTTTCGACCATTACAATTGGCAATTCATCCTCAATATCTCTTCTGTCGTGAGAAGAATCGATCCTCTTGTTGGCAGTTTCAGTAGCCTCAGCAAACTCAGAAATAGCACCATTATTCTCATCCCATGATGAAGATGGAACTTGATCATATTTAAAGCCATTGGTAACAGACATTGTGGTGCTATCTTCCAAATGCAACTGCTCTTCAGGGTTAACACGAGATAGGATGTATGGATCATCTATATGGGGGCCTGGTGAAACTTCCTGTGAATCAATTACAACGCTTGGTTCAAGGGCAAAAACTCTGCCAACCCTCAGCTCACTCGAAGTCTCCCCAATTGTATCACCTTTCCCCGATATTTCAGGTGTAACATCCAACTTAGAATCAGCAGCTTCCGCAGCTGCAGATTGATAATTATCCCATGGAACATCATTTTCTTGGACTAATTTCACATCTGGGTGACTGATTTCAGGAGCGAAGCTATCCAAACCATCCTTGGAAACAACTTGAGCTTTAGAATCCAATTCTTGACTGCCAAGAACGCTACTAATAAGTAAAGTAGCGCTGCTGCTGCTGCCAGCTCTTCTGGATTTAAGCGCAGCAGCGTGCGGAGTGGGAGTAGGACGTGAAGCCGCCACAGCAGCAGCGAGTGCAGCACCCGGCTTCTTCACAGTTGAGCGAACGCCGCTTCCAAACAAGAGTGGCAAGGGGCGCAAAGCAAGCCCCCGACCTAGAGATAAAGAATTGGCCGAGAATTCACCCGATTCCACCCGGGTAGAAGACGAACTAAACTTAACTCTGGAGTCTGGGAGGGTTTTAGGGCTAATTACGGAGGAGGAGGCGTCGTTGACATCTTCTTGATCAGAAGAGGAACGAGGGCGATAAAGGAAGGACTGATTCAAGGAAGGAGGTGAGGAGGAATCGGAGGAGGAATCGGAGTCGTTGAGGATTTCATCGACTGTTCGATGATGAGGGATGGAACGAAGCCGATCGTCGTCGTCGTCGTCGCTAGTACTCTGTGAAGCCAGAAAGGCATCGAGATCGAGCTCCATTTCCCCCTCAAGTGATGGTCTGATGAGCTGCCGAGTCATGTCCCAGAGACTTTCTTCCACGGAACGCAGGTATTCATATTGATAACAGACCCCAACATCCTAGTTTTACCAGTCGGTGGGCATCGCTTCTCTTTCATCTAGTAGTATATTTGGAACCTTTTTTTTTTTTTTTTTGATCATTAAAAGGGTGGGAGGGGGCGATTAACGTAGCAACCCATTGGGCGTGAACATAGGGGCTCCCTACCCGCGGTGGAATGTCCGGTTCGAGCCATAGCTACTGTTACAAGTGGGCATAATGTTTTATCCCCTAATCCCTTGCCACGTGACAAGGCTCGAACCCGAGACCTTGTCTGGGGATGAGGGGCACCTGCCCACTTGGCTACCACCTAGGTACACGTGGGTATATTTGGAACCTTGAACTGCGGAGAAACGGACAATAAAATTCTAGTAATAAAAAGAAGAATTCTAATAAAAAGAAGAAGGGTTTTGTTAACTTATCCGAGCCATTCAATAATTTTCTGAAATTTGAACGAAAAATAAAAAAATTGGATCAAGTATCTACTCATATTAAATTAAGCTGATTTTTCACGGACTCACTAGAGTTTTTTTTTTAAAATTATTAAATGGCTCAGATCATCTGTGCGGCATCCGGAGTGGGCCCGCGTGCCCGTCTAACCCCATCGGTGCAAGTAGCACGGCTCGTTTTGAATTTCACCTGTAATGGAGAAGCCCAAGTGATATTATCGTCATTGATTTTATATGCCGAAAGTTTTTTTGGGAGGAAAATGTCTATGTTTGATTGGGGATATTTTTGTCCAAAACAAAAAAAGTTGATCCTTTCAAGAAGAGTTTATGATTGAGGTTCCAAATTTAGATTTCCCATGGAAACAACAATATGCTCCGTTTGTTTCGATGTAAAATGTTTTATAATATAAAATATTTTCCATGTAAAATATTTTTTCAGAAAACAAACTTCAAACTTTTTATTTTTCGGTGTTTGGTTGGCACTTGAAAATATTTTCAGAATTCAACAAAATAGTGTAGAGAGAGAGATGGGGAGCTTAAACGGTGGAGAGATATGAGATTATTGGGAATTGGACGTGGGTCAAGACTGGCGATCGAGGAAACTGAGTAGTGAAAATTACAGTAGAAGACAGCGGGTTCATTTTGGAAAATAACTTGCAGAAGATTTAAGGTTAAGTCATTTTCATCCAATTGATGGAAAATGTTTTACATGTAAAATGTTTTCCTCATTTTTTACACAACCAAACACCGGAAAATAGGTAAAATATTTTCCTCATTTTTTACCGAAAAATATTTTACGTCCAAACAAACGAAGCCTAAATGAAGGAGAATATATAGTATTTATCATATGCCTATGGGGATGTTAACAAAACCCATATTTATATAATAAAGGAAAACGATTTTTGAATCTTATGTGCTACATAAATCCAACGGCCCTTATCTCTCCAACCCAATCTAACGGCAGAAAGATGGGAATCCCTCATTAGATCAAAAACTCTCCTCTCAAAAACAGAAACTACCGTGAGGATAAAAAAAACCCCCCTAATTGTGCGTTATAGTCCCTCCTCCCCCCGCCCCTCTCTCTCTATGCGTTATCTTTCTCTATCCTCTCAAAACCACAAACCCTCCTCCTTCTCGCCGATTTCACACCACGCTAGAAGTTGACAATGAAGGGAGTTAATAAGTAGCATTATCTGTTTTGCCCCCTTCTTTTCTTTTATGTTTAGGTTCATGGATGCTCTTTGACCTTAGTTTCCTCATCAAACCGCCGCTGGCAATTCCCCGAGGAAACCCAGTAATTACTGTAAATAATTTTGGTTCAATTATTAATTTCTATGATGCCAGTCATATTTGAATGCCGAATCTATTTGGAATTGGAGATATCAGTAGTTGTGAAGTTTTTAGTACCTACTTCAGCCAGCTTACTCGCCTAAACTCCGAGAGACCAATCTCATTGTCCCCAAGCGTGATCCCAGAAAAACGGAGAGTCCTAGGTTTGCAATTGAGGGACTATATTTTCACATCATTTGTATGTGTTGCTTAAATCCTCATATAATTCCATTCCTGTTGTGTGTGTTTTTCAAATGAAAGAGGTTGGAAATTGCAAAACATCTCTAATTAATTTACCTTGTTTTTTTAGGTTGTTACGAAGTAACCAAAAGTGAGAGAAATGCTGGCCGAAAGGGAATTTTGTCTAAGTGATTAGGAAAAATTATAAAAGAAATTTAGCTGAACAGTTTTAGTATTATGTGTTGTCTGTTTCGTTTATGATTAATTTGGTTACGCACTTGCTAAACTATATGTCTGATTTCATTGTTTTTAAACTCATTTACTGTAGTTGTGAAGAGGAATATGGAAAAGGATTTTGTCATGGTCAATAGTAACATTTCATTGGTTAAATTGGTCTTGATATATTTCATCGTGCCTTTAAATATAGACAATTGAAGCTTACTAAAAAAGTGAGTTTCGAGCCATCACAATTTCTTAAATGCCGATATTCGAGCCGTGCCTGGCAAACCCTATATACTATAAGCTACTCCTATGACATTTGGGATGATTTCTGGAGGATATACCACCACCCATAAGAGGGGAACATTCCATTGAAGTCTGATCGACCAGTATCACATTAACATCACAGTAAGGGTTTCCAACTTGAGGAATCCACCGACTTTGAAATACACTGATAGAGTTGCCCTTTTGATAGAGTCGCCGTTTCAAAAGAAGTTGTTTGACCCAAACAAGACTCCTCCAACCCCAAGAACAGACACCACGAACTCAAGTAAATCCCCGGTTTTTCCACACATTCCACTGTAAACCCCTTGCTCAACAAATTTATCTCCTTACAACAAGTTTGGCCTGGTATACAACTCTTGATCTTTGCCAAATTAAGGCATTGTCCAGCCTGCTCACAATTGGAATCTGCCACCCACTAAAGATACCATGCCTCCTCTAGATTGTACTCCATGTACAACTATCAATCATCAGCAAAAAGTACGTGCAAGATATAGGGAGAAGACTCACTAACAGCAATCCCTTTTACATAAAATTTTTGATGCCAACTCCACAAGGCTCGATAAAGCGCTTGAAAAACCAGAATAAACAAATAAGGCGACCCATCTCAACCCGCACGCAGGTTTAAAGCGCACAGATTTACTTCCATTGACCAAAACAGAAAAAAGTCAGTGGTAATACACTGATACACAAGGTCAATCCACATGTGACTGAAGCCCATAGCCCTTGACACAGCAACCAAGAAATCCCAACTAATTCCTTCATAAGCCCTACTCATATCCAACTTCAAAGCAAAAAAAGATTTCCTCCCTTTCTTTGACCTTTGAATGAATTCAATCAAATCATGGGGCAACAAGATATCATCAGAAATAAGCCGCAAAGGCATAAAAGCATTCTGACAGACAGTTATCAAGCTGCCTTAGATTGGCCTCAACCGATTGACCATGACTTTAGAAATGAGCTTGTATAAAACACTACATCAACTTATCTTAATTCTTTACTTTTTCTGCGTCCACGAAAACAAGGCGCGGCTTTGTTTGGTTGGTAGTTTAGTTTAGTTTAGTTTTGGTAGTGGGTAGAGAGAGAAATAGGGTAATGATTGGAGAGAAAGGTAATGATTGGAGAGAGATAGAGAGAGAAAGATACAGGGTAATGATTGAAAAACAAAACTAAAACTAAAGATAAATGGCAACCGAACACAGCGGCCTCTCTCCTATCTTAATTCTTAAAGTACTAGTGTACTACTATTTAGTCTGATGCTACTCATGGTAATCCCTCCACTTGAACTCAAACATCCACAGGCCAACCGTAGGAACCGAGAATCGAGCCACAATCAATTCAAATTGAATTTTGTGGCACTACAGCAATGCCACTATATACAATCACGTCAATGCCACTGAACACCATCACGTGAAGGAAAGAGCTAAGGGATCACCCTTTTCATCGGCCTTCAAGGGTTCACTTGTCCTGCATGGTCTAACTTAAGAACTCCATAACTCTCTTGAAAAAATATTCTGACAAAAAAACATTAGAGATCCCAAAAGATGTGTCCCCATGCTAAAGATGATTCCATCTGACTTTGATGCTGTAAAAGATTTCATTGGAATCAGGCCTATTTTTTGCTATTGCCCCTTTTCTCTGTCCTTCTGGACTTTTTGGAGGCTTGGAACAGGTCTCTCTTCGTCTGTCCACTTCTCTCTCCGTTCACCTTCAAGCTTTCTTTAATTTATTGCATTTTCAACTTCTTCTCATGTTATCGGCGAAAGTAAGTATTGGTAGAATAGTTAGATTAGTACCTTGGAAGAGGAGTTGAACTCCTTACCTCCTTTCTCCTAGCACCTAAGTGCACCCTGATGCCGTTGGGTGCATTTTCAACTTCTCTCTCATTTCAGAAAAGTTTTGGTCCAAGGGCCAAAATTGAACTTTTTCTATCTAGTCTCACGAAACATGAACTTCCTCCTGTACCTTGAGTTCCTCCAAACACTCAAATAAATTAAGCCAAACGAGTCTTCTACAACGCTAAACCAACAATGCAGGAGAATTTGATGGCAAGGAAAAGAAATTGAAAATGCTAAAAAGAAAAAGAGCTGCAACCATCTGGCTGCTTAAGCCGAAGAAATGTCTTACCATATACATAGAAGGGTTCATAACTTCTCAAAATACAGAAGAACCATTTGACAAATTTAAGCAACCGTCCAGATGCGCGAAACGGGTTTATAACTTACCAAACATCATCTACGTGGTGTTATATCTGCTTGAAGTGAATTATTCTCAGATGTATGCCTGTTTGCTTAGCCTAGGTAGCATAGGATTTATGCCTCCGTGGCGAGTACCCTACATTCTATGAATGCGGTTACAAAAGAAGCATAAGCTGAAGAGGAAACTTGACAAACTGAAATATGAAGAATACAGGAATACCTGTGTTCATATTTCTTCCCTCCATTTCTCCTCGATACTTATTTTCTTGCTACTATTTATACATCACTCTGTCTACAATGAAGAAATAACTGAAACAACATACATAAAATACTAGTAAATTAATCAGAAAAATTTTAATCAACTTATTATTGGATCTGATTATCAGTTCCCAGATCTTGCAATTAATCAACTTGCAGATTTTGGAAGAAAACTAGAGAGCAAAACATAACAAAATGAAATGGTGCAACATAACAGCTCTCCCACCATGCTATTTGTTGGGGTGGAGCACCCTCCAAATACTCAAAAGACAGGAAAAGTGTTCTCATCAATGATAGAGGAAAGAGAAGTTCGTAGAATTTGAAATGACCATCAAACAAAATGGCTGGTAGCTCGGATCATTTTATAACACCATCAGTGTTATAAAATAATCATACTAGAACCTGAAGAAAGGCAGACAACAGAAAAATTGAAAACGCATTTGAATACTACAATTATAAAATACCATGTATATAAACAAGGATGTACAACATGAAAGGCAGAGTATTGAGTTTTCATTCAGATCCCATCCCAAAAAAATAAAGTTTTCATTCAGATTCCGTTTAACTACAAAAGTTATAAGCCTAATACTGTTCATAAAAGTCAGCAAAAGTGTTACATACAATTTCTACCTTGTACGTATAACCACCAAGTTGCATCCCAACTAACCCGCCCATCAGTGCCTTTCAAAAATTCAAAATGGAAGCATCTAATAGGATTTCGGAGTTCCCTTTCATTCTCGGTACCCACTGAATTTCCAGCAGCTTTGTATTCATTAGCTATCTCTACTCCAATTTGGGATTCTTTCAGGGGTACACCCTGCATAGCAGAACCCTTGCTAATCTGAAACCGTGCAATTACTTCCATCGGGCTGTGCTCATTTATACGGCCATATTCAGAGTCTCATAAACATGTTTCAGCATTGGATTCTCAAAACGTGACTTACTAGAACCCACATCCATTGATTTTGCTGCACGCATTGTTGCCTTGCGTGAGGAAGCAGCACGATTATGTTGTCCTGCAACATTACTATTAGCATCAACAGCCAAGCTGAGCCCTTTGGACTTGTCAAGATTCCCCGTACTCTTTGTAGCTGAAGAAGTTCTGGCAATATCAGCTCTTAACCCTCCACGGAGACCTATAAATTTGCTCTGCCGTTGTTCAGAATCAGACAGAACAAACACAGTTCCTCTTTCTAGTTCATTCGATCCAGTTCCAATGTTACAAGTCGAAGACTCAATATCCAAAATGGTATTACAAAGTTTTTGCTTTTTCAAAGGAGGATCAACCGAAACATTTTTCCTTTGAGATTTGGATGAATATCCCAACCCCCTCTTCTAGGAAGAGGACTTTGATGGAACAACTTTAATAGGATTAGCAAAATCACGTTGTGGCATCTTCAAGGGATGCTCACCTTTTCTCGAATTAGGTGGTGAGCCCAAATGCTTCATGGCTGAATCAGAGGGAGAGGGAGACAGGGAAAGCCTATATTTGGAAGCCCTAAACTGAGTTACAATGGAAACGGCGTGATCGAAGAATAGCCCCTCTTGTGTTGCCATGGACTTCAATTGGGAAAGCCAGAGACTTGAATCTGAGGGAGACAGGGAAAGCCAACATTTGGAAGACCGAAACTGAGTTACAAGGGAAATGGCTTGATCGAAGGATAACCCAGCATCATCTTGTGTTTTTTTTGGGGTAAAATCATCTTGTGTTGTTGCCATGGACTTCAATTGTGAAAGCCAGAGACTATTATGATCATGCTGGGTGTCTGATGACGACGACGAATAATCAAAACAATCAATCAATAACATCATCGTCGTGGGTTGCCAAGTATTCTACGGTGTGAGGTGGTGAAGATTCCGTAGAGGGAGGAGATAAAATTTGGTAGGACACAACACAAGGAGGAGTGGGGGTATCTCGGTGGTCATGGATGTACAAGTAGTCATTCTGGTTGTGGTGGCGGTGGCCTTGGCCATCGATGATGCAGTTGTCGTTGTTGTTGTTGGTGGTGATACTTTTGTCGTTGTGGTCGTCGTCGTTTTGGGAGAGGAGGTCGAGGAGGTAGGGGTCGATGGATTCAGGGGGAATAATGGTGCCGTCGGCATCCAGCGAGTGGTCGATGAAGCGCATAGACAGAGGGGTGAAGATAGTAGCAGTAAAACTAGTATCAATCATAAGTGGGGTGGTGGTAGTAGTTGTGGTTTGGAAAGAAGAGGGTCTGGTGGGCCTGCACATTTCCAGGATTGAAGCGTAGGGATCATCGTCTTCCTCCATATGGTCCGGAAATGGAACTCTCTCTAGGGTTTCCGCCCGTCTCTTGCCTTCCGCTTTCCCTATTTTTTTCTTTCTTCTTTGTTTTTAGGGGCTTGCTATTTGCAGCCACTTATTTCTTAAGCCTAGCTTGTGCTAAATGTAACCCACGAATTTTATAACAATTTGCCATATGCAGCCTAACAAATATCCCAAAGCTTCCAAAAATACCCATTCTCTCTCTCTTCCGTTTTTCTCCTGAGTCCGGGTCGCTCAACCCATCTCTCCAGCCGCGGAGACCCGCGGTCTCCACCGTTCAGCACCGCCGCCGCTGCCACACCCCCGACGAAAATCCCTCTCTCCTCCGACTGTGGTCTCAGATCCTCCTGCTCCTCTCAATCAAACCCCCCGACGAAAACCCCTTTCCTCTGACTTTGCTCCAAACGAAAAAATCAATTTGGGTTTATTGGGTTTTCCAATTTGGCGGTTGGGTTTGTATTTCTCTATTGAGATCTAAGAACTTTCATTGGGTTTGTATTTCTATCAGACTCTGTTCTCTGGTTTAAACTTTTGGAATCTAGGACATTGGGTATGTATTGCAGTCGATGTTTTATTTAATTTGTTTGAACTTTTCAGAGACTTGTCCATCCATATATTTGAGTGTTTGTCAGCAATTTTGTATCTTGCTTGGTTCCAGTATTTTTTCTCCGATTGCACATGAGCGGAGTTTGAACCTAATTTTTTCTGTTTTGATTTGGTTACTGAGTCCCAAAAAGTGGGTTTAAAGTGGATTTTCTGATCTGTTTTTTCTTTTTTCACCTTTGGAACGCATCTTGAAGATGCGTCACCTTTGGAACGCATCTTGAAGATGCGTCACGTATTTTTTTTTTTTTGTTAAAAATGCAGATTCTGACTGTTAAAAATAAAAAAACGCAAATTCGGAATGCGTCATGTTTCGTATAACGCATTCACAAAATGCGCGATTAACATAACGCATTTTTCTAATGCGCAATAGGACTAGGTAAAGGAACGGTTGAATTTGAAAGTAAACGCTGGCGATGGAGTCGGTGGCAACGGAATCGGTGTCAGTTGCTGCGGTGGTGGATGTAATGGCGGCGGTGGGTGGAGGAGGAGGAGGGGACGAGTGAGGTGGTGGTACTGGTAGGTGGGGTGGTACTCGAGAGTGAGGTGGTGGTACTGGTGCGGGAACAGTGCTCAGGGGATATTTTTGCGGGAACAGTGATAAATTTTGGTAGGTGGGTTGGAGAAGAAGAGTGGGGAAGAAGAAGACCCAAAACGACGTCGTTTTATTAGGGGTATTTTTGTCCATTTTTAAAAAGGGCATTTTTGTCCGAAAACCATTAATTTTTGGACCGACTAAGCTTAGGAAATAAATGGCTGCAAATAGCAAGCCGCTTGTTTTTTTCCACTGGGGGAAGTGGAATGCTGGCTAGTGGCTATACGTCCAGCCCAGTTTCCCTAGGCTATATAGTCCCTGTCCAATTAGTAATTACTCCACATTTATCTTCAAATAAATGAGTCCCATTTATAGTATACAAAATGCATTTATTTAGGCCGCCGCTATTCGCAGCCCAGTTTGTGCTACTCGCAGACGATTGCTACCTACAAACCACCACCTTATAAGAATCTGCTACTTACAGCCAACAAATTATCCCTGAATTTCCCTTTTTGCCCTTCTATGCAATTAACATACAACCCAGCTCCAGAAGTTCAGCCCATCGTTCCATTTCCCTTTTCTAGGTTTTCTTCTACAGCTTCCATTCCAGTCCACAGCTCCCGTCTCTCTCTCTCACACCAGTCCAGTACCGCCACCGCCACCGCCTACCTACCCACCATTACCGCCACGACCAACCCCCACCTCCCGTCTCTCTCTCTCTCTCCCCGTTTCTTCTTTTCCGTTCCAGTACAGCTCCCGTCTCTCTCTCTCACACTAGTCCAGTACCGCCACCGCCACCACCTACCTACCCACCATTACCGCCACCACAAACCCCCACCTCCCGTATATCTCTCTCTCTCTCCCCCGTTTCTTCTCCTCGCTATTCGCAGCCCCGTTTCTTGTTCTCCTCCATCTATCACAACAACCACCACAGCACCACTCTCACCACACCATAATAGCAGTACAACTTTGAGGCGAAGGAGGTGTGAGAAGAAAGCACAACACACCGGCATCACCAACTATTTCGAAGTTGAACATCGGTAAAATTTTGAATCTTGTTATTTCGCGGGTTTTTTATTTTTGTTCGATTTGTTTGAATTTTTTTTGAGAAACCCCCGTTGCTATTTCGTATATTTCAGATTTGATCGAACATTAGAGTCCGATTGTTTTCCACAGTTTCGGATATTAAAGTCTGATTGTTTTCCCCCTATTCGGATTTTAAGATCTGAAATTTATTATCTCATTCGGATTTTAGTATCCAATTGGCCGATTGGCCCCTATGTATTACAGCAGCAGCAGAATTTATTAGCATAGCTCATTCAGAATGTAAAATCTGAAATTTTTTGCCTCATTCGGATTTTAATATCTGAAATATTTGACCCCATTCGGACTTTAAATTTTACCCGAGTCGTGTATGTATTTTACCCCAATTCTGTAATTGGTCTCCGTAAGTTTCTAGACGTTTTAGATATTAGAGTCCCAGTCGTGTATGTATTTGACCCCATTCGGACTTTAAATTTTACCCGACACGAACCATTGACATTGTCCAGGAATGATTGACAAAATTTTCGGATTTTAAAATGTAGCTGAATTTGTAAGGTAAGGTCATTTAGAATTTAATATCTAAAATGTTTTGCCTCATTCGGATTTTAATATCCAAAGTATTTTACCTCATTCGGACATTAGAGCCCGATTTGTCCCCTCAATTTCAGTCATTAGAATCCGATTGTGAGAACCCATAAAACATTCATAACATTACCCCACTCGGAGTTCTTTCTTCTCCATTGAAAAAGAATAGGAAAACCCTAGTTTGGCTTGAAGAACTTGAAGTAATCTCTTGGAGTTTGACATGTAATCTGAAAATTTCTCTTCTTGTGGTAAGAAATCTTCCTTAAACTATGAGTCTTGATGAATATGTGCATATAGAATCAACCTACATGGAAGAGATTTAAGAATTAGGGTTCTATAGTGCTTACATGGTGATTTTATACCTAATTCATCTTAAATTCTCAAATATTGTTTATTGGTATGGATAATATGATTTTGATCATGGAAACCCAAGATTGATGCATGTTAGTTGGTATATAGATGGATTATGAGCATGAACTTGTAGAATTTTGAAGTTGCTTACTACTATTGATGTTGAGAAATTTTGAAAAATCTGGGCAACATCCAAAGCTGCGTTTTTCATCAAATTTGTTATACTTAGACAAGTTTATTGGTTATGGGTCCTTTCGAGTCTTAAAGATTGTTAAGTTGGTGTTGTTTTGGCAATGGAATCATCGAAAAATATGAAGTACACGATTTATAATGAATATTCGATCACAGACTGCTCTGCTGAAAAACTATGTTTCATGCACAGAATTTCTGACTTTGAGATTGAATTTGACTTGGTTCTCTTGCTTATAAAATTCCGGGAAAAATCAAGGATGAACTTTGATGTGTTATTATGAGTTATACCAAATTCCAAGTCATTTGGGTGTATACTTTAATCTTGGCAGAGTTTACAAGTTGGTGTGACACTGCTGGTTTATGTGGCCTGTCGTTGATCTTATAAATTCGTGGTTCTTAACTCTGATATAATTCTATAGCCAAGGTTTATGTGGCCTGTCGTTGGTATTACTTGACACGGTAGTTTCTTCTTTGTTAAACTTCGTTTTGGGTGTTTCTAGACGCGGGGTGTGACACCGATTTATGTATCTTTATTCAGAAATTAGTATCTGATTCACCTACCTTTAATTCAAGCGTTAGACTAATGTATTGTTTGCAATGTACAGGAAATACAATGACACGAGTTCCTCCTACCATTTCTGCAAGGAAGAGGAAGGCTGAGCAAGCTTTAACTTTGGAAAGTAAACGAGCCAAAACACGAGGAAGAGGGCAGAGGCAAGAGGTTGGGGGTGAGGAGGATGTGGTGGTTGAGCAACATCGTGAGGTAGACTCTAGTACCTAGTAGGAAAATAAATACTATAGTTTTGCATGTGGTTTCATATTAGTCAAATGCAATAATGTGATAAACCTTGATTCATGTATAGATTCGTACGTTTGTTCGTAAATCATATGATTTTGACAACTACGGTTCTAACATATTGTTTGCAATGTACAGGAAATGAAACGAGTTCCTCCTACCATTTCTGCAAGGAAGAGGAAGGCTGCGCAAACTTTAACTTTGGAAAGGAAACGAGGCAAAAGACCAGGACAAGGGCAGAGGCAAGAAGAGGTTGAGGTACATTCGGAGGTAGAGGAGGATGTGGAGGTTGAGCAACATGCTCAGGTAGAGAAGGATGTGGAGGTTGAGATACATTCGGAGGTACAGGAGGATGAGCCACATGTTGTTCTACGCGAGGATGAGCCACATGCTAATGTAGGGGAGGATGAGGCACATGCTGAAATTTGTGAGGATGAGTTACATGGTGATGTACGGGAGAATGAGCATGAGTCTGATCAACAGGAGGACGAGGTACATGAAAGTTAGAATACGATTCTGTGTTTTTAGCACTCGGTACTTGTGTCGTACATTGTACACGGTTTTGATACATGTTACGTTCTCAGGATCTTGAACCTTCAAATGGGTTAGGATTTCTTTGGGTTTGACCAAAGCGACTGACAAATCAACCACTGTGCTAGTCTGCTCTGCCGACAACCTCCCGGCATACAAATGGCCCTCCAAGTACACCGCTGGAGGATGGTTGTGAGTGCCATTATGGACAGAGACAGTCCAACCATCATTGCCCTTTACAGCTTTCAATTCAAATGGGCATTCACATTTTTTGGTGCCCGTGGACCGCACTCTCTTCTTCACAGCTACCTCCTTCCCATCAACCTTCTTCACAAATGGCCTATACTTACCGCTCCTTTCACATGAAAACCTCATCCTAGGTGTGTGATTCTTAATACATTTCTCAGAACCCATAATGACAATGATAAACCCGTGTTGTTTACCAGTGCATCATTTTATTCTCTTAGTTAACTTTTTCACGAACTTGGTCAATAACCAAGCCATCATTTTATTCTCTTAGTCGTTTTAATTTTTTTTTATATGCTTTGTGTTCCACAGGAGGTGGGGCATTAGCGTGGTGCCATTATCCCGTGGGTATAGGACCATTAAGCAAAACTTTCAATAAAAATAAAAGAAGAGCAAACTCTGTTTAATCCACTCAATGGATCTCCCAATGTATACTTGTAACACCGCATCCTCCTTTCTCCTCCATCGTTTAGCGCCTCTCTCTCTCTCTCTCACTCGCGCACACACCCTCCAAACTTGGTAAACCCTATTGGCTCACCTTTATTGAGAGAGTGAATTTTTATTTTTTATTTGGTTACAGTAGAGTGTGAATTAGCCTCAAGGATATTCCGGTTGGTTGGTGAGTTTGCTCCCTACGTAATTGACCAATGTTTGACCTTTTTTTTTATCTGTAAAAGTAACAATTTATTCTAGAAAACTTAACAGGGGAAGGAAATCCAACCAAAGGTTAAATGCAAACAAACAAAAACATTCAAACCGCGAAAGAAACTCAGCTAAAATACCTTTTTACGGCCTGAATTCTCATTTGTCAATAGGTGGGGTCAACACCCAAACACCTCGAAAAAACTCACGTTTGCAGGTAGAGAGGATCAACACCCAAGCACCCGTCCTTCGAACTTACAAATGCGGGCTAAACTTGTCACGACCTGAATTTTCAACATAAAGTAAATAACGTTCTATGATAAAAGGACCTCGCTTGCCATCGTATTCCAAAAATAATATCCCACCTGTTTAAATTACAAACAAGTTCCTAATTCAAAAGAATATACAAATTTGGCACTACGGCCCAAATTAACTTAAGTACAGTTACCACACATGCGGAGTGTTACAAAGTCCCTTGTCAAAAGAAATTCATGAATACTTAGTTACAAAACCATCTTGAACAAAGCTAAACTATTACAGGATAAAATCGTAATTAAAAGTGATAAGCTTTCAAAAGTCGTCCACAATCCAAGCACGCAAATGCATGATGCTATTGTCCGGCATTAGTTCCTGAAAAGAAGGATTTTGTTGAGCTACAACAGCCCAGTAGGAAAATCTTTACCAAAGTTATATGCATACATGATGATGAGGGCAAGGAAAGGAAACAAGTGAATACGACTCAATCGACGAAAAGCAATCAACAATAAGTATGTCTATCATTCGGTACGATTTATTCGAGTCAAAGTATCATCGCATTAAGCCATACGATTCAAAGGACACAAACATCTCTAACACTCCCGACACGACTCACTATCACCAATTCCTACTGACTGTATTTCCACCCCTTGCGTTACAGTATAACATCTCAAGAGTTACCATATTACCACCCCTCGCGTTACGGTGAACCCTAACAACCCGGACCATCGATTTACCACCCCTAGCGTTACGAGGCCCACTTGAGTCTCCGTATTACCACCCCTTGCGTTACGAGACTCCTAACACCAACCTCCGACTCATGCAACTACTTTCCTGCTCTATATGTAAGAACAAACCTTTCTACGATCACACCCGTTCGTGAGACTCCATTCGGTATACCAACAATATTACATTTGAACCATAAACATGCCCAAGCAGTCGATCCATAGAATACGATTTCAATCATATAACCTAACATTCGTTCCTTACCAAAAGGAAGCCAACGAAACGAGGGTATCGTCGAATCATCATAGGAAATCAATTGAACAAGCTTGAGATAGTTTAGATGGTGTTACAAAGGTGTTAGAAGTGTCCGGGGTTCAAGACAATCGAAGTAGAAGCAACGAAGGCCAAAACTGCTCACAGGGCACTGGTATCGATACGGCCAAAATGGCTGTATCGATACCGAAGGCAAACAGAGAGGGGGACAACGATTTTGAATTAGTATCGATACGGCTAAAACCCCGTATCGATACAGGAGCGTTACGATCGGATTTTCTGCAGTTTTCAGTGAATTCAACAACAATTCCAACAACAACAAACATAGGCACGAATTCATACTTTATCAACACATTCACATATAAAGAGGGTAAAGAAATCCCTACCTCGAGTCAAAGAGCGAAACCCAAGAGATTTTGAACGAGCCCTAGCTCCGAACTCTTCGAAATCCACGGAATGTCTTTCCCCGAGCTTGACCCACGAAAATTAGAGCTCAACAACGCGATTGAAAGGCTTGAGGGAGGTTGATTCTTGAAGTTCTCGAGCTCTTGGAGGAGTTTTGAGCGAGAGGAGAAGAGAGAGAGGATGAGCCGAGAGAGAGAGAAAGATCGGCCGGAGAGATGAGAGAGAGGATGGAGATGAAAATAATCTCGTACACCCCTCACACCCACTATATATACTCACATATCTCTAAATCACACACCCACTCCATCTAGTTTCTATTCATTCACTTCAATCCTCGGTTCAATTAATCACCCAAATAACCATATTTTCCCAATTTAAGCCTTTAATAAATACTTCGAGAATTAAAATTATTTGGGTCTCTACAATCTATCCTCCTTAAAGAAATTTCGTCCCGAAATTTACCACTCAAGCCCAATGAAATCATGCATCAAGTAATCACGCTCATGCCACAACACAAAACAAGTTGACAATCATAAAGTCAAAACTTAGAACTCACATTGGTTAATTCGAAAATAATTGTGGATACTTCTCCCTTTAACCTCGTCCAAGTCGATTCTTCCTTACCTCGATTTCTCCAAAGGACTCATACTAACGGGATTGTTTTCCCCCTCAAATCTTGTTCGCGTGAATCTAGGATACGTGTCAGTTTCCCCTCAGGATATACGTCGACATCTAATCCTCCTTATCTAATTACTATGCTCACAGATACCTCAAGTTCAAGCCTTTGTACAATAGCTCTAATTCTCACATAATCACACAATGATCACATCGAAATCTAACAATTGGTGCCCCCACGTTCCCCAAATTATCACATTCACATTCCTATTCCGTATATCTTATTCAAATAAGTACTTCTCAACCTACCACGAAGGATGCATCAAAATGTTCATGAAAAACTCCAATCCTCATCTTCCTCGATTAACATCAACCAATAAATCAGAATTTTCACATAACAGGCTAGAGTACTCAAACAATCTCAATCGTAGTAAAATCAATAAAGTTTTCATCCTCCTATTGGCATTCTAAGTGAATTCTCAAAAGTTATCTAATCACCTGGTACCACTTGATCTATTATATGCTTCATGCAACAGAAAATGGTCTCCTTTCTTATCACATGAGATTAAGCCCTCCGAAGCCGCATGAACCATCTTGAATTCACAACTCCGATTTAAACATTTCCACCCTGTGGCATCCGGATTCAAAGGTAACCCCACAAGATTTTAGCTAAGTATGCACGGTTCGTCGAAAGAAAGAAACTAAAACTCTTAGAATAGGGTGACCTAACTTACAAATAAGGTTCATAATCACCGAATGGATCCAAATTAAACTTAGTTTCGTAAGTAACCCAAGATCCAACGATCAAACGACATGCTGATTTATAATCCTTGGTTCCATTATGAACACCAACTCATCAAAGTTAAACTCCTTACACTTCAAGGCTATTAACACTTCTTTTAGTTCCAAGGGTCTAGTCACTCAGTAAATCATGCCTTTTATTCCTCTTAGTACACATGTCTTGCGATACAATATTGAAACAATCTAGGTGAGCTCTCACATCCACTACTTTTCTTGCCACAAGCCAGTAACCACCCTGAAATAGGGATTGATATACTGCGGAAGCCTCTCGTACCTAGCTCTCTGATTGTGTCATACAAAAGAGTAGCGAGGAAATAATAATAATAATTTTTTTTTTGTCAAATAAATTTACTCTACCCTCCTCAAACTTAGTTCCTTATACAACGTTGATGCTATCAAAAGAGAGAACATATGTCAGATTCCAACCACATAGAAAACAAGGACACTCCGCATCAAACTGTAATAAAACATCAAAGAACTCACACGACTACCCTGTTTAACCTCGTAAATCTCTGGTTAACACTTATCGTGTCCTCCCTCGTGTCCCCTCATTCCTACATTTTCATGTTAATGACAGCATGCCATGGCCTCACTCATTTTTGCAACCCACTTTATCAACTCAAGTTCACCATTCTTATATGATTACTCTGATTAATTCTAATTCCCATTAGCTACCCAAACCGTTTTCATATATATAAAAAAGCAACTTCCAAGCATTTGTCTTGTCTCCTTTTCTTTTGACCCTACATAAACACAGATTTCAAGTTTGAGAGTAACAACACGTAACTAAGGCATGAATAACGACATTTCACAATTTAGCTCATGGACTCATACTCATAAGTCATAACACTCTGCATTTCCACCCCTTGCGTTGCAGCAAAATACTTACCTTCCAATTTCCTTTGCTACTACCACTCACTCTTATTCATTAGAACAACTTCAATAACAAATACAATTTGTCACGACCCCAATTTATAGTGAAACACACCCATCAAACCACCTTCAAAGATCGACTAAGCATAGATCAACTCATTTTTACAATTTCAATAAGGACACAAAATCAAATCTTTCACATAGCAATTCAACTCATTGTCTTCATCAACCAAATAATCTCCACATCAAATCATTCTAACGCACCTCAATACATCGACAATGCATATTATTTACACCACATAAGTTCTAACCCAAAATGCATATTATATCACAATAGGTTGATAATAGCAATCCATTTAGCGCACTCCACGTATCTAATAAATATCTAAGCCACAATCTTGTGCAGCGACATCAAGCAATCTAATATAAGTGAATCGATAATCACGGCATCACGGACGCTCCCACATCAACCTTTTAGTCCTTAAGTTGTCATTATAAATATGTTCTCATCTATCCAATCCCTTTTTAATCTATTTTCCATTTCAATCATGATCTCTCATCGTATAACTTCAATCTATCATCATGTGATTTCATAGTAAGAGTTCACGTCCTCCACAGTCGTCAGTCTCAAGTTTACGTCACGGAATACCCTCGTACGCGATCTCTAAACTTAAATTCCTTAACCCATAGCATCCACCTTCCCCAATCGCCAATCACCCCAAAAATTTCACCATTCCAATTCTGGACACCGACTACACTCCACTTCGTTATCAACTATAATAGATCACATTTGTATCGCCCTAGTTTTAAACAAGTTTCTTACCGCATAACTAACATTGACCACTCGACTTGAGTTACATCCTTACAATTGTCCTTAATTTTCCCTCTTTTTTTTTTTTACAAGATGATACCACCACTGTTTTCCCACCAACCCACTATAACGACACTATCCCAGCAATCTCAACAACGACTACAATGTTATCGAGACACTTTCTTCAAGATCAAGTAGGTATTCAAGCAAAACATTCAAAGCACCCATCTCCGAAAGACAGTTGGTTTCTTTTAGCTAAAGGTTGTAACACTTTACACCATGTCTTGATATTAAACTGAACTTATAAAAGTCACTATAGACAACTTCCCTACCAATTTCATTTATAAACGTAGCAATTTCTTACCAAGACAAGGAAACACACATCTTTGAAATATAGAGACACATATCCACAGTGAACTTATCAGGCAATGCCAAATCGTTACGCATACATACTCCTTATAATCTTCCTCTTTAGTCTTTTGCAACTATATTCTTCACATCATGGTAATCTCATCTTCAAAAGTGTGAAATCAACAAACGAGCACAAAATCTATTACTAAGACATCACCTAACCTATCCATTTTTTTTTTTTCAGTTCCACAGCAGAAGAAGAATCTTTTATTGAGCCCACGTTCCAGATATCCAATCTTGAAGTCGCGGTGGCCAGCCGTACTTCAAATTGAACATCTAAAAGTAGGTTCTAAAAAAAAAATATCTTAGGAGACTGAGTTTTATATATACTAAGTCTAGTTGCATTTAACATTCAAGATATTACTTAACATAAGCATATTAAACGCATTATACATTCAAGCTTTACCATTTTAGATAAAACACTAAAATCGGTCATCACGCTCTAGTTCTCAACCTTGGTCTCAAACCAACGAATCCCTTTTAGAATCAAATTAATAAGTGAAAACGATAACTAAGCACATGTTTCTATTAGAAATGCCAAAAGTAATCCTATCCTCTAAGTTTCCTTGTCAACCAACCTTCACGAATCCCATGCACAAAATCACTAAAACGATTAAATTCCAAGACTCAAATCAACTCTATAATTCTTACTTTATCTTTACTGTAATTACCTGTCTATGACTCACCAAGTCTTTCACGTAAGTGAACGATTTCTCCAACACCTCACATCCCATTTACACTTCCTCAAATAGGTATATCATGCACAATCTTCGACCTCACAAGAGTTCACAAACTCAGATTCAACTCAAATATCATGGTACCCTAACAACGCAAACCAATCCCTTGGTTAGGCCCGAATTTATACACCACACAGAAATACAGACAGATCATCTTTAAGCCAGTAGGGTCATATGAGCATATACTTCACATAGCATGAAGCACATAAACATGTAAGCGAACGGCAAGTGATCACATATACACCTCATTCATCTATACCATGCAGTAGTCAAACATTGAATAGGACATACAACAAATGCCAAGTCCTCATATCCCCTTTTACACGTGCCAACATGTCTACGCCAACCATGTGATTAATGAATGCAATGTCACATTGTCCAAGTAATGTCAATTCCCACAAGCACACATATGTCATACAAAAGACGTGACATTTTGAACCCATAAGACTAGAAGTCTCCCCACGGTCTCAAAGTATTCAAACCTAGACGCTCTGATACCAATTTGTCACGACCTGAATTTTCAACATAAAGTAAATAACGTTCTATGATAAAAGGACCTCGCTTGCCATCGTATTCCAAAAATAATATCCCACCTGTTTAAATTACAAACAAGTTCCTAATTCAAAAGAATATACAAATTTGGCACTACGGCCCAAATTAACTTAAGTACAGTTACCACACATGCGGAGTGTTACAAAGTCCCTTGTCAAAAGAAATTCATGAATACTTAGTTACAAAACCATCTTGAACAAAGCTAAACTATTACAGGATAAAATCGTAATTAAAAGTGATAAGCTTTCAAAAGTCGTCCACAATCCAAGCACGCAAATGCATGATGCTATTGTCCGGCATTAGTTCCTGAAAAGAAGGATTTTGTTGAGCTACAACAGCCCAGTAGGAAAATCTTTACCAAAGTTATATGCATACATGATGATGAGGGCAAGGAAAGGAAACAAGTGAATACGACTCAATCGACGAAAAGCAATCAACAATAAGTATGTCTATCATTCGGTACGATTTATTCGAGTCAAAGTATCATCGCATTAAGCCATACGATTCAAAGGACACAAACATCTCTAACACTCCCGACACGACTCACTATCACCAATTCCTACTGACTGTATTTCCACCCCTTGCGTTACAGTATAACATCTCAAGAGTTACCATATTACCACCCCTCGCGTTACGGTGAACCCTAACAACCCGGACCATCGATTTACCACCCCTAGCGTTACGAGGCCCACTTGAGTCTCCGTATTACCACCCCTTGCGTTACGAGACTCCTAACACCAACCTCCGACTCATGCAACTACTTTCCTGCTCTATATGTAAGAACAAACCTTTCTACGATCACACCCGTTCGTGAGACTCCATTCGGTATACCAACAATATTACATTTGAACCATAAACATGCCCAAGCAGTCGATCCATAGAATACGATTTCAATCATATAACCTAACATTCGTTCCTTACCAAAAGGAAGCCAACGAAACGAGGGTATCGTCGAATCATCATAGGAAATCAATTGAACAAGCTTGAGATAGTTTAGATGGTGTTACAAAGGTGTTAGAAGTGTCCGGGGTTCAAGACAATCGAAGTAGAAACAACGAAGTCCAAAACTGCTCACAGGGCACTGGTATCGATACGGCCAAAATGGCTGTATCGATACCGAAGGCAAACAGAGAGGGGGACAACGATTTTGAATTAGTATCGATACGGCTAAAACCCCGTATCGATACAGGAGCGTTACGATCGGATTTTCTGCAGTTTTCAGTGAATTCAACAACAATTCCAACAACAACAAACATAGGCACGAATTCATACTTTATCAACACATTCACATATAAAGAGGGTAAAGAAATCCCTACCTCGAGTCAAAGAGCGAAACCCAAGAGATTTTGAACGAGCCCTAGCTCCGAACTCTTCGAAATCCACGGAATGTCTTTCCCCGAGCTTGACCCACGAAAATTAGAGCTCAACAACGCGATTGAAAGGCTTGAGGGAGGTTGATTCTTGAAGTTCTCGAGCTCTTGGAGGAGTTTTGAGCGAGAGGAGAAGAGAGAGAGGATGAGCCGAGAGAGAGAGAAAGATCGGCCGGAGAGATGAGAGAGAGGATGGAGATGAAAATAATCTCGTACACCCCTCACACCCACTATATATACTCACATATCTCTAAATCACACACCCACTCCATCTAGTTTCTATTCATTCACTTCAATCCTCGGTTCAATTAATCACCCAAATAACCATATTTTCCCAATTTAAGCCTTTAATAAATACTTCGAGAATTAAAATTATTTGGGTCTCTACAAAACTCCAGCGGTGGCGAAAAAGACCGCCTTCGTCATTCGACAAAGGCACAAAAATTAATTTATTATAGTATCAACATAGATGGTCTGCCTTTGACCAAATTAGAGAAGAGATTAGTTTGTTTTATTTTTATGTGTGCGTAACCTAATCCGAACAACCCTTACCATCAAATCCCAAAATACACATTTTAGACTTTTTAGTGGTATAGAATACTGATGATGTCATGAAGCAATAACTCTGTTTGGTTTTTTAACGGAAAAGTTGCTGAGGGGGATATTGATATTGTCAGCAAAAGTAGGGGAGGTCAGTGGCATTTCAGAAACCTCAGGGGAGGTCTCTGCATGTGTCAGAAACCTCAGGGGAGGTCAGTGAAATTTACCCAAAATAAAAAGAGAATTTATTTTCACACTTTTTTTTTGGGAAATGATATTGGCACTCCAAAAATTGATGTAGGCACTCCAAAATCAATGTAATTCCAAAGTCACTTTCCTTTGTTTTTTGGAGTGCCTGCATCAATTTTTGAAGTGCCAATATCATTTTCCTTTTTTTTTATATTTATACTCCCTTTTTTATATTTTAGTGTTAAAAAGTGTGTATTTTTTTTGGTTAAAAAACAAAAAACAAAATATGAATTTTAAAAAAAATGTGTGAAAATCAATTCCAAATAAAAAAAGGGTTGCGGCCAGCCTGGGATAGAGAGAGTCCTCCTCCGTACCAAAAAAAGAGAGAGAGAGAGAGAGAGTCCTCCCTCTCTCTGGTCTCCTTCCTTTGTCTTTGGCAACTGGAATTCTCTCTCAACTCTCGAGGTAAAGTAAGAAAGGGGAGAAAATACCAGTACTAGTAATCTCAAGACTCTCTCTGTACCTAGAAGTTATTGCGATCGTTGGAATCCTGGCTTCTGATATCTGGAAACGATTGTTCCCACTCCGAACCAGGAGGAGGTCTTCCCCCGTGCCCGTAGCATTAATCCCACTCCGAATCGGGCTTGGAAGTCGACGTCTTAATCCCCCTACTACTACTCCTACTACTAATAATAATTATAATAGTAATAGTAATATGGATCTGAACCTGTTCAAGTTATGCTCCGGCCTCAAATTCTTGGGTTACTTGATGATCCTCCTCGTCGCCGCTATTATCGCTGTCTCCTATTACGCCGTCGTCATCCTTACTTGGGGCCCGCACTTGCTGCAGGGTGGCTTCAATTCCTTCCTATCCTTCGCCATCATCGCTGTCTTTCATTTCCTGGTAATTCTCCCCTCCCCTCCCTTCTACTTTTTATTTTTACCGGTATATATATGTTCCATTAATACTGTTCGTTTTCATGTTTATTTTTTCTCCCAATTTGCACTGTCTGATTATTTGCTTCTGCTCCCTTTGGGAGATGCTTAGCCTCTCCAATCCATACTCTATATCTCTATTTGAGAGTATCAAAGCACTCCAACCCATCCTCTCAACCCTCCTCCATTTGAGAGTATTGAATTTTGATACTCTATATTTAGAGTGCGAGAGAAAATATAGAGGCCATCCCTAAAACACTATTCACCTTTTTAAAAGATATTTTTGTCCTTGTTTGCTTTTCTTACTTAATTTTTATCCTCATGAGAGTATAAAAAAAGGTTTTTTTTTTTTTTTTCATAAAGTGATTTTAGAGACAAAAATAGAGGGTTTGTGGTTGGTGTAAACATGAATAGTAATTTCCTCTATAATCACTTTACGAGTAAAAAACATTATTTTGATACTCTCAAATGAAGTATTGGATTGGAGATGCTGGCTTCTTCTTCTTTTCCTTTTAGTGTACGTATTTACGATTAGTGCTCAAGTGTTGGGTAAAGCTTACTGCTTGCAGCTTAAATAAGGGCTTGGTAGATGTGCTTTTCGGGTTATCCTTAGTTGGGTTCAACAAATCAGACTAGAAGCAAAACCAACACCACGATTTCAATTGCACACTAAAAGCAAGGTTTTGGGAAGTTTGTTTTCGTAATACTATCAGTATGCAACATCTTGATTTGTATGGTACTAGTATTAAAAAAAGAAAAAGAAAAAAAGAAAAAGAGTTTAACTTAATTGAGTTTTAAAGGAACCTTCAAACTTTTTCCTGCCCAGATGAACTGGTTTATTTATTGCAGTATCTACTTAATTTTTTGTTTTGGTCTGGTCAGTTATTACTTACATATATATATTTTTTTTTGGTGAAATAAGTAGAATCATACCAGCAAAAACGAAGAATTACATAAATAGTCATGTCAAATAATTTAGGAAGTGATGGACCATGTTTTCTTTTTCATTTATTTTTCTAATTTCTTCGCAGCCTCATTTGGTTACTTCTATGGGGGCAGAATATGGACAAAAACAAACCAAAACTGGGAAAAGAAAAACAAGAGGGTTTATGCAAGAGAAAATAGAATTTGAGATTAGAGATCCAATATGTGTGGGATAGTTGTAATAGTACTTGGAGAAGAATGAACCTGTGCATTTTTTGGATTTCACATCCAAAAAGGGAGAGATAGTAGTTAGAGAAACTAGTGTCAGAGATTGTGAATAGCAGAGTAATGCAAGAGACAGATGTGAAGGAAGGGAGATTATGGGAGCGCATTAAAAAAAAATGAAGTTTGGTGTTGGTTTGAGACGGAAGTGAAGGATCAGCAATTGAACCTTGCAATGGTTGGTTGGGAGGCTTGTTGAATGGAAATTTGTTGTGAGTGCATGGTTGTTTCTGTGGTGGAACTGCAAGAGAAGAAGAGTTTTGTAGTTTTAGAATATTTACGGTGGGTCTAATAAACATGGATGCAGACACGACACGGACACACGAACATGTTATTTCTTGAAAAACCTAACATGAACACGTTGTCGATGTGTCGAATGAAAAAAGGACTTTGCTTCCTAGATGTATCTGATGAATTCATATAAAAGATCAAAAACCTTGTTTCTATCTTATTGAGATAAACACCTGAAATAGTATTAACATTATGATGATACACATCAAACGGTAACTTGAGTGTTCATGAAGTAAATATCCATGGAAATTTTGTCTTTGGGCCAAGTTTTAAAAATGTATTATAACCTCCTAATGTGTCTCAAGATTGTTCCCAATGTGTCCTAGAGTGTACACAGTATGTCCAAGCAAAAAAAATAACATAAAAATTTGACACGTATTTAGGCATGTCCGATACGTGTCGTGCCCGTTTTGGACACGCGTCGAACACTTGAGGCTTGGTAGACTTGTCCATGCTTCTTAGCCGTGGGTGGTAGCTTAATGGTTGGAGGTAGGTTGATCACATGTTACATATAGTACAGTCTACTAGCTTATATAGTAGCTTTATATAGTTGCTTATAATTGTATACTTTTGTATGCATATATGTACATCTAGAATGGATTAGACGTTTAGTTGAGCTTCAAAAAGGGGGATAGTATTTTCGCACCCGACTTATTTGGATTGACTAGGTGCATTGTAAGTTGCAACTTCTAGATGGTTACGTGATTGCGTTAAATTAGTATAAGCTTTGGAAAGGATAGAAATCCTGTAAGTTTTGGAATTAATTAAATGTTGATGTTGTATCTGCCATGAAACAGACAGTGAGATATGCCTACAATGAATTTGCAAGCTCCTGCTACTTATACTTCATATGCCTTTTATACGTGTTATATTTTGCATTGGAGAATTTCCACTCTTTTTGTTTGCTAGGTAAGATGTTTACCCACCAACTAAGTTTGCCTTCCATTTTGCAGCTTGTAATGTTAGTGTGGTGCTATTTCATGGTGGTCTTTTGCGACCCTGGTTCTGTTCCTGAAAACTGGAAACTGGTAGTGGAAGAGGGGAATTCGGAGGAGGGTAGTTCAATGCCATTGACGGATTGTGTAGCGCCTGAGAATTTGGCATCTGCATTATCTTATTCAGATGGGATGGAAAGAAGACACGGTGTACGCTACTGCAGGCAATGCGAAAATGGCAAGCCTCCACGTTGCCATCATTGCTCTGTTTGTAAGTTATCTTTACAAGCCGCTTTTTGTGTGTGTGTGTAGGTAACTGAGAACCTCATTGAAGATGACTTACAACCGGCTTTGATGTTGCGCATGCGTTAATCTTTTGTGGGGTTCAGGCTCTTTTTCTTTCTGGTTAACATCTAGTAATGGGACTTGCATATCTGATCTAAATGTAATATTATATGACTGCTGACGTTATGTTTTCTACAGGCCAAAGATGTGTCCTTAAGATGGATCACCATTGTATATGGGTGGTGAATTGTGTTGGAGCACGTAACTACAAGTTCTTTCTCCTTTTCCTGGTAAGTTACCCGGCTATCCCCATAATTTTTTAATGGACAAGATAATTGTGAGTTTAAGATGATACCCTAGCTAGCTTGATGGATGGGCAGGAATTGATTTTGGCTAAAGTTACACATGTAACATATGATATAACTCCTTATGGAAGGGTTAGGGGAGGGGAAGGCCTAGATTGACATTGGATGCTATGGTGAAAAAAGAATTTTAATTTATTGAACTTAATTTGTCATGTGGTTCTAGACAAATCAGGATAGAGGAAAAAGGTTTCATGTAGCAGACCCAATGGATTGGGACCCAAGGTTTTGGTTTGGTTAGGCTTAGTTACACATGTTACAAACTGACATAGCATAGCAAATGTTACATAGTTACACATGTTAGACCCAAGGCTTATCCTGCAATATTGTATTGTATTCAAGAAGTATTTGTTAAGTATTTTACTTAGTCAAACAAGTATTTTGTCAACCTCTTTGTGGTTTTGTAAGAATGATTTCTGTTGGAAATTTCAATGTTTACTTGTAGTTGTGGCCTCCTTGGCAAATTGTGATGCAGGACGAGTGTGTTGTGACACTCTCCTACATGCTCTAATACCAAAACTTACTTGGGAATGGACTATTTTGGGCTGCTAATATTAGTTTCTTTGTGGCTAAATGTGATTGAAAATGTGGGTTGAAGGATTTGTATAGGTATAACAAAGGGGTAAGATTTAAGTGAACAATTAGGCAAGTTAAAGGCACAATTTTTGAACTTTGAGGGCTATTAGTACCAGAAACCAGTTTCCAAGCTTGGTTCTAAGTTATTTCAGCTATTAGGGTTTGTACTTGAAGAGAGGAGAGGAGGGATATGTTGTTTGGGAGAATAAGAAAAGTGTATAGGGTGTTAATGAATCCTAACACAAATAACTATTATTTATAATATGGGAGACGTAGTTACAATACTTGACTAAGCAATGTGGGACTTAGACTAATAATATTCTAACACTCCCCCTCAAGCTGGAGAATAAAGTCCCAGCTTGTTACACGATGACTCTAATCGTGGCTTGAACAATGACTTAGTAAACATATCTGCCAATTGAGCTCCTGTAGATGACAATCAACTACACCACCAGTTAACTATCAAACGGAGTAGCTATCACACCACCAGTTAACTTCTCACGCACTAGATGACAATCAACTTCAATATGTTTGGTCCTCTCATGAAATACCGGATTAGATGCAATGTGAATAGCAGCTTGGTTATCACAGTACAAAGGCATAGGCAACTGCACACTAAATCCTATCTCCTCGAGAAATGACCGCAACCATACAATCTCACACGTTGTGTGCGCCATTGCTCTATACTCTGCTTCTGCACTAGACTGGGCAACCACAGTCTGCTTCTTACTCTTCCAATTAACAAGATTTCCCCCAAGGAAAACACAATATCCAGTAGTGTATCTCCTATCGGATGGACTTCTTGCCCAATCAGAACCAACGAACGCCTCAACGCGTAAGTGTCCATTAGCTCGATTTAACAAACCACATCCAGGATGTGACTTAAGGTACTTCACAATCTTGAGAACTGCTTCCCAATGTGGACGGCGAGGAGCAGACATAAACTGACTCACCACACTGACTGCAAAAGAAATATCCGGACGTGTAATCGTAAGGTAATTCAGCTTACCAACCAAACGGCGATACTGATCAGGATCGGAGAGCAGCTCCCCCTGGTCAACACACAATTTGACATTGGGATCCATAGGACTCTCAACAGGTCTAGTTCCCAACAAACCAGTATCTTCAAGAATATCCAGCACATACTTCCTCTGTGATAAGCTAATACCTTCTTTGGATCGTGCCACCTCAATACCTAAGAAGTACCGTAGTTTTCCCAAATCCTTAGTATGAAACTATTGATGTAAGAAGGTTTTTAGCTCATCAATGCCATGTTGGTCATCACCGGTAATAATAATGTCATCCACATAGACAATCAATAATATTTTCCCTCGGTTTGATGTGAGGGAGAACACAGAATGATACTGCGTTGCATGCCAAATCTCAAATCTGCATCACTAAACTTGCTGAACCATGCTCTAGGAGACTGCTTTAGCCCGTATAGTGCTTTGCGAAGACGACGTACTTGATTACGCTCCCCCTGAGCAATAAACTCGTGTGGTTGCTCCATGTAGACCTCCCCCTGGAGATCCCCATGAAGAAAAGCATTTTTTTACATCCAGCTGAAATAATGGCGATCCAAGACTTGCTGCAAGAGAAATAGGGATCCGAACAGAACCAAGATTGGCAACAGGAGAAAACTTCTCCGAATAATCAACACTATAAGTCTGGGTGTAGCCCTTAGCAACAAGGCGAGCTTTATAAAGCTCAACAGTGCTATCAGGAAGATACTTGACAATGAATACCCAACGACAGCCAATAGTAGTTTTACCAGCAGGAAGAGGAACCAACTCCTTGTGGGCTACCCGCCCGGAAGGCTTTTCGAATGGCTCGAAAAAAATAGAAGTATTTTTGAAAAATTGAAGAGTCGCCACCCGGATTTGAGGTCCGCCATCCGAGAAACCGTTTTGATTGAAAATGATGGTTTGAAATTGAAAACCAGAGATTTTTTTTGGGTTCGGAAGCCATGTTACAAGAGGGGAAGGGTTTTATGGCACCCCTCTCGCCCGACGCGATGTTCGGTCTCTACTCAATGTTTGTGGGATTTTTATTAAAAATATTTTGTTTCAAGAAAACACTTAGCACGTAGATACAATAAGTAAAAGTGTACACATGTGTATGTGTACAGAATGTAGAGATGCCATGATACGAAATGAATGGATGCGAAAATTAAAACAACGCTACTGGAAACACTCCTGAGCGCTCAAGAGTGGTTCGGAGCGCTCAGGACCTCTTATCCCCTGCAAAACAGAACTTAGTACTTCTGGATGCAAACAGAATATACAAACAATGAGAGATAAATTAGAACAGTAGTTAGGCAGGTTTGCTCAGCATTAAACTTAAACAAACAAGAACAGGTCTTGAATATCCAAGTGCTGCTTCCTTGCAAATAGAAAAATAAACCTAACTGGGCTCTGGATGGACCAGTAAAACACATGAGATGCAATATTTGATGACAAAACAGGGTTTTAGTGACAGCAGCACTCCTAAGCGCTCAGGAATGGTCCCGAGCGCTCGGGAGTGAACACAGTGCCCAGAAAAAAGTTTTGTTTCTTTGTGCTCCTCTTGCTTAAACTAAGATCAAATGAGCTTACAACCAGTATGAGGAACTGGTATGAGCTCTTGATCCCCCTCAGAAGTTTGACAACAGTAGATTTCGAAGTATAAAGTGAGCCTTTATACATTTGCTTGACTTGAATTTGGCTTCTTGGACCGATTCTTTTTGCTTGGAAATGAATTGAAAACAGTAAGAAAAAGAGTTTTAGATGTGTGTCTAAGACTAGAAATGTTTTTGTGATTTTCTTGGAAAAATACTTGAGAAAATAATAGACTTTTAGGAAATGTTTGAAAGGGTTTAAAGAGCAAAGTTTGACAGCAAAATGGGGGGAAGTTAGAGAGCAATTTTCGTCCCCCTCTCAGCTGGTAATGAGGGGGTATTTATAGGGGAGCTAAAATTAGGATTTTAATTTGAAAATCAAATAAAAATGAAAAGTTGGGGGGACAAAAGAGCTGATCAGATTCCTGAT
This sequence comes from Rhododendron griersonianum, assembly GCA_018127125.1. Classification (NCBI taxonomy): domain Eukaryota; kingdom Viridiplantae; phylum Streptophyta; class Magnoliopsida; order Ericales; family Ericaceae; genus Rhododendron; species Rhododendron griersonianum. The sequence continues at coordinate 150,105 of CM030794.1, forward strand.
GGCTCAGGCAGGCCTTTGGCACATGAAAGTTTGAACTGCAGGTTGAAAATTTGAAAAAAAACGTGGTCAAAAGGTCAAGCTCAACATCCAATGGCTTGTCAGAGCTCCCGAGCGCTCAAGAATGAAGTCCCGAGCGCTCAAGAGTGCCACTTCCGAGCGCTCAAGAGTGCCTGCCCAACTTCAAAGGGGCGCCACGGACACTCCCGAACTTAGATTTGAGTGTTTTTCGAAGCGTTGGAAATCTAGTTAAGTCCTTTTTCTAACCCAGTTGTTTTCATTCAAGGATATTTTATACACTGAAATGTGTGACGATTTTACCCTCAGGGTGTCGAGAAAAAAATGCGCTTTAGTTTAGAAAAAGACCAAGAAGCATCGTTCAAGCTTTAGCCGAATCCCATTTTGATTCTGTTTCATCATTGGGGAGCCTCGAGGGCACAAATTAAGGATAATTAATAGGTCCAAATTGGGGTGTCTACGCTCCCATGTGCCATTATGATGAAGGGCAGACATCTCATCCTTCATAGCTTTCCGCCACTCAGAAGCAGATAAGGTGGCCTCCTAAACAGTGTTAGGAACAAAAACGTAAGAAACAGAAGTAGTAAAGGCACGAAGGGACGGAGACAGGTGATCATAGGAAACAAACCGTGCAATAGGATGAGAAGTGCAAGACCGAATACCTTTACGGAGAGCAATTGGAATACCAAGGGACGGTGGAGGTGGCGGTGGAGGTGAAGGTGCAACCGGATCTTGGGACGGAGGAGGTGTGGTGGCGGGTACTGGTGGGGCTGTTAATACTTTCTGCTGACGAACATACACCTGCAAGGGTGATACAGATGGTAGACAAACAGGAAGCATAGACTTAGTCTTAGTAGGTCAACTAGAGTACGGTGAACCGAGTAAAAGGGTATTGACTCATTAAATGTGACATAAGCACAAACAAAATGACGACGTAATGATGGTGAGTAACACTTATACCCTTTCTGAGTGCGCAAGTATCCTAGGAAAATATACCTAATTGACTGTGGATCAAGTTTGTCTCGGTCATGATCAAGAGCATGAACATAACAGGTGTACCCGAACACTCGTAGGGGTAAGTAGTGAAGAGGGCGACCAATAACAATACCAAAATCAACAGACCTCAACAATCCAAACACTCATACTACTGACGGTAACCAATCGAGAACACCAACCAATAGGCGACATAGACAGCAACAAATCGAGATTCAGATCAATACCTCATAAAACAGCACATAAATCGAGATGCATGTGACTGTTCCCAATCGAACAAGGCTTGAAACCCTGAACGAACAACAGGAGACAAATCTGGCTACCAGTGAAAACCTTTCAGACTATTTCGAACATAAATCGTGGGATTCTAGGTTGTTTTGAACACGATTCAGGGGGTTTCAAACCATATTTAGGAGCGTGGAGAGTCGATTATAGTGAATGAGGGTCGATTAGGGGTCGATAAGGGTTTTGGAGGGTTGATTAGGGCTCGATGGGGGCTGATTAAGTTTTTTCAGAAGTTCCAAAGGTTTTTCAGCAGTTTCGAATGGGTTTGGTGCATGGGGTTAGGGTTTCGGAGGGATTTCAGGGTTGTACAGTGTTAGCGATGAACAGTGCTCGCGTGAACAGTAACAGTATGTGGTGATGATGGGTGGTGGGGCGTGGGTTATGATTATGGATAGGGTTGGATTAAGGGTGGCTCTGATACCATGTTGTTTGGGAGAATAAAAAAAGTGTATAGGGTGTTAATGAACCCTAACACAAATAACTATTATTTACAATATGGGAGACGTAGTTACAATACTTGACTAAGCAATGTGGGACTTAGACTAATAATATTCTAACAGGATACAGCTTAATTAAAGTGATTGGTTGCTGAAAATACAGGGAAGGGCTGTTAGAATTTCTAGACAGCAATCTTTCTAGGGTATGTCAGTGGCAGATTCTGATTGAAGCAAAGTATGCTTGCAATGGAGAAAGAGAAGCACCTGGAACTTAGGAACTGAAATTCTAAGTCGAGCAAATATAGGTAATCCTAAAATTATCAGTTCCATCGCTAAGTGTCAAAACACAAGTACAATGTGTAGGCTTTTTATCAAAGATTGTGGATCAATGGACCCTTCCGCCCGAAAAAAAGGGCTATTAGTCTCAGTTGCATGATTAGATAACCTCTTTCGGCACAACTATTTCTCTCTCCCGGGATACTCGCCCAAGAACTCCAATTTCGAATATCGGACGGGCGGTGGGTCAGTGGCTAGAGGTAAACGACTCTCCGGGCCAATTATTTGCCCCGAAAAACCTGTAGCAAAAGCCGATAGCCTATTATCGGGAGGTCATCTCTAAGTTAATGCTAAAAAAAAAAATGATCCTGAATGAGCAGAGCACCGTTGAGATACAAAGATGTCTAGCTTGGGTGATAATGTTTAGCTAGGGGACGTATTGTCTCGTAAAAATGATGCATATGCCTCGGAGTTTGAACTATGGGATATTTCTTCGTCTGCCTCTTTCTTGTACTCTTACCTGTTCTCTACCATTAGTGTGTGGGCCTCTGTAAACTAGATTGAACTTTGACAAGTTGGAATGAGTCGAATTTGTAATGCTGTTTTGTTCCGAAAGGTCCAGGGTTGGCCTCATATGCACTGTTCTTCTCCTTTTAGCTTCTTCCAGTGTTCCTTTCCATCACTTTAAGTTGTGAAGGATCCTTCTTGCTTTTCATGCTTTCTCTTCTCATATTCATGCCATTTATTTACGTGCTTATTTATATCTCAGCTATATACATTTCTGGAGACAACAATGAACACTTTAGTATTGCTGCCCAATTTCATAAGATTCTTCCAAGAAGCCAAGAATCATTCTACCTCAGCAGGCAATCTTGCTATTATTTTCTTAGCATTTGGTAAATTTTTCTTCTTGTTCATTCTGTCTAAATCCTAGTCACTACATTGTCATTGTTTCCATGTTTCTAACGGATCATGTTCCTTGATGCAGTTTTGAATCTAGCTTTTGCACTGAGCCTTCTTTGTTTCGTAGTTATGCATGCATCTCTTCTGTTGAGCAATACCACTTCAATAGAGGTAAATATATAGGGTGACACATTGGTGCTGCATCCATCGTTGCATTTAGTCATGCGATTCCTACTCTTGCTGCATGCAATCTGGATATTAGTTGAATAATTGGTGGGAAAGCTAAATGATGACTGGGGTTTGGGTTTAGACAGAAAACATCACCAGTTACCCCTACAGACTACAAAGTGATCATAGTTGATCACATTATCTTTCAAATGCACAGTCGATGTAGCAGTCTTTGCATACAATAACCTAGCCAACTGCCAAATAACCAGACTTCACAAATAAGATATTATTGATGGAAACTAGTCCATCTTCCGAGGGCTGATGCGCGAGCCCTGGGAGTTGTGGATATAGCCTCGGATAATTGTTACTTTATGATCATCTGGTCCAGGTCTACGAGAAGAAAAAGGCTGTCAGGTGGAAGTATGACTTTGGCAGGAGGAATAATTTTGAGCAGGTATATAAACACTGTTCCTTACTATGTTAATTATATGAACTATCTGACCTTCCGGTTTCGGTTTTCCACAATTGTTCCTGTGATCGTCAACATTGTAGGTTATACTAGTGTCAATAGTTTCCAGGAAATACAGATCAGCAACCATTTGTCATTCATAGGATTGCATTAGGAAGAAATCCGATACTTCAATAAGATTTCTATCCTAGTTTTTGGGTGAATTTTGAGGATAATAATCCTCATAAAAACTGTAATGTTTGTGAACATAACTTCTGAAGAATAGTTGAAATTTGAGGCGGACCATAGTGAGAATTAGGCAATCTAATCAACAATTGACCCTCATCAATAGTGGTCTTATTTTCTTATGTGTTATTTCTTTTTGAAGGTTTTTGGCACTAGGAAGGTGTTATGGTTCTTTCCTTTGTTCTCAAAAAACGATTTGGAGAACATACCTGCCCTTCAAGGCCTAGATTTTCCGACACATCCAGATGATGAGGTGTGAAGTCTTTTGTCCTTTAGAGGCAGTTAAGAGCAAATTGTGTACCCTTATGTAAGCACTTGAAATGAATTGAACATTAGGTTCTGAAAGTTGTATTTCTGATATTGGTTCATTTGTTTATTTTATTTATTTCTACTGTTGTTTGTGGGCAAATGTATATTTTAATCTTTTGGTTTTCATAACACTTGAGTTGTTTTCACCTTTTTAGCCGGTTAAGGTTTACTAGCGCTGTATCAATGGGCATGTCAGTAGTTCTGTATGTCCATTTAACATCATGTTCTGAAAGGTGTATTTCTCACAATGTTTCAGTCTGCTGTCTTCCTTTATTTTAGCTCTTGTATTGCAAGGTGGTGTACATATATAGTTGATACGGACAAAGGATGGCCTTTGTCTTTAAATTTTGTTGTGTGTATGATTTGCTGCTGGCTATGTATTTGACCGATTGCCCTCTAGTTACTAGGAACCAAATTTGTTGCCCTCTAGTTACTATGAACCAAATTTGTTATCTAACCTTCGTCTCCTCTTGGGGTTTTATCCTCTTGAGGTTTAGTCGATTCAACAACAAATAATTAGATGAACCCTAATCCTCCTCGGTACATGAGTTTTGTTGGTTGGTTCGGTTTGGTTCTATTAAACCTTCTTCTTCTGTAGTTTGCTTCCCTTGCCTATAGTTGCCATTCATGCTGGAGCATGCAAATCCAAGAAAGGGTTTCTATAGTCAAGTCTTTAACCTATAAAACATTTTACAATCTGTGTAACTGGAGTGTGAAGTGCATGTTGCTCTGTTTCTTAAAATAAGTACTTATTTTTTGAATTAAAGGTGATGTACTGGGAGAAAATAACATGTCTTGTAAAGTAGAAAATAAGTACTTAAAAATAAAAATCTTAGCGGAATGAGGCTTTATTTTGTTAAACAAAATAGAATTACTAATAATTAGGCATTTATTTTTTTTCGCTCCTGTTTAGAATTTCTCATGTTCTTTATACTCCCAAGTCCAATGCCTGGCCTACGTATATGATACTTTTGAACTCTGAAGTCAACTCCCCCTTATCGAATACGTACCAACGGGTGAAGGTGATAACATTATTCTTGCCCCTCTCTCTCTCAGATAATTCTACATATAAAAAGAGATTTAAAACCTCCTGTATGACTATTTTTTTGAGTAGTTTAGTATTGCACTCCAGCATGATCAAGAGACTTTGGGTACAACTTGCCCAGTCATACCCAGAAATTGTATTCCATCCGGCGAAGGTGACATTCTTGCGTCGCCGGCCGACCCTCCTCCCTAACATTGTTACTCGTTTTAATTTTTTAAGTGTTAAATATCTCTCTCTCTCTCTCTCTCTCTCTCTCTGAAGTTGACGCCTGCCATCACCTCATGCCGTTATTTTCTTTTCTTTTTCTTTTTTATGTTTGTTTTTTCATCTTTAGCATTGGAAAACTAATTAAGCTATGTACTTCTCTGATTGACTCCAGGATTACAAGCGATTTCAAGTGACAAGTTAAAAGGGAATTTGATCAATAGTAAAACAAATTAAGAAAAATAAGAGGGAACTTGAATGCATAGACACCAATAAGTAGTTATGATTTTCAATATTATCTATGAATTATCTTTCATACATCTTCCATCCATTCAATTTTCATCCTAATTTTTAGTGAAAAGCCTTAATGGAATTAACATTGTTGTCCAATGCCAGTATCAAATTTATAACATCAATTATTTCAGCATACGTGGCTTTTGAAGTATTTGAATCACGCATAAATTATTGCAAGTAAAAACCACCAAATGTTGTGACAATGTTACCAAAAGGATGACCTAACAAAATGGATCACGACTAGAGAAGAGGGAAGGTGGGGGCTCAAGTGCGAAAAAATAACGTGCATGAATGATGATATCTTGTTTTTATTTCTATATATCCAGGAAACAAGCAAACAAACCAATTACAGAGTGTTCGTCATGCAACGATGCAGTGATTAATAGTAGTATCAGAAGATTCATGATTAGAGAGATCAGAAAAAAAAGCTGCTGAGCAGACGAAGAGGGGTGTAACTAGAAGAATAAGAGCAAAAGGAACCATCCAGAGCTGACGATTCGCGGGATGATAGTGTGTTTCCCACCAAAGCAACATCAACCCTCCAACCATGCTTATCGACAACGAAGCCAAGCAATTTAAGCATGTCCCCAATATTATGTTCCTCAATCTGCTGCTGCTGACCACCACCTCTTTGTAGTGCCTTTCATCTCTCTCTTCCTTGTATGCTGCTGCTGCTGATGATGATCCCATCATCAAAATAAATATCTACGGATCCTAGTTAGAGAGAGAACCAATTGACTCCAGTCCAGTGCCAGCGGAGAGGAAGAAGAGAAAATTGCCTTAGAAATCAACACACACACACACACCTATATATATAATATAACAGTACTGGAGGGAGATATATATATATATATATATATAAAGTAGAGTAATAGCTAATGGGGGTGGGGTGGAGTGGGGATGGATGGATGGATGAGCTAGGTAGGTAGGTGTTGAAAAGTGCTGGGGGAGGTAGAGAGGCTAAAGAGAGATGAAAAATGGGACAGTCAAGTGCCTGGGGTGGGGGGAGTACTGGTGGAAGAGAAGAGAAGAGAAGAGAAAGGCCGGCCAGGGGAAAAATTATACTGTACTCAGTACTGTAGTAGAAAGAAAGAAAGAAAGAAAGCAAGCACGCAGGACAGTCAAGTGCTGTGGTGGGATGGGGGTACTATATATATAGCTACGTACTACTCATACAACTTAATTACAACCAACTGGTCTGGTGAGTAATTATTCAATACTCCGTTATGTGGTACTCCGGATTACTTTTCAATCACATGTTCTTGTAGAATTCATACACTTAGTAGTAGACCTCACATGAATGTGTGGTTGTAAAGTGGTCCGGAGTACCACGTGGCGGTATTCCCGGACTATTGTATATTCAAGGCCTCCATCAAATAAATCTAATCAATGACTTAAAAATAAACATACATGTATGATTACGTCTCCTTCTTGATCTTACTTCACCGGTTGATCGATGCAAGCCATCTGGGGTAGTTCAATTCTCTATCTGTTTATTCTATGTGGTCTATTGCTTTATTTCATAACTTGACAAGTTGGCTTACTTTGTTACACACACACACATATATTTGCGAAGTACTCCGTTAGGTACTGTTTGGGGTTGGAAGGGATTCATGATTTTAAGAAAAAGTTTTAACCAGTAGCGCAGCCTGGATTCAAAACCGGAGGTGACATCTAATTAAAAATATTAACATGCTTACCACTTAAAATAGTACTCCCTCCGTCCCTTTATTACAGTCCAGTATTCCATTTTGGGCTGTCCCTTAATAAGTGTCCATTTTGTAAAGTTAGTGGGTAAAAGTTGGTGAATTGTCTATTTTGTCCCTAAAAGTAGATTCTATTTTGAAAAGTTAGTGAGTAAAAGTGTAATGATGATGGGTAAGTAGAAAAAGCGGAGGAAAAAGTTGATGTGAAAGATATAATGATGATGTCTTTTTAATAAGTTGGAGTTACGAAGCAGGACATTTAAAAAGGGACAGAGGGAGTATAATATTCTAAATTAACCATTCATAAATCAAAAAAATTTACACATTTTCATAGTTTAATCATCCATTATATAGACGGAAGTAGTTTAACTATCTATCAAAATAGAACTTGATGTTCTTTTTTCAATCTCAAAATCGTCCGGAGTCATTATAAACTAAACTTCAAAGAATTTCTTTTGAAAAGAATAATTTTTCTATTGAATTGGACTAAGAGGGAGAACAATTTTTCTCTGCTGAGGAGTTTTTTGGCTTCTCCTTTTTGCATTCTCTTTAAACATGTTGCGCTAAAGACCATATTAACCTCCCCAATTTTGAAAAAACCAAAAACACCCTTGTGTTTTGCTTTTCTCTTAGTTCGTATGTTTTTTTTTTGGGATTAATGATAGTCCAAAGTGTTCTTATTTTTTTGCAATTACTTGGATTTAACTTAATTGTTACTTTAATAAAAAATAATAATAACATTATTGGAGGCTTTTAGTTACCAAAAAATAAAAAAAGACAAAAAAGGACTTCAAACTAAAAACATAATCGTTAAAATAATTTGAGACTTTTAATTAACGAAGAAGAAAACAATTTCACAATATAACTTTAAAAAATTGATTAAAATATTATTCACACACATTATACACCATAATAAATAACCAGGGGCAACATCGTAAAAAATTAACTCATAATTTCATCACATGTCTCCCAAACACTACGTATCAATCTGTCTACACTTCATTCGGATTCTAAAATCCTGTTTCTCCTGCTAAACATTTTTATTGATCTCATTTCCCTCTCCTATCCACGATTGAGTATCCTTGATCCCAATAGATCGGATGAGCATTACTTGTCAATCGGGTTAGATGGAATATGTACTATTAGCCTCATAATATTGGCCCATTCGATTACTGTGAATGACTTGGGGAGTGAGAATATGGTGAAATTAAGTTAGGATTTTGCATGTCATTTTCCTAGAAATTATATATCTAGGTTTGAAAATTTAATTTGACGATCACTTGTGCTGTAGAAAGTGCGAAATTGTATTGACTGATGAAATCTTCATCAAGATTAGGGTCGTGTGAAGATTGCTTTTATTGATTGCCAACATTCGTTTAAAACTAGGAGTACTAGATCGATGTTTGAGGTATTGGGGTTATGTCTCAACTGTTTACTTCGTAAAAGTGTAAAAATCATTCCACCAATCATGATTAAAAATACTAAGGGGGCGTTTGGTAACGTTTTCAGTTTTTAGTTTTAAACAAAAAACTAAAAGTAGAATCATGTTTAGTTTTCATAGAAATAAAAACAAAAAACATGTTTGGTAATACTTTTTTTGTGAAACGGTTAAAAATGACAATACGATAAAACATGTTTGGTGGATAATTTCATTTCCTTCCAATAGAATGAAATGAGAGAAAAACAAAAGGGGTTGGATGGGTAGGAGTATATGCAGTATGTATATATATACATGCTCACATGTGTTTATAGTATATACACATACTTCATGGACGAGTTCAGTGAGAAAGAGTAGTACTATGAGGAAGCAATCAGTGGATCCTCCAGTGCGTGTTTCTGAAAGTGCGCCAGTCAGGGGAAAAAAAACAGGGAAAAACACCATTTGTGGGTTTTCACAATTTATGGAAACTTTGAAAACGTTTATAGGAAACAAGAAACTAAAAACATCTTACCAAACATGTTTTCTTTATCAGTTTTCAAAAAAACAAAAATTTTAGATAGGCTTAATTGCAAAAACACCCCTTGAACTATCACTTTTTTGCAACATGACCCCCTCATGTACAAAACCCAACAACATGACCCCCTTAACTATCAAAATCAAACAACATCACCCCCCCTCCCCTCAGTTCTGTTACAAAATTGGACGGAGTCAAAGAGAAAGACGAAAGTACCCCTGGCTAAAAAAAGACGGTAAAAAAAGGAAAAAGATAAAAATAAAAGAAGACACCCACCACACACTCTCTGTCAATGATATCTCTCTCTCGATGATCGCCGCCCACCATGACCATTGAGACCCATCTCCACCCCATCTCCACCCATCTCACCCATCTTCATCTCCAATCAATCGACAGAAGCATCCTCAGAAGTCGAAACCCTAGATTCGCAAAATCTACGCCGAGTCTACTTCGTTCGATTCTGTACGCCGAGTTCTACCTGGTTATCTGTTTCTCCTGTGGAATACATAAGTTTTTTGTAAGTTGTTTGTATCAATTTATGTATTCATGTGCTTTTCGATTTTAAAAATTGGGGGATTTTTGGGTTTTTGAAGTTTTTAATGAATGTAACCCTAAACAATGAATGTAACCTTAAAAGTCAATGATTGTGACTTTTAAAAATAGGGGGTTTGGGAATTTCTGGATATTTGAAAATGCGTTTCCCCCAAAAGCCGAGATTAGGGTTTAAAAATTGGGAATTTTCGAACTGTGAGATGGCTTAAAAATTGGGGTTTCCCAAACTTTTCATTTTTTTAAACCTGAAGTACGAGATTAGGGCATTAAAAATTGGGTATCATATTGGGGCTTTAAAAAATTGGACTGGGATCAAAAAATAGAGTACAAAATAGTGTTTCCAGGCACATGCATATTTTTGAAATGATACTCAATGTATGGTTTTGTTGATCCTGTTAATAATCAGATTTTTTTTTAAATGATACCCATTGTATGGTCTTGTTGGTCCTGTTATTAATCTAACTTTTTTGTTACATAGAAAACATGGTTGATCTGAGGTGTACTTTGAATATCCATGTTGGTGGTAAAGTAGTCAGGGGGTCGCAGTCAGAATACTTGAATGGGGTCATTGCAGAAATGAAGATAGATCCAGATTCCTTCACATTTTATGAGTTCATACACCCAAGGAACCTTCTTCCTGGATTTTTCACAGTCAATGACGGTCTCATCACTACCCACCGTCCACATTTGCATTTTTCATCTCCATTGTACGGTGAGTAGTTGATGTTGGTGTAACTAGAGCTGCTCATGTTGTATGAAATGAGGTGAATTCACTTCAGTGGGTTTGGTTTTCAAAATAAGGAAGAAGATGAGGCAGACAGATTTGGTAATTTCTGGGTTTGAGGTTTCAAATTTTCTAGTTGTGGGTTTTGGTCCGAAAACTGGGCAATGGATGGTGTTCTTGGTTTGGGTTTGGATGGTATTCTTGGTTATGGAGAGAGAGAGAGAGAGAAGAAGAAGAAGAAATCTGGGTTTCAGTGGGTACCAGATTTCATGGTGTGTGGTGGTGGGAGAGGGGGTGGTGGTGGTGGTGGTGGTGGTGAGAGAGAGAGAGAGAGAGAAAGAGAGAGAGAGAGAGAGAAAGAGAGAACAAACCTGGTAGGTTAGGAGGAAAAAGGAGGCAGGGTATAAATACCCCAAAAGTTCATTTCCCGCCTATGGGAAGGGCTTTTTAGGAATAGAATTCATTTCCCATCCAATTCAACATTTTTCCATCCAAAATGTTAGCAAAAGTTAACAGAAATGAGGGGAGGGGGTGATGTTGTTTGATTTTGATAGTTAAGGGGGTCATGTTGTCAGGTTTTGTACATGAGGGGGTCATGTTGCAAAAAAATGATAGTTCAAGGGGTGTTTTTGCAATTAAGCCAAAATAAAAACCAAAAATTGAAAATAAAAAGGTTACCAAATGCACCCAATGTTTTTGATCCGCTAAAAATACTAAATGTGGATATGTGGATTTGGATTCTCTCTCTCTCTTGAATATTTTCTTCTCCGCACATGGCACACCACCTCACCAATTTCACAATCTTACAGCTATAACAGGTTGCTTGCATTTGATGCTATAGGAGTTTTATGAGTTCGTTAACCAAGAGAGAGAAAGGTGTTGGACACTGGCCCATGGGTGTTCCCCTAGTTGCTGCTTCTTCCCACAATAAATCTGGACTAAAGACCGGGGCAAACACAATGCGTGTGCATGTTGAATTTTTTGATTAATTTTGTACAATACCTTCCAACTTATTGTTTGATATTTTCATTTGATGAATGAGTTCATCATTTTTTGCAATTTGTTTGAATTTGTTTTCACGTAAGGAGAAAATGTTTGGCCGTGCATTTGAAGCCGGATTGGGCGAAGAAATAGTATTATTGACTCATATTGGAACTATTTACTACGTTAATTATGTCAATTAGTATTTTTTTAGGTTACCAAGTCGGGTACTGAAGTTTTTTTTTTCCCCTTATCTGACATTTTGTGAATTGTAAATGAACATACGCTCTTCGTATGGGTTTATTCTTTTCCAATATGTGTTTTTTTTTTTAAAATGACTAAATCCGGTGCAATTGAATGCAAAACACCATCAGTAGTGATTTAATTCACGTTAATTGTTGTTTTACGAATTGCATAAACTAAAGCCAAATACATTAGTATCATAACAAAATTTTGTAATTGAAGAAGCATGGAATGAACAAATGAAAGAAAAGAAAAAGGGGTGAAACTTTAAAGAATATACGACATTTCCATTGCAAATTCCCACGATGCTGTGCTGTGCCTGTGGGTACAGTAAGTACTGTGTAGTCACTTGGCTCTATAGTCCAGTCAGTTCTATTCTATCATACTCCATTGCATGCTTTGTAGGAGTAGTTTCTAATGGCTTTGGAATGGAACGACTTGGGCTAGATTTCCTGGAAAGACAAGCAAGGAGCCCAATGATTTGGGCTAAATACGTTTCATCTAGTAAGGCCCAAACTGATATATATACAAAGAAACCAAAATCAAAACACTCCAATGTCTCACAAGGTTTTGAGCCAAATCCACAAGAAAGCCCAATGGGCGAATAGCCCACCCCCCTGCAACATGCTGCACTACATAGAGCAGCCAGCCAGCCCCCTGGTGATGAATTTCAGCATAAATTTTGAATTTGATTGAAAGAAAAGGATACGAGTACATACATAAATGTGCATACAGTGCATATACGGATTTTGGATCCGTCTCGGGTCCCAAAAAATGACGGATTCGCTCATTTTGTTCAAAATGATTTGAAGAAGTCAAGTCCAAGACCGATCAATATTGAGATGCCAACTCTTTACCTGACTTCCTGATCGTTAAAGTCAGTGAAATCCAAGCAAAAGAAAGATTATGTTACCCTCGGTTCTTGAATGTACGATATGCCTTGTCCTATCTTTCTTTTTCTTTTCTCTACTTGCAAAATGAGAATAAGAGGGGGAGCGCAACTAGGAGAGCCTGCGTTGTAAGCTTCCCGGGGGGAAGGCCGACGGAACTGAAATCGGCACTGAACATGCCTTAGGCAAAACTTCTTTTTCAAAACTGGATATAACTTTACCAAGTCCGAACGATTGTCAACTACCAGATCCGCTGGTCTGCAGGAAATCATTTTTTTAATGAAAAAGCGTTTCATCTTCTCAAACGGATATGCTAAAACTCTTGCTTTCTTCGGTCCTACTGGTGATGGGGTCAAATCCGATTGCTTCAACCAGCTGGCCCTTCGTCATCCTTTCTGTGAGGTGGCATGTTTCTGCCAGCTTGTCCAGAACATGGGGCTCTCTATTCATGTTGAAGTCACTCTGCTTTCTCGGATGGAAAAGTTTTCCCTTTCTTTTCTTTTCTTTTTTGTGGTAAATTCTTTTCTTTTCTTCATTCGCACTTTGGGTCCCTGTAAAAATCAACTCAATCAAATATTGGTAAAGATGTTTACGAAACATCCAACTTTGCTTCAAAATCCAAGTACATACATAAATGTATATGCGTATACATATGAATTTTCAACCTGTCTCGGGTCCCACAAAAATGATTTGAGGCTTGGATTCTAAAGTAAAGTTTGGATATTTCGTAAACGTCTTTATCGATATCCATTCGAGTTGGTTTTCTACAGGAACCCTAAATAAACCATTTTCAACAAATTGAGAGGCCCAGATTAATTTTTTGGGACCCAAGACCAGTCCAAAATCCTTATGTAAGCATTGTATGTACATGTAGCAGCTCTGTTGATTGAATTGTCTACATCAGAAATTAAACCACAATTTAATTTGGTTTATTAGCTTCGGAGGAAGCTATGGTACACAGGGTATACCGTATGTCTAAATTATGACAATTTGTGATTTTCATTATGACGATTTTTGGTTTTCTAATGCATATTTATGATTCTAGTTACGACTTGTACTTTAAAATTTACCTGTTGAACAGGTTATTAGCAGGTTACCTATAATTAAAAAATATTGTTATTATTAAACCATAATTATTCGTACCGGAATCCATAATACTTGTACCTTAACCAAATACATGCGTACAATATCAAAAATTAAATAATGCTACCCATAAATGTTATAATAATACCATAAATTGGCATTATCTTACCACAATGAGTCGTACCAAATTTTTTTTGACTCGTATGATATTCCGTAACAAAATCAAAATATGTCGTACCAAAATCAACAATTGTTATACTCAAACCAAAAATATTTGTAAAATGCCGCAAATTTTATAAAATAACCACAATTATTATGACAACACCTAAAATTGTTATTTTCTTAACACAATGTGTTGTATCAAAAGAAAACTTATTTAAATACCACAAATTATATAACAAACCACAATTGTTATGACAATATCATAAATTGAAGTTTTCTTACCACAATGTGTTGTACCAAATGAAATTAATTAAAAAATTCCATAATAACACATGTCTAAAATACCACAAATTTAGTAATATAACCAAATTTGTTATGACAACACTATAAATTGACGTTTTCATACCCACAATGTGTCGTATAAAAAAATTCAATTATAACTAGACACTTAATCGGATGAAAAATATCATTCTATTATTAAATTTGAGTGATGAGCACCCAATATTGTAAATATTTGGTGCGACTAGTCCCGTATTATGTTGTTTTATCTTGCGTTTATTTAGCTTTTATAGTGATATTGCTCGTAAGGTGTGTTTTTAGTGTTTTCAGGTAAAACGTGCTAATAAGGCGGTTTTGAACGCCAAAGAATGCTCCGGATGCAACCAAGTGCTCAAGACCACGTGCCACCATGTTGTGGTGCCCGAGGAGTCATGAAGAGGTGGTTTGGAGGTTGCTCGGGTCGCCCAAGGGTCAAGGGAATTGAAGGAGAAGTGATAATTTTACCAAAGCTACTCATCTTCCGACCAGCTGAGGGTAGAATAGTCATAAATTTTGATGTACAAATGATATTGGATCCAAACCACTTGGGTTAGAAAGTAGACTCGACGAGCTTTCTAACGGTCCAAAGAACGCCATAATCCGAGTTCGGGAGTATCCGGAGCGAGCCCGCGCAGTTTGCTCAGAAATCTGCCAGGCATGAACCGGTACGGGTAAAACCATGTACCGGTTCATGGGTCCCAGAACATTGTTTTTGGCAGATTTTGCAAGGCCATGAACCGGTACGGATAAAAGCATGTACCGGTTCATGCTTGTAATTTCTGCCCGAATCTGCTACTTTTTCAACCTTCCATTTATGGAAAGTTTCCACTTGTGGAATGTTTTTGGGATATTTTGGGGGGCTTTTTGGTCATTTGTAACCCATCTTTAGAGCCCTATAAATAGGCTTGTATGCCTTTTATGGAAGGATAGCCATTTTCTAGTCTTTTTTAGGCCTAAGTCTTTTTTTATTGCTTTCCTAGAACTCCATTGATGCTTTTAAGCTAATTCCTTCAAGAACTCCTTAAGGTATTTGTCTTATGTTAATTTCTCGTTTATTAATGTTGTAGCTACGCTTTGGATCTTCGCATAAATCAAGTTTATTTCCGTTTTCGTCGGTTAATCATGTTTTCTCTCTTAAGCATGCTTTCTAGTCTTTTTAGCTATGCGTGATTAGTTTATTGGCTAAGTCTCGGGATAATATTTCCCGAGGACTTAGGTTGTTATTTGGTTCTCGAGCCATCGGGCTTTTAAATCATGATTTTCCGAAATAGAGCTTAATTTGCATTTTCGGTCTAAACTAGGGGTGTTAACCCCTTGGTAAGGAGCTTAGTCAAGCGGTCTTGGCAAGTGACTTATCGAGGCCTAGTGGCCTCCTATGTGTTCGATAAACATTAAAAACAAGTTAACTCGCCTCCAGTAAATCACACCTTTTGTTAAACGTAGTCTTTTAAAGTGAAATCCTCCGGGCATGAGCGCGCGGTCGTGACTCTCGCCTGAGTTATAATCGAGAACCGGTAACGGCTTTTGTCAAGGGTTAGAAGATCCCGAGACTTGTCTCGTTAAGTTAATCGAGCGTTAATCTAGTTTTCGTTTAAGTCGTCTCTTTTTAAAGCAAACCATAGTTGGCTGCCTTGAACGCCGAAATCCTACTATAAAACCTTTAATCCGAATCAAGCTAAATTCGAATTCTCTGTGGGAACGTGATAAGCCCTCAATAGTGTAAATAATAGGGCTTATCCCTCTCATTTTTGTCACACACAAGTGCATAACTTGCTTGATTTGAACGATATTGCACGAAAGGTGTGTTTTTGGCGTTTTCAGGTAAATCGTGCGAATAAGGCGCATTTGAAGGCCATGAATAGCCCCGAGTGTGTCCAAGTACCCAAAACCACGTGGCGCTCCGCGACCGAGTCCCAAAAGTCATGAAAAGAAGCTTTGAAGCATACTCGGGATGTCCAAGGATCAAGGGAAGTAAGGGAGATGCAATGATGTTACCCAAAGCAACTCATTGTCCGACCAGCTGAGGGTAGAATCATCATAACTTTTGATGTACAAAATACTTTTGACCCAAACCACTTGGGTTAGAAAGTAGACTCAACAAGCTTTCCAACGCTTCGAAAAACACCCAAAACCGAGTTTTGGAGTGTCCGGAGCGAGCCCGCGAAGTTGGAAAAGTGTCTGCAGAATCCAGCCAGCACAGGGATCGATCCCCCAATGTTTAGGGATCGATCCCTCACTCCTGCGCGGACATTTCAGTGACCTCAGGGATCGATCCCCCAATGTTTAAGGATCGATCCCTCACTCCTGCGCGGACATTTCAGTGACATTTTTGTAATTTTTTGTAAAGGGGGTATATATACCACCCTTAGCCCGATTTTAGGGCATTATTACTTTTTCACTTTCTCTCTCTACCTCCCTCTTCTCCTCTCTTCTCAAGCTCTCCTTCTCTCTTCAAAGGAGGAGGATTGTTAAGGTTTTGGGGTAGATTTTCTTTATTAATGTTGTAAGTACTCTTGTTCTTTACATTAATCTAGCTTTTATTTTCGTTTTTGCCAATGTTTTCATATCTCTCTTCATTTTGCCTTGTGTTTACACCCACTATGGGTGAGTAGTGTTTTAGGCTTGGTCATGGGGTGATTTCTATCCCAAGATTTAGGTAGTTTAATGGCTTCTCTCATTTCTTGTGCTTAATGTGGTTTGTGAATGGATTAAGTTCATTTTTATGTAACAAAACCTAGGGTTGTTAACCTCTTTGATTGTGTGTAGGCAAGGACTTGATCTCTTGCCACATGTAATGCTTGGAGCTATGTCACTCTAGGTGTTTGACAAAATGTCTCAAAGAACTTGTTAATGTCTAAACTTAGGGTTGTTAACTTCTTTGATTGGGTGTAGACAAGTCTCCTTGGCACACCCAATGCTTAGAACCATGGCACTCTATGTGTTTGATAAAATACCTAAATGAGTTCCTTTCCATTTCCAAACCCTGTTGTGTGAGTTAAACTTGGTTTTCATGGGTAAATCTTCCGAGTGAGATCAAATGACAATGACTCTCACTTGAGTTATCAAAGAGAAGCATTGAACGGCCTAAGTTATGGGCGGAATAAACCCCTAGACCTTGTCGCTTTTAATTTCTAGTCAATCTTCGTTTTCAATTAAAGTTAGGAGGTATAGAGAATTTCCATCACTCAAAAGTTGGCCGTCTCAAAGCCGAACTAAAGGTTGGCGGTCCTAACGCTAAAAACCCTTCGTAAAGCGAACCTTCCGGCCTAGCTCCATTGGCTCCCTGTGGATTTGACCTCGGACTTCCGAGTTTATTATGCTACAACCGACCTAGCCCTACGCTTGGGGCAACCTCTACTACGACACTTTGGTCGAGCAAGCAGAACGATCCCGGACTTCCGGTTATTATGCTACTGATGACTTAGCCCTACGCTTCGGGTTTCTATCAACCTTATATTTGAAGGCAATGTTGTATCGTAAGCATTGAGTGCCAATGATGGAGCTTTCAAAACCTGATCGAGCCATAAATTTACGTGAATGACTTTATTCAACAAACATAACGAAATCAACGGTTTTGATCGTTACGATTGTGTCACGGTGGTAAAGCTACTCTACATCCAACTATAGAAGAGGACTAGGTTTCATAAATTGAATGTACATTCTAAATGTCGTTAGCGAGTATATTTCTAGAATGATTGATCAAAACTGTTAGAATATCAAGTTATACGATATTCAGTACTGTCACCAAAATCAGAGATCATCCGATATCGACAACTGCATAATCGAAAAACATTTAAGGTATTCAGATACATTAAAGTCTAATAATGCACCACTCGAGCCCCATATAAGGCTCTCTTCTTTTTTTTCCGATCGGAACCATCTCTCTTTTAAATAATATGAATAAATCATATGTACCAAGAATGAAGTTGATCACTTATCGTTAGACCCTTAATCAAACGAAAATATCATTTTATGATTGAATTTGGGTGCCGATGAAAGGTCTTTCTAAACCCGATCGAGCAAAAAAATTACGTGAATTATTTAATCAACAAGCATAACGAAATCAATAATTTTGATCATTATTATTGTGTCGTAGTCACAAGTCTACCGTATATTCAGCTACAACAGAGAAATTAGTTTCATATAAAGTATATTAAATGTACAAATTCTAAATGTTGTTTTTTTTAAGAAAAAAATTCTAAATATTGTTATCGAGTATATTTATAAAATGATCGATCAGAATCGTTAGAATGTAAAAGTCCTACAAAATTCAAGATTGTCACCAAAATTAGAAATCATGAGATATCGACAAATATGTAGCCAAACGATATTTAACGTGTCCGAATGCATTAAAGTCTATCGTTAATTGTGGTACGACATATTTTAGTCTTGCTACAAAATATTTGGATTAATTTCTTTTAGTACGACACATTGTGGTAAAAAAATGCCAATTTTTGATGTCGTCATAAAAGTTATGGTTATGTTATATAATTTGTGGTCATTTTTTGGAGAGGGAGATGGAGAGAGAGTGAGGGAGAAGAGAACAATCGGTTACCTGCTCAGCCCTTTTTTCATTTTATTAATTGATTTAATAAATGGGTGGTTCGGATCATTCACTTTTAAATCCGAGGGTTTAAAATCATGGTGTGTACGGTACACCCCTTAATAAGGGATGTGTACCATAGGACTTCCCATTAGCTTCACGTCTGACCTGATTGATTCTTGCCTATATACAAAAGTATGGAGAACCAAATCAATATGAGGAAAAATGATGTTACATGTTAATTTAGTAGAGGGAGAAAAGATTTCTTTCTCTTCTTCTTCTTCTTCTTTTTTCTTTTTTCTGGACAAGTTCAATTTCTATAGTTCCCTATGGAATTTAATGGGCCAGTAGGAAACATTTTTCTATTTTCTTCTGAATAAAGTAAGATACCTGTTTTTTTTTTTTTTTTTATCATTAGTAAGATACCTGTTTGAACTGGTCAAATACAGCCCACGGGTGACCTTGTAAATAAAATACATAACCAGTGGGTTGAAATTTTTTTTTTTGTCATTCGTTAATTCTAATCTACTCTATCCTGGGAGACTTGAAGAGGAGGATGGGTACGGTGCTTATGAAAATCGAACCCTACCCATATGCATGAGAGTATAAGGTAGGTACCAACTGCACTCCACTCCACTTGCCCAGTGGGTTGATTGACTGGATTCCATTTTTTTTTTTTTTGGAATTATATCTAAATCAAAACTGAACAAAGCATTAATTAGGCTCAAGAAACATATCCAACTGATTCCAAGTTATTCGGCCATTAGGGCTCGATTGGATGTGAGATTAGATTTGGAGGTATTATGTAAGAAGGAAAGATTGGATAGTAGGGGGTATTATGTAAGAAGGGTGGACCCACATTGATGTGACGGGGGGATTAAATAATACTTGGTTTGGATGAGTGATAAAATAGTAGGATAAAATTGTTTTGTAGTTAAAATGGAAGAGAAAGGGGGTATTAGGAGGGGGGATTCCACAATGCCGGCTCTCAGTACCCTAGCCATATGTAAACCAACCTTAGGGGGTATTAGGGAGGGTTATGGAGGAGGGGGTATTATCAAATCCCCCGATTTTTGTCTTCCCAAACCACGCCATAGAACTGGCCCCACGGATTAGAAGGGGGGATTGGACAATACCCTTTCATAGTGTGGCATCCAAACGAGCCCTTAGATATGAAGCACTGGAGCCCAGCTCAATATTCCAACGTGCAAAACAAAGTTCCACGAGCCCAAAAGAAAGATTTTTTTTAAATTTTTGGTGCAAAGAGGAGATAGCCTAGATTAAGGAATTATAGTTTATGGGGTATGTATGCAACTCCTACACCATGGAATTGAAATTATAGAAAAGGACAATAACTAAAGTAGTTAATCCTAAATTAGCATTGAGGCCCGATTTTGCAAGAGTGTCCATGCATGCATCCATTAGCTTCCCTGGACATATGCTTAATTGAGTTCGATGGAACTTATTCAGAATTGACCTGCAGTAAAAAAAAATCAAATGGAAATAACGGGTAACGAATAATTCCGGAATCGTTTGGCAAATGAATAGCATGCGGTGCATCGATTTCCACATCAATGTTGTTGATTCCATTTTGCCAAGCTAGGTTCAGTCCATCCCTTAGGGCCAGAGTTTCGCTGCAATCACAGAAGATTTTCCAAAAATTGAGTTCATCCTCAATCTTCCTTCACTATCTCTTATTAGACTCTCTAGCACCTGCACCATATTGATCCAGAGCACCGTCCGTGTTCAGTTTAAACCGCCCCTATGTTGGTTTAGACCACCTAGGGCCAGCACAAGAGATTCGGAGGCCCAAGGCTAAATTGTGGGGTGGGGCCCCACGGATTTTTAGAATTAAACAAGAATGAAAGAAATGTTTCTTTGAACTTCAGACAAGAATGACGGGAGATTTGAACTCCAGACACTCCAAGTGGACTGAAATCACCTTACCGCTGAGCTAACGAAGATAATTCTCTCATAATACGAAAAATTAATATATATACTCATCAGAAAATTACCTGTGGGTCTAGAAAATTAAGACTTAATTTCAATAAAGAATGAACTCAATTTTTATTTACCTCTAAGAACAACCTCATATGAAGATTACCCTTTTACCCTTAACTAAATATAATTTCACACTTTATTATCTTTTCAAAGTTTTCATCACCCCCTCCCACCTCCACCCCATAACCACTTCCGACTGGCGACGTACACTTCGGCCGGTGATTTTTTTCAACGAAATTTCACTACTTCAAAAAATTAGTGAAATTCACTACTTTTCAAATTTCACTAATTTCAGTGAGCGACCACTCCGGCCGGTGACTTTTTCTAGCGAAATTTCACTACTTCAAAAAATTAGTGAAATTCAGTACTTTTCAAATTTCACTAATTTCAGCGATCAACCACTCCGGCCGGTGACTTTTTCTGGCGAAATTTCACTACTTCAAAAAATTAGTAAAATTCACTACTTCTCAAATTTTACTAATTTCAAATTTCACAATTTTTTGCTGGATTTCAAATTTCACCGGGTGTAGATTTTACCTAGTAAATTTTCCTAGCTTTAAAACTTGTGAATTTCACCGAGTTTCAATACTCCAATTTTGAAATTTTGAAATGATGAATTTTACTAGCTTCGAGCTTGTGAATTTTATTAGTTTCAAGTTCATGAATTTTAATAAATTTCAAAACACAACAATCACCCCACAGACATAGCGACTTGGGTCTTCTCCTTCGCAAACTTGACCAGATGATGTGTCATTCTCATGCACAACCCTTGATATCATCCTAAGAAAAACGTTTAGGAGGTGGAATATTGGAGGAGGAAGGGAGAGAATGAAGAAATGGCGACGATTACAATTGTTCCAAATACACCAACAAGCAATGGGAATGACAATGGACCAAGGAACACCTGAATGGTCAGAAGGATCTGAGAAGCAATTAAGCTTGAGCCAAAGAGAAATGGTGTAAACAGACTTAGGACACTCTCATACACCTCTACTTAGGAACACCCAATGTACCAAAATGAAAAAAAAACCAACGTACCAAAATGAAAAAAATACCTAACATGAATCAAAGAAATACGCAATGTTGATGTTACACCATAGCTTTCTAAACCTTATTTCTTAAATTTGAATCAATTAAAAGAGTGGACGAATAGGCATTTATCTACAAATCCATCATATTGTATATGCGTGGCGAATATAGTTCATTGTGTGGCTTCAAGAAATTTGTGCGTGTCTACATTGGATTTAAACAAACATTAAACGGTTGCTATGGATGATTAGTACTTTGTCCGTCTCATAATTTTAGTTCCTTCTAGAAGATCTAACTTTTTAACTAAACATCCATTTAATACACTTCAACTTCAACTTCAACTTCAACTTCAACTCACATCAAAAGATAAGTTTTACCAAAATTGTCTATATATATATAGTTCAAAATTTTCAAAGTGCTCACTCCCTTTTGTGGAGAATATTTTTAGAAGAAAAATGTTAAACTCAACCCAATGAGCAATGATTAATATGCAAAAAGTGCATTGATATATGTGAAAGCTATATTAATATCTGGAAAAGTGCATTGATAGATGTGGAAAGTACATTAAAACTTTAATATTGTGACATTAAATATGGATTATCCACTATCTCGTGGGCTGAGATTAGCAAAACCTTTTTTAGAAAGGGAAATGATTTTCACACTCTTTTTTTTTATATCCACTTACTCAATCCATTCCATATTGAGAGGCCACTACGAAAAATTGTGTCATTTTTCAAATAAAAAAAATTAACTACTTTTATGTATAATTTTTTCGCACCAAATTAAAGTACTAATCGAGATCTTTAATACGGTGCGAAAAAATTTAAAAAATTATACACGAAAGTAATTGATTTTTTTATTTGAAAAATGGCAAGAGAGAGTATGGAACTCTCAATATGGAATGAAGGGAATATATACTAATTTCAACACTAAAAAACAAAAAAGAGAATGTGCATATTAAAAAGGGGGCCCTTTAGGAAAATACAAAGATTTTGTCTTTTTAGTTTGTAAAGTGAAAATGAATTTCTGGATATCCAAAGTTGGAAAGGTCAACTAAAGAAATGGAATGAGGGAGTAATCATACTCGTGATCAGAGATTATTTAGGCTCTGTTTGGTAAAATTGTTAGTTTTTTATTTTTCGTTTATGAAAAACAAGAAATGAGTTTTTGTTTATTTGTTAAAAATAAAAACAAAAAACATGTTTGGTGACTATAATAGTTTTTGTTTATTTATTTTTTGGGCTGCCGAAAGTGTTTTCAAAACAAATGAAAACGCAATTTTTGTGTTTCTAGAATTTTCGTAAACTAGTGGAATTGATTATGTATTTTGAAAATATATATATTTTTCTTCCAAATAGAGCCTCTAGTGTCCCAACTCCTATTTCTATAATACATTTTGTCATTTTAAAGTGATGGAATCTATACAAAATGTGTGACTGGACAAATATGCCAGGAAATATATAGGGTTGAATATTATGGAGTAGTCCGTAAAAGGAAGCGCGTCTGTCACGTCCCCGCCAACAACATCAATTCAAATGACAGTTGGATACTCTCCAATTGATGATGGAGCGGATGGGCGTTGGCCGTTGTCCTCTGTTTTACTACTACTACTACTATTAAATGGCCAAACCAACGTACCGTTACAATTTCCTACGTGATTTTTGAGATTTTGCTGGGGTTTCAAAGAAGTCACGGTTGGTGTGGGTGGTTGATTGGTGTGGTCCGCACACAATTCTAGAGTTCGACTCTTAGGATTAGGTTGAAAAAAAATTATTACTTCTGAATTTTCTAATTCCGTTGTAATTTGTTTTTCTAATTCCACATGTAATCTAATCTGGACATCTTTGACAAGCATAAACAAAGAAAAA
Organism: Rhododendron griersonianum; assembly: GCA_018127125.1. NCBI lineage: Eukaryota > Viridiplantae > Streptophyta > Magnoliopsida > Ericales > Ericaceae > Rhododendron > Rhododendron griersonianum. The sequence goes on from CM030794.1 coordinate 173,783, forward strand.
AGAAAATGATTTGTAGGTAGTTGTGAATCTCCTGATCCTTAATTAGGCATACGTGTCACGCCCCAAATCTGAGAACATAACCGATCGTGAACCATGTGACAATCATAGAATACGAAGCCTAATCAAAATAATTATTTAACAACTTTAAACAAATAAGAAAACTGAATGCCAAATTAAGTTAGAACATTCGAACCAACACCATATCCTTATTAACAAGATGGGCACAAACACTCTATATCCTCCAAATTTCATATCTAACAATGAAATTGCCAATAAATTAAAGTGAGGAAGCTGTTTGACACGAGAAAAAAATATATAATGCAAATGCCCTAGAGGTCCAAACGGCAAGTCCCGACAATACCACAGAGTCCATTACAATGCTCCATGAACTAACCTTAAAAAAAAGGTAGATTAAATCCGTCAGCTAAAAGCTCAGTGAGTAGTCAAACATGCTAAGGTTAAAGAATACAACATGACATACGTATAAACAAAAGATAATTGAGGGCTCCAAGAAGTGGTTTCAATAATAAGGATCGAGGGCTCAACAAGTAATATCAATAGACTAAATAATGAACAATAAAGTCAATGGCTCAACAAATAGTATCAATGAGAGGAATAATTAATCAATGAATTAACATTAATCGAATAACAATAACAAGCCTTTTTGCTGATTAAAAAAAACAATAACAAGCCTTTTATACCGTTAGGTCTGCTCAACAATATCAAAACAATGAACAACAATTAACGGAAGTCCAAACCAAAGTAGGAACTATAATTACTAAATATATGCTCAGGGCTTAGCTCATTGGATCCAATACTGTACTTAGAGTCACCACAGGTGCTCCAATTCGGAGTAGGGTCGCAGGGTATCACATAAGTCTTTTCCCTATCCGTTGAGCACTAGAGTCACAGGGGTATTTCACAAGTTTTTTTTCCTAGCGGCCAAAGTCACCTTGATATTTCACGGGTCTTTTCCTTGGTCTTTTACAAATTTATTTAAACATGGTCCTAATAAGAACAACGGCGAACCGGAGTCACCTATACCAAGAATATTTCTCGTGCTGTTGCATAGTCACAATAATATTATGGAGTCAACGGATTAACGAGAATTAAAATAAGGACAATCAATCAATCAAGAATTTTATCAATGAACCTTGTATGCCAAAGGGTACGTCAATTATCAATAAATACAAGAGCAACGGGTAAGAATAATATGTATTGGATCACAACGAATAAGCAAACTGTCACGAATAAATAGGCTTAAGAGGATTCCAAAAGAAGGAATCACATGCTTAACCACTCACCTTGATTGGGTTGATAAATTGCATAATGTAATGCCCGAGTACTTGGCTAGTCTGAATTAAAAAAATGCACAAATTATGTGGATAAATGCAAGACAAGACATTCCAAATTCATTGTAGGAATACTTTAAAGACAAGACATTCATTGGTTGATCACACGCCTATCCTCGAAGGATAAAGGCACATCGACGCAGGAATATTATGTGAATGTAGAAGGTAAGAGAATCCTATAATGTGGCATGTTCCCCAATTTGGTCGTGTTTCATGGCATGGTTGTTAGGTTCAATCATTAAGGCTCACAAGAAGTTACATAATTTCGTCGTGAATTATATGGTGAATCACTAAAGAGTTTAACCTGATCAATTGGTGATATGCATCATGTATCATGACCACATAAATTGGCATACAAATCATGGCACATTCCTAAAAGGCTTCATTGCGTATAATGACTGAGCATTGCATACTATTATCGAATCTGAATGACAATTTGATGAGATTCTTACCTTTTAATGATAGTTTTACGTGTCTAAGATGATACATTTTAATGGTGAAAATTACGTTTATTACTGATTGAACGATGGTTGCTCTTCATGATCTCAAGAGTTACCCAGGGCTCCGGGGACGGTGGTGGCAGTGGCCCGTCTTGCTCCAGGTGGCCGTGGTGGGTATTGTCACGCCCTCGATTTTGAACATAAATAATAATAACATTTGAAATACAAAACCCTCACAATCGTGTTTACATTACCCCAAAATACATTACAGTTTCCAATTCTTCAACTGGTCTACAAATACAATCTTCCAAATTACAAAACCATAACAAGCTGTTCACTTTACAAGAATAACAAAGTATTCATCAAAATAGCTTTACTTGATAATGCCCGCCTGCACTCTGAACTTTCCATGACCATGACCTGCAATGAACCTGAAATGGTAGGTTGAGCAAACACGTGCCCAGTAGAGAATTCTATGCACAAGCTATATGAAAATGTGACGATTTATGCAATGAGAATGAATGATCTCCACTAACAAACAAGAGATACACAGGGGCACCATAAAGAATCAACAAGCTACGACTATGGGATCCTATGCTTCTTAAGACATCCCTAACCATTCGTACGTCATCTCGAAGCAACATTAAGCTCATATCATTCTGAATAACCACGACGACTTCTCAACCCTTTTATAACTACTTAAACGAATGCCACGAACAGTCTTATTATTCAATGCCATTGCCATCGAGCCTCTTTTCATGAAAAGAAAACACTCCCGTTTGGTTTCCAAAATAATTTTGAGAAATACTCTCGACCTCCGCGGGTCGAGCTCCGTTGATTCTCTTGAATACCGGAATCCGTTGATTTGTGCCCAAATACCAGAACCGTTGATTCACTTAGGAATACCGGAGGATTTTTCATAAAAATCCTTTTTCCAAAACCAAGTTCCTTTCTCTTCAAAAACTTTGGTTGAATCTATTGTTTATTTCCTCTTTTCAACAGTTACAATCTCAAGTAGCTCATAGCCCAAACAATAACTTAAACTTCAATAAGTCAATTACGACTGCATTCATCATATGAGACATTCAACTGTATTACCACACCTTGCGTTACAGTGAATTCTCTCCTCCTGGGTTTCCGCATTACCACACCTTACGTTGCGGGCCCTCTAGAGTCTCCGCATTACCACACCTTGCGTTGCAGGACCCTCAGTTCAACATTCACAACTCACACAACACATATACATTATCAATTCGAATATAGGATAATAAATGCCTTAAGTTCACGTTATTCCTCTAAGCTTATTACGACGCCCTACGCCTCGTACCGAACCCACAACAACTCTACAACACACCACCGGCTAGGTTATAAACATGAGCCTATAGAACGAATGCCAAAGAAACCAAGGATGAACATTCGAGACGAAGCACGAAGATATAGGTTACCCTATTCCCCTCCGGATCTCTAGACATACCCCTAATGATCAACAAGCGCCCCACGTTATACCTCATATCCTACAATACGCGATAACCTCTCTATAATACGCATTTTCTTCCTACCATTCGCCACGTCTAGTCATAGCACCTAACATACCTATAGCATGCTTCACCTCAGGCCACAAAGACTCTCAAGCACCACCAATCCCACAAATACGCTTGATTAAGTTTTATCTAATGGGATACTACCCTTTCTCTAACAACGGAAAGCCAATGAGGCGAGGATAATTTAAGTAAACCAAAGGAATTCGTTTAGGCATGCTAGAAATAGGTTTGGAAGTGTCCAAAAGGAATTGGAAGTGACCGGGGGCCAAAGGAATGAAGTACGAAACAAATGCTGAGAAACTGCCCATAAGCATCTGGTATCGATACAGCCAAAATAGCTGTATCGATACAGGATGCAAATCAGCCAAGTCCATTCTGTTTTAACTGGGTATCGATACTGCAAGAATCCCGTATCGATACGGAGAGGTTTCAAGCAGATTTTCTGCAGATTTTCAGAAAACACAACCCAACAATAACCAACATTCTAAGGCACGATCAAGGTGCATAATCAACATATAAACACACAACAAGTGCAAGAAATCCCTACCTCGATTCAAGGAACGAGACCCAAGAAACTCGAACGAGCCCTAGCTCCGAATCTTTGGAAATCAACCGAGATCTTTCTCCCGAGCCTCACCCAACACAATACGAGCCCGGAGTTGCGTAGGGAGGTGAAATGAGGGTGGGTTCTTAAGGTGTTTGAGGTATTTGGGTGAGTTTTGAGAGAGAGGAGAGGAGAGAGAGAAACCGGCGGAGGGAGGGAGAGAGAGCCGAGAGTTGTGTTCTTGGGAAAATGATCCCATACTCCTAATCACTCCTATTTATACTACAACATCCTCAAATCACACATTTACCCCTCAACCTTCTATTCTTCCACTATAGTCCTCGAATCAATTATTCACCAATTAATCCATAATTTTCTCAATTAGGCATTCAATAAATATTTCAAAAATTAAATTTATTCGGGTCTCTACAGGTAGGGTTGTTGTTTAGGCTGGCCCATGTAGTCTATGGGTTGGTTTCCGGCTAGGCCTATGTTGTCTATGGGTTATGTCTTTTAGTTTTTGGGTTTGGGTTTGGGTGTTTTGGGCTTAATTGTTGTATTTGGATTTTGGATTTCTTGTGGGCTTCACTGTTATATTTTTACCCATTTAGACCCCTTTGGTGATTTGGGTTTGGCCCATTAGGTGATTTGTTGGTTTCTTGCCAACTTTAGCTTTGCTTTGTAACCCTTTTTTTTATCAATAAATTTTTTTGTTTCGTTGTTCAAAAAAAAAAATGATTTCAAGAGTTAGTACCCCTACAAAGGTGTAGAGACCCATATTTTCGGAAAATGATTTGAAGGTTTTATAAATGCTAAAGTATTGAATAAATGAGAAAATAGAGAGTCTATTTGATTTGGGGCTTAAATGATAGGATTGTTATTTGAGGGAGTGTGACTGTAATTGGATTGGGTGCTAGTATAAAAGGGGTCTGTGTGTTGTAGGAGGTCAAAAAGTCTCCCTCATATCTCTCTCCCTCTACCCGGCTCTCTCTCTCTCTCCCTCTCGGCACATCTCTCTCTCTCTCTCTCCCTTCGTTCCACCTCAAAACTTGCACTACACCTCGATTGCTTGAAGACCCATCTCCCCTCCACCGTTTGGAAGTGTTCTTGACTCATGGATTGCGTGGGTAGAGCTTGGAGGAAGTGTTTCGTGGAGGATTTCGAATTCAAAAGCTAGGGCTCACTTGTTTGGGTTGGATCTTCGTGTTTACTCTTCGAGGTAGGGATTTCTTACTCACTTTATGTGTTTATGAGTTGATTTCGTGCTTCAATCAGTTTGGATCATCAACCTTGGTGTCCTTGAAAATCTGTCAAAAAATTGCAGAAATCACCCCAAACTGCTTGGGGATCGATCCCCTTTCAAGGAGGGATTGATCCCTCTGCAATCTGGATTTTTCACCCTTGAGGGATCGGTCCCTCCTAAATGAAGGATCAATCCCCCATGTATCTGGACAGCTTTTGCCACTTCGTGTTATCTTGATCATTTTGATCATCGGTCACTTCTAAACCCTTTTGGACACCTCCTAACCTATTTCAAACATGTTTAATTGAATTCCTTTGGTTAATCTAAGTTACCCTCATCTTGTTGGTCTTCCGTTAGTAAAGAAAGAATAGTAACTTAATTGGTTAACGCTTGATCGAAATGCATCTAATGTGATTGATTGTACTAGGGAATGATTGTGGCATGATGTGGTGAACGATATGGACACGTTAAGGTATGATGACACGATATGGTGATTGTTGGATTGAAAAACGTATATGATAGGCGCGCGATATCGTAGGTATGAGCGCCTAAGTAGGACGAATTAAGCGCTTTAGAGGCGCATTTTATTCCATTTACCACTTGATGCCGTGCTTTCTTGTGTTTTGTGTTTTTACTTTTCTTGTAGGTAATAAGGCGGTTTTAGCGCCAAGGTTGGAAAGAGTGGCCTCGAGGCCGGTTCGTACGTTGCCGGGGTGTCAAAGCGGAGATTGCTCAAGCTTGTTTTCGAGATTTTGGATTAAAGCGGAAGATACAAGAAACTTGGAGTCTAAATGCAAAGTGTTTAAAGATGGATTATGATTTATTATTTCATGAAGTCCAAGGGTCTTTGTGTGATTAAACTTTTCAATCCCTATAAAAACAAAACCCTACTGACTTTCGAGGCAGCTTTGGAAAGAAGAAAAAACGGACGTACGACTGATTCGCACGGACGGACGGCAACGAAAAAAAGAGGCGAGGGTTTTTCTTTCTACAGGAAGCAGATCTTTTTCTCACGCAGAAGACGAAGAACGGGCTGCATGCCATCAGTAATTAATTCTTTTGTTTTCGAATATTGTTCAGTTTTTCTTCTAAGTCTTTTTCCTTTTCAAGTTTTTGACGCTTTGTTTAATTACTCGCATACCAGTAACTCGTGTTAATTTCCGTTCTTTAATAAAGTTGTTCTTTGGTATTTGTTTGATTCGTATCTTTTATTTATTTTCTTTATCTCGCGTAATAGAAGCATGATTAATTCTAGGGTTTTATTTCTTTTATTTTTAATAATGAATGAGTAGTTTTTCTGAGGTTTGGTCGCTGGGTAAAGGCGCGCTGCGCCCCAATTAGGATTCATCTCGCAATTTTTCTGTTCATTAATTTAATTAAATAATCTTAGTTGGTGAAAACTACGTTCGTTGGACGAATCCGAGGCATTGCCGGGACTCATGTGAGCGGGAACGAGGGACGAAAACCTGTTCGCCGCTGTGTACGGGACCAGCAACCTTAGGATTCGCATCATTTGGAGTTTCCAATTCTCCCTAATTTTAACCGTTTTTAGAACTTTGAAAAGCGAGTGGATTCTGATTGGGTAGCAAGCGCCGGATTCCCTACGACCGTGCCTCTCTTTCTAATTATTTGAGCAAGTTATTTGTTAGTATTAGTTAATTAATCAACTAAAAGACAAGGGGTGACTACCTAAGAGCTAATTTTAATATTACAACCCGAGGCTCCACAGCACACACTTCACTGTCCTTAGTGAAGTGTGCGCTTGGGGCAACCCATTATTTTAGGTCTAGGAATCGGTCAAGCAGTATAGTAGAGAGGTTATCGAGTGTCGTAGGCTATAAGGTTTAAGGTTTAACGTAGAGTGCGTAGTGGGCCGGTAGGGGCTTGCCTAGAGGTTTGGATGAGATTAGGGGGAACTATACCCTCGTGACTCGTTTCGTCGAACCTTCAAAATTCTTTTGGCATTCGTTCTATAAGATTCTCGTTTAGAGCCTAGCAGGTGGTGTATCAAGGAGTCATGGTGGGGTCGGTACGTGATGAAGGGCATTGTGGTAGACTTAGAGGAATAATGTGAACTTAAGGTATTTATCAATGTACAATGGGACCTGTTTATGAGCTTGTGATACATTGTGCGATGATGAATGAAAGAATGTGACTTTGGAAGATGTTGTCTTCTTGTAAACAGATTGATAATGCATGTGTGTTTTTATGAATTGTGAATTTTGAATTGAGGGTTCTGCAACGTAAGGTGTGGTAATGCGGAAACCCAGGTGGAGAGAATTCACTGTGACGCAAGGTGTGGTAATACAGTTGAATATCTCGCATGATGAAGAGAATTATGATTGACTTTAGAAGTTCACGTTGTTGTTTGGACTGTTTGTTGTTTGAGATTGTGGTTGTTGAAAAAGAGAATAAACGATTGGCTCTATCATTTTGGATTTTGAAAAGAGGAAAAAATCCTCCGGTATTCTTGAGCGAATCAATGGATCCGGTATTTGGGCACAAATCAACGGATTTCGGCATTCAAGCTTGAATCAACGAAGCTTGACCTGTGATGGTCTTGTGTTTTCTCTAAATTGTTTTGGAAATCAAAAAGGAAAGTTTTATGAAATGAGGCTCTATGGTGGATGGTATGGAATGAGTAAATGGTTTGTGGCATTCATTCGAAAAGTTATTAGATGGTTGAACTATTGTTGTTGTTTGTTTGATTGATATGAGTTTTAATGCTGCTTCTAGTTGACATGTGGATGGTTAGGGTTATTTCTAAGATATTCGGAATCCCGAATTCTAAATTCGTCAGTTCATTTTGGTAACCCCTCTTGTATCTCATATTCGCTTGTTGAGTCTCATTCGCGTTTGGTGTATACTTCATCACATTTTCATATAACTTGAGTATAGATTTCTCTACTGGGCTAGTGTAGCTCAACCTATCATTTTCAGGTACAAAGCAAGAAAATTGGCATGGCATGCATCTCGTGCTTGTCGATCATATGTCTCGAAGGTATAAAAGAGGCAATTATTAGCATTTGTCTTGAAAGGAGTATTTGAAAGGAATGATTATTGTAAACTGTAATATTATTTTGGTATTTTGATAACTTGGGGCTTCGAGCCAGGATTGTAACATTTGTATTTAAATTCGCGAACAGGGGAAGAAATGTTATTTGATTATAATCGGTGCTTTCATAATGATTACTCCGTATTATTTATTGAAAATGATTATTATTTATGTTGAAAATCGAGAGCGTGACAAAAGGTCACATCGGGGACTACTTTAAGGACAATTAGAGATTCACCAGTTGATCATACGCTTACCTCAAAGGATAAACATCATAAGCCTACCTCGAAGAATAAAGGCACATCGACGTGGGGATATTATGTGGATGTAGAAGGGAAGAGGATTTTACAATGTGGGATGTTTTCCAATTTGGTCATGTTTCATGTTAGGAATGTTCCCACCAAGAGAATGCCATATGGTTTTTTTTTTTTTTTTTATAAGCAATGACATATGGTTGTTAGGTTCAATCGTTAAGGATCACACGAAGTTACGTAATTTCAGCGTGAATTATATGGTAAAATCACTAAGGAGTTTAACATGATCAATTTGTGAAATGCATCATGTATCATGACCACATAAATTGGCATGCAAATCATGACACATTCCTAAAAGACTCCATTGTGTATAATGGCTAAGCAGTGCATACTATTATTGAATCATGAATAAAAATTTGATGAGATTCTTACCTTTTAATGGCAGTTTTATGTGTTTAATATATGATACATTTTAATGGTGAAAATTTTGTTATTGTAGGAGGTACAACACGCAAACCAAGGTACAACTCAGTCTCTTTGAAATTTAGTCTAACCCTCTCCTCGCCGCTAACCAAGTTCGACATTTTCCGGCCAACTTCCATTGAAAACTCTGACCGCCGAATGTGTGACACCCCACCCTTGGGAGTTCCAAGCAGTGGTCGACCGGCCCGAGGGTGGTTAGAACCCGTGCGGGAGCTATCTGACCAATGACCAGTGGGGTCAGCCGGGGGTGGTCCTGCAACGCTTGGTGAAGTGTAAGTTGTGTGCTATAAATAATAAATCGTCATCCTATCTTGTACAAGGCCTTATAAAGCTGTGATGATGTCAAAGCCTATTGGAACTTCACAGTTAAGCGTGCTCGTCTTGGAGTAATCCAGGGATGGGTGACCTCACTGATGGGGTTTGGTATTCAAAGCAGACAATATTGTACAGGGCGGGAACGGGTCGTTACAAAATGACTCCTATCTCTTGATTCTTCTTTCTTCTTGTTGTAAATTGAAAACGAGAGAGAACAAAAATTTGTTTTGATATGGAAACCCTTATCCCTATAATTGTGGAGGATTGGAAACGTATCATCCCTAAACTAAATATATTGGATAATCCAATATTAAATACACAATATCTATATTAATATATAACTAGGAGTATAATGGGGCAATAAAACATTTTGAGGATGAGAACATAAGTATTTAAAACCATTAGAATGGACACCTAAATAAGTCTTCTAAATACGATGCCTATTTAATTTTTCTCAAGTTTAATGGAGGTTGGTGTTCAAAATGCATTAATAGTGTGTGTAAATAATGGGTTGTAGTACAAATTAGCATTTGTATGAAAATTTGTTTAATACGTTTACTTGAAAACTGTTGCTCATTATAGAGCGTCTTCTCCAATGATATATACATGAATCATATTTCAGACCACCAATGTATCTACGAAAGACATATTTCCAAAATCCACGATATCCCAACGAGCTTTACTTGTGTTCCATTAGTAAATCATCGTGATGATCATTTTGTTATCAATATTGTCATTTTCAATTGTAATTAGGTTTAAAACTCTAAGTTGTATCGATATGTAAGTGCTATAACACTTATGCCATGGCTTGCCGACCAAAAAAAATGGAGGTTATTTCAAGAAAATAAATGTAGTGGAAATTAATCATATCATAACCACAATAAGACACCAAATTTTAACGTCATTCGATCAAATATGCACCAACACTAAGTTATTTAATTCCTTTTTTTTCTCCTTCTATTTTTTTGTCATCCACGACGCCTATAGACTGTAGTTTTAACGTTTAACGAAAATGCGACTTATTAATTGCTAAGAGGGTAGTGACCCTGGCTTGTGTCCAAAATAGGACAATGACTGCACCAATTAATTGATCCGCCCAAGAATTTAACTGAGTTCACTTCTGGTTTGTAGTAACGGCGCCATTGGTCTCCCTTGATTTTTCGTAATGTAAGTTCATTTGGCTGCGCCTAACGCTAGGGGTAGATGGTGAACAACCTGATATAAGTTTTCATTTATTGATTTTTTTCGAAGTGATTTTTGCAGTCCCTTTTTTTTTTTTAATAACCGCACTCTTTTTTTTTTTCTCACTTTATTCATATGAAGTTACAATATTTCCATTTGATGATATCACTTTTCGACATATTTAAGGACAATATTGTTTTACATAACTAAAAGATAAAAGGGGAAGTGTTGTCATAAAAAAGGAGAGTGCGAAAATCACTCCATTTTTTTCTGATCATTATGTTTTCATTGATTGATCATTACTTCTTTTTTGGTGTACCCAATATTGTTTAGGGTAAATTACAGTTAACCCCCTCTAACTATGGCTCGGAGACACTTTACTCCCTCTAACTATTTTTTTTTGGCACTTAACCCCCTCTAATTGATGAAAACTCTTATCCGGCTGACTTCTTTAACGGAGAGGCCTTAAGTTACCATTTTGCCCTTCGCAAAAACATTCATCTACAAAGGTTGAAACCCCTTTTCTTTCCCCAACCCTAAAAATCTCGATTTGGAGTCAAAAGAAGTGCCTAAAATCTGTGGGTGTCCAAATTGGTTGGAACCAAAACCATAAAAACTCCTTCCTCAAAAACCCTAATCCATTTTGCAGCCACATTTACCCTAATTGTTTCTGCAACTGTGAAGAAAAAATGGTGTGTTCTTGAGAGAAAAAGGTTTCAATCGCCTAACGCACGCACACACAGCGAGGCAACGCTCAGTCAACCCAGCTCCACCGACGGCACGCCCTTTCCATTAACGACCGGAGACTCCTTCCTAGGTGTTACTCTCGCCACCAATCTCTGTGGAGACCAGAGTATAATGATCTCCAGATCTACTTTTTTGACAACAAAACACAATTTCTACACATACAAATGATTCGTATGGCCGGGAAACGACCGAAATGGCCGGAATAGAAAGGGACGGAGAGAGACTGACTCGCTGGTGGACTGGTAATCACGGTAGCTGAATCCGAACCAGCTAACGACGACGAAGACGTATCGGCCGTGGGGACTGACCACATGTGTCGGCAATTTATCCCGAGCTCCTGCTCACCTTCCCACCGCCGACGCATAATCTCCTCCTCTGTCCATCTCTGCTGCTGCCGGTACCTCTGTATCCTCCTTCGCCCCTATCGACAAACATCAATAGAAAAACCCTAGAGTGGCAATTGATTGAAATTCGAGGTGTTCGGAAACCTTAGATCGTAACGGGGATCACGGGGTAATAGAAACCCTTGGAGATATGGGTCAAGCGGCGGTCAGGATTGACGGGATTGGGTGGTTATGGCTGAGAGAGAGAGAGAGAGAGTCCCCACTGGCTTTGGTAAGGTAGAGAGACTGGTGTGGATATGCCCGAGGAGAGAGAGATGTGTACAGTATACATAGATCTGGGAACAAGAAGGGTAATACTGTCTATAAATTTTAAATGAGAGAGCATGTGACATGCACATGATTTTACCATCCAAATTTCTACCAGAATGCTAACGGAGGAGGGGTTTCCACTAGTTAGAGGGGATTAAGTGTCCAAAAAAATAGTTAGAGGGGGTAAAGTGTCTTCGAGCCATAGTTAGAGGGGGTTAACTGTAATTTACCCTATTGTTTATTGTCAGTTGCAACTGCTATATATAGACTCCATCGCCATTCGCAGATGCAACAATAACACTGAATCGAAGGCAACCAAAATGGGCATTAGTTATGCCATCCCTAATTGTGTAAGGACCTAACACAATTACAAATGTTAGAAGCCTCTAATACAATTACAGATGGCACAACCAATTATAGGGCCCGTTTGGCGGGAGGGTATAGGAGTGTAGGAGGAATAAAGTAATCTGTTCCCATTCTTATTTGTGCTGTGTTTGAATGAGTTTTTGAGAAGTTTTTTCGGGTTATGAGTGGAGAGAGAAATAGAGTAATGATTGAAAGTAGGGTTAATGAGTGGAGAGAGATAAGAATAATGATTGGAGATAGGGGTAATGAGTGAAGAGTAATGATTGAAAATAGTGGTAATGAGTATTTTTTGAATTGGAAAAAAATTTCCAAAAACCAAACCAAACAAGGCAATGGGTTTTTGGCTCCCTCTTTGCACATGGACTACTTTTCTGACACTCCTACACCACCCCAGAATATGCTTACCCATGTGTGCGCCATTACTGGAGTGCCCCTCAAATCTCTTCGAACTTGTATTGTCATCACAATTCACAAGGGATAATAAGTAACTCACATTATTTCTTGGAAATTGATTTTGGCACTCCAGTTTTTATCACTGGCACTCCACTTTGTGTGTTAATTACTTAATTATGTGAGAAAATAAAACTAAAAGTGGAGTGCCATTGGCTAAATTTAGAGTGCCAAAATCACCTCCCTATTTCTTTATCCACCCACTTTTATTCATCCATTTCAACTACCAAATAAATCTCTTCTTCTTTAATCCCTCATCCTCCTTCTTAATTAATTTCCCCATATATGACACAAGGTTTAGATATATTCTCTTCCGCCCAAGTTTTGGACTAGACGAGATGGTCCAAATTGAACCATAATTTGGTATAGTCAAGGTTTTTTTTTTTAATTTGCTCAAAGACTCAAATTTGAACTGTCTCGTCCAATATAAATTTTAAAAAAAAACAAATTAAATACCAAAGAGAATCTAATTCCTAGCTATATAACATATCCTCTCTTTTTCCTTATACCCAAAAAATTCTATTTGCCCGCCGAACGAGCCCATACCACTGGAAGCTAGTCCTGGGACCTGGTCCGGAGTAACCCTTTTTAAGAATCGAAGTTCTTGCTTGGTGAGGACTTTGATTTGCCTCTCCTCCATATTAGCGCAATCCAAGGTAGGGAGTAACACTTTAACTATCATCATGATATGGAAATTAATGAACAGAAATTGTCTGCTGCTTTTGGGGTTGGACTGCGGATTCGGGTCCCTGTAGCGAACTCGAGTCGCTACACCTTGTAGTGCGCATTTGAGTCGTCCATTTCAGTAATCAATGGTTCGAGTATGTTTGTTAACTTTGACCGATAAAAATTAACTTTGACTAGTAAGAGTGGTTCCGCAAATTTGAACCATCGAGTGCGGAAACAGATGGTCTGGATAGCGCGCTACTGGGTGTAGCGACTTGAGGTTGCTACATGGACCCCAAATTGTTGGATTGCACCCCCCTCTGCATTCTCTTTTTGGGTTGATTTCTTCACATTGTAGAGCTTGTTGAATAAAACAGTCACGTAACAAATCAAGCCATTTGCGCGGATGCCGAAGAATATATATGTTTGGAGAACATGTAGATTGAAAAAAATATGCTCTTCAAGTTGTGACCTAGCACGCCAAATCGAGTAGATCTTATTCGATTTGTGATTGGCTTGATTATTTACGTGATTATTGTTGTAATAAACGAGTTATGCAATGCAAACGAATTTGATTATAATCCGAAATGAGGACAAAACTGGCCGGAGTGCGAGGTGCAGTCGAGCGAAATTAAGGAACCCTCACGTTGGGGATGTTGGGTTGGACTTCACCAAACATATTTTTAATGGAACAAGGGTTTGACAACAATTAATATTTGCCAAATTTTTTGCCAAACGTGTACTAGTAGCTAGGCACAGCTGGATCCCCAAGAAATGTAGCACTATCGCATCTATCTGTACACGACTATATATTAGACATACACATACTATAAAATTTGTAGTACGTAGTCCATTAGGTTAATTTGTTGGGGGGGTTTGGGAGAGGTTGAAGTATGCGTCCACCATCTTTGACCACTAACATTAAATGTTTCTTGATGGCCAGTCACCTACACCCCACCGCCCCTTTCAAATTTCCCATATTAGCCCTTCATTCCCCTCTAATTAATATACTATACCCCTATATATATTTTGGAGTACTATATCCTAATAAGACATCGGAGCGTTTATATTAATTAATACATGTATGTGATGAAAAGCTAGAGTATAAAAGCGTATCTTGAAAACATTTTTTCAAACATTTTAAAATTCACAACAAAAAAAAAAAGCGAAAACAAATAGTCATACTAAAACATTATTATGTGACTGATGAGGTTGCGTACAGAGATTTTGTATCAACTCTTATACGTAAAACTTATTAAGTGAGTCGTGCACTAAATCTATATATTCTTCCACATTTCCTGTTACTTTACTTAATTAGATAGTAGCAATTTATTAAAGTTTTTCAGTTGTTGTTAAATGTATTTTGACTCTTTAAATTTGTCGATCTCCATGAAAAAATTATAAAAAAATATATATATATGAAGAAGAAAATAGTACAACTTGTTTTCAAGTTTAACCTAACAAGCAATAATAACGCTGCTTTGCTTGGACATTACAATTAAAGCAATGGACACTGGAAAGTAGTAGCTAGGAGTGAAGACTCGTTTAAGAGATTGCTTGAACGAAAGCTCAAATTCTCATATGGCCACTTGGTCACTTCCCCCACCCCACCATCTTTTCCTCAGCAATTCAACTACGAAACTGTCAACCAACCCCCCATAATATATGGTTTTGTCTATATCTCTATCTATTCTAAACGTAAATGTATACTTTTGGTGGTTGAGCTATCTGTAGTTTCTGGGAACTGCTCACCAAATTAAATGAAGACCATGATGGCCCAAATAACCACCGTACTAGTATTAGCTAGTAGCTTTCTTGTAGCGATAGAGTATGCTAATAATTACTCCATTTCATTAAGTATTCTATAAACCACCCTTAATTATTTCTCTATCCTTTCTGATTCCCCTAGACTTCTTTTAAAACCCCCTCACTTTTGCTCTTGATCGACAAAACTCTTTTGTTCAAGGGAAAGCTGCTTGTGCTTTTCCCTTCCAATTCTCCAATATTGCTTTTTCTCGACAAGTCTTTGTAAGGGAATTAGCTCAGTTTCTCATAGAGTCTTCCAAACTCCACCCCTTCCTCCTCTGTTTTTAACGAAAGCAAAACAAAAACCCACAATTTCAAACAAGAGAGAGAGAGAGAGAGAGAGAGAGAGAGAGATGGGTAGTACCATAGAGATGGAAAAGGAGAGATTAACAGCAGACGTGGCGTTCAAGGACGACTCATCGTCAGTCGTCATCAAAATCCGGCAAAAATTACCGGATTTTCTACAGTCGGTGAAGCTCAAGTATGTGAAATTGGGATACGGTAATTACTCTTGCAACTTTGGCACTGTTGTTATGTTTGTTGTTGTCTTACCTCTCTTCATAGCCACTCTGGTTCAGCTGTCCGGTCTAAGATTCGACCGAATTCCCGACGTATGGACTAGCCAAACAATACTTGTCGACACATTCACCGCCCTCCTCGGTTCTTTAGTAGTGTTGGTCTTCCTATTAGCCCTTTACTGGGCTTACCGGCCTATACCGGTCTATCTCGTCGATTTTGCCTGTTACAAACCCGACGACGAACGGAAAATGTCGGTTGACTCCTTCATGAAGATGACCGAGGACAGCGGTGGGTTCGAGGAAGAAACGGTTCAGTTCCAGAGGAGAATATCAACCCGGTCCGGTCTGGGTGACGAGACGTATCTACCCAGAGGGATGACCTCAAGACCCCCGAATTTGTGCATGAAAGAGGCCAGATCGGAGGCGGAGTCGGTCCTGTTTGGCGCACTCGACTCCCTGTTTTCGAAAACCGGAGTCAAAAGTGAAGAAATCGGGATTCTCATCGTCAACTGTAGCTTGTTCTGTCCGACTCCATCTCTGTCCTCCATGATAGTCAACCATTACAAGCTTAGACCGGATATCAAGAGCTTCAACCTAGGCGGAATGGGGTGCAGTGCAGGGGTGATATCCGTCGACCTAGCCAAACACCTACTAAAATCAAATCCTAACACGTATGCAGTGGTGGTGAGTACCGAAAACATAACACTGAATTGGTACTTCGGAAATGACCGCTCCATGCTACTGTGTAACTGCATATTCCGGATGGGGGGAGCCGCCATGCTGCTCTCGAACAAGTCTAAGGACAGGAGTCGGTCCAAGTACGAGCTAGTCCACACGGTTAGAACCCACAGAGGAGCCGATGACAACAGTTACAACTGCGTGTACCAGAGGGAGGATGATAAGGGAGCCGTTGGGGTTTCTCTGGCAAGAGAACTGATGGCGGTGGCAGGAGACGCTTTGAAAACCAACATAACCACATTGGGGCCGTTGGTGCTACCCTTATCGGAGCAGCTCATGTTTTTCTTGACGCTGGTGAAGAAGAAGGTATTGAAAAAAAGCAAGGTGAAGCCTTACATACCTGATTTCAAGCTGGCTTTTGATCATTTCTGTATACATGCTGGGGGTAGAGCGGTGTTGGATGAGTTGCAGAAGAATTTGGATCTCAGTGAGTGGCACATGGAGCCCTCCAGGATGACCCTTCACCGTTTCGGGAACACCTCCAGCAGCTCCCTCTGGTACGAGCTTGCTTATACGGAGGCTAAGGGCCGGGTTTCAAGAGGGGACCGGGTTTGGCAGATTGCTTTTGGCTCGGGCTTCAAGTGCAACAGCGCCGTTTGGAGGGCTCTTAGGGCGATTCCTGCTACTGAGTTGAAAGGTAACCCCTGGGCTGACTCGGTTCATAGGTATCCGGTCAACATTCCCGTTTCATAAGTTAGATGGGTACGGGGCAGTTATGTGGTGTGTGTTGCGCAATTAATTTCAGTTCTGTACTATTTAATTTTTATTACTATTTGATATACACTTAATATCCACATGGCTTTAGTAGTACTCTATTACGTAGTAGTAATTGTTTGCAAGCGAGAGGAGAGCCAGTCGATCGGTCCATTGACGAAGTTTGATTACTACTACTCTTATTTTCTGCTTGAAATGGTCAATCAGCACGTGCCTTGCCCATACATGTGGGGAAAATGGGAAAAGAACGGTAGATTTGAAGTGCTCTCTCTCTCTCTCTCTCTCTCTCTCTCTCTCTCTTTGGAGTTTGTATACTATACTACAGTATATTTCAGCTCCTCTAGTCTACAGGAATGGAGCAGATTATATATTCAAGTCAATTGTATTTTAGGTGTCTCTAATAGAAATTTCTTAAGAGTGTACGTTAACTTCATTTCTCTCGCTTCTACCTAGCTTCTTCTTTGTTTGGATTGCTAGCCTTCTTTTGTGGACTAGTAGTACCTTTCCTGATTTGCTTCATTTTGACTAATTTTTTAATTGTCAAAGGATTTCAAAATTAACAGCAGATACTAAGGCCATCCACAGTGGTATAATCAAAAAATGATAATCAAAAGTTGACACATCAGCATTTGATTATCTATTTAGTCTATAATCAAACTTAACAATAACTACCTCCACATTGGTTATTTTTGCATCTCTAACCAAAAAACCCTCCATAATACACAATACACATTTGTCCAATCGTAAATGAGTTCCAATCACGCACCCGACCACACAAAATTATTCATCTCGATGAGACGATTCCAATGTGGGGTGTTTTTAAGTTACTGAATTTTGAGTTCGGTTATTGAGTTTTGGTTATTGGTAAAAGTTGCTAAGTTTGGTTGTGGAATTTGGTTATTTGCTAAAAAACTTGTAACTTTGCTTATTACAATGTGGGTATTTTTTGAGCATTGTTATTAAATTTGCTTACCCACATCCATTTGCTTATTACAATAGGGATGCTCTAAACGACAACCAACAAAGTTACCTGATGATGTTGAAATCTGGCCGGTTGCTTGGAGTGTTTTAAAGAGATGCTTCAAAAAAAAAAAAAAAACCAAGTCCAGTAACCAGAGTATTTCCTGGCCACAGACCCTACGACGATCTAGTCAGTTGGGATACAAAATATTGTACAAAGGCGTAATTGGGTAATTGAGTGCGTAAAGGCCCTGTATACAAGGTCCGAAAAGATAAGAATGGTAGGATTTGAATTCCTTGACATTATATGTTATTTTCTAAGAGATATGTCTCCAAGTTCTTGTCAATCAGGCAATCTAAGGAATTTGATAGTACTCCTATAATCTAATTTAGGATAGGCAATTCATTCTATATCGGTTATAATCCGCTCGGCCATGCCATGCCAAGTGATTCAATTCTCACATCAGTCCTATCGAGTCCAACACGGTGGTAAGTTGTCTAGGTCGGTTTTAAGGATCAAATTATGACTCATCATTACCAAAAGACAACTTTAAAGAAGGAAAAAAAAAAACTAGCAAAAAGTGACATGGTAAAACTAATCATTGGACGACTATCTCTATTAAAAAAAAAAAAAGAGTATACCCAATTCCTCTATTTCCTAAATAAAATTGGATAAAAACATGAAAAAACCAGTCATCCCACCCCCTGAATCCCCCCCTCTGTCTCTCTCACTCTCTTAAGCGTCTAACCAAAGCGGAAATGACATAACAGAAGTGCAGAACAGAATCGAGGAGGGAATGAATGTGATTTGTGTGAAGGGACCGTATCCATCTATTGTCGAGGTGAGTCCTACTGGATAAAATGGATTGAGTTGGCAATACAGGAGGCAGGAGCTACTGCTAGCATTGGGAAATCAACATATGGTAAAGTGAGTCAAAGGAAATTAATTTGCTGGGAAAAAGTACTTCGGCTTTGGAACTCCAGGGACTGAGAGAGTGAAACGATTGAAATTTGATTATTACAGATGCGATTGTGTTTATATCCATTTTTGGCGCCAAATAACAGGCTAGTATTGGAAGACCATTTAATTAAATTGGGCCAGCACATGGGCTAATAAGGATCAAAGACAATGGGATACAATGATTAATCAATGTTGGGCCCAATTATTTATTAATTGGGAAAATGACGGCACAAGACGTGCATGTTTTGATAATTAATACCCGTCAAGGACATATTGAGAACTTTTGTTAATGCTGAAAATGTTCTTGACGGGTATTAATTATCAAAATACGTTATTGGCCGTCATTTTCCCCTATTAATTCGGATTAAACCATGGCCCAATATTTATGGATTTATCGTATGTATTATTAGCCTATGAATTATGGAGTCGGTTTGGTTCATGGATAAGGGCACATGAAAAGGGACAAATTGGTTATTTTCCTCCAAATGTTTCATAGGCCCATTTGAGTCAAATGGCCCCATGATATCCAATTATCACGGGAAAAAGGGGGGATGGAGGTTCAAGGAAGTTATTTTGATGATGTATGAATCTATGATCTAGGTTCCACTGCCTAGTGCAGTTGGCAACCTACCCTCTCCTCCATCCAGGAGGCAGAGGTTCGAGGCCCCTTGGGGGCAGTTGGGACCCAGAGCTATGGAAAGTTACTGGACTCCCCTAGTGCTAATCTAACTATCCCGCTAACCCCCGCTGACTATAAAATATGGCCAAAAAAAAAGAATCTATGATCAAGCTTAACCTCTAATAACCGCCAACTCAAGGAATGAGGAACAACCATGGGACACTTGGCAACTCACGGTGAAGGCAGGAAAATCCATTCAGATCTAGACCAAATGAGATTTGCCTATAAATACAAGTTTAGAAGACAAAAAAAGGATCCTGCACCACTCAAAAGTCCAGCGCTTATCAACAATCAATTTATTTTCCAGCAAAGTACCTTTTCTTTTTTCTCATTCACTTGATCCGTTGAGTTTTCCGTCAATCGAGCCTAGTCTAGTTCGCATTAAGAGGAAATTTCAAGAAACAATACATTAAGAGAAAACTTCATCGATCCCTAAATAAGGGATCAAGAAATCAAATAGGAGTGGACTCAATCCAAAGATTACACCCAACCCTAACTAAATCCACCGCTCCAAACAGACGCAGTACTACTGAAAATAACCAAAAACACCCATACAGGAATGATAGAAGTCCCACAAACGGGGAGAAATCCCATACAGGGTACACCAAAGAATATAACCGGGAAAAAAAGAAGAAGAGAAAAACCGGTAAAGAAAGCGGACGGAGTCCGCCGTACCGGAGCAAACTTCATCCACCGACCTAGATCTCCCACTCCGGCAGGGGAGGATGCCTCCAGTGACCATGATCTGCAAAACACTACTTCCAAGATAAAATGGAATTTTTTAAAAAAATCATTTGATAGTGAATTAAAATTGATTCCAAAACAATCACATGATTTTTGGTTGAAGTATGGAAGGGTTTTGTATTTCATATTGGTTAGGAATGTGGGAAATAGGGTCCTGTTATTAATGTATGCCCCCAAGGCATACGATAGGAATGCATTAACTTCAGTATTCCATTCCACTTTTAGGCTCCGTTTGGATGCCGGTAAAGATTTGGGGGTATTAGTTAATAAGGGAGGATAAAATAGTAGGGGGTATTAGTTAATAAGGGAGGGCCCACATTGATGTGATATTTATGGAAGGGAAATTAAATAGTAGGTTGTTTGGATGAGGTATTAGAAAAGGAGGATTAAATAGTACTTTGTTTGGATAGGGGATAAGGAGGGGGTATAAGGAAGGGGGGATGATGTAAAAAGCTATATAATGACTATTTTGCCCTTTTGCAGTATTAAATTAGATGATTCATTAAATTAAATATATAATTATAAAATTCAACATATTTTTTATTTTTCAGACATGATTAATCAAGAATTATTTTACTAATATAATAATAATATAAAATAAATAAAGTATGAAAATTTCGTTTTTTAAGTGCTTTATTATATTTATGTTTATTTTTCAAAATTTTGAAATATTAAAATGTGAAATTACGTACCTATTATTTGGATTAAAAAATTAAGAATATCTTTGTTGAAAATGTTTAATACAAATACTTAATCATGTTTAAAGTAGGAAATTTTATCATTTTTTAAAAATGTTTTAAAAAATCGAAATTTATTGAAATTTTTATGAAACCAATATTTATTGTAAGGGGGAGTAGATGGTAGTTACATGTGGGTGTTAGTTGAAATCATGTGAGGAGTAGGTTCAACAAACTATTTATTTTCAATTTTTCTATAAATAGCACTCATTTTTTATATCTCATCCCACATCTCATCTTCATTTCCTAAGTTCATTATATTTTTTTTCCTTCACATTTCAATGGCACGCCGGGCTTGGAGCGAGGAGGAGGAGGATACGTTGTTAACAAACCTTACGAGCCTTGTAGATCAAGGGGTTTGGCAAACCGACAACGGATATTTTCACAATTCCTACTTGGGAGTTCTTAAAAATGAGATGGGAGTTTCTTTCCCTCAAGCAGGTATAAATGAGATTCATATAGAAGGAAGGATCAAGAAATGGAATAGTGATTATCACATACTAGACGCTATGCTTAGGCGTCCTGGATTCGGGTGGAATCCAAATGAAAAAAAACTAGCGGTGGAAAATGAAGTTTGGAATGAATTTGTTCAAGTAAGTACTCTATAATTTGTTTTCAATTTTGTATAAAGTATTGTTTTGTAAATTTTGTTAATTTTTCCTAAAATTTATATGTAGGATCACCGACATCTGAGACGTTTTCGGGACAAGCAATTTCCCTATTTCAATTGATGGGCCTATTGCTTTGTTTCTCAAGAGAACTAGAAGTTCGAAGTTTAAGGGAGGCATTGGAAGAATAAATTGAAAGTTGTGATAATAAATGTATTGACGAATAAATTTGTATGCTTCCTAATGTATCTCAAGTATTTAATTTGATTTGAGATTAGTACCGTTTGTAAAAATAATGTAGTCTTCATTTCCAAATTATGAAATTAAACTCATAACTTGCTTACGAATCGAATAGATGTGCGAACAGAATACAGAGTCTTCAAATTACAATTTTTTACAAGTTTATTCCGAATCGAATAAATGTGTCAATAAAATACAACATACGAATCCTAAGACAAATATCCCAAATAAGTATGTTATCAGACTTGTTCGATGTTGATCTGCCAAAGCAATTGCGGAAGTGGAAGCACTGTCACTTGATTGACGTTTGATTGGGGTCAACTGCATCTCTTGATTCAATCGATCTATTTCCTCATGAAATTGTAACAATGCTCCTTACGAATTCTATTCTGCACTAGGACAAATTTCAAATTTCCAGAATTTGGCATGCTATTTTCTGCAGTCACCTACCCAGTTTGGACACGGGACACAGTTTGGACACGGGACACAGTTTGGACACGGGACACAGTTTGGACACAGGACACAGTTTGGACACAGTCACCTACCCACAAACACATCACAAAACAACACACATGGACACAGTTTGGACACAGGACACAGTTTGAACACAGTCAGTCACCTACCCACAAAGACATCACAAAACAACACACATGGACACAGTTTGGACACAGTTTGGACACACGCTGTCCAGTTCACACACATGGCTGCAAGTTGCACAAACTAATAAAAAACTGCCACCAAAACTTAATTAAATAGCAACTCAAAATGGGATAAGTCTTGACAATAATTCTATCAATTGGCTCAGATATTTGAAGGTCAGTTTTCTTGGTTACTACTTATGTTGCCGAACGGTCGTGAACCCGTTGACCCTCACAAGTGTCCTACCAAGATGAGTTTACCCTTGAGTGTATTTCCATATCATCACAGCCATATAATAGTAGGCCCTGTTTGGCATGCATTTATTCTGCAGTTTGCACCCACACACACACACACACACTATCCAACTCTTTGGCCAACAATCTGCACAAACCAAGCTAAGTGCAGAAATAGCAGCACTAACAAACCAAGCTAACAGAAAACTGCAGAAACCAACTTGGAGCATTTCCAGAATTTCCATAACAGAAACCTCAGAAACTGCAGAAAATAGCAAAATGGTAAACTCAATCCATTCCCACACATGGCTGCAAGTAGCACAAAACTGTTATCAATTTCCAGATTTCCCATAACAGTTTGGACACAGAAAACAGCATGTCCTGCACTACCAGTTGCACCACAACACAACACACACACCTGCACTGCATTGGAATTTCAGAAACCAACACCTACATGGTTCAAACCCAGGTACAACAAACACACACACAGCAGCTTATGGCACATGAAAACTGCACTTGAGTATGCCCAATAATAGTCCAAAAACCCACATTAGCATGCTGTTTGTCTACAGTTTCTGAGGTTTACAAGGCTATTTTCTGCTAACACACACACACACAGTGCAGAAACTGGGCTAATAGAAAAGCCAGCAGCAGCTAATAATGAAGGCATGTAATGCCATGACTGCCTCTTGCTCTTCTCTTCTCCTAATTTGTTTTCTGTTTAATCTTGGCATCCTAAAAAATGCTAACAAGGGTTTCATCGATTAAACCCTAACATATCAGACCAAAGCCAAGCCAACTGGCTTCTCTCTGGTTATTACTATGTATTTGCATGTATGAAGGAGATTGAATGAGGCATGGATTTTTTCTTTTTACTCAGCCACCAAAAAAGGACAACATGCATGCTTTCTGGTAATTTAAAAAAAGGGCTATCAGTAGCGCTCTGTTTCGTTGTTCATTACTACCGCCATGCATGTGCAAATTGGTTCTAATTCCACCCATCAACAAAACATGTGAACAAAACGAACATGGAAAATCAACCTAAGTTCTAGAAAATGTTAGAAGATATGTATACTTTTTGTGCAATTGGATAGTAGAAAGAAGGATGAAATATACTCTCAAGAAAGTCATACTATATAAATAGATTGAACCTGTAAAACCGGATAAAGATCACCAAGGCTAGCGTTAGACTCTATTTCTTGGGTCAGATTCGTCCTCGCTTAAACGGATACGTCTATCTCATGATAGCATTGCAATTGAGCCCAACAAATAATCAACTTGAGTTTTAATTTCTCTCTCTCTCTCTCTCTCTCTCTCTCTCTCTCTCTCTCTCTCTCTCTCTCTCTCTCTCTCTCTCTCGTGTGAAAACTCAAGAAAATGACTCCAACAGATTCGTCTCTAACTACTCCAGTCCTACACACGTATACATACATACATAGGATAGCTAAGCCAGCCAGCATGTGGTTCTGAAAGCTGTTAAGCCAGCCAGCATGTAAGCCTTTATCCATTGATCAAGGAGGCTCATGTCTAGTCGGAGAAGATAGCCCTCTAACTTTGGTGATTTGTTGTTTATATTTTTATCATTGTATTTTGGATGGAATTCTTTGTAAGTGTCGATGAGCTTTATCTAACATGAATAATTTCCTTCTAATTAAAAAAAAAACAAAAACAAAGGATGGCAATAAAGGCTCTTTTGCACTTCACCTCCAGAAAAGAAAAAATAAGGCTCCTTGGTCCACTAAAGCTGGACCTAGTTCTCTCGTTGGTGCATATTCCTCAAAATTCCAACTTGATCTATATTCCTCAAAATTCCAACTTGATCTAACAGCCGGAAATGTCCGGGAACAGACGTACAGAGAAATACGATTACAGAGGATTTGAACTCTCAAGTTTTGTGTAGCTTTCGAGAGAGTATATACTTAACCATTTATTTATCCATTGATTATCAAAACCTTAACTTCACATATATGGACTGTAACTTTGTGGTGAACACGGTGGACGGGTTCAATCAGAAGAATGGGGCGAGAGAGAGACAGGGGGGTTTAACACACAAATCGCAAGTACAGTACACAAATCCATGGAGTAAACACACAAATCTCTGGTACAGTCAAAACCCACACATCAATATACTCGAAAATCAGCAAAAAAATAACAAATCCATGGAGTAAACACACAAATCTCTGGTACAGTCAAAACCCACACATCAATATACTCGAAAATCAGCAAAAAAATAATCACATACACATTAATCGGTTCATCAAACCTCATACCTGAGTTAATCGAAGCTCAAATCGGTTGCACTCACCAAATCGCCACCAAATCGTCTCTGCTTGTCGAACGAAACAAAAAATGGTGGGCGGCAGAAATGGGAAGCTGGGGGGTGAGAGAAGGGGGATAAGGAGGGGTGGAATCGTCAACTTTCAAGGGGTATTAAGGGGGATAAATTATGGGGACCTCAGACCCTATCCATAGATAATACCGGCGATTCCCCCTTACTCCGGTCTTAGCGAAGAAGAGGCGTTAACGAAAACCCCTCCCTTTTGGCTTCCCAAACAAGGGTAAAGAGAGGGGCCCAGGGTGTTAGAAGGGGTGAAACTTAATCCCCCTGGCTAATAACGCATCCAAACGGTACCTTATCTCTTATGGGAAATGTAAGTGTAGTACTTGAGTAATAAATCCCGTTTCTAAAGTAAATGTAACTGTTTTAGTAATGGGTTGAAATGTTCATCTTTAACGTTTGGTATGTTACGAAATACTGTAGCATGTTTTACAATGAAGACCAATCGTATTCAAACATGAATATATATTTTATTTTGATCGGCCAATCATCAAACATGATCCTTCAATCTCTTCCATGCTTATTTTCAATGCAACGTTTGGTTTGGGGATTTTTTTTTATTAAATCTCGTTGGCGGAAAAAATCAATAACGTAGTTTGGAAAGTAATAGTATTTAGTTACTCCCTCCATCCCATTTTAATAGTCCCCTGGGAAAAGATGTGCAAATTTTCAAACTAAAAAATAAAGTACTTTTGTTGATATCCCATCCTTGGGAGTAGCCGTGGGAGATTTTTTTTTTTTTTGGGTTAACTCGTTGGAATTGAAAGACCTAGGAAAATAAAAGGCACTTGAAACTTGAAAAGAAAGCATCTATAGAAGAGTAAAAGGGTAATTTCATCTAACTAGAAACAAGTTTTTCTCCTAGTTCAATCGTGCATATATAACCTATTTAATACCTGTGCGAGTTTCTATATAAGTGGCATGGGTGTAGTTAATTAGCATATATTAACAAAACCCTATAGATATTTCTAGATTTGTGCTTGCTGATGGGCTTTACTTTGAACATACTAAAGATGGGCTTTTTTTCTTTGGGGAATGGTACGGGCTTTAAATATTCCTCCTCTATTTTTTAGTATGTTCTTAGTTCGTGTACTAGCTAGTTCTATAATCTACTACGTATATATGAGTGTGTTAGTTAAGGTTGATCTGTGCTGTTGTAGCGGCTCTTTTCTAAGGCAGCTTTGTATTGATGTTTATGTTTGGAGATGTAATTATGTGATTTATGTATTACTACAAAAAAAAAAAGGAAAAGGAAAAGGAAAGAAGTACTGTCGTTAATTACAGAACTTGAAAAGAATCTTTCAGAAAGAGTGTTTTAAAAAGTGGCCGGCAAATAAAAATAAAAGATGGAAGAAGAAATTGGAAACATTTTTTGTTTTTGTTTTTGTTTTTGTTTAAAAAGAGAGTTATTAGGATTGGTCCACTCTCAGTATCAGTACAAACACGGCCTCCTTAAATAAAATGGAGTAAATGTATGTGAAGCTAACAATTCAATCCTTGTTGCTGTTATAGCATTAAAAGCATTTGACTAATAGTATAGGAGTATATACTAGTACATATATTAGTCAATTAGTTAGAGTCGGGGTGGGGGGGCGGGCGGGCGGGCGTCGCATTGATCTCTACGGCACCGAAGAAGACGTTTTCCGATCATTTTCATACACCAGCTGTGTCGGTAGCAAAAAGTACTACTAGACACCACAACCAACCCAAACCCACCCACACCCACACCCACTCCCCACCACCACCAACCTTCTTTCCTTCCTTCCTTCCTTCCTTCACCCTCTTCTCATCTAGCTTCTACTACTACACATCCTTCATCGTTGATGCTAATTACCACCAACCTTTCTACGTACTACTACTACATCTCTTTGAAACCCGGCCTTCCTTCTTTTTGTCTTAATTTCTATACATATCGGGAAATAGATCGATCAAAAGAAAATCTAAATTAATGAAGGAAGAAGAGCAGCAACCACCTGTCCACCACCTCCTGCTCCACCACCACCATCACCGACAACGGGTCGCTGCTTTGGCTGGCAAGAAATTCACCAAACACACGGTCTGCTTTATTCTCCTCCTCCTCCTCCTCTCTTACTCCTTGGGATATATTTCCGCCCCATCTCATCAATATCCCAATTACTCTTCACCCCACTCTCCCTCCTCTTCTTCTCAACCAACACATATTAATATTCCCCAAAGCAACCAAAAAAACACCTCCACCCCCGCAACCGCCGCCGACAACAACAACAACAACAACAACGACCACTACCGTTTCACGACGCAGTGTGCCGACCCAGTTCCCTCCGAACTCGTCCGCCAAACAATTCTCGACAGAGTATTCAACGGCACTTCCCCTTACGACGATTTCCCCCCGGAGCATGCTAGCCCTCTCCTACGCCCAAGGAGAATCAAAGGCTGGGGCTCAACCGGCGCCGTATTCGAGAACCTAATCCGCAAAGTCCAACCCAGGACCATACTTGAGGTTGGCACGTTCTTGGGGGCGTCAGCGATTCACATGGCGGAGTTGGCGAGGGGACTGGGACTGGAGACTCAGATAGTGTGTCTGGACGACTTCCGTGGGTGGCCCGGTTTTCGTGACCGGTTTGGGGACATAAAGATGGTGAACGGAGACGTGTTGCTTCTGTACCAGTTCATGCAGAACGTGGTTCACGAGAAGGCCAGTGAGTCGGTAGTATTTGTTCCATTCTCGAGCGGGTCGGGTCTGGAGAAACTGTGTGAGTGGGGTGTGTTTGGGGACTTAATTGAGGTGGATGCAGGTCACGACTTTCACTCGGCCTGGTCGGATATAAACCGGGCTTACAAACTACTAACACCCGGTGGAGTCATATTTGGGCATGATTACTTCACTTCTGCCGACCATAACGGAGTTAGAAGAGCTGTGGATTTGTTTGCCCGAGTCAATAGACTCCAAATCCAAATCTACGGCCAACACTGGGTCATTCATCAATATTCCTCCTCCGCTTAATTAATTAGGCTTGATAAATTTCAATATTCAACGCGCATTATTAACGGATGCCTGCCTGCCACAGATCGCCAGTCTTCTGTCCTCGATCTTATACTAATATACATATATATAAGTAAAAATTGAAGCTTTGCTTACGTTTTAATCTAGATAAACGTAACAAACAAACTTGAGGCTCAGTTGTTTACTCAAGACATACTACTATATGCGTATCCAGTTTTCGTTGTACCGTACGTCTATGTAAAAGTTTGTAGGAATGTGCACAGTACTATGTAATAGTGGTAGTAGTAAATAAATACAGATCGAAGATTAATGTAGTACTTGAATTACCGAGAGATTTTTGGACGTCTTTCCTTCTGTTGTTTTGTTTTATGCTTGAGTGGATTGTAATTCAGGCCATTTCAATTATTTCGTCTGGGGCCGTGGATGATCGATCCTACCAAATTCCAATACAGTAATGAATGTGATGAAAATTATCACTGTATTAGTATTATTAACAGAAGAAGATCAGAGACATTTTCCTTTGTCAACTCCTTCGATCTGCATGGTGCATGGTTGGTTGGTGCATTATACTAGTATATTAATTAGTCCGGCCACTAATATATACTACTCCCTCTGTCCTTAAATGTTTGACACTTTTGGGAGTTCTAACTTTTAAGGAAGAAATATTATTGTATTGTGCAAAAACCAAGTGTCCAATCTTACCCTTCTAGTGTACTTTGAATAGTACTTGAAATTTTGTGCCCAAAAGAAAAGGGTAACATGGGAAGTTTACCATATTTTGCTTTTGATTTTTCAAAATGGACAAATTATATGGGACGACACAAAGCATGAAAGTGTCAAACATTTAGGGACGGAGGAAGTAGTATATAAACGCGAGGATATGGAGGTGATCTCGTTTTGATGCACTTATTTGTTATTTTTGTAAGTGCGGAATAAGTTATACATTAAAGTAATACAATGTAAATTCGTTTTGAGAAAGCAACCTTGTGAGCATCTCCAATAGGAGATGTCAAAGCTGATGTGACATCTCCAACGGTCACTTTTGACATAAATGGATAATCCAACAGATATGCCTTCACTCATGTCAAAGCTGAGGTGGCTTTGACACCTCCCACTCCCCTGCCAATTTCGACAGCTACCTCTTGACTTGCCAATTTTAAAAAACATACCTTTGGAAGTTCAAAAACTTATCGTTAAAGTTCAAGAAGGAATTCTCTGTCGTTTGAGTTTTTTTTTCCCCCTTTAAGTTTGAGCTATAATTTTTTGACATAAAGGTTGGAGAGGGAGAGCTTGATGTCAAAATGTCACATATTACATAAGCCTTCAAAAAAAATTTGACATCTCCTGTTAGAGATGCTCTTACGTATAGTTTGTTTTTTTTTTTTTTGTCAGAAACGAACTAGCATAGATTAAACAATACGAATAAGTCTGGGATATTTAATCCCTACAAACTTGCTGAAATTGAAAAGACAAAACAGATGGAATGACAAAAAAAAAAAAAAATTCCAAGCGGCAGATTGAGAGCATTCTTCGCCAAGATGTCTGCACAAATATTAGCTTCTCTGAAATCATGCTTGAGCTTTACTGCCGGAAGCAACATCATGAGATACCTGCAATCAAATATCAAAGCGCTCAACGGGTGAGAACTTGGAAGATTTTGATCTTGTATGGAATTCACTGCCATACACGCTCTTACGTATAGTTGATGCTAGTGTAAGAGAAACTCGATCCTCCTCATCTTCCTTTCTGAAAGTTGGCTACTCCCCTGCCATTCTTCTCTATTGTTTACTACTGGCGTTAATTGATGAAAAGGAAGCAAACTTGCTTCCTGCTTTCTTTCTTTCTTTCTTTTTTTTTTTTTGGCTCCAGTTCTCTTAATTTGACCTCGCCCCATTTTATTAACGGACTTGTGACTTAATAATATCACATGAAAAGAATGACTACTACGAGCTGATTGGGACAGTGTCTATTAATTTCCACAGATTAGGCAACCCTATGATCACACTCATCCCAACATCTGTGTCCACAAATATTTTTATTGTGATGATAAGTGACCACAAATATGAACAAAGGAAGAGGGGTAAAAAAATAAAAACGTAACAAAAAAAGAGAGGTATTGAGATCCCCACCAGATCATGTATAATAACATCATACGTACTACTCCGTATCATGGAATGAAATGCAAGAAAATGGCAGGACATGCCTGCCCAACCAAAATTGTGGCAGTTAATCATGTTAAATTGGGACGATGTATGTGAGCTCGAGGAGAATGGACAATCGCTCCATGTTCTTCTCCGTGGCCAAGTCCTTTGGACCTGTGGTGGGGCCGAATCGTACTTAAGCCCACGACGGGCCCAGACAGAAGAAGCGGGTGGAGCCAGCGTATGGGCTCCCTGGCCAGCCTTCCTAACATCCGGTTGGGCCCAGCCCTAACACAAACAAAGGTGCCGAGCGTAAGTGGGCCGGACCGAAGGGTCAGCCT
The DNA here is from genome assembly GCA_018127125.1 of Rhododendron griersonianum. Lineage (NCBI taxonomy): Eukaryota > Viridiplantae > Streptophyta > Magnoliopsida > Ericales > Ericaceae > Rhododendron > Rhododendron griersonianum. The sequence goes on from CM030794.1 coordinate 204,454, forward strand.
TACTAGCCAAGCGGCCCAGGTTGAGCAGCCCGTTAGCTAAGACCTCGGGTCGGTAATGGCGGGTCGGGTCGGTAATGGCGGGTCAGTTTGGACCCGGGTAGAGGCCACATGGAGCAGCTTCTTCCTCTTTCCAGAAGGTGATGGAACGTTTGGGAAGAGAGGCCCTGTGACGTCATATATATGCATGTTCCCGACGTCACAGTACCCCTTGGCTTGGAGAGCAAGTACGTCACCTATATAAAGAGAGGGATAAACCCTAAAGGAGGTATGCAACCTTACGCACTCACAATACATTTCTCTTCCCAGTTTACTGACTTGCTCGTCGGAGGGGCGAGAGGCGGCCAACCGCCTCACGCCTAGCTGCAGGTACCTCGCGGAGTAGAGAAGGACCGTCCCAGAGAAGCTGTGACGAGAAACCACCACCCCACAGGACCAAAAGGTGAGCTTCCGGCCAAAGACCCTTCCGATTGGCGATTGTAAAGTCATAAATCTACCTGGCTTGTAGCATGCCTAGATAGACCGTCAAGCAGTCCATACGGCTTGTAGATTGATTCGAAGGACCGTCAAGCAATCCATCCGTCTTGCAAATTTGTTACTTTGTTGCCACCTAAATAAAGTCACCAGAGATTTGGAGGAACCACAGGAAATCAGATGCTAATAGACTTTTGTGCTCCCAATGGTCTCCTGGCAGTAAAGTTTTTGAGTCTCAGTGAACGTTTTTTTACTTTGGGTCTGTTATTGACTGAGTTGTGTTGCTGCTCCTAAGTGAGTTGTAGTCCTCTGTTTCTTGCTTGCTTTCTTTGTATCGCTTTGTCTTGGGGTATGCCCCTTTGCACCTGTAAGTGGTTTTGTTTCTATACAACTTTAACTTCCCCCAAAACAAAAAAAAAACAAAAAACTCACCAAGGATATTTGGTGATGATATGTTTTTCTCTTTATCTTTTCCTTAAATAGTTTGATATGATTTTGAAATACATTTATATGGAGATAAAATGGGTTAATTGGGTATCAATCCACCGTAGTAATTCTTTTTTCCTCAATAGAAATGTGTTCCAAAATCATATCAAATGATAGTCAATCAACGTAATTTTTTGTGCGATTAATGTTCACAACGAGCTCCAAAAAATAACGGCTCCAATCATCAAAGTGGGTTCGGAGATGACCCATAGATGGGCTTTAACTAGACATTCCTATCCATTTCTTAGACCAGAGAGGGTAGGCTATCAAGTCAATTGATTATGATACTCTGAGATCATTTGCGGGTGGTGTGCTATTTAGTGTAGTTAAAGCATCCGCAATGGATTTGTTAACTAGTGTGTGTTAAGACTTAATAAACAAAAGTGTATTTTTTGTGCCATAATGCATGTGTGTTAGAGTGTGCTAAATCTAATAGTGTGTTAGCATGATTATCAAGTTTGGCAATCAAGCTAACAAACAATAAGTGGGCCATATCTCCATAAATTCAAACTTCAACCATAAAACATAAATGCCAAAGGGCTAAAAACCAAAGGGCTAAAAACTTACCGTTGCCTTTTTCAAACTTTAAATTTACTGTTGCCTTTTTCATTGTTTTTCTATATATATTTTAAAGAGTTAACACACTCCTAACTAACCCATTGAGGTACTCACATATATAACACACTCCTAAGTTAACACACACTTGTGGGACCCATTTTTATCCTAACACATACCTTAACAAACATTTTGATACACAAATATAACACACCCATTACGAATGTTCTTAGGGCTATGTGCTAGGAACTAGCAAATGGATGTGTGCTAATTAGTGTAGTAGGGATATGTGCAAATAGATGTTTGTTTTAAGTGTGTTATGGTTGTGATATCTCATATGCTAGCTAGAGCTTGCTATTTTATATGTATTGGAGCATCTCTAACGGCATGCTATATGCATGTGTTGCTATAGCTATATTATAACATGAAGCTCTAAATCCCTTCTTCAATTGTGAGGTAAAATACATGCTATTTTTACCTTATAACTGTTTGGTGTGCCAAATATAACATAAGATATAGCTAGCTATTGTTATAATTTAGCAGACTCATTTATTTTTACTCTCTCATTATGAGATCTAGAAATGAAAATTCATATCGACATTTTGTGAACAGAAAAGAAGAAACAGCATGTGCAACATTGGAGCAACATTGCTACAACGTAGCAAATTGACGGTATTCATCGCTACTGTATATTATAACAACAGCTACCATTAATAGCACGCCTACCATTGAAGATGCTCTTAGGGGTCCTTCGTCTAAAAAAATCATTTGGCTTTTTTTTTTGTTCTTATTCAACTTTTTTTCGTATTTGTTAGTTTTTCGTCGATTTTTTTTTTTAGGATTATTGCTTCGTCATGACGAGAGTAATCTAAAAAGTAAAAAATTACAACTGAAATCCATTTTTTTTTAATAAAGGCGAAAATAAGCCAATTTTAGAGCATCTCCAGCAGTCACTAGCTATTCTGCCTAGGAAAAGTGTTGTTTTCTAACTTAGCTAGCCACCAAATAAACCCCTCCCCAATAGCCTAGCCATTCATTCTTCTCAACCAGAAATGGAACTGGTCGACGACGGAAGATGTCCAAGAAATCAAAAACCCACGCAATCAGACCCACAAATTGAAAACCCAACTCTCTCTCTCTCTCTCAAATCGGAAATCACACAAAATCAGAAATCCACCTCTCTCAAAATTGAAAACCCACAATCAGACCCACAAACCACAACCAACGAAGACAACGGCCAACGACGGCTAGATCAGAGAGAGAGAGGGAGGGAGGATGGCAACCGTTCTTACCTTCGCCGGAGCCAACAACAGTGAGGGCGAAGAAAATGACGATAGTGATTTGCGGTCAGATTTGGTGGCTTTGAAGGCAGAGAGAGAGAAAACAAGGCAAGGGCTACAGTGGCTCGCTCGGCGTGGCGAGTCACTAGGCAGGGGAGGAATTGGCGAGGAGGATGCCGTGGCTGCTGGGTATAGATTTGAAGGGTTTCGCTCGCCATTTTTGCCGGAAACGGAATTTTTGTCGGAAACGGAGATTTGTGGAGGCCATTTTTGCCAGAAAAGGAGATTTGTGGAGGCCGTAGGAGATGCTCTTGAATATGTGCTAAATTTAGATAGCTACTTAGCATGCACGGAGAGTGAGGGAGAGGAGTGAGAAATAGAGAGAGGAGAGGTGGTAACCATCATTGTATAATGAATAAACAGCTCGGATCGTAAAATCGTGATGGATCTTATTTTCTGTCAATGAAAGATATTGATTCAAAAATGGCAAAATGATAGTACTCCCTCCGTCCCTTTATTACAGTCCAGTATTCCATTTTCGGCTGTCTCTTAATAAGTGTCCATTTTGTAAAGTTAGTGGGTAAAAGTTGATGAATTGTCTATTTTATCCCTAAAAGTATATTCCATTTTGAAAAGTTAGTGAGTAAAAGTGTAATGATGATGGGTAAGTAGGGAAAGTGGAGGAAAAAGTTGATGTGAAAGGTATAATGATGATGTCTTTTTAATAAGTTGGAGTTACGAAGCTGGACACTTAAAAAGGGACGGAGGGAGTAGTTTCTTTCCCACGAATCCACCATTGTTTGTGTGTTTGAACAAATCTTACCGCACTGTTACTCAGATGGTGCATGAATTTGCGCAACAAATTAATCATACAAGAAATTATACAAGGTGAGGCACAACCCTCGGACAACTCAGCTATGTTCATCTATTTAAACCTTCAGTAAGAACATGGGAGAAAAAAGAAAATTTCCCCAACTTCAAATATTTCTACGACTACACCCAAACAATAAAGGCATCTATCTATCTATGCTAGACGAATGTTTTTCACAGAACTAAACATCGTAAAAATTAGTGGATTGGGCCAACCCAAGTTGCATACATCTCAAGCCCAAGCTTCCCCACCCTCCCTCCCCTCTATTATACAAGATCCAAGGCCTCCAGACTTCTTAACTAGCTTGCTCAACTTGAATACAGGATTCCATCAAAGTTTCCCGACTTATCTTCAAACTTAGCCTCTCAATTATTCAACTACCTCAAACTCACCTCTCATACCATTTAACGAATTTCCCCTCTTCAAACTTAGCATCTCAATTATTCAACCACCTCAAACTCACCTCTCATACCATTTTACGAATTTCCCCTTTTGCCCATGACAGCAGAGCTTTTGTCAGAAATTGATTCATACCTCTCTTCGGCATCATTTTTACTCCGGCAACTCCAGATTCCTCCATGCCATCGGATTCCAATCTGTCTAAAGTGGTACTACTAAAAGGGTAACCAACGGCACGTCCTTCAATGGAACAACCATCGGAAGTTTGGCCACATGACAGGCCCATTCTCAGGTTTGATGGATGAGAATCGCCCCTGTTGCAGGGAGAGTCCGTACATGGAAGCAGCGATCTACTACCCTGTGCAGCTGATTCTTCTCTTTCTCCAAGGGTTTTATTAATCAGTGTCTTCAGGAAGTTCATAACTTGAACCGCATGAATTAACGCAGTCAAAGGATCTGCCATCTGCATCACATAGAAATGGTAAACAGTTACTTGAAACATAGATGACATAATAAGAATTTGAAAGTGTGAAGAATAGCCATGGTGATCGCATCAAAGAAATGTCAAATATGCAAGTGGTGTACCCAAATAAACCAGCAAGCGCAATGCAGCAGAAACTAGGTACAAGCGATCACAACGCATCATCATAAGTTTCCTACTTAAGGCAACCTAATGGAGAAACATCAATATTTTCCTGATTTGCAGTTCAGTGAAGCACCGTGGAATAAACAACAGAATTACAAGGCCAGTTCAAATATATGCATGGAATTATTCTTTTGATCTCCACCTATTGAAAGCCATGATAGAGTGCCTAATGCAGTATACAAAACAACTAAGACACCTCAAAACTAAATAAAGTACTTGAAGACTGGAATATATTAAGCACCTGGGTCATGTTGGGTGCGAATACCATAGATATGTTGCGGGCATTCATCTTATTCTGGGTTTCATACTGAACAACATCTGCCATCAAATTGATGGCCCAATCAAGTAGTGCAGCTTCAGTGGGAGGAAGTAATTTTACTAGTTCGGTGCACTCCTCTTCTGAGTTGCAGTACATCACCTGTTCTGGGGTCAGAGAATCCAGAACTCCTGCAGGAAGTTCTCTGAACCATGCCTGAAGAACATAAAATTGCAGTCATTAGTTCTAATCCAATAATAATAAGGAAAAAAGAAAGCCAATCACATTTCTTTACCGACAGTACTACTAAGCGACCAAAATATGCGATGAAACTCTTAGACAAAATACTTAATTCCGAATCCTTGACTAGGTAATTCTGGTGACCTTACAACACTTATTTTGATTCCGCTCCTCTAAAGTACCATGAGATTTGTGTCCAGTCTTTGGCTATATGAAGGATTGAGGCCTTTCTCCCATTTTCTATTGTCAAGATCCAAACATCAGAAAAGAACTCTCAGTTTCTGACGTGGATACAATATTGAAGTGAGAAACAAGTACATGAGAAAAGCGCTTTACAGTTATGAAGGGCCTAACAATGTATCTTGCACAATTTAGCTAATAAATTAGAACCAACATGCAAATATAATAGCCTTGTATAGGGGCCATCTTTTTTTTTTACACCCATGATCTAACGAATCAAGGTATCTCGAGGATCACTTTAACAAGCTAACTCTCAATGCCTTGCGAAGGGCATTTCTTATCATATCTTCTTTGCGATGTCGATCCTCTCAACCTCTTTATTCTAATCCGTTCGCCAACACAAAGACACAAAACATGTGGGCCCCAAATGATTATCATCCTACCAATCCCTACATGTCCTCTCTAATATGCATAAAAGACAGTTACTTTGGATCAAGATTAGGAAATATATATAACTTCAAAGAAAAGAAGCAACTAGCAAGCTCTGAGTATAAGTAGTCAAAAGTTCAAGGGGAGAGAGTAATAAGGATCTAATCTTTTTTTAATCATCCCTCCTAGCCCACCAAATGAAGTAATAACAACTTAAACTAAACATCCCATACACAACTTTAAAATCCCTTATTGCCTTAGGATGTTGAACATTAACACTTCTCATCTTATGATGCCTTGGCAATTTTGCAAGTTTGACAACTTTTAAGTAAGATATAACTCGCGAAGGTACCTTTATCAACCCCGCCAAACAGTGAACATCAATTCTCCGTGCCACAATACCTTTGTTCAGCTGGTTCCGAGCATACTCTTCCTTACTATTCTCAGCATTTATTCGAAATATTCCTTCTGCCTTCAAGCAACATATGAAAGATCCCTCAGAGTTTGAACAAGCTTAAAAGTAACAACTCAGTAGCCATTAGGTACTAAGAAACACATACTTCAAGGCCTCCCTCTGCGTACAAACGCTTTTGCATCATAAGAAGAATCGTTGGCACACTGTTTCCTCTTTGGTCATGGGAACAATGCATTGAGTTGGCAGAAACTCCAAAAACACTTAAACTGGACAATGGAAGGAAACAAAATTAAATATCAAAATTTCCAAAAAAAAATTAGGAAAGCTTGAATGGGGACATATGTACGTGGTTGTACTCCTATTAATGCAAGTTGAAGATGGATGAATCTGATGATGGCTTCTGTATAAATCAATAAATACAGTTGAAAAATACAGAACAATTTTCCTGCATCCATGGAAATTCCTTTTAATGAGCCAATGCAAACACCATTGCAAAGAAGACCAGTGCAGGGTCCACAAAACAAGTAGGGAGATGGAAGGAAGAGTGAACATGTGTTCTTATCCTTCTCAAAACAACACACATAGAGCCGTTTCCACCTTTAGAATAGCTCACACATGAAATAACATCAGGAATGTAACATGGAGCTTCTGACTCTATCAGAATTACAAAACTGATATTTTAAGGACCATGCAAAAGATCCTGATAAGAAGCACATGGCTTACCATATTCTAGCTCTCCTGAGTATAAAGCAGGAGTCAAAGTGGTAGTGTTAAGTGGCAATTATCTGCCCATCATATGGATCGGAGCATTTGTAGAGCAACAACACAAATGACAAGGATTCACCAAAAAGGAAAGAGAAAAGAAACACGTATGACAAGGGAATGCATAATGCACATAAATAGTTTCCTCCCTTGACAAACCCTATCTTCACAGCCGCAACTGTAATTATCATGATTAAGTCAAAACACTCAAAAACGTACTATGCATATCAAAGTTCGTTAGTTTGCATAAAACATGTGATGGAGATCCCAAAAAACATTTAGTCGACCAATAGTTTCTTGGCATGACAAATAAGGGTTCTACTTAAGTTCCAGCCTCTTTACCATGTCTAAAAAATGATTTCAGTATCAGCTGTTTGAAGATCATGGTTAGGGCAAAAAAGTCATGAAACAGTATGCTTTGGCACCTTATGATTTGGCTGGCCAAAACCACAAGTCTGTGACAGTTGGCTCCAATTTTTCAAACTTGTGATAACATTCGCAGTGTTGAATAACAATTACGCATACAACTATACAAATACGAACACTCCCTTTTCAACCTATTCATCTCTTCAAAAACAATACATCAATGGGCACAGTTTGAGAAATAAGAACTTCAACAAACAGAACTTGTTTATGAAAAGGAACTGCTTGCATGAAGTTGAAACAGTTGTTCACATGAATGATGAGAAAAAAGTAATCTAATTTTGATGAACAGAATCACAGTCCATCAGTATAAGTTTATCAAGCTGTTGTTATGTACGGCAACATGGACTCAGGATCTCCACGTGTCATGTCTCTCAGGTAGGGGGGGAATCAAAATTTAGGACTTACAAACCAACACTTTCAAAGAACATTGAAAATAAGGAATATTTTTTATAAGATCAGCTCTAAGAGAAGATCAGCAACAGGAAAATCTTTCCTCCATTCTACATTTGAAACTACTTAACTGGTTCAAAACATCACGTCTCCTTCCAGTTTCATGGAAGAAGAAGTTTTGCAGGTCGTACCATGTATCGGCGAACATTTTGTCAAAGGATTGACATCCTTCTTGACGCAATAGCAAGAAACCTCTGCTTACCTTGCTTGTCTTTTAAACATTGTTTTTTTCAAGAAATTGAACGTGATAAAGAAAAGGATTGAAGCTATTTACATACAATTGAGGGCCAAAGGAGGCATATAACTTCCCAGCCACCATGACTAGCATAGTAGCATCTACTTCGAAGGCATCCATCAATAACCACAATGGTCACATCCCAATCCAAGAATCTCCAGTCCAACCTAATTGAGATGTCAACCACATATTACATGATTCTACAAAGGACCCCATTTTTGCAAAAGACGCAAGACTATCGTGGATCTGCCCCAGCCCAAAAAAAAAAAGAAATCTACAAGACAATATTTTCTTAAATTTCCTCCTCTTTTGGCAACCCCCATCCACATCCAGTGTGTTTGAAAGAAAAAATTGACTACTACCTAGTTTAGTAGTTCAATAGAAGTTAATGACAAAGCCCTCTCGAGAATTTATTCAAATTCTGACTCAAAATAGAAGGTAAAAAGTTCGCTAAAAGCTCAATTTAATATCAATCACTCCTGTACCAAACCCTTGTTTACTCGGATTCTTTTAAAGAAAATTGCAAGAGCAAATCTTACTTCATTTTCACCGGTCATTGATCCTTCTCAGCGCCCAACTCCCTGGACATGGCCAACCGCCGCTGATAAACAAACTGTTTGCAAGTCTCAAGGCTACAACGGTGAGCGCCGGAGACATGTCATTCTTGGCAGTTAAGCTTCTCATCAGATCCAACATGGGCGCAGGCACGAGCTGCCACCAAGGGGCTGAGCAAAAGCCAGGCGTTGGAAATTGGGGCATAGAACTAAGTCTCTAATCAATTCCGTATTTCGTATCCTATAAGTTTGAGTTGAGGGGGTTGGAGAGGCGTTTTGAGAGTTTTCACTCAGATTTCCAGTCGCTCTAACAAGACATGCAGGCAGATTCATTCACAGCAAAAAGCCAAAACCAGAAAAACAAAAGATTCAATACATGTCACATATCCAACATTGCGCGATAATCTAAAAATGAACTTACATCGTGTCAATTCAGATATAAAAACCGAGAGAGAGAGAGAGAGAGACTGTCCATCATATAGCTAGCTAGTACTATCGTACATAGATAAAAAGAAAAAGAAAGAGAAATTGAAGCTTACCTGGCGCTAGGAACCTTGGGAGGGAGCTGGGGGTGGAGATCAAGGGGCAAGCCAAGAAAGCCATTGAAGGGATCGAAGGTCACGTGAGAGACGTGGCGGACATCGGTGGGACAGCCTATATCCATGGCCTCCTCCTCCATCTCCACACTAGTAGTACAAGTCACAAGAGACTTTTTCAGCACCGCCACCAAAATGTCCAGTATCGGCTGATGCTGCTCATGATGATGATCATCATCATTCTCACTCTCTACCCTTTCCCTATGGTTAGTAATATTGTACCGATACTCGGGGCCTATAAACGGTGTCGTGACAGGGCTGTCAGTTTGGTACTCCTCTTCTTCTTCTTCTTCTTCTTCTTCTTCTTCTTCTTCTTCTTCTTCATTCTCATCTTTGCCGCCTTCTTCTTCTTCTTCTTCGCCTTTGCTGCCTCTGGGTAGATACAGAGACGGAGTCGGAGAAGATACATTGAACATCGAACCCACGGAGCGGCGGACTACGCAAGACTTGGATCGGAAGAGCCGAGTCATGTTAGTTAGAAGAGAATTTGAGTAGTAAAATGCTAGTAGTACTACAGCGGGCGGATTAAAATGAGCGGCCGGCCAGGGACAGGGAGGGAGTAGGGGAATTGAATAATCGATTTGGGAAGATATTAAGGTAATGATGATGAGAAAGATGGATTTGTTGAGGAGATGAATGAATGATGAATTGGTGAGACCTGCTGCTCTGGTTTAGGAGTGGGGATATCCATAGATATGGTGGTGGTGGTGGAGGTGGAGGTGGACCTGGTGGTGGTGAGGATTGATGGGGACATATGTTCCTACAGTACTTTTTTATGTGGAGATCAAGTTTAGTAGTATTCCATAGCACAATACAGGAAGGAGAGACAAAAAGAAAAAGAGAGAGAAGAGAAGAGGAGACAGGAGAGTATAATGGATGGACAGATGGACGGTTCGTGAAATGGAGGGGCCGGAGAGAAGAGACGACAAGATTGATGGGAGTAAAAGAATACATTACTACTACTACATTATACTACTGGAGTACCTTAAATTAAATTAGGTAAGGTAAACGGACACAGCGTAGATAATGGGAGAATGTGTGTGTTTTTTTGGAAGTTAATTAATTGTCGCCTTGGTGGCTCTGACATGTTCGCTTTAGGATTACATTACTCCCTCCCTCCTTCCGTTTCTATTCTTTAGTTCCATTTAAGAGTTCGTTTTATTTTTTAATTGATTATATCTTATCATTTATAATTTTTTAGGTGATTTTGAAAACATCATTTAAAAAAATTCTATCGAACAAAATCTATATTACATATAAATAGTATTATCAATTCATAATTATAATTAATTTTTTATTCAATTGAAATAGGACAATAGATAAAAGAATAGAGACGGAGGGAGTAATAAACTACTACTCCTGTGAACTGCTACTCCTAGTCCTACTCCTACAACAAGAATTGAGGATGGTGCTGTGCTGTAGTGTGCGCAACATCATGTTGTGCATCTTTGAGCTGAAAAGCTCAAAAATACACAGTACAATGCTGTACACTTCACTGCACAACACCAACCAATACAGTTACACCGGCGGATGATAAAAAAGAGCTAAAGCCGGCCCAGGCCAGGCCCATGCCCCATCCCCCATCCATTAAAACACGGCTTCCCCATCTACTCTACGCTTCCAACATTTAATTCTCGGCCCTCATCAGGGAACAAAATAATTAGTATTGGCTTTACATCACATGTCCGGGGTTTCGTTAAAGACAAAAAATGTGTATTAAATTGTTTTGGAAAATGGTACTCTCTTCGTCCCAAAATGCTTGTCCGGTCCGCAAAACGGAGTGTTAAAAATAATATAATTTTTGCAAGAAAAAATCAAAAGTTTTTTAACAACTTACTAGATATCAATGAGTATTTTTAATTTGTGAAAAAAGTTTGAATTTTTTCTTGAAAAAATTGCATTATTTTTAACACTCCGTTTTGCAGACCGGACAAGCATTTTGGGACCGAGGGAGTAATTCAAAAAATATAAAATATGCAGAGTAAAAATAGTACTGGAGTTAAATGAAAGAAAAAAAAGGTTTTGGAAAATGGTAATTCAAAACCCTTATTTCGGTTTCCTAGGGAGAAAGAAATAAAATGTTTGTTCGGTTTCCTTTTTAACTTTCGCTTTCATTTTTGTTTTCAATCATTACTCCTATCTCTCCCCAATTATCATCCATATTTTCAATTATTACTTTAACTTTTTCTCTCTATATCTCTCCAATTATTACCCCTATCTCCTAATTATTACCCTTATTTCTTTCCACAATCATTACCCAAAAACAAAAACACAAATGGTTTCCGAACAAAGCCAATCATTTTGTGTTTTGAGATTAAATTATATACACTGACAGTGTAAATATTCAAAACAGTGGTTCCAATTAGTAGAATATGGCGATGTGGTGCAATCTAATTGATTTGAAGGAAAATAATATTTACACCGACGGTGTATGTAATTTAATTTCTTGTGTTTTTGACACACACATAGACAACCTTAATTCTGGGGTACTCGACTTGTCTACATTGAGGTAAGTCGCTCGATCTGGTTAGAACAACAATTACAGGATGCTTTGGAATTGGGATTTCGGAACCATATGGTATTTTTTGCCTCAAGGATAAGGACATGTCTCGATGTCACGGGAATACTTGGTTTCCAATCCCCACATTATGCTCATCACATGAGGGCACATGGGATCAATGTACCTATAATTCTCTCTCCAAACCGAAAATTTATTTGAATGTTCCTGGGGCATCGTTACGTGTTGTTTCAACCCATCATTCATTACACATTTGTGTGGTTTTCATCACAAAAGTGTGTGTAGCCCACACAAATGTGTGATAGAGAAGAGTTTGGGACACTGCCACGTGATGCCCTAAAGGCATGAAATAATTACTTGCCTTTTATCCATATGGGTATATGCCAGTTGTAAAATTTGCTAAATTGAGTATCCGTGATAGACCTTGTCGTGAAATATTCATGACGAGCAGTGTTATTTTGTTAATTAGGATTATTTTTGTATCACTATCACTTTTGCAATGAACATATATATAGCATCCAAGATCGAGTGTTCTTTTCATTTTGGACTGATTTGAATGCCAATGTTCTTTCACAATTTAGGCATTATGGACTGATTTGAATGCCAATGTTCTTTCACAATTTAGGCATTTCTTTTCATTTTGGACTGATTTGAATGCCAATGTTCTTTCACAATTTAGGCATTGAAAGAAACCGATGAGATAATGCATGCCCACCATTTCTATAATTGTTGGTATATCAAAATGTATGGTGAATTTAATTTCGACATTTGAATTTGACAATTGGTGAAGAGATTCCGTTGAACAATCCAATATAATACAAAAGTCAAAGATATAGGATGTGATGTCATTAAAATCTTCAACAATATTAGTTTAGTTTGTCCATTCAAATATGTCCTAATTAAAAGTCTAAAACAATACTAGTTGATTGAGTAAGCTTAGTGGTTACAAACTTTTTAATTATTCATATACTCCACCGCACTAAGATAGGAATTGTGTCGATTATATATAAGCAAAAGATGAGAAACTTGTGTAGCTAGCTAGCTAGAAAATAGATAATCAATACGGAGTATTTTAGGAGAAACTTTTATAGTATATCTCAGGGTCTTGGTATCTCCTCCGGTCCGTTTTAAATTTTTTGGCCATTTTCCGAGCACACTTGTGTAGAATATATTTATGTATCGAAGATTAATGGTAGCAGTACTTACTTAATTGTCCCAAATTAATGATGAAAGTTATGACTTTATTAATTACCACCCCACCAAGGCAACTCCTTACACGATCTATTGATTATGAATTGGAAAATGGCTTGCAGTTAAAGCATTACAAACACCTACTTGTGCAAAAGAAACGGACTGCAGTTAAATCATAAAGAGGAAAAGGACCCAAAAATAAGGTAAGAAAACAGACAATTAATCTGCTTTCCCTCCTTGATTTTCTTAATTTCCAAGGAACCTTAATATTCGGTGGAGATATAATAATATGTCTGTTTCGTTCGTTTAAACGGTTCCGTTCAAGCTACTCCAACTACGTACCAATTCCAGGGAAAAAACTCCAAATATGTTTCAACTAGCTGGTAGTAGTGTAGTGTGATGGCTCAACTAATCCACTTATTATTAATAATCCTGTACTAATTGGCTTCTTAACCGAAACCAAATTGGTCAACCTTTTAAGTGAGTATCAGTGATGGTGCATGTATCGGTAGGGTAGCTAGTATTTTTCTAAGCTGAGCTTTTTTTGTTGGTAATTTCATTAACAAAACACATAGTATTTCTTTATATCTCGCTATTGAGTTGTAATTTATACTACTTATCTTTTTAGATAGTCCGTTTAGGGTTGTGGAAATGAATCTCTTTGATATGTAATGATTGCGAGTGCGGTAGTTTTAGTCAAGAGGTTTTAGAAAATGTTGGAGTAATCTGCCCAAGCAACCCTAAAACAACTGATCAAGCGAGGTGTACTGGAAAAATTCGTCGGCAATTTTGCTCGGGCGAAATTAAACTGGCTCGAACAACTTTTGTCGTTTTACAACAGCTCTATAAATATCAATCAGTTAGGTCAGATTCAAGTGAAGCGCCATTCTCCCTCTCCCTATGGACCTAGAAACATGGTCTAGGGTTATTAGAGTGTTTCTCCAATTGTGCTTGGAGATACGATTTATGTATCATTGAGTGTTCCTTTCCTAGGCAATACAAAGTTCTTCGGTAGATTTCGGGAGGCAAATACAAAGTTCTTCAGTGAATTTCAGGAGGCAAACAAAAAGCTTGTAGATTTAAGGCAACGACGGTCAAAGCACTAGATGTGGTGAACGCAAATTCGGCAAGTACAACTTAGGCTCGATTGTGAGAATTCAATTCGTAAGGTAAGATTGCTTGTCACGACACATTGAGTATAGTGTTTTAATTCTTCCCGTGGTTGGGCAGTCTTACTTGGGTCCTTACAAACAATAGATAGAATAGGTAGGGGTTCCTTTTTTCCCGTTTAGGGTTTTCAACGTATATCCTTGCATTCATTGTTTGATTATTTTTTCTGTTAAAAGAAATGCTTAACATACCAAAAATAAATTTGAAAAGAGACAAATGAGTAATTCTTTCGGTTCTCCAAATTAAAACAAACCAAAATTTGGGACGGTCCGTAGCCACAACAAGCTGACATGATTTCCAAAACCTTAAAATCCATACAAGCACCCTGACTGTCACAGGACATCAAACTTGAGCAAAATGACACAAACTTCAATTTAATTCTACTTGATCTTCTTCTTCGGCCTCAACTGCATTTAAAAACCAATAGTAATGACTAAGCAGACAAGTTCAACAAGAAAGGAGCGATCGATGAAGTAAAAAAGAAAACCACCTGGTTGCTGTGACCACACTTTTTCTTCCTGCAGTTAACAGCACGTGGATGCAGGCGGGCATAGCACCTGAAACAAATGAAAAAACCACACAAATCTGAGACAGAATGCACCCACATAACCTAATGTAGTAGCAAGTACATTCAAGGTTCACACACAGAAACACTACGTTTAGTTTCAGATCATGAAAATACAGAAGTGAGGTTTTGAATACCCAATCCATCATCATTAACAAATACAGAAGTGAGGTTTTAAATACCCAATCCATCATCATTAACTTAACAAGAAACAAAATTTTAGGGTCTTCGAAACACCTATTGAAGTCCAACAAGGCGTGCACTAACATATTCATTGTACTTCAGGAACTTTGGGTCCAGACAAACAATTGAGCTCAATAAATAAAGAAGAAAGTTCCAAATAACGAATCTGGTCGCAACTGTGTAACCCACGAGTGCTGTGCATTTATCTTTCAGTGAAAAGGAACATTACAGAGCACACCAGAAGATGAATATTACGCTCAACAGGGAATCACCTATAAAAAAAAAAAAAGGAGGAGGAAAAGTCACTGAGGTTAACTACCAAGTCATATCGAAGTCAATACAGCAAACAATTGGAGGATAATTACACCGAGCTTTGTCCAAGAAGAGTTTGACGACCAGCAAATTTGGCTCCATAATATGAAGTTATAAAGTATAAACCCTGAAGTGCTTATGATGCACTAGCACGAAGTTTATAATCCCTAAAGTTTAAAATGCTTATGAAGCACTGCATTTTCTTATCTGTCTTGGTTGGGGTTGGCAACTACTTGTCACGAAACATAACAAAATACAAAACTATCATACAATAAAAAGATCAAGGAGATGATGTGCTTCCTATCTATCTCAATTTTCAACCAAAGTTATTTTTTTTCGAACTGAATTTTCAACCAAAGTTGGGCAGCTGGAAATGAATCAGCCTAATCAAATAATTAATTTCAAAAATATGATGCAAATTTAACAAAATTTCATTAAAAAAGAAGAAGAGCACGCTTTGAGTAATTTTAGACAAACCCAACCAAAGTTGAGCTTGTTTCATTTATTGGTGTTTCCCAGTCAAAATAAAGTTGTCATACTTTTGCTTAAACAAAGGCTTAGTGGCTGCAAAGAGATTGGGCTCTCTCTAAATGGCACAAAACTTAGCACCTCATAGAAGGAACCCCCATTCAGCCCACCCTTTCCCCTCTCTCGTTTTCATTTCTCTTCTCTCCCTTTATATCAGTTTACTCCATCTCATTTCTCTTTGAACGTTGTGCTCTCGTAAATGAAGAGCTTGTTATATCTTTTCTCCTCCTCTCACCTGTGCTACTAGGTCACAACACTTGCACTCTACCCCCCCCTAGCATGGGTGAAAGGAGGAGAAAAAGAGATTAGCAAGCTCTTCATTTACAAGAGCACAACCTTCACAGAGAAATGAGATAGAGTAAATTGATACAAGGGAGGGAAGAGAAACGAGGGAGTATACTGATTTAGAGGGAGAGAAGAGAAATGAGTATATATAATTATATATATTGTTCTTAGGGGGACATGCACTCCAAGTACTCGCTTATTTTTTAGTCCATGTCTGGTGAAAAATGACTATCTCGTCCAAGACCGAAATTCATTTGTGCAACTCATGAGATAGTGGTATTTTAGAAATCATTATTGATATCTCAAAAGAGATTTAAGAGGTAATAATACATCGTTGTTTCACATTTTAACCAGAAAGGGTGATATGGTGTGAAAGGTTTTCATATTAGAATTGTGCGGGAAGTGTAGCCCTCTCAAAGATTTAAAATAATAATGAAGGAAATCCCAGCCGTGTGCCTCCTCCATCTTCTCTCCTTATGTCTAGTTCATTGCATAACTATTCTAGATGGTATGTGTAGTGCCAATTAATAGGAACTAATTGTGGTGTAAACTATCTATTTGTTTTTCCCTAAAACTCGTGCAAAAAACTTGCTATCAATAAGCGAAAATTAACACTTGGCCAATGTTTTAAAACAAGGAATTAATTGCCGATTAATCACTGGCGGGGCCTATCCGATTAGGTCCGACTAACGATTAATCGCTGATTACTAACTAATATGACCAACCGCCCGTCTAGCGCCTAGCTACTTTTAGAACATTGCGCTTGGCATAACATTTGATCCCTATAAACGTTAGGCAGCAGTTTCCTGATCAATGTACAGTTAAGTAGACCCATAGGTAAGACATCAAGCACGGTATAAGGGTCATCCTGTCATTCTAACCTTGGTCAAACAGTCTTTAGCATTGACAGTTGAATCTAATTATCTCAAAACTCCAGCTACCACAACTACTTGAGGAAATTGAGAATACAAGAGTAAAATAATTCTTAGTAAACAATTTTAATCAAAATAGAAATAAGAGCCGCACAATCAAATCAGAATGGAGAACAGATCACAAATTAGAGGTTCTTCGAATTGAAACTTACTTGCGGCAAATCATCTTATCCTGGTTGTACTTTCGAGCCAAGGCCATCAATGAAGGCTCAATAATGCCTCCTCGAAGCCTCAGAACCAGATGCAGAGTCGACTCTAATACATTAATTTACGATTAAATGCGTTAATAAATTATCCAGCAGGACAGATGCAAAAGTCACTCCCACCCTATGCATAAAATATACTCCTACTGTAGATTAGATACTCTGTTACCTTTCTGAATGTTGTAGTCGGCGAGGGTACGGCCATCTTCAAGCTGTTTTCCAGCAAAAATCAGTCGCTGCTGGTCCGGTGGAATACCTGACAATTTATATAAATAAATTTATCGATTATAGATTCAGTAGATAGACAGACGGATAAAAAAAACCCTAGATAGAGACGCAAATAAGATAATAGAATTCCAAATAAGAGTTGTAGAAAGTAGTGGGAGTACCTTCTTTGTCTTGAATCTTAGCCTTGACATTGTCAATTGTATCACTCGATTCGACCTCGAGGGTGATTGTCTTCCCAGTTAGGGTTTTCACGAAGATCTGCATCTCTCTCTTGGCGGCGCTTGCCGATGGCAGCAGTACTACTCTACTCCTAGGAGGAAATGTTTCTTTCTTTCAACTGCACCGCGAGGGAGGGAGGGTTGTGTTTTGGAGTATTAAAAACTAGGGTTTTGTTTATTTATTTTGTCAGAGGAATGTATGGGCTTGCTGGTGATTACTTATTGGGCCACCACTCCAGGCTTTGCCGGACCCAAGATAACCCTTGGAATGGACATTGCATGAACTACAACATTTTCATGGAATTGAAATTGGGCTTCTTTCGGGCCATCATGTCCTATGTGAGTGGATTATGTCTCATCAAGTCCTTACGCATAAAATGTGCATTAGTATATTCCCACGAGTCCTTGTCACACGCGCTCTCTTTTCCACTGATTGTCTCCATCTAACTGTGTGCGTGACTATCTCTCACGCGCATTTAATGCTCCCCTGTCAGTCTAACTCTCCCATCTTGCACTCCCCTAAGGATGTGTCACGACCTGGATTTTTTTAGCATAAATAAATAAGGCTTTCTCGAATTAAGTCCTTCGCATATAATAATAAATACCCCAAATAGTTCCCACCTGTAGAACATTACAAATAAGTCCCAGTTTCAAAAGAGTAAACACTTTTGGCACTCCGGCCCCAGAATAGATTACATTTGTTCATACGGACAAACCATTTAGTTACAACCTCATCTTTATCAAAAGAAAGTCTATTACAAAGATGACTGTGTAACTAAATCAGAGTTAGCTTCCAAAAATCCATTTCACTTCCAGGCACGCAAGTCATGCAATTCACTGTCCAACATTTAATCCTGAAAAGAAAGATTAGGTTGAGCTATGCGAGCCCAGTAGGAAAATCTTTACTAGACTTATGTACAAATAACTTGATGTATGCAAAAGAGAACTAACGAGAAGACATGGTTCTAGCAATGATCAAGGAGTAACGAGAGAGAGAGAGCATGATAATGTTCAGTGTATTCACTCTAACAATCCCGACAAGACTCGTCAACACAAACCTTCATTAACTGTATTTCCACCCCTTGCGTTACAGTACTACATCCCGTGAGTTACCGTATTACCACCCCTTGCGCTACAATGAACCTAACAACTCGGGCCATCGTGTTACCACCCCTTGCGTACGAGGGCCACTCGAATCACCGTATTTCCACCCCTTGCGTTACGAGACTCCCTATACCAACTTCAGACTCAACAACTTCCTATTTAACCAACATGTAAACTAAGACTCTCTCATAATCACACTCGTGCGTGCAACATCTTACATCATGTCAACAATACCACCGAGATACCACAAATACTCGTAAACAATCAATCATATCGATAAGTCTCATTTCAACAAGGTTTACTTGAATGAACTCATAGAAAATCCTACTAACGGGAGGTCAATGGAACAAGGATACACCAATTAATCATAGGAAGTCAATTGGATAGCTTGTGATAGAGTAGGAGGTGTTACAAGGGTGTTAGAAGTGTCCGGGTTCAAAACAATCGAAGTAGAAGCAGCGGAGGCAAAACTGCCCATAAGGCACTGGTATCGATACGGCCATAATGGTTGTATCGATACAGGATGCAAATCAGCAAAGTCCATTATGTTTTAATTATGTATCGATACGGCAAGAATCCCGTATCGATACGGAGAGGTTTTGAGCAGATTTTTCTGCAGATTTCAGAAATTCGACTACACACCAACAACAACAACTATAAGCACGATTTCACACCATATCAAGCTATTTACACATAAAAGTAGCAAAGAAGTTCCTACCTCAAGGTTGTATGAACTTCCCCCGAGCCAAACGAGTCCTAGATCTCGAGATACTTTGAAACTGAGCCGAACGAACTCCCACCGAGCTAGACCCACGAAATTTGAGCTTGAAGGAGCAAGGATTGAAGGTTCTTGGTGAGGGTTTTGTGGAGTTTTGAAAGAGAGGAGAGGAGAGAGAGAGAACCGGTGGAGGGAGAGAGAGAGAGCCGAGAGCTTGGTTTTGGGAAAAATGATCCCATACTCCCAATCACTCATATTTATACCCCAACATCTTCAAATCACACATTCTCCCCTCAATCTTCTATTCTTTCACTATAGTCCTCGAATCAATTATTCACCAATTAATCCATAATTTTCTCAATTAGACATTTAACAAATATTTCAAGAATTAAAATTATTCGAGTCTCTACAGGATGGCAATCTCGGCCGACCTGTTCGAACCCACCCCGTTCCCTGCCCCGAAAATCCCCTAACTTCGGGGATTCGTTTGGGGATTGGGTAGGGTATGGGGATATTTTTTTTTAAAATTCGGGGATCGGGTTGGAGGCGGGGATAGGTCTGTCCCCGCCCCGAACCCTACCCGTCCCCGTTCGTTACCCGCCCCGCCCCGTCCCCGAATCCCCGAAATATATATATTTATATATAAAAATAAATAAATATATACTATATTATATATACCCCTTCAGTAGTATTACTAGTATGTTTTTTTAGGATTCTCATTCTTTTCCATTCATTTCCGCCGCACCGGTGCACCACTCGGTCCACTCTTCTCATTCTTTTCCATTCATTTATGTTTGTGGAGCTTTGTTGGCTCCTAACTTCCTGACCAATCGACAACCGTTACTAGTACTGTTTCCTCAGCCCTTTTCCCTAGAAAAAAAAATACAAAACAATCCAAGTCCTTTCGGCTTTCACATGCTAGTATATGCTGTTAGGTGCTGAAATTGTGAAATACAAGTGCCCGAATCCCGAATCCCCGTTTCCCGTTTGGGTCGGGGATGGAGGAAAAAAACAAATCCCTGTTGGGGATCGGGTCGGGGATGGGGATGGGTAGGGGGTAATGGGTAGGAGGTGGAGGTAGTACCCCCGTCACCGACCCGTCCCCATTGCCATCCCTACACTCCCCTCTTCTTTACTCGGTCCCACACACAAACTCTCTCCCCTCTTATGACCTTTTTGGTTCTTCGTTCTTTCATTGTCAGGTATACATGTATACAACATTCATACCAAAAAAAAAGGCACACATTTATATGATGATATGTTTTTTGAGTTTGTATGCTTTTTTAATCTTAAAGTCTATAATTTTTATTTTACATATTTATTTTTAATTAAATTTATAAATTTGAATTCTACTTGTAGAGATGTAACTAATGAGACCAATATTTAATATATAATGACATGTTCATTTTTTTAAAATTTATAATTAATAGTATGTATTTAACGATTAACAATCTAAATGCACAAATTAATAGTGTTTATTTAAATATTAATTATGTTAAATTTAGAAATTAACTGTCTAAATTTATAATTAAACAAATTAAAATTAATAATTGACAATCTTAAAATTAATAATAAATAGTCTTCACAATTAACAGTGTTAAACTGTTAATTAATAATTCAATGTGTGAAAAAAGAGAATACACCTAAAAAAAATCTTTTTTTACACATAATTTTATATTCATATTAGTTTTGTTTAATACATCGCATCGAATAGATTTCAGAAATATAAATTTTGTAAAAAATAAATATTTATAAAAAGAGTTACTATAAGTCTACAATATTTTAAATAAAAAAAAGTAGGAGAGAGAGAGAGAGGAGAGAGAAAGGGCAGAAGAGAGAGCGTGGGGTGCACATGCACATGGAGAGAGACACGGACAGAAAAGGGAAAAGCTGGAACCACTGGGCGCGCGTGAGTTTTTCCCATAAGGACTTAGTGGGCTATTCACCTTAATTAGTTGGAAAGGATTTCAAAGGCTATAAAATCAAAAATTGGGACCGGCTTCTAAAAAATAGACACAAGAATTAAAGATAACTAAGCCGAAGCTATCACCAAGGCTTGATAGAGACAGAGTATATGCACATCTATTCGCAAATCATAGGAAATAAAGAATGGTGGGCATTTCCTCTCTCCAGTCCTGTATAAGCTGCAAGACAAGTAACACATCAACTTCCACGTCAAGATTGGTTATTTGGTGATCCCAAGCTAATTTTAACCCATCTCATAGAGCCCACAATTCAGCTGCTACGATACCGAAGCCCATGATCCACTGTCCATCACTGTTGGAGTACAAATTAAGCCTCCCCCTCTACTCCTGTTCCATTCTGATTTACCAAGCCTGTTCGATGACGAGTGACGACCATGGGGTACATGGCTAATTACATTGGCCCAAGATAATTACGAGTAAACATTAGTTTTTTCTTTTTTCTTTTAACAAATTTGACCCAGACCTTTTTCAAAATTAACGAAACTAGACCAAATACCGAACTCTTTTAATAAAAAATGGAGTAGAATCTTTTATGCATGAGACAACAATTTAGTTCAGACCACGAAAAAAATGTCACTGTATAACTTTCTAATATCCGTGAAAATATTCAAAACCTCGAGGATTAATGAGGTAGAAAAATACAGATTTCTCTTTCATTTTTGATTTTCTGGTCAAATGAACAGAAAAGCTAAAAAAATGTATGATTCTATTTTCTCATGCTTACATATGTGTATACTGTATAGGTGAAAATGGGTCTTAAGGTAAAAATGAAAGTTGGTGAAAGTCCTCGTCTCCAAAAGGGTTCTGTCCTCTCCAATGTTATTTGACAAGGTGTTCCGTCCTTTGCCAATAAGAAGAAGAAAATGGGTCTTAAGGTTGGGTCCGTAGGCTAGGGAAATTTTGTTGTTTTGTTTAATTTTCAATTTAAGTGAAGGGAAAAAGTTAAACAAGCATGGTTTAATTTTAGGGTATTCCGTCCCACTACCACTACCATCACCATATAGCTGCTTATCAAATATGAATGTAGTTCGACATAAAACAAGACAAGTACTAATTAAGTAATCTAATTCAGAGGAAAATTAAAGTTGCAATTAATGAGACATTGTCTATACATATATGTCAATATCCCTATACATATATTCCATTGAATTATTTGGAGTTTGTCAATAGAGATTTGTGGCATTTTTTTACATATTTGTGAGTAACTTAACGAAATTTTACATAGGTTATTGTCCAGACAAAATTGTAGTATCTCCAAATTTTCTTGTAATTACTTCCAAAGCAAATATTGATAGTTTAATTAGCGCTCGCTTGCTACTTGGCTATAATGAAATCTATATATCTATATAATAAGATAGGACTGTGTTTGAATCCAAAAGACAACCAACGGTCCAGAATTGTCTCTCGCATATTCTCCACCCTTGATTCTACAATGGCATTTTTGTAAATACTTGGCTTTTTTATGACAAAAATAGAGCAGATAATGTTCGTTCAAAATTTGAAAACACGTAATATACTCCTCTCTCTTACTTTCCCCTTCTCCCTCTTCTCTATCTCTCTCTCACAGACAACCTCACGATGATTGAGTTTCCGGCGACAACTGGTAGGATTCGGCCCCGGCGATCTCTTATCCCTCACAAAAAAGGTGTGAATCTTGAAACCCTAGCTCCCCTTTTACATGACTCTCTCTCTCTCTCTCTTTCTGAACAGACCTCTACTACCCTCTTCTCTTCCTCAACTGCGATCAACCACCACCATCCCCGTCGACCACCGTCGCAGCTCCTACGTGCAAAACACTCCTAGACTCTCCTCTGGTCCTCCCTTTCGGGTAATGGACTCTCTATAGGGGTGTTCAACGAACCATCGATTCCACCACCGTCGACCACTTCCGTTGCTCTCAGTCAATCAAGGCTTGATTTATTGGACTTCATTCTCTCCTTTTCGCGTAAGCAATCCCAACCAAGATTTTTATTGCATTCCATGTGTTTGTAAAAATGCCTCATAAAATTGAAAATAGAGTCTCGAAACTACTGCACTTATGTTGTACATATCACAAGAATACAATTAGAAGATTCTGTCATAAAACGTACTCCGGGCTCTGGAGTTTCTTTGATGCTTTCCTTTTTCTTCAAAATGGCATTTCCACCAGATGGATTATTGATGAGTAATGTATCTTCTTCCTCTTCAGGCTCACTTTGGTAACCACCAGTCTCAAGTGGCGCACAAGTGATAACAGGTTGATTCTCCACAATTCCTTATCCAGCTTTTATTGAATTCCATATGTTTGTAAAAATGCCTCATACAAATGGAATTGAATGATTAGGAAATGTGGACTCTGTCATTTTTATGGCTGATTATTGCATTCCATCTGTATGTTTTGAATCACAAACTACTCTTGATTTTCCATTGTGTATTTTTTTTTATATTTGGATTGCAATAAGTAGCCTGTTGCATAATTGGAGCTGCAATGGCATTTTTGTTGTTGTAATTTCACCAATAAAAAATGAGTTAATTTTTTGATATCTCTCATGGACTCCTCTAAGTTTGTTGTGGATATTCCCTTTTGTTCTTGCTTTCCTATTTTTTCTTTTGGCTTCTAGCTATTCTTTGGTGCCGTAGCTACCGCTTGGTACCTGCATTTTGAGTACTCTCTCTCTCTCTCTCTCTCTCTCTCACACACACACACACGCACAGAGCACCATTCTTTGGTGCCGCTTGGTACCTGCATTTTGAGTTCCTTTAGCCTTAGGTATGAAATTTTGAATACTTTTTATGTTGCAGTTTGTTGATATAGTATGGAAAAGGTTAACATACATTGCTTCATCATACATTGTTCATCTTGACGCTATTTGTTGCAGTAGTATTGCCCATAATTTCAAATTTGTTAGGATGTCAAGTGGGCAGAGCGAGGGTGCTTTTGTTTGAAACGATCATGTGTTTTGATTCTTATCAAGGTACGACTAACTAGAGACAATGGCTAGCAAACGGAATCCAACACATGTGGCCAATGGAGCGAGGGTATGGTTTATCCCTTTCTGAGCTGTGGTATTACCCCTTTCTCGATATTAGATTGTGGACCTGTCGTGTTGATTAAATTCTCTCAAAGCATTTATTTTTTAGAATGGAACTCCCCCATTGAACTTTTATTTATTTTATGACATTGGATTTGGTTTTATTGTCAGAGCTGTGCGTGAAAAAAATGATGCTGCGAGGAAGATGCTGACATTGGTGATGAAATGCCAATGACCCACTTCCCACCAGTTGAGATTGAGTAGGATGACGGTGCCTCGGCCGGTGGCGGTGTTCATGCAACCACCAGTTGTAGTCTTTTTATCATTTGGCTGTTAGCGTTATCTTTTTATCATTTGGTACTTTCTCTTTGCTCATTGTCAGAGCTAAAGGCATGGTTGCATGACCACCGCCTGATAGCTCAAAATAGGAGGCTATGTGACATGTATTTCTATGACATGATTTGGAACCACTTCGTTTGGTTTTCTTGTCAGATACAGTATTGGCATTTTTAAAAAAATGCCTGCTTAGTTTTATGGGATTGCAGTATCTTCACTCTTTAGAGTTTGTGTTTTGAAATTGCCGTGCCCGAAGGTTTACAATTTTTTCTGTGCTTCTATGACATGAGTTGGAACCACTTCTTTTGGTTTTCTAGACTTTGTAGCAAACAGCTGCTTTGTGAGACAGAGCAATCTCTTTATTTAAGTTGCTAAATTAAATGATGTTGCATGAACCGAACTAATATGGTAGTCCTCCACAACTAATAATATTGAGGCCCAATGCAAACCACTCTTCTGATGCTCTAGCAAAGTGCAAAATTTACTAATTAGGTCTGACCATTACAAAAAAATTGCCAGGATAATGGGGTGCAAATGCTCAAAGACTATATTTCTCAATTTTATGAATGCCCATACGTGTTTATTATTCCTGCTCCAAAATTTGGATGCCTTGACCATTGTGCCCTTGTGGTGACTTTTGTATTAAAAGTTGATTGGTCAGAAGAGTGTTGGCATATTTTCAAAGGTAATAAACGATTAAAATTATTGTAGGGTGATAAGTTGCCTTTTTTATTTCATTTCCAGTTCATATTTATTTGCGATGAATTTAATAATTTTTACTCTTATTTATGTAGGAAAGTCGAGGACTGACAAAGAGATAACGGGGTCGTCGTGATAAGAGTTTTGTTAAGACATTGAAAATTTCAAAATGACATCTTAATTGTTAGGTTAAGTTTTACAAAAATATATTTGGTTTGACAGTAGTTAATTTTTATTACGTGTGTTGGGGGATTTATGGATTTTGGAATTTTGTGTAAAACTTGAATATTATTTGCACCTCAATTTGTCCTGCACATATACCAACGTTTAGTTTGATCCTCCCTTTGCTCATTGTTCGACCAGTAGCTTAGTTGAATTCAAAACGCGTTGCGCCGTGCCTTCAGGCACGGGCATTCGCTAGTCTATATAATAAGATAGGACTGATTTTGAATCCAAAAGACAACCAACGGTTCAGAATTGTCTCCTCTATAAATCTACATTCTCCATTCTACAATGACAGACCCGTAAATACCTAATCCATGCGAGGGCTATCCTAAATGAAATTTTGGTAAAATTTTGATTAGATTTTCAAAATTACGTAGATTGTGGAAACCCTAGCACCATACCTCACGCTCCCCGTCTCCCTCAGACTCCCTCTGTTGACTCTCTCTCTCTCTCTCCGATCGCTCTTCCAGCACCACCGACTGGCGCTGGAACGGCCTCTCTCTTTCACCCTGGCCTCTCTCTGCGAACGCCTCCGGACCCTCCCCTCACGCAGCTTCGCCAACGCCTCCTCCTCCCCTCCTCCCCTCGCGCATAGCCAGAGACGGATGCCGCCGCCCTCCCAGCTATCCGGCCCTACCGAGTAAGTGCTTTGCCTTTTAAGCTTCTCTAAACGAATCTGGATCCCACTGGCATGTACTATGTGGTACTCAACAGAAACAAAAACAGGTTGAATTAGTGCCGACCCTAAATGACTCAATTTGGTTTGATTGAAACAGGTTGAATTAGTGCTGACCCTAAATGACTAAATTTGGTTTGATTGAGACACATTTGATTACTGAAAAATGGTTTGATTGTGGGCATTTTTTATGCTATATTATGCTTTGATCAGATTCTAATCCTATACTAACGGTGGTCTTCGAGAACAGGTTGAATTAGTGTCGACCCTAAATGGCTCAATTTGGTTTGATTGAGACACATTAGATTACTGAAAAATGGTTTGATTGTGGGCATTTTTTATGCTATATTATGCTTTGAATCGGAATACCTAGACAAGAAGGTGTTCACTTTGTAATAGTTACTCCATAAGAGATAATGGATGTACATATGTGCCTTTGTATATCAGGAGGAGGATTTTCAAGACCTAGGAAAGGAAAGAGGAGAGAAATTGAAGTTTAAAATCCATTGGGAACGTTTGGTAATGTAGTGATGCGAAGAGCTGATTATGTTTAGTTGGGATGTTAATTGTTAAGTATGAAAAAATGTTTCAAATTTAAGGCTTCAGAATAGTTCATTATGGTAATTTTTCTGTCCTACGTTAGAAGAATTTATACTATCCAAACCCCTTCCCAACCCCTTAACAAGGGTGTATTAACTTCCTCTCCAGAGGAATTGAACTTGCACCCTCACTGCACGTAAGTGTAGCTACGCACTGTTGGGCCAAGGGCCCTGGTTTCTTTACGGTGATTGAGAAGATGCGTTTTGTTAAAGTTACGTTACAGATTTGTGAAATCTGATATATGAGAAGAACGATTAAAATTGAGAAATGAGGAAAGACTTCCTTTTTTTTTTTTTTTTTCTTAATCGGTCAAAGTCAGTAATTGTAGAATAGTTAGATTAACACCTTGGAGGAGGAGTTGAACCCTTGACCTCCTTGCTTTGACAAATGACCTCCTTGCTTTGACAAACATGTTTCTTTACGATAGTTATATCCTTGAATAGGGTTAGAACTATCCAGATACTACAACTCAAGCCCATAAGAGCATAAACTATATGAAAAATCTGAGTTGGCGAAAATGGTTTACTTGATGTCCATACTAAAATAATGAACCTTCAAATTCCTACTGATTTTTATTCATTTGGTGTGTTTGCACCCCGTCAAAGTAAGATACCATTTCATATGTGGTTCAAAACTTATGCCCGATATGTGTAATGTTATAGAGTCACCGTCCATATATGTTTGATTGAGACACATTAGATTACTAAAAAATGGTTTGATTGTGGGCATTTTTTATGCTATATTATGCTTTGATCAGATAGATTACGAACGGTGGTCTTCAAGCATGGTGGTCTGCATCCAAGGTGTTTGTAAAAATGCCTCATACAAATGGAATTGAAGCTAGAGATTAGAATTGTATAAGGAGCCGCTATTTCAACACAAATAGTTTGGTAGGGAACCGCATCTTTCTTTAGTTGGGTTCGAACATCGATTTTACAATTTAATCATTAGTTTAAAGAAGCTTCAGTCCATCAGGAAAGAAAAAGTGCCCTCTTTCTGTCTATTTTTGAATACTAGTGCCGGGCTACGTGCTCTGCACGAATCGCGTGCTCAGTAAAAAAGTTCGAAGCGATGTTTTGAGGATAGAATTATGGTGATGTTTGCTGCGAAATGAAGGTTGATCAGTTTTTATACATGCATTCATTAGGTAGAAGTTCATAGTCCTTACATAATGATATCAATACCAAGAGTAGATGCGTTCGTAATTGTTCGCATAAAACACCATGGTATGTAATTCTACATGTACATTAGGATTGAGTACTGATGTGTGGTAGGTTGATAGCTTGTGTGCATGAACAAATGATTTCCACTTGACTCCAGTGAAGAATTCTTTAGCGTATTTGACGGTCCCCTGTGTGTCCCCAACCGTGTCCCCTATCAAAAAATAATAAAAATTATAGCGTGTCCAATACGTGTCCCCGACTCCAATACGTGGACATAGCGCCATTTTGGAGTGTCGGTGCTACATAGCCTGGTACATTCAATCATATCACTAAGGTAAAGGAATAGTGATGATCACTTTCATGAAAAACAACTCACCCCGAGGCCAAATGTACATTAATTTCCAAGAATACAACATAAGAATATATTGTCAATCCATCTGCTAATTTTGGTGATAACTTCCAACCAACAATTTTTAAGGGCAACTCAAGAATCAGACAATGTAATAAGTAAAAACTAAGACTATGCAAAGAGATGAAAATTTTGGGGAAATAGCAGTTTGATGGGGAAGAAGATACATGCTTCGCAACAGCGCAGAATTTCAGAACAATTGGAAGAACAAACTTGTTGATCCGTCCCCGAATGAACGAAGATCCGTGGGTCTAACCAAGGTCCTGCACAAAGGGCATGTCCTTTCTCTCTCAAACCTAGAAATAAGAATAATTGACGTTAGTCACAAAGGGAACCTGATAGAACAAAGAACACTGGCCTTGACTAAATCAGACACAATAACCCAAATGCCAAAAACTTCTGTAATTGAAACTCTTCTTTAAGCTGCACTCTCTCTAAATTCTGCATTCAACATTGACAGCGACTGAAGATTTAACAGAAGATTTCCTTTTTTTTCTTTTTTTTTTGGCCAACGGAAGATTTCAATTCTACATAGACATGAAAATATTTTTGAGGGTAAAGGAAACAGTGAAGAAGAAGATATAATGAAATTAATGCAAGGGCTAAGCCGCTTCACTTCATTCATTATTTTGTTCTTTTTTCCTTTCACCTTTTGCTTTCCCTCATAAAATCCTTCCAATCTCCAAACACAGCCTAAAAGTACTTGGCAGAGGAAAACATCCCTTGCCAATGTGCGTACCCTATGCGTCCAAATAACGTATACTCATCAAGAAAACTAGTAGGATTTCAGGGAACAACTTAGTAACATATGTCAATTTTCTTTTGGTTTTCTCCCTACATTTGCTTGCATTCTTTACATTAGTTTCTTTCTTGTTGCCTGCCATTTTTAAGTCATTCATCTGGTTTGAACTACGTCCAACCGAAAACCTCAGTGTATTGCTCATGTTCTTGCTTTGCTTACCAGCTTAACAGGCAATATTTCTGTTCACCTGTCCTTGTTTGTATACCATAATACGTCTGAAAGGCAGCTAGGCTTATGATATTACATCTAGTCGTATAACGTAAAACATCATTACAATGGCAAGCATCCGCCCAACATCTTTCAACTATAACTGACTGCGGACTCAAAGAACTCTTCAAAACTCCAGCTTAAACTGTCTCCTAATCTTTCCCTAACATGTTAAAAGTATGACAACTTATGCTCTATTAGAGTGCAGTTCTTGACCAACGACATCAACAAACAATTCCATGGATGATTAACGTACACAAAGAGACTTTTACCACACAGATAGTCTTTCAAAAGAAATCCAACCAATTAGATTTACAGCAGACTCTGTAACCAATTAGATTATCATGCATGGCATACAGTATAAAAATAACAACAGTCCAATTAATTCGATGGTTCTAACCATGATTTGGCCTACGTAGTTAGATGACTGAGAAAATTTCCCGGAGTCATGTTTCGTATTTCTTCTTGTGTGGTTATACAAAATAATTAGATTGGCATAGTGACTAAGAGTTTTTTATATAATCAGTATAGCAACTATTCCAACTCTCCAACTGGTTTCCCAAATTATTAGGATTTCGATAACTGAACACAACCATGAACACCTCAAAACCAAATACCACATCACTCCAATCGACCAAAATCAAACATCTATACAAAAATCTATCAAGAGAAATACAAAAGTTCAAACCTCTCTCTCTCTCTCTCTCTCTCTCTCTCTCTCTCTCTCTCGGGCTAAAGACTATCAAACCGAAGTCAAATCCAACAACCCTCTCAGGATGAAGGCGATGAGAACCCCAGCCCAATCGACGATCTGATCGATCAGCTTTATTGGCGTGACTGCTGGAATCGCAGAAATCAAATGCAGGCACTGGCGACTCTACATAGAAGGGGAGATGGTCACATGACCACCCCAAATTTTGTTTCCCCTTCATAAAATACTTGAAAAAATTGTACTACTGTAGGTTAGTTCATTATTTGAACCCCTAGCCTTAAATGAACACCCAATCTAAATTACACGAACACTCACCCAAAATAGTAGCTCACAAATCAATTCATTCGAACACTTAGCCTTATATTATGAACACCCATCAATTCAAGTAATTCATAATTGAACACCTATTACATTGGTCCAAAAAAGGTACATATTATTATGAAAATATTATAAGAACATGACAATGCAGTCTGCTCCCCTAATCAGATAGCGGGGATTGGGGAAGAAAGGAAGATAACGAAAATGAAAGAACTCTCCACTAAACTGCGTTACAATAGCCAAACTTTAAATTAATAACGAGAGATCCATAAGCTCTTAAACATCAATTTATTCTCCAATGGTAAGCGTAGGATACCTTGATATACATTGTTGGGCACCTTTCCTAATAGTTTAAGCATTTGCAAGAGTTGGTGACTTAAGATGTTTTAAGAGGTCTGTTCTCATAAAGTCTTTGGTTTGAGTCTCGTGATTGTGTTTGTTCCCCTACTATATTTGGTACGGCTTATTTGTGATTGTGCAAGGGTTAGTTCAGTTTATTCACCTCCATTGAGACGGGGTCATGCATGTGGAGGAGTGCTGGACGGCTACAATGGCCTATGATTTTTGCAGGCTCTCTCAAAGATAATCCATTTTGGTAAACAAATAAATTTGTAGAGGCTAAAATTCGGACTTCATTGGATGCATATAAAACAAAAAAGATAAAACATAAAACAACATCCTTATAATTACTCACATGCAAGATTAGATAAAAGGAATGCCACTATAGAAAAGGGGAGTGTGAGAATCTCTACCCACAAAGTATACGTCCTCACCAGGAAAAAAAGTGCATGATAAAATTATCAACTCTCCTCTATTGGGGACTTAAATCACTTAGGGCTTGCTTAATTGGCCATTGGACTGAATCATAAGATCTTTAGGGGATGAGAATATTGGCAATTGTCTCACATCTAATCTGGTAGGATCACTCATCCTAAGCGGCTAACATACCTGTCTGCATTAGGGAAAAAAAATGAAGAATGCGCAAGGTAATCTAGTGAAATTGATCATGTGACAGCGAACAACCAACACCAGATATGATTTCCTATCTTACTTGAACGTTAGAACCAAAAACTGGTCAGGAATCATGTTGTTATAGTCTGCTTTGTTTCCTGCTCTGTAAGCTAATCATGACGCAAGCACAACACAGATGATAAGAACAAAAGAGAGAGCCTATTCACAACTTACCGGATCTAGAAGCTTTCAGAGGGGTGGCTTTGCTAGGGGCATGACCAGATCGTCTTCGTGTTTGTCAGATCTTGTCCAGTCTCCGGCAACCATTTGCATCAATGACCCTTTTGCCTTAACCTGGTCAAAGAAAAAGATTATCTCCAAATTAGAATAGAAAAGCATAAAAGTCATGTTATCAGAAGGCAAATTTATGAGTAGATCATTTCGTAAGTATCTTAACCCAGAAGGATCCGTCTCAATAAATCAATCATACGAATCAACTTTGAAGATGATAAATACTGAAACCAATATCACCTATGAGGGTAAAATGCTTTTTAACCTCCTAATCTATCCTTAGCATGTCCCAAGATTGTCCCCAACTTTTCCTAGAGTATCAACACAATGTTTAGAGTAAAAGAAATATAATGAAAAACCAAACATGTTTTTAGGCATATTTGACATGTGTTCAAAGAGTGTCGTGTCGTGTCCGTGACCAACACCGATACATGAGCCCGGTAAACGTGTCCATGCTTCTTAGGTTAACACCCAAACCCAACACTTTTTCAATCAAACATCCTGAATGTCAAAATGTAAAGGTCACATGAAAGCACAACCCATCCTAGTTTCATAGAATCTTAACTCTGCAATTTGCATAGAACCCAAATACAATCAACAACAGGCCAAATCAATTCACAATAAAAAAAAAGAGCCATAATGAAATCAGAAATAGAAACCAAGTCAACAATAGCCACTCAACTACCCCACCAACATTTGAACCTGTAATAAGTTTAAAAGAAAAACGATAACCCTAGCTTCCATCTCATTGGAAGGGTTATCGTTAAGCCTTGGTACATTTAACCTTACGCGGATTCCTCTTCATTTTAAAGTTCTTGTGACATTTTGACCGACAAAATCGGAATATCTGAATTTCGGAGTGATTGTCAGCGGTCTTAGGTCAAGAAGCTTTATTAGCTCTAACTTGAACATTGACACTAACACTGATTATTATATTCGCATTGTCTATAACATTAACATGTCATGAGATAGCTCCCAAATAAACATACTCCGGAATCTCACAAACTGTAAATGCAAATAGGAACAACTGTTAAGCCCTGAATAGTCCATAGGAAGCATTAAGCCTGTTGCACTCACTTTCTGAAATCACTGATAGGACATAACCATGTAAACAAACTTTCAATATCTCCGTATGGAATTGAAAACCAAGCTTGGTCAGGTTTGTGTAAATTACAAAAGTTCATACATAAGAATTGATTTCCAGACAATTAATTACTTTGTTTGATCAGACAATAGTAACTATGGAACACCATTGTATTGCAGTCATATATCCCAAAAACGAGAATAGAAGGACAAAGTGTCGCACAACGCTACCTTTGCATCATTCCTAACAAACTGAATACCATGTCCAAGATACACAGTAGGAGGAGCATAACCAACACTTTTCCAATCTCATGGCGGCTGTGGGTTAAAAAACCCTCTATTTCCTGAAAGGGACAGTATGTATTATGTAAAAGGTTTACCAAACCCATATTAGTCGGATCTGAATAAGTTCCTCGCAAGGATCAAAAGGACACCACCAAGCAAAAGCCATGCTCACGTATACAGAATTAGACATTCCAAAAAAGGATATCCCCAAGTCTTGAACTTGAACATCACATTGTGACTTAAAAAACAGCTACAGATACAGAGAATCGCCAACTTCTTTAGCTGAGAACTATAATAATCACACGGTTTAGTTCAGTTATTAGAGTGTTTCAGCTAAGCAGACTTAGGAACAATATCATTGGCAATCAATCCCTATAGTTGAGATGGTATGGTTATATATAGGTTAGGTATATGTGTATATGCCCCTACTGTTATGAATTTTTCTTCTCCTTTCCTTGCATCAAGGATTTCTCTTCGTAAAATTAGGGTTTCTCTCTTTATTACCTGACAAAAACCATACTTCTAGTTTTTGTAGAAATAGTCCCAATTTGATCACTTGACTTCTTGGGTTCTCGAATTTCTTTCCGAATTCCATTTTTATCTATGCGATTCACTATTTTTATAATTTTCAATCACAAATTATCTGTTTTGAAACAGGGTTTCTCTACCTTTCTGATTCCCAATTAATACATGTTTCTTCCAATAACTATTAAATCTCCTAAAAAATGGAGAATAAAACCGAAGAGAAAACACCCGATTCAGGACTACAGATTACTGAGAACCCTTTGTTCAGCAGAAAATTCTCATTGCCATGGGTTCACATAAAAATATAGCAAAACGAAGGTGGAGAGAAAGAAGGACCTCAGAGGCGATCGATGGCGAAAATCTCAAAATCTTCGCATCTGACTTGGAGCTCCCAAATCGGCAGAGCGATACAGGGGGAGGGCCAGAACGCCGTCAGCGATGTCGGGAATTCTCTTCCTCCTCTTACTGAAACCACCGAAATGATGTGAATGGCAATCGGAGGTCCTTTTTTCTTGTCTAGCTTATAACCAATTCCAAAAGGAGAAAGAGATATTGAAACCCTAATTTAAAAAAAAAAATCCCCAAATTCACATCTAATGGAACCCTAATTTCAAACAAAATCTTATCAACACAGAACCCTAATTTTTTTGGGTTGAACAAGTTATAGTGAGGAAACTGAAAATCTACCTCATACACACACAGACCTTGATGTCGCGTCGGTTCCGGTGGTCGTCGATTGTATTCCCCAATGCTGGGCCGAGCAGATTTCGCCTCTTCAGCCCGTATCCAGTTCGAAAACCCAAAACCCAACCCACCCCATGTTCGTCCGACCTCGAAAACCCTGCCCCAGTACTCGTCTCCCTCCTGAAACCCTATCCGACTTCTGAAACCCCTAAATCGTCCCTCCTCGCTCTCTCTCTTCTCCACTGATTCTCTTTTATCGGCAGGCAGATTCTTCGTGCCGAAGACGACCCAGCCGCTGAGCTCCTCCCTAACTTTCCTCTCCAAATCTTCTCCTCCCACAGCTAATCGGCCATCATCTGCTCTAGGAAGCCCGACTGGCCATCTGCCGCGGAAACGGTGGTAGACGG
Organism: Rhododendron griersonianum; assembly: GCA_018127125.1. NCBI lineage: Eukaryota > Viridiplantae > Streptophyta > Magnoliopsida > Ericales > Ericaceae > Rhododendron > Rhododendron griersonianum. The sequence continues at coordinate 239,229 of CM030794.1, forward strand.
ATGGATGGAAATAGGAAATTGGAACTAGGAAATGGGAAATGAGAAGAAGACGTGGACAAACGAATTGGGAAAAACTGAAAAAGCCTTGATTCCAGGCAGGATTCATGTGCACACAGTAACTGCAGGATGCAATTTTACCGAGAAGCCCCCAAGCCCAAGACCACTACGTGACAAAATAGTGTAGAAAATTCGGGACGCAGACGGAAAACATCGAAAGTCCGAAAACCCATTAAGGTTATTCGTAAATAACCCAAATAGTGTCCATGGCCCACCACTTTTGAGCGTGAAATGACGGAAATGCCCAATTCCCTAAAGAAGTAAATGTAATTGGCTAGTTTCCGAACCAAGGGGCATTATCGTCCGGAGATGGCCAAAATAGGAGCCACATTTTGGAACTTCATTCCTTTTATAGCGGCCAATGGATATAGATCCCCAATTTTGTAGAGCCTAATTTATACAGTTAGTTGAGTCTTATTAATTAAATTAAATCCCCAATTTTTTATGTGTTTGTTCATTGTTAGAAGCCTCCGCTTACTCTAAGGGCTTTTCTGATGTCTTTAGAGCTCATAATGGTACATTTTTGCGTTTTTGTTTTCTTTTGATATGCAGTATTGTTTTGGTTATTATTTTGGGAATTTGGGCTTTTTTGCTTCAATCAGTTGCGATTTCCTTTTGGATTTATTTGAAAGGCTTATGTACATTTGAGCTTAGTTTTCTAAGATTTATGTGTGAGATGATATCTGACCTTCAACGGCTCGATCCAACTCATTTCTTACGTTTTGTTCTACATATTCAAGTGGAAGGCAGGACAATACCATATGCATTACATCTGGAATCAATTCAGCTCATACACTAAGTAAGGGGGTGGAGGAAAAAAACAAAACTAGGTTCTAAACTTAAATTGTCAACAGCAAGGCAAAGGCAGGGTAAGGTTAACAGTTGTATTATGCTTGAGCTTTTTTTTGTTTTTTGTATTATGCTTGAGCTTTTTTTGTGTTTTTTTCGGCTTTTGCGGCTTTTTCGATCAGTAGAATACCATTTCTTCCTACAGCTTTGTTGAATGTGGGTTTTTGATTTGTATACTTCAGCTTCACAGGTTTTGCAAGGACTAAAGTACTTCCATGTTTAATTTGATGATAAAGAATGCTTTAACTTACAACTGCATCTCAGTAAGTTCTGTGTTCGCTATTTTTTTTTTATTCCATTTGCTTTGTTGGATGTACTGTTGGTTTTCACTACTGTTGTAACATCACTATGGACATTTGGTGTCTTATAACTGTTTATTCTTTTTAGTTATTTGCTTACAATTTTTGCTGTGAATTTTTTCTTTTACATTTTGCATTACTGTCAATACCTTCCTTTTGCCGTAGATCAACTTTATGCCATTTTCATGAACTCTTTTGGTCTTAGTGTTAATCAACTTGATGGCATTTTCGGCTCAAATAGTTGTACAATGATGCAAATTCATGAATCAAGCTTTTATTCTAAGCTTGATTTGAATATCTCTTATTTCGATTATTCTTTCGTTTTTTATTACAGTTTCAGTTTCTTAGTTTTCAAATTGAGCCCAACTTTGCAAGAGGAAAGAGGTATGCATTTTTTAACATGTTGCTCAGTATTGGATTCTCCATGCGGGGTGAGTTCTCTCTTCAATAAAGCTCTAAGTAAGATAATGAAGTCTGAATTTCATAATCGTTAGCTTTTTGGTGATAGACTAAAGCTACGAATGAAGGGAATATGGTTGATTGTCAGATGCTTTGTTTTATGGCAGTTTGTGCAAGATGGGGAAGGTGGTGGCCGATGATGTTGATCAATGACGGATCAGTGAGGAAGGGGAGGCATGGAAATTGAGGAGAAGAGAAAGTCCAGAGGCGTATGGGAAGAGAAAGTTTGAGCTTTTCTTGGGAAGAGAAAGTCTAGAGGTGTATGGAATTTTGTGAAGCAAACACGTATTTTTTGACAAGACCCTATTTATGACCCTCTTTTGTTAAGTCTTCTAATGTACCTTTGAGTGTAGTCAATAAGAAGCCTTTTGAAAATAGTTGTGTTATTTCCCATATAAATTGAAACTGCATTTTACCGTCTTCACTCATGATTGTTCAAAGATCATTTAGGATGGTTCAGGTTCAAATATTTATGTTTTGTTTAACCTTTTCTTCGTCTTTTTCATTTTTTAATATCATCTTCATAACTGATTTTGGTTGGTTATGACCTTTGTTTGGGTATGCTTTTAAAAGCATCCACAATAAGGATGTGACGTGATGGTGGTGCAAGAGAGCAGCAAAATTATGGTAAGTGCTTTGCTTCTTATGTTTTAAATGCAACTTGGTTATTTGTTAACAAGAGGTTTTTTTTTTCTCCAAGGTATCATTGTCTCAAACCAACATCGTTCTGTTCTCTGCGTCTCATGAGAGCACCGTCGCCGATACGGTATTTCTTTTTCTTCTCTGTAAATTGAAATGGTTTAATTTATGCCAAAAGTAGCTGAGATCAGGTTAGCCATATATTAATTGATGAAGGTGAAAAAAGAGATTCAAAAGCAGGTGAATTTTTTGTTGGTGATTGTTAAAGTTCAAGAAAAACAGTGCTGGATGGCATTCGGTAGAGGCTTATGGAGAAGGTTGTGAGAGACCATGAAGATGATGATGATGGATCTTCAAGTGATTAGGGGAATTATTTTAACTACTCTTTATTTATATGGGTTTCTTTTAAATATGTTTACAAAAGCTGAGATCATGCTATTAGTTGTTGATGCTTTTGTTTTAAAGTAGGCCTTGAAAAAAGGACCGAAAGTAATAGCTAGGATGCTCAAGTTGGTATATAAGTATTGGAATTGATGTTCAGACTTCAGACCATTATACTTGCTCAATGTTATTATAGATCCATCTTGCCCGTGGTGTTTGATTACTGAAGGTTGTTTTATCATGGGAAGTTTATCGTTATTATGCGGTAGCTTTGAAATCGTTGAAAAGTAATTTTGGATAGTTGCAAACTTGTTATTACGTTGAGCCGTGCCTGCAGTCAGGTTTGTCAGTCAATAGTAAGGAAGGGTGATTCAATTTAGTTGTGTTAAGAACATGTCGCAAGGCACGGGCAATTCCTAGTTAGAGTATATTGCACCATTTCCTTACGCAGCTTATAAAAATCAAATTAGCAATTGAAAAACTGGCATGAGTAGTACTTTACAAATTAATAGGACTCACTAGCTAGTAAAAGGGTTGTGGTCTCTCTCTCTCTCTCTCTCTCTCTCTCTCTCTCTCTCTCCACATATTCTAGACACTAACGCAACTCTTCACGTTACAATATAGACACATTATAGACACATCATTTATCATAATTAAACAAGTTCCATCGCATCATTATCCCCGATGGTCATCTTTAAAACAAGCATGTTGTTACACGTAATACTTATTGGAAAAAGTTGAATAAGACAGATGGTATAAGCTTTTTTTAAACCACAAAGATACTTTTATTATTATTATTATTTCTTAATCTTGGAGAAATTAAGATGCTTTCTTGGACTTTGAGATGGATTAAAAAAGATAACGTTATGCAGCTGTGTTTGAATGTGTAAATTAAGAAACATGAGGAGCTAGAAATAGGAATCATTAAAGTTGTTAATTTTTCCTACATGGATTCCTCTAGGGCATCCAAACAATCCGCATGCAATGAAATTTTGGGTTGAAATGATCGATGTTTGCCACCAAATTGTGGGCGGGGGCCTTAGCTTGCATGCATGCAGCTGTAATATTAGGACCCCCTTTCCATTGTTTTAGATCGATATACATTGAATGGGCATAATAAATGTGCTAATTAATTTGTACTGTATTAATCCAATTATGTCCATAGACATGTTCTCTGGCAAAACAGAAATGGAAAAGTGATTAGAAAAAACACATGATGATATGCAGGCTAGGGGAGCTGTTTGATCCATCACTTGCATTTTCATGTGATTGCATGAAAATTAACATGTTGTGAAGGATATATATATATCTGAGTCAAGTCTTTATCGTTCGACCAAAAAAGGAAAAAAGGACTTTAATAAGCTATATATATATATATGGATGCTGTTAATGCCACGGGGCAATTTGTTTGTGCCACGGACATTAATTACATAGAATGGTAAAAAGGCTCAATTGCCCTCCCGGCAATCAAAATTGTACTCCTTTTAGTGCCTTAATTAGTGTTCAATCCTTTTAGTGCCTTAGTAGCATGGGAGGAGTTAAAAATGGAGAAACCATTATGCTCATATAGAGATTTGAGAAGTTATTGGTAATTTAGTTTGATTTTTTAATCGTATCAACTTGGTTTTATAGACGAAAGATTTTGGTTGGAGTACTACTATTGGTACCGAAGTTTGGGGTACCGAAAATGTACAACAGTTTGCGGGCTACTTTTGGATCACACACAAATAATTCGAACCATTCATTAATTTTAAAATAATTTTTCGACTAGCCTTTCAAAAAATCAGCTCAATTGGATATGCATAAATGGTTGATCCAAACTTCAAGTTGTCATTCAGAATTCAAGATCATTAACTCTGAATGACAAATTGAAAGATTAGATCAACCACTTACGAATATCTAATTGAGCTGATTTTTTTTGTAGGGGCCACTCAAAAAATTATTTTCAACTTAATGAACGGTTTGAATTATTCGTGTGGGCCAAAAAGTAGGCCCCACTTGCCATTGTACATTTTCAATACCCCAAGATTCGGTACCGATAGCATTTTTTTGTTTTGGTTGGGTCTTGTGATAGTGGAGTATAAAAATAGATTAGGAATAAGATAAAAAAAAAAATAGATTAGGAATGAAAAATATTTGAAGAGGATTTTGTGGACTGTACACGGAAAGTCATCAAGAGACATTTTTAAAAAAGCATGAGAAAAGAGAAGCCAAAACAATTTTGCTTGCTTGCATGTGAGGGCAATTGAGCCTTTTTACAATTCTGTCTAATTAATGTCCGTGGCAGGAACAAAACGCCCCGTGGCATTAACAGCATCCTATATATGTGTGTGTGTGTGTCACATCAAGGTGGGATAGATTTCACTTGCTATCATGTACTTTATGATCAATACAATTTATTGCTGGGAAAGAAAACCATCCAATCGGCAAGAAATTAACCAGATAATAAATTTAATTGTACAATAACAGAAATTATAGATTACAATGAACTGAAATGCTATACATAAAAGGGAACCGAATCCTGTGTTTCACACAGTCTTCTTAAAGCCGAATTGCGGCCTACCGAGGGTGTTGAGGTTGCATCGAAATTTGTCTTTGAGGATAATTCAGTTAGAACTATAGCTCACAAAATACCATAGGAAATCAATACTGCTGGAAAATTAATCTCCGCGATAGAACCTCACTTCATGGGGTGATCATCATGGGTAATAAGTAATCGCACACTAGTAATAGCCTAGCCTTGTCGAGATTCGATGAACGAACGGAAAGAGCCTTTCGATTAGATTCGGTCATATAGTTAATTAATGATGTACAATCATGTCAATATTTCTTTTGTACTAGTTATTATCCTCTGAGACTTGCAATATACAATATTAATTATATGTTACGTTGTGTTAAAGTATTAAAAAGAACCCAGGATAATTAACCAATATAGCCCTGTATGAACCCATTTTTAATTAAACTTATTTAGCAATGACTATATATATCTGAAGGAAATTGATTTGAAGAGCTTAGCAATTAAAGATACTTAGTAAATTTTATTACTAGCTAGCTGATGCTGGAGGGGCGACAAATTAAATTAAATTAAATTAAATTTTAATGATGGAGTACTGCGTTTGAGTAACTAAATAAAATAGTTGATTGGTTATTAGTCAACATGATCAACTAGACAAATTTGATGAAAGGCTTTAATATATATATATATATGTAGATTGGGTAAATAGTCATCGATCGATATGATCGATCAGTCCATATATAGTATAGTATAGTACTATAGGAGGGAGTGTGGAGTTGTGTTGTCCCCATCGATCGATCGTGTCTAAGAACACTGCATTTGTTTGTCCAAAAAAAAAAAACACGTGGCAGCCCTCCCAAATCGGAGGAAGTATAGGATTGATTTACCCGCCCAATGCCCAGATCAGTGTATCATCAACCACACCAGCCACTTGGTTGCATGCACTACTACTCTCCACTTCTAACCGGCCCCGACACCTTCATCCTAACGTACACCACTCATGTGGCTGTCATTAATTGCTATCCTAATCCCATCACGCTCTGCACGCCTACCTCGATCCCCTCTCCTTTGATAATCTAGAAGTATCAAATTAAGGAGGATGAACACAACTCAATTCTACTACCTAGCTAGCTAACTACGTACCATACGTATATCAATAGGGTATATATAGTATATATATACTGATTCTCTTAATTTTCTCACCTCGATCACATCATACTTCGATCTGCCGGGAGCACTGAATAATTACTCATATATTTGCTTTTCACTTTTGTCATCCATTAATTAATTCATCTTAGCGCTGCTTAAAATTTCCGCTCAATATTGATATATACGTACCCACCACTACATCATCACGTACGTACTCGATCTAGCTCTTTCATACAAACAAACAAATGGATCGATCATAAGTATATATACCGCTTAATTAATTATATAATTCTTTCAAGCTAGCTAGGCGCGCGGAATATTTTGTTCCCTTTCTTTTTATTCTCTCTCTCACCCATTTGTCTTCCCTTAATTTCAATTCCCTATATATACCAACCAAACCCACCCTCGGTTTTTGCTTCAAAACCAATATCTAGCTAAAGCTTGTGGGGGTGATCGAGCTTATAATATAATCTTATCGATCGATCGATCATCATATATATACATAGACTCAAACACTACTGGCTACTAGCTAGTTTGATTAATTAGGCCAGGCCAAGGAGTACTACTACTTATGGGTATTGGGGGAAGTCAAGTAGAGAGCCTTTGGGTTCTGGCTCTAGCTTCCAAATATAGAGCTTTCACTTGGGTCGACAACTACCTAGGGTGTTTTATTATGAGTACTTGCTTTATCTGGCTAGTACTCTTGAGCTTGATTTACTGGGCTTACCCTGGTGGTCCAGCTTGGGGCAAGTACAGGTTGAGGAAACGCCTTCTCAAGTACTACTTGAAATTAATATCATCAACAACAACCGCAACGGCTAATTATAAGCAGCAGCCCATACCCTATGGTCCAAGAGGTTTCCCTGTCATGGGGAGCATGAACCTCATGTGGGGTCTGGCCCACCACCGGATTGCTGCCGCCGCCCACAAATACAAAGCCAAGCGTCTATTGGCTTTCAGCCTTGGCGAAACCAGAGTTATCGCTACCTGTGATCCGGACGTAGCCAAAGAGATTCTCAACAGTTCCGTTTTCGTTGATCGTCCGGTAAAAGACTCAGCTTACAGTCTTATGTTCAACAGAGCTATTGGGTTCGCTCCCTACGGGGTTTACTGGCGAACCCTCCGTAGAATCGCAGCCACTCATCTCTTCTGTCCCAAGCAAATCAAAGCCTCCGAGTCACAGAGGTTCGAAATTGCTGGTCAGTTGGTAGCAATATTGTTGGGTGCGTCGCAAACTGGAGACATTCGTGTCCGCGATGCACTTAAACATGCCTCCCTCAACAACATGATGTGCTCCGTTTTCGGACGCAAATACGGGCTCGATACCAGCAGCAATATTCCCGAAGTAAACGAAGTGAGGGAGCTGGTCGACCAAGGGTACCAACTTTTGGGCGCACTCAACTGGTCCGATCACCTTTCTTGGTTAGCTGACTTGGACCCACAACAGATCCGGTTCACGTGCTCCAAACTTGTCCCTAAGGTGAACCGCTTCGTCAGCCGAGTCATCGCAGAGCACCGAGCTCAACCCCGACACCTAAACCGTGATTTCGTCGATGTTTTGCTCTCCCTTGAGGGTTCAGATAAATTATCAGACCCCGATATGATTGCCGTCCTTTGGGTAAGCAAGCAATAAAATACACCCTCTATATATCTATCTATCATCAAAAACATTAATAAAATACCCCCTTTTTGTCGTCAGAGATTTACGTACAATAATACAGTAAGTTTGAGTACATGATTAAGAGATTATCCAATAAATTTAAAGACAAACCACGATACACATGGAACAAATTAATTTGTTGAATTATTGAAAGAAATATAGGAGTATAAGTTTTCTTTATGAAGTGACAAACATGCCATATCTCCATACATACATGTCCACATGAGACATGCATATGATATCCTCAACGTGTTCTCTATTTGCTTTATTTTTTGGTGTGGTTCCCTGTAATATATTCTAGTACGTAGTAGTACTACATACCACCGTGAGCTTTCGGCTTATCGGAATCCCCATGTGTCCGACACAAATACATTGACTGCTTAATTAGTCGTGTTTTGTGCTTCACAGCGTACGTATGTGTTTGTAACTGTTTGCGTATAGTTGAAAATGCACGAAGGACGACACTTGCGTGGACCTAACTACCAATATATTTTTATATGAAAAATTGCTAGCTTGTTTAATTTGTGTACGTTATTTCAGGAAATGATATTCAGAGGAAGCGATACCGTGGCAATTTTGATGGAGTGGATACTAGCACGGATGGTAGTCCATCCTGAAGTTCAATCAAGGGTGCACGATGAGGTAGACAGAATAGTGGGATGGTCACGCGCGGTCACAGAGACTGATATAGCGAAGATGGTGTATCTACCTGCAGTGGTGAAGGAAGTGTTGAGGTTACATCCGCCGGGACCATTGCTCTCTTGGTCGCGGTTGGCGATAATAGACACGACTATTGATGGTTATCACGTGCCAGTAGGAACTACGGCAATGGTGGATATGTGGGCCATCATGCGGGACCCAGATGTGTGGTCGGATCCGCTTGCATTCAAGCCAGAGAGGTTTGTGAGTTTGGGTACTGCTATTGATCATAAAGCAGCAGAGTTCTCCTCGGTGTTTGGATCAGACCTTAGGCTTGCGCCATTTGGGTCCGGGAGACGGACTTGCCCGGGGAAGACCTTGGGTTTGACCACGGTCACCTTTTGGGTGGCCTCGCTTTTACACAAGTTTGAATGGTTGCCAGTGTCGAATCAAAGGACTGTTGACTTATCAGAGGTTTTAAGGTTATCGTGTGAGATGGCTAATCCGTTGACAGTTTGCGTCCGTGCTAGGCGCATACCGTGTTGACTATCTTAAAGCTATTACTATGTTAACTCGTAATTTTTTGAATTTGTATGTTAATTTGGATTAAGGGGTGAAAAAAAAAAAATAGTAGTACGTAGTACTACTCCCTCCATCCCTTTATTACAGTCTAGTATTCCATTTTGAGCTGTCCCTTAATAAGTGTCCATTTTGTAAAGTTAGTGGGTAAAAGTTGGTGAATTATCTATTTTGTCCCTAAAAGTAGATTCCATTTTGAAAAGTTAGTGAGTAAAAATGTAATGATGATGGGTAAGTAGGAAAAGTGGAGGAAAAAGTTGATGCGAAAAGTATAATGATGATATTTTTTTAATAAGTTGGAGTTACGAAGCAGGATATTTAAAAAGGGACGGAGGGAGTATATAAGAAGAAAAGAAGAAGCTAAAGAAGTGGGGTGGCATGGGCATGGGCATGGGCATGGGCATGGGCATTGGCACCGGCTATTTGTGCAGGCAGGGTTAAAAAATATAGTATATAGATGCGCGCCGCTTCTCTTCTTTCTCTATGATTAATTTTTACCTACTTTTATTTTTCATTTTGTTTAATTGGTTCAATTTCGTCCTATGTAACGATATACAGAACGTCAAAGCATTAATACAAAATGTCCGTTGTTTAGATATTACTAGAACTAACCTCTATTTCCCTCTCTCTCTCTCTCTCTCTCTCTACTGGAATTTATACGAATTAATCTTTTGCCAAAGGAAATAATATTCTATACGATCGACTATATAAACTTGGGAATTAATTTGTTTTTCCTAATTCCCTAGCTATATATATATGGGGAAGGATCTAGGGACAAAAGATTTGTCAATACTTTTGACACTAAATCCTAACCCTTGTTTTGGATGGCTAGGATTAAATTAAAAAGACCACACTCTCTCTCTCTCCCTCTTTTCTGTAGTAGTGGAAACTACTTTTAATTTGCATGCTGACAAAAGATTGCAATTGCAACCACAAGTGAGGGAGGCTGAATCTATATATGTGCCATATATCCCAAGGGAAAGTAGATTTTCCTACCCAAAAAAAATAAAAAAAGAAAGAAATTAAGATAGAAATTAAAGATCAGTGGATTTAATACTAATAATAATTTGATGATAACATCATGCAGCGCATGCTGATCGAGGGGCTGATATCATAGTGACGCCGGCCGTTTAGGATTCCTAATTTCGATTCATTGAGTCTCTTCTTATTTGGATCCAAATACATACGGTACTGCCAAATACATATGCACCAAATTACTGTACAATTTAATCTCCCAATTAAGGACCAGAAACTTCCTTCTTTTTTTTCTTTTATTTTTTACTTTATTGTTTTAAGGTAAAAAAAAGGACTTGATGATCATCCTAATTTACATGGAATTAGACTCTATTGTGGGTGGGGTCAGTAAAAAACTCAACTCTTCCAATTCCTCAAGGGATAATTTACAAATCGCATATACACATGAATTCTATTAATCCATGTAATTAAAATACATTATAAACTTCTGCTCATTAATTTCTTTTTAGTATAATATAGTACGTATTTCGATCGATTCCTAGTATTTATTTATTTGCTTATGTTATGAATCGCCATGTGATCGATGCATGTTTCCCTTAGAAAAATCATGACCAAAACCAAGCACACAAAACCTAGCTCTCTCTTTGAAGGCGTGATCTACATGGTGTGCGTGTTATGGTAAACTCATTTATCGGGAGTACCACATAAACTACCATGTATATATGATGCTTTGGCATTATATAATTGTTCGTTTTGGGGTCTCAAAATCTTTGGGCACGGTTTTTAATAAATTCTCTCTCTCTCTCTCTCTCATTACTCTAAAAAATCTCCCTCAAAACTCAAACCGAATAGGGCTCTTAGTGATCTTCTATACATTGCCTTACTAATTAAGAACGACATAGTAACTGAAATTATTAGAGAGATAATGTACATGAGATGTTTGTACAATTGTACTACTCCCTCTGTACCATATAAAATTAATGGAGTACTCGTTCGTTTACCCTTCTATATTGATTTGAAGTGACAAATTCAAGCTAATTTACGAGCTTTTGTGAAGGGCTCATATTTTGCAAAGGTATAAATGATTACTCTCTCCGTCCCAATTTGGTTTGTCCATTTTTTGACATTTCATTGTCCCAAAATATTTGTCGATCTATTTTAAAAGACCACTGAGTTGCACTTTAAAAAAGTTCTATTTTGTCTAAAATCTACTTCTATAGAATTAATAAGTTTGATTAATTAGGTATGTTTTTGGGACTAGATTTTGGGTTCTAATTAATTTGAAAAGTAAACACTACCAGTTTTTACTCCAGTTTCACCATAATTTCAGAGTTATGGTAAACAAGCTTATCCATTTCTATTAAAATCCAAATTTATAGTCTAAAATATGCTCCCATGGCTATTGCAAACACTTCTATAGAGCACCCATATATTCCTCTCGCTATAAGTAGCAATTACTCTCTCTAGCTTAAGTTTTTAGATGAGTTCATAATTAGCAATCTCATATGGTATCGAAGCAGGCAATGTATCTTGTATTTGAATCGCATTGCCTACCTGATAATTATATACTTGCACATGTCTAGATTGTTAATGGAGAAAAGTTGACAATACGCAAGAGGACATATTGAGGATATAAATAATAAATTTATCTATCTCTAACAACTTAATCCATTCCTCCCACTTTAAATGTCCCCTACAAAAATCCGTACATTTTCAAATCCAAAAAAATATAATTCTATATTTTATTTTTTACACCAAATTAAAGTTACTCTAATTTTGTGTAAAAAAATAAAAAAATAACATATAGAAATATATACTTTGGGGTTTAAAAATGCACGAATTTTCATAGGAGACATTTAAAATGGGCTTGAATGAGTAATTTTTAGAGGATTAAATAATTTCATATTAATCCCCCCAAAAAAAAAAAAAAAAAAAAGAAAAAAAAGAGAGCTAATGGTGGCGAATCTATATAATTTGGAGAATAAAATATTTTTTTCCAATATAGTAATAGTGTTTTTTGAAATCCTTGTGGTGGCTACCGCCGCCACTTGTCCCCCGGGCTCTATCCTTGATATCTACATCTATATTTGACTTGGAAGTAGAAGAAATATATATAGTAGGAGTAATCTTGTTCAATAGAGAGTTCCACAGAGGCTAGCTAGGCAACCACTCATACGTATACTAGTGGACAACTATATTATCGATGACATGCAAATTGCTGTGTACGTCAACACAATATTAATTAAGCATTATTATTAATTGGATCAGGTATATATGCGTCATTCATGATCAGATGATTAAATTAATGTCGATTAGCTAGTAATTAATGTATGTATATATACTCTACTCCTTAATTAATTATTACGTATATACTTCCTTGAATTTGTCCCCAGATGGTATCTCGTTCGGTCGATCGAGGATTTATGTTAATTAGTAACATTAATTAATTTGAATCCATCGTTTACTCAACTGGCCGGAGTAATATATATCTAGTAATTAAGTAGCCAGCCGAGTACATTTTTTGGCTCCAGTAATTACCTAGTACACGTAATCTTCCATCCTATTCCTATTCCTATCTATATAGATTTACTATTTGGCTTGGTCACTATATATATATAGTCATTTTCAAATGAGGAGGTTCTTATTTTAGTTAAAATAAAGACCTCCCCATTTCTCCAATTTTTCGTTCGAATTTTGATGATCCGAGCCACTCAATGTGTTCAGAACGTGATTTTAAGGGTATTCGCGAGAAATCGGCAAAAAAAATGACCGGGAAGGGTTTCATCCGAGTAGTTTTTATTTGAACCGTTTGATAAAAAACAAACAAAAACTGCTCGAATGAAGCCCTTTCCGGTCATTTTTTTTGCTGATTTCTGAAACGTAATCTTAAAATCACGTTTTGAACACATTGAGCGGCTCGGATCATCGAAATTCTATCGGGAAAGAGAGGTCTGCATTTTATTAAGTTAAGGTGGTCCTTACGGGAAGTGAATTATATATATAGCAACCTAGCGAAATAAAAATTTGAACCATTGTCCATTGACTTAATTTTCATAATTAAATGTCAAAACAAACAGTGATGAGGATATTTTTTAGGCATTTACTGTCGAGCGTTGTTCTTTCGACACGTGTCAAGAGGTGACCTGCTCGGTCGGACAGCCGTCGCTCGGTCATATTCAAGTCGCTCGGTCAGATTCCTCCAACCTCGCTGGGACGACAGGATAAGCACTGACTGGGTCAGTACGGTTACACCCGCCGGTATCCTCGGACGTGAGGGGGCAACCCCACGTCCCCTGGATTCCTGGACTACGGAGCCATGACTCCCACGTCCACCACTCACTCCAGTTCGGACGGGAGTCCCCCCACCTCGGGGGACTTCAACCGTCGCCGTGGCCCACGATCTACCACCTTCGTGCCCCTCGCAGGGACACGAACCACCTCGCCTATAAATGGGCAGCTCGTCCATGGGTTTACGGTACGTACTCTACTCGATATACACAGAGCACATAGAATTCTACCCGGACATACTCTTACTAACTTAGCCATCGGAGGGTCCCCGACTGGCAACACCCCCAGTCCCCGCTGTTTTGCAGGAACTCCTTGAAGACGGAGCTCGGATTGACCGTCCAGTTTCAGACATCAACAGTTTGGCGCCGTCTGTGGGAAGCGACGAGTTTCCTACTTCATAAATTCAACTGTTTCAAAACTCCATAGAATGGTCAACACGAGAGCCGGAAGCCAACGAAACGGCCCAGATGGAGAAGACCGTGGTAACCCTCTCCAGGAGCAGGTTAATCAACTTCTCAGATGGTTAATCAGCTCCGGGAGCAGAACGCGGAGCTTCTCCAACGCCTCCCTCAACCAACTCCCCCGGACGAGGAGCGGGAGGCGAGCGGAGATTCACCAGAGATTCAGGGCACCCACCATGGTGGGGACCCCTCCGACACAGCTGATCATCGCCAGTCCACGGGGGCTGGCGATAATAGCTTCGTCGCCCTCCGACACAGGAATGCTCCCAACTCTGGGTCATCATTGGCTCAGGGGGCTGCGTTCAAAGAACTGCAGGAGAAGATGGACCAGGTGCTGAAGCAGGTTAACGATCGAGGATCCAGGACTGTGGAGAATCTGGTTCAGAAGACCAATATCCCTTTCACGGCCGAAGTCACTATTTACCCACTCCCTCAAAAGTTCAGGCTCCCATCGCTTGAGCCTTTTGATGGATTGGGCGACCCGCTCGACCATCTGGAGACATACAAGGCCTTCATGACGTTGCATGCTTGTCCGGACCAGATCATGTGTCGAGCCTTCCCCACTACTTTGAAAGGCTCGGCCAGGGCTTGGTTTGGAAAGCTCAAGCCGGGCTCAATTGGGACGTTCGACGAATTGAGCAAGCTATTCATCGAGCATTTCTACAGCGGACGGCGTCAGCACAGACCAGCTACCTACCTTCTCAACATCAAGCAGAAGGAAGGAGAATCGCTCCGCAATTACCTTAAGCGCTTCAACAACGAGGCGCTCCTAATCGACGAAGTAGACGACAAAGTGGCTCTCACCACCTTTATTGGTGGGCTCCAGCCTACCAAATTCTTCGAATCTGTCTCGGAGAAGCCGCCGTCTAGCATGGCGGAGTTAATGAACAAGGCTCAGAAGCACATCAACGCCGAAGAGGCGATGGCCGCTCGACGTCACTCGGATGAAGCATCAGGCAGTGGTAAACGGAGGCATGAAGCGGAGCATTCCAAACCCCATAAGGAGGCCAAGCCGGAGAAGAAGTCGAGAGGGGAGGATCGTCCACGTGTTCGAGGACGTTTCGAACGGTTCACACCGCTAAACGCAACGCCCGAGCAGGTGCTGGTTCACTTGATCAACGATCCAGAGCTTCGTTGGCCAAAAGCAATGAAACCAGGGGTCCCTAGAGACCGAAGCAAGTATTGTCGCTTCCACAGGGATCATGTGTCACGACCTGAATTTTCAACATAAAGTAAATGACGTTTTATAATAAAAGGACCTCGCGCGCTTGCAGAGGTTCCTTCAAGACAAGCCTGAGCCATCCGCTCGGCCCCAGCACCAGGACAGGCGGGAAGACCGTAACCCTCGCACTAATCCGGAACCCCGCAGAGCACTTGGAGAAATCCACACTATCTCTGGTGGGTATGCCGGGGTGGGCGAGTCCAATACTTCCAGACGTGCCCACGCCCGCAGGTTGCGATCGACAGAGATCCTCCACACCGAGAGGCCTTGGAAGGAAAGGAGAATGGAAGAGCAAACCATCAGTTTTCATGCCAGCGACTCCACAGGCGTCCAACACCCTCACGATGATCCACTAGTGATCACCGTCATTATTGGAAACTTCAAAACCAGCAGGGTCCTTGTTGATAATGGAAGCTCTGCAGATATCCTTTTTTCCGAGGCCTTCCATCAAATGGGGATCCCAAAGGACAAACTGCAGCTTGTCCGGTCCCCGTTGGTGGGTTTCTCCGGCGAAAAGGTTCAACCCATGGGGACGATTGATCTCCCAGTCACCATGGGGGCTGAGCCTTGCCAGATCGTGAAAATGGTCAAGTTCCTCGTTGTGGATTGCCCCTCCGCTTATAACGCAATTCTTGGGCGCGCGGCCCTCAATAGCATGAAGGCGGTTACCTCCACGTACCATCTGGTGATCAAGTTCCCAACCGAGAACGGTGTGGGGTCTCAGAAGGGAGATCAAGCCTCAGCACGAGAATGCTACGTCGCCACCCTTAAAGAGAAACGATCACAAGAAACCTTCGTGGTAGATGCCCTCGAAGTGCGCGACGGGAAGGAGGAAATTCACGCGGAACCAGTAGAAAAGCTGGACAAGGCAGACATAGGAGAAGGCCGGTGTCTTCAGATTGGCTCGCTGCTCCCCACTCAACTAAGGGAGCAGTTGGTCACTTTCCTGAAAGATAACAAGGACGTCTTCGCCTGGTCTCATGCGGACCTGACAGGGATCGATCCCGAGATAATGACCCACCACCTGAATGTGGATCCTACCTTCAAGCCTGTAAAACAAAAACCGAGAATCTTCGGAAAAGAGAGAAGCGATGCCATCCTGGAGGAAATTCAGAAGCTGATCGATGCTGGATTCGTCCAGGAGGTGCAATATCCTGACTGGCTGGCCAACGTAGTGCTAGTCAAAAAGGCGAATGGCAACTGGCGCATGTGTGTGGACTTTAAAGACTTGAACAAAGCTTGCCCGAAGGACAGCTACCCACTCCCCAGGATTGATCAACTAGTTGACTCAACGGCGGGGCATGAACTCTTGAGTTTCATGGACGCTTTCTCTGGGTACAATCAGATCCTGATGCATCCGGCCGACCGAGAAGGTACGTCTTTCATAACCGAGCGAGGGCTATTCTGTTACCGGGTTATGCCGTTCGGACTAAAGAATGCAGGAGCAACCTACCAACGGTTGGTTAACCAGATGTTCGCCGGGCAAATCGGCCGGAATATGGAGGTATACGTAGATGACATGCTTACTAAGAGCAAGTCAGCCTGCGATCACCCAACCGACTTGGCTGAAACCTTCCAAATCCTCAGAAAATTTGGCATGAAGCTTAATCCAACCAAGTGCGCATTCGGTGTAGGAGCAGGAAAATTCCTTGGATTCATGGTTAGCCAGAGAGGAATCGAAGCCAATCCCGAGAAAGTTCAAGCAGTGATCAACATGCAGGCACCAAGAACGATCAAAGAGATTCAATTCCTTACCGGGCGAGTAGCAGTGCTCAACCGATTCGTCAGTCGGTCGACGGACAAGTGCCTCCCCTTCTTCAAAACTCTGCGGAAAGCTTTCGAGTGGACCAACGAATGCGAAGAAGCGTTTGCGCACCTAAAAGCTTACCTCAGCTCTCCCCCCTTACTCTCCCGGGCCATTTCAGGAGAGCAGCTTTACCTATACTTGGCAGTCTCCCCAAACGCAGTCAGTTCAGCCCTATTCAGAGAAGAGCGAGGTATTCAGAAGCCAATTTTCTATGGTAGCAGAGCTTTCCGCGGCCCTGAAGTCAGGTATCCACTCATTGAACAACTAGCTTTTGCTTTGGTTATCTCGGCGAGACGCTTACGTCCTTATTTTTGCTCACACACCATTGTGGTGCTGACCGACCGATCGCTCAAGCAAGTGCTTCAAAAGCCTGAGTTGTCCGGCCGACTCATCCAGTGGTCTATCGAGCTCAGTGAGTTCGATATTGTTTACCAACCGCGCAAGGCAAGGAAGGGACAGATCATGGCAGACTTCCTGGCAGAATTCACTAACCCTTTACAGGATAAAGATGGTGTGGTCAAAACAAAGGATCAAGACGTGGTATGCTGGACAGTCTACGCAGACGGCTCGTCCAACAAATCCGCAAGCGGCGCTGGGATTGTGCTTATCTCCCCATTCGGTGAGCAGATGGAGTAAGCGCTATGGTTCGGATTCAACGCAACCAACAACGAGGCCGAGTACGAAGCAGTCGCTGTCGGGTTGCTACTATGCTCACAGATGGGAGCTAAAGTGGTCAAAGTCCTTAGCGACTCCCAGTTAGTGATCCATCAGTCCAACGGGGAAGCTGAGGCCAAAAACGAGAAGATGAAGAAGTACTCAGAGCTAGTCGCCAAAATCAGAGCAACCTTCGAGACGGTGACGTTCTTGCAGGTCCCACGTGAAGAAAACCAAAAGGCGGACTCCTTGGCTCGCCTGGCAAGTGCTCCTGACGAACACCTGGGGCCCATGACTGCTCTCCAGTACCTTGCAGAACCAAGTATCAATGACCAAAAACCCGAGGAGGTCCAGGTTATCCATTCCCATGCAGAATGGGCGGAATCCATCATTAAATTCCTCCAGGATGGGGAACTTCCCTCGGACAGAAGGGAAGCGAAGAAGCTCAGGTACCGGTCAGCAAGATACCTCCTCCAGGATGGCACCCTCTACAAAAGAGGCTACAGCTACCCTTATCTCAGGTGTGTCTCAGATGTGGAGGGCCAATTCATTCTGAGGGAGATTCATGAAGGAATCTGCGGCAACCATTCCGGGGGCCGAGCGCTGGTATTCAAAGCACTCCGAGCGGGCTATTATTGGCCCACCATGAAGGCCGACTCCAACAACTTCGTGCGCTGATGCGACAAATGTCAACGCTTCGCCAACATTCCCCATCAGCCTCCAGAGCCGCTCACGCCCATCGATAACCCATGGCCGTTCGCGCAATGGGGGATCGACATCATTGGCCCCTTCAAGTTGGGGCCAGGGCAGCACAAGTTTGCCATAGTCGCTATCGACTATTTCACTAAGTGGGTGGAGGCAAAGCCGCTCGCCAAAATCACTCAAAAGGCAGCAAGAGATTTCGTCTGGAAGCACATTGTTTGCAGGTTCGGAATTCCCAATGCCATCGTCTCGGACAACGGCAAGCAATTCGATAATGAGATGATGCGAGATTTCTGGGAGCAGTTCAACACCAAATGCAAATACGCAACTCCTGGTCACCCTCAAGCCAATGGGCAGGCGGAAGTCACCAACCGCACCCTTCTTGGCATCATCAAAACCAGGCTGGACGACGCCAAAGGGTTATGGGCAGGAATGTTACCAAGCACCCTCTGGGCATACCACACCACGTACGCACCCCGACGGGACAAACTCCCTTCCAGTTGGCCTTTGGCTCTGAAGCGGTCATCCCAGTTGAGGTCGCTATCCCAAGCTACAGGGTCCAACACTACAATGCAGAGCAGAACGAGAGGGCCCTCAGCCTAAACCTCGACTTGCTCGAGGAAACCAGGCGAGCGGCCGCAGTCAGAGTGGCCGCATACCAACAGAAGGCGAAGCTTTACTTCGACAAGAAGGTCAAACATAGAGCTTTCCAAGTTGGTGATCTAGTCTTAAAGAAGGTGCTGGAGAAGAAGAAGCTAGGTAAGCTGAATCCGAAGTGGGAAGGCCCGTTCCAGGTCCAAAAAGTCATCAAGTCCGGGGTATACCAACTGGTCACCATGTCTGGTTGGAAACTCCCTCACCCGTGGAACGCGGACAATCTGAAAATTTATTACCAGTAAATTCCAAGTTACTTTTCTTTAAATTTGTTTCTCGACCCTCGTACAGTTGGGTCTAGTGCTGTTCTTTTTCTAGGCTATACGCCTATCCCTATCCCATTCGATGAGTTTTTAGACGATCGATTTGTAATCTCTCTTTTAATCATCAATGGGAATATCCTTGTCTTTTCTTTTCGAAAGATGGTCTTAACAACTTTTCGAACAATGATTGTCCCGGGAAACCACGAATTAGTATAGCGACCCGAAGAGACTAACATGGCCCTCTTCGGTCGGTCAGCGAGTTAACACGCTCTCCTGACAGGACGGCACTCGTCTATAAATAAAACGATTTGAAGAGACTAACATGGCCCTCTTTGGTCGGTCAGCGAGTTAACACGCTCTCCTGACAGGACGGCACTCGTCTATAAATAAAACGATTTGAAGAGACTAACATGGCCTTCTTCGGTCGGTCAGTTAACACGCTCTCCTGACAGGACGGCACTCGTCTATAAATAAAACGATTTGAAGAGACTAACATGGCCCTCTTCAATCGGTCAGCGAGTTAACACGCTCTCCTGCCAGGACGGCGCTCGTCTATAAACAAATGATCTTAAGAAACAAACAGACTCTCCTCAAACAGGCGACGGAACTAAACGAGTTAATACACAGCAGTTTCTTGCAGCATTTCAAAGGGTGAACGGTATCACTTCACTTTCGTTTAAGCTTTATGCATGAGTAACCATATTGCGTGACTCTAGGCCTACCTTTTTTGTACAGTCATTCACAGAGAGGTTTCATGGTGAAAAGGAAATTTTTCATTTAACTAAACCCCTCTTTTAATTCGAGAGGAGGGGGAAGACTCCCGTTACAAAAAAAAAAAGAAAAACCCTGAAACCTAAGCGAGTCCGCAGGAGGCCATTAGTGTGGCCCGTCCTCGCGCCCTCTCTTGGCCTCGGGGGAGGCCGACGGCGAGCCCTCAGGGGAGGTTACCATTCCCCGTGGAGGAGATGGAGTCGCCGGCCGAGGGCCATGAAGGGGGTTCCAGCCTGTTATCAGCAAGAGCCGGACCACTTTCTCCGAGTTGCGAACCGTGTCTTCCATCACCTCCACCCTCGCTGACAGCCCCTCCACGACACCTCTCAGTCCCTGCACCTGCTGGCAAAGGTTCTCCAGAGTGTTGTTGATGTCACGCGACATTTTGCAGACTCTTTCCTTTCTCTCTTTCCCTCAGAAATGAAAAGTTTTGTGGGGGAGAAGGAGTACCAAGGGTCCGCTTTTATAGAAGGAGAGATCAACCAACTCTTTCGAAATTTGAATCAATTAATAACTGCCTTAATGGCGGTAGAAGTGGAAGTGTTGTTAAAATTCCTTGGGAAACTAAACTAAACTACTTTGATGTCTAGCCAGAATGCTCTCCTCGTTTGGTGGGATACACTTGCGCCGACTGCCAGAGCGTACACAATCACTCGCTCGACGGCGTAATTACTACCACTCATTTGTCCGGGTGTCAGCCCAAGAGTACGGGATAGCCTGCATTAATTAATGAAGTGCACCTCACATGATTACTTTCTTATCTGTACAAAGCATGCATTTAATGATCAAATCTGCTTGATTCGGTGAGCCTCTCTCGCCCATCATTGAGATTATCCAGTGCTCCCGAGGGGAACCGCTCGGTCTGACAGACACGCTCGTTCAACACCTATTTATTCGCTCGGCTCTCGACGGATCATTCAGTGTGACACTCCACCCAAAACTCTCGTGGGGCGGAATCAAAGACAAGCAACAGATAAACAGATACAACAACAACGGTCAAGCCCCTAGAGGGACGAACCCCGTTCTCCATCTTGGAATAACAAACAAGAAAATATTGTTATACCCAATTATACGGTGGAATGCCCAGTTATACGGTGGAATGCCTGATTATACGGTGGTGCACACTTCCCCTGATTATACGGTAGTACAGGTTTTTCAGTTGCGAGAATAAAGCAAACTACGTCAAGACAAAAACACAGGAAATTTGGGCATAGAGGCCGGCCAGGTTCAGCTCTGGGCGTCGTCATCTTCGTCATCACCTCCACCACCACCTATCTCGGTGTTCTCCACATCAGACGGAGGCTCAGGCTTCAGTTCGCTCTGGTCAAGGTCGGTATACTTGACCCTCACACGCTTAATGGCTTGCTCGAAGCCACCAGAAAAGTACAGCATTTGCTCGCTAGCGCATTCGTCAGAAGCTTTGTACTCCTCTACCGCCTGGGCAGTAGCGGCCCTCGCTTGGCCGAGATCGCTTTGAAGCTTCAGGATCATGGTGGACTGCCGGGTGGTGGTGTTCTCGGTTGCCTGCTTCAGTGCTCTCAACTCCTCCTCCCTTCCTGACAAGGCCTCCCTCAAGTTCTTCAGGTCTGCCTCGGACTTCTCTTGAACTTCTTTGGCCGCTTGACGCAATCGCTCGGCCTCCTCTCTCGCTCGGCCGGCCTCCTCCACGGCTCGTTGCAGTGCTGAAGGGCAGCCGGAGTGATTTTTCTCTAGCTGCTCCAAGGAGTTGCGACACTCCAGGGCTTGGCGCATGACACCATGAAGCCTTAGCTCTCGGTCGGCCAGCCTCCTAGCAACAACTACTCCTTCAGCAATGGCCTATAGATAACGAATACAGGAATAGTCATTAGGCATCAAGGGGTTTCGTCACAAGAGCGGGTATTGAAAAGCAACACTTACCCTACTCAGATGCAGCTCGAAGTTCCTCAGCAGCTTCTCCACCGGCAGCGAAGCAAGGCCGTCGTAGACAGGTTGGACAAAGGCGTTCAACGCTCGGTGGCTGGCAGACGGGTCCGACATGATGCTCCCTTTCACTGGGATTGTTGCGTAGTCGTTCGCCGCTGGGTATATCAGCCCAGCCATACTTGCCATCTCTGTTTCCGTCCACGGGGCTGCAGGGGTAGAGGGGGATGTTTGGAATGCAACTTTCTTTAAAGAAGTCGGGTCCTTTGCCGTTGGAGAGGGTGGCCGTTCTTTCACGCTTTTCTTCTGTTCGGTCGGACCGGGGAGCTCACCTTCTTTC
The DNA here is from genome assembly GCA_018127125.1 of Rhododendron griersonianum. Taxonomy (NCBI): domain Eukaryota; kingdom Viridiplantae; phylum Streptophyta; class Magnoliopsida; order Ericales; family Ericaceae; genus Rhododendron; species Rhododendron griersonianum. The sequence continues at coordinate 261,494 of CM030794.1, forward strand.
ACGAGGGATTCTAACACCCGGCCGATCGAAATATCGGGGTCCGCCATCTCCGCGACAAGGGCCTCGTCTTTGTCTGTTATCTCCGCAACTCTCTTTCTCTTCTTCTTGCCCAGGGCCTTCAGGGCCGATCCACCGGCTGCTTCCAGCGTTTTTTCCAAAATCTCCTTGCCAATCCTCAGGCGGGAGAGCCTGGTGGGAGCCGCTGGCGGAAGGTTCGTTGGAACGGCCGCTCGGGCCCTCATCTGGGTATAAGCCACCTTGTCAAATGGCTTGATATCTGGAGGTGAGAACACAATTAAAGCAATAGTCAGAAAATGGGAAGGACGCGGTCAAAGACGGATAAGGAGAAGGGATTAAAACGTTACCCGCAGGATTTGGCCCCAGTAGGTGGTCAAACAGCTTCTGAGGGTTCACCAACTCCTCAAAGGGGATCTTCTCTTTCCGCATGGCCGCAATCAGTCCGTCGATGTCTGGGTTGGGGTTCTCCACCCGCCGGAAGTCACTCGGCTCGGGGTCTCCCCACACTGTCTGGATCCCTGGGGTGTTGGCACCAACCACTTCATCACTCTGATACTCCCATCCCTCTCCAGAAATAAAGAAGAACTTCTCTTTCCATTTTTTGACGGACGACGGGTACCCAAACACAATCTGGCGACCGTCAAGTGCTTGGAAGTACCAGAAGCCCGCATCTCCCACCTTCGGGGTATAGCAGTAAAAGAAATCGTCGATCGTCATAGGGCGGCCCTCTGCACCCAGCGCCTCGAACATCATGAATGCCCCAAAGAAGATGTTCCAAGCATTTGGCATAAGCTGCCCAGGGGCAAGCTTCATGCGGCCCAGCAGCTCTCGGACGATCCATGGAAATGGGACTCGCAGCCCAACGAAGAAGGCGTGCTCATAGACACACACCTCGCCCTCCGCAAAGGAGCAAGCCCTCTCTTCCGGACGGGCCGCTCGGAGGGTCACAGAATCCGGGATCTGGTAGGCCGCTCTGATCGTCCCCAGGTCCTCCTCGTAAATCACGCTCACGAGCGTTTCAGCCCTAAAGGACGGGACCTTGACAGCGGTCTCCACATCGATGACATTGGCAGGGGCAGTCTCTTCCATCTCAGGTACAGGGGAATCGGAAGCAAGACGGGAAAGATCCCTCACAAAGTGCAAGAACGGCTCTTGACTGGTGTACGAATGGAGAAGGGGTTTTAGGGCTTGTCGCTCAAAACGGAATCGCAACAACTGGTTCCACACGCGAAGAGCACCAAATAATTCCTTTAATCTGTAATGAGGAACCACGGGCTCGATCGCTTGAAGGGGAAAATCAACCCCGGGTATCGGGTCACCCGGATTGGCGTCTGTTTCTGGATCCAGCGTTGTAAATCGACTTGGGGGGCAGAAAACGAGGAGTGTTGGGGAATAGCTGCATGATCATACTTATACCTTCCTCGGGTGCGCGAATCAAGAAAAATCCTGGGACTTCTCGACCGTCCGATCATGAGCAAGCAGGATCTGCCGCCAGATCCCCAACCGCAGCCGTCCTCGTATCTCGGGAATTTCAAAATTTGGAAAACCCAACTTCACGTGGGGTGTATATTTTGGCGGTTACTCATCATTATCCTCGGGTAAAGGGAGACTTCTTTCCCTCGCATTAACTGCCTCGAGCACCGCGTTCGCAAGCAGAGCAATTATTCCCAGCGTCGAGGCTCGCTCTGCTCGACTTGGGAATGGGGGGCAACTGATGAGGATATTTTTTAGGCATTTACTGTCGAGCGTTGTTCTTTCGACACGTGTCAAGAGGTGACCTGCTCGGTCGGACAGCCGTCGCTCGGTCATATTCAAGTCGCTCGGTCAGATTCCTCCAACCTCGCTGGGACGACAGGATAAGCACTGACTGGGTCAGTACGGTTACACCCGCCGGTATCCTCGGACGTGAGGGGGGCAACCCCACGTCCCCTGGATTCCTGGACTACGGAGCCATGACTCCCACGTCCACCACTCACTCCAGTTCGGACGGGAGTCCCCCCAGCTCGGGGGACTTCAACCGTCGTCGTGGCCCACGATCTACCACCTTCGTGCCCCTCGCAGGGACACGAACCACCTCGCCTATAAATGGGCAGCTCGTCTATGGGTTTACGGTACGTACTCTACTCGATATACACAGAGCACATAGAATTCTACCCAGACATACTCTTACTAACTTAGCCATCGGAGGGTCCCCGACTGGCAACACCCCCAGTCCCCGGACGCTGTTTTGCAGGAACTCCTTGAAGACGGAGCTCGGATTGACCGTCCAGTTTCAGACATCAACAAACAGTACTACTACATACAAGATCTAATGAGGTAAGCTCGATCAGTGTTCAAGACTCTCTCTCTCTCTCTTTCTCTCTCCATAAGATCGATCAGTACTTGTGGAGGCCGGGTTTTAGGATGTAAAATGCATGGTATATATAGTACAGTATATTATTTCAACCATACCAGTGATCGAATGACCGGCCAAATGCCAACTATAAGATCGATCGATCGATCGATCATCAAACTTACTTTACTGCATGCTAGCTGTGCCAAATATATATATACAAGTCACCTAGGCTAATTAATCTAACTGCAAAAGTATAGTGTACTGTAATACTAGCTAGTAAAATACACAAAACGTACTGCATGATCGATGAACACATCTTAATTTCTAGCTAGTTGATGAAATCATGAATGGATCGAATATTGACAGAGACCTCTCACCTGCATGTGCAAACATTTTGGTGAAGTAGTACTAATTAAGTGGAGTAGTAAATTTTGAAGGAATATATACAGTGCCCGGCCCGGCCCGGCCCCCATCAAACCAGGGAAAAGGGGCCTCGATCAACTTGAGTAGCTACCTTAGAAATCGCGGGACTGGACAACGATCGATCCATCGTGACTTGAAAATGAGTACAATTAGCTAGCTAGCACGCCAGGAACAAATTAAGCAAAGATGACACCAGCTTAATTATATGCGTTTGGATAAGCTAGGCAGTAACAAAATCCAAGTTCATAAATATATAATTAATAGATTAGTCTTTCTAAACTTTGTTATCGATCAGCTGTCTTCTTCAATCTGATCAATACATGCAATACTGATCATACGGAGAATGCGCGCAGCAGCTTGCGGATTAGTTCTCCCATCAATATTGATCAAGAATTTATGCTTTTTTGATAAAAAGCCATGTAGGACGTACTCAGAGTCAAGGTGAGAACTTATTTATATTTTTAGTAGAAAAATACACTTGCTTAGGGTTGTTTTTGCTAAATAAGCCAGTTAGTTTATTTTATTTTATTTTTGTCTTTATTAAAAAAATTCGTAATTGAGTATTTTTTTTTTTTTTGGATTATTGATTTGTCACAAGGATTCGACGAGAGGAATCGAAAAAATTAAAAATTATGATCGAAATGCAAATTTTTTTGAATAAAGACAAAAATAAATAAAAAATACAATCTTTTTGACAAACATATAAGCCAAATGCTCCATTCCGCTAAAGGAAGTACTTAATTTTTTTAATTAAAGGTGACGTATTGTGATAGAATGGCATATATATCTCGTAAAACGAAAAAAAAGTACCTAAAAAAAAAAGATACTGATAGACCGGAGTAAGATTAATGTTAAAAGAAACAATACAGCTAGTATAATATAATAGCCAGCCAATTTCAAATCGAGTTGACAAATAGTAGTGCGCGCATATATATAATCATTTGGAAATTAACTTTGCTAGCTATCAGTCTAGTAGTAGGTAATACATATCGATCGAAGTTGGTAATTAGTCGACACACGTGGAATTCAATTCGCCCACCACCATCATATCTCTAGCAGATGAAGGTGGCATGCATAATTATTTATATCCCACAAATTAATGTGCATGACACACTCTGATTTTCGTAATAGTAGTAAATAATTAATGGACGCATGCATTTTCGCAATAGTAGTAATCTTAGCTAGCTAGTAGTGATTCTCCCACTAAGAAATTAAAGGGAGAGACCAATTAATATCAAACACGTACGTATGAAGCAACTTTTTAAGTACTACTCCTACTTATAAAAAGAAACCCTGGAGGCCAGCGCGAGTGCTTTGGAATCATGCATGTTTTCCACGAAATACTCGAGGTGCTTTTATTGGAATCATGTTTTCCACGAAATACTCGATCGAGGAATCATGTTTTAATTAGTAGTAGTAATTAATTTTTTACCCCATGCTTTTCCATCGTGTGAGACTGTCGATCAGTACATAGGTGAAAGTGAAACACAAGCGACTTTCAACTTTCAAGTGCATGTGCTAATTAATCATCATAACCTGCAGCAGGGGCCGGGCCGGGGGTACTTCTTCGATCGTGAAATACAATCATTAGCGCACCTCTTAATTTGATCAGAAAATGACTCACACGTACCCCAACCCAAGGGGATATATGCCTGCCTCTGCCTTATTAGTGCTATATCACTATACTAGATAGGTAGTGCAATTGATTGTTAACTTCCAGTGATCATTTTTTGCTGGGCCGGCGTGCAAATTTTTGTCCAATGCTGGCTTGCATGTCTGGCTGACATCAATGCTGATTTTGTTAGAGATTTTCTAAATAAAAGAGTTGTCGTTTTGGTTTTGAAAATTTCCTTGTTTTCTTAGAATGCTTGTTTTCCTCTTTGTGAGCTTTGTCCCACATTGGATAGTTGAGAGATGTTGGAGTGGTATATATTAGGAAACATTCCTAATGTGAATAACTAATAATCCAGTGTGGTACAGCCCTATGGTGCTCCGCACCATACCGGCGGAGCCGGTGCTTCGCACCAGAACACACCCACACGCGCGCGCGGCGTGGGCTGTGTGGCGTGGGCTGTGGCGCTTTAGCGGCGCACTTTGGGCGTCAGCGCTAGGCGCATTGTAGGCGCCCTTTCTTATTGCGAGGTGGCGCTGACGTGGATGCCGCGTCTTTCTTATTGCGAGGTGGCGCTGACGTGGATGCCGCGTGTCACACGCGTGGCAGGTGAGTCACACGGAGCGGTTCCGATCGGGTGCAACTCGTGCCAACGGGTGCACTGGTTCGTGGGTTACGATCCCAACCGTCGGCCGCGAATGGTCACGATCCAACGGATTGGATTAAATCCGATTGGGTGTGAATGAAACAGTACACCAGTTCGGTGTGACTGGGTGTGACTGATCGATCTAGACCGTAGGATCGAATCCAACGGTCAGAATAGATTGGGTGCGTACCTATTCACAATGGGTGCGTAGTGGCCTATAAATAGACCACTACTTGACAAAATCTGGACAGTAACATACACACATATGTGTGGGCCGAATTTTCCCACATCTCTCTCTACACTTTCTAGCATTCATTCTGCATTCTGTTTTACTGCAGAAAACAGAATTCAGTGATTCTCGGTTCTTAGATTCACACAGCAGGTATTCTGTCCGTTTCGTTAGTGCAAACGAAAACGGAAAGAACTTCGAGTTCGGGCTTCGTTTTATCTTGAAGGCAGGTTCGCTGTAACCCTTTGCATACCAACTGGTGGGGGCAAATACTGTCTTTAGGAAAGCGACATAGTCGTGACTTGAAGTGTTTTCAGCGTTTGTGGAGGTTTCGCCAACAGTTAAGAATTTGCAGCAACAACCGGGTAATTTTTCCAACAATCTAAAGACAGTATTCTGCAATGGCGATGTCTCTACAAAAGATGACGCAAGACTTTATAAAGTTGGAGCGGTTCGAAGGTGGAAATTTCAGGCGTTGGCAGAAGAAGATGCACTTCTTGTTAACCACTTTGAAAGTGGTTTATGTTCTGACTACTCCGAGTCCGGTGATTCCGGAGGAGCCAGATGATGAAACTATGGAGAAGGCCCGTGAAAGGGGCAAATGGGAGAATGATGACTACATCTGTAGAGGACACATTCTCAATGCACTGTCAGATTCACTATTCGATGTCTATCAGAATTCAATGACAGCAAAGGAACTTTGGGATTCACTAAACGATAAGTATCTTTCTAACGACGCCACAAGTAAGAAGTTTCTTGTTAGTCAGTTTATGAATTATCGCATGGTTGATAGTAAGCCGGTCATTGATCAGTTGCATGAGATTCAGTATATTCTCAGTCAGTTTAAGGTAAAGAATATGAATATGGATGAATCTATTGTTGTCTCCTCTATTATTGACAAACTGCCTACATCTTGGAAGGATTACAAAAAGGAACTCAAACATAAGACCGAGGAATTTACCCTTGATCAGTTGGCCCAACATCTTCGGGTGGAGGAAGAGACAAAGCGTCAGGAGGGTAAGGATAGTACTACTTCCAAAGTTCATGTGGTGGAAGAAAGTTCCAACAAGAAACGCAAGAACAAAGGTAATGATAAGGCTTCTGGTAAATGGAAGAAGCAGAAACTGGATCCTACCGATACTGGTTGCTGGCATTGTGGCAAACCTGGGCATCTTAAGAAAGATTGTCGAATCCTCCTGCAAAGGAAGAACTCTGGTGGAAAACCAGGAGCATCTGGGGCAAAGAATTCTAAATTCATTGCTGTTATTTCCGAGGCGAATATCCTCGAAGATGCTGGAGATCGGTGGATTGATTCTGGTGCAACAAAGCATGTCTGCAATGACAAGAGGTTTTTCACAGAGTATAAACCAGTTGCAGATGGCACCGTTTTGTTCATGGAAAATGCGTCAACTGCACCAGTTAAGGGTAAAGGCAAAGTGGATTTGGAGTTCACCTCTGGCAAGACGCTGACTCTTACTGATGTGTATCATGTACCGGAAGTTAGGAAGAATCTCGTGTCTGCAAGTCTACTTAATAAGTATGGCTTTAAGGTTGTGTTTGAATCGGGCAAAATTGTTGTGTCCAAGAGTGGTGTGTTTGTTGGCAAAGGCTATGTAACCGAGGGGATGTTTAAGCTTAACATTAATAACACAGTTGTTTCTGCGTATATGCTTGACTCTATTTCTTTATGGCATACTCGTTTAGGACATATCAGTACAAGGAAAATGGATTGCATGGTTAAATCAGGATTAATTCCTAAATCTGAAAATGATATGATTGATAAATGCAAGATTTGTTTGGAATCAAAGATAACCAGATTGCCATTTCCTAATATAGAGCGGACTTCATCGTTACTTGAATTAATTCATAGTGATGTGTGTGATTTTCATAGCACTCCGACTAGAGGCGGTAAACGTTATATGGCAACATTCATAGATGACTATTCGAAATTTTGCTATGTGTATTTGCTTCATTCCAAAGATGAAGTACTTGATAAATTTATTGCATATAAGACTGAAGTTGAAAATCAATGTGGTTTGCAAATAAAACGTCTTAGGTCTGACAGGGGTGGTGAATATCACTTCCCTGATTACTGTGAATCAGTAGGGATAATACATGAAGTTACTGCACCTTATACACCACAACAGAATGGAGTGGCCGAAAGGAAGAATAGAACTTTATCTGAGATGGTGGTTGCTATGCTAAGCAATGCAGGATTAAGTAAAGGTTTGTGGGGCGAAGCCATACTTACCGCTGCTTATATCCTGAATAGAGTACCTCTCAAAAAGTCTAACATTACTCCATATGAGCTCTGGTCAAAAAAGAAACCGAACCTGAGTATTTTAAGACTTGGGGGTGTAGGGCAATTGTGAGGCTGCCTGGACCTAAAAGGAAGAAACTAGGTCCAAAAGGAATCGAGTGTGTATTCCTTGGATATGCTTTGCACAGTAAAGCATATAGGTTTCTAGTGGCTGAGCATAATGATGTTGTGTCCATCAGCACCATCATTGAATCTCGAGATGCAGTATTTTATGAAAACAGATTTGACAAAATTCCAAGGTTAAAATCTAGTAAGGATTTGGAATCTAATAAAGATTCGGAAGAGTTTCCTTTGATGTCCGAAGAGGACAATGAACCTTTAGAGGTTCCAGTTGAAGGAAATGAACCTGAGGAACAAGTCGAATTGAGAAGGAGCAAACGAGTTCGAATAGAGAGAACTTTTGGTCCTGATTTCATAGTTTATCTAGTTGAAGGTACTAGAGAGACTTCATGTGCTGAAAATGTGTTTTCACTTCATATGGAAAATGATCCTTTGACGTTTGAGGAAGCAATGAAATCGCAAGACGTGGCTTTCTGGAAAGAGGCTATCCAAGATGAGATGGACTCTATTATGGGTAATAATACATGGGTTTTGGCTGATTTACCACCTGGTTCTAAACCAATTGCTTGTAAATGGATTTTCAAGAAGAAAATGAAAATTGATGGAACTATTATTAAGTTCAAGGCCAGACTTGTAGCCAAAGGTTTTACCCAGAAAGAAGGTATCGATTACTTTGATACCTATGCTCCGGTTGCTAGAATCTCAACAATTAGAGTTTTAATTGCTCTTGCTTCTATATACAAGTTTGAGATACACCAAATGGATGTCAAAACTGCATTCCTTAATGGTGAGTTAGATGAGGAAATCTATATGAAGCAACCAGAGGGATTTGTTGTGCAAGGTTATGAGCACAAGGTTTGCAAGCTTGTAAAGTCTCTTTACGGACTTAAGCAAGCGCCTAAGCAATGGCATGAGAAGTTTGACAAGGTGATTGTGTCAAATGGTTTTACAATACACCAATCTGATAAGTGTGTGTATAGTAAGTTCAATGGCAAACGAGGAGTCATTATCTGTTTGTACGTAGATGATATGCTCATTTTTGGTACAGACCAAGGGAGCATTCAGAGTACAAAAGATTTTCTTTCTGCTAACTTTAGTATGAAAGATATGGGTGTTGCTGATGTAATATTGGGTATAAGAATTAAAAGAAATGGTGGTAATTTAATTCTATCCCAGGAACATTACATTGAAAAGATTTTAAAGAAGTTTAATCACTTTGAAAGCAAACCAGTGTCTACTCCGTATGACTCTCAATCGCCATTGGATCATAATGAGGGGAGAGCGGTCTCACAGCTAGAATATTCTAGAGTGATTGGCAGTTTGATGTACGCCATGACAAGTACAAGACTGGACATTGCATATGCGGTGGGGAGGCTTAGTAGGTATACTAATAGTCCTGGGCATGTGCATTGGCATGCAGTACATAGAGTACTGCGATACCTCAAAGGTACTATAGATTATGGAATAGTCTATAGTGGGTATCCTTCGGTTCTAGAAGGATACACTGACGCTAGTTGGATTACTGAGCGGAATGATCACTCGTCAACGAGTGGTTGGGTATTTACACTTGGTGGAGGGTCAATCTCTTGGGGATCTAAGAAGCAAACGCTGATAACAGACTCGACCATGACAGCCGAGTTTGTAGCACTAGCTTCTGGTAGTAAGGAGGCAGAATGGCTAAGAAATCTGTTGCTGGAAATTCCAGTGTGGCCTAAGCCTATGCCACCTGTATCACTGCATTGTGATAGTCAAGCTACGTTGTTGCGAGCGTATAGCCAAGTGTATAATGGAAAGTCCAGGCATATAGGACTTAGACATAGCTATGTGAGACAATTGATTGATGATGGGGTGATAACCATTGATTTTATTAAGTCAAGTCAAAACTTGGCGGATCCTTTTACGAAAGGCCTTGCAAGGGATTTGGTGTTGAAAACATCAAAGGGAATGGGACTTTTGCCCAATTAGTTTGATCACTCCTGGTGGAAACTCAACTCAACCGGTTGATACTCTCAATTTCTTGAGTTCAATGAGAAATTACACCACATGTCGTGATTGAAAACACTTTAAAGTTATTTTACACATTCCAAGGTAAAGTGTTTTGAACCTATAATGTGAATACAAAGGAGGTTGAACTACTTAGTTTTTAATAGATTGTTTTGTGCTAATGTTATAGGAGCACGGATAGCAATCTACCTATGTGAGTGTGGAGGTGGTGCCGCTTCCTATAGGTCACAGGGGCTAGACCTTAGAGCGCTTATGAAATCAAGATAAAGACCCAAGGCCAGTTCATGGGTCAACCGATTGGGATATCTGCATTATTTGAGGGTTATGTGTGAGACACGTCCGGTTGGTCAACAGAGGACAACTAGTTCAAAGACTCGTCTACTATGCTGCCCTGACTAGCTTTGATATGTTTTCACTAAGTGAATAGTTGAAGTCGCAAGACACTATTTATGTATGCGTAAACCTTGTAATAAGAACCGAGAATATTTCATCTGTATTTCGAAAATGGTGGGGGATTGTTAGAGATTTTCTAAATAAAAGAGTTGTCGTTTTGGTTTTGAAAATTTCCTTGTTTCCTTAGAATGCTTGTTTTCCTCTTTGTGAGCTTTGTCCCACATTGGATAGTTGAGAGATGTTGGAGTGGTATATATTAGGAAACATTCCTAATGTGAATAACTAATAATCCAGTGTGGTGCAGCCCTATGGTGCTCCGCACCATACCGGCGGAGCCGGTGCTTCGCACCAGGACACACCCACACGCGCACGCGCACGCGCGCGCGGCGTGGGCGGGTGAGTCATACGGAGCGGTTCCGATCGGGTGCTACTCGTGCCAACGGGTGCTCTGGTTCGTGTGTTGCGATCCCAGCCGTCGGCCGCGTGGATGCCGCGTGTCACACGCGTGGCAGGTGAGTCACACGGAGCGGTTCCGATCGGGTGCAACTCGTGCCAACGGGTGCACTGGTTCGTGGGTTACGATCCCAGCCGTCGGCCGCGAATGGTCACGATCCAACGGATTGGATTAAATCCGATTGGGTGTGAATGAAACAGTACACCAGTTCGGTGTGACTGGGTGTGACTGATCGATCTAGACCGTAGGATCGAATCCAACGGTCAGAATAGATTGGGTGCGTACCTATTCACAATGGGTGCGTAGTGGCCTATAAATAGACCACTACTTGACAAAATCTGGACAGTAACATACACACATATGTGTGGGCCGAATTTTCCCACATCTCTCTCTACACTTTCTAGCATTCATTCTGCATTCTGTTTTACTGCAGAAAACAGAATTCAGTGATTCTCGATTCTTAGATTCACACAGCAGGTATTCTGTCCGTTTCGTTAGTGCAAACGAAAACGGAAAGAACTTGAAGGCAGGTTCGCTGTAACCCTTTGCATACCAACTGGTGGAGGCAAATACTGTCTTTAGGAAAGCGACATAGTCGTGACTTGAAGTGTTTTCAGCGTTTGTGGAGGTTTCGCCAACAGTTCAGAATTTGCAGCAACAACCGGGTAATTTTTCCAACAGATTTTAGGTAAGGATCGAGTAGGACTACATCTAGATCGAGATTTGTGGATGCCCTTGGAAACTCGATCTGTACGTTGTTCCTCTCTTGCCGTAGGTAAAAGACCATTGCAGCAGCCCAAAGCTAACTTCTTCCTTTTTATTCTTTGGTTTTTTTTTTTGGTACTTCGGAATATAGATAGCCCAAGCTAACTTCCCCCAGCTGAATCAAAAGACTTGCCTCAAAGCCTAGCTCCCAATAAGCCAGCTAATTAATTTCCATGCTCCAAGGCTTCTGGGACTTATTAGAAACCAAGCAAAGGGGGGTGGGTAACTTACCTTCCAGATCGACTTGCCTAGGGTACTGATCAGTCACTGACAATCGAAAAACAACACAAGTGATTAATTTAGAGACTGATTCAGTCCCATGCCGGCTGGCTGGCTGGCTGGCATAGAGAGCAGTCAGCAGACGATCGAGGATAGCACTCCCTAATCTCTAAACTTGTCTTTAGTTCTCATTTTACCACTTACGGCCATCCAAACAATGAAATTATGTTGATAGCAGTGGCGGCTTCAGGAATTTGTGCTAGGATGTTCAGAAATTACCTTAATTCTACTGGCTGATTATTAACTAATAATATATGTACAAAATTTCATAAATTAGTATAAATAGTGCGGTCAAAAAACATACCCTCTATTCTAAAAAAATTAACTACGAGGCAAAATGAGAACTCAAAAATATATACTACTATTATTTTTGGGAATTGATATTCACACTCCCTTTTTTGTTATCCACACTCCCTTTTTTGTCTTTTTGCAAAAAAAAAACACACACTTTCAATACTAAAAAACAAAAAAGGGAGTGTGGATAACATAAAATGGAGTGTGAATATCAATTCCTTTATTTTTTACAAGAAAATTAGTTTTTTTGAAAGTTGTCGTATTGCGTATAGACAATGTTTCAAGAATGGAGGCGGTAATATTTTACAGTTGTCCTAGACGAATTCTCATATTTTGTGTCAGCGTTTAACCAAGCTTATTAATCTACTAAAACCATTTGGAAAGAAATTGTAACGAGTATGTTGGGGTTGCCCTTCTCGAAAATATGTTGTTCTATAAGATGAGATTTTTTATCGTAATCTTAAATTTGAAGAAATATTATTGAAGTTAACGGGATTTTACAACATAGTTAAATTTTTGTAAAGCTTTTGTCCATAATTCTATAATTAAGTTAATTAAACTAAATAAAAAAATATATAGTTATTGTCATGAATGCAAAATTAATACATTTATATCATCGACAATAAAGATGGAGAGAGAATGCATAGCATAATACTTACCCCTATAGATTCTTCTCTTTCTCTTTCTTTTTTTTCTTTTTTCATTATGATTGTGAGCTGTATTTGAGGTAATGTGTTAGGTATTTAAATATGAATTACCTGAATTGATAGGCTGTAATTGAGTGGTTAATTGGTTTTGGGTTGAGTGTTCAATTCTTTTTGGGTTAGGTGTTCAAGACTATTACAAATGGATGTTCATTAACATTTGAGTTGGGTGTTCAAAATAAAGTTAGTCCAAAATTTTTACATGTATTCTCAACAAAAAAATTTGTTTTGGGTGTTCAAATGACCATGGAAGCATACATGTAGAGCCGCCTCTGGTTGATAGAGCACAAGTACCCCGCCCCTGCTTTAAGATTAATAAAACTGCTTTTGTATTGTTAAGCTAGCTTACATTAATTTACTTTCTTCTGAATCTTTCTTACAGCAGGGGTGTAGCACTAGTACTCTACTTGCCTATAAAGGCGACGGCATTAAGTTCACCGCGATCAAAACTTTCCGAGGAATAAAGACTGACGGGCCTTCCTGTACCATAGCCCATCAAATTAATTATAGTTTTATTTTGCTTTTTTTTTTACAATTCTTATTTTCCTTGTCCTTGTTTTTCGTGTTCTTGAATCTGTCAGATGTCGGAGTTCATATTATCATTGTTTGGCAGCGGCTATTAATCATATCATGAATCTCTAAGAACCTTTCCAACTGTAAAATATTGAAGTACTAAAAGGGCAAAAAAAAAAAAAGGAGAGAGATGCTACATACACTACCATCAATCCACTACATTTTTTGTGGGGCTCACCCCGGGTCCCAAAAAAATACATTAAAATGTCCATAAATTTTAGAATAATATTTTATGTGGCCCTGTAATATTTTATGAACATTTTTCTGTATTTTTTTGGGACCCGGAGTGGACCCTACAAAGCATGTAGTGAATGATGTAGTGGTTCGATGTAGTGTACCTAGACTTATTGAAAAAGATATATCATAATTTCACAGAAAAACACTTCCTCAGTCAGTATTAATCGAAGGGTTGCTTTGCTGTTCGTCATGACATTTTGGAACCTAATTTCTTGAAAAGGAGGGTCGATCTCCATTTCAATAACGAAACGGTGGAGTTAAATCGAAACCATAAATCGAAGTGTGGCAGCCACTGTAAATTTGCATATGCATGCTACGAGAACGTTTCATTGAAGACAACACAGATATAAGAATCCGGACACAAGTAGTAATAAATTCCAAAGTCACAACTGCACCAGCCACTGGATATAGGACAGGGAAGACACACAATGAAGTTTTCATAAGACACAATACCACTTCATGGATAGCAACAATAGTTATCACACAAAATGCATTTTGGTCCAAAGCCCAAACACCACAAGTGACCAACTTAACTCACTGGTCCTTTTTGGTAAATTGTCGCAAAGCAAATGCTAATCCCACGATCAACAGGGGTACCAAAAATTGCAGTATCTTAGCCAGGATTCCAGGAGACTGGTTAGGAGCGGACGATGCTTTTGAAGGTGGTTTGTAATACTCTCTTGCCGGAATAGTGGAGCTATCAACCTCACCAACCAAGTACTTGCTCATCATCTCTCTTGCAGAATCACTGTGGCCCACATCTTCAAAATCATCTGTTGCATCTTTCCCTGCAAAAAACCACTCATATTTGATATAGATTTAAATATTGGCGTTGACGAAAAAAATGCTAGGCAAGTATATAGCCATATAATTTTACCAGTTGCTGTTATCAAGACTTCATCTCCTCCAGGATGATCATCCAAGAACGAGGTTACGTCATACACCTAAAACAGAGGTTTACGACTGCCAGTCAACAAAAGGCGGGAAAATTTTGACCACTGGCTACTTAAGCGGAGCCCTTTGATACTTGTCTAAACTTCAATGGTTAACCAGCTATATACAGCTGAGAATAAAGGTATCCTTTTTCACAGTTTCACTACTACTTTTCTATCTTTTTTGGAGGGAATGGTGCTTTTAACTTATTGGGACATATAAGAAGTAGAAACAGCAGAGGATGGACTAAACCCTCCAACCAACCTATCACTAACATATCACAATCAACAGTCCACTAACTTAATTGGCCATTGTATCATGCCAGTTAGCATCTCTCACTACATGTGCCATCGTGAAGTTGCAATTGCACCTCTGTAAAACAAACCTTGAATCTTCCATCAACCCTTTGAGTTGAAAGGTTTGGACAGCTGCATCTGCATTGTTCATGAGATCTATCACCTGCTCTAAGTTGATTCAACAAGTCCATCTGTTAAGAATATGTTGATAAACAGTATACGCCCAGCAATTGAACTTCTGTGGGATAGGGTGATTGAAGAGCGATAGGGTCCAAGGGGAATCGAAATCCAGAAGGCAACAAAGGCAGTCCAGAATCCCCAAACCATACACAAAGAGTTGTCTTTTCATTACTTGGGATACGCCGTGAACAATTCTTCCATCGATATTTTGAAGTACAATACCCAAAATTGCAGGTTCTTTAAAATTAATTTCTCGCACTTTGGACTTTTGTTGCCTAAAAAAGGGTGGTGACTATTCCACGACAGTATTTAATAGGGACACGACAAATTCCACGGACTGACTATTGTACCCTCCTCAGTCAAAACGGAGCAACCCAATCCTCCTCGTCAAAACAACTCACTTTCCCTCTTTGCTTTCTCTCTTTCCTCTTTCTCTTGGCTTACGATCAAAAAATAAAAATCATCGCCATCAGGAAACAATCCTCAATCCTCATTTCTCTCACTCCAATTTCTCTACTCGCCTTCCTGAATTTCTCCCTCCCCTCTTTAATTCCTTCACTACAAGACCCATTTCTCTCTCTCTCTCTCTCTCTCTCTCTCTCTCTCTCTCTCCTCATCCTCTCTCACTAGAAATTAACCACTGTCACCCCATCCAACCCCCTTCAATCGCATCTTAATTTCCAACACAGGTACCATTCGGAATCTTCTGTATATTTAAAATTTAGACTCAGAGTGGTAACATAATTTTATAGAAAGAAAATGAATCTTTTTAATCAACAATAAGAAATGAAGAGGATAGAAAAATTCCCATTTTCTCTGTTCTCTCTTCTCTCTCCACCCTTGGTGTGATGTTTGCAGACCACCCCTTTTTCACTTGATAAAAAGTAACTAATGGGCATGGATGTGTTGCTTATTCGAAGTACACTGTTGTCATATGGGCAAAGGAAGTCATCGTGATCTGGTGATCTTATGCGGCGAGGAAGAGGCTGGGTTTGTTGACTCCTACGTGAGTTTCAAAAGAATGCTGAGATTGATTCAATTCAAGCATATTAATATTCAGATTTGAGGCATTCCCAATGGTTGCCTCCGGCAACCAATCCACAAAATCAATTGGAGGTAAAGAGGGGCAGAGGAGACAGGAGAGTAGAGAGGGAAGCGGCACAAGTGGGTCTTTTACGTCTAAAAATCTGTAGTGGCGAGGAGGATTGGGTTGCTTCGTTTTGATTGAGGGTACAATAGTCAGTCCGTGGAATTTGTAGTGTCACTAACAAATACTGCCGTGGAATCATCACCTCCCCCTAAAAAATCATAAAAGTTTCATTACAGGTTCTTTTAAAAATTGTTCTTTGTTCTATTTGTCTTGAAAATTGTGAAAAAGAAAAAAAGTAGAATCAATGAGAAATCTTCAAGGAACAAGTACAGCTGTACTTAAGATGATATTCATCCCACCAATCATACAAATTGGTATGCGGGGCACTGCGTTAAAATGAAAACGCTTTCACTATACGCTATAGATTCCAAGACTGAATAGAAAACTAAAGGAAAACGAGGAAGGAAAACTTGAATAAAATTAGTATCTCACTGCTTCAATTACTTCAAATTCCTCAATGGCTTTTTGAAGAAAAGATGCACCATTTGAACTACTTACACATCAAAGAAGCCGGCGTATAAGTTGTCCATCATAATACACGAAAATGTGATAACAATATGAACTCCTAGTTTCTAGTCTGGAGAAAATCAATTAGATTACCCCAATTAAAACCCATGATATAAAGTCAAAGTTTTGTCAACTTGGAAAACAGAACGGAAAATTATTACTGCTACTTACTACTGGAGCACGGCCACGTGGTGCTCTAGGGGCCTTCTCCACCACACATTTGTGTGGGCTCCACCACCAAGTCTGTGTGATGTAGAAGGCCCGTGAAGCGCCATATGGCGGTGCTCCAAGAGCACTAAATAATCACTCCCAACAAACATGAAAACTAAGCACTAAATCATGATCTGTCACAAACGAATAAGTGGCTTTGTGTACCATGAAAAATCCATTGATTTAGCGTAGCTGTGTAGGATTGATCATTCCTTTGCCTTATCTCTGACTTCCCCCTACCACTAGAGGCTATTCCCAATAGAGAGAGCACCACAATTTAAAGGCCATCCAGAACCAAATAGATCGATTTTGTATTCTGAAGAAAGACCCAAGAATGCATTCAGAAGCTTCACATTATGCTGGAGCTTTACTGTAGTGCTACCTGGGTTAGATATTTACAATGTGCTCTCATCCCAGGGTTCATGACATTATTTCTCAAATTCTACTACTTATAAGTGCAATCTAAATTTTTCCCGAGAGCACTTAGACAATTCAGTTCGTGTGCAGGGAAGTCTGCTGGTAGGAATTCCTCAGGGCATATTACAGTTTTTCAACAAGGGGGTGGAAGTTTTAAAATTAGATATTCAAAGCATACTAAAAGATGTATAGTAATTTTTTAATTTTTTTTAAAAGAAAAGTGGAGAGTGATAATCATATCTCAATTGATTATATATCCTAGTGCTCCTTTTTTTTTTTTTCTTTTCTTTTCTTCAGAACGAGACCAATCATGCTGCTAAGATTAAATTTTGTTAACTGATTAAAAGAATTGAGTTGACCGAATCAGATTGATTTCCGGGTTGCCTGAGGCACCATGAAGACTTCACTCAGTTCTTGCTTAAATAAGTAGTGATAAACAAACAATATTCCCACCCACGTGATTCAAAAAAGAAATCCGAAAAGATACTAATTTTGCAGCAAGTCATGAATCTTGGCAATGCACAAACAGGAAAACCAGATGACAAGTAATATTCGATCAACAGAAATAGAGTGCAAGTAAAATTAGAGAGAACCGACCTTTCCAGAGATGATAAGCCAACAATCCCCTTTATGGTTGTGCTTTGCAACCTCCTCAAATGGATGAACTACTTGTAGATTTGAAGTCATCTCTCTCTTCGCTTAAAACTGCTCACCACCAAACCAATCTATCTATCGCCACCACAAACAAATACAGAGAGATCCACAAACATAATTGTCAGATTCAACATTTGAAGTCTGTAATAAATAAGCTCAAATTAACAAGGACAGTGATTCGGAGATACCAAGAGAAAAGTTCTGTAGAACTCGAGAGAGAGAGAGAGAGAGCCTATCGAACTGCTGTAGTCAAACCTATTTTTAGTCCCTCCAAGTTTCCATATTATGCTATTAAGGCCTTCTATTCTCAGATATTTACTTTTTGACCCATATCGAAAAGGCTGGTTCATGACATTACTGAAGCAACTACATGCAACAAATTCTTTATCACACAACAATGCCAAAACAATTTCCGAAGAAATTAGTGTACAAAACAGATACTGATCGCATAGTTCATTGGTTCATATATATGAAAATCGAAGAAGACATAATTATGCCTTAACAAGAGAATTATTTCATGACATGATAACGAGAATACACTTCTAAGAAACCAGAGACTTGAGACTTCTTCACAGCTTAGATTATAGCATCTGCATCAAAAAGAAAAAAAGAAAAGAAAAAGACACATTAGTCTACGTAGCAGTAGATGATAATGACCACTTGAAAGTGTGACATACGTACATTGGATCTTCAAAACTAACAACGTATATATTTGATTTTCGAGGGATTCAACCTTGTGAGACCTTATCTTAGGGAGGCAAGTCTTTTGGCTGTTGTCTACTTCATGCCCACCCTACCAGATTCCTTAGGGTGAATATCGAATTCGAATTACCACTCCCTTGATAAAATTAAAAGATCGAAGACATCTAGGATAGAATACGGTTAGTAATTCGAAGAAGGGGAAACCGCGCTGTTCATTGAGCTAGTGGTAGGCAGTACGCATTTTATCTGACCACCACCCTCCCCTTTGTGATCTTGATTATGAACAGCTTTTGCTTCAAGTACGTCTGGATGGACCTTCCTCTTCAGCATCCTTCTCATCAACTACAGTACATAATGCATTATACAACTGGAAATTAATAATTGTTAACTGAAATAAGTCCAACTTCCTAGGAACATCCTTCAACTAAATTAATTGAAACAAATCAACACAAATTGACTCGTATCAAGAATTAAGTAGTACTGCGAATATTGCATTATTTTCTTTTACATCGCAATTTGCTCTGTACATTAAGTAGACCTATATAGCTAACATAAAAGAGGCATAGTGAGCAAGGAAAGCAGATACTACAAAGAGAGATATAAAATTAAAAAAAAAAGAAGAAGACATGCATGGACGGACTCACTTGATTCAGTTTAGTATCCTCTCCAACACGGGGGATGAGCTTCTTGAGTCCTTTTTTTACTCTTAAAATAAAATTAATCGTATGGTTGTTATTCGTAACAGGCCTCTTGTAATAACTGATATCTAGATTGTGGTTGGTGCGATCTGGGTTTGTGTCGTTGATCCCATCAGAATCAGTTGTTCTCTCTTTTTTCTTCTTCATCTTGTTCCCCTTTTCACCCTCCGAGTCCCATGCCATCCAACTTCACATGACATTTTCAGTTCATTTTTATTCTGGGCAATTTTGCCATAACAGGAGCCACAATATCCAAATGTTGCGAACAGTACCAGGGGATCAAGTTCTATTTCTTTACACTCTTTCGAGTCATATAATTCTCATGATCATCATATATATAAGAACTCCTGGTCATAGTCTTCTTCACCACTACTTAATTCTTGTTTTTCAACTACTTTGACATTTTTTTTTTCTCATCAAAATCGCTCAATGGATCAAACCCAAATGTGCCAAACTGCCAATAGTGGGAATGCCATCCCTCCAACCTTCGAATCCATTTACCAGTTTGACATTTTCGAGTAGCACTTGTGTTTCTGTTTAAATATTGGTAACCAACTCAGCCACCTTCTTCATATATTTTCACTACACACATCCGCACAAGGTCACAACATTTGTGTACCCAAAAATGTTGGCAATATTGGTAACGGTGACACTGTAAAAAAAAAAAAAAGAAGAGAAAAACAACGATCGAAATTAGAAATAGAATGATGGGACCCACTTTGTTTGGTTGTCAGTTTTGAGATTAATTTTTGAGATAAAAATATACTATAGGTTTGCATATTTTTTTGTCTTTAGTAAATTTTTTTAACATTTTAACAAACTCTTTTACTTTTTGAATGTATGCTATGTACATCCAAAAAGTATAAAATAAGTAAAAAATTTGACAAAAAATCACTAAAGACGAAAAAAAACGAATGACGAAACAATCTAAAATTTTGGAAAGATTATTTCTGAGAGGAGAACCAAACAAAGTGATTCATAATTCTTGATTTTATCACTTTAGAGCAAAATACTCAACCATGGCCCCAGCAAAAAATCTCGCAAGACCATTGATTTTGAATTGAGAATGTAATTAAACCAAACCATTGTCAAATTCCCAACCTAGAATCCTTAATAAATCCCTAGGTTCCAAGACTTTTCCATGCGTTAAGCTCCTGGCTGTGAAGCATCGGCACTGCCAGAGACCACCGTATCTTTGTTGGAACTCCAGGGACATGCGACACACCGGGAACACATAACGTGATGTGTCCATTAAATTTTAATTTTTGGGGACACGTACTGCAGGATGATTATTATTAATTTTGAAAGCTTTTTCGGGGTAAAATATGTAAAACTTTGCAAGTATTATGCCAAAAGTTAACTATAAGACATGTGTAATAGGCATACACCGCCGGTTGCTAATGCCTTCGATAGGTGTCCTAATCTAATCGGAGTATTTAGTGGTTGCATTGTACATTTGTATCCATGTCTGTGCCCCCGTCATGTCCGTGTCCATACCATGCTACATAGCTCTCCGCTCAACACAGTTTTCAAAATGATGTCCGCTGATTGTTTAACATAGGCCTTCCTAGCCCTTCCCTTTTCTTTTCTTTTTTTTTTTTTGTGAGATTCGTCACCTATTAGGCGGTGTTTGATTAACATAAACAAGTCAGTTGATTTGAGATAAACAAGTCATGGGTAAAGTCTACCGAACACTCAAATATGCGGGGCTCACATTCCTAAGAGCGATGGTGCGCATGCATGCCAGTTTCTCTGTCTAAGTAGATCGAAGCACCCGCGTGTGGTATCAAGTTTTAACTAAATTTTGCAATGCATGCATGTAACTTGACAAAAGAACAATTTATTTCTTAGCTCCGTAATGTCTAACACATTCCAGGCTCACCAAACATAATGAAGCTGGCCATGGACCTTGATCTTCAGTTACCTTCCATGATAGAGGAAAGCAAAACACTGAAGAATCCATATCCATGTCCCTTTTACCATAACTCTACATAATATCACTCACATTATCCCATTATTGTAGTACATGAAAGTGAAATCAATACCCTTACTTAGTTTCTTTCTTCTTCTTTCTCTCTGTAATTGTATTAGCCGTTTGTGCGGTCCTTGATGTGTATTCCATGGCCTCCACCACTATTGGGCTTTCTAGAAAGGGAGAGGTGGACCCCAGGGTCATGGTGAGTACAAGAACAATTGAAGAGAATCGAATTGTTCACACCCTGCACGTTGCTGTTCATAAAGGCCTTCAATGGAGGTGACGAAATAGTTTTGTCACTTTTGTCCTTGCTCTTTATCCTTCCTTCTTCGTTACTGCTATTGCTGCCATCACTTCTTAATTTTCCACCACCTCTCGAACCTCTGGGGTCGCCTTTCATGTGAAGGCCAGGAGGGTTTCCGCCACCAAACTCATGTATTTTTTGGGAATTAGGGGTACGGCCTAACTCCATGATCGCACCTTTGTTTTCACCTGCAATTGTGACGACCCTCATCCCAAACTCTTCAGAATCAGATAGCTTCTTGTAATGGTTGTCGTTTTCTTTCGCTTTGTTGTCTCTAGTTAGGTCTTGCTTCCGATTCATGGCAATTCCAGGGATGTTGTTCCCGCTGACATACACCTTAGGTGTAGTTCCAATGGTTTCTTGGACCAGAATAGTTTTCTGCTCAGCTTCTGGAGGAATGTTGGCATGGTGATCCGTGTCAGACTTCAATTGGGCTGGGGGTAATGTTAGTGGAGATGGTGGATGAGCGAGGGGACTGATCTGTGGAGATGGGGCTTTTGGTTGAGTTAATTCGCCAATTTTGGGGAAGCGTGTTGAGGTTGGCATCCAAGCAGTCGTGATGGCTGTGGGGGCAACGACGGGTATGGGGGAAGGAGGTGGTGGTGGTGCTGCTGCTGGGGATGGCGACAATGGTTTTGGTGGTGGGGGACTTGTTGGCAGAGGAGATGAAGGAACATAGGTGGCTCTTGGTTTTGGAGAGGGGGGCAATGAAGAGGATGCAATTTGAAGAGGTGTTGAAGTTGGTGATGATTTTGGGGAAGGAGTGGATGCTTTGATGATAGGTGATGTTGGAACAGATGATGTTGTGGCTACGGGTGGTGGTGGTGCCACGACAGCCCGTGGTGGTGCTGGAGCAATGGGGGAAGGAGGTGGTGGAGTTGGCTGCCGTGGTTCGGGTGGTGGTGGGGCAGGTGCTTGGGTCACTCGCTGTGGAGATGGTGGGGTAGGTGCTTGAGGTGATGAGGGTGGAGGAGGTGGTGGGATAGGTTCTTGAGGTGGTGGTGGCTGAGTTACTGGTGTAACAAATGTTTGGGTTACTGTGGGCCGGACAAATGGTGGCCTTGGCTGGGGAGCCGGTGGGCCAGCAGATGGAGCTGGTGGTGGAGCAGGAGCTGGGGTGGGGGCAGAGGCTGGACGAGCCATTGAAGCTAACCGGAACCATGGGCGAGCTGGGGGTTGCTGGCTTGCCATGATTTCTTAAAATGGTAGAGGGTATTTCAGGCTACAAAAGTACTCGTGTATATGTGTATCTCGGAACAACAAATATAGAAATGAGCACTTGAAGTTGAATGAAAGGCTGTTGTATGATCCTATATATATAGCTTAGTGGGTTATGATCATCTACCGGGCATCATGAATCATGCCTACATGCACACACAGTCGCAAGGAGAGAGAGAGAGAGAGAGAGAGAGAGAGAGAGAGAGAGGAATGGGGGAGAGAGAATCTGATTCATTAAAGCACATGCTGCATGCTCTAATCAAAAGCCAAAAAAATTCAGTCACCTGGCAAGATAGGTATCAACAACAAATCAGCTGGGGTCGTTCTTTAGAAAAATGGGAAGCGTAAAGGAGTGCCCTTTGGCCGCATCTTTAATGCATTGGCCTTCAGCAGAAGTTATTTTCTTTAATTCTGTTTCAACATGCATGAGACATTAAAAGCATCCAAACCTCCGCGGAAGTGAATTAGAGAAAGAAAATTTGTCTCTGTTTGGAAACCTACGGTCATTCTGCTGGCACATCGATCAATATTAGGCTACTCGAATACTGAAATGGAACTACTGCCCTCTTGGCGGCGCACAACAAGAGGGCGCACAATCTCTTTGTTTTGATGGTAATTAATTAGAGAGATAGGCGTAGCAATTACATGTGTTAACAGCACAAACAAACACTTTGCCATGATGAGATCGAGATGCTTGAATTGACATTCACTAAAGGGATTTGTGTTACCCGTTGTTGTCTATATATGCCTTGCTTCTGACTTTTACTTGTTGAAAGAAATGATGCTCTCTGCCCTCCACTTTTCTTTTCATTTGTTTGCCTTTAGCATTTACTAGTACTAGTAACTTGAATACCCTACCAATCCGAGGCTGATCAGATGATCTTATTCGGGCCTTGGGGGAAGTTCAATTCTGGATTATTTTTAATACAGCACACTGGACCAATGCTTTTGAAAATTCCCTTGGCTCTTTCTTTCTATTGCACTCTCTGTGTTGTATTCGAAAAGTTGTGAGGGATTCTTTCTTTTTAATTAATTAATTAATTTATTCTTTCTTTCTTTGATAGGACTAAGAAGAATATCAGAAATGCAAAAAAGCGGAGATTCTTAGTATTACCCAGAATGAGAAGAAAAGAATTTAATTGCAAAACCCCAAACAACAATACAACAAATATAGCCCAAGCCTACTATAGGGAGGGAGATAGTGGCGACTCCAGGATTTTACAAATATGGGGTCATTTACAAATTGAAAGTTGAGATTTTTCCTTTTAGTTCAAGAGTAGAGAAAAGTCGTTCAAATTGATATGACTTTTCTTAGCATAATTTCTTGAATAGGACTAATAAATTAAGATGAATTTTCCATTGGGACTGGTTTCTATTCGAAATTCTATCCATGTTTTTTACCTCAATAAAACAAACCAATGCTAAAAGATTCATATAAGAGCCTCCCCTACCCTTGCCATTTCAAAACTCAAACTCAAATTCAAGTAAAAATTCATAAAAACTCATTCTAACCCATGACTCAAATTTATAGTCAATGAATGTTACTTAACTCAATACAATACTATAAGAACGAATTTAGGGACTCTGTAGTGCATGAGTATACTACAAAGGTGTAGTGCAACATTCCACCCGTCCACCTGTCCAGAGAGAGAGAGAGAGCGGGGGGGGAGAATTGGTGGTTGGTTTTCATAATGGGATAATTATCAAGTGTTTTGCATCCTACAATGGTGTCAAGCTATATTTTGATGGGGTCATTTCCTATCTACTCCAAAATTATACTCCAATAGCAGGGGATTTTTTTCCCACCGTGGGGTCAGGCGACCCCATATTGTTGTATGTAGCGGCGCCACTGGAGGAAGATATTGAGAAAGTCTACAGCCAAGTCAAATGGCCCCCCAATTTCCATTAATACATTTTTTTACTCTGCATGTGGTGAATCCACCCTATAAACGATACGGATTACTCAAAATCTTTTTTATTCATCTTAAGCAGCTGATTGGAATTGTTACGACAACGATTTGATTTGTATTTTATGGGATTGTATACAGTTACCAATGGTCTTTGATTCTCTGCATCGAGTATCTTGCGTGTCTATCGTAACAAATAAGTGTAGCAAGGACCCACTGCTGTCAGCTTCAAGGTTGCATTGTTGTACAAGGGGGGAAAATGGACACAACGGCTATTTCTACGGCCTCTCACATAGAGAATGAGATCTGTATATGTGTAGGTTCCACTTAATGTGAGACGAAGAGCGCTACATATTACCGTTGTATTGAAAATTTTCTCGTACAAGTGGTTGTTGCAATGTTTGAACTAGATCCTATTTTATTATTATTATTATTACTATCATTAGAGCCTATTGATTATTGTGATTTGGCAATAACTATGGCTCAGGGATCATTTACTGATAGATAAATTGCTATCTTTTCTGTGGAAAAATTCTTGATGTATTTGCATCTTCCAATTTATTTTAATGGGGGAAATTTGACCGTCCATGATTTTCAATCACTCATCAAAACAAATAAGATAGTCCACTTTATGGATTTATTTAGATCTAACTGACATAGAACGAGGATTCACTCATATGTCAGCCCACATAAATAAATTTTTGGGCCGAGTACAATGGGCTTCAACAACCAGCCTGGCTTGTGACAACAGCATGCCCTAGAAGGAAGCAAAAGTTCAACCCAGAAACATTCTCACGACATAATAATGTCCTATTCATCCGGTAAAATGAAAAAGAAAGAAATGAGTAAATTTTAAGGCACTTGCACCTAAGGAATATAATTATTTTTTAAATAAAAATGGAGAAGATTATATATACTTAATAATAGTCCAGCGGCACTTACACACCAAGTCCGTTACAAAATTTTTGGATAAAGCCAAATTAATCGTCTAACTATTGTAAACGAGAAAAGCACAAGGCAGCCTATCGGCATGGACTATCCCATAGCACGGACCGTCTTACGAGCATAATCCATCTCAATCACCCAAGCTCAATCAAAGAATTCCATTGTTTAACTTCGTATTTGAATACCACATATATAAATATGAAACAGATTGAAAGATAAAATTATTCCACAAAACTGAAACAAGTTCTAGTTAAACAACTGGTCCGAATATTAAAATCTAAACTTATACATATACAAATTAAGTTACTTGACTCGGTACTTCATCTTCCCTAGAGAATGGAGTTTAGCCATTGAAGCCAGAGTCATGTCCATGCGCAACCCTATTTCTCTTCGTCACAGCCTCTCACGGCCTCCACGATCGAGAGACCTCGTCCAGCAACCGACTGCCGATGTCAGTAGGAAACTTATGTTAATACTAGTGCTTACCCATGCCTACGGCACTACGCACCCCGGTAGTGCCGTAGGCATGGACATTTTTGTAATATATTTTTGTTTTTTTATGCTAACGTCAAAAGCCGAGCAATGGGTAAAAAGATTTGATGGCATTTTTGAAATATATTTGTGAGAGTGTGGGTGTTTTCTTAAGAGAGTTGAAGAGTACACATCAGCCCTTAGATTAAATGAATCTTAGTCCTTCTTTTAACTTGTGTTTTTGTGGTCCCCACACCCTTGTGTTTTATTAGGTAGATAGATATGTTGAGTATTTTTCCTTTTTATCCTCCAAACTATGCACATTTTCTCTATTTAGTCCCTAAACTATCAATTTGACGATTCATCCCCTCAACTATCATACCGTTCCCTACTTAGTCCAATAGATAACGGAAGTTAGGAATTTGAACGGAAAATGCCATGTAAAGTTTGTTTGGGACCCTATAGAGTAGATTCTTGATTATGAGAGCCTTAGAGATAAAAATTAATTATGACCCTTTAGGATAAAATGATCAGAAAAATAAGATTTTCACACCGATTTCAACAGATTAAAAATTAGAGCACTTAGTTTTTTGACCATATTTTTTAGAATATAAACCTTCTTAAAAAATTAATGCCTTGTTCTCTTTGCAATTCAAAAAGAATTTTTCAAAAAATTCCCCCTAGATTCCACCTAGATTCTCCCTATTTCCAACATTTCTCTCTCTATCTCTCTCCACTTATTACCCCTACTATTTTTCAAAAAACTTTTCAAATTCCAATCCAAACACAGCATAAGTACTCGAATTTTCAATCTGTTTGGATCGGTGCGAAGATCTTATTTTCTGATCATATTATTCTAAAAAGTCATGATTAATTTTTATCTCTAGAGCTATCATAATTAAAAATTTATTTTTTATTTGGCACCCTTTAGAGCAGATACTTGATTATGAGAGTTCTAGAAATAAAAATTAATTATAACTGTGGGCAACATGCCCTTAAAGAAAAAAGATGGATCGAGGAGCGCTGGCAGACGAGCGCTCAATTCAGAGTCGCCACTTAGGTTTGAAGGTCCGACACCTAAGGAACTGAACTTGAAACGCTTTCTACGCTGTTTAATTTGAAAAGGTGAAGGCACCAGTCCGTCATAACCATATCTGGGTTCATGAGCCAGATTACGAGAAGTGAAGGGTTTTAAGGCACCGCTCTCGCCCAATCCGGAGATCGGTCTTTACTTAGGCATTTTGCGAAAACGCTTGAGATTCTTCTTTATTAATCAATTTTTAGCTAGTTAGGGCGGGGAACAGTTTAAAGGGATTAAAACTGTAACAGCTTTGCAGGATGTGATAAACGGCATGCTTGCTTATTGAAACAATTAGTACAGGTTAAAAACAAACTCCTGTGGGAGTTTGAACAGACTGGAAGGCCACTATTTTGGAGTGACGTACGCAGGAAGAAACCAACATGCACTGATCAAATCACTGCATGCTGACCAGACATGCGCGCGCCACACCAGAACCTGCGCACGCTAGTAAGTTTAAATCCACAGTTCTTATTTTCAACTCTCTGGGCTCTGGAAGGACTAGTGCACACACAAGACAAACCAAGTAGTTAACATACAGTTTGAATGGGCTACAAAGCCACCAAATGAATAAAAACACCCCATAAACAGTGTGGGGATGAAAATAGTGGTCAAAGCCTAGTTACCCATGCAAGGCCAGCCACTGGTCAGAGATGCACCTGCCCGCGCGGGTTGACCACTCTCGCGCGCTGGTCTGAGCCATCAAATCAGTGCTTGGTTTTGCATATTTTTGGGTTTTAGGACATGTCCAGAAAGACCCCAGAGACATTCCAAAGCAGCAGATATGCATGTTGAAATAAAACTAGCAGTTTTAACAAAGGACAGTAGTAAACTGGTTGTTAGCATACTTACAGTGACCTATATACAAAGGAGAGTATAAAATAACAAGACCCCAAGCCCCATGCAAGATCTGCGTGCACAACCATAGAGTGGCGCGCGCGTACTGATGACCGGCACGCGGTGGTCCTTACCACTACAGTTTTTGAAATCTTACTAGATTTAGGACCAGGGCTTGGTATTGATTACCAGCCTTGACCCTGTCAGCCCCGCTCAGGGATCAGAAAATAATGCAGTACAAATGTGTTATACCTTTAGTTTTAGGGTTTGAAATTAGTGATTGAGTTTTGAGTGGATGGGTTGATTTGATGATGCTTGGAGAATAGTTGCGTGTAAGGAGGATGAAGAACAAGTATTGTGCTCTTGGATGCCTTTGTATCTCTTTAGTTTGCTTAGAAGAGTACAAAGTTGGTACCTAAATGTGGTAACCTTTTGGAAGTGAATATATGGGGGGTATATATAGGGCAATGGAGTGAGAGAGAGGAGTCCAGCCAGTCAAAGGGGCTGACCTTGCTTCCCTTTCATTGGATGAGAGGAAAAGGTGAAATAAAGGTGATGGGGACGGGTTTAGACCAGCGCGCGCAGGTCTAAGACTAGCGCGCGCGAGCCAAACCAACACACGTTGGTCAACAGTCAAAGTTTGACTATTGACCAACACCTGTCCATTTGACCTCCGCGTGCGGGTTCCACACCAGCGCATGCAAGTAGGGTTTTGGCTAGGTTCAAGGGTTTTGCAAACACTCAAAACTCAAACATACTATCATTCCCAGGATGCTCTTGATCCATTTCATTATCGAGGAATCAAAAACTAAAAGTAAACTAATCTGGAAAGTCCAGATTAGAGTATCTACAATAACCTTTTAGCATTAAATGATCAGAAAAATAAGATCTTCACACCGATTTACACAGATTGAAAATTATAGCGCTTAAGTTTTAACCATATTTTTAATATATAAACAGTCTAAATTCTATATAAAGAACTCATTCTTTTATATAAAAAAATGTATGTGTCAGTCTCTATAAAATATCTCGCAAGATTCTGATATATGAACCTTGTAAAAAAACGAAGTGCTCCAATTTTCAATCTGTTTGAATCGGTATGAAGATATTATTTTTATGATCATTTTATCCTAAATTATCATAATTAATTTTTATCTCTAAGTCTCTCATAATCAAGTATCTGCTCTACAGGGTCCTAAACAAAGCCTTACGTGACATTTTTCATCAAAATTTTTAATTTTCGTTATCTATTGGACTAAGTAGGTAACAGTATGATAGTTGAGAGAATGAAATCATCAAATTGATAGTTTATGAACTAAGTAGAGAAAATGTGCATAGTTTAGGGGATTAAAAAAAAAAACTCTAGATATGTTTGATGTTTTAATTACAAAAAGGGCCCTTTAGACTTTGTATAATAATTAATTGGCAATCCAACTTTGATAAACTCCACACTTTGATCACGAACTTCTTTAAACACTTGTTTTTATCCAATGTCTCAAACAATGAGCTCGATTAACCTATAAACAAAAGAGGTGGTGGCCTAGCCCAAGTGGAAGGGTATTCCCTTACCCCACGCTCATCCAGGGTTCAAACCCTGCCCCTTCCCCCAATTATGTAATGTAGTGTAAGAATTAACAAATGACAAAGGGAAAAAAAACTATAAACAAAATAAAAGCAAAATAAATATCAAGTAACAAATATAAATGGCTAACAAGTATAGTTTGGAGGGCCAAAATATCGATATTTCGGCACTCATCAGTTGCCTCGCTAAATTAAAACATCATGTAAGATACGAGCACTGTTGGCATGGATACCATTGTGAAGTACCATCAGCTCTGAAAGAATCCGATCTGTAGACAAATATTTGTCCAAAGACGAAACTAAAACTCTCAAAAAAACGAGAAACAAAACTCTCACAGATCAAATGACATGCAAGTCGTTGACCTGAAGGGGCGAAAGAAAAACAAAACAAAGAGACAAGTATAGAAGCCTTCCCCTTCCACCGCCGTACAAGGGTGTGAAACCTTAGAAGGGGAGGGAAAGAGAGAAGAAAGATCTTGGTGGTAGCTAGAGTTTTGAGAGAGAGAGAGCTAGAGAGAGAGAGATTAGTTGGGAAGATAAGGAATATAATTCAACACCTTTGAGGAAATAGAAAGAAGATTTGCACTTAAGTTCCTCCATAATACTACTTAGTTTTTATTTAGATTCCTCCCCACCAATATCTCTAATTGGAACACACACATATTTGTGTATACAATGAATATAGTTTTTCAAATGTGCTAAAAGTACTTTAAAGGAAGTACTTTTAGCATTTTTCGCACATTTAAGAAACTAGGCTTAAATTAACACGCACAAGTGTTTCATTTACTATTTTATTAGGGATGAGGTGGTAGGCAAGAATGAAGACTAAAAAGTAAAAATAGGTCATGAATACGTATCGATCAAATTTTTTATTCGTCTAATAAACACCTAAAATTGCTGGTCTTGTCTACTTCTTCATTCTTTTCCAGTTAATTTGTTATCAACATGTTGTTAATACTAATGGCTAGCAAATAATTAGAAGGAAAAAACAAAAAAATGGTTGCTGTTAGGATTTTCGTTGTGTGGTCTCACCATATGGAGTACTGATATATATATATCGAGTATATTAGTTGGCTTATAGCCACAAGAACCACCACATTACTGATAGATCGACCATCCTTTTTAGCGATTTTGTTTTCAAAGTAAGAAGATTCCCGAGATATTCTCTTATCATGGGTTTGGATCGATGCATATGCTTTCTAGTTTCTACCTCCTCCTCTTCCTTCTTCTTCTTCTTTTTCGAGGAAACCTAGCTAATTCTTCTGTGTATACATCAATATTGTAGGAAACAAAACAGTGTCTAGGTATGTATAGTAGTATATTAGTAGTCCGTTATCTCAGAAGCTAACTTAATCTGGAAAGGGTCTTTCAAGATATTACTACCAATCTAGGTGCCTCCCCAAGGCCTTCTAAATTCCCTTTTATTTTTGGATCTAGAACTCACATCAAGTCCGACTAGAAGCGGACGTCAACAATATATTATGTGCCCACGGAAATAGTACTAATTCTCAAGTTTAACAAACATCAACACTCTCACAAAAACATACTCCAAATTAAGGATAAAGAAACATGAACGCTTGCATAACACGCAAAAGCGATGAATTGATTTGCTATTCATTATAAGGAATAGTTATGCGGGATCGTAAACACGCTCGACAACAATCACTTATAACAATCCGTGTTTCCTAGTTAACTCTTAATAAGTGCCTTTGAGTTTCCTAACAGCCACCCAACTTGCTTCCCGTCGATCTATCGGGTGGTACTCTCCTCTTTTTTTTTTGTAATCACTGTTTGCATCTCGATCTAAAAGCCTCTCAAGTCTCAACCATGCATCTTGCTCCCTAAAAATACCAAAAATCGGCTAGCTATGTGAAGGCATGAAGCATTTTTAAACATGCATATATACAAACAAGGCCTAATTAAGTATAGATCGATGTCGATCATCTCAACCACTGAAGTATGAGAGGCTCACATTACTAGTAAGATGCATGTGGAGTTGAAAAATACCAATTAAAAAGAACTTCAAATATTAGTATGTGGCTCAAAACCAGCTGCGCACCTGAGATTGCACCCCAAAAGTCCTATTCGATCACAAATAAAACCAAGTGGGCTAGGCTATTGTCTATTCTTCCACAATAAATGGTTTAATCGTCATAATATACGTTAGCGAAATTGAAATGTAAAAGTATATATATATCTTAAAACAACTACTAGTGGACAAGCTATATCTAAGTCTTTCCTTTTCTTTCTTCTTTTGTTAATTTGGCTTCGTTTGAGAAAAAAAATCCAGTTGGGTTGTTTTTTGTTTCCGCAGGTTTGGGGTATTATAGTCTGCGAGATGAATTTCCGCCGTCATGGTTACTTAGTCCTTTTTCTAAGGATGAGTTTTCATCTTGATGTAATCTTTCGTTGGAGTTATAATATCATTTGTTTATCTTTTGGCAAAAAAAAAAAAAAAAATTTCCCTTTCTTGCGCGATTACAGAAAGTTAATTGGCTTGTGAAATTAGATAGATCCATTTGGTAAAGGCTTGTGTACCGAGGTCCCAAAAACAAAATTTTCTTCGTATCCTTTGAAATCCGGCCAGTACGCCAATTTACATTACATTTTTTTATATAACTAATAATTAGGTGTGCTGTCAGCTTATACGCACCTCGATTAATTTTAGGACTTGAAGTTACATTACATTATTATCAAGCACATTGGATTGGCCACATGTATATGTATCTTTTTATTGTTAAGACCAAGGGAGGATGAGATACCAAAATTATTACAAAATGTTAACCAAATCGAATACCCAATATTTGTTTGCAGGTCTTGTTTTCCAAGTGATTCAAAAAGAAGAAGAAGAAGAAGAAGTCTTTCGTTTGATTTTCTTATTTTTCCTCTTTTATGGATTTCTCTTTAATACCAAATATTTAAGATTTAACATTAAGGCTTAGTTTTCCAAAATAAGCCCCAGTCTTTTTTTGTTTTGTCAGTATTCAATTTTTTTCGCATTTGTTGATTTTGCATCAAAATTTAGTGAATTGTAGGTTTGTCTCGATGAGAAGAATTGGAAAAGTAAAAATTATAGGAGTAACTTTTACCCTCTCTCTTTTTCCCAAAAAATATCCAGTTTTTAGCACTTTTAGCAACCAAAAAAATAAAAATGCTAAAACTTGGATATTTTTTTAAATTGGGTAAAAATCATAAGTTTTTATGTTTTCGATTTCTCTAGTCGAAATGAATTAATAATTCACAAAAAAATTGATGCAAAACTAACAAATACGAAAAAAAATTGAATAAGGCCAAAACAAAAAAAAGGCTGGGGCTTATTTTGAAAAAGAGGACAAATAAGAAAATCAAGTTGATAGCAAAATCCATGTTTAACGCCTAAAAATGCTACACAAGTCATGAGAAGCTTTTAGGTACCGGCGCGATACTCCGTCAATGATCCCAACCATCCAAACATGTTTTGAATGGTCCGAATTTTAAAAAGAGAAAAAGAGGAAAGAGAGTGTGGGGGGAAATAAATCTGGACCGTCCAAAATACATTTAGACAATTGAAATGGTTGACAGGTCGCAAGTACCGCTACGTAGTACCCATTTGGCACCCAAAAAATTCTCATACATGTCATAACATGATGACAACGACTAGCTAGCAGTTTGTAGGAGTAACTTTTATTTATTTATTTTAGGCTTGTAATTAAAATTAAAATTTGGCAACCATGCAAATGGGAAATCTAAGTGGAATTAAGAAGTTAGTGCATGTATGATGAAATTGACACGACATACTATTAATACAGTATATGTTTTTGAATTTTGACAGAGAATATGCCCAACACCATAATACTACTACTAATGGAGTAGCAAATTATAAGACGAAGATATCTTGTCTTATTTAAGTACATACTCCCAGTATATACCGTAAGTCAAATCGTTAACTTTTTGGATCAACCTATCTAGAAGTGCCAGCTTTTCAATACACTACAAACCCAGTAGTACCGTGCTAATCCCGCGTAGGCTGCGTGTTCTTAATTTACTACGATTACTAATTTATTATGACGCGCGTCCGTCAGGTCAGACTATCTTAATCATTTGATTAGTAATAAGTAATTAGTTTTAGTTTTAGCTGGCAATGGCTTTGTGTACGGCAACAACTTGGAACAAAACAGAAAACAGATGGCAGGTGGTAGGATATTCCTTTCCTTTTTCACGAGACCTAAATTGTGGGCCCAACGTCGGTTGGAGTTTTTTTTTTTGGTAAACCAGATGCATTAGATAAAGTTAGGAAATATACAAGTCTTTGGTATGAAATCCCATAAGCGTCATCGCGTAGTTGCGAATTAATACAAGCTGGAGCAATATCTAAAATACGAAAATCTAAAATAGGATTACAAGCCATGTTGGCTAAAGCATCAGCACATTTGTTTCCTTCTCGATATATATGATCAATTTTCTCCACTCCTAGCTTCCTCATTAAGAATCTGCAATCATGAACAATATTACTTAGGAAATGTCGGGGTTGATCAACTCCCATGATCAATTGGACAGCAGCAGGAGCATCCATTTCAACATAAATTTGAGTAATTTTCCTGTCCAATGCTAGTTGTAATCCGTCACGGAGAACCCATAACTCAGCCTCCAAACTCTACATTGGTCTCATTGTTCTGCGAAAACCTATGATCCAGTTTCCATGCAACTCCAACGTCGGTTGGAGTTGGACACGTACGTACGCCTCCAATCCAAAGTAGGACTACTACATACTAGTAGATGCCTGAAATAGTAAATAAATATTGTACTCCAATTAAATTGGTGGGAAATAATTTTAAAAATTATGCATATCCGTTTTTTATTATAAGAAAAAAAAACCAAATTTCTCTAAAGAATGTAAATAGAGTATATGAATGACCATGCAAATTCATGACTCCTCACATAAGGTCTTTCACCTTTATGTACGTACATGAATACTGTAAATACGTACATGAATATTTTACCTACCTAGACTAGCTAACTACTACTATTTTAGTTACATGCATATACGTAAATGACACCCGTCCGTTCTTGCCTCATGCATGTGTTTACTACTGTACTATTCAATTACAGTATTCTCTTTTCATTCAACTTTAATTTACTTTCCACATATACATGCATTGTCTTGTTTTTAATAAACTACTGTAATTGTCTTCCACAAATTTGAAACGTAGCCCAAATTAAATTTTTACTTGTAGTTGTAGAGATTTTATTGTTCCACGTACAAAATAACGCACAAACATTACAAGTTACGATTTGTCGAGCTGGTTTAACTTAAAATTATAATCCTACTTGTGCATTTTCTCAAATTAAATTGGACTTTCATGTATAAATCGATAAAATACGAGTGACATATATACTTGTAATGAACTTACAATTTTGCGATTTTGGGTTGGTGTTTGGGTATTGCGGATTTTCTCGTCTGGATGGATCTTTTTGCGGGTCTTTTTTTGCCAACAATGTTGATCTGGGTTTGGGTAGCTTTATGGTTATATCTTGGGTTTATGGTGGATTAGTACTTTTGTTGTATCAATGTTGATCTCGTGTGGGGCTTTGGAATCGATTTAGGTTGTTTTTAGGTTGTTTTTTTTGCCAACAATGTTTTGTTTTTGTTTTTTTAGGTTGTTTTCTTGTTGCATGTACTTCTATACCTGTAAAAATTCAAAAAACCCCCTGAACTTTGAACTCAATATCAAATAGGCACCTGAATTTAAATAAACTTCAATTGAACACCTGAACTTTCACTCCGTTATTAATTCACCCCCTGCCGTCTCAATCCATGATTTGCCGTTAACGGCAAAGGCAAAACGGCAACGTTTTGGTTAAATAAAAAATACTTACCACCAGTTTGCAATCCTATGAAGCAGAAACGTGATTATGAGAGCCTTAGAGACAAAATTTGATTATGTCTCTTTAGAATAATATGATCAGAATAATAAAATCTTCACACCCGTTCAAACGGATTAAAAATTGGAGCACTTAATTTTTAACCATATTTTTTAATATATAAACGGTCTAAAAAAAATTAAGTGCTCAAATTTTCAAAAAGAATTTTTAAAAAAATTCCCCCTACTTCCAACATTTCTTTCTCTATCTCTCTCCACTTATTACCCGGACCCGGGGGCTCTGCTGCCCCAAAGGCACATCAGCCCCTACCCACACACCAAAATGGCAACGTTTTGGTTAAATAAAAAATTCATACCACCAGCTTGCAATTCTATGGAGCAGAAACGTGATTATGAGAGCCTTAGAGACAAAATTTGATTATGTCTCTTTAGAATAATATGATCAGAATAATAAGATCTTCACACCCGTTCAAACGGATTAAAAATTGAAGCACTTAATTTTTTAATCATATTTTTTAATATATAAACGGTCATAAAAAATTAAGTGCTCAAATTTTTACTCCGTTTTGAATCAGTACAAAGATATTTAAGTGCTCATAAAAAATTAAGTGCTCAGAAAATTAAGTGCTCATAATCACATTTCTGCTCCATAGGGTCCTAAATAAAAAACACATACTTAATATGAGAGCCTTAGAGATAAAAATAAATTACGACTCTTTAGAATAATATGATAAGAATAAAAAGATCTTTGCACCGATTCGAACGGAGTGAAAATTTGAGCACTTAATTTTTCGAGACCGTTTATATATTAAAAAATATGGTTAAAAAATTAAGTGCTCCAATTTTTAATCCGTTTGAACGGGTGTGAAGATTTTATTATTCTGATCATATTATTCTAAAGAGACATAATCAAATTTTGTCTCTAAGGCTCTCATAATCACGTTTCTGCTTCATAGGATTGCAAACTGGTGGTAAGTATTTTTTATTTAACCAAAACGTTGCCGTTTTGCCTTTGCCGTTAACGGCAAGTCCATGGCAGGGGTAAATTAATAACGGAGTGAAAGTTCAGGTGTTCAATTGAAGTTTATTTAAGTTCAGGTGCCTATTTGACATTGAGTTCAAAGTTCAGGGGTTTTTTTGAATTTTTCCCTTTATTATATCATGAAGTTGAACCAACCCGGTACCAATATACTTATAGAGCAAGGTTCGCAATTAACCTAACTCGATTGAAATGGTCATCATTGTTCAACTAATTATAATATGTGTCAAAATATCTTATGAATTTTTTAACATCATATGATTGTTCCTCAGAGTAGACATTATCTCTCCATTCGGTGCACCCCGCGACCTTAACTTTAGCCAACTCATTCTTCATTAATCACACATAAGTCAAAGTTGCGGTCAAAAAATGATAGTCAATATCTTTGGTATCAAATTTAATTAAGAGAAATTTTGATCTTATAAAATCTGCCACATCATGTAGACAAATACATTTGCATTGAATAATGAGATAAGTTTAATCAAATAATTTGAATTTTACATTGGATATATCAAAATGACACCAATTTTTTGTCTTTTTGTCTTCTTCTTTTATTCCTTTTTCTTTCTCTCGTCGGGCCGGGGATGGTGCATGTGGGGTTTGAGTAGCAACTCGATCCAATGCCCATACGGACTTCCGAACCTAATTAATTAAACTTCGGCCGGCCATATATATATGCACTCTCAAATGGCCGGGCTGCCAAAATTGCTTGCTAATAGTATTTGGCAAGAGTAGTTTCTTTTTTCTTTTTGTCCCTAGCCTCTCATGCATCACGAACCGTACAAAAAGATCCGACGTTAATTAATTGGTAGATCACATAGCTAGACACAGTGGCGGAGCCACTCTATGGCCAGTGGGGGCAGGTGCCCCACTGCACCCCCTTTTTTTTTTTGAAATTGGTAGTTTGAGTTTACCCAATATTTAAAGCAAGGCACATGTTATTAGATTAAATACTTGTTAAAATACAAATGACTTGTTTGAATTGTTATACTAATAAGCTCCACAAAATCAATGTCTGCAAATCATATCAAAGTAAAGATTCGGTGAATTTATTGAAGAGTAAGTAATTTTCATCCAATATGGACAGTGAGTAATACGCACATGTTCACCTAGTGTTTAGGTATATGGGTGAACAAAATAGTACTCCAAAACTTGAAAACTCTCCTTTGTAACATGATTTAACAACCAACACAAAAATCACGCCGCATCACCAACAATCATCAAGTCATTGGTCGATGGGATGTCGTCGGGAATTGGCTATCATCAGAAATTTTGTTCTTATAATGCCCCCAGTGATGTATATTTCTGGCTACGCCACTAGCTAGACATGCAGCTCATTAATTTGGAGAGGGTACGTGTTGATCATATCGAGTAGTAACACCGATCCAGAACCCCTCTGGACTTCCAAACCCAGATTTTGTCTGCTCTCAAATGGGCTGCCAAAACACCTGCAAAATTCGCTAAAATGGCAATACTCTCTCTCTCTTTTTCCTTTCATCATGATACGCGCGTACGCAAAGGCCATTCGTGTTGGATTTTGTTTAAGAGTTTTTTTTCTTTTTATCCCCTAAACTATGCACATTTTTTTTACTTAGTCCCTGAACTATCAATTTAGCGATTTCATCCCCTCAACTATCATTCCGTTACCTACTTAGTCCAATAGATAACGGAAATTAAAAATTTGGACGGAAAATGCCACGTAAGGCCCTGTTTGAGACCCTATAGACCAGTTATTTTATTATAACAGCCCTAGAGATAAAAATTAATTATGACCCTTTAGAATAAAAAATCAAAAAAAATAAGACTTTTGCACCGGTTCAAACAGATTGAAAAT
This sequence comes from Rhododendron griersonianum, assembly GCA_018127125.1. NCBI lineage: Eukaryota > Viridiplantae > Streptophyta > Magnoliopsida > Ericales > Ericaceae > Rhododendron > Rhododendron griersonianum. The sequence goes on from CM030794.1 coordinate 299,637, forward strand.
TGGAGCATTTAATTTTTTTTACGAGGTTCATATATCAAGATCTTACATGGCACTTTATAGAGACTAACAAATACATATTTTTTCCAAAAAGACTGACCTCCTTATATAGAATTTAGACTGTTTATATATTAAAAATATGGTTAAAAAGTAAGTGCTCTAATTTTCAATCCATGTGAATTGGTGCGAAAATCTTATTTTTCTGATCATTTTATCCTAAAAGGTCATAGTTAATTTTGTCCGTAGAGCTCTCATAATCAAGTATCTGCTCTAAGGGGTCTCAAATAAAAAGTATTTAATTAACTATGAAAGCCTTAGAGAAAAAAATTAATTATGACCCTTTAGAATAATACGATTAAAAAAAATAAGATTCTCGCACTGGTCCAAACGGATTGAAAATTGGAGCACTTAAACCTTCTAAAAAAATTAAGTGCACCAATTTTCAATCCTTTTGAACCGGTGCGAAGGTCTTATTTTTTTGATCATTTTATCCTAAAGGGTCATAATTAATTTTTATCTCTAGGGCTGTCATAATCAAGTATCTGCTCTACAGGGTCTCAAACAGGGCCTTATGTGACATTTTCCGTCCAAATTCTTAACTTCCGTTATCTATTGGACTAAGTAGGTAACGGAATGATAGTTGAGGGGATGAAATCGCCAAATTGATAGTTCAGGGACTAAGTAGAGAAAATGTGCATAGTTTAGGGGATAAAAAGAAAAAAAAACTCTTGGTTTAAAGAACATTGGTATCTTCAATTCGTACGCTGACAGAAAACAATTGCTAAAATTTATTACTTTAAACAGTGGCGCGGCTCCAAATATAAATTAGAGTACTGCTATTTACACTGACCACCGCCGGACCGAAATCATACCGACGGCCGCGGTCGGCCGTCTCCGGCCACCGGACGGCCGATCCGAGCCGTCCAAAAATTCTAAAAAAAAAAACCGAGGGGGCCCTCGCGGAAATCAACGGCATCCGACGTGTGTAGGTGCTTGGATCAAGCACCCTATTTTTCGTGTATATATAGGTGGCCGGAGACGGCCGGCCGCGGCCGTCGGTACGATTTCGGTCCGGCGGTGGTCGGTCCTCATATCATTTTCGTATAAATTAGTGTTTGAAAATTATCTTAATTAACTCTAGTAGCTCTATTAATCGGTCATATATGCCCAAATAATTTCATATACTAGTGTGCAAAATATTGCAACAAAAATAGGTAAGATGTTGCAATTATTCTTGGTGAAATTCTATACTTAGAGCCAAGCAAGATTAAACTGGCGCATAAAAACACTAATACATTTTGTAGGATATTGTGCCGAATAGGTTTGTACGGTTTTTTGTGGGCATATGCCTTTGCTTTTTGTGATATAGACTTGATTGTCCCTCAAAGTGAAGCAAAAGTACGATCTTTTCTTCTCTCTCTATTTTTCCTAATTTTTATTATTGAGATTGTGTACATTGTTTTGGGCTAATGTATTATGTGTTCAATTAATAGAAAATTACTTCAATTAATGAGTGTTCATATTAAGTGTTCAATTGTAAATTACTTGAATTGATGAGTGTTCATTAATTATATAAGAATAAGTGTTAAAACAAAGGCCGGCCGGAAATAAAATTACTACATATATTATACACAAAATAACTTAGATAATTGAACACCTAAAGGATGTTGTGGAGCGGCCAATGACTTTACACCCTAAAGCCCTTTGCATAGTCATTATACATTATTGAAGATACTCTAATACCATTGATATATATATTAGTTAGTTACCAAAAAAAACATTGATATTAGCTATTCGAATAGCCAAAATGGTATTTCTGTGTATGAGGATAAGCACACTCAACCCCTTTTAGGTACATTGTGAGGGCGCGCATGCCATACGTATCTTACTTGTAGCATTAGCAAAAGTTCTCATAAAAATAAGCAAAAAATAAAAAATAAAAAAAGGGATGAAACTAGTGTCTTGGCCTAATTAGGTTGGGGTGATTTGAAATGTATTACAACAGATGCCACAACGGCATTGTTTCACATGTTTCAACTAAAATCGACTCATTCTGTAATACGCATCTTTCAACATAGCATTTCCCTTAGCTGCGAAATTTGACTATTATGTACATTAGATATTTTGGAAATACAAGGGAATTTACAAAGTCCATGCCCGAAATTAAAAAATATCTAACATTTATTTATGATCTACAACGATCCAACATAAGAAAAGATTCAGGAGTAATCATTAAACTCTTCAAGTAAAATTTACACTACTTTTTTTGTTAGGGGGTTAAGATATCATAGAGGTGTATTTGGTTTTAACACTTTATCCCCGCAACTATTCAAAATCTATTTATTTTGTAACTCATCTATCAAGTTGGTCTACATTAAAGAGAGAAAATAGATGGAGAGAGAAAGGAGAGTGAGAGGAGAGAGAAACAATGGAGAGAGAAATCATCAGGGGAGTAACGCAACTCTGTTCGTGGATAATCTATACGAGGAGATCAGGAAAACATGGCTCTACAATCTGTTTTGTAGATTTAGGAAGATCAGAGACATTTTCATCCCAAATAAGAGAAGTAAGATCTCGGGTAAAAGATTTTGCTTTGTCAGATTTGAATCAAGTGAAGAAGCAAAGCAAGCGGTATATATGACAGATGGAACTTGGGTGTGGGATCAAAAATTGGTGGTTAAAGTGGCAAGATTCATGAAAAAGACAGCGATAGATCAAGCCAGGAACTCAGATCGGAGCCAAGGAAATCAACAGAGGCAGTTAAACCAGAGGAATATTGAAAGAGGTATTTCACCTTTTCAGTTCAACCCTAGAAATCTAAGGGTTAACCAGCAAGCAAAGGGATTCAAAGGTTATAATAATGCCAGGAACAATAGAAATCAGAGCTTCAACACAGCCATACATGATCATAGCCATCGTGACGACACAAAGAAGGAAAGGGGGAAAGAGAGTTGGAGAAGGAAAGACCAAGCAGAAACGAGCAAGCTGGGTGAAAGGAATCCGATTCAAGATAATCATGGAGTGATTAATAGCATTCATTTACAACCGGTTGGAAATGGATGGCTGGAAAGGAGTGCGGTGGGTAAAATGAGAAGGCTAATCCCAACTGAAGATTTGGAAGAAGTTTTCAAAAAGGAAGGTGTTGAGGCCCAAATAAAGCCAATGGCACTACAACAAATATGAGTTTTCATAGCATAATTTAACAGCGTTTTTAAAAAAATGCTATAATAGAGTTGCATCTTGAAGGCGCCAGTTTCTATTATAGCGGTCAAGGTACTGTAGCGGGGCCGAAGGAATTTTACAGCGTTACACTACACTTAATTATAGCGTTCACCCATGAAAGGCGCCAGCTGTCTCTATTTGGGGGAAAATATTACACGCCAAAATCGATATACTTGTGTGGAATCCCTCTCTCTTACTTGTTTCAATTTCAAACCCTAACTCTCTCTCCCTCTCGGTCTTGGTGGAGATCGAGAATCGATCGATCTATCTGTAAGAGTAGATGGAGAATCGATGAAATAAATGGCGCCCTGAGCTTATCAATCTCATCCTCGAACAACCTCAAGAAATCGATCCCTTGCGGCATCTCAACCACTACCGTCTCCTCCCTCTCCACCTCCACGCTGCCATTGCCGGAAATCTGCACCGTTTTCTCGGAGATAAGGGGCATCGCCATTTGCGTTGGGGTTGAAGAGGCGATAACCCACTTCGTTATGTGTCCCACCCAAAGGTTTGGTCCTTCTCCTTTATTTTTCCAAAAATCTGACCGAAATGGGTTTCTCTCTCTCTCTCTCAATCTGCCATAAAATAGCAGATTGAACCATCGCACAAAATGTAAAACCCAGCCACAAACCCAGAAATGGAGTGAGAAGCTTTCGAACATGCACAAACCCAGCCACTTATAGAACGATTATCTTAAATACTTGACTGACATATATGTACAGTTAAACAATTTTGGGGTTGGATTTTGGGGGTTTGTGATTCTGCAATGTTTATTAGAAATTAGGGGTTGTATATATAGTTTACAGAGCATAGAGGAGAATTGATTATAAATAATAATGTTGTCTCCTACCCTAGGTTTTATGAAACAACTATATAAAAATAAATAAAATTTGAAGTGGTCCACACTCCACCGAATGTCTAGGTTGAGAGCATTACAATGACTGTAGTGATTTCCAGCCAAATACAAAAAATGGAAAATTGAGAGTTTGTTAGTGTATAGGTAATAAACAAGATTCTGGTAAGTGCTATTAAATTGCTTGGTTGTGTTGTTTTCAGTATGTAGTTGCTCGAGTTGAGGGAGTATAAACTTGTAAAGGTAGGTTCTTAGCTGATTGAGAAATTCTTTAATGTTGGGTTTTTAATTTAAGGTACGTCTTGCACACATGCACAAATATGCGCCGCAGTTGGATTTTCAATTTATAGTGTTTACGGTTATAGATAATTTCTGACTCATTACTACAGATTGTTGAACAAGTACTTTGTCGATGCCTTTTGCACTTCATGAATATGGTAACTTCTTAGTGTATGTTACTTGGGACTCCCTTTTGATATTTCAGAAACCTCAGCAATTATATCCTAGACTCCTAGTGGGTTTTGGTAATCACTTTAATTATTATATCCAAGTGTTCCCCTGTTTGCTGAGAAAAGATGTCTTACAAGCCTTAAGATGGAAGGATGTTCTAACCTTGGGGTTTTCAATCTTTGTTCATCAAGTATTCTACACTTTGGCTTTTGGACCCTCACTGTCTTTCTAAGATGGTTAGTTCTATTATACCCGTCATAGTGTGTTTATGGTTTTATTTTTGATATGCCTGCATTCTATCATGTGGTGCTCTAGATTAACTTTTCCCATCCATTGTCCTGAATTGTAGGTTGTCAACTGTCCCAAATTGAAGGGGATTTCATTGAATTTTTTGCATCAAGAAATTGATAGCACTGATCTTACTGCCATGGTGGATGGTCTGGGGCTACAAAAATATACACATTGCATCAGTTCGACTTTCTCATGATGCTGTGCTCGCTCTTACTGCTTCAACTTTGAGGTTTGTTAAATGCTTTGGTTATGCAATTGATGCTTGCTTTTGTTCTTTGGTAGGCGCTGCCTATAAGTGCAAGAGCACCGTAAGTATTCTACTTGGTTGAGAGTTGTGCTATTTCTTCAACGTTCAAAGGGTTATGAATGCTTTCTCTTGTGCTTGGATCAGAGAATCTGTTTCTGCAATTGCTGCAACCTGTTAGATCTAAGTGGGTGTGTTTCTCATTTTAGTTCCAATTACATTCGAGTCTAGAGAAAAAAAAATGGAAATCAAAAACCTGGTATTATTAAGTCTGTGAGGTTCCACTATTTTATAGCATCTTCAAGACTTGAGCACTTCATGAAATAGTGACACCTAGTCCTTTTGATGCTGAGCATCCTACTTGCAAAAGATCCAATCCCTTTCCAATGCAAGCTGCAAGTTATTGCGCTCGTCACCTCCCTCTTTAGGTATTAGGGGTACTGGTATCGCGCTTGTTACCTCCCTCACTAGGTGTCAGGGGTAGTTGCAGTGCAAGATCGTGGTTTCTAATCCTTGGCAGCTGATGTACAATCTTTTGTATGGACGGCATTGTGATACTTTTGGTTTTTTGAAAACAACATGATATATTGATACTATTCCCTCCAAATATGGCCTAGGATATTTGTTCAAGACCGTGGACATTCAAACTCATTCCAGCTTTGCTATTGGTTCATTTTTTGTGTTGTTTAAGTACATTTGCCTATCAATACTAATATCGAAAAGATTTGCGTGTAGTCACTAGGAATATACTGAATATAGGATGATAGCGTTCTAGTTGATTTTTTTCCTATCAACTAATTTAAGTACATTTGCCTATCAACTAATTGATTTTTTATTTTTTTTCCTGAAAGTGTGTTATACAGTTATACTTATTGATGTAGACCTAACTATGTTTGTGTCTTCTTTTACAGCACTAGAGCCATTCTTCAGTGCTGCTGCTTCTCAGTTTGTTTTGGGCCACCAGATTCCATTGTCCTTGTGGCTATCCTCATTACTCTTATGCTTGATCTAGTGGGACTTATCTGTTTTCCTAGAAAATGCAAGAAGACTATTGTGGGTTTTCTATGGTTCCGTCTTCTGATTAACGTTCGTACTGCCTAATGCTATGCATGCTATGCTTTTCCAGATTCATGTGGATACAAAAAACACTACCATTTGCTGCCTAAAACACTACCATTTGTAGCATAAGACACTTTCATTTGTAGCCTAAAAAGACACTTCAAGCTTCACGGGGGCGGGGCTGGCTGCATTCCACAATAATCTGCCCACCTTTTCTTTGAATGACATTGTGACTATCCACAATCTTGTTTGCTGCCTTTGGTGATAGGCTTAGTGTCGTAGTTTTGGTAGATTGATCATCTTAGCAATAGGAGTTTACTTACCATGTTGTAGAAGTTCGTCCACAAGTCTTATATGGCTTATTAAACTGATCATCACCTTTGAGAATATGTGCAATTAGTGATATAGCTCTAAGTGTTATGTACGCACCAAGGCGCGAAAGGGTATTTTAGCTCGTATACGCGTAACTTGCATTTGTTGTTCATATAGGTTAAATAGGACTTGTATTTGCTTACTCCTTTTTCTGCATATCATATTTATGCCTGATTTGCATTTATGCCTGATCATCATATTTGCTCTATGTGTGGGTACATTCGTTATGACTACTATGTTCATTAGTTAAGATGTGGACTTGCTCATAGCCATCTTGAGATTAATTTGAAATAGAAAAGGAAGAAGATAGGGGACAACCCCTTTAGTAGATATAATCTTTGTCTGTTGATTCAAGTGGATCCAATCATGTGGTTGATGCTCGGGTCTAGGATGAGATTGGCTATGTTGGTGGATCCAATCATGTGAAGAATTGGGGTACTTGAATGATATGGCTGCCTAGTTTAGGATTTCATTTTATGGAAAGGGAGATTACAATAGTGTTTTTCTAATGAGTGTAATTACTCTGACTCTTCAATGTAGTTTGTGTTGGAAAATTATTTTCCAATCTATATTGTCCCCAGCTTCTTCTATTACTCTGTGTGTAGCTAAGTCAGGAGCTGCATTATAATCACAAGCTATGGTTCATCCTTGTATTTGTGAGCTGTTAGCCTAGTACCATTGATCAGTAGGTTATGGTGGTCTGTTCTATTTAAGGCTTGTTCTGTTCTGTTTTGACTGTTATGGACAGTTTTCTGTTGGGTCCAGATCAGCGTAGAGCCGGTTGTCTGCTGCTGTTCTGCTGCTGCTTTTGGTTAACCTAGTAGGCTATTCACTGCTAGAGCAAGTCCAGCAAGAGGGCTGCCAATTCTGTGAGGTGCAGTCCAGCAAGAGGGCTGCCAACTATGCCAATTCTGCTGCTGTTTGTGTGCTACACGGCTGTGAAGTGCTTTTACTGTTGTTTGCTACTGCTAGCTGCTGCTACTGTTGACTGCTATAGTTTGTGGTTGCTGGTAATTGCTGGTGAGGAACTGCTGCATCTGTTATGTTTAAGCTTGCTAGGAGGCTTGTCCCTAGTTGCAACCTACTGCTATGGCTGTTGTGTGGCTGCTTCCTCATACCTTTGTTCTGTTATTGCAGTTCTGTAACTGCTTATATGGCTGCTGTTCTACTGGTGCATTTGTTTCTATGGTGGCTGCTACTGTTCTGTGTGCCCAACCAAGCAATCAATGCTGCTGGTTATTGGCTTTCTTGTGAACCTTTGGTTACTGCACTATTCGGTTGTGCTCCAGTAGTTAGCTCCTGGATTCTCATTGTATTGGTCATGTTAGCTCTTTTTCAGTCAGTCTGATACACTAAGTGTATCCTTTTTGCCATTTGTTTATTATCCCTCTATTAGATGGAGAGGAAACAGATGTTTTATTTGCTTCTAGTCCTATGTAGCCGTTTGGCTTAGGCTTTCTCTTTTTATTTTCTTTCTTTCTTTTCCTCCTGGGGTATGCCCCTTGTAAGCTGTATATTCGGTTATCTTTTTTTTTATTTCAAGCTGATTTACTCACAAAAAAAAAAATCTTCATCTAATAGTTGAATTATTTATTTTACATTGACATCATTTCGTGTTGGATGTATTTGGTGTTGAATGCAATAAAAAATAATAGTGATGGTGCAATGATAAATATGCTATTAAAAGAATCTCAAACTTAGCATGCAAAAAATGCTGTTAAAAGTATTCAAAACATAGCATTCTATGAAAGCTATTAAAAGTTTATCTAAGACAGCGTTCAAAAAATGTTATTAAAAGCATGTCAAAGACAGCGTTCAAAAAATGCTATAAAAAGGTAATATACCATAGCATGCAATGAACGCTGTTGAAAGTCTTGACTTTTAATAGCATGGGCTAATAAGGCGTTCTTCAGAACGCTATCTATGACATTCAATAGCGTTTTTCGCACGCTATAAAATGTGATTTTTGTTGTAGTGTGGGTGGAAGATTTCTAATTCTAACGTTTGCAAATAGAGAAGTAAGGGATAAAGTGATTAGATTAGAATGGCCCTTGTTATGGTTAGAAGAACTCAAGCCATGGAATGGAGAAAGTGCTAAAGAGGAAAGATTTGCATGGGTCTCCTGTTTCGGTATGCCTCTCAATGTATGGAATGTACCGTCTTTTAGAACGATAGCGAGTATTTGGGGTCACTTTATCGAAGTTGATGATAATACATTACAAGAAGTTTCGTTTGAGAAAGGTAGATTTCTTATTGCTACTGAGAAATCAAGCAAGATAGAGGGGAAAGTTCAGTTAATAGTAGAAGGAAATAGATATATGGTCAGTGTTGAGGAGGAAGAATTTTTCAGGATTGTATCATCCAGTAAACAAGGCTCAAGCCCTGGTTCAGAAGTTTCAAAGCCAATGGAGGAAGACGATGACGTGGATAGTTCAAGTGATGACAAGGAAGCCAATGGGACCAAAAGGAACGTATCAGAAAAGGACAACAGCGCAATAGAGAGGAATGAAGGAGTAAAGGGGGACCTACTAATTAATACTAAGGCGCATGCTGTTTCCTTGGAAAATACAGCTTGCCATGTAAAGAAGGACAATCAAGTTTTGTTTGCTCAAGGGCCGGAAGACCAACAGACCAAAGTTCAAAAGCCGGCTGAAATTTCAAACCAAGAAGGGGTTGAAGAAAGTAGCAAGAAAGAAAAGTCTCACTCCACACAAGATCTTGATTCTGTTGTACAAGACACAGTGGACCCAGGAATAGCATCAGAAGAGGAACGAATAAGCCTATTAAACAAAGATCACCAAAGTGAAGCTCAAGTTATTGAAAGTGCTGAGGTGATAAGACAACAGCAGGAGATTGAAACAAATACTTTGGCTGTAAATAGCCCGGTGGAGATTGATTCCAATGTTCGTGCTTCCCAAATTCAAGGAATCAATTTACATGTGGTCTTTCGAGCAAGAGATACTAAGAAAGGATCAAGAAAAGCACGAAGACACAATCTATATGAATTGAGCCAAAGCTACGAGGATATTAATGATGAGTATGTTTCAGACTCATATTCAGAGGGACAGGAGCAGGACAGGACCTCAGAAGAACTTCGTACCATCATTGCAGCAGGTAACACTCTGGAAATTGACTTTGCGAATTCTGATATTCTGAAAATGAAGAAAATGATTGAATTTGAAGCCAAAGAATATTTCTAACTTCAAAGGAACAACAATGCTTTCAATAAACTTTCTCGTGCATAGGAGGAAGATAATATCAGGAATTTAAAGGGTATGGGAAGCTTAATTAAGAAGAGATTTCTGACAAAATTAAGGAAGGAAAGAAACAAAAATAGAAAGGTTTTGAAGTTGTAGATGGTCAGAGGTTGTAGGGCAATACTAATGTGGAGTTTGCCGAATATGGGGCTGTAGGGATTCAGGAGGGATCTTAATCATGTGGAATCCTGGGAGTTTTGAACCATCATCATCAGTAATCCATAAAATTTTGTACTTGTCAGGGGTCAGTTAGTAGATTTGAAATATGCTCTGACCAATGTCTATGCTCCAAATGAGGCTAGGTGTATAGAGGAATTATGGAATGACCTGTTACTTCTGAAGTCTTATCATCATATTCCTTGGTGCAAGGGTGGAGACTTCAATGATATTAAAGCTATATGTGAAAGAGTGGGATACTCCAGTTTAAATAGAAGCATGAGACGTTTCAGGGACTTCATTAATTTAAGGATTGGCTCTGGATGGTTGGTTTGGTGGTAAGTCTAGGTTGTTCCATCTTAGTCTTGGGGTGGCTTTGGGGGGCTTTGATGGTTGTCTGGTTTGGGTTTCTTTTTGATTGGGCATCTTTGTGAGTTGGCTTTGTTGTTTGTTGGGGTGGCTTTTGCTGTTTCTGGCTTGATACTCTTTTATCCTCTTTCAACCCCAAAGTCTTTGGGGGGCTAAGAGTCTTGCTCTGATTATGCTGATATAACTTTGAAGCAGCCCTATATTCTCTTCCAACTCCAAAGCTATGGAGGGCTAAGAGAATAACAGATGTTTGTAAGAGGGCTAAGAGGTTTATCTCATAATATATCTAGTCTATCCCCTGCTGCTATTTTACTGACTTGACTGCTTCATGATGCTAAGGAGAGGTGTTTTGCATTTGATCATTATGGTCTCTGGATGGACTTTACAGCTGTTATGTATTCCTGGGATGAAGATGATATTAAAATACCCAATACTCTTTCAACTCTGATTAGGAGGGCTAAGAGTATCAGTCAAAGTGTGGCTTTCTCTGAATTGAGGCAAAGCTGCTAGTTTCTGCAGGAGTGTTTTTTCTCTCTTTTTAGCTCCCAATGAAGGGAGAGTTTTTTGAAGTTCTGAGCATGGTTAGTTACTCTCCAACTGCTGATGCTTTTGTTGCTGTTCGATGGCTGGATAATGAACTCAATTAGTGGTGCAATATTGATGAATCGAGTTGCAAATCAATTTGCTGGGATTTCATGACTAAGTGGAATGCTTTCGTTGCATTTGTTGTTAATGGAACTGAGATGAATGCAGTTAGCCGGGATTCCATGATCAAATGGGATTGTTTTTGCTGCACTGTTGCTAAAGGAAATGAGCTGGACGAGGAGCCGATATCCATTGAACTAGTGTGAAAGATTTTTGCTGAGTTGGTATCCATTGAGCTGATATCCATTGATTGAGGTTGTTACTGGAATGGTCAATCTGACTTACTGAAATCATTCAATGTCCATTGAATGTAGTTTTTCTTTTCTTTTCTTCAGGCCTATACAGTACCTCTTCATGGTCTGTATTTGGTCTCTCCTCGATGTACCCTTTGTCGAGTCCTCAATAAAATTCTGTTGCCGATCAAAAAAAAAAAGTTGGTCTACTTTTAACTCTTTATACTAGTATATAAGATTTGTTGCAATTAAGGAAAATGTGTATTGATAGCCTGTAAAATGGACGTAAAACCGTCCCGGGTGAGTTACATGCTCGTGTGACTGTCGAGAAGATTGTAGTTAACTTTTCACCTTCATAGAAAATGGAGGGAAACTCATCTTCTTTTTTCTATCATTACACACAGCATCCAAATAAAAGTAGGACGTGTGTCGTAGTAGCAAGAGAGAGAGAGAGAGAGAGAGAGAGAGAGAGAGAAAATTGGTTTTCCTCCATTTCTATAAAGGCAAGAGGTCAATCAGGGCCTCTTTTTGGAAGATCACATAGACATTTGGAACAATTTTCGTTCATTTTTGTGGCTACAGTTATATATTATCCTTAATTGTTACAAACCTAACAGTATGCATGAGACTAAGTAGACAAAAAAAAAATTGGTAGAGGAGGGATGGGGTAAACAAATTCTGCATAGTTGAGGGGATAAGTTTAAAGACCCGAACTGGTGGGCGGTGCTGTGCAGCCCCGTGCTGTGCACAACAAATCGCCGTCATTCAGGTCTCACTCCGATGATCGGAAACGTTCACTTCAGAGAGCTCATCGAATAGAACAAGTGTACCAAAAATTAGCTCGATCGGATATCATTAAGTGTCTCATCCGAATTTTGTTATCTTAAAACGAAAGGATCTGAAACACTAGATAAAATTCACTATTTTTTGGTAGACTTTAATAATTTCAAGATAATAATGTTCGGATGATGCACTTAATAATATCTGATCGAGCTGATTTTTGATAAACTTGTTCAATTCAACGAACTCTACAAAATAAACATTTCCAATTATCAAAATGAGACTGGAGCGGCGATGATTTACTACGCACAGCACGCTGTAGAGCACCGTCCTCCAAGTCGTAAAGACCCCGGAAATCTATCACCAGCAACTATTGACCTTTTCCCTTTAGTAGTGGTGGCCCGTGGCCTATCAAACACCAAGTATAATACTTGTACAACTTTTATAGGAGTATCTTATAATTCGAATATATTTTTAGGATTCTCTTGAAATTTACTAATTTAAAAAGGAAACCAATTAGGTCCCGTGTATAAGCCAAACTGTCCATTATCAGAAACGTCTGCAAAGCAAATACTCCTAGTCCTGTCCTAGTAGTATAAATAAATTAATTAAAAAAGGTTCTCAATACAAAACCTACCTGGAAAGCAGTAGTAGTAACGGAGAACAAAAGAGAAACAAATCATCGTTTTTATTATTACCACAAAAAAAAAAAGAAAAAGAAACAAATCATCCTTTCCACCCTACCCCAGCCAGCCCCCTCTTCAGTCCGATTTGGCCATCATACTCTCGTCACCCAAGATCTTACTCCTATTTTAAATTCATTCGATTCGAATATAGCTCTCTCTCTCTCTCTCTCTCTCGAGATTGACCTTTTTAGCTGTTCCTCGCCGGCAATTAGCCGTCTCCATCTCCACTTATCTGACCTTTCAAAGCCCAAACGCACCGTATCATCACGGTACCAATAACATAAATTGAAGGGTAAACCTCTCTACTCTCTCGCCCACGCTACTCCCAAAATGATTTCCGCTTCGAAGCGGAAAAAACCACGATTCTAGCTGCCTCTGGCTGCAGCTACTTCCGGCCAACAACATACTGTACTCCCCATATATATATATAGTCATCATCAGTGTTTGTTTGGGTGTTCACTCGAGTCGAGTCGAGTCATGTTTTCTATGATTACTAGATTTTTTCTGTTTCTGGTCCTAGTCGGTTGCGTGTTCCTTCTAGTTCGATTGTTCTTGTATCGTACTGCTTTAATTTACGTCTTCAACAATTGGGTGCACTGGGTTGAAGACCGAGTTCACGTTCACCAGTCCTTCAAAGTACCCGAATTGAATGACAACTTCCAGGAGAATCAATTCTACGGTAAAGTCCTCACGTACGTGAATTCGTTGACTTCCATGGAGGACTCCGACTTCACTAACCTCTTCGCCGGGAAAAAATCCAACGACATCGTTCTCTGCCTCGACGATAATCAGACGGTTCACGATGAGTTTCTGGGCGCAAGGGTGTCCTGGACTAACGCCGTTGAGAAAGGGGATAACGGAAAATCCCTCATCAGGAATTTGATTCTGAGGGTGAAGAAGAAGGACAAACGCCGGATTCTGAGACCTTATCTCCAGCACATCCACACAGTTTCCGATGAGATCGAACTGAGCCCCCAAAGAGACGTGAAGCTCTACATTAACACGGAAAAATCCCATGTCTGCAACGGACGGTGGAGATCCGTTCCCTTCACCCACCCCTCGACTCTCGAAACCATCGCCATGGATTCGGATCTGAAGAACCGGGTCAAGTCCGATCTCGAGTCGTTCCTCAGATCCAAACAGTATTATCACCGCCTCGGCCGCGTTTGGAAGCGAAGCTATTTACTATACGGCCCCTCCGGCACCGGCAAATCCAGCTTCGTCGCCGCCATGGCCAAGTTCCTCTCGTACGATGTTTACGATGTCGATCTCTTCAGAGTCTCCGATGATAGCGATCTGAAAATGCTTTTGTTGCAGACGACGAGCAAATCGATCATCGTAATCGAGGATCTGGATCGGTTCATGGCGGAGAAGAGTTCTTCTTCTTCCACGGCGGTGAGTTTATCCGGTGTGTTGAACTTCATGGACGGAATTGTGAACTCTTGTTGTTCAGATGAGAAAGTGATGGTTTTCACGATGAACAACAAGGAACGGATGGATTCGGCGATACTCAGGCCTGGACGGATCGACGTTCATATTCATTTTCCACTCTGTGATTTCAGTTCCTTCAAGAGTCTTGCCAATAGCTATCTAGGGCTCAAGGACCACAAGTTGTTCCCACAAGTGGAAGAGGTGTTCCAGAGCGGCGCGACTCTATCCCCGGCGGAGGTGGGGGAGATAATGATCTCCAACCGGAGCTCCCCGAGCCGGGCTCTGAAGTCGGTTATCACGGCTGCGAAGGTGGGACGACGGCTGAGCGAGTCGTCGAGATTTTCGGCGGATTTGTCGAGCGAGACTTCCGGTGGTTTCAAAGATAGCTCCCCTCCAGTGAGGGAGCTACGTAAGTTGTACGGTTTGTTGAAGCTAAAGAGCACCAGCAAAATTGGACCGTCGGATCATGAATCCACGCAGATCCAAGGGTGATGAGTATTTACTAGTACTCCGTATTACGTACATTTTTCTTCTTCTTCTTCTTCTTCTTCTTCTTCTTCTTTGTTGTTGTCAAATTGCTGTGTTCATAGATTTGTATACTCAAAAAACAACGATTGATTAGCCAGATAGACTGTTGAACTTGTCTTTACAGCATACTACTAATAGATAGGAGTAGAAGGGATAGATAGGTTTGTTTTCATCTTGGTTCTTGCCGCTTCCGAATACTCATATTTGTTTCTCTATTTGTTTTTACAATGATTTTCCATCTAATTAACAAGTTTAAGGTTTGGGGTTGTTGAGATGTAAATGAAAAGTTTTTTTTTTTTTTTTATAAAAAAAAATACTCCTTGCAAAAGAATAGTAGTATATTGTAATAAGAAGAATTGAATCAGATTTTTTGCTTCAAATGATTCTTGTAGTAGTAATTTGCAAAAGTGATTGATTGCTTGTATTGTTTGAGTTGAGTTTAATGTGTCGTCAGTAGGTGACAACAAGGAGATGCCAGTCATATCTATTTTGAAAAGGAAAATTCTTAAAAGACAACCGAAAAAGAAAAGGTGGAGTATTATTCTATTTCTATGTTCACAACCGCATGACCCAACCCATAACTGGTTCTTTTCTTTTCTTTTTTTGTTAACTGGAACTTGCATTAAAACTAAATTAAAGATAGTACGGACTTGTTCGTTTCACATTTTAGTTTTGTTTTTTAATCATTATCCTTTTTTTCTCTTCAATTATTACTTTCATTTATCTCTCTACTCATTACCCCTCTCTAATCATTACTCTATTTCTCTCTTCACCCACTATCAAAATTAAAATACCCAAAACTGCAAAACGAACAAAGCCGTCTCTTGGGTATTCCGCCCCGATAGAGTTTGCATAAACCAAATTAAGAATACAATGCGGAATGTAAAGATAGTAGAAAATTTCCCCCACTGAGACTAAGGTATCACTTGCTAAAGCGTCCGCACATCTGTTTATTTCACGGAAGATGTGGTTGATGGTGATACTGTCAAAGCGTGGCATTAGAGCATCCACAGTGGAATAAGCAAAACAAAAAATTGTTAAAGTTAGCAATGTTGGATCAAAAAAGTGCTCACATTGGAATAATCAAACCTAGCAACCTCTTAACAACTCATCAAATTTTGACTCTTCAATAATCAAAGCTAGCAATGTTTTGTCAATAACCAAATTTTATCTCTCAATCAAGTACACCAATATTACACAAAAATCTTCTCTCTCTTCCATTCTCTCTCTCTCTCTCAAAACAATGTTTTCAAAAAATAATTTTAAAAAACTGTAACTTTCAGAATTTTTTTCCAGAAACTTTTTTTTTTACAGAAAACAAAATTTTTAAAAACTGTAAGTAAATAAAGTGTGTTTAAGTGAACAAAGTGTGTGTTTTTTGAAAAACTGTTTCTAACATAAATTGTTTTTTCCCTTCAAAAACCGTTTTTTCAAAAAAATATGCATGAAATGAAGGGAAAAAGTTTGGAGGGCCCATTGGTTTTGATTATGGGCAAAAAATAACCAATGTGGGATTTAATATTGCTAACTTTAGCAACCTCTAAATGGATAATCAAAATCTGATGTGGCATATTTTGATTATTCATATTTGCTTATTCCACTGCTGATGCTCTTAGAGCCCTGCATTCGAAAATCACATTACTCAACGGGTGATTGTCAATTGTCAATGTTCTTCGCCGAAAGGAGTTGAGAGGTAGTTAGAGCATCTGTTTCAACTTCCCGTCTGTTAATATTTTCCATAAGAGCAAAATTGAGGCCATCCCTTCATGGCCCAAAGTTCTGCCATGGTACTCGAATCTGCCATCATAGTGCGGTGGAAACCGCCTTTCCAATTGCGAGATTATCTGATCCGTCCGTGTTAAGCTTGAAAACCTGTTCAGGGTGGGGAGGTACCCAACGTACAAGGATGCTATTTCGGCGCTTAAAAGAAACTGGATTGATAGTGAACTCCCATTCCATTGCTTTTGCTAGAGTAACCTTAACCACTTGATTCGATTGGTCAGAACTCGAGTTGGTTTGAGGTTCAAAGAGGCTTTTGTTGCAGTGGCACCAGATTTGCCAACAAGCGAAGGGAAAGATGAAATGCCAACCAACAGACTGGTTGGAGACAGATAATTTGAGATTTTTTTGAACCCAAATGAAAAAGGGGTGTTGAAATGAGTGTTGGGAAAGTTGAGCCAGATAACTGGTTTTCTTGATCATATGTAACAGTAATACTGCAAATATCCCAATTGTTAACCTATCTAATATGCGTTGCGTTGCGCGGTGTGTGTGTGAGAGAGAGAATTGCAGGCCCATTGTCTTGTCGGTAGAAAGGTACAAAGTCCCCCTGGCCTCAACCAGTAAAACTATGTTTGAGCAAATGGCAATGCACAATGAGCAACTTACAAAAGGACTACTGAAATTGAAGTTGTTTACATGTACTCCTATCCTAGAAAGAAAAAGTTTCCTCTGCTTAAATCCTAAGCTAAAATGAAAAATATTGCATTAATCACTAACCAAGAGTTCCGAATTCGTGATTATGGTACAGATTCTTATCTGACTCCGAGAAAATGTTTTTTACCATATCCAATAAGTAGATTCTACTATTACGAGCACTGTGTTTTTGCTTTCCGGCCGGTTGATATCAAGGGGATGCCCTACTCTACTCTGTGTTGCGCAATCATTGGTGATGATGAAATTGTCTTGTTAAATTAGTTGCATTTGTCTCTTTGTAGTAATTTTTGGCAAGGAATCCTAAACTGGAACCAGGACATTCCACCTCTTCTCTTTGGACTTTAATCAATTTTGTGCATGGCCGGCCGGCCGGCCTGCCTGCCTGGACAATATCCTATGCTATAGTGTGCTATACTTTGTTAAACTACTTCATTAACAAAGTGACACATATAGATGTGTAGCTTTAAAGTTCTCAAAACAACTTTGCCCAGAAATTTCTTCCACAATCAGAGCGCTTGCTCGAATGTTTAAGTCACTTTTTAAATCAACATTAAATTTTTTTTTTGATAGACAAATCAACATTAATTTTACTTTGCTACAGCAATATTTTGTCAAAATCATTCCAGTGTTTTTCTTTGGTTAACGTACAAATTATTCCGGTGTTGCCAAAACTAATTTTTTTTCCTAATCCATCACATGATCCTCCGTTACAACACCTGAAAAACGCTAGCAACACATGCACACTTGGTGATGTGGCATGAATGACTTGTGCCATATTTGGCTTGAGAAATAACAGAAGCCATTTTTTAGCTTGGAGATCATTTTTTTTGAAGCCTCATGCCCAATAATAATTTTAACTTGAGAAATATCTTACCATTGGAGATGCTTTCATAGTTGTGCCACCCACGCATGATTTCCTAAAATGATCCATTTCACACTGATGTTCAGAATCTAATGCTATTCGCACAGATTTGGAAAGCCGAAGAGAACCACTCTAATGCTTTCATAGTGTGTACCATTTTTAGGTGTTTTTGGGCTTTGCCCTCTAGGTGTATTGAGTTTTGTCCCAACTTTTTTTTTTATCTGCCCCTTCCTCCAACTTGATGTACCATTTTATCAAGTTTTTTTAATAAATTGTTATTTTTGCCTATAAAAAAAATTAAATATTGAAGTTAACGGTATTAATAATTGAGAATCATCTCTCATTTTTTTGCAGGCGAAATTTGTTCAACATTGTTTCACCAAAAGTTGAATCTATACGAATATCAAAGGGAGGATGATCAACGAATCGAACAAGTTAATTTGAAAATTTAACAAGATTAAAAAATGCATGTATTCAAGCTTGGCTTAGGCAAGCGAATAGATCTCAAATGAACTTTAATTGGAACTTGAATTCTTACAGACCACAAGGATGAAAAGAGTAATAACTTGTTCAAACATTGTTTAAAGCTAACAAGCATCATAAATTAAAATACTAAAACTTAATTTGCTTAGGTAACAAATCGTTCTCGAACAAGCTCTTAGTGAATGAACACACACGAGATCAAATTCGAGTAACTTGATTCGCTCTTCAGTTAAGTGTGCTATCAACCAAGGATTGCGGTAATAAAATCTGCACGAATAGTGTAGTGGGCCGAATATGTTGGCTCAGTCATGATCAATACGCTTGACTGCAGGCTGAGCTTAGCCCCTCGATTCTGTCTGATCAGATAGAGTCATTGACCAGGCTAATAGGTTTGGTTAACTCGGTTAGGCAGACTCGGACTGCGAACTCATACTAATGCCAACACTCTTTATGGTTCGGACATTTTGGTCCAGCCCAACTCACACATGCCAGTTCATTCGTGTGCACTAAACCGCCTTACTCCATACGTTTGGTGTGACATCATTCGAAATAGTTACCGTGTCACGCCCTCGATTTTCAACATAAATAAATAGACTAATTCGATAAAAGATTCTCGCATAAGGTAAATAATACCCAAAAGGAGTTCCCATCTGATTAATGTACAAATCAAGTCCCCATGTTTCATAAGTTACATCATTGGCACACCGGCCACAAAAATAAGCTTAAATACGAGTACGAACAAGTCGACAACATATATGCACTATTTAGTCAAAGGAAAATCTCGAATAAATAGTTACAAACCCATCTTCATCAAAAGAAAGTTAATTACAAAGATGAATGAGTAACTAAAATGTGATTAGCTTCCAAAACAATCTTCGTTTCCAACAACGCCGAGTCTTGCAACCTACTGTCCTGCGTTCGAACCTGAAAAGAATGATTTTGTTGAGCTACTAGAGCCCAGTAGGAAATTCTCTACACAATCTATATGCAATGAGGTGGGAAGCATGAATGTAGTGAATCAAGTTAAATGGTGAATCTAAATTAACCCAAACCAACCCAGTTTACAAACCTTAGATATACTCATACACAGACATACACACATACTTCTCCCAAACAATTTCCACCCCTTGCGTGTTGTGTTACCACCCCTTGCGTCACAATACATTCCACCCCTTGAGACTAGTGTTTCCACCCCTTGCGTCACTATCCACTCCACATTCAATTCCACAACGACGACTACGTTACCCACACAACCACGCACATCATAACGACACATGAATCATAACAATCAAGACAAAATAAGGCATCCGTAAGCATATTCAATCCACATATTTAAAGGGGTTCCACCCGGACCACACATAGCATTCAAACACTAACAACACACGAATCCACCATTAAAATATGTAGAGAGAGAGAGAGAGAAATCCCTACCCAAGTGGGTGTTGAGCAAAACCCTTGGTCTAACAAGTGGATTTTGCCCAAATCTTTCGGGAACAAGCTACTCCCAAGCTTTTCTACAAGATCTAGAGTGAAAACAACCCACAAACATGACAAACAAACAAAGATCAACAAGTAGTTGAGAGGAGAGAGAGGAAAAAACGTGGACAAGAGCCCCAAAGTGAGAGCAAGAACATGGAACTTACCCCTTGTTCACCAAATGTGAGATTTGAATGATTTTGATGAAGAAAACCCTTGGATCTTGAAGATTTGAACTTGAAATCAAGAAGTTTGGGTGAGATTTGAGTGAGGTGGGTGAGAGAAGGTTTGGAGATCTGATTCGTGGCCTTTGGGTGTGGGAAATGACAAAAAGGGGTATTTATAGTGGTCCAAAAAGCGTGCTGAAAAAGTGCAGAAAACAGAGCTTGTATCGATACTGGGAAAAGGCTGTACCGGTACATGAACCTTCAAACTGTCAAAAAACACAACTTCTGGACACCATGTACCGGTACTGGGAAAAGGTTGTACACCAAGCTGGGCAGAAAAAAAGAATTTTCCAACGGACATCGAAACGAACCCGACTTGGTACCAACACTTCCAAACATCAATATAACCTCAAAACTAACATTATACTATTTTCCGAAAGTCCGATACACACCTGGATATGTATCTCCGTACACCCCCACAACATACGAGCGATTTTACTAGCAATACAACTACTTAACGAAATAAACGATTTTCGAAATTAAAACAAATTTGCGAGTCTCTACATACCGCACGAGTTGGGCACAAGCGCACATGGGTGCTCATGCAGATGCACGATAATTGCCTTATCCAATACATCAAGTGTGACGTCGGCCGAAGCAGTTGCCAAGCGTGATAGTCATGCGTTTGATTGGAGAGCAAGTCTCGGGGCTCCATATAAAGGAAAGAGATCAACCTAAAGGGGTATGTATGCATTTCTTCTAACCCTAATTGCTTTGTACTTTTCTTTCCTTCCCAAAAGCACTTGCTTACTCAACTATCGAAGTGCTGACTGGTCACCTCCAACCAAAACTTGGGAATTTTGGAGGTCCTAGGTGAACTTTAAAAATGAGGCCTCTCAATGTTATGTATATATCATTTGTTTGATAACTTTAAAAATGAGGCCTCTCAATGTTATGTATATATCATTTGTTTGATAATATAAGCAAGATAAGCCTTGGGTTGAAGTGGCAGACCCCATGTTTTTCTTTTGGGTCCTTAAGGCCATGGGTTCCAATCTCACCTCCAGCAAGTTAAAAAATGAAAAGGTGGAGAGTTGAATCCATAACCTTGATGTTAGAAGAGGGTACATACCACGTACTAAACCACAATCACCTATGTTGTAATAGGCATGACATATATAATACTAGTAATTGCTTGTGCCTAAAGACACGGCGCAATGCTTTCTAAACATAGTCTAAATGAAGTATCAAACCCCACTTTTCCAAAGTTTTTTTGTGTGGATACAACGGTTCTTCTTAAAGCCATCTCACATGAGGTGAGTCTCGGATATGCGTATGGTCCCAACTCATGCGAGAAGAGCATTACAAATAATCGTGAATTAGATAAAATTCCCTTCTACCAACAAAATCAACTTCTCAAAAAAATTTATTGTAAGAATAAGTTTCAAACATGGTCCATCTAACCAAGTTCATAAAATAGTCTAACACAATAAATGTTTACCAAATCTGTTTAATTCTGTTAGTTGCATTCAAGGATAGCATCAGAGATATTAAGAATGTATAATTATACGAGATTCCAACTCGAATTCAATTTTTTGAACGTCCATTCACTCAAAAGTAACACCCCTATCGCACTTGTTTCTTTAACTAACCTAGAAAAATAGAAAAGCAAAATAGCTTCAAGGTTACATATAACCAAATAAGGAGTAGAGTTTAAAACTCTGTCTACCCAAAATGTTCTAACAAAAAACCTACAATCTTCAATCCCAGACAGATCATGAAACTCCAAATTATCTAAACCAACAGCTCAAGTTGTATTGAACAACACTTTTATTCTCTTACCTATTAGTTAAAAAGAAAAAGAATATGATGCGAAGAATTACTATTGGCCGCAAAAAAATACTCTTGGCCGCGAAGAATTACTCATGGCTGCAAAATTTTACTCCTGTCGCGAAGAATTACTCATGGCCGTGAAGAATTACTATTGGCCGCAAAGAATTACTCCTAGCCGCAAAATTTTACTCCTGGCTGCGAAAAATTACTCATGGCCGTAAAAAATTCCTATTGGCCGCAAGGAATTATTCCTGGCCGCAGAAAATTACTCCTAGCCGCAAACAATTACTTTTGGCCGCACAAAATTATTCTTGGCCGCAAAGAATTGCAATTGGCCGCATTGAATTACTCTTGGCCACATCGAATTGCACTTGGCCGCATCGAATTACACTTGATCACTACGAAAAAGCAATTCGATGTGGCCAAGAGTAATTCGTAGCAGCCAAGCTTTTTTGTAGCGGTTAAGTGCAATTCGATGCGGCCACGAGTAATTCATTGCAGCCAAGAGTAATTTTTCGCGGCCAGGAGTAATTTTTTGCGGACAAATGTAATACTTTGCAGGCAAGAGTAATTCATCGCGGCCAGGAGTAATTCTTTGCGGTTAGGAGTAATTTTTTGTGAACTTCTAATCTCAGCCATATATTGGCTTCAATGGTTGAGATGGAGAGTCTTTTTTTGTGTCCCCGAAACGCTCTCCTATATATATATTTTTCAAATTAGCACAGAATCCGAACAGTTTTGGTATTTTTCTCTTTTTTTTGAAAAATCATAGAGACATTAATGTACAATTGTTAGGAGTAAATAAACCCACACGGCAATTATGTAATATGTGCAAAAAGTGTGAGCATTTTACTGAAAGGAGAAGAATGAGCCTAAACCATTGAATTAAAGTAATCATTCATTGCAACAACTTGTCTTTTGTTAAGTATGGATGGGTCCTACACCCTTGTGTTATGTACTATAGAAAATTAAGTTAAATAAGAAAATTAATTCCAATGCGGAAACACAGGCACATGCATGTATATTTTCGTTGGCTTTCAACCCGATGAAGGCGAAGATGAAACTATGACTCAGAATCAAGATGCAACAAAATCAATACATTTGCTGTCACCAACATAATGCAATGAATCAAATAACCAAATATATAATTAATCGATTTTTTCCCCTCAATCACTCAACCAACTAAACATTTAGCAATTTGAAAACATTTTAAAAAATTAATGACAGGACCCACATATATATATGAGAGAGAGAGAGAGCGCGTGCACGCTAAATGTATGTCTGAGAGAGGAAGCAGTTTTGGATTCAAAATTGGAATCTGTTTTAGAATTAACACATGAGGGAGAGAGAGAGAGAGAGACAACCTTAGATCACGGTAATCATTTTGACTGATAACCATTAGGAAAGTAAGGAAAAATCGAAAATAAGTAAGAAATCAAAACAAGATTAGGAAACATCAATTTTAGTTTTATATTTCATCTTTCTTCCAAATATTCATTCTTTCTAAATATATTTATAGTCTTACTACCTATAAATCTCAACCATAGAAAAAATATGTACAAATCCGATGGTCCAAAATATGAAAAATTTAAAAACCGCTGCTCCATATTATATAGATTTAATATAATTCTTTATTTGGAGCCTTAATTATTTGGCCAAAAAATTGAGGTCCAAGGCAGTGTGGCCTGGTGGGCATAAGCCCAGGGCCGGGCCTATCACTATTCACATGTGCAGGTTAGGACGACAGAGCTAAGCTAATGCATCCACTGAACGAGAGGCTCGGGCGAGGACTTGGATTTGAGTCACAACCCCACAAATATATATATATATATATATATATATTCCACCCAAACTTTCATCCTATCGTACCAATGAACTGAGCTGTTGACACTAGTCAAGTTGGCTTTCCGAAGATATGTTGTAGAACTTTGGTAGCCCCTTTATTTAGAGACATGCGCGACCATGTTACACCCTATATATCAAGTTGATTACTAATACACAGTGAAAAGAGCTTCGTTGCTTGAAAAGTACAAAGACAGTAGTAGTATATATAATGTAATAAGATGTATGCTTAACGTTATCTATCTCAGCTGGCACGCGCGGGCATACAAATCTCAGCAAGTATATATATATATATATATATATGCATGATTGTGTTTTAGACTTGTGCTTAGTTGCACTCATGATCTTCGATCGAGGGAGGCATGTTAGGCTTATAAATATATATATTCATCACAAACGAAACAACCTGGCTGCATCATAAGGATGAGACATGCCTGCAGCCTACAAGTTCTTTCATGTCAAGGTTAATTTATGCATACCTTGAAAGCAATATAAAAATGATCAATTACAAGAAAATGTAGAAGAACAGATGCCACGTCGTGGACTTTGATTAATTCGAAAGCAATAATTATACAACCACACACATTCACATCTTTTGGTGGGTCTCACACACACTGGAGGTGTAGTGTGTACGGGTCCTAATGTAAATGTAAGTGATTTTGTGTAAGTGTTTGTGGTTATAAAATGATTGTTTCAAAAGTTTTACGACTGTTAATCCCTTTTTTGTTGTGGTTATAAACAAACTAGGACGTTGCCAATTGGAGTGAGTGATTCTTTATGGTTTTCCTTTACAATATGCTCCCAGCAAGTTCATAGAGTACTGTAACTTTCCTTCTTAATATTCTTTCTTAATTTCCACAAAAGCATTCAATGATCGAGCAGGATTGAGAGGTGCATCACACCTAGAATATGGATCGATGCTCCAATATTCACAGAACCTGTAAATTTTGCTTTTCTAAAGTCGCCAACTGAATAAAAAATCAACGGAAAACATCACTCATTAACCCAATGAGTCATTGGGGTTTAAAGTTTTGATCACTTTTGTCTTATGATGGAGTATTCGAGAATCGTACGTATTGGTTTGCGGCATCCCAGATTATAAGAAAAAAAATTGTCCGAATTCGATCTTCAACAAGTCCAAGGGAACAAATGTTCAAGCGGGAGAGTATGATCAGTAATGCCTGGGAATGTGCTTCCACAGAGTCTATTTGGAGAATCCGAGCGTTTTTTTTTGCTAGTCCCGACGCCTAGATCGATGGTCCTAAAAAAAACTCAAACTTAGGCTCCGTTTGTTTGGGCGTAAAATGTTTTCCGGTAAAATGTTTTACCTATTTTTCGGTGTTTAGTTGTGTAGAAAATGAGGAAAACATTTTACATGTAAAACATTTTCCATTAATTGGATGAAAATGACTTAGCCTTAAATCTTCCGTAAGTTATTTTCCGAAATAAACCCGCTGCCTTCTATTGCAATTATCGCTGCTCAGTTTCCTCGATTGTCAGTCCTGACCCACGTTCAACTCCAATATTCTCAAATCTATCTACCGTTTAAGGCCCCTCCCCTCTCTCTATACACTATTTTGTTGATTTTTGAAAATATTTTCAAGTACCAACCAAACACCGAAAAATAAAAGTTAGAAGTTTGTTTTCTGAAAAAATATTTTACATGGAAAATATTTTACATTGTAAAACATTTTACATCAAAACAAACGGAGCCTTAAATTGTCACCACATAATATTCTTATGCATTGTTTGTAGAGAGAAAATAGATAAAGTTCATTTTCCCGCAGTCACAAGACATTGCGTCATTAACATAGCCTCGTAACTGTGGTTTAATTTGTATAGAATTATTAAGAGGCATCTCTCTCTCCCGTAGAAGTTACAAAATCCAATTGAAGATATATTGGGTTGGGCTGCTGCCCTAGACATTTTAACTGAACCAAAGATTTGAGGAACTAACACTTCCTATATATATATATCGGGACGGTTCCGGGAACCTTTAAAAGAACCTCTAAAAAAATCCCCCCAAGTTCGTGATCAAATTTTGATGATCCGAGCCGCTCAATGTAATCAGAACGGGATTTTAAGGATACCCGTGTAGAAATCAGCAAAAAAAAATGACCAGAAAGGGCTTCATCCGAACAGTTTTTTTATTGAACTTTATTGAACGGTTCAATAAAAAACTGCCCAAATCAAGCCATTTCCGGTTATTTTTTTTGCCAATTTCTCGCGCGCACCCTTAAAGTCACATTCTGAACACATTGAGCGGCTCGGATCATCAAAATTTGATCGAGAACTATGAGATTAAGATTTGGAGAGTTTTTTTAGAGGTTTTTTTAAGGGTCCCCGGAACCGCCCCGTATAAATATATATATATATATATATAGAGAGAGAGAGAGAGAGAGAGAGTCCGGATCAAGTTCCGGTGCGCACCCCCCTTTTTCGATCGAATTTCGATGATCCGAGCTGTTCAACGTGATCAGAACGTGATTTAAAGGGTACTCGTGAGAAATCGGCAAAAAAAATAACCGGGAAGGGCTTTATCCGAACAGTTTTTTATTGAAAGGTTCAACAAAAAACTGCTTAAAACAAAAATACACTTGCAGTGGAATGGCGTTAACAAAAAAGAGTGGCAAAATCAAGTCACAAGGAGCTTGTTTGTTTGAGAGCTTTAAAACCCTTGCGCACGGTTCCTAATACATTTTCTCTATCTATCTATCTATCTCTCTCCACTCAAACCTCCTTCAAAACCCAACAAAGTCGAGCTTGTTTGTTTGAGAGCTTTAAAACTCATGCGCACGGTCCCTAATACATTTTCTCTATCTATCTATTTCTCTCCACTCAATCCTCCTTCAAAACCCAAAACGAACAAGCGTTTATGCTCAGCTTGTTTTAAGGGGAGTAGGAAAACCTACCGTAGCTAGCTGCCTGTCTTCCGGAAAAATTGTGAGAAGTAAATCTTCAAATGAAGTCCGTAAATCCACATATTTTGCATGCATGCAAGCAAATAAAATCCAATCAGAATAATAAGTCATAGTTTTCTGTCACCCAATCTATCAGTTGGAATATAAAAAATTTGTGGAGAGGCTAGCGGCTCTCTCTCTCTAGGGTTTCATCCCTCTCTTCCCTACCTTAGTTAGTGATGCAGCGCAACCTCCTTTTACGAAACTATTTGCAAGAAAAGATCACGAACTTGCTTATGTTAAAGATTCTCTCTTTGAAACATAAACACGAATAGAGATAAACTCTCAATTTTTCATTAATTCAATATCAAAAGCTGCTGTCCCTAAGGCTCCGTTCAGTTGCCAGGAAAGTACAGGAAATGATGGGAAAATCAACTTTCCCATAACTTTTGTAGTGTTCAGTTGGCAAGAAAGTAGTAAGAAACATGTTTTTAAGTTTTCTTGCAAGATATACTTTCTTGCAAAAGTGATCCCGCCAAAAGCATAGGATTTTGCATCACGGGAAAAGTTTTATCCATTGTGGAGCCAAAATAATTGGCGGGTAAGAAACAAAGTGAATGACGCCAATAACAAAAAAATACAAATTATGTTCTTAAAAAGACACTTTGAGATTTACGTGAGCAACAACAATTTCGACTACTATGGTGCTTTATGAGATAATTGTTGGAAAAAGATTGGTAATTTATTTTTTTTGGAAGTATTTATTTATCTTGTCATTAGTCTTCAATTTTGTTTTGTACTAACTAATTTTCAGTGAGTTTTTGCATCGACAACTAATTAAGCACGGTTGTTTAATATTTATTTATTTAGTTATCATCTACTTATTTTTTAAACTTTATTTGTACGGTTGATTATCAAATAATGTCAATTTAAATGGGGAATTTGCATGACCATTCAGAATATAGCAAATTGAATAGGAAATTGCAAGTCGATTTTTACATTTCATGTTAAGGCTTTGCATTAGATAAAATACATTTTCTGTATGTGTTAATTTTTGAAATATGATAGCCTATTATTTAGCTTTCAAAGTTACTTTTATTTAAAATTAGCCATGAGAATAAAAATAAAGAAGTTTCTCATAAGTGTCTTTTCCCGGCAAATGAACCACTAAACTTTAGTTTTCCGGCTAAAAAAAAATTGTCAAATGAACACTCACAAGAAAATAGATGTCTTTTTCCTTTACTTCATTTTACTTAACTTTTTACTTAACATTTCCTGAGAATAACTTTCCGGTATAACATTCCTGGCAACTGAACGGAGCCTAAGGCTTACAATGAATATAAATAGGGCGATAGAAACCCTAACAACTTAGGAAACAAATGAAACAATTAGGGCTGAAAATCAAATACTAGGAAGAAATCTAAGGTTGCCAAAACAAGCAGCAACTAAAACAGAATTTCCTATCAAAAGTTATTAGCAATCTAAATAAAAAGGATTTAGTTAATATTCACTAAATCTCCTCAAAAGGAAACGGGACATTAGTGAATATTAACTAATGTCATGTTCCTTCCTTTTGAGGAGATTTAGTGAATATTAACTAAATCCTTTTTATTTAGTAAATATTCACTAATGTCCCGTTGTCACACCGCCTCCAGTTTGGTTTGGGCTATGCTCGGTCCAGTCGCTCAAGGAACGTGGACGCGACCCGCTCTACATCAGTTAGGGTTTCACCTGGTTTCTTTCTTATTTGCTCCGTTTTTTTCACTCTTTACCTCCAGTCTACCTGTTTCTTTCTATCTCCAGTTCACTTTTCTCGGCCACAGCTTTGGGGAGGTGGGGCCGCCGCCCTCCATGGCCCACCTCCCCTCCTTTCTACCCGCCAGCCACCCATCCTCAACCCCAGGCCGGTCTTCCAGACCAAACCCTCTACCTCCTTAACCTTTCCATCGCCTTTCTCTAACCGCCACCGCTGTTCGTCATCTCCGCTTCTTCCCCACCGCAAACCCATCTTTCCACCGCTCTTTCCCCACCACTCCTTCCCCCTGGTCTGTTTTGGGTCTGATCTGACTTTGGGTTGATGTTGAGTGGCTCGTGCCCCCTCCGACAAATAAAGCCTCCAGATGTCGATGGCGGCGGCTATGGAGCTTGTTTTCTCTTCCGGGGATGCGGCTGATTGTGAACTCGATTTCACTCGGAGACTCAGTAGTGCGACTCGGTGGGGCGACTCAGTGGGCCAAATCAATCGGATCTCAGTGTTTTTTGGGTTCCTTTCAGTTGGTTTTTGTTTTGTTTTTTTTCCGTTTGATTGCATCTGCATTTATTGTGTAATGGTTTGAGCTGGTTTCATTCCTATTTTTCGATGTAATCGGTGCCGGTTTTGTGCTGGTATGAGTTTCCCTCATATCCGGCGGTGTGCGGTGGTGGGCAATAATTCTTGGTGTGTTCGGCTTCAACAACTGGATCCGACTGAGGAGGCGTGCAGATCTTCGAGAGACATGGGTGAATCAACCAGTCGGTGTTTACTCCGACAGGAGATCTGTACTTTTCTTTAGTTGTTTCTTAGTTGTTGTTGGGTTTTTTTTTCCAAATTTCAGCTGTGCTTATTGTTTTATGCGGGTTTGAGCTGGGAGTCCGTTGGGATTCTCTACTACCTAGACCTAGATTGGTTCTTAATCTAGGCGTTTCGTCGGTCTTGCTTTTGTAGGGGGTGCATGTGTCGAAGTCTTTGTAGTTTTGGTTCATTCTTGTATTATTGATGAAATCTGTATTGCTTTCGGGCTTTTAATATGTGATATGAATTTGACAGTTTCAAAAAAAAAAAAAATCTATCAGTTGGATAGTAAAATTAAAACATTCCGTACTTCAAATTACAGAAGATTGAGAAAAAATAAAATACTGTAGTAATTAAATACAAATGTCACGTACGTTTCCCTTTACTTAGCATAGAACAAATTAAAGGTAGAAATTTTCAAGAATAACAACACATCACACCGCAATCACTTAAAATAATCAACAAGAACAAGCAGATAATTTCTTCATCTCACTTATTTCCAATTCAGGTGCCCCGATAACATCAATCTTCAACCCATTGAGCATATCACCTCCGTTGACCTTCCCATTACTAGAATCCAATGCCTTCCTAGAGGCCACACCATATATCTCCTCTAGCAGCTTGAGGAATGCAGTATCCACATTATCACCGCTGAGAGCTGAGGTCTCGGAGAAAAATAGGCCCTGATTCTCTGCAAACTCGACGGCGTCTTCTGTCGGAACCGCCCTTTGGTCCCCTAGATCGGACTTGTTACCGATCAACATGATGACAATGGAACTATCAGCGTGGGCTCGGAGCTCCTCGACCCATCTTGCGACATGATCAAATGTTTGTCTCTTAGTGATATCGTACACTAACATGGCCCCAAGTGCGCCTCTGTAGTATGCACTTGTGACTGCCCTATACCTGTGGACAGTGGATCCATTATAAAATGAAATAAAGTAAAATTAAATAAAAATAAAATAAAATCTTGTTTTGCGCAATGTATGGCATAGAATAGATCAGTTAGTTGGCCTATGGTTACAGACACCAATATTGGAAAACGAAGTACAATCCTTCCAAATCCCACCAAAAGCAACTTTTCTTTTTTTATAATAAAATAAAAATAAAAATATATAGGTGAAAGGAGATCGAAGGACGACAAAAGAAAAATTGAAACTTGGAGTAATGCAATAGTATACCGATAATTAATAACCACTGTAAATGATCTCAATGACAAAAATTCTTACTTTCACTCATTTTAATTAATGGAAAAAACTTTATTTCGAATTTCTATTGAGTGAAATTTTTTAGTGAACACAAATTATTTGTATAGCAGCAATTGCATGTAATTTGCATAAGAAACTATTCGATCCGATCCGATCCGATCCGATCCGATCCTCTATAGTTTTCTTTCTAGTAGGAGTAGTAACTAATGATGGAGTAAGTAATATTAATTAGTACTCTATTTCGGAGCGGAGCATCAATCCCAACTACCACAGAATATATAATAGTATATCATCAATATGCATGGGGCCCAACCCAAAGTCCCCAACAAACTAAGGATATTTCTAAAACAAACAAATAAAAATAATGCAGCATGTTCCCCGTGAATTATTATTATTATTATTATTATTATTATTATTGCATAAGTTAATCCCTTAGTATAGCCTGAGCTTGACATAAATATTTATGTATTCGATTTGATCGATCGTCCACACAGCTAAGCTAAGCTAAGCTAGCTAGCTTGACTACAAACTTTGTTTACATTAACTCGAAAGACCTAGGATTAATTCCAGTACTACCTGTTAATTGTCTGAGTTTAATTATTATGGGGTACAAATTAATTAAAAGTCATACCACCAAACCCATATATAGCGGAAAAATCTCACATTAATTACTTTACCCGGCCGGCCACTCTTAATTTGTCCTTCGTTAGACTGATAGTATATCCCTAAGTAGTACTCCGTAACATATATGGAGTAATTAAGACGGTGCACTCAATATTTGTGGCCCAACTATTGACCCCAATAATAATCATCAGTACTTCATTTCAAGATTAAATGAGAATCAAGAGACCAATTAATTAAATTCTTGAGAGAGAGAGAGAGAGAGAGAGATGAATATTTAAGGGATATACACAGTAGTGGAGTACCTTTCTTGGCCAGCAGTGTCCCAGATCTGGGCCTTGATGAGTTTGGAGTTGATGGAAACAGTGCGAGTCTGGAATTCGACCCCAATGGTGGATTTGGAGTCAAAGCAGAACTCATTCTTAGTAAACCTTGAGAGTATCTGACTCTTTCCCACCGCTGAGTCACCTATCACCACCACCTTGTACACATAGTCTATTTTCTCTTCTTCACCAGTACTGAACATCCCCTGGCCCTGCCCATCATCCTGCTGCTGCTGATGATGATACTTCTTAGAGTACTCCAGTACCGAGTTTATCCGCAGATCACCCCCACCTGCACCGTTCATCTCTGCATTCATCTTAATTCCACAACCACAACCACAACCACAACCACAACGTACGTACACCAACAGGGAATTAAAACAATATATATATATATATATGCTACTACTCGATCTTCACTGTTAATTAAAGACTGGTCACTACCTTCCTTCGGTGGGAGATCAGAAGCCCAAGCCCAGCAAGTAACTGTAAGAGAGTACTGGAAAATTAAGATGACCGGCCAGACTAGACTAGACTAGACTAGACTTGTTCCAATCACTGTACACACCCCAACACCACCATCATATCATATCATATCATATCAATAGAGAGAGAGAGAATAGAGTAGTACTCTTTATAGAGGGAGAGGGAGGAGAGGGAGAGGGAGGAGAGGGGTATGGCTTTGGTTCTTATCTCTATAATAAAAATAATGGAGTAATAAAACAGGCTTTGTAATGTAAATGTATAGTCGCTTTTAAGAAAACATTGAGCAAATTTAGGACACAACAGTACTGCCTGCGACCAAAAAGTTACAGTTTCCTCAACACCCCACCCCACCCCAGGTCTTGTCTCTTTCTTTTTAACACATACTTAATAATAATACTCCATACAGACAGTAGTGTATTTATAGCTACTACACTTTTCCCACATCATAATTTCTGCCGAAATGCCCGGGAATTTTATACTGCGCATCCCAAAATTGCCCCCTGGCACTATCATGGTTAAAGGTCTTTATCTCATTATTAGGTAAAAAGTTGTTGGTGGTTTCACACCTCATTGGACCGCTGCTGCTTTAATTTTTCTAAAGACTACAGCCCATTTTTCAGTCATTTTGAATTCGACATCAATTGCTCCCTGCCCCTGCTGATAATTTGTTGTCCGAAAAATTACTGGGTAGTCTGCCACGTGGTGCCGTATTGTCCTTTCTCACCTCATATATATTCTTGTGAGACTCAACATTATAAGTGTAAAAGTTCCACACAAGTGGGTTATGAGAAAATGAATTGGGACACCACATGACGGTACCGCAAGATCACATACTCGTTGTCCTGGATTTTGAAGTGGGGCCATTCATGACGGAATTTTCAAATGAATGCTCACCACTACCCATCAGAGCATACCATTTCAATCAAACGGTCAAAGTGGTTTGTGATTAGAGATTGGCTATATTCAAAATTCGGAAATTCTAATCGCAAAGAATTCAAAAGTAATACTTACCGATGTCAGTTGGAGCTGATTCTTTACAGGAGGACCCCATAAAATAATATTCAAAAATTTATGGATATTTTTTTAGATTTTTATGGGATCCGAAATGGGCCCAAACGCATTCTTCTCTGTGTGGTTCCCTACAGATCTTTTTTGCGAATAGCAGGGCTCAAAAAATTATTTAAATTGTCCTCTTGTGATACTTTGGTAGCAGTGGTACAAGAGATCATCAAACACTTCTTAAACGCTGCACCGACAAACTGGGTACATATCTTATAATGCCTGGGGCTTTAATTTGTTATTTTATTATCAAAAGGGAAGCATCCGAAATTAAAGTGTCGTCAATCGTCCATCTTTTGAAGGACTAGGTACTTTGCTACGTGCAAGGCACGTGTGCCCTGCCCGTTGAATTGATCGGTTTTAAATTTTCCTGCGATCTAGCTGCATACAAGTAGCTAGGTTATATTTATCCAGAGTAGGTTACATAAGTTTGGTACATTAACATAAGTATCTGCAAAGAGGCTAGCAGTGAAGTAGATTACAAAAGGGCTAGTACTAAAGTAGATTTTGCTTTCCTTGGACTTAGCAAAAGTCTATGGCTTGCAAGCTGTTCATGGCAAAAGCTTGGGTAGGTCTGCAGATGTTGGAGTTGGGTGCCTATTTGTTGTCGTTGTGGCTCTCGGATGTCTGTTCAGCTGCTGCAGCAGAGTTTTCCGTTGGGCTGTTCAGCAATGCTATTCAAGCTCAAGACCCAATTTTATTAATCCCCATGATAACCTGGGAAATCTTCAGAAAGGGAGGATTTGTATGCAACAAACCTTGCCAATGAGTGCAGGGCCAAAACTTGACGAATGACGTGTATTTTTCAAAATCTAGGAAAATCGAGATAAAAGAAAGAAAGTATATGTTTTTTGAAGGTGCAAAGAAATTGATCACCTGATTCCGAGCATTTAGCTCTGCTTGACACTCCTGTTCCTCAATATCGGTTTGAGAAGCTAATTCGGTAATTTGATTTTCAAGGGCTATTCTGCTAACTTCAGCCTCTTCTGCATCACGTAGGTCTATGCCTGCTTTTGGAAAGAAGTAAGAGTGTTCCATTAGAAAAGAAATCCTAAGTTGAAGTGATGTATGGCATGCTATGTAACCAGAGTTGCACCAAGCTCAATTTAAAGAAATATTGAATAGACCATTGTTCATTGAACTCTCGAAACAAAGTGAAGAAATAGGTATAGATACAAAAGTAATGCGGTGGTTACCTTCCGTAACAATGTAGGCTTTCCTGTTTTCTTAAGCATGAATTCTGCTGGAGTTATACTTCAAAATACAAAGAGACAACTAAAAAGTTTGAACTTCCTCTAGTTAAAACGAAAAATGGAAAACCCTCCAAATTTGTCATGCAAAAGTTTCACCAAAGCTCTCCTCAGTTCAGAGGAGAAAAATGTCAGCAGAAGCATGATTTCAGTTAAACTTTTTTTCCCATTTACATAAAAAAAAATTCTTTTCTTACGAGGCCACAAAACATCATAAAGGAAGAGTTTTTTTTTAATTTTCTTACTCTTATCTCACAGATTACTTGAGCAAAAATACGAAGCATTAGTAATCATAAGAGCACAAGACAGTGGTTTATTTCTTAGACGAAGAAACAACAAAACGATGTTATGAACCAGTATGCTAGCAAAGCTAATACTAATCTATATATATCTCATGCATGGGGAAAGCAACAGCATCAAGTATTTACCTTAGCCTACTTAATTCATATTCACGCAGTTTCTTGACATCGATTTCATCATCACTTCATTTCTGCTCTTTGTTGTCATGAAATAGGTTCATAGGAGTACTGGACCACGCACTGCTTCCTCTTCCATACGCTTTAGTCCAACTCCAAACTCAGATGGATATACAGCAACAAATATAATCTGTCCCCTTAGGAAGAAATGAGCTCAATAATACATACAAATCAACTGCCTACAGAGCAAAACAATTTTCTCAGCAGAGGCCACCAATACATTACTAACTACACAAGTTTGGAATTATCTTCTCCTCAAACTTCAGCTAGTTTAGTTGCCTAAGAAAATGACAATAAGAAACAAAAGCACATAGTATGCTAACTAATTAAGTGATGCTAAAACACTGCTTAAAAACTACAGCATGTCGAGAAAACAACACATAAATGGCGATAACAAAAATACAAAACCTGATTTTCTAGTATGGGAAGCTTTAACACAAGTGAAACCAACATAAAGATATGTTGTTCCTAGTATACAATATACATAATAATCAGATGGCAACCATTGGAGGTAGACAAGTTCTCATTCAATACTTCCATCCCAAACAAATCAAAATATGGCAACGTTCAGAAACTTTCACTCCCAATTTCTAGGTCTTTTTGATTCATAACGATCGAGATTTTGAGTACCTTAAGCATATCTAAAGCCCTAGGAATCCCACCAAAACCTTTCCAAAAATATTGATTTCTTTTCTGGACAAAACTGCAGAAATTGATGAATCCAATGAGTAACAGAATTCAGCTTAATTAAAGAACCCTAATCAGAAACGAAAGAAATGAAACAAAGCATACACCAACACTTTCTAAAATGTTCACAATGTTATGGTAGCTCCATCTTACAACACCTGCCACATTGATTAGATTCTATAAACATAATAAGTAACCAAAAATACAGGTGTAAAAAAGAAAAAGAAATAAAGAGGGAACCAGAGTATAGGCATAGATGCAAACCTAATCAGTTTGCAGCATTGTCCAATCCAATTGAGTCCACACCATCTCAATCATACAATTTCAGAGAATTATATAATGGGGCTTGAGATGTAGAAGTTGTGGCGCCAAGGGTACCTGGAGGGTTGCCCAAGCTCGGGAACCCGTTCATCACGATAAATGGGTCCAGGTCCGGATATAGGAGGTACTCCTCCTGATTTTGTCCTTCGCACAAGCATTGGTTTTTGACTGCTGTTGTGTCACTGAAGTCCGATTCATTTGCATCTTGAGTAGAGCGTTTTGCCGAAAGGAGAATAACGTTTTTAGTGGATATACATTGTTGTTGGGTTGCAAGCTTACGATGTGTTGCAAGGCTGCCGATAAAAAAAAAAAAAGAAGTGATGTAAGGCTTTGGTGGGATTACAGGTTTTGGCCAAACATGTCTTTCAAAAGATGCAGGCTTACACTTCAGGCCAAACCTGAAACAAAAACTTAGATAAGTTATCATACATGTCTAATGCAATTCGGTAAAAATAACAGATGACGAATGCAAAAATGACTACTCCAAAATAAGAAGACTGAAGTGTCAGGACAAGTCAAGTTAGATGAGGAATCTAGGTTACGAACAATACAGATTACTTGAGGTTTCTAAATTACAAATAGGTTTGTGCTTTCAATATGGTAGGCATAGCTAAAGCTGTCGGCTAAACAGTTCTCTTTCAAAACATAGAGTGCATGTATTAGTTGCCATTCCCTTACCTATCTTCCTTCCAAAGCTTTTCCAAAAGTTCACATGGCATTGTTCATATTCTGTCAGATTCATAGATCACATACACCTACAATTGATTCTGGATGACTTCAATCCCCACCCCAACACTCCCGCATCCACCCACCCACACACAAATCCCTCCCATGCTCTTTGGGGCAAAATTAAATCGCAAGACCAAATGCTCAGCTAATATTGCCCACTCCATCTCTAGGAAAAGTTGCTGCAAGAGCTTAATCCTGACTTATTGTGGTTGCAGTGCGGTTTTCTTATACAATCACCTCTGGGATTGCACAATAGTTGTGAAATCCAGGGGTCAAAACTTCCACAACATTTACTGGTGAAAGGAAAAAGAGCAACATGGCATAAAACGGAGGACAGATAAATGGTTTTTGCCCACACCCCATCACCTTTTTCCCGTCTCAAGGCTTCCAAGTCTTGAACAGATTGGTCATGGCATGAAGGATCATCTTCTTCACCTGTCATTGCCAAAGAGTGAAAAAAGAAAGAAAAATCAGCTGCTTTGTAAAACAGAAACATATGCTTGCATGTGAACGGAGACTGTTTGGATCATTGGTTTGTGGACGGATTTCAGTAGACAAAAAGGGTTAGGAGAAAGATGAGAAGATGATGGAGGAAGAAAATGAATCTACTTTTAAATTTTCCTTTCAATGTTTTTCTTTTCTCCACAAATTTAAGATTCAGACATGGCCTGAGAGAATACAGTGGCAGACATTTACAAGAGACATGCTTGAACAAAGAGAGGGAATGCCTCTAGTTTGACCTCTCTAGTCTTAACTCATACCAATCTTTCAAATTAAGTTTTCAAATGCGCACTCCATACTCAATTACAAAATGAAAAAACCGCACAATATAGAAAGCACAAATTGGAATCGTGATCAGATGACCTAGGTAAAAAAGGACACATCAACCCCCAAAAATATTAATCCGACTTATCATTCAGGGGTTTGCGAGGTTTTCGAACCTTTTGTCGAGACAACTTTGGAAATAGGCTGACATGGGAAAACCTAAAACAAGCATAAAATAAATAGTCGAAAGCAAATGAATGACGAACAAAAAGAACCAAAACAAAACTTTCAGTAAATTTAAACAAACGAAAGAAGCAAAACACAGCAAGATTGAAAGCAAGATTACTACTGTAGGGGTGGATTTCTTACCTTTGGTCAAATGGATCGGTGAATCCGAGAGAGTTCCTAAGGAAACCATGAAACTCTTGTTACCAAGTAGAATCAGGAGATCTGGGATACCCTATACGGAAACATATGTTTACAGAATCATGATTCATATGTGATGAAAAAAAGCCCTAAATGGAGAAGGGGGCCAAATTATGCATGTCGGGAAAAAATACCAAATGGAATCAAACAAAATCTTGGAAAGAGGAATCAAACCCACCGTTAATCTGTTCAATACACTCCCGTTGTATGAGGACTGCCGGAGAGAGAGAAGAGATAGAAGGAGATGCAGAGACATGCAGAGCCTGTGCAACTGATAGAGTGCGAGTGACTCACCGCCATGGCAATAGCTCTGTTGAGAGAGAGAGAGAGAGGGGGGGGGTTTGTAGTGGTCTGAGACTCTGAGGGAGGGAGAGAACGGGAGGGAGAGAGAGAACGGGGAACGTCGGAGAAGATGTACTTTTGAGAGCTAAGAAGAAGATGTACGTGTGAGTCTTCAGAAGAACCACTTCTCTTCACCACGCCACGTAGCCCACTACGTGAAAAATGTAAAATGCCAATTTTGGACAGCCCAGCAAGCACAACACCCCAACAATTGAGGGCCACAACTGTCCAAATTGGACCAAAAATGACAAGCGAAATCCACCCAAACATGATCTTCTTTAAGAGAGGTAGGATAATATCCGCTATGCTTTTAATTAAATTCTCGAACTTTTTCTAATGCCATACTCAATACAGTCGGCATTTTTTTAAAAATAATCAGATATCTAAGTCAGCTTGCGCACATCTCGATTATTTCGTTTTTATTCCGATTTAGTTCGGTTTCTTTCCAGATTTAGTCTGGTTTATATCTGAATTTAGTTCGGTAGTTTGTTGGTCATGTGCTTAGTATTAGTTTTATTTTCTGCGAATCTGATCTCGCTAGACGAGTTTGCAATAGGGCTACACATACTATGCTCTGATTGTCCTCTCTAATAATTTGTCCGGTCTGTGGACGCCCATTTGCTCCCATGGGATTCATCTCTATTGTGTAGGCTTTTCGCCTCACAGTTGAATACAGCTTCTCACATTTGCCACACACAAAAAAAAGGTTCCCCAATGGCCCCAAGATTTGGAATGTTAGCCTTGTTCTCTTTAGTTTTCAACAAAGAATTTTTCAAAAAATTCCTCCTAGATTCCTCATACTTCTAACATTTCTCTCTCTATCTCTCTCCACTTATTACCCCTACTATTTTTCAAAAACCAAACCAAACACAGCAAGCCTATGTGAAAATGAAACCTATGATCTCATAACGAAACACTTATTGCTTTCTTACAATCACTTGACAAAATCCCTTGAGGTTAGGCATAATTATTGTTAATGATCCTTCAGAACCAGAAAAGTTTTTAGTATTCTGATTACTGCTTTGCTTGTACCTGCTTTGCATTAGGTTAGGGGTTTTTTTTTTGATCCGCGCATTAGGTTAGGTTGATCCAATGAAATTGTTGAAAGTAAAAGCAGTCAAATTTGGTCTGGGGCAAATTTTCTTTTAAACAGGTTGTCATTACAATAGAGAGTACAAAACTCAACCAAATACTCGAACCACGGCTAACATATGTTGAACCCTATTAGATTGTTAACTAACTCATTTAAAATCTTAAACTGTTAGAGAGACGGACAATTTTATTATTTATATCTTCAACACGCTCTCTCATGTGTAGTCAGTCTCTCATTCATAAGCAAGCTAAACACTGTAAATATTTTAACATTAAGTAGGCAGTGAGCTTCGAACACAGGATCGATCTATTGCCTGCTCTAATACCATATTAGATTGTTAACTACCAACTCATTTAAAAACTTAAGCTGTTAAAGAGACGGGCAATTTTATTATTTATACCTTCAATTAACCTAAAGTCTGCTCTCGGCTTATTTTTTGAAAGAGAGTTCCAACAAATAATTCGGGATAAACTATTTTTTTATTTTGAAGAGACAATTTTGATTATGTATAATAAACAACGGTTTTACTATTGTCAGCCCACTGCGCTGACGATAAGCACACTAGAAGACAAGAAAAATACGTATTTTGTGTATGTTTTATACCCTTTAATACACATTCATACACTTATTATTGTCAGCATCAGTCCATTGGGCTGATTTTAGAATTTTCCAATAAACAATGCTTTTACGAATATTATGTTCAACTTGGTGCAATCGCTGGGCTTTGGATATTTAGGCCTAGTTTTTTAGAAGTGCTAAAAGTAATATTAAATGGGCTTCTTCTTCTTTTTTTTTTACAAAATACAAAGGGAAAAAAAAGTTGAGAGAATTTTTGGGAGGTCGACTATAGCATGTTTCTAACCCCACTAGTCCACTTCTAAAGTTCTTAACCCCTTTAGTCCACTAATTATTCCAATGACAAAACTACCCTATGTAAAAG
Organism: Rhododendron griersonianum; assembly: GCA_018127125.1. Classification (NCBI taxonomy): domain Eukaryota; kingdom Viridiplantae; phylum Streptophyta; class Magnoliopsida; order Ericales; family Ericaceae; genus Rhododendron; species Rhododendron griersonianum. Next base: position 339,486 of record CM030794.1, read on the forward strand.
AAACAAGGGCTTTGTTTGGCTAACACAAAAAATATATTTTTTTATTTTTTTCGATCTTGTTGCAACCACGTAACCACCACCACCACCTCTACCACCACCACCACTCCACTACCACCACGACGCCAACATATAACGTTATATGTGTGATAAAAATTTCTCTTTTCTTTTTTTTTTCCCGCCACCACCACCACTCCACCTCCATCACCACCACGCCAACATATAACGTTATATGTGTGACAAAAATTTCTATTTTTTTTATTCATGTTTTGAGCCCTTCCCTTCTTGAACCTCCCACCTCTTAACATATAACGTTATATGTGTGACAAAAATTTCTCTTTTCTTTAATTTCTTTTACCTGTTTTGAGTCCTTCCTTTCTTGAACCCGCCACACCTTAACATATAAGGTTATCTGTCTCAATCTTCGTTTTTATCGTATGTTTGGTACTACATCAACAAAAGTGCACATTTAATCTTATATGTCTTAATCTGTTCTCTGTACGTTATAAAAAACGAAAATAGATCTGAGATATATAAAGTTATCTATTGATATCAAGAACATATTTTTTGCCAACACAAGCACATATAATATTATATGTGTATATGTTCTCCGCATGTTGAAAAAATGCACATATAAACTTATGTCACAATCTGCGTTCTTGCTTTATGTTTGGTAATACATTAACAAAAAATGCACATATAATCTTATATGTTTCAATCGGTTCTTTATACGTTTGTAATTCTGGAGCAGGTATTGTTTTTGCTCTGTTCGTTATCTAAGAGAGAGAGAGAGAGAGAGCACATGCTATACATCGGATTATACATAGAGAGAAAGTGGTACACACACTAACGCACATATCCAAACAATTGAAGAGATCTGGCAAATTCACAAATGGTTCGTTGTAATTGAATATGAATCAGCAATCAACAACAACAAAATCTGATCCACCTTTTTTTATCGATATAAAATGGCGGCCCCATTGACGGTGCTGCAGCACAGGGACGGTGTCGGCGGGGTGGCCGTAATGGCAGGCCCACTGAACCAATCGAACAGCAACAAGAAGTCCGGTAGTAATTGTATAAAGAATTCCGCCCTAAGATTGCCGATTCTCATCTTCCTGCTCTATCACAAAGCAATACGGACCGAACTCGACGGGCTCCACTGCGCCGCCATGGCCTTCGCCAATAATCAGGAGAGTGACGGTGTGGCCTCGCTTTTGCCGCTGTGTGAGAGAGAGAGAGGAGGCTGTGCCCCAGATTTGTTTGTGGTCTAGGGTTTCTCTCTATATGACATTTTTGTCTTGGTATAATTTCTTTTTCAAAAGAAGTGGACTTAAGGCCTTACAAAACTATATTTGTGAACTAGAGGGGTTACAAACATTAGATGTGGACTAATTAGATTACAAGTTCTCTATAATGGACCCTAGACTAATTTTTTTAAGGAGTTACTTAAGTACGTGTAGCACTTTTGAAAAACTAGGCCTGGTCAATTTTACGTTTTGGGACAAGACAAGCCCTGAAATTTTTTATTTCTTACTTATGCAGAAGTACCATACTGATTTTGTAACCTGTAAAGAAAGAGAAAATGCTTTCTATATCCTCTTTTGAAAAGGAGGTAAATATTTAAAAAGTTTGGAGAATAATCTTATATTTCTCCATTTTAACTTTTGTCCTCTTTGTTTATTTATTTCCACTAATAACAACCTCTCCATTTTAGCTTTTGTCCTCTTTGTTTATCTATTTCCACTAATAACAACCAAACAAGACAAGAGAAGCAAATATATATATAGGAGTATTTATTTTTCTATTGTTTTTCCATCTCTTTCCACAAACGAAAACACTTCCTACACAGATCTTTTTTACATAGATGTTTTGTGGGGTTCACTTTTGGGTCCCACACAAATTATCTGATCTGTTAATTAATTTTAAAATATTTTTCAAGGGGTTCTGTAAAAAAAATCAGCTAAATAGAATACATTTAAGTGCTTGATCCAATCTTATAACTTTTCATTTGAAATTTTGAATGAAAAGTTGTAAGATTGGATTAAACACTTAAATGTATCTTATTGAGTTGATTTTTTACGGGATCTCTTAAAAAATACCTTAAAATTAATTAACGAATCGAATCATTTGTATGAGACTGAAAAATAAACCCCATACAAAGTCTGTGTAAAAAAGGTATGTGTTGATAGAACGGTTCTTCCACAAATCTAGTATCTATTTATCCCTCCCTATCTTTTTACATCAAACGTGGAAGAGGCCCGGTACAGTACATCAAAGGAGTACATGAAAATGTCTATAAAACAACAACGGACGGTCTACTTTTAAAACAAATTTGAAAATGAACCTGGATCCTTTTTTTGGTGAACACTTTCATGTTCTCCAACCATGTATCCAATCTTTTCTCAATGTAGATTCTCAATGTAGAAAATCTACTTAGGCCCCGTTCCGGTTTTGTAAAAAATGAAGTTTTAGAAAATGAAGGTAATTTCAAGCCCAAAAATCATGTGTTTAAACAAATAATTTTCCTACCAATATGGATCTTGTTTGATAGATTTAATTTTTATTTTTTTATTTTTCATTTTTATTATATACTTTCGGCTTCCGAAAGCCCTAAAAGGCCAAAACTGAAAAACATGGCTACTCAGTTGCGATCCCGCCACCGCCACCACCACCACCTCAAGCTCACTTCCACCGTCGCTCGTTCTCTTTCAACCACCCCTCCCACCCTCGCCCATCCTTTCCAGGACCACATCTCCTCCGTGGAATCCAAGGACCAACTCCTCAAATCCTACACCGTCACACCCCCAATCACTCCCTGGCCCCAACGCCTCTCCCCGAAACGCCTCGTCTCCATGATCACCTGCCAACAAAACCTCGACCTCGCCCTCCAAATCTTCCACCACGCCGGTAACTACCACCCTAACTTCCGCCACAACCACGACACCTACCTCGCCATTATCCACAAGCTCGCCCGTGCCCGCGCCTTCCACCCCATGGAGATCCTCCTCACCCAATTGCGCCAACAACAATCCAATAACAATAACAACATCAAATGCGGCGAAAACATCTTCATTACCGTCATTCGAAACTACGGCGTTTCAAGCCGCCCCACACATGCCCTCCGCACCTTCCTCCGCATTAAGGATTTCGGCCTCCAACCATCTGTAAGGTCCCTCAACACTCTCCTGAACGCTTTGGTTCAGAACAACCAATTCGAGCTAGTGCACGCTCTCTTCAAGAATTGTCGGAAAAAGTTTGATATCATTCCGAATGTGTTTACCGTTAATATTTTGGTTAAGGCATTGTGTAAGAAGAATGATGTCGAGAGTGCGATTGGGGTTTTGGATGAGATGCCCGGTATGGGAATGATACCCAATGTGGTGACTTACACGACTGTGTTGGGTGGGTATGTGTCCAGGGGTGACATGGTTGGTGCGAAGAAGGTGTTCGATGAAATTCTCGATAGAGGGTGGGTTCCTGATGCGACCACGTACACGATTTTGGTGGACGGGTTTTGTAAGGGAGGGCGGTTTATGGATGCTGTGAAGGTGATGGACGAAATGGAGGAGAATGGCGTCGAGCCGAATGACGTGACTTATGTAGTTATGATAGAAGCTTATTGTAAAGAAAAGAAGTCCGGAGAAGCGCTTAATTTACTTGGCGACATGCTAAAGAAGAAATATGTACCGAATTCTGCACTTTGTTGTAGGGTGATTGATGTTCTCTGCGAGGAAGGCAAAGTCGAGGAGGCGAGTGATTTGTGGAAGAAGCTCTTGAAGAATAATTGTACGCCGGATAATGCAATATCTAGCACTCTTATACATTGGCTTTGTAAGAAGGGGAAAATTTGGGAAGCGAGGAAGTTATTTGGCGAGTTTGAGAGTGGTTCAATTCCTAGTGTCTTAATGTATAACACGCTCATTGCGGGAATGTGTGAGGAGGGAGAGTTACAAGAAGCAGGGAAGTTGTGGGATGACATGATGGAGAAGGGATGTGTTCCTAATGCTTTTACATATAACATGTTAATTAAGGGATTTTGTAAAGCTGGTAATCCGAGGGAAGGAATTAGAATTTTAGAGGAGATGTTGGAGAAATCGTGTTCGCCAAACAAATTGACCTACTCGATCTTGATTGAGGGCCTTCGTGACTCTGGAACAGAAGCCGATGTTACCAAGGTGCTTTCCATGGCCACCTTAAGTGGTGAAATTGATATTGATGCTTTGGGTGCTTCTATACACAAGGTTTCTGGCAATCCAGATAGCAAGGGAAGCATTCTTGAAAAAATACTGCCGCAGGCTGCTACTTAGAGATCATTTTATTGTCCAACTCACACTTGTGTGCCTTCAATCATAAGAATGTCAAAGATCATAGAGCTTCCTTTTCTGCGTCACTTTGGATTCTGTGCTCTTGGGAAGCTGTGACATACTCGCTCAACCTGTAGGGGAAACCTATTGATTTAGGTGCCTAGTCAGGTTAGTTACATATTTACGATTATTTAACGATCATGGCATCAAATTGCAAGTTTTTGAGGAAAGTTACAGGTTTCATGAGAGCATGGTATGGATTGGCGACGAAGCTGTTGCAACTTGCAACAGAGAGAACTTCTTAAGGACTGAATTGAACAATGATTTGGGCTTTGAAAAGTAACCTATCGGACAGAGCGGTTTCTGTTGCATAAGCTTTAACAGATGATGATGAGAAGGGCGGCCTGGCAAATATGATAGCCCAACGGGAGGTTGGTAGGCCGTGGAGGTAGCCCGCACAGCGCTCACAGAGCCCAGTACATCACAGGGGCCGACCAATTCCAGACTATATTCATAGGTATGACAGGTACAACGAACTGGCATATGATAACCCCAAAGCCCTGAATATGGTAGTTATTGCGCTGGGTATTGCCATCTAAGAGTTTGTTGTAATGATTTTTCTCTTCCTTTTCTGCAAAAAACGTCTTGTGTGCACATGCAAGTGTGCTATCATTATTGACGTCTTTCCTCATAAGAGTGGGGTGATGGTGCTCATTGACACGGTAGTTTGTGGTGGTTTGAAATAGCTATGGGTACATGATACATCATGCAGGGTAGAAGCTAGTTTGAGTTTGTTTAGTAAGTTGTTTTATATCGGAGTTCGTGAATTGCCAGGATCTGTGAGTATTGTTAGTAGATACCTTGGTAGTTCTTTGAACTAATGTTTAGCGCATGAGCTTGCAGGTCTTTGATGCCATCCTAGTATAATAACAGACTGGCTGATTTTGTAAAATCTTTCCAAGGTCCTATGTCAAAAGGCCTCTTTATATCCCCCTCTGTTGTCATATATATTGACCAAGTATAAGATTTGTGTGCTTCTATCAATTGCATCCCTGGAAGGGACCAAGGAGTGCACACGACACCTTCTTTTTTACCTACGTAAGGCATGTGCATGATCTTTGATCAAATGCTTGTTTGTTATATTAGGTGCATTTATTTCTCTGATGTAGCTTCACACCTTTTCGCTCTCTTTTGTTTAGAGGAAACTCTAATATGTGAGATAGGTTGGGGCCTAATGACTTCTGTTTCTCTATCATTATCTTGTAATTGCTCCTGGAATGCGGAAACTAACAATATGGACAAGCAAGATGAATTGTGAAGACATGTGATTGAAGTACGCTTTTCTTTTCCTTGTGTTTGTGGTTTCTTTCTGGCCTTGTTTTTGCGCTTTTTTTTTTTTGCGGGTTATAGGTTTTACATGTCGAAGGTGCAGACTGCAGAGAGAGCATTGTTCTGATCATGTGATTGTCAATTGAACTAAACCATTTGTACCATCAACTTATTAGGTTTTATTTTCTTTCCTGGGTTTCTCCTGTGTTATTTCAATAGCCAACTAGGTTAGCCGCTTGTGCTAGTAAAGCACAAACAACCCTTCTAATCAACTGGTTAGTTTTCGGAAGGACTCTAGTCCATTTCCTTGTCTCAGATCCTCCTCATTTGGTTACCATGGTTTTTGTTTCCCTCTTTCTGTCGTGCCTTTGGACAGCCCAAGAAGTTGGCAAAGGCGTTCGTTTGTTGATCTGTGTGGATAGGTTAATGAGCAGCTGTTCTATATAGATACCTGGTTATGGGGAGCGGATGCCTGCTTACACATTACAGTAATTAGATAATTAACAATAGCTTGCATAACGATTCATCAGCTTTGTGAGTATCATCCCATCATCAATGACACTAATCACTTGATTCATTATTGATAGTCGAGGTATCCTTGAACATTACATGTAATTGTGATGGAATGAACAATTTTATCCTTCATGTACGATTATTATCAAATGTCTTCATGTATAAACAATTAAGCAGCAGATTGTCCCAACTCTCGATCAAGTGCCTTCTGGAGGCAGGTTTCTGCATCTTGCATCATCCCAGGGCTGAGTCTCACCATCAGGATGCAGAATTCTGTCTCATTGAGTGCTCCATCTCTATCATGGTCTCCTTCTCTCACCATGGCTTCCAAATCTTCTTTGCTCATCCCTTCCATGCCCAGGAGTGCAGAATTCTTCCTTAGGCTCTCCGCCGTAATCAACCCAGTTGCAGGGTCTGCCAGTAGCCGGAATCCCCCACAGAGTTCTGACACGAAGGTGTCTGCATCTAGCTTCTCTGCCATCACCGGTAACAAATCTTCATATTCTTCGTACTCCATTGCTGTATCTTTAGTTTCCATTCTGTCGCACAGTTTCTCTTTTATGACTGGGAAAAGACTCTTTTACACGCGTCTGTACTTGACCGAAATGGTATGTGTTTATAACACTATATGATGTTTATTAGACTGTGTGGGATGGATCTTCATAAGTTGAAGGGTCTATTTCATCAAGGACAGGTCATATCTGAATGGACAATTCGATTCGTTGAGAAACCGGCCACGCTAGTCTGTGGGGTTAACAAGTCTACTATATGTTGTTTCCACTACTTTATATATTCGTGCAATCTGTGGATTTATATTCTTTATCTAACACTTTCCAGGAAGGTGAGTCTAGAGGTAGTTTGCCAACTTGCCACTGCCCAAACGCAAGCATCTGGTAGAATTAGCTTGATTTGTGTGGAGTTTTAGCTTTCTATGAAGCTTCCTAGCTCTCTCTCTCTCTCTCTCTCTCTCTCTCTCTCGTATATCCTTGGGTTTTTCTTTCTTGTTTTGACTTGACCGGCCAGCGTCTCCCCGCTGCAATTGATGGATGGCAATTTCTTGTGTGAATTGATTTTCCTGGGGAGGGCATGTTATTACTGCCGAAAAATTACTGTATGGATTTTGGAAAGCAATGTTTTCTTTCCCCTCAAGACATTGCCATAGTCCTCCTTGTCGCATGTTCTCGTGTTATTACCATCTTCACCCTTGTTTCCGGCTTCATTCATATCCTGCCATTCTAGACTAACAAGCTACTTTCTTTGTATACCGAAGGTTATTCCCATAGACAGAATGTTTGTTTGTTTTTTTTTTAAATTTTTCGTTATTGGCATTTAATTATCTTTTCAGGCGTGCCCCGCCACCATCGGTAGCATTTGTGTATAGATGACGCAATGCAGACATACCTTCATATGATCATCTTGAGAAGAGCTAGGACTGAGAGATTTGAGCTCTTACACCTCAAAGATCACCAAAGACGGGCATTTGTGCCTTGTACTTGGGAAAGGTAACTGTGAGCGCAGCCGCGGGCGCTCGGCGCTCGCGTGACTGAGCATGTGTGGGTAGACTTTACTGAAAACACAATGACCGGCACAACACTGTCAAAATACTTGCAATTAAACAAGTATTCAACAAAACTTAAAGTCGTCACTTGGTTTAAGTCCAAGAACCATGAATGACTCTTATGAAAAGGCTTGATCCTTGCATCACCACAGATGGGTCCGGGGGCTAAGGTACTGAGTGGGAAGGTGTTAGGCACCCACTCCGCCCAATCCGACGATTGGCCTCTACTCATCACCATTGGTTCAAATCATCTATATCCTAAATGCACGAGACTCAAGCAAACGGATAGATAGGTTTTAGTAAACATGTTTTTGAAAAAGGAGTCTTTTGCAAAAGGGAAAAATCCATTTGAAAACTACCTCCGTCGAATGCAACATGTAGAAAAGAAAACAAAAGCATGCAACTTATGGATGAGAGCCTAGAGATGAACAGCCCATTATCATCCCGTATCTATAGGTGATGATCAACAGTCATCCTTAGGTCCTCACACGGTCCATAGATCTAAACTAGCAAACAAAATGATTAATCCGTTGTTGCAAATGTCGGAAGGGTCCTTACTTCTAGGGGAAGTTACCCTAAAGCTAACGAGCATAGCAAAGACCTGAATTAAATCGGTGCATATAATACAAGACTTTGAACTAAACGAGAATAGGAAACATGCATGAACATTGGTGAACAAACATGCAATATGGATGGATTAGGAAACTAGCTAAAACTGGAAAACTGATCAGATTAGGAAACTTTTCAAATTAGGAAACCCGACCAAGTTAGAAAAGTAACCCGATTAGGAAACCCGACCGGATTAGAACACTTTTCAAATTAGGAAACCGGGTCATTAGGAAACCACATGCATCAACAGGCTACTCATGAGGGCAGAACAACTAACCAGCAGCATAACCGACAGCATAACGACTGGATGAACCTTATGCTAATATGCGACGTGCAGGAGTAAAAAAATAATTTGACATGCTGGGGTGAAACCAGTAGCATAATGGCTGTAAATAGATGATATGCACGAGGGTATGTAGACAGCACAACGGTATGGACTCAATGACTAGAATGCATGCAGACAACATAACAATAGGGGAAAAATAGTAAATATGCATATGGACGGCATAACAACTAGGTGTGGATGCATGTGCGAGTGGTCATACAGACAAAGTAACAACATGGTAATTTATTCAAAGAATTAAACGTGCAGGACAACAACTAAACATGCATGGAGGGCAAACAGTCATTACACGTGACCTACCTAAACCCTAGATTAACATGCATAAACAAAAACTACGCTAGCATGCAACATTAAAACGAATTAAAAATCCTAAACTTGCATGAACTAAGCAAGAACGTAAAATAAACCCTAAGCATGCAACTAAATAAGAACTAACTAAGCAATAATTAAATAGCAATTAGAATAAACTAACTAAATAATAAAGAAGATAAAAACGAACGACATACCTTGATTCTACAAGACCAAGCAGACCGCCCTCAGGAACTGAGTGGAAATGTGAACTAGATTGCCCGTAGGGGAGCAACTCTTGCAAGATGCCTTTCAGCAGCCTATCGACGTAGAGAAGGCTTTACTATGCTCGAGTATTAGCCAATGGACCTTGGCTTGCTCTCAAGCGAATGATGTTTTTTTAACGAATGTTTTGAACGATTTGAAACCTATGGAGGTAAGGGGTTTATATAGGCTTGATCCGCAGGGAAAAACGACTTAGGTTTCCGATGTGGGACTGCAGAAAACACGGAAAAATGCGGAAACCGAGGAAAAACAACAAAATGGCACCGTGGCACCACACAAAGGCCGGCCCGGCCTTGGCCTATGCTTATGGGCTCGGGCAGGCTTCCCTCAGTCCAGGTCTAGTTCGGATCCGTTCCGATGCGTTCCAGGTTGATTTTTGGGTCAAAAACAACGACGATTTGGGCTATAAATAGGACTTTTATGGGCTAAAAAATGAATTGTTTTATGGATTAAAAAGACTCAACATTTTCAAAAGAATATTTTAAAATAGAACACAGCACGATTTAAAAGAAAGTTTGCAACTTGGCAAAAATATTTTGAAAGAAACTACGAAAGGCTATCTTCGAACATCAATGCATCAAGATCACTTTTCTAGGATAACCGAAATCGAAAGCAACATTCTCATTATTGGACGGCTGCTTTGGCGGGAAATGGGGTGTCTACGCTTATGTACTTTATGCTCTCTCTTTTCTTTTTTCTTTTCTTTTTTTTGTGGTAATTATGTTCTTCATACTTCTTTTATCATTTTTCACTTTTTCTTTGCCATGAAAGCATTTGACATCAGCAACTAGCAATAAGTCGACATTCAGTCGTATTTTATACCCCTCAAAAAGTGGGAGTGCACAAAGAACTCATCTGAGAAAGGGCAAAATGTGTCTTGGGAAATTAATAATATACAGAGTGCATCTACCATAATTGAGGCGAGAGACTTGTGAAAATTGCAAAAACTGAAAGTAATGCAAACATTTAAAACTGCATTTTTAAAGTACTCGCATCCTAAAAATGCATTAAACAAGTCCGTTCAGAGATAAATTCATGTGAATTGGGCAAATGCTAATATAAAATTGGATAAAAGAACCACCTTTCTCGGGTGTATTTAGAGCCGGTTTGGCATAATAAAAAAGTCAGATTATTTTTTCTATCTCTATTTAATTTTTATCTCATTTGTTGGTTTTGAGTCTTTTTTTTTTTTGTGTGATTATTTTGACGAGATGAATTTAAAAGGTACAAAAGTATGGATCAGATTAAATTTTTTTGAATATAAACAAAAATAATTCGAAAAGTCATATGTTTTGAATAATTTTTGTTTTAGTGAACTTTTTTTTAACATTTTGATTTAATTTTTTGAATTTTTTTAGGGGAAATTACAGTAACCCCCCTTTAACTACCACCCGGACACACATTGCCCCCTTTAACTATAAAATTCAACACTTAACCCCCTTTAACTACCATTTGCTGCACAAATAAGGCCTACCGTTTGTAATCTGTTAGGGTTTTGGACGGAAAGTGGTGCCAAATGACTGAAAATCAAATATTGGACTATTTTGCCCTCATCTCTCTCTGAGGTAAAAAAAATTGAACTGCAACTGCAGTTTCTCTCTCATGTGTATTGTTCAGGCGTTCAGCCAGGGACACCATTGATGTCACTGGGTTGGAAGAAGATGAACAGATTATACCCAACTACAAGTCCAATTGAGATACCCACTCCAAATCTGAAAAAACCTATCACAATACTCACAAAATCCATATCTGATTTTCTCTCAGATCAAGAATTCAACAAGATGAGTGTGATGGAATGGAAAAAGAACCCTTATTTACTGGTTATTGCTCTTTACAAATCTGTGCCATTAACAGAAACCAAAATACAGTAAAAAAAACCTCCTCTGGAATGCCCTCAACCGCCATGGCCGCTCCGTCTTCGTCGACGATAACACCTACCTTGTCTTCAAGCTCGAACAAACCCACCCCGAAATCAAGGCCTACAACATCGACGAGTCCTCCACTCCGATCCTGATTTCCCGGCGTCGGTGGTGGAACCAGTCTAGAGCGCCATAGACCTCCACGAGTACCAGGTCAACAAGGCCGAATCCCGCCGGCGAGTCCTCCACTGCCGTCGTCGCGTCCACTCAGACCAACAAAAATCGACCCCGTCAAAGCCCAATCGGAGAAACAGAAGACGATGAGAGATGATGAGATCAAAGAAGAAGAGAGCACGGAGTTCAGCAGAGAGAAGATCTCTCTGCCGCCATCGGATGCGAGTCTCGAAACCCTAATGAAGGCCAGCGGTCGATTGGTCCTGTGTCTGAGCCCCAAAATAGCCATTGAAGTCCTTTGCTAGGAACTGCTTCCTTCCTGTGGTCGTCGTAGAGAGAGTCAGAGAGAGAGAGAGAGAGAGTTACAGAGAGAGGCGAGAAAAGGGAGAGAAGTTGGGTGAGATTTTTGTGCTCTACTGTTTTGTAAAAAAGGAAGAGAAACAGACGTTGGAGGTGGGGAAAGGAGACGAAGGGGTGAGAAATGGGGGAGGAGTATGTATATTTGCTGTAAAAGAGAAGGGGTAATAAGGTAATTTCATGACTTCTGTTAACACCATCCAGGCAATTTCGGCAACTGATAGTTAAAGGGGGTTAAGTGTTGAATTTTATAGTTAAAGGGGGCAATGTGTGTCCGGGTGGTAGTTAAAGGGGGGTTACTGTAATTTTCTCTTTTTTTTTAAAGTACCGAGTAAAGAGAAGTAAAGGGGGCGACTATTCGCAATCCTCAAATTTTCTCCCGTAGCCCGTTAAAAATTTTTAAAAATTATATTTCAGTAACTAAATGTCGAAAATATGTTCAACATTCGGTAAACAACTGCCGAACATACATTTCGGTAAATAGCTGTTGAAAATAAGATTATACATGTCGGAAATGCACAAGAAACATATATTTTGGTAATTGGATGCTGAAAATGTATCTCAATTTCGGTAACTAACAGTCGAAAATGTATCTCAATTTCGGTAATTAACTGTCGAAACATATGGAAATTTTTAAACTGCTATGGGAGAAAATTTAGGGGTGCGAAGTAAATTGTGTGAGAGAGAGAGGGGTGCAAGATGGTTTAGGACGCGCCAGAATGATCCATATCCGATACACAAGCAAGGATCGTCTGCAGCAGGGACGAGTCGCGGAGTCGGCGAATTTAGGGTTTCTTGACTTAAAAGCTCCATCGGATTGACCAGAAATTCTCGTAAGTTAACGCATTACCCATATGTTTGTTTGTAACTTTGTATATAAACATGTGTCTCAGATTTCTAATTGGTACTTGATCATAGTGCGATGATATAAGTGTAAGAGCTTAAGTTTGTGTCGTCAATGGGTGAATTTACAGTGAGATGCTCTAACGCTGTATTTGGATTTTATTCAAGAGAGATTACTATGTGTAGGTTGTATAGAATTGGTCAAGCTACAGTTGGCTACATGGAGTATGTAGATATATGCACTTAACCTCTAATTGTCTTTTGATAACATTCTATTGGATGGAGAGCGTACATAAAGCATCATCTTGGAATTTTGGAGGGAGGGAGTAAATGGAAATAATGGAAAAAGTGAAAACAAAATTGAAAGAAGCGAACTTTCTTGCTTATAGTTTAGTTGGGTGGGAAGAAGTACTCTTTTCCATTGAACTATGTTTTGCACTGATGATGAGAAATTCATTGCAGTTGCAGGGTTGTGCTACATACCTGGAGCGATGGAGTTTTGCCCAACTTGTGGGATCTTGTTGCAATATGAGTTACCCAATATGAGCTGCCCAGCCAGATTCTTCTGCCCAACTTGTCCCTATGTATGTCATATAGAGAGCAAGGTAATTCTCCTAATAAACCCCATCATCTAATGTATTCTTTGTCAGCTGCCCATTACTCTCTATGTACATTTGCAACTGTGTTGTCAATGGTCTATTGGGCATTTTAAAGGTTAAGATAAAGAGAAGGCAACATTTGGTTGAGAAAGAGGTAGAACCCATCTTCTCCAAAGACGACATGAAGAATGGGCCCACAACTGAAGGTATCTTTCTTTTATCCTTTTCTACCTTTCATGTTGGCCTTATTTCCTTTATCGTGTTTGTTTTGATTGATTGATTTAGATTGTAATTTGTCTTGTTAATGGTACTTGATGCTCATATACCTTGGTGTTGAAAACCTTCTGAACATTGTTTGTATTCGTCTCTCTCTGTGTTTGTCAAGTAGTTTGCCGTGAGGATATGATTTTGTAATCAAAGACGCCTAGATGAGGTTGTTCACCAATATGTACGCAATTCTTTATGGTTTTTTGTTGATTATGGTGCTCATGGGTAGAATGTGATTTGCTAATCTGCTTTATCAGTTATCACCAATTGTCCTACAAGTTTAAATTGCTCAGAAATAGGCCCAACAACAATGATCAAGCTATCTGATACCCATCGCCACTTACATGGAGATGCAAAAATTTATACTTATAGAGAAGCAAACTAAACGTAATGGAAAAGAAGAGACTTCTATCTAAGACATCTTTGAAATCAAAGCTCTGATACCTTGTTAGATTGATTGTAACAAAGTTAAAACTTTGAGTGAATTGACTCATCTATGGATAGTGAGAAGACGCGCTTTATAAACACAATTGATTTGGTACTGATGATCGCCTAGGCCCTAGATACAACAATTAATCACCATGCATTTAGCACTCGAAGCAATGATTCAATTACGTACCAATTAAAACTGCAAGCTCTTTAGGAAAGGAGCCGGAGCGACCGGGTGAGAACGATCACAACGGTAAGGTGAGTAGTTCTTGAGAATTAGCCACCTCGAGGATAGTAATGTTTGGAGTAGTAGGTTCGCGGGGATTTGCTATCTTGAGGATTGAAATGTTTGAGTAACTATTCACCCCAATCCTCTCCACCACCATTGTGTGGTGTTGAAGGGCCTAAGTCACCACGTGACAGTGCCCCAGGGGCACTAAATAAATTTTCTAAATGTTTGGACAGAAACTATTAGAGAATGGTTGAGAATTTTTTTTGCTACGCACCTACTGTAGCAGTAGATTCGGTTAAGTAGATTGATGCTTTAGTCTCCGGCAAACTCTGACTTAGTCTTAGCACTCATATACTCCACAAGTCTACATTTAATCTAATTCATCCTAATTCCACAATCCATGGTCTATTGCAAGCAATTCTTAGTTCAATTAAGCATTAAACCTCCAAATGGGGTGAAAAATCACAGGAGTATCAAACACTACAAGGAAATAGTGGGTGAAAGAGTTTCTCACAACCCACGACATGAATTTTCACATTCATCACCTCAAACCTCCTTTCTGAACCTTTGCTAATAGCTTCCCGTAATCTCCCTGATGCAAATCCTCGAATCAAGACCTCATCACTGGAATCCATCAAGATCTATTGCCACAAAAGGACTACTGATAATTTAGATAACCTTATAGTTACCCACACTAATGGGTAAATAGCAAGGTTTCCTTTTATTTAGTTTTTGCCATTTTGTATTTTGTCCTTGCCCTTAAATTTGAATTCTTCTCTTGGATGCTTTTCAAAACTCCTAATTTGCTAGTCAGGAAAATTAGATTCCTATAGATGTTGGATTAGTTGTAACAAAGAAAACCATACTTAGCAATGAACTTGTTCATGAAGTATCTATGGCACCTATTGAGGAGAAAATTTTAGCAGTTAACTCAAAGATCATTTCATGTCTAAGAAACCAATGTGGAAAGGATATGGTCTAAGGATTTTCGTCAAAGAGAATGAGTAGAAAGTGGCCAGAATGAGGTTTTGAGAAAGAGAGTCACCTATGGTATTATTGAAGTTCAATGCTGGATAGACCAGCAATAGAAACGAATTATGTTGCTGGCCTGAGAGATGGGAATCAGGTTTGTTAGTTGTGGTAGCTTGTGATTTTGAATTCATCGTTCACAGATTTTGGTTCACACTCTATAGCATGGGATAATCACTATTGCGAATGGCGATTTTTTATTTTATTTTTGAACCCTGGATATCTTTGAATTCTCCATATCTCTGTTAGACTATGTCTACCATTATGTCAAGGAGTAATGGATCTAAGTCAATCAAATTATCATTTTTTGTAATCTGTTGGTGGACAGAGTTATTTATAAATTGGATCATAAGAACCAAAACAGATGTAGTGATATTTAGCTTAATTTATGTTCACATTTTTCTCCTACTCTGCAGCAACATGTCCAAATTGCAGTTTTGGGAAGGCTGTTTTCCAGCAACTTCAGATCAGGTCAGCTGATGAGCCGATGTCGACATTTTATTGGTGCTTGAATGAGAAATGTGGACAGCAGTGGCGTGAAGACTAAATATTGCCACCCCTTCCTCTTATGGCCGTTTTTCCTATTTCATGAGAATCCCATTCGGTTCGTCCAATTTTGGATTTTCTTGGACAATTGAATTAGTTTCTTTCAGCTGGATCTGTTATAGGGATAAGCGTAACGTTCTCAGATCTACTTAGTACTTGTACAAATTAATGCGCTGTTATCAAATCCCGTAGCTGTTTTCTTTTATTTTCTTTCGTGTTCCCCATTTTTTATTCTATATTGACTGTATCCAATTTGTTTTGATTCTTGAGTAGTGGTTTTCTTGTTCGATTTCTTTTTTCCCCTGTGGAGCGGGACATTACTATTTACTTGTTTGGATAAAGAAAATGTTCTACAGCTTTAGCTTTTAATTTGGGTGGAGTTCTCTAAATTTTATTTTAAATTCTATCCCCATAGTGGAGGTGCATATCAAACTACTTTTGAGTCAACATTTACTTTCCATAGTTCAAGAATACTCTAGAGTGTTCTTGAAGATTTAGGAATGTTTCAGAATATTTTAGGGTAGTCTTGAGAAATTTGGAATTATGTGGAATGTACCACAACATTCTAGAAAGTTGTGAAGAGTTCTAGAAAGATCTAGAAGTCTAGGAACATTTAGAATATGACAAGAGGCTTGAAGATACTAGAAGATTCCGGAAGTTTCAAGAAGACTATAGACGTTTGTGGAGTCTTCTAGATCATAATGGAAGGGCATAATGGAAGGGAATGAGACTAGAATGCTCTAGAATGTAGAAAAAGGTAGTGCAAAGGTATATAAAGGGTGAAAAGCATCATTTTTTTGGTAAAGAAAGAATCACCAATTGATGAACAATTGGGTAAGGGAGAACTTCAGTGGGGGAGGTCACCAAATGTGGGCACATGAATTATGTCAAGGATGTTTAGAGCCATGTAAAGAGTCATATAAGTATTTGTACGAACAAATATTTGTGATTAGACGGAAGTTTATTGAAATGTTGTGAGCTATGTAAAGAGTCATAAGTATTTGTACGCACAAATATTTGTGACTAGACGGAAGTTTATTGATTTGTTGTGTTCCTTTGCGTGCACATGCTCAACAAAACTATGTTCCTTTGGCTAGTTGGGCAATTGATTTCAGATTATAACACGATATTCTACTACACTAGTATGCTATTATACAGTCGAAAATATGTAACATTTTCTTCCCTCCCTAGCTATAGAAAGGGGCTAACAGATGTCATGAGTTTTGTATTGGAGGTTACAAATTATAAACTTACACGTCCATAGAAAAGTTTGAAACACAGTTGTAGAAAAGGGAAAAAAAAAATCCTTCTTCCACAACCAAAATACTACTACATGAAAATGAAAAACCAAAATAACATGTTCTTCAGTGAACAGCCACCTTTTTTTTCGTCATCCATCTCTTCCTGGTTGCCTCAAGTGCTTCCTCCCTTAACCTTGAGAGTTGTTGAAACCATTGTCGATACTGAGCGTCAATCACATCAAGCTCCAACTTCAATTCAACACCCTGTTCTTTCTCCATCATGGATAAAGATGAATCGCAGCTTGTCAAGCTCATAACCTTAGAAGTTCCACTCAAGTCAATAGAAGTTAGTTCTGAGCTCTTTGCTAATCCATTCGTTAGCGTAAATTCTCCGCCACGATCGTTTCCTTGCAATTTAAACTCGTCAAAATACAAATCCCTGAAATCTATCTCTGAATCATACCCACTGAAGCCTATTGAGCTTTTACCAATCCCATAATCAACAGATCCACACGTTTTGTAATTCTCTGTAGAAACCTCTTCAGCCATCATCTCAGAAGTAAATGATGCTTGTGATTCATTATCTCCCAAATTTGCCAAACTCGGAGAACTATTTAGTTCAAAAGAACTAGAACAAGTCGAATTGGTATGCAAGCTACCTTCATTGGCTTCAACATGGCCTTCTTGCTTAACTGGTAACTGGGTGGGACAAATTGAATCACTACGGTTTGTAAGGGTTTGGTAATTGGAAACTCCTGAAGATTCTAGATGCATATTTCTCACTCCACTCAAATTGTAAATTGATGAAGGTTTCCAATCAGGTACAATTCTCATTATTAAGTAGTCAATGAACTCAGCAATGAATGCCACATTATGATATGCTAACTCTAGGTGCTCAACCATCTCCCTAGCGACTGAGAATGCAGTGTCCGTATAAAGGTAGAATTGAAAGTGTATATTTCTTACTTGGCCTACACATAAGAAAATGAGGACGTTATTTTATGAAAAAGGCAACAGTATTATCTACTATAAAGGAAAACAACTAATAAATATCCACATACCATTTGAGTCGGCAATTCGCAAGGTCAACGAGATTGTTTTGTCATCATTTTTTGTTCCAGTTAACCTAAATTCGTTGTCTTGATGTATCCTTTGTAATTCTACAACTGGACTGTGCGGGCTCCCGCTATTGGAGTCTGTGCATACAGAGTGGTTATATTCAAGATCGATATCCATGGAATGGGGCCCAGAATTCAATACACTTGATGATCGGGGAAGTTTGTTGGGTAGCTGTAAAGGATCAAGAATAGGCTCCTTTAAAGTCTCAGACTGGAGAAATGGATCTTTAAGCAGTTCCTTTGCAGGCAACCTTTGAGATGCTGGGACCAAACATTTCTCAATGAAATTTTTAACTTCAGGATCAGTCACCTTGCCAAGAGAAGCAGGTTTAATTCCCTGAACCACAACAAATTGCAAAACATATCAATTTCAATTGTCTACCGTTCAGTAGAAATTAATGACGAAGCTAAATATGGGTGAACTTACTGAGGTAACCTTCTTATATATTTGAGCTGGATTCTTGCATTCAATATATGGATAATCACATGTAACCATTTCTAACATGCACATTCCAAATGAATATATGTCCACTAGTTCATTGTATTCCTCCTCATATAACTCTGGAGCCATAAATTCAGGAGTTCCTACCACACAGAAAATAAGTCAGAAGTCCTTGCAATGATTCTTTTTTTTTTTTTCCTCAGATGCAATGATTCTTTCTTATGATAATTAATTTACGATAATTGTCTTACCAATGACACTCTTAGCAGTCGGCTGCTGCATAACAATTGCCAATCCAAGGTCTCCGATTTTTATTTCTCCATGGTTTCCATTAACAAAGATATTATCACATTTTAAGTCCCTATGGATAATCGGAGGGTTCTGACTATGAAGATAGTCCAAGCCTCGGAGAATTTGTCGAGCCCAATTCTTTATAGCCTTCATGTCTACACTTTTATGCTTGTTACGATATCTGGCAGGCAAATGGTACAAGATTACTTCAACAACGTACGCGAACTAGATAAACAGATGAATTAGAAACAGTCAAGAGAACTTACTGTCTCAAACTCCCAGATGTGAAGAGTTCAGTGATCATGTTCACGGTCTTTTTCTTGTCATCAACCCAAGAATCATAAAACTTGATGATATTTTCATGTTTCAATGCTTTAAGGAGATGGACTTCGGAATACAATTTTCCAAGATCATTTGGTGACTGCAACACATCATCAATCCTCACACGGTTCCAAGCAACTTCTATACCATCAAGCTCATCAAATGCCTTATAGCTACAAATACAAGTCAAAGAAACAAATTAATTCCCATAAAGTTAATAAAAGATTCTTTCACTTGAGATTGCATTTTGACTTTTAGCTAATGTGCTTAATTGCTATTAAAAAAAGTTTTGGAAGCATACACAGTCTTGAATGCTCCCTTGCCCAGTAATTCATTGTACTGTCATAGCAACAAAAAAAATGTTATCAAAGAGATGATATCATGGGAATAAGATTAAATGGAAGAAATCGAAGACTCAAAAATGAACAAAATGTGGCTGGTAAATCAAACCGATACTAAATTATGGGAAGTACAGTGCCTAGCTAGAAGACCAAGGACTATAGAAGCTGTGGAAACCATAAGTCTCGAGCTACTCTACCTTATTTCCAAGAGCTTATTCTTGCTTGATTATGATTGCCATATCATTTTTCTGCTAGTTGAAGTTTTGTAGGTTCTCTCCCTCCATATAGGAGAGATGGATTTCCTTTCTGCAGTCCTGGATAAACAATCGCAGTGTTGCCTCCATTTTACTGATGTTTAGTTTGTAACAAAGCAAAATTGAAAAATCCTAGACTGCCTAGGTTCATAAATGATTTGCTATGTTCAATCTCTTAATCAAAAAATTCACCAATTAAAAATATCAATCAATCACACTGTTCACACAAACGAAAGAAAGCAACCAAATAGATGAACTTGCTAAATTGGGTGAAGATCATCTTGGATGCTGAACAAACAGATGAACTTGTGTTTGTTAAAAATGTGGAGATCATCTTGCTAAATTGGGTGTTGAACAAACAGATGAACTTGTGTTTGTTATGGACATGCCTGTCGCTATGAGAGAATTTGTCTTGAGAGATAGCCTGAACATCAGGTAGGTGCTAGACTAGTTCCTAGGTCCCCTAGTTTCTGTAAGACTAACTAATATGTAACCCTTATGTGGTACTCTTATGTGGTACTATGCTTCGTAATTGTTTTACGAAATTTTGTTTGACCGAAAAAAAAGAAAGCAACCAAATAACGAATGCAACGATATACATGAAAACCCCCTGAAAGGGTAAATGTATAGCAACTTATTGAAAACCCCTCAAAAGATCGCATATTTATTAGCTGCAAAATTTGTCCAAGTTGCTCAAAGAACTTCGGTAGTCTGTATGAGTTGCTCAAGTAACTTTTTGAAAAATGTTGACATATATCAAAATCCTTGATTTTCTTTCCTTTCTGAGTTGATATATATTGAAATCCTTAATTGCCTTGAAACCAATGATTTCCTTTATTTTCTTCTCCTTCAATTACCTAAATACTCGACCTCTCAATTACACAATCATTGAAGTCTTAATTGGTGGACTATAAACTCTTGGTTACAAACTTACGAGGATTTTACCCAAAAAAAAAAAAAAAAAACTTACGAGGATTCGCAGTTATGCTACCAATATTGTGTGATCTTGTATTCCTGGCCTTCGAGCAAAGTAATGAGATTTTGTGGAGTCTTTGTTGGGGTCTCTTGTGGTGTTAGTCACAAATTCTTACTCCTACCATGTAGGTACGAAAAAGCATACGGTGTGCGCTTTTTTTTTTTAATTTTTTATGAACATGCATAAAATTATAGCAGTTGTTCCCATATGAAAACAGAACGATAATTCAATCATTGAAATTCCACAAGCTAGAGAATGGAGTAATTGCAACCGTGAATGCGTTGTTGAGAAAAGGGCTAACTAATCATTGACCAGAGTTAATTATTCCTATTCCTATATGATGCGCAACAAACAAACAGCATGAGCCTAAGAAGTCAGAACACACGCTGGAATAGAATTATTCCACATATTATAATTATAATTTATATTATTGAGTATCAAATCAAAGCCGTACATCAACGTAACAAAATCAATACAATTAATACGGAACAATGCCCATTCAAAAAGGTTACAATGCTGTTTATAGATTACCCGAATGTATCGGCCCCGCGGGTCTTTCTCTACGTAATCAGCGTCAGAGTTAGGAGGCCCAGTTGCACCAAACAAGCCGTTGTTATTCGACCTAGTAACGGAGTGAGGCGAACCCAACCCAGGACGAGAATCCATCCCAATTCCAGCAAGAACTAATAATACTACTACGAGAAGCGGTAAGAAGAGAAAGAAGAGGCGTCCCCAAATCTTAGTCAAAGGACGAGGAACTGAATGCAGGCGTGATTGAGGAGGGTTTCGGAGGCTATAGAATAGGGATCGAATGTCGATCTCTGACGCAATTGGGATCGACATTCGGACGCGAGAATAACAAGAGCTGCATCGAGATCCAAAAGGCTGGACGATGACAATGACTTGGTGAAATTAGTCATGACCCCAGCAAATCCAATTGAGATATGTGATCTTTCCCTCATTCCAGCTTCCTCTGAATCACCATCTGCCCTATCCCATAAAATCGATGGTGGTGCTGGTTTATATAACTGAATTGATGAAGGAAAGATTATAAAGATTGAAAGAGAAGGCTACGGAGGAGGAGGGAGAGAGAGGAATGGAATTCTGGGGAGAGATTGGGAAAGGGTAGAGAAAATGGCAAGGGTGGGATTGATTATAGCCTGTTGTGAGAGAGAGAGGGAGAGGGAGAGAGAGAGAGAGAGAAAGAGCGCGCGCGGAAGAAAAGGAATGAACCAACACGTGTGTGGTTGATTTAAACAAACATGAAATTTAAACGTTTTCCAATTGGAGTACAAAAAGTTGAAACTGTAACTAATTTACTTGGACCAATTACTTGTTAGTAGATTCATCACGGGAAATTTTGGAAAAAGGAAAGTCATTTATATTGAAACAATATTATGAACGCAGATAAATACAACAACAACAACATAACATAATCCATCTAGTCCCCAATCATTGGGGGTATGGGCGGAGATGATTGGAGACAGATCTAACCTTTGGCAATATATGCACAAAGTGGCTGCTCTCAAAATACCATTGAAACAGTGGCCCCCCTAAACCTCAAAGAACCGAGGAGCTACGGGGACGTTTTGTTGTAGAACCATACCCCCAAATCAAAGCCAAATGGCATCAGAGAGGGCAGACTTAGACCCAAATCAATTTATGTGCACATTACCATGCTTCCTTCATTGATAGTCCAGAGCATCGGTATGCACGCAATGAACGCAGATAAATGACTTAACCAAAAAAAAAACACAGATGAACGTGCATACATTTGGACGCAACGAGATAGATGTAGAGCCCACATGCATCTATGTTAAAATTTTGAAGGGACATTCATTCAGATATTTGCATATCATAACGTAACCTGACAACATATCTTACCATCCTTTCAATTTAAAACATATACTTAATTAATTACCGTAAAAATAAAAGTATACGTCATATTTCATTCGATCATGCCCTATCCTCTCCCCTTAATTAGGAGAAAAAGTGAACAAACATTAACGTTACATAATTTATTTGGTTATATAGAGAACTAAAAATGGAAAGGGTTTTTTTAGTCCTTTCCTCTTACGATGAAGGAGCAAAAAAAAAGGCTGCATATGTCTTTCTTTTTGGGTCATATTCCAGAAGAAATCTAGACAATATCCAACCCTAATAACCCTAATATCAAGGCTAGGGCATCAACATCCTCTCCATATCAATTGAATTCACAATGTGACATAACACTAGGTCAACTATTCGAGCTGGAAAGTTATATGATAGTAAAAAAAAGGTATATGTCAATTGTGAAAAAGAGAGGAATTTTAATTTACAAAATTAGTGCTGACTAAATTGAACCCAATATTAAAATCTATAAAACGAACAGAATCGTTCGCAGGCAATTAAATATGTTCGTTAAGCTAATAAACAAGCTCAAACATGAAGCGAGCAAGCTTGCGTTTTTCGAAGTTCAATTGAGTAGGCTAATTGAGCTCGTGTTTAACGGATCCGAGCTGGGCTCGTTTAAAATAGTAATCGAGTTCGAGCTCGGCTCAGCTCGTTTAATATTGAAATGTTCGAGCTGGGTTGGCCTCTCTATAAGCGAGATTTTCATCAGAAACAGTGAGCTACCACCGAGGTGGTAGCTCAGTTGGTGGAGATCATCACCCCCTTTAACGTAGGCGATAGTTCGAGTTCCGGCGGGCGCTCGAACCTCGTTTATGGACCAAAGGGAGGGATCTTTCACCAGCTGTACACTAAGTGGTGCTGTGGTGACGGCCCTTCCTCCCGGACGGTAGCTATGGACCTATGGCTCGAGGCCAAAAGGAGTTGCTATGCTGTTGCCCCCTCCCACCCTTTTGCTTATTAAAAAAAAGGGCAAATTTTCGTAGTCGTCTCTCTAGTTTTACGGTTGTCTCAATTTCGTCATTGTAGTTTGTTTTACGTAATTGGAACGTAAAACAAATTACAGAAAACGAAATTGAGACAATTGAAATTAGAGGGACGAAATTGAGACAACCGTAAAACTAAAGGGATGACTACGAAAATTTGCCCTAAAAAAAAATCAGAAACAGCCTAGTCTGTCACGATTCACGAATGGACTGTCGGTTGGAAACGGCGGTTAGTCCACTATTTTGCCTTCCTTCCCAGGCGGAGGTCTTCCTTCATCTTTTACACTTTGCCAGTCAACAAAAATATTCATCTGAATCATCTTCCTCGCCTTCTTCACACTTCACTTTTTAGTTTTTATCTACACCGATAAATATGCAATACTGAGATACTCCACTATTGTATTATACGCATATCTCTAAGACCTTCTGTGGACTGTACTGGCACAAGGCAGAAGAGTGAGTGACTAATAATTGGACAAGAAGAGATCATCATCACTTTTCTTAATTAGGAGTTTCTTCTCAAATGGAGAATAAGAGATCCAAGGAGAAAGCGGACTTGGCCCGAATACTTCGTAAATCGTGGTACCGTCTCAGGTTGTCGGTACGCCACCCATCTAGGGTTCCGACGTGGGACGCCATCGTCCTCACGGCTGCCAGTCCCCACCAAGCCGAGCTCTACGACTGGCAGCTCAGGCGGGCCAAGCGCATGGGCCGGATCGCCATCTCCACGGTCACCCTCGCCGTGCCCGACCCGGACGGACAGCGGATCGGCTCCGGCGCTGCCACTCTCAATGCCATTTACGCCCTCGCACGCCATTACCGCCACCTTGGTCTCGATCTCTGCCCGGAGGTACTCTTCCACAATTACCGTCCATTTCATAACACACATGTTGTCCTGAATCAACTGCTATATTATTGCTTGGGTATAGGATGTTGTGTTTAGCAAGACTAGAGATTCCCATTGTTCATATTGACCTGGCAAATGGCAATGCGAGGTAGCAGCTCATACGAGGCGTAGCCAGAAGTTTGTATTAGTGAGGCACCTATTAAACACAATTTTAAGGAAATCAATATCCAAGATAAGATAGGAAAAAATTGGCACTTAAATCAACAACGAATCCAATATGTCTGTTTATTTTGTCTTGTGTATTCGTTTGCCTTTCAGAAAGAAAGCATCTTTAGTCAACTTTTCGCGTATTTAGCTTACATAACTTCTGTTTTTGAAGTTTAGAAGAGAAGAATCGAAAAATTAATAAAATTGCCCCCTTTCAAAGAGTACCAATGAACAAATAATAAGCAAACAGGACATCATTATTGTACTTACGATTGAAAAATGCTTCTTTGGAATTACCACCGTGTTATGCTACGAAGAAGGTCTTATGTTTTGGAAAAGAAAATGTAATATCTAAACAGTGAAATAAATGTGTTAAAACTAAGGTGCAAATTAGTTCAAGTGTTTGAGAGAGGAAAAAATGAATATTGCAATGGGGGAACGTGCCCCTGGTGGGCACATGCTCCCTCTGCTACTGCATACGAGTGCTAATATTTTAGGTTAATTCACGGATTGGCCGTGTTCTAAATGAGTTAAACCTTTGGACGCCAAGTTTCAGTCTAACATTGTTTGCCCTCTCATGCCTTACATCTTAGGGCTTGGGTGTCTGATTCTGCTTATAACATCGTGCAAGTCACAATGCTTCTAGTGCTGTTAAAAT
The DNA here is from genome assembly GCA_018127125.1 of Rhododendron griersonianum. NCBI lineage: Eukaryota > Viridiplantae > Streptophyta > Magnoliopsida > Ericales > Ericaceae > Rhododendron > Rhododendron griersonianum. The sequence continues at coordinate 364,622 of CM030794.1, forward strand.
ATTCACATTCATGATTTTTTCCTACTCTCTCTCTCTCTCTCTCTCTCTCTCTCTCTCTCTCTCTCTCTCTCTCTCTCGTATGTGTTTGCATGAGCAGACTCATATAACCATCTTGTTTATTTTTTTAAAAATTTTTATTTCCTGTATGTTTTTTCTCGCGGATTTAACTTGTAAGGTGTTACATTAAATTTGTGATGCTACATGCTCATGCAACCATCTTGTTTTTTCTTTGTTGGGACTTGTGCTATCAGCAGGTGGCAAATGGATATGATAGTGGTTTTGGATCTTCTGCGCCACGTGATAAGTCCAACGATGAATTTCCACTTCTACCATTGGTTAGCTTCATTGCAAAAAAGCATATACTGTTGCTTCATGCAGGAGGTGACTCTAAAAGGGTACCCTGGGCAAATCCTATGGGCAAAGTTTTCCTGCCTCTACCATATTTGGCATCTGAAGAACCCGATGGGCCAGTTCCCCTGCTTTTTGACCATGTACTTGCAATTTCTTCTTGCGCAAGAAAAGCTTTTGAAAATGAAGGTTACTTGTCCTGTTTATCTTTTGAATAAAATTGACTTCTGGACCTTCTGGTCATAAGTGCAACCTAAAATGGTACCTTCAGTCACCTAGTGCCACTTGTTTGCAAAAGGAAACTATTAAGATGCATCAGGTGTAAAGTCTTGGGTTGGTGTATGCATATGTCAGTGGTGCATGAACACTTTGTCCATATGCAACATTTGGTCCGTAGGAATGTTGTTCAAGAGCTTATAATTAACTCTTGTGCCATCATATCTTTTAACAAAACTTATCTGCAGGTGGACTATTTATCATGACAGGTGATGTTCTTCCATGCTTTGATGCCTCAGCTATGACTCTTCCAGGAGATACTGCCAGCATCATTACTGTTCCTATTACTCTGGACATTGCTTCTAACCATGGTGTTATTGTGGCATCCAAAACTGGAATTTCAGATGGAACTAACTCTGTCAGTTTAGTTGAGGATCTTCTTCAGAAACCTAGTGTAGAGGAGCTTGTTAAGCATAAGGCAATTCTAGATGATGGTAGAACATTGCTTGACACTGGAATAATAGCAGTTAGAGGTAAAGCATGGGAGGAGCTTGCTATGCTTTCCTATTCCAGCCAACCAATGATTTCACAGCTTCTGAAGAGCAGAAAAGAGGTTAGCCTTGACTTTGGAGGAACCCATCTGGAGTTTTGTTTTATCGAATATTAGCTGTGATTGTTGGAGATGTTGGTTTGGCATGAGATCTAAACATGACTTATTGTATATCTCGTCAATTTAAATTGCTGAAGCGCACCCAAATATACTATTGAGATCTAAACATTTGGACTATTTTCTCCCTCTTTAATTTACTGAATGAGGGATTTATGTTGATCAGAAAGTCCAGTTGATTTTGGTCGTTAAAAATGTTTACTAGTAGCAGTGATGGCACTTCAGATATTCCCCTAATATTTCTTCGTTATACCACCGTACTGTGTCTTTTACCTCTTGCTGTTGTGAACTGCCTTGACTTACAGCTTTGAACTATATTAGGTTCTGCAGACAAGCTGTTGACAACAGAGTGCAACGGCACTTGTGACATGATTTACTTAGTGGTTAGAAAAAGGATATTAGTGCATAGACTAATCCTAAGAATTCTGTTAGTGAGGATATCTACGATTGTCGATTGCTATCCACAGAGCCCAAGTAACGCTCTGTTTGGAACTTGGTGAAGGAATTGGAAAGGAAGGGAAGATAATGAAGAGAAAAATTAGAGGAAAAGTTAAGAAGAAATTGGAGAGAAAATTGATATTCTGTCTTCGATATGCTTTTCCTATATTTTTTTAATTGCAAAAATGTCAGTATTTTGTTTAGCATATACTGACCGAAAGAAAGTTAAATGGACTTCTATAAATAACTGGTTTTGTAAGGGATTCCAGCAACAGAGCAGCTTTTGAAATAGATCTATGTAACCTGTGCAGATGAGTTTGTATGAAGATCTGGTAGCAGCTTGGGTACCTGCAAAACATGAATGGCTGCTACCACGCCCTTTGGGTGAAGAACTCGTCAACAGTTTGGGACAGCATAAGATGTTCAGCTATTGTGCCTGTATGTCAACCATTGTTAGGCCTATTGATGCTGATATTATACTTATATTTGTTCCCTTTAGTGGAAAGTGTGTTTGCTGGCAAGAGCTATGGTAGCTTTGACACTAATTGATTCAGATTTGTGCCACAAAAAATATTTGGTTCGAATTCAAATCCAGCTTAATCATTCTCTTTTCAATTGTTTAAGAACGAAGAGAAACAACCAGCATTTGAACATCTTTGCTTCAGGTGTTAGATTTCTGCAATCTTTCTGTTCATTTATTTCTTGGAGAGATTTGTTTTGTTATTTTTTACGACACTTTGTTTATTGGAAAGCCTTATGCTTTTGTCTTCCCCCTCAAATTTTGAGTAATAGCTATAGTATCCCTAGAAACTGTGAAAATTCTTTTGCCACCTCGTCTAAGGTGATTTGTTTGTTGTAGAATCTCTTATTGAAAGAAGTTTAATATTTATTGTTAAAGCATGAATCTCAAAATCATTTGGCAATGAATGGAGAGGTTGCTAGGCTTACATACTAGTTTGGGAGGTGATAATTAATCAATGTGGGATAAGCTCTAATACTCCCCCGCAAGTGCAACCCTGACTCGCATGTGGAGAGGTTAACAAAGAACCATAATATAGGGATCACAAAGAAACAACTCAAGGCATAAACAAGGGGGCAATCATTCAATCAAGAGAGTCTTGTCCACGTGCCTCTAAAAGCATAGCTCTGTTGAAGCATCCAACTCAAAACCAATTTGCAATGCAATGAATGGAGAGACTGCCTAGGCTCATATACTAGTTTGGGAGTTGATAATAAAGCAATGTGGGATCTTTGTTGGGTATGTTATGCTTCATGATCTATTGCATATATCAGCTACTAAAAACCTCCTTGATGGTTGTTTTGGTCCAATCCATGCAGATGATTTGTCGTTCCTACATTTTGGAACCTCAAGTGAAGTCTTGGATCACCTTAGCGGGGGTAGTTCGGAACTTCTATGTCGTAGACACCTATGTTCTATTCCGGCAACCACTGTTTCTGACATTGCTGCATCTGCTATTATTCTTTCCAGTGAGATTGCACCTGGTGTCTCAATTGGGGAAGATTCTATTGTATACGATTCATCCATATCCGGTGGCATACAAATTGGTTCCCAATCCATCATTGTTGGTGTTAATGTGCCAGTAGTCAATGATAGTGCCCCAAAGGAGCCATTCAGGTTCATGCTTCCCGATCGGCATTGTCTTTGGGAGGTTCCATTAGTAGGATGCACTGGAAGAGTTATTGTGTACTGTGGTCTCCATGACAACCCAAAAAATTCTCTTCCAAGGGATGGAACTTTTTGTGGGAAACCATGGGAAAAGGTTTTAGATGATTTAGGCATTCAAGAAACTGATTTGTGGAGCTCAACAGTTTCTCAGGAGAAGTGTTTGTGGAGCGCAAAGATATTCCCCATTCTTTCTTATTTCGAGATGCTTCGTGTGGCAACATGGTTGATGGGCTTGAGTGATCAATTAAATGGATCCTTGCTTCTTTTATGGAAAAAGTCGCACCGTGTCAGTTTGGAGGAATTGCATAGATCAATTGACTTCTCACAAATGTGCTTTGGCTCTGGAAATCATCACGCAGATCTTGCAGCTGGGATTGTCAAAGCTTGCCTTAATTTCGGTTTGCTTGGCCGCAACTTGTCTCAGTTGTGCGAAGAAATCCTCCAAAAAGAAGCATCAGGAGTCAAAATGTGCAAAGACTTCCTGGCCTTGTGTCCCAACCTTCAGGCCCAGAACTCTAAGATCCTTCCTAAAAGCAGGGTATACCAGGTGCAAGTTGATCTTCTTCGAGCTTGCAGTGAAGAAACAGCAGCATGTGAACTGGAACACAAAGTTTGGGCTGCAGTGGCGGAAGAAACCGCTTCAGCTGTGAGGTATGGCTTCAAAGGTAAGCATTGAAATTATGTCTTGGTAGACATAAGGTTGCGTTAAGGTGAAAAGAAGAGTAGAAGACAGTGGAGGGAAAACATGATCGCTTAATCCTCTTCGAGGATCAGCTATGTCAGCTATTCTTTGTTGGTTTTGTTTTTGCAGTTCCCGGCCCCCTCCCAAAATTTTTACTCAAGTTTGTACCATGCTCTCTGAGTATTATTAGTAATAATTTAGTCTGCTGCTGTAATTTTTCCTCTGACTTTATGAAGGGCTTCATCTCTACTAAATGGTTATCTTTTGTGTTTGCAGAACGTTTCCCTGAATCCTCCAATAGGATATTTTCGAAAGGAAATCAAATTATCAACAGGGAGGGCCTTGTGGATAAATCTTTATGCTCTAGAACAGCTAAGGTTGAATTACCAGTTCGGGTGGATTTTGTTGGTGGTTGGAGTGATACTCCTCCATGGAGCTTAGAGCGTGCTGGTTGTGTCTTGAATATGGCAATAACTTTGGATGGCTCTCTTCCAATTGGCACCGTCATAGACACAACAATAACTACAGGGGTGTCAATCAGCGATGATGCTGGAAACGAGTTGTTTATTGAAGATGTTACCTGTATCACAACTCCATTTGACAGCAATGATCCATTTCGTCTTGTCAAATCTGCACTGCTAGTGACTGGCATTGTCCATGATAAGATTCTTGTGTCCATGGGATTGAAGATTAGAACATGGGCCAATGTTCCCCGTGGGAGTGGCTTGGGAACTTCCAGCATCTTAGCTGCAGCTGTTGTCCAGGGACTTCTCCAAATAACTGATGGGGATGTAAGTAATGAAAATGTCGCAAGACTTGTTTTGGTGTTAGAGCAGCTCATGGGAACAGGAGGAGGTTGGCAGGATCAAATTGGAGGTTTATATCCTGGCATCAAATTTACAACAAGTTTTCCTGGAATACCATTGCGACTTCAAGTCATCCCCCTGTTGGCTTCTCCACAATTAATCAGGGAGTTGCAGCAACGACTGCTTGTGGTATTTACGGGCCAAGTAAGCTTGCACTTTTTATATTTTCATTTCTTTTATGTTTCTTTTTGAAAAATTAGCAAATAGTCGGACATTTCCTTAATCCAGTTATATATCTACGATGTTATCATCATAGTGAGTGTCCTGGAGTGTTCCTGAACTGCTTGTCCGTAAAATTTGGTTTCAAATGTAACGACTAGAAGGGCTACTGAATGTGAAATTTAATAGAGAGTCCTAGGCCCTGGGAGTCCTGGCTACCCCTACGTCTCAAGACCTTGCCCTTTGTAGAAGCCAATTAACTATGTAGTACGTCCTAGTCGATCTTTTTTGCCCTTGATGTATTACAATGAGGTATAATAACTCCAATACTGCACTATCGCAAATAGACCGCAAAATATTTTTTTCCCCGTTCATTCTTTGAGCCAAATGGCTTCCTGTCAGACCTTTGGATGTTCCTTGACCCTTCAATCATAGGGATCATTTGATTACCCATTTGGTGGAATAGGGCTTGAGTTGAGGACAAAAATGCCTAATTGAGTAATTTGAAGAACTAAAAGTTTGTGGTAGCCATATTCACCTAATGGATAGTCCCTCGCCCTTTATCCCTTAGGTTGATTTGGTGCTATTAAGTTCATTCTTCTGGCTCCCTTTCTATTCCCTGTAATTAAATTTTGTTTTCTACCTTGTAGTGCTATGGACAGAGATGTGTCCCGAGCCGTTTAATTGATGCATGTGGATTCCATACTTCCATACGATCTGGAACCCACAAACTTCAGACATCTCCGAACACATCTGTGCCCGGACATACATGTCCCTAACGTTTTCTTGTCTTTTTCTCTTGGGTTTCTTTTTCTTCTGGTTGGTTGGATGGGTTTCTTTGCGACTTTTGTAAGTTCCTGAGACTGCAGCCTGCTGTTACCATGTAGGTTCGACTTGCGCACCAAGTCCTGCAAAAGGTGGTAATCCGGTATCTCCGGCGAGACAACCTGCTTGTATCCAGTATCAAACGCCTTGCTGAACTGGCAAAGATTGGAAGGGAAGCTTTAATGAACTGTGATGTAGATGAACTAGGGGAGATTATGATGGAGGCTTGGAGGTTGCATCAAGAACTCGACCCTTGTTGTAGCAATGAATTTGTTGATAAACTCTTTGCATTTGCTGACCCTTACTGCTGTGGCTACAAGCTTGTGGGGGCTGGTGGTGGGGGTTTTGCATTGTTACTGGCCAAGGATGCTGAGTGCGCCAAGGAATTGACCCATTTGTTAGAACAGGATCCAGAGTTTGATGTAGAAGTCTACAATTGGAACATCTGTTTAGGAAGTTAGGTAAATGGTTATATACACCTTAAATAACCGGATCATTCTTGTTGAGTATTGGGAGATTTATGTAATTGATGTATAATTTTTGTGCAATAAAGTTTGGCAGAAAGCTGCTTGTTCATTCAATTTCAGTTGAATGCTGTTTGTTTATTTTCCGGTCAGAATATTTCATAGTCGTCTTTTCTGTCTTCTGCATGTCCAGAAAGATCTAGCTCTCTTTGAGCTCTGGAAATTCGAAGTTATGTAGAGGAGTTTAAGCAGGTTGAAGTTTCAGTGGTGTTAGTAATGAAACCTCAGTCTTCTATTGCAGTGAAAGCCTAACTCCAGTGTTGAAGTTTTGTGGAGTAGTAATGACGCGTATGTGTTTAGAGGCATAGTATTGACGTACCTCAGTAATTTTGCCAAGTTGACCACTAGCCAAGATATATAAATAACTAAACAGAAGATGAATTGTGTTAGTACTTGTGTATCAATTACTTACTACTTATGTATTACTGTCAAAGTGTTCACCGCAATTTCACATTTGAAAACTACGGCAACTATTTCTAGAGTATTATTTTCGCATGGATTGAATTGCAAACAAGATTTTAGTACAAGAATTCTGCAAAGAAAACCATACGACAGTCGACTTCGGAGAAATTCCAATCTAATAAATTTGCTCCTTTTATCATTAAATGATTTGATTTCATAATTTCAAGTATAAAAATTGACACGGAAAAATAATTGAGAATATAATACACAATGAAATTTCTCTTAAAAAAAGAAAAGACAAAATAAAACTATACCACCACATTTAGGCCGTTTTTTTGTCAAACGACTTATTTTTCATCTGCCTATTTTAGCAAAATACCAAATAAAAAAACAGTTTTTTTTTTTTGTTTTTGAGTGATGATTATGTAAAGTAAACAAACAATAACGTGTATGCATTTAATTATTTTTAAATCAAAATAATAAACAAAAAAAGTACAGTAACAAACTAAAGAAGCACTGGAAACCGTGATAAGGAGGCAAGGTACTACTATTTTTTTTTTCCCGGTACTTCAGAATATTAGGTATTACTATGAGATTAAATTCTCTACACCGTCGGTATAAATATTTGTTTCTTCCAAATCAATTATATTGTGTCACGCCGTCATATTTTATAGATTGAGACCATTGTTTTGTAATGTGGCGCAATGTAATTGATTTGAAGGAAATAAATGTTTATTGATTGAGATCACTGTTTTGTAATGTGACGCAATATAATTGATTCGAAGAAAATAGATGTTTACGCCGACCGATGATGTAAAGAATTTATTCCCTATTAGTATATGAACTTTCTTCCGGAAACTTTTCTTGGACTAGGCGCAGACGAATGAGAACATCATCCATGATTGCGAAAATCAAGCAAGGGTATAGACGAAAATTCACCCATTGGGTTTTCTCTGTGCACAACAGCACAGAGGAGCCTAATCTCATTACTCCGCATTCCCCATCTCCACGAGTCAAAAGCAAAGGGAAAAAAGCGAGCACAAGAAAAGAAAAGATGAAGAAACATCATCATCATCACACATCTAATATGTTGAATCGGTCAGGGTAGTAGTTCATCAGATGCTTCGGTCAGCCAATCATCTCTCTCTTCACTTACCCCACCTTGATTATACTACATTTTCTCTGCATAGAAAAGAGTATATTGGTTTTTTTCCTAAATCTAATTAGTAGTAATGATGAAAATGTAGGTTTCGTATAGCTGAAACGAGTTGACTTGCAAAGTGGCCTCATTTCAGGGAAGAGGTGGGAGAGAGGGAATAGGGAGGGAGAGGGGCAGAGACTAGAGATGGGTCTCCTCAGCAACAGAGTAGAAAGAAGTGAGATCAAAGCAGGAGACCACATCTACACTTACAGAGCTGTATTCGCTTACTCTCACCATGGTAATTGGCCTCTTTTAACCCTTCTCTCTTTCTATTCTTCTACAAAGCACCTCCCTTTCTATCTGTGATTTCCATAACTTTGCAGAAACAAGAAATGTGGGTCCTCCTTCTAAATCCTGTTTATGGGTATCATATCATGGTTTCTTCCTATGTATCTCATCTGATTTCCTTTCTGCCTTTTTGGATTTGGGTTACCTCATGCAAAACTAAACTTTAGGATTATAGTTTGATGCAGTTATATAATTCATACCTGTCGTAGTTTGTTTGTTTTTGTGTTCGAGTTTTTGGGAGTGTGGGGGGGACGGATCTCTCTCGCTGGTTATCTTTGCATGCTTTATTCTTGCCTTTTGCCTTTTGCATTACTTTACTAAAGCACCCCTGCATCCGAGGACCCAGGAAACAATTGAGTGTTTGTTAAGTTCTTGCTAAGCTTGGAATGATTTTTAAGACATCTTGCCATTTGTTGGTGGGGTTTAACCTTTAAACAGATTACTTGGAGTTTTTAGTGACCTAAAATGTCAATAAATTGGAACTTGAAATATTGTACCTTGGTTTAACTGGGCCTAATTATACTTTTTGGAAATTTTTAGTTCATTATTCCAGCAACAAAAACAACGGGACACAAAATTTCCCACCATTTGTCGAAGCATTACCAAACTGTGTAGTTTTCCTCTGCTAGATTCATTGACATGGCCCTTTGATGGTGCCCAAGTTTCTTCAGCCAAAATTCTTTGTTTCCTATGCTGACATAAGATTCAATTAGCCCAGAATTTTGATTTTTTCGTCTCCCACTAGTGATTGATAGCATTGTTTTTGTGTCCTTGTCCAACAAATGAATGGAAGAAGTGGGCTTGAGTGCATTCATCTATCCATATATAGATCCTTCTAATCTTTCATACCGAGAATAGCTCAGATGTATTTTGTGGTAAAAGTGGAATAGATAGAAAGAAAGGAACGTCTTTCAGTGGTTAGGGGGAAAACAGGTACTGAAGAAAATAAGACATGAGTTCATTTGGTTGACGCACTCTCATGGGGTTTCTTATGCTCTCTCTAATTGCACGTAAACATCACAGGCCAACTAACGGGCGAGCAATGGCCTTGTCTGCATCTTATCAAACTAACAAACCAGCACAGGTAGCAGTAATTGCCATTACGTTTATGTTGTAGAGGGCTCCACTTCCCCCCTTGTCACTATCTCGCCCAGCATAGCATTTGGATTGTCACTCATGGAAGCATCAATAGTAACTTGCTTCTAAAAAAAGCTATCTTTTTCACTGGCCATGCTATGTTATGTCCTCCAAATTAGAAGAGCTAAGTTTTGATCTGTGCTTGATACCTTTTTTTTTTTACTTCTTTTAGTTAGCTACTTGTGGGATATTGGCACATCAGCATATGTTGTTCTCTTTTTCGTACTGCCACGTGATTTTAAGTTGGGAAAAGGGCCTGGATTGTTGAAATGGAACAGCTTGGGTGCCAGATCTTGAGATTGCATATGTGGCATCTCGATTGCGAATGTTTCATCATTTCATGTCCATCTCTACTTCAAACTGTCCAATGATGCAGGTATCTTTGTTGGGGGAAGCAAAGTGGTTCATTTTACGCCCAGGCATGATGCAAATTCCAGCACAGAGACTTCTGCCAACTCCTATGAAGAAAAATATGACCTCCCCTCATCCTGTCCCACGTTTCCTGACTGTGGATTCAGACAACCCAATAGTGGAGTGGTACTCACCTGCCTCGATTGCTTTCTTCGGAATGGATCACTTTACTCCTTTGAATACGGTGTTACCCCATCTGTTTTCCTTGCCAAAGTACGAGGTGGCACTTGCACCACTGCAATGCCAGATCCACCTGAAACAGTCATTCACAGAGCTATGTATCTGCTTCAAAATGGGTTCGGAAATTATGATGTGTTTCAGAACAACTGTGAGGACTTTGCTTTGTACTGTAAAACTGGCCTTCTGATAGTTGAGAGGTCGGGAGTTGGAAGAAGCGGGCAAGCTTCTTCCGTCGTTGGAGCTCCTTTAGCTGCCCTGCTTTCTTCCCCTCTGAAGTTGTTGATGCCAAGCCCAATTGGTGTGGCTACAGTAACAGCTGGGATGTATTGCATGAGCAGGTATGCTACTGATATTGGTGTCCGATCTGATGTTATCAAGGTAGCAGTGGAGGAATTGGCTGTGAACCTTGGGTGGGGAGAAGGTGGCGATGAAGAAGAGGACAACGGTGTCACTGACCAACTGATTGCCATGTGATACGAATTTCATAGGTTTCAACATTGAAGCTGTGTACATAGTCTAGCCCTTGGCAAAAATAAGTGGGTAATTTTCATCAATAAACTGCAGAACCATTAGGTAGTTTTCGGTATGACAGTTGTGTCATGTGTGGTCCAAAAACTGCCTCCTGTTGGCATATGTTGTTCCATTGATGTTATATTTTATTAAATCGAGAATGAATGAAGTTCTTGTTATTTGTGATATGTTGTGTGAAGATACTATCAGATTCCATTTCTTGTCGTTCTTATGTTGTTGTTTTTTTATCATGAAAAATTCTAGATTCTTGTTCCTCTTCTTGTTACTATTGTTGCTATTATAGGGGTTTTACTATTAGTTGGAGTATTGCACTGCTTCTACTGGCATACATAAACTTTGAAATGGAGCAAAAAAGATCGAGTCTGAGTTGACTGTAGAGTAACCATGCTTTGCTGGATGTTTTTGGACTTGGCCGAATATCAGACCGCATGGTTGCTTATTTTTGTAACTTCGAACATAATTGGATATGTTGGGCTCAACCACTCTGGACCATTGTTACCAAATCCACAAAATGGAACAAGGAAACTTTGCAGGAAACAGAAAATAGAGATCTGCAAACAGTACAAAATCGTTCTCCCTCTGAACTGTGTCAAATTTGTTACAAATTTTGTGGAAAGAACTTACTTTTAGTGCTTTGATTTTCAGCATCTGGTAGATGCTAGGATTCCTAACATGCACTGCTCCCATAAGTGGAACCTATCTATAGAGAGAAAAAGTCAGAAGATGGAAGTCAGAACTAGATGAAGGTTTATGGACTTGTGGATGTTTATTCTTGGTTATTTGCGGCCTGTAAATATAAAATTCGCCAACATCCGTTAGTCTACATATCTTTTGGTACGTTAGGAATTAAATGATTTGTGACTAAAGGAAGGATTGAATGGACATATTTCCTAGGCCTCTCTAAATTTGAGAATTGTGGATGGAGCCTGCATATTGCAGAGGAGTCATCTGTGGGGATGATCCAAAGTTTTGCAGAGCGTACACTGTATGGTTCCTCAAGAAACAAACAGACAAGTTTTCTTTTATTCATGGACAAGGACCACAGCATCAACAAATCATGATGAACTTAGACCTTTTGAAGGGCCTTCATGGTATCATCATCTGTTTTATCTGAAGTGGACTGGCTCTGTTTTGATTGCTCATCAATTGCAGGCTTAAATTCAGCTAAATCTGCTAGCTCATCAACTGCATCAACAATTCCTTCGATCCGTGCTGCAATTTCAATCAGTAAAAATATTGCTGTGGCCAATGGAAGAACATCTATGAGAGGTACTATGAATCCTGTTGTGGTTTGCTCTCCTTTTGCACCAATTTGTAACAGCTGGTTGGGAAGAGATTTCAAGGCATTTTGAAGCTCTTGAACTGCGAAGTTCATTTCTCCCACCAATACATCTGTTGTAGAATATTTTCTCATGGTTTTCATTGTCGCTGCCAATTCTTTCAAGACTTGGGAACAATGAGAGCTCAATCTCATGCAAATATCGCCTAAGTTCTTATTTAGAGACTTGGGTACCTGTAGTAGTTATAAATTTGAGTTTTTAGCAATGGTGTAGAATGATGTGTAGTTAAGAAGCAGTTCAAACAAGTGGATTTACCTGAACTTCTGAGTTGATGGAGCTACTGAGAGATTCAATGCAGAAACCACAGTTGCGCATTGCAGCCCCAATCTTGAGGTACTGTTTCCATGGATGTCGGAAGTTGAAGCTCCCGTGCGCAGGCTCCCATCTAGCAAAATTAGCCTGTTGGAAACGCAACGAAGTTACTATAACTTCCAACTGTTTGATACTGTCTTCCTTTTCTCTTTTCTGTTCATTTCCAAAAAAACACATAAAAACTTTTTGGCAAAAATGTAAAATCAACTGATACGATAACCCATTTCTCCAGGAAATCTGAAAAACGAGTTTTTGAATTTAAAAAAACTATGTGAGGACAATGAATGTTTTCGAACTTTTTTCAGTTTTTATCTGGAAACGTGAAAAAAAAGAAAATGGAAGCCGAAAACGAAAACAAAGAATATGAATTGAATACAAAACAGGTAATCAGTATATCTCTAGCTTGGTCAAAACATTCATTTGGGGGACTTACCAAGGATTCCGCTGTTCCCTTTGAATTGAGTACACATTTGTATGCTTGCAGCTTTTTACTAGAGTCTTCATTGCTAGTGTTCCCGATGCCATTGCTGAAGAATTCAGCTACACATCCTGAATTTTAAAGTTGCATAAAAAAAATCGTTGTGTTAAATGAACATTATGCATTCAGTTGTTTTGTGTGATTGGCATTATGAGCATACCTTCCAAGGAATCTGCAAGTTTTTCTGCGTTACTATTGACGAGAAGGTGAAGCTCATTGCCAGCCCAGACTGGACAGAGCAACGCGCTTATCAGAATGCATATGGAGGTTCCTAACAATATTGTTAATACTCGGTTCTGTGCCATCGTTAACAGTTCATCAACACGATATCCCGAAAGTGACACCAAGCTGAAGGTGAGGATGAATATCATGGCACCATAATCAAACCTCGCTTTTATTGTTGGAATGAATCGTGAGAAGGTAGCCGCCGAAGCTGCAAGAAAGATTGATTGCTATTGAGCACCCCAAAGTCATCGACATATAAACTCCAGACATGTTAAAATGAAGTTTGTAAGATAATCAAATTCGAACTAATCCCATATAGAAAAGAGAGAAAGAAAAGAACAAAAAGATATAGAAGTATTACTAAGCTCCACCACATGATCAAATATTGTACCCACCAAGAAGAAAAACTGAAGATCCAAGAATTATGGGCTCAAATTTTTCTCCAGATTGACCGGCCACCCAATGAACACCAACGCCCAGAGATCCAGCAAGAAAAGTTGCAGTTGCTCTATTAATGCATTTGTATAGCGTTGCACCTGATACCATAAGATCAAATTTAAAAATCTCAGTTGAACTTTCCCCGGACTATTCAAAATAAGGTTAGCAGTTGTTTTCACATGAACAAAAGAGGAGAATAGACATGTATGGTACAGTTCAAAAAAAGAAGACGACGACATATATGGTGAGCCGCAAGAGGGATACCTACCGACTGTGTATTCGAAAACTACTACCACGGTCATAATTGCCCACATAGCATTCCTTCCCACACCATCATACAAAGGCCTCATGTAATAGAAAAGTGACACAAATGAAAGAGCCAGTCCTACTTTGAGACAATGGATAAACTTCTTAGGCTCAGAGACTCCTAAATTCCAAGCTCTCTCTAAAAACCTCCAAATTTTTGATAGAAATCTTGCAATTAGACCCTGTAATCCACGTGAGGATTCTTTTTCATTAGCCATGGTATATAAGGAAAAAATGGTAGTACTGAGAATTGTTTGGTTGTAGATGAATTCAGAAGGCCTGAATGATGATAGAGATAAGCTGCAGAGAGAAGTTTGATGACAAGAAGTGGGAGATTTAAGTTCTCATGACAAATGTTTTTCTTTCTTTTCCTGGCAATGCTGCTAGGATTCAGTCCCATATCAAACAATATATACATTGCTTGAATTGCTTATTTCATGTTGGGAAAGTGGTATGCATGTTTGGAGGATCAGGGGAAACTTTTCATTTTTTGGGTAGGCCAATTTTAGGTTCTCTTGATGAAATAGTGACCAAGATTTGCAATACCCAGTAGAAGAGCACTGAAGAGATAAGATGACCTAAGAAAATAAGTTCAACTTTTGCTCAAGTCATGATCACTTTATTGTTTTACTATTGTATTCAGTATACAAATTCACTTCATGCCATAGTCCTTTTCCTTTTAATTATGTGGATCAATACTTTATAAGATCAAACAGCTCATTAGCCGTGCTTATGAAGTAAATATCTTATACTAGGAGAAATAGTAGGACCCAGTCACCAAGTTTTTTTTTTCCTATCAACGAAAGTTTGTATTTTAGAACAGTTAGATTAACACCTTGAGAGATGAGTTAAACTTGTGACCTACTTTCTCATATTGTACTCAGTTTAAAATTGTTGTCTCTAAGATTTACTATTATATCCGTTAATGATAAGGGATCAAAAAAAGAAGATATAGATCCATTAAGTGGGAATTTTTGTCTTTGAAAATTGCAAGCAAAGTCTGTCCCCATAAACCACTCGGGCATCGACTCAGGAAGAATCCAGTTTAGGCTTATTGGTAATCCATGATCAACTTCCTTTCGTAGTACCCTACCCCCGGGGAAGTTGAATCCCCACTGCCTCCTTGAAAGAGAGATGTCCTGAACCTTCGGCTTATCAGTTGTTCTCTCTGACTATCTTATCAAAATTAAACCTCCACTAAGTTATCTGATCACCTGGAAATTCGGTCAGAAAGTCCCTTCTGCTTTTGATACCTGCCATGATGCCATCCAATTGGGTACCTAAATTTTTACTCACCTGAGTTGGTATGTGCTGATGTAAGGTGAATGAAAGGCAAATGAATCTATTATTTATGCAAACAAACAATTTGAAAAGCTACACCACCATCATCATAAAATAATTTGAAGGGGTTTGTCATAAAACTCAATATGGCCACTCACATGCATCATCAAACGTAGTGATGACTTTAAAACACCTTGAACTTTAGGTGTAGCAGTGATATGACGCAAAACATACCTTCTTTCCATTTGGTAATTAGGTGCATGTTTCTGGCGGGACTCGGCGTGCCGCTAATGTGGCTGCTTATTATGGATGGATAGACATAGTTAGGTAATTTATTCTTTCTGACTAATCTCCACAGACAAATCTCACTATCCATCGGCGGAGTTTAGAGTAGGCTCACAAGAGTTGATAACACTTTAGAAGATTCAAAACATGAGGCTTAAGAGGGAGCAGAACAAGAGTCACACGTATTGACCACGAGACCAATCAAGGAAAATGATATTGGCACTCCAAAAATTGATACAGGCACTCCAAAAAACAAAGGAAAGTAGCTTTGGAATTACATTGATTTTGGAGTGTCCGCATCAATTTTTAGAGTGCCAATATCATTTCCCCCAATCAATTGGGATTGTAATTAAGTTTATTTTGGGACACATATACTTGAACGCTAATGATGCTAAAACTATTTTTGTTAAGGGAAAAAAACCAAAATGATCCCTGTAGTTAAGTGTTTGTGTCTACTTGGTCACTTCAGTTTTAATTGGCTCGATTTACACTATGTACTTTTTCTTTTGTTCTAACTTGGTCCAATTACTAATTGCCGTTAGCCTTTTTAATGCCAAACGCGAATGAGCCTCTTTTCTGGGGTTAAAACAGTAATTCTCCGATTCCCCTCTGTGGGACTACTCAAACTTCAACATCCTTAATTAGGAATCAGTGCATGAGCCAAGTGTAGGAAATGAATGGAATGACAAGGCACTATTTTTTTGTAACCACTTGGGCTGTTAAGTTAGGTTTAATGTAACCTAGTTGAGTAGTTTGTTATGTCTATGTATTAGGTTATGATTTGCTAAATTTGGAATTGGGTTTATGTAATATTCTGACTTTTGGACATGGTTTCTTTATCATGTTGTGACTTTTGGACATGGTTCTATATGCATTTTTAGGTTGCGTTCTTTTGAACTTAACTTAAATCTGAAAATTTTGTCCATATTAATTTTTTTTTTCGCATTTGTTAGTTTTGCGCCAAACTTTTATTGTCATTTTTTTTGCTAAAAAATGGTTATTTCTCAAAATACTTGGGTAAAAGTAAAAAAAAATTTACTTTTTCGATTCTTCTCGTCGAGACGAATCAATAACCTATAAAAGTTTGGCACAAAACTAACAAATGCGAAAAAAATTCAAATAAGGACAAAATTTCATATTTAAGTTAAGTTCAAAGTACTATGCAGAAAAATAAGGCATCTTAGTATTTATGCCAATGGTTATGTTGCCTCATGGCTGATCATGAAAATGCTGAATTGGAGGGCAACTTTTTTTTTTGGAAAACTATAACCAAATTTTGCTCATTACCAAAATCCAAACTTAATACTACCAGTGATTAACATTAGAAATGGAAGAATGAGTTGTATTTTGGTTTAGAGGTATAATAAGGTAAGAGGGGAATGAGAGAATTACTGTTTTAATTCCAGAAAAGGGACTCATTCGCGTTTGGCGTTAAAAAGGCTAACGACAGTTAGTAATTGGACCAAGTTGGAACAAAATAGAAAGTACAGAGTGTAAATCAAGCCAATTAAAATTGCAGGGACCAAGTTGACACAAACGCTTAACTACATGGACCATTTCGATTTTTTTTCCTTTTGTTAATGTAAAAGTTTGTAGTGTTTAAAAGACTCGTACCATGAGCGTGATACAAGACTCTCATCTATTGAAATTGTAAACATTACCATTTCACGTATAAATGTCTTATGAGAAATCATAAGCGAAGCACATTGTGCACTATGACAAAAAATTTATTTTTTAAGTTTTTTTTGTCATCTTATGTAAACTTTTTCCAACTTCGGCATAGGTTTTTATATATTTTTTGATTTCTCTAATCGAGCCAAAAATATGATTTAGTAAAAAATTGGCATTGGCCTTGTAAAGATGGAGAGAGGGGGAAAAAGGGTAAAAATTGTTAGTAATCCAAACTTTTACCCTCGTGCGACTATTCGCAGCTCCGTATTTTCTCTCTTAGCCCATTAAAAATTTTCAACTACCGAAATATTTTTCGACAGTTAGTTACCGAAATTGAGATATATTTTCGATAGTTAGTTACCGAAATTGAGATACATTTTCAGCATCCAATTACCGAAATATATGTTTTTTGTGCATTTCCGACATGTAGTTACTGAAATATAATCTTGTTTTCAACAGCTATTTACCGAAACGTATGTTCGGCAGTTGTTTACCGAATATTAAACATATTTTCGACATGTAATTACCAAAATATAATTTTCGAAAATTTTTAACGGCTATGAAACAAAATAAGGGGCTGCATTGGGAAAAGAAACAGAGAAGTGATGAGGCCTCGTTTTCTCGTTGGCAAGACCAAACGGCAAACGCAAAAACCAGAAACCTAGGCAAAAACCAAAGCCATCATCATCATCTTGGTCAAATTCGAAGGCAGACAGAGAGACCAAGAAAGATCGAAGAAGATACTGTGAAAACAAAGGGAGGGTGGATTCGGAAAAATGGCGAATTTGTACGTGAAGGCGGTGCCACCGACGGATCTGAATCGGAACACGGAATGGTTCACGTACCCAGGGGTTTGGACTACCTATATCTTGATCCTCTTCTTCTCTTGGCTCCTCGTCCTCTCCCTCTTCGGCTGCTCTCCTGGCATGGCCTGGACCATCGTCAATTTCTCCCATTTCCTCGTATGTCTCCTATCCCCCCACCCGCTCTCTCTCTCTCTCCACTACATTTATACATATCCACATTTTTATATAAATATATTGATGTACATGAAATGCCTTTATCCCTCCCTTACTAGAAGTTTGGGGCTTGGGCTCTCTTTGTTCTGGCCTTCTGGGTTTTATGTTTTGATGATATTAATCCACTTTTTTATGTCGTGTATGTTTACAAGTAATTGGCTTTGACTTTGTGCTCAACACTTCGTGGATTATTGCTTGGTAGCTCAATTTGAGTTTAATGCTGTGTGTATTAATTTTTCGTTTAGCACCTCCTGAGTGAAGCATTTTTCCAAGTTGGGACCTTTACAGGCATGCATGATGACTGCTGAGATTTTTCCCTTATGGTTAATTCACATGGTCGTGCAGCATGAAAACCTTGTGTTTCTGATGCGAGTCGAATTCGCTTTTTCAGATACACTATTCGGATTGGAAGCTTATGGACTAACTAAATGATCCATGGGCATAGCAGATTCTTTAGTTCTTTTTCTTTTATTTTTTTCCCCGTGCATGTGGAAGCCATTTCGAGGACATGGATCTATGTATTCTAATGCGCTTAGTGTTTCTCAGTGCAAGTGCCAATTCGTGTTTCAGCAAGGTCCCTCATTTTTCTTATTCAACTTAGGCTTCTGGAGTATTGGATTGCTGGATTGCGGACTGGGAAAAATATTGTTCCTTCCTGATACTAAGGCCATCCAGTCAGTTGTTTTTTACCACAGCCTGACAACCTCACTTCATTTTCCCTTGTGGTCCCTTTGGTTAATCCTACGGCCTACGGTTGGGTTTCATAGATGCACTTGCGATGAGGAACCCCTTAAATTATTTCATCTCATGGACGCGTTTTTTTGTTTTGTTTTGTTTACTTCACTGTTGATAGTGGATCGGGCTATGATGAATCATGAATTAACATCTTATGATGGTCTGGCTGGAAGGGGAAGATATCAGAGTTATATAAGATGAGTATGGATATTTTCTTTCTCTGGCATGTGCATGACAGAACAAGGAAAATTTCTGACCAATATTCTGAATAATGTCGTCCTTACAGAATGTCAACCAATTGTATTTCTGGGGATGAGCTAGCTATCTCACCAAGTGCGTTCAAGAAGTTATCTGTGTATGGTGTGCAGCCCATGACTATTGGACCACAACAACAATAATAGAACCCATCAAGCCCCCAATCATTGGGGGTATGGGCAGGGGAGGATTGGAGATAGACCTAACCTTTGGCAATTTATGCACAAAGTGGTTGCTCTCAGAATGCCACTCAAACAGTGCCCCCCCTCCCTATACCTCCAAGAACCAAGGAGCTAAAGGGGGGTTGTGTTGCGGAACCATGTCCCCAAATCAAAGCTGAAAGGCATCAGAGAGGTCAGACCTAGTGACCCAAATCAATTTCTGTGCACATTACCATGCTTCCTTATTTTATAGCCTAGAGCATCGGAAAGCACAATAGCCCATTACTATTGGACCAAAAAGAGAAAAGAAAGATAAAACATAGGTTTCTCATAAAGTTAGTAAATTAGTAAAGATAGAGATTTTAACCAACATTGCATAGTTTTAGGGCACGTAGTTTCACCTATCAGTGCAAGACATTCTGTCCAATCTAGATGTTCCGCTTATTTATGATTTGGTCTTATTGACATGTAATCTATATCTTGTTAAGAGAATTGTTAACCCCCTTAGAAAGCTGGCCTCATTAGTAAAGTGTGTTATGGCCCGAGGAAAGTGTTTGTGGTGCTATGTCTCCTCTTGGTGTTTTGTTGGGCCTTTCTCTAGCTATTATATCAACATAAAGGACACGTTAAGAAACCTGTTATTATAAGTTGATTGTGCTAATGTCAAGTACTTTTCTTTGAGATATTGAAACTGGTATTTTGGTGCAAGTATTTCTCATGATAACATAGCAGTATATCACTAATATTGTCACTTTACTTTGTACTTTTCATTTACATCCTTTTTGTGTTTTCAATTGCTTAGGTTTTTGATCGTTGGATTTTAGTTGATCCAAATGCCATGATTGCTTTTGTTGTCCTCGTTCTTTCTCTCTCCCTGAGGTTTTCTCTGAGTAAGCAAGATTATTGTTGCTTCAGCGTAATCATTTGAAAAGCTTTGCTAATGACTGATTCTGTAGATCAAATACCATGGGCCACTCTGTTGTTAGATATAGACATTTTGGTTCTTCTCAAGTTCGTCAATTAATCATCTCCACTAGCTTGAGGCCTTTAATTGCATGTCTGAGGTGTATGCTTGTCTATATAGGTCACTTATCACTTTTTCCATTGGAAGAAAGGAACTCCATTTGCTGATGACCAGGGGATCTATAATGGGCTGACTTGGTGGGAGCAGATAGACAATGGAAAGCAGCTCACCCGCAACAGAAAGTTTCTGACTGTTGTACCTGTGGTGCTGTAAGTTCTTTTTCATCATTTTAGCTTTTTACTTTGGACCTAGATTTTGCAGAAACCTATTCGATACTTTCTTCATTTTTGATGCATTGTTCATTAACTTGAGTGTGAGTTATGCACTTGTATGCGAGCTAGTATGCTTCACCTTCCTTTATTGTGCATGTTGATTATTTCCTTGATGCTCTTAATTTCTGAATTCTTCAACTGTGCCCTTGAGCAGTATGGTCATTCCATTACAATGGTCATGACATTGGATAACTGTATCGGGTTTTTACTTTGCTAGTGTAGTATGTGGAAATTCTTTCCTCCTCTTTTCTGTGTCGGTTCCCCCTCCTAGTATACCAATGTATGCAGGATATTAGAGTTGGAATTTGTTTGTTCGTGATTTTGCTCCCATGTTATCTTATATTTCTTATCTATGAAGACTCTATTTTAAAGTCGGATGTGGTTGCAAGGATTTATAGTTGTTTATGGTTTTGGCCTTCCAATCTGATATAAGACAAGATAAGAAGGGTTTTCATTGCAAGGATTTAGTAGCAACTGGGTTTACGAAATTTTAATTTGGTGCCGCTTGTTTTGGCTTGTTTCTATTAGTTAGTAGTCTTTATTTTATTAGTCTTTTATTTTCATTTCTTAGTTCCCTTTGCCGTTTTCCTTGGTTAGCAAGAATCTATAGTTACCTAGTTGATTCAGGGTTTAAGCCTATAAATAGGGATGTAGCCTACGAGCATAGAAACATTTAATCATCAATAGTCATTCATTCCTCTCATTCTCCACGGAAACTCCCCCTCTCATTAATAGTCCAGAACAAAATAGTCCATATCTCATTAATAACTTATAAGCAAGCCAATAATGAGGGTTGTTAATAGGGATGAAAGATTTAACCGAAAAACTGAACCGAATGATTTTTTTCCAATTCGGTCAGTTTTATAATTGATTCGGTTCAGTTTTAGATTTTGAAAAACCGAGAAAATCGGTTCAGTTTTATTTTAGGCAGTGCAAAAGACCGAAGTCACCGAACTGATATTACTCCCTTCTCTAATCACAGCCCTTGGATTGTTTAGTGACAGAGTGCATCTATGCACTCCACGTGCCCCACAAATGTAAGAAACAAAAAGGAAAGGCTTCTCAGCTGTGTTTCACCCATCCTCTCTCTCTCGTTCTGGTGGTGATCTGGGTCCTCTCCCAGTCTCGTTGGCCCTACAATGATCGACTTTTCTAACACTCTCACGTAAGGCAGATCTCAATAGATCTGAGTATTTCTCGTCATCATCAAGTGTTCGACGAAGATTCCATATAGTTTGAGTTTTTCTCATCATCTTGTCATCATCAGCGATTTAGCGTTCAACCTCTCATTGTTTGAGTTTTGTTTCCGCTGTTTGGAGCATCCTTAGAATGCAAAATCGACAAAATCGACCGAATCGAACCGTTTCGATGATTCGGTTCTCCATCAAGCAGGTCGGTGTCGGTTTTATATTCTCACAAATCGACTAATTCGGTTCGGTGGTAAAAATGGTGAAAAACCGACCGAACCGAACCGATTTCATCCCTCGTTGTTAAGATAGTTTTTGACTCCTCTTCCTTATGTAAGTGCAGTTGTCTCTAACGACCTACAAGGCCACAACATTGACAAAAATCATCATTGTTCCAAGATGCTACATCAAGATCAGTCCCTAGATATGATATCTATCATGATAAAAACCTCAAACTGACACAGATGTGGAACCATCTGGTATTCAGTTTAGGCATCAATAAGTCCAAGCCATGGTTGAAGACCTCCTCAAATAGCCCAAAACTCAACTCTACTAGTTAACTAAATAAGTCTAAAGACTCCATCCTTTCCAGCTAAAAATCATTGCTCCAGTTTTTAGGATCAAAGTTCAAACACTTGGGTTGACCCTAAGTACCTGTTCCACCAGCTTATCAGCTTGGCAGTTGCCAAGTTTGAGATACATAAAGGGGGCGGACATAAAGGGGTGTTAGAAGATGTCCGGGTCCATGTACGATTGAAAACATTTTTACTAATGAAAATTGACACGAACCTCCTCAGATATTTTTGAAAAATACATTGTGCCCTTACCTTTCAATTAAATATTACACCGACCTCACGGAATGACTTGGCTCAGTTAGATCCATCCTGTTAGTCATCCGTTAGATTGGTCAATTACAAGTTACCGACCATACAAAAAACTTTGTATAGCTCCTATTTTGCCCTTGAGATTCCTGCAGGGGAATCCATACCAAGGAATTAAGACTTTTTGGGACTAAATTGGTGGAAGGGTATCCAAAACAAAATCATAAGTGTCATAGTCATAAGACAAATGGTTTATGAACAACTTTGTAAGCACTGGTGCAAAAATGTGAATAACACGTACATCTTTTTCAATGCATCTATCCATACACAATTCATCCACCAAAGGGCAGCTACAGATGAGCCTATAGATAGAGTCGTCATCTTTAAGTTTGACAAAATGAAGATGGAGAATTTTGAGACTCTACGTACAAACTGAAGTAGGTAGATTCATAACAAAGCAAGTACCAAGTTTCAATACAACCATTGTTCCACAAGCGAATAGGTCTCGAGGCAGAACATTATCAGTACCATCTTTAGTTTGAATGGAAAGCTCAAGCTCTTAAACACCACAAACTAAGCTAGCAGCAACCCACGAATTAACATGTGAAATATCGTAATTTTGATGGCACTTGAGACAAAACATACGGAAACATGACAAGCTGCAGAGTACCAACACTCGATAAACAAAATTTGTAAAACTTGTTTGGACGAAATTGTTGGCACTCTTTTTAGGATGTAGCAATAACTTATCATCACAATCGAAACTTGTGATCAACGTCCAGAATGGCTTCCATTGGGTTGACAAGACACTGGTTGCCACAACGTCTTTTGTCGGAAGCAAAGAGAGGATGTGGCTGATAAGGCTGCTTGGTAAGTGACTGATCCTATCTTGCATTGCTTGTCAGTTTGTCCCTTTTCGAGCTTCCGACATTTTGAGATTGAACCCATTATTTCGCTCAGGGAATCAAACAATGAAATACATATGCACACTACAAATGGGGCTTAAAAAAGAACATACAGGGATCGAGGCACGAAAGAGAGCTCAAATCGCTGAGTTCCAATTTTGGAAAATGGTGGGTTTTGTCCTGTTGATCTACATATAGGAGTTTGGGTAAGAGAACTGGAAAGACACTACAAGTCAATTTCATCAATCATTAAATTTGGTTCAAAAATGAATTCCCCCCTTTGGAGCACTATCCCAAAGTTCATGACCAAATTCATATTTCTTGGGGTTAGTGTGTTCCTACTGGCTACTTCCAAAGAATGGAGTAACTAAAAGTTTGGGTCATGAAGGAGAATATGCAGACATTCGCACATATGTTCATGCATCATGTCTGCATCAATGCCATACTGAATGTACAAAAGTTTTTGCATTAAGGATTAATAAAAAGGAAAGGAAAAGGGACAGATAATTTAATGACTGTTTGTAATCCATTATTTAATGATTCTGATTAGTTCAATTCATAATCTTCGACGTGAACAAAACATATTGGTCAAAAGAGAAATGAACAAAACGTCCACACGGGGTTCATTTTTCACAAATATGGTTTGAACTACGGGTGACATATTGAACCCAAACCCATCCACTAATAAATATAGACCCAACCCAACCCATTTATTAGTTGGGTCTTAATTGGGTCAAGTTTAATGACCCAATAAGCCATAGACATAACCCACCACAGAAAATTAAAATGTCCACGGTTGAGATCAGTTCTTAAAATGCGGGAGATCACAAACACTGCAAAAAGCAGCTCTCTCTCTCCTCTCTCGCTCGCTCTCTTCAATTCTCTCTCAACCTTGCTCCTCGTCGATCGATAACATACAAAGGTAATCACCTTCCGTTTTCTTTTTTCTTATCTTAGTGAATGTTTACCTTGGAATTTGGATAGTTTAGTCTTGTTCTCTTTCTGTTCCCCAATTGCATTGTAATGAATATGATTAAACCGTATTTTTAGTCATTTTAAATTTTTAAGTTATATGTAATTGGGTTAATGGGCAGGTCGGTTTGATTTTAAATATGGGTCGGGTTGGGTATGGGTAATTGGACTCATAATTAATGGGTTCTAAATGGGTCAATGACTCATTGAAGACTCAACCCACTTGCAACTTACCCAATTTGGCCCAAACCCACCCATTTGACACCCTTAGTTCGAATAAACATTTGGCGATATTAGGGTTAGGGTTTTGATAGGTGTTGTCGTGTTGGGCTGGGCTGGGCCCATTTTTTGAGTTGTATGTAGTAGATTTGGGTTGAGACCCATAGGTTTCTGGCCTTGGCCCAATGGGTGTAATGGGACTTTGTCCCAATGGGTGTTTTCTTGGGTTGGTTTCTTCCTAATCTAGGATTTGGGTCTCGGGTGGGTAGAAGATAGTTCTTAGCTTTGCTTAGGATTTGATGCCATCATTCCTTGTCCTTTTAATCTTTGTAACAATTTCAAGGATTAAAAAAAAAAATATTGGCGTTCAAAATTTTTTTTGGCATTCATTATGTATACCTAATACATAATGAAATGTCTGGATTGTCAAATGAAATGGTTGGATGTCCCAGTTTTCATTAGATGAAGAATTGTCGATGAAGGTGGAGAGGATGGAAGTGTCAGTAACCTAATTCCCATTATGCCAAGTGACATCCCAATCGACAAGCAGCAACTCCACCGACCCATCTTCCTCTCGAAATTATCACAAACCCTAGTTCAGAACAGGAAATTCGCCCCAAAAAAAAAAAACTACAGTAAAATCGTTGTAGATAATAAATAAGTACTCGTAAGTAGAAGTATAACGTACCATCAGCTGGTAAAATCGACCATCGTAGGTCTCTCTACCCACTCGCCCTCCTGCAATCCTCCCATTCTCTTTCTCTCTCTTCAGATTTTTGTTACTCCATTCTTTGGAAGTAGCCAGTAAGAACACACTACCCCCAAGAAATATGAATTTGGTCATGGACCTTGGGATAGTGCTCCAAGGGGGGAATTCATTTTTGAACCAAATTTAATGATTGATGGAAATTGACTTGTAGTGTCTTTCCAGTTCTCTTACCCAAACTCCTATTTAATTCTGCAGATCAACAGGACAAAACCCACCATTTTCCAAAAGTTGGAACTCAGCGATTTGAGCTCTCTTTCGTGCCTCGGTCCCTGTATGTTATTTTTTAAGCCCCATTTTTAGTGTGCATATGTATTTCATTTTTTGATTCCCTGAGCGAAATAATGGGTTCAATCTCAAAACGCCAGAAGCTCGATAAGGGACAAACTGACAAGCATTGCAAAGATAGGATCAGTCACTTACCAAGCAGCTTTATCAGCCACATCCTCTCTTTGCTTCCGACAAAAGACGCTGTGGCAACCAGTATCTTGTCAACCCAATGGAAGTCATTTTGGACGTTGATCACAAGTCTCAATTGTGATGATAAGTTATTGCTACATCCTAAAAAGAGTGCCAACAATTTCGTCCAAACTAGTTTTACAAATTTTGTTTATCGAGTGTTGATACTCTGCAGCTTGTCATGTCTCCGCATGTTTCGTCTCAAGTGCCGTCAAAATTACAATGTTTCTCATGTTAATCTGTGGGTTGTTGCTAGCTTGGTCTGTGGTGTTTAAGAGCTCCATTCGAACTAAAGATGGTACTGATAATGTTCTGCCTCAGGACCTATTCGCTTGTGGAACAATGGTTGTATTGAAACTTGGTACTTGCTTTGTTATGAATGTACCTACTTCAGTTCGTATGTAGAGTCTCAAAATTCTCCATCTTCATTTTGTCAAACTTAAAGATGATGACTATATCTATAGGTTTATCCGTGGTTTCCCTTTGGTGGATGAATTGAGTATGGATAGATGCGTTGGAAAAAGGTGTACGTGTTATTCACATTTTTGCACCAACGCTTACAAAGTTGTTCATAAACCATTTGTCTTATGACTAGGGCACTTATGAGATTGTTTTGGATACCCTTCCACCAATTTAGTCCCAAAAAGTCTTAATTCCTTGGTATGGATTCCCCGATTGGGGTCTTAAGGGCAAAATAGGAGCTATACAAAGTTTTTTGTAAGGTCGGTAACTTGTAATCGACCATCTAACGGATGACTAACATGGTGGATTTAATTGAGCCAAGTCATTCCGTGAGGTCGGTGTAATATTTAATTGAGAGGTAAAGGGCACAGTGTATTTTTCAGAAACATCTGAGGTTTGTGTCAATTTCCATTAGTAAAAGTGTTTTCAGTCGTGCATGGACCCGGACATCTTCTAACACCCCTTTATGTCCGCCCCCTTTATGTATCTCAAACTTGGCAACTGCCAAGCTGGTGGAACGAGTACTTAGGGTCAACCCAAGTGTTTGAACTTTGATCCTGAAATTTGGAGCAATGATTTTTAGCTGCAAAGGATAGAGTCTTTAGACTTATTTAGATAACTAGTAGAGTTGAGTTTTGGGCCAACCATGGCTTGGACTTATTGATGCCTAAACTAAATACCAGATGGTTTCACCTCTGTGTCAGTTTGAGGTTTTTATCATGATTGATATCATATCTAGGGACTGATCTTGATGTAGCATCTTGGAACAATGATGATTTCTGTCAATGTTGTGGCATTGTAGGTCATTAGAGACAACTGCTAGTGATTTACATAAGGAAGAGGAGACAAAAACTATCTTAACAACCATCATTGTTGGCTTGCTTATAATGATGATTTATGTCAATGTTGTGGCATTATAGGTCATTAGAGACAACTGCTAGTGACTTACATAAGGAAGAGGAGGCAAAAACTATCTTAACAAACATCATTATTGGCTTGCTTATAAGTTATTAATGAGATATGGACTATTTTGTTCTGGAAGATTTTTTTTTTCACTTGCCAACTTGGATTCTAAAACAGATTATTCAGATGTCGGATTGTTTGCAGTTTAACAAACCAAACCGACCTTATGTCCCAATCAATTGGGGTCGGCTACATGAATCCATTTTCTCCATTGAGCTCTGTCAAGGGCCACTTGTTCACTCAAACCCATTAAACTCATATCTTTGCGCACAACAACATCGAATGTCAATTTAGGTCTTCCCCTTCCCATAGCGTTTGTGGGGGGTTGATTTAACCTTGAACCTTCTGGATCCTTTCTTCTCGCCGTTGAATCGTCATAGAATGACGTTGTGTCTCGTGTATCTGCAAATCAGAGGTGGGTGTTCCTCCGGGAAGAAGCTCCGACGAACAAGTCAGTAAGTGGAGGTGGAGGAGGAGGAGGAGAAAGAAGTTTAGTAAGAAAATATGCTAGGAGAAAGAAGAGTATATATATTCGTTTTTCAGACCCTTGCCCTAGAAGGGGTATTCTTCTATTTATAGGCAAAGATTTGGAGTGTTGAACAAGGTGGAAGTGCCTTGCACGCGCGTTACTATGCTCGGATGACGTCACGTGTCAGAGGCATTTAATGAACGCCACCCTTCTAGGATTGCATAGTCGCATTAGTCAATGTCAGAGATGTCAACTCGGTTATCAGAGAGGGCACCATGCTTATCATCGGGCCTATCAACAGGAGCTTCTTGAACCTTCCACAACAAACACATCCGAGGGCCCTTTCCGAGTGAACTTAGTCCGAGGTCTTCCATCACTCCTAGCGTAAACTTAGTCCGCCAAGTAATAAAAGGCCCCCGAACGAGAGAACCTTCCCGAGTAATAGAAAGAGTTACCAAGCGAAATAGGAGCCACACCGTCCAGATGACGACTGAAGTTTGGCAAAGTGCCACCGGGCCCTTCTATCCCTCAGGAAACGTATGACATGACGTGTCAAGATGCGTCCCGACTTATAAACAAACTGAGACAATTGAACGATGGGATCACATCGTAACCCCTTCGAACCTTCAGATATTTCGGCCCACTACAATAGCCCCTCAACTCCTGCTTTGCATGCTCGAAAGGGAAGGAGGAATTGGATATAGTGGCCGAACAAAGGAATGACTCAACAAACTCCTCCTGAACGAGAAATGTTGTCGAGCTTCGAGGTTGCTGAGTGCAGGATTTACATTTAATGCATCTGTAACCGCCGTTTTCAAATGTTGCCACGCGTCGCATTGTCATTAGGTGGTGGTACAGCGCGTCCCATCAATCACCACGTGTCGCTCATCGGTCGACCCATCAATCTCTCGCTCAAATCCAACGGCCGAGGGCTCGACACCGCTTCGAATTCTGCCCTAGGTATAAAAGGCGAAGAGGAGAGAGAGAGAATCATTTTTTCTCCCTCAACCCTCGATCATTCCAACTTTAGAGCCTAGTTCATCACCAAAAACCATCTGAATCTCGAAGATTGTTGCATTTTGATCCTGGATTTCTCTTGATTTTCAGGTATATCTTGATTCTCGACATTTTTCTCTGCATTTCGATCGTTTTATGCATGTTTTGGCCCAAGAACTAGGGTTTTCGTTTATGTTTTGACTGGTATTCACCATGAATAATGTAGATGAACAATGAAGATGTTCATGTGTTCTTCCAAGCATGTGTACATCTTCAACTCGTGTTCTTCCAAACATCAATACATCTTCAACCCCAAGATCACTCGGCTCACGATAGTGTCCCTCGCTCGACTTCCTTACGTGACAGATCGTTACTCGGGAATGCTCAGATTTTTTTGAAGTGGCTAGAACACCAAACGAAGGCACCTTAGGATTTTTGACCATGCAATTCACTAACGGTCTTATCCTCTGCACCTGTGTTCTAGGTATGGAGTCATCCAGGTCAACCTCGTCTTCCGAGTCGGGTCACTCGGTGCGTGGCTCTTCCCTCGGTATATCCGAGACCGATCTATCTGAAGCCGTTGGACATCTCGCTCGGGGCTACCGAGTTGGCGGAAGGGCCCCCCCTCAATTCGGCAGATCCGAGGGTATCGAGGGGATAGACTACCTAGCAGCCGCAGTTCCCCTTCAAATGGTCTATCCGAACCCTGATATAATAAACATCGACGAAGAATCCTCGGAGAAAGGGGGAGAAGAACTGAATGAGGAGGAAGATGAGGAAGTAGGAGGGGCCAACGAGGACGCGTCCGAAAGGGAAGTGGCCGATGAGGAAACACTCGCTGCCTCATCGAGCCGAGTACTAGAGGAGACCGGAGCCGTCGGCGAATCATCTTCCCAACCGCTGAAGAAGAAGAGAAGAATTATCCCAATGGACCCCGATGTAATTCCAGATCGCACGGGAAGAGATCCCTACCCTTATTGGGAGTGCTTCGAAGATCAGAAGGGTCTCACCCTTTTCCGGAAGACATACGAAATTCCAGACAACGTCGTAATATCGACGATCCAAGGGAACCGAATACAATTTAGTGACGAACACATCACGGTTCCCTTGATGGCAATCACCGAAGGAGGACTCCAGTTCCCAATGCACAGGGTCTTGAGGGAGATCCTTCACTACTTCAAACTTACGCCGTGCCAGTTGAGCGTGAATTCATACCGCATCATTCACTCGGTGATAAAACTTGCCGAAGTGAAGATGTTCAAGCTTGAGGCCTTTCACCTTTTCGAGAACTACATGATGTCACAGAATACTAAGTATTCCCGGTACTTCTTGTGCTCTCGGAGAAAGATGGAGAAGATCGTTTCCGAGGGGATGTATGACTCGGAGAAATGGGCCTCGGACTATGTCGAGGTTCGGGGTACCTATCAGTATCCCTCGAAGGAATACGGGAGGTTCGAGGTACCGATGCGTAGGGGGAAACCATGTAAGCATATCCACCGAGGGAATATGGGAGGCTCATTTTCATTATCTGATATTGTCATGTTTATTTTTGCATAACTGGCATAGCTATTGTTTCTGATTCCCTTCTCTTTTTACTCGGCAGATACTCCCAAGCTCAACAAGGATTGGCTAAGGGCGGCTAAAGGGTGTGGACTTGCTTCAGCACTCCTCACAATCCCGAAAGAAGAGAGGGACGCCCCCACACTCCTCGATTACGAACGAACGTACAGGTCTTTCATCCGAGGAAAGGAATCAACGAAGGGTGAGAAGAAGAAGGCTTCCCAAATAATCCCGAACGACCTTCCCGAAGAACTACTACCAAGCTTCGAGAAGCCACTTTGCGGGGTCTTGCGCTTACCTACCGAGGAAGAGCCTTTCCCAGACGACGAAAACATGCCTCCCCGAAGCATGAAAGTCGTCCTTCAGGAGAAGTTGGAGAGGAAGGAGAAGGAAACAGCCGAGCTTAAGAAGTCGGGAGCGCCAGGGGCTTCGGGATCAACTCCGAGCCTCAAGGGTCCACTTCCACCGCCTCAAAAAAGACCTCCCATCGCGCCCACCTCCCCCAAAGACGCATCGGTCAGCAAGAAGGCCAGAATCACTCCGAAGGCGTCGGAGCTGGGGGTGATGTACCGAAGGATAAAGAGAAAGAGACAGGCCTCAATTTGAACACTCCTTGGATTCCGAGCTTCATCATTCCGGATAAGAAACAGATCCTGAAGTCTGACAGCCTGTAGGAGGACCCTTCCCTTGCCTTTACTCTCCAATCCGGGCTGGCCTTGTTGAAGGACATCGAGAGCCCCCAGTCTCTGAAGGCGGCACTAAGCGACTACTACTTTTACGTGGGAAGGGTAAGTTTATATTTTCCATATATGCAAAGCATTCCTTCTCTGCTTACTTACATTTCCCCTCGTATAATGTTTATTTGCGTTGTGTGCAGGCCACCCAGTCCATTATGAGCGCTCAGTGCCACCTGACAAGCAGACGAAGAAGCTGAAGTAGTTGGTGGAGCACAACCAAGGCATGGTTGATGAGTACAAGAAGAGCCTGGTAGAGTCTGAGGCCGTGCGTCAAAGCCAAGAGCTTCAGATTGCAAACCTGAATGACTTGATCAAGGGGTTGCAAGACTCCACCGAGCGAACCAGGGCCGAGGGAAAGGATGAAGGGCTCACCGAGGGAAGAGCTTTGGGGAGAAAGGAGATGGAGGAAGAGATGGAGAAGCAGCTGGAGGAGCGATACAACCAAGGGTACTGGCAGGCCAAAGAGGATGTAGCAGAGCAGATCCTCGAGGCTCAGGCAGAGATGAAAGAGGCACAGCACAAAGAGGGCTTCATGCTCAGCTACATCAAGGGTCTAGACGATGCAGAGGTCGGCCCCGAAGATGAAAGAAGGGCCTCTGTTGAAGTGCCACCCTTGGTGATTGCCGGAGCTGGAGCAGAAGAGCCGAATGTCAGTGCCCCCGAGGCAACCAATGATCAAGCTCCAGCGGACGACCCTGTGCAGTCTCCTTCAGCCACTCCATCTCCCGATGCTTGAAACTTGGAAGTTTTAGTTTGATAATTTTTGCTTTTAAACGTTAAATTTGATACGGTCGGTGCCAAACATTAGGCTTTAGCTGCACCGTGGAATGTAATTAATACAGTTTTGAGGGTGGCACCGAACGATCTACCATTGCCACACCTTGGTAAGTTTAGGAATGCTTAGGGGATGACACCGAACGATGCACCACCCGTCATGCCCCTCTATTATTCGTTTATGGAAATTTGAAATTTTGCACACAAGTGTTTGCACTCGTTGTGAAAATCTTTCCTTGAATTTGAAAAATTTGCACAAGTGTTTGCACTCGGATTGCTTGCTTTCTTGTCAGATTGTACTCACGTGTTGGTTGTTTGAAAAAATGTGAAATATATCTAAAATTTTCACAAGTCTTTTTATTCGGGGTTTACCCATATAGGAGCCCCTGCCTTAGTGGATTTCTGTAGGTAAAGCAGGAATTCAGTAAGGCAGAGGAATGGGTAAACAAAGGAACAAAGTCTGCCGAGCCCCAGCGCTCGTGCCGAAGCAAAAGAAATAGGCTACGAGAATTTCGCCACATAATTTCCGAGTGTTACATCGCCTTATCCGAAGGTTACGAATGGGGTAAAAGTGCCAATTGCCCGAAGACAAACCAATATCCAAACAAAGGACTATTGGATGAAAGTGCCAAAACCCGAAGGCAAACCATTATCCGAACGAAGGCCATGACTATTGGTTGACAGTACCTACGCCCAAAGGCCATGACTCGGGCTAGATAGTATGCCCAGCAAACCAAACGTCAATCCGAAGAAACATGAATAGAAGAGAAATAAAATGGCATTAAGAAAACACCCGAAGGTTTACAATGCGAATCAAAAATAAAAACGAAGAACAAAACAAGGGAGAACGGGAAGACGACGAGCCTACCCATGGAACTTCCTAAGTTTTTGGCCGTTCCTAAGGTTAGCGATCGGCGTACCATCCATCTCTGCAAGTTTATAAACTCCATGGCCAATCTTCTGCACCACACGATAAGGGCCTTCGTAGTGATCTTTGAGTTTGGTCAGGCAAGCTTGCATCGACAACCATCCGAAGGATAAGATCGCCGACGTTAAACGAACGAGCCCCTTGTTATAGTCCCTAGCTACTTCCTGTTGGTATGCAGCATGACAAAGGTTGGTGTTGTCACGAAGCTCTTCAGCAAAGTCCAACTCAGCACCCGTTGGCGTTGTCACGAAGCTCTTCAGCAAAGTCCAACTCATTGCCCACAAGAGCGTTGTTATCCACCGGATTAAAATTCTCCGTCCGAGCCGTGGGAATCAAGGTGGATAAGGGGAGGACGGCTTCCATGCCGTAAGCCATTGAGAACGGAGTGCGGCCTGTAGACTGCCGAGGAGTAGTGCGATAGGACCACAAAACGTGAGGAAGCTCGTTGACCCACTTGCCGAGTTTCCGATCCAAGCATCGCTTGAGCCCCCGAGTGATGGTCTTGTTGGAAGCCTCAACCTGGCCGTTGCCTTGGGGATAAGCCACAGACGAGTTGTGGATCGTGATGTTATACTTCCTGTAGAAAGTCTTTGATAGCAGCTGCCACAAACTGAGATCCATTATTCGAGAGGATGGCGTATGGCACACCGAACCTCGAAATGATGTCCTTCCAGATGAAGCGCTCTACATCTCCTGCTGTAGTATTGACCAACGGGGAAGCCTCCACCCACTTAGTGAACAAGTCGGTAGCTGTGAGCATATACTCGAATCCCCCAAGTGCCTTCGGCATTTTACCGACGATGTCGAAGTCCCAAACTGCAAACGGCCAAGGACTAGTGATCATCTTAAGAGGGAAAGCAGGCTAATGGATGAGAGATGCTTGCTTCTGGCACTGAACGCAGCGCTTCACATATTCCTCCGACTGCTTGACCATCTTAAGCCACCAATAACCTTGCGTCAACTCTCGTTGGGCCAGTGTTCATCCACCCGAATGTGCCCCACAGCTATCAGAATGGAGCTCGTCCAGGACGCTCGTCACCTGATCTTCATGAACGACGCACAAGTCAAGGCCGGTGAACGTTCGTCTATACAAATTATCGTTCGGATCCAGGAAGTAATTTGCAGCTCGGCAGCAGATCTTATGGGCTTCTCGCTGGTTCGGTGGAAGAACTTGGTTCTTGAGGTAAGCAACTATCGGATCCATCTGGCTTGAACCGAGTGTGATTGCCAATACCGAACAAGTGGAGGGTTCAAAGCTCGGGGATTCTACTTCATCAAAAATAATTGAGCGACTGCCCGAGGTCTTGTATACCGAAGCAAGACCTGCCAAGGCATCAGCATGAGCATTATGTTCCCGAGCGATCCATTCCACTTCCACACGGCCAAATTGTTTAAGAAGGGTCAGAACATGACTAACATAAGCATTCATGCGCTCGTCCTTGGCCTGGTAATCATCATTAAGGTGGCCCACGATCAACTGAGAATCACAAAACACCTGGACCAAGTCGGCATCCATCCGAAGGGCGAGTTGCAGACCAGTGATGAGTGCTTCGTATTTAGCTTCGTTGTTCGTTGCAGGGTCACCGATTGAGACCACACTCTCGTGAACGGTCCCACTCGGAGAGACGAGGACAATACCTGCCCCAGCACCATTCACATTTGAAGCCCCATCAACTGTCATCTTCCAAGCATCTCCTGAAAAGAGCTTCCATTCTTTCTTAAGCCTCTTACTGCCCAAGGTATACTGGGCTCGAAGCGATTCAGGGGAGGATTACTCCACTCGACATGGGTCTCTTCGTCTGCAAGGCGTGCTTCCTCCGCAGTAGCCGCCAAGGCATTGGCCTCGTCTTGTAAACCAGGAGTAAGCTCAACAAAGAAGTCGGCCAAAGCCTGGCCCTTGATGGCAGTTTTTGGCTCAAACTGAATATCGTAATTGGTAAGGTCTTGAGTGAACTTCAAGATCCTACTTGACAAGTCGGTTTTCCGAAGCATAGCCTTGAGAGGAAACTCAATGAGGATCACAATCCTATGGCATTGGAAGTAAGGCAAAAGGCTCGTTTTAGCTGAAACGAGAGCCAGTGCCAACTTTTCCATAGGTAGATACCTTGTTTGAGAATCCGTCATCGTCTTGCTGAAATAGAAAATCGGCAAATGCTCCATTCCTTCTTTTCGAACGAGAACAATGCTTGTGGCATGATTCGAGACAACAAGATAGAGGTAGAGGTCTTCGTCGGGCAGTGGTGTGACGAGGAGCGGTGCATGGGAAAGGTATTCCTTTAAAGATTGCAAAGCCATCTCACATTCCTCGGTCCACACGAACCTACGTTGACTAGTCTTGATCGCCTGGAAGAAGGGTCGGCAGAGATCTCTCGAGCGTCAGATGAAACGATTCAATGCGGCCACCATCCTCGTGAGTTGTTGCACTTCTTTGATTGTTGATGGAGCTCGGAGGTTCTGGATGGCCGTGAGTTGTGTTGGATCGGCTTCTATCCTTCGGCGGCTCACCATGTACCCAAGGAATTTTCCCGAACCAACCCCAAACGCACACTTCTCAGCATTCAGACGAAGCTTATGTTCCTTCAGAATGGCAAAGATCTTGCCCAAATCCCGAAGGTGATCTACACCGTGCTTACTCTTGCAGACCATATCGTCAATGTATGCTTCCATTGTTTTCCCGAGCTTCGCAAGAAACATTTTGGTTACCGCTCGTTGGAAAGTAGCGCCAATGTTCTTCAATCCGAACGGAACGACATTATAACAATACGTCCCGCGTGGAGAGATGAATGCCGTATTCTCTTGATCATCCTTCGCCAAGGCAATCTGGTGGTAACCTCGGTATGCATCCATAAAACTCAGTCGCTCGTATCCTGCAGTCGCATCCACCATCTGTTCTATCCAAGGAAGAGGGAAGCAATCCATCGGACAAGCATCGTTGAGGTTTGTGTAATTGACGCAAACCCTTAGCTTTTCATTCTTCTTTGGGACAACGACGGGATTTGCTAGCCAAGTGGGATACAAGATCTCCCGAATAGCCCCAACCTTTAGCAGTTGATCTACCTCTGTCATCATTGCTTCCACATGCAAAGCCGCCGAACGTCGAACCTTCTGTACAACCTAACGTCTGTTTGGATTGACGTTAAGGGAATGAGAAGCGAACGAGGGATCTACGTCCGGCATTTCCTGTGGGGTCCAAGCAAACACTTCGATGTTCTCCTTGAGGAAATTGAACATCTCCATGCGCTCTGTCTCATCCAAAGAACTGCCGACGAGAAAGTATCGTCCTCCATCTTCGGTAATTGGCATCCTCACAAGCTCTTCAGTTGACCGTTGCTCGGCCGGTAACCCAATATCTTCAAGAACGGGGATATCAGCCGTCTCAACACACTGCACTTCCAGGAAGCTCGGCTTGTTTGTGATGGTATTGATATAACACTTCTTGGATTGAACCTGATCCCTGCGAAGGCTCTCCTGTCGACCGTTCCATCCAATGAACTTCATGACTTGGTGAAGAGTGGAGGCGACTACCTTCATTCCGTGTAGCCAGGCTCGACTGAGGATGATGTTGTAGGGGCTTGGAGAATTGACCACCACAAACTCGACATCCATCACTCGGGAATCGGCTTGCACGGGAAGGGTTATCAAGCCGAGCGGCCAAACAGGGGTGCCTGTGAAGTTGACGAGCGGAGTTGTTGCTGTACGAAGTAGGTCTGGCGAGAGCCCCAGGCTTTTGTATGTGGAGTAGAACATTACCTCTGCCGAACTTCCTTGATTGACCAACACTCGTTGAACGGTGGATTTATCAACAATGATGGTAACGACAAGTGTGTCCGTATGAGGTATTTGAACTCTGTTGAAGTCTTCGGAGGTGAAGGTTATAGGGCCTTCGGGGTTCGGATCCATCCACTTCCGCTTTGATGAGGTTCCCACATTGCAAACAGACATAGCAGCGACTGCTCTATCGATTTCAGAACGGAGCTCGGCCTCCTTTCCTTTCAAGACGAGGCCTTGGATGACTCCGACGAGGTTCCCGATGACTGGTGGAGGAGGGGGAAGTGGATTCTTTCGAGTCTCGATCCATTGGTTAAGATGCCCGGCCGCAGCAAGCTCCTCCAAGTATCGCTTGAACGGATGACATTGGGTGGTGTAGTGACCACGCTGTTTGTGGTACGTGCACATCCCGGCTCCACTGTCTGCCATTCCCATGAATCCCGTCGGCCAAACGAAGAATGGTAACTGACCGATAATGCTCAAGAGCTTGTAGATGGGCTCGGTGAACGTCGTGCGCTCGGCCACATACTCGTCCGGCCTCGGCTCTCGCTTTGCTTGTTACCAAGGTTGTGGATGCTGTGGAGGCTGAGTTTTGTTGTTCGGCTTACTGGGCCCCTGGCCTGCCTTGGTCACCTTGCCCTTGGCAAACGTTGACCACCTGCTTTTTGGCCGTAGTTGAAGCTTTGGGAAGTTCTATGGCCTTCGGAGTGTTACGCTCGGCCATCGCCTCTTCGTGTACACAATCCTTCTCGATGATAACCATTAGCTCTGCCATCATTTTTGGAGGGTTCCGGGATAGATCCCGAAACATAGCAGATGTAGGATCTAACCCATTCATGAATGATTCGGCGGCGACGCTTTGATCACAGTCGGGGATGAGGTTGTAAACTTCCCAATAACGCTCGGTATACAACCGAAGAGTCTCTCCCGCCGTCCTCCTCAAGTTGACCAGCATGGAAAGCGTTTTTGGCTGGACATTGCTTGTCACAAAGCGCTTCGTGAACTCCAACTCCAGTTCGTTGAAGCACTTGATAGATTTGGGTTTCAATTGGTTGTACCACAACATGATCGGCTCACTCAGTGTAAGAGGGAAGATCTTGCACATGAGAGCGTCGGTGAAGTTGTGGAGGTTCATAGTTTGACGAAACCGGCAAACGAACGCAACAGCATCATCCTTGGCTTCATAACGCTTGAGCTTCGGCATAACAAACTGGTCCGACTGGCGCTCTTGCTGAATGGCATCCACGAAAGGTGACGCCTTAGCCTTACCAAGTTTAGAATCATCGACAAGCTCGGGAACAGGTTGAACGACAAACAACGGGACAACCAACCGAGCCTCGGGAAGTACTCTTGGCTCTTTATGATGACGTCATGGCCGTTCATTCTGCTCTCGGTGTTGAGGTCTGGCTTCTCCCGAAGGTTCTTGGGGATTACCCCTTGAGCCTCTTGGAAGAGTTCGTGGGAGCTCGGCTCCATCCACGGGCTAATACACGGTCAGCAAGCCCGTGAACTGATCATACAAAATGATTGTGTTGTCATGATCTGAGTGTCCATCCCTGCTTGACGCTCGGTGATGCCCACGTGATCTTGCCGAATGTCGTCCTTCAGGATGACGTTCATAAACCAGTTTTGATTGCCCCGAACGTTCTGGATGTCCGCTCGTGTGCATTCGCCGTGGTGGGTGGTTAAGATCCATGGGACGTTTTCCTTCCGAACGCCCCAAATGCCGTGGCGCGGTATGATGTGTACGGCCAGAGGTGCCCGTCCTGTTCGTGCCGGCCGTTGAGCTCGTTGCAGAAGACCTTGAGCTTTCGGCACGGATGACGCTTGCTAGTCGTGGACGAGAGCTCGTTTGTTGGACCCGTGGAGCATGCTCAAGCCCCTCAAAAACAGTTCGACGCTCGGAAGCCATTGGCTAAAAAATTGGTGTTGGGCGTGACTTCCTGCTTCGTTTGTGTGCCTTCCTTGGATGGCTTGGTTCCGCGGGGTGGCCGTGTAAAGGTGTAACGACCACGCCACGTTCCCGTTCTTTGAGCCGTTGCTAGAGTAAAGCTATGACCGCCGCTTGACGCTTTTGTTCCGCTAAGGCGATGTCTAGCTCGGTGGGAGGGAATGAAAGCTGACGAGAAACTGGAAGAACCGTTCTCGCGGCTTGGCTGGGTTCGAGATTGAAAGACCCGTACCCGGCCAATCTGAGGGTAAAGTTCTCCGGCTCTGGAGGTGGAAGACGTGTGTCATATCTTTCAGGTGGAGAAGAAAGAAGGGAAAGAGGGGAAGATATCGGGTTGAAATCAAGTCCACTATATATAAGGGAAAAGTGTTTCTTCCCAGTAGAGTCACCAATCGTGGGGGGTTGATTTAACCTTGAACCTTCTGGATCCTTTCTTCTTGCCGTTGAACCGTCGTGGTACCTGCAAACCGGAGGTGGGTGTTCCTTCGGGAAGAAGCTCAGACGAACAAGTCAGTAAGTGGAGGAGGAGGAAGAAGTTTAGTAAGAAAATATGCTAGGAGAAAGAAGAGTATATATATTCGTTTTTCAGACCCTTGCCTTAGAAGGGATATTCTTCTATTTATAGGCAAAGATTTGGAGTGTTGAACAAGGTGGGAGTGTCTTGCACGCGCGTTACTATGTTTGGATGACGTCACGTGTCAGAGGCATTTAATGAACGCTGCCCTTCGAGGATTGCAGAGTCGCATTAGTCAATGTTAGAGATGTCACATCGTGCAGAGATGTCAACTCAGTTATCAGAGAGGGCACCATGCTTATCATCGGGCCTATCAACAAGAGCTTCCTGAACCTTCCACAACAAACACATCCGAGGGCCCTTTCCGAGTGAACATATCTCCGAGTGTCTTCCATCACTCCGAGCGTAAACTGAGTCCGCCGAGTAATAAAAGGCCCTCGAACGAGAGAACCTTCCCGAGTAATAGAAAGAGTTACCGAGCGAAATAGGAGCCACACCATCCGGATGGCGACTGAAGTTCGGCAAAGTGCCACCGAGCCCTTCTATTCCTCGGGAAACGTATGACATGACGTGTCAAGATACGTCCCGACTTATAAACAAACTGAGACAACTGAACGATGGGATCACATTGTGACCCTTTGGAACTCTTTGAACCTTCGGATATTTCGGCCCGCTACAGCGTTGCTATCCAAAACTATCATATCCGTTCTCTTAACCACTGCATCTCCAGGTCTATAGTAGATATGCCCAAACCACCTTAGCCTATTTTTCCTCAACTTTTCCTTAACATTCTCATTTCTGCTATACTCACTTACCTGTTGTTTCTTAATGTTTGCAGTTTAACAAGGTAAAACATTTACCACCCTTGCATGTTTTGCCTGCTTTGCATATGCAGTTTTAAATATCTGCTATGAGGTTAACTGGTTCATAAATATCTTGAAGCTATGATGGTGTACTCGTTAACCATTCAATTTCTGCAATTTTTGTTGTGGCAGGTACTTGATAGCTTCCCACACAACTGACTACCAACACCCTATGCTATTCTTCAACACTCTTGCAGTGTTTGTCCTAGTTGTTGCCAAGTTCCCCAATATGCACAAGGTCCGTATCTTTGGTATTAATGGAGATCAGTGATTTGGGACTCCCTTATGAATCCTTTTGTTCTACTGCAGTAAAAGCCTCGATCCTTTCTTTATCCAGTTAAAACGTTATATCCATGTATAGTTCTGAGGACTAGAAATATTTGGAAATGTGATTTTGTCATTCCGCCTGTTTTCCCTAGACATCGAAGGGTTAATTGTATCGAGTTGTTTTGTACATCAGGATTTTTGTATATCAGAAGTATCACACTACTGTAATCGACTTATGTAATACATACAAATCCTATTGCCTCTGTAAACGAACTTTGGCTGAGAAAAGGTAGTAATTCTTAAGTGAACATGGACAACAGGTTACCACCCCATCCCATATCAAAAAGTCATGTTGGATTATTGGCCCAAAATGGAGTTTGATTCATTTACAGTAGTACGTACCCTCTTCCACAGTTTTAGTTTGTTTCATCTTCAATTCTCCCTGATTGGGGAAAACTTCTTTGTTGCCCCCGGACCTGAAGTTAGTCCTAGGAGAATGTTCAGTTTTTTGTGATGGGTGGCAGCAGAAGGAAAGTTTATCCACGTTTGACCCCATTTTGCTTTACCGTTTGAATTGTGTTCAGAAAGCAATATATCCATCAAAGTTTTCAGAGGCGAAAGCGCAAGGCGAGGCGCTTGACCCTCCATGGGGCGAGGCGTTCGCCCCGAGGCATTGAGGTGTAAGCCTTTTGATTTTTTAAATTATTAAATTAATAAAATAACTTAAAATACAAAAAATAAAGATAGCATAAAGTAGATTATTAGTTAATGACTTATTATTACATTATCAGTTAATAACTAATTGAGAAACCCTATAACATCACTTTATCAGTTATTAAATTTTTATCTTATTAACTTATCACTTTATTAGTTATTAACAGAGCACATCAGTTCTTCACTTAGTTAAGGAAAACAGGGCAAAACTGTTTAAAGAAAAACAGAGCACGATTGTAGATGACAATTGGGTTTGAATTACGAAATTACGAAAATTAGATTAGGAAAATTTCTCTTTTGAGACTTACGCCTCACCTATCGGGGCATAAAAGGCGACTGAGGTGTATGCCTCGGTGCGTCTAAGGAAATTAGGCGATTGCCTTTGTGGTTCACCGCCTAAATTTTCACGCCCTGAGGCGTTTTGGCATTGCCTCACCGCCCCAATGCCCCGAGGCGAGCCCAGAAAACGCCTTTAAAAACATTGATATCCATCTCTTTTGTAATCTGTAAGGTAGTATAACAGGGAAGAAATGATAGAACATAGTGATCGATCTTTGTAGTTATGATGTTGTTCGTATTAAAAGTGTCAACCATAGGAATTGGATAACAACGATCTTGTTGGTTATCCTTGCGATTATTATTGGGCCACCATGAATATCTAGTCTTTCATCAGCAGCCACGATTTGTGCACTCAAAAGGGTCCATGCGAGATTACATGTTTCTTGCTTTATACTTTTGTTATAGCTGAAAGAGCCTTTTTGAATCTCAAGAAGCATCTAGATTCACCAATTCCACTGGTAATGTGGCACACCATTACCATACTACTCCAGCATAGACACAAATTTATGTGTACATATATAACCTAACTGGCTGGTTAGTTTTAGCATTAAAGTTGAGTCGTGATAAGGACTTTAAGAATAGTGATTATGTAGCAGTTGACTTTCTTAGGGCTAAGTTTATGCAGAGTAATAATTACCCAAAACACGTGGAACGAGTGAAGAGTTGCCGTCCCGTTATTTTACCAGTGACATTCGACTTCAAGTTTGTTAAGGAATTATGAGAAGATGAATATTCTTCAATTTAGGTATGCTGTAGAATAAGCTTGTAGACTAGTGGACATATAGCATGTGTTGAAAAAATCAACCAGAATCGAAGCATATTAAAAGACTAGTACTTCATGACTTGCAACTTTTTTTT
This sequence comes from Rhododendron griersonianum, assembly GCA_018127125.1. Lineage (NCBI taxonomy): Eukaryota > Viridiplantae > Streptophyta > Magnoliopsida > Ericales > Ericaceae > Rhododendron > Rhododendron griersonianum. Next base: position 406,478 of record CM030794.1, read on the forward strand.
TTGGACACCATATATTCTGATGTAATATATCTTCTTCTTCTTTTCTTTTGAGAAGCGATAACCCCATCGATTACCTTTCAAAAGCCAAAATGTCAATCCTTATATTCTTGACTTAGAAGTTAGAAGTATATATAGGAAAAGAAAATTAAAATATCACTTAAAAGTAATTGTGAGGATTTATTTAGTTGACAAAATCATGATCGAGCCAACTGCCACAATCCATTAACTTTTCACTGTTTTTTAAAAAAAAAAAAAACTGTTTGAATGAGCAGACTCTTTGACAAAGTAGAAGGGCTACATAAAGATAAATAACTCCAACTGAGTAAAATATGGGGTCAAATTTGAATTGGTATGAGGATGCCGATTCTCTTTGACACAAATTAAGGGGTTGTTTGGAATAAAAAGCCAAAGTGGCTTTTCCGTCAAATTTTTTTTTGTCCTTATTCAAAATTTTTATGCAATTTGTGGCTTATTGTCAATTTTTTGGGGATTATTGCTTCCTTATGACGAGAGGAATCTAAAAAGTAAAAAATTTTGGTCGAAATCCAAATTTTTTTGAATAAAGACGAAAAAAGTGGCTTTCCCGCCAATTTTCGTCGAAATTCAAAAAAAATTGGATTTCGACCAAAATTTTTTACTTTTTAGATTCTTCTCGTCATAATGAAGCAATAATCCCCCAAAAATTGACAATAAGCCACAAAATGCAAAAAAAATTTAAATAAGGACAAAAAATAAGCTACTTTGGCTTATTTATCCGAACAACCCTAAGGCTCAACAAGAATACAAATACTCCATCAACAAAACCATTTTCATGACAACTCCAGCTCCAATTTCTTGAAACTAGTGTGATTGGCTTATTAAGCTTGTCATTTTCTCTTTGTACAACAGATTTCTATAAGGAGGGAGGTGAAATGATAAGCAAAACTAGAAAAAAAAAAGAAAGAAAAGAAGATGAAGTACAATAACCATTAATTTTTCCTCACTTTTATTTTAAGGTGAATTTTGTATAAGCGATACTAGGGAAAAAACGAGTATTGTGCACAAGATGTTTTTTTATTCTTTTTATCCTCTGCACAAGATGAATTGAAGTACACACAATTAGGGGGTGTTTTGGAAAAATATTCCATTTCGATTTTTTTTTCTTTATTCAAAAAAATTTCGCATTTGTTAGTTTTGCGTCGAATTTTTGTGGATTATTATTTCGTCATGACGAAAGAAATTTAAAAGTAAAAAATTATTATCGAAATCCAAAATTTTGAGTAAAGACAAAAAAAATTGAATTATTAACTTATTTTTTGTCTTTATTTAAATTTTTTGTGTTTCGATAATAATTTTTAAAATTTTTAGATTTCTTTCGTCGTGATGAAGAAATAATCTACAAAAAAAATTACAAAACTAACAAATGTAAATTTTTGTTTAATTATGACAAAACAATAATTCAAATGAGTTTTTTTTTAATCCAAAATACCCCTTAGTCTTCTCGTGGCTTAATAACCTAATTGATTTAAGACAAAGAATTATTCAAACTAAGTAAAACCACCCCTTAATCTAAATTCATATCAAACTATGAGTGTTGTGGTTGGTGTTGTTTACATAGTAATTTTTTTGGTCGAACTAATTTGAGAGGATTGCTTCCAATTCCACTGCAAGAGGGTGTCATCGTAGACTGAACACAGGATAGGAACCCAAATGGACTAGAAGAGAGAGAGAGAGAGAGAGAGAAGTAGACGCTGTACTTTAGTCTGTTGTTCCTCGTGCCTTCCGGTCCAATATTCTCGAGGCTACTTCCCTTGATTTTCCTTCATTCGGTCCACAAATTTTAATCCTCTGCTTTGGTTTTGGCAGAGAGAGAGAGAGAGAGAGAGAGAGTTGCAGAGCTGGGAGACTGGGAATTCCCGTGGATTATTTGTTGGGTTTGAACTTTGACGGACTCTTCATCAAATACCCACAGGTGACTGAACCAACCCTATCCACAAAAGTGCGTCCTCTGTTTCCCACTAACCTAACTACCGGAGTACTAGTTTTATATAAAACCTCACTGATTGGAATTAATTATGATATGTCGTGCTTCTTTTAGATTTGAGTTTCCGCCTGAATGTTGCTTTGGTTTAATTTACTTCCCCTGTTGCATTACTGTGGTCTTTTTTTGATGGGTGACTGTTCTAGGCTAATATTAAAAATGGTTTCTTTGTCTGATTGTGTATTCTTTTTATTAAGGTTGTCATATTGGGTCTTATCAAAAAATATTTTTTTGTCATGTTAGGTTCAATGGGTTTGAATGGTGCCGTGTGTTTTGTTTTCAAGTTTAATCTGGTGGTTAGTTCCTTAAATTTGGCCTTTTTGTTTCAGAGGAAGTTTTTGCCCCTATTTGTTACTGAGGGTTTCGAAATGGTTTGATTTTGGAGGTTTGGGTTCATGAGTTGAACCCTCAGTGAACAATGGGGAGTTTTAGTGAGCAAGAAGATCAGTTCTTTGATACCCGTGAAGACATCACCTCTGTGTCTGATTCTGGTTCTGATGGAGGACCTGAAAATTTTGATTTTAATTCAATGGTTGGTGATTTGATCCCTGTTGGAGTTGGTTTTGAGATCTGGCTTAAAGATCCTGAGAGCATTCATCAACGCCGTAATAAGTTCCTAAAATGGATGGGCGCAAGTGCTGAAGGAAAACAGGAGCATTCCCAAGATGCCAATTGTAATGTAATGGAAGTGGAGACTGAAAGAATCATGGAAAACAGTGGGGCATGCTTAAGATTTTCAGGTTTCGATGATGGATGTTCATCGAGTCAATCACTTGTGTCTTGTTGCTCAAATGAGCCTCTAGAGTTGTTAGATGGTTCAATCTTAGACAAACACTTTTCGTGGTCAATAAACAATCTGGATGATGGTACTGAGTTCACCGTGGATGAACTGGGGCAAGATGGGTTACTGAGAGGACTTCGTGAAGTGGCAACAAACCGTTTGATTCCCATTGAAGAGTTTGAGAGAACTCTTGGATTATCCCCTCTCATTCAGCAAGTCTTGCGGAGAGAAGGTCAAGAGTTTTGCAATTCGGGGAAGGTAATGAAACAAGTCAAAAGGGGATGGTTGAGGAGATTAGGTACTCTGGCTTGCATTGTTGATGGAAAAGTAGAAGCTGGCAATTTGAAATCTTGCAATTCCCATCCAATTATAGGTGCTAGGACTGAAAATGTTAGGGTTAAGGCGTATAAAAAGAGATCCAAGGAACTTTCAGCCCTTTATATTGGACAAGATATATTGGCGCATGAAGGGTCAATTTTGACTATGAAATTCAGCCCTGATGGTAAGTACCTCGCAAGTGCTGGTGAAGATCGTATTGTGCGTGTATGGCAAGTGACAGAATCAGGAAGATCCGACGAGTTTCATGTTCCTGCATTTGATCCTTCGTTTGTTTACTTCACTGTTAATCATCTGTCAGAGCTAGTTCCCCTCTATGAAGCGAAGGAGAAAATGGGTAGATTATGGAGTCTGAGGAAAACATCAGACCCAACTTGTGTCATTTTCCCTCGGAAGGTTTTCTGGATATCAGAGAAACCACTCCATGAATTTCAGGGACACCGTGGTGATGTTTTGGATCTCTCGTGGTCGAAGAATGAAGTCAGTAGATCCATAAAAGCAACTTATTCTTTATATTTTGACGGTTTTACAGTTGGCTTCTTACTGCAGTTTTGTTTTGTGCAGCTTCTTCTGTCTTCGTCTACAGACTATACTGTTTGCTTGTGGCAGGTGGGATCAGACCAATGCCTAAAAGTATTTTCACACAACAATTATGGTTTGCTCTTCTTTCCGTTTCATGTTTTCCTTGTAATTGATGCTCACTGTTCTCTGGCTCCATTTGAGTTGTATCCCATCTTACAGCCGTCCTGTTATTGTCCTCTGCAGTTACAAGTGTCGAGTTTAATCCTGTGGATGACAACTACTTCATTAGTGGTTCGATAGATGGAAAAGTACGCATCTGGGCAATTCCTGGTTGTCAAGTTGTTGATTGGACTGATGTAAGAGAAATAGTCACAGCTGTGTGCTATAGCCCTGATGGAAAGGTTTGGCAATCCATTGCTTTATTAGCTTGTTGAGATTTGTAATATGGCATCAGCGGTTTTAGCAGACAAATCTTCTTCTTGCAGGGTGGAATTGTTGGCTCCATGAGTGGTAATTGTTACTTTTATGATACATCAGGTATCTGTCCTACTCCTTAACAGAAGTATGTAGGTTCTTTTGAGTTTTCCCTCTAGTAGAAACTGAGAGGTTTGCTAACATTGTGATAATTGGGGCGCTAACATTTATTTTAAATTTTTTAACTGGATATGGTGTCAGAAAAAACTAATATCACTTTTTTCTTTATCTATATTCAACTTAGAGACAGTTCTGCTAGCAGGCTGACAAATATGGTACCCAAGTTTCTTATCTCGTGGATAACTGACTGTTTCACAATTCACCACTGTTATACAGAAGAGATAAATTAGATCATAGTAATGTCAACTACATAAGTGATGAAGATTTTGAGGACTTGACCTTATTTATTTTTTCTTTCGGTGGTTGCAAGAACCTCTGATGTTTCTCACTTCCAAGTGCTAATGGACTAATGTTGAACTGTTTGTGGTTGAGCTGAAGTGTGAAAGTTCAGAGTTATAAATCCAGCTGATATATCATGTGATAAAGTGGGATGCCCGGCCCCTTACTAGTTTGCTTTGTTGGATCAGATAATCATCTGCAGCTGTATGCGCAAATATGCTTGCGGGGCAAAAAGAAGTCGCCCTTGAACAGGATAACTGGTTTTCAGGTTGCAACCGGTGCCCTCTGTTTCTCTTTTCCTCTTGCATTGTTTATTTCCGCGTGCTTCATTTTACTGTTACGGTCAAGAATGTAATGTTTTCTTATCTGCAGTTTTGTCCAAGTGATCCAACCAAACTAATGGTCTCTTCTGCCGATTCACAAGTCAGGATCCTTCATGGGATTGATGTGATTGGCAAAGTCCAAGGTGAATCATTGTGTTTTGCTTTGATGTTATGGTTGTCACTCATTAGTGGCATTGAATTCGACCTTAGATGGCTGTTCAAAAAAAAAAAAAGAATTCAACCTTAGATGTTGTTGGGGCGTAATCCCGATAAGTTTTACAATGATTCCATTGAAACGGAATAACTTTATCTCAAAGACACTAGTTTTATGCCGATTCAAAACTTCAAACTGTACTTGTTTCCTTCTGATGTCTCTTTCTTTGTGTGTCCGTGGATTTGTTGTCTGTTTCAGCTCTTCGTAATTCAGGATGTCAAATATCAGCGTCATTTACTTCAGATGGGATCCATATTATATCAGCAAGCGAGGATTCTAATATCTACATGTGGAATTACATTTTCCAGGATGGGAGTTCTTCAATAAAAAACAATTGGCCTCGTGAGCGCTTCTTCTCAAACAACGTATCTGTTGCTATTCCTTGGTGTGGAATGACATGTGGAAACTCTATCCTCTCTAATGTCTTAGTAACATCATCTTCATCAGTCACACTTACTGTGAACCAAACAAGATGTGGCTCGGAAAATGGCACCTTACCTGATTTCTCGTTGAGCCGTGGGCTTTTCTCAGACTCTTTGTCCAAGGGTTCTGCGACCTGGCCAGAGGAAACACTCTCTACTCCAAGCCCGGTTGTAGTAACATCTGCCACGTGTAAGTCCCAGTACAAGTTTCTGAAGATGTCATGTGAAAATGCCTTTGGTTCTCCTCATGCATGGGGCCTGGTGATTGTGACAGGCAGCTTGGATGGGAGGATCAGATCATTCCAGAATTATGGATTACCAACACTTATTTAGGCCATAGATGCCTGCAGGGTTCTACATATCGGCCGTTACATCGGCCAATACCTACTGGGATTGTTGACCTTTGACACCCATATTTACGAATATGTCGGCGGGTCTGTCCAATAATGGTCCATTAATAGTTCAGAATGACACCACCCCCCCCCCCCCGGAGGCTAAGCCATTCTTCAGATATACTGTTGAAACCTGGCGGTTGTGGTGGGCCTAGACTTGGGAATTGCACCGGCATTTGGCTAAAGTTGCCAGAAAGATCAGGTTTTTTTTTGGCTGCAAAATTAATGACCTTGGTACATATGCATGTGCACTGAGACGTCGGGTACGAATATGGTTGCTTGGTGAAGGTTATGAAGATGCTGTGGTTTTGCACCCCGGCCGACTCAATTATCTCTGCTGGTGGGAACATTGTCCCTTTGCTGGTTTGGTACTCTACTGTAGTTTGGCCAAACATCAAGTTATCGACCAAAGGGTAATGACTCTTATTGGATTGTATAGGCACTCTCATTATACTATTTTTTTCATTTCTTATACTGTATATGTAGATGCCTGAAAACAAAAGGCAGGATTATGACCTGGAGATTAATATTCTAGAGTGGATGTTGTCGGGAGTTAACCATGAAATTCTAGAGTAGATGAGAGAGAGAGAGAGAGAGAGTAATGCTTATGCAACATTTTGCAGACAAGCAAGCCAACTATTCGATCATCTTACAAATCATGAACGCTGAATATTAATCTACTCTAGAATTTCGCAAATCTAGAGAGAGAGAGTAATGCTTACGCAACATTTTGCGGACAAGCAAGCCAACTATTCGATCATCTTACAAATCATGAACGCTGAATATTAATCTACTCTAGAATTTTGCAAATCTCTCTCTCGTCCGCGCCCCCCCCCCCCCACTTGCATCAAGAAGGGGGCAAATATCGTGTGGTGTTTGGTAGTACTGTATCTTTTATGTGGAGGGGTTGTGTTTGGGAATTTTTGTATGGTAAACCAAAATGTTTTGGTGTACGGTATCTTAAAAGTGAGTTGTGGTAAGCATCCCAAATACAGTAGTCAGTATTTCAGATGTAGATTACTTATCACTACACTGAAATTTTTACTACTCCATATGGGATACTTACCACTCATGGGGTGTTTCCACTAACCAACAAGAATTTTATGTATTTTTGGTTTGTCTCGACTAGAGGAATTAGAAAACTAAAAAATTACTTTATGATTTTGACACAATTATTTTGAGAAAATATCCAAGCAAAAGCTCAAAAGGTTAGCTTTTGGGATTTTTTTTTTTTCATATTTCCCAAATTATGTGTATAAATCATAATTTTTTACTTGTCCGATTACGAACCAAAAATATTTAAAAAATTGGCGCAAAACTAACAAATGCGAAAAAAATTTGAATAATGACAAAATAAAAAAGTTGTGGTCCGCAACTTGTTGGTTAGTGAAAACACTTACCACTGTATCACTTTTGGGATACCATACACCAAAAAAAAATTGGTGTAGTATAGAAGGACTCTGTGTTTGGAGGTGCTACATTTTGGTGTCATTAAATTTATACCACGGTTGTACGTACGCTTGGACTTGGAGGATTGAAGGACAAAATAGCTACACCAGACCGGGCAGACCGACCCGCAACTCTGTACTGGAGCACAGCCCATCAGTGATCAGGTAATGGCTAGCTTCTTGTATTGACATGTTTTGACAGTGCATGAAAATTAAATATTCATTTGGTGTTGCACATGCGCGCATTCCAAGCCTTGCCATGCCATTGTGCTGTGCTGTGCAAGCAATGAGTAGAAATATTCATGGTTAAGTTTCTCATCATACTACTGTAATTAGTTGATGATTTAGGCATCCTGCAGGGCCTTGCCATCATCTAGTTTTGGGCTGCCTGCCTTTGGAACTTACAAGTTAGTTTCTTCTGGGCCTCTTTTTATTTACATGGATTGTGATTGTGGGTCGGGTTTCCAATAAAGTGGTCCCGAGCCCAATACTAATTGACCCAGACATGGATATATTCCTCTAATTCTGATCTCTGGTTCGTACAATTTAAAAAATGGGAAAATGACGGCTCAGCCCAGCCCAGCCCAGGACCATTTACCTTCTAGTATTTTGGCACTAGGTGACCAGGCATATATGTGCCATCCCTGTTTTCTAGTTTAGGTTCCTGAGATCCTTGTGCTATATATCATATCGCAATTAAGGACATTTAATTTGGAAGGAATGTATCACTCTTTCTATACTACGTACGTACCTTGTATAAATCAATGCCCCCAAGTTAATTTTATTCGGATCATTATGGTAATTAATTAACTAGCTAGCTATTTCAAATTAAAGGACTCCTAGATTTTAGATGATAAACTACATATTTTGAAGATACTATTGTTGTTGAATACAACCTGTTATATATTCACCTGATTGTTGTGGCTCAAATGCCGTAACCTTATGGTTTCCGTTTTAGAAGATGATTCACCTCCGTAAACCACTATTCACAGAAAGCTTCATGAAATAGTTTCTCTCTTAAAGAATAGGAAAAGATTATTTTTATTCGGATCATTATGGTAATTAATTATTAACTAGCTAGCTATTTCAAATTAAAGGACTCCTAGATTTTAGATGATAAACTATATATTTTGAAGATACTACTGTTGTTGAATACAACCTGTTATATATTCACCTGATTGTTGTGGCTCAAATTCCGTAACCTTATGGTTTCCGTTTTAGAAGGTGCGTCAAAGCCTTTGCTTTTGCTCATTGAACTGAAAACAAGTTTAAAGAACGAGTATGGCTTACTCACGGAGCCGCTGTAAAAGGTAATTTACGGAGCCGTTTGATCTCAGCCATCCATTTCGGCATTGGACAGTCCGGATTTTAATAAAACTTCATTAAAATCTGGACCATCGATCTAATACACTTTGGACGGGCGCGATTCACCTCGATCGGAAACTACTATTCACGGAAAGCTTCATGAAATAGTTTCTCTCTTAAAGAATAGGAAAAGATTATTTTATCATCAGAATAGGAAATGTTTTTTTTTGGTTTTTAAATTGTGAATAGAAAAAGGTTAAGAAGCTCAATTGTGATGCTTAATTTTCTAGCTCTGTGATTTATTTAATCTGTAGTTATTAGAATTTTAGATGCAACAAACACTTGGACCCCCAAATAACCAGGTTAATACAGTAGTTTTTAGCAGACTTTTAGATGTAACAAACACTCGGACCCCAAGCAACCGGGTCAGAAAGATACAAGGGAGTTGAGAACTTAAACAAAAACAAGTTTTGAAGGAAGCCCGGGATTTCCTGTTCCAGTATCACTTTCAAAAAAATAACCAAATCAAGTTATTGTGTTCATATATATTAATTAGTTGGATGATCACCAATATGATTTTTTTTTTTTTTTTGTTTTTCATTATTCTGCTCGATCTGTAAAAGCTACGTACATGAATCCTTAATTTCTTTTCTTCGATTGATGCGATTGATGTAGTGATTCTCCAACCAAGAAAGATGAGAACCAATTAACTAGCTAGGATTAATTTGAAATGGTTCAGATCATTCCAAAAGTTCAAGGAAAAGAAGGCGCGCAGACTTTGTTCAGGAGTAGTGTTCAATTTGAACATGAAAACGGCTCAGCTCAGCTGGCGCCCTATTGAATGGATTTGTGCCAAAATTCATCATGAAAATTAACACAAGAAGTCGAAGTTCAGCTGTACTCGACGACAACTCAACAAATTAAAACTAAACAAATGCACCACGACACATGCAAGTCTTTTCCTACTCAAATGATCATTTCATCATGTTTTTATCATGCATTATTTATGAAAACGAAAGTTTCTTTTGCCGATAAAAAAAAGTATGCATCACGATTTTTTGAAGCAGCTGATTTAAGTAATTACTCATAATGATGATCGTCGTGGCCGGGACCAGTGGAAATTAATTAGTACTACTACTAGATCTGTTTGATTTTTCAAAAATACGTATAGTTTGTTTTGTTTTGTTTTGTTGTTACATCAATCAAGGAGGGCTTGAATCAAACAACTGTATGTACATATATAGCTATGACAGCAAGCATCGCAATTAAGGTGCATACTCCAACTAAGAAGTAAAAACAAGAGTACTTCGAGCTAGTTTTAATGAGAAAAAACATAAGTAGCTAGGTAGGTAGTCGTACTCTTTGGTTGAAGAAAGCCAATTGGTTACGATACCACTATTATTTAATTGACTCCAATTTGGCAAAACATGCATGCGCGCAGTAATTAAAATTAATGATCAGATGTGTGATTGTTAAACTTAATTTCCATGCATGCTAATTAATTACAGTAGTAATGAGTACTAGCTAGTGATCGATGATCTGTTACTACTACTGTATTTGTTTGTTTCCCAATTCGATCAGGAAAATTAATATTGGCATTCAAGTCCTCGTTCCATCTTGGAAAAAGCTGACAACCAAAAAATCACCATGATTAGCTGGCCCACGCCGGCCATTATTATTAATTAAATGGACTAGTGATGATGATGGCGATCGATCGATCTTGATTGTTTGATCCTGAATTATTCCTGATCATAGAGTTTTAGTACTTTACCACATAGTAGCAGGGGTGGTAAATGAGCGGGTTTGGGTCAAATTGGACAAGTTATAAGTGGGTTGGGTCTTTAATAGGTCATTGACACATTTAGACACATTAACTATGAGGCTAATTACCCATACCCAACCCGACTCATTTATTAAAAAGCAAACCCGACCCGCCCATTAGCCCAATTAAATACTACTACATACTAAAATTTAAAAGAGAAATGATTTTGCCACACCCTTTTTTGTTAATGCCACATCCTGCAAGTGTATTTTTGCACCAAAAAATACACTTGCAGGGTGTGGCATTAACAAATAAGGGTGTGGCAAAATCACTAGCCATTTAAAATGACTAAAATACTAATGTACACTAAAATTACCATACTATCCCTCTACTAGTAAAATGACCAAATTACCCCTGTACACTTAATTACCATATTACCATCGCTTTTTCCTGTTCTGTACTTCCTTTGCAAAACTATAATCCCATTCGGCTAAATAAGCCAACTGGCTTATTTTTTGTCTTTATTTAAATTTTTTTATATTTGTTAGTTTTTCGTCAATTTTTTGGGAATTATTGCATTTTCATGACAAGAGAAATCTAAAAAGAAAAAAAATTACCATCAAAATCTAATTTTTTTTGAATAAAGACAAAAATAAGTCAATAAGCCAATTTTTTCGTCTACGAGGATTCTCTCCGTGAGGATGTCGGCTCCGACCGCATATCGGTGGTACTTTCCCAGTCTCGTTTTGGTAATGGTTCTGCTGCTGCTAATGCTTTTTCGTAGTGTATTTGGTAACTTTATGTAATTTTTTTGAACAGAGTAACTTTATGTAATTTACTCGGTGTGCGCAGTGCACCACCCCGAAACTTGATTCCAGAAGCTAGTATTCGTATTTGTTTGGTTTTGTTCAGTTTCGTTATCCTCTCGGAATTCGGTTTGTACTCTCTCTCTTCATTTGTGTTCGTTTTATACACTATGAAGTGCTAAAATCAGTCTTAACCTACTGGGCAACAACCAATATACTGGGCCCGAACATTTAATTAGTTTTTCACAGCGATTTAAGGTTCCAATTTCAAGCTTTTTCGAAGGTTTACGGTTCGGCTGGGGTTTCTTGTTATTTTGGCGGCGGTTCGGAGCGACGATGGAGCTCGGTCGGATGGTGATGGTGTTTGGGTGTGGAGGTGCAGCAGTGGTGTATGGTAGTGGAAATGGTGGTGCTCGGTGGCAGCTGGCGGTGATCCGGTTGGAGGAGGAGAAGATGGTGATGGCGAGCACGGCTGTGAGGAGGTGGGAGGAGAGTATTGACTGATAAATGGAGTTTATTTTTTTGTTGGGTTATACTCATGACTTATTGGGTCATTTAAGTTGACCCAATTAAACCCAATTAATAAATGGGTTATAGATGGGTTGGACCCATTCTGACCCAACTAATAAATGGGTTGGGTCTATTTTTTAATAGATGGATTTGAGTTTCTTAATGGGTCTGGATTCAATTTGTCACCCCTACAGAGTAGTTAATTAATTTGCACCAGGCCACAAGTAAACGGCGGTGAAATATTGTGAAGGACTAATGAATGAGGAGTAGTCGAGTGGAGAAGGGCAGATAGATAGTAAGAAGTTTAGGTAGGCATGCAGCTGAGCCTGAGCTAGCAGCTGGTGGTACGTGCACAAATAATTGGGGAAACCACCTACGTACCGAAATTGTACCGACGGCCACTGGACGACCGTCTCCGGCCACCGGACGGGCATCCAACGTGTGTAGGGTGGTTGGATATACACGAAAAAAAGGATTCTTGATCCAACCACCCTACACACGTCGGATGCCATTGATTCTCGCGTAGGGCCCCTCGGTTTTTTTTTTAGAATTTTTGGACGGCTCGGATCGGCCGTCCGGTGGCCGGAGACGGCCGTCCGGTGGCCGTCGGTACGATTTCGATGGGGGGCCGTCGGTATACATATCATTTTCGATTAAACTACCCGGCCGCGCGTATACTCCTATTCCTATATATACTCCATTAACTACTGCTTCACTATTTAATTCGCTTGCATGTGTACTCAAGTCAAACAACTCTACATATAAATATATATATATATATATATATAATATATATTGCATTCCATCTCCACAGGTTTTTAAGGAAAAATAACTTCAATTTTCTCACCTTTTAAGATTCTCTCTAGTCTAGTGAATGGGACTAGATGGTTCTATTTGTGAGCTTCACCTCGAATCTCCTTTATTTTCCATATATAGAAAAATCACACCGATCAGATAATCATGGTTTTGTTATTTCATTCCAATTTTATGTAGAAAGTAATGGAGGATTTATTTTTGGAAGTTAAATTTATTTTTTGATATTTTTAGTGCAAAAAATATCATAAAGTTCCACACCTACAATTACGTACCGACTTAGTGTAATTTTTTCATTGATATGCAGGAGAAAACAAAAAATAAATCAACCGAATTATTTTATTCCGACACGCATAGTGGCGCACATGTTCGTACACGAACATCGAGTGTCAATCATAACCCATTTAGACATCGATTCTATATGTCTTTTAAAACGGTAACCAAAATAAAAACAATTCTACATGTTAGTATATGTCTTCCAGCTTTTTAAAATCACGGTATTGGGAACGTAACAGTATCAGTGACATCGAATTGTATCGGTCCATAACGGCCGATACGTAAGTAAATAACGATATCGGAGCTCCAAAATTTCATGACGTAACGACCTTTATTTACAACCTTTGTGTCTTCTAATTAAAAAAAAAAAAAGAGGACAAGGTTCGATTTCTATAAGCACCCATCTCCCTTCCCAAATCTCCGATGATCGAATAGATTAGAATTAACGAATGACAAAAAAAAAAAAAAAAGAAAGAGGGGAAGAGCCCAGCCCCCAGGAGTAGTTTAAAAAGCGGACAATAAGGCTATGATTGTCTTGTGCTCTCTAAGAGCATCAGCCTTGGCGATAAAAAAAGAAAATCAACCTCTCTCTTTTGCTTTTCTAGCTACCTTTCTCGAAGCATTAACCATATATATATAGCCTGTGTATATATATCTTTGGAAGGGAAATTACAAGGAAATTAATAAAAAGAGAGAGAGAGATCATGGGAAGGGCTCCATGTTGTTCCAAGGTTGGGTTGCATAGAGGTCCATGGACTGCTAGAGAGGACTCTGTGCTTACCAAGTATATTCAGGTTCACGGTGAAGGCAACTGGAGGTCACTGCCTAAAAAAGCCGGTATCTCTCTCTCTCTCTCTCTCTCTCTCTCTCTCTCTCTCTCTCTCTCTCTCTTGATATTACTCACTTTGTGTTTAAAGTCGATGGAAAATGATTTTCATACCAAGAATCCATTCAGAATGATATGACTTGCTGAAATTATTATCTGTCATGGTGATTGTTTTAGTTTGAAATAAAGAAATCACAAAATATCCCACCTTAATTTTTTCTCTCTTTTTTTTTTTTTTTTGAGGATTTCCGATCATAATATGGTGGTTATTACAGTTTAAAGAATGACGGAATGACAGACGAACTCTGTCAATATTTTTTTATTTTTTATTTTTACCTTCATTGATGATTATAAGAGCTAACTTACACTTTTAATTTTGATTTTGTCGGTGAATGAAGGGCTACTTAGGTGCGGAAAGAGTTGCAGGTTAAGATGGATGAACTACCTAAGACCGGATATCAAGAGAGGGAACATCACTCCGGATGAGGATGACCTCATCATCAAAATGCACGCTCTTCTCGGCAACCGATGGTCTCTCATAGCAGGAAGGCTGCCGGGTCGAACCGATAACGAGATAAAAAACTATTGGAACACCCATCTTAGCAAGAAACTGAGAAGCCAAGGAACCGACCCGGAGACCCACAAGAAGTTGTCGGATCCAGCCGTACAAGAACAGAAGAAGAAAAGGAAGAGCAGCAGTAAGAATGAGAAGAAGAAGAAGAAGAAGGGCAAGTACTCCAACGTGGAAGTAGTGACAGAAAAGCAGAAAGTTCATACCCCAAAGCCCACTAGGATCAAGTCGTTGAGTTCGTTTTCAATGTCAAGGACCAATAGTTTCGATTGGACTAGTGGTTCTTCAAGCAATGAATTAGGAGATCATAGAGGGCTGTTTGGTAGTACGGAAGTTGCAGCAAATATTAACAACCCATGGTCGACTAATTTCAAAGAGGTCGGATTTCTTATTGGAGAAGATCAAGATCACGGTGATCATGATCATTTGGTAATTAATGGTTCAGATTTGGTGTGCGAGTCTTTTGTACCAATGTGCGATGACAATCTAGAGAAGCTATATGAGGAGTATCTACAACTTCTGGAGATTGGGGATGGTGATGATCATCACGACCGTGTCCAGTTGGATTCCTTTGCTGAGTCGTTTCTCATCTAAATAAATAAATATTAATGGATGATATGATATGATATGATAGTCTAAATAATAATTTAAATCGATCATCAATGGGAATAGTAGTTTTAATTACTAGCTTGCTAGTAAGGTTTTAAAATTAATTTTGACGATCGAGGAAAAATGGGGTTCGAACCTAATTAGCTAGCTAGCTTATTACTCCGATCCATCATGCACGTGCCTAACCTTCTTAATTTCTTTGTCAACTTTAGCCTTGGAACGTACTATGTTGGTTTTATATGGAGAATGTAGAATAATCGGTAATACGTGTAGTACAAGTCTTTTCTCTCTCTCTCTCTTAGCTTGTATAGGAGTAGTATATATACATAATACATGTAAGTTTAATTTGCATGGTATATATAGCTAGGTTGCACACATCTCAGTTAATTAATGAACTCGTTTTCTACTTCATTTTAAGTACAACTCAGCTGGCAGATGACAAGAAAAAAAAATCACAGTGCATGCCCTGATTCTAACAAAAATCATTTGGTGGTCTTGGAGCACTGTCAGTAGAAGATTTGATCAACTTTATCATTCAAAAAACGAAAAAAGAAAAAAGAAAAAAAAACTGGACCATTTTTTGCAAGATTTGATCGACTTTATAAGTAAAGTGGATCCGGATCGTAACCGTACGTGACACTTCTCCTGGCTGTGCGGAGCGGGTATTTTTTGGACGGCTCGGATTGAAATCCTCTCTCTCCTCTCATCCCAACACTTTCTCTCTCTTTTTTCTCTCTTTAAATCTGAACCATTCAAACATGAAATGAACGGCTCAAATGCACTAGCGGGCACCACGTGGTACCCGCTTGGCACTGAAATTTTTTACCCCTGCCTGTTAGACTGATAAAAGTTAGAGAGAGTTTGTGTAAGAGAAAAAGTTAGAGAGAGAGTGTGTGTGTGAGAGACACAGAGAGAGAGAGAGAGAGAGAAGAGGAGCATGTGTTTTGTGACTTGTATTTTGTTTTGTGAGGGCCGACTGACTGTCCTCTTTATTGATGGCAATTTTGTAATTAGTTTGACCTTTACTTCCCTGTTTTGTGTTTCCTTCCTTGTTTTGACGGGCTGTGGGTGTTTTAGTCTCAACCCATATTGAACTCATTTTTAACCCATCTAAACCCATATAAATATGGGTTTATATGGGTTCAACCCATATAAACCCATTATATAATATGGGCGGGTTGGGTTGGGTTATAAGTGGGCGGGTTGGGCGGGTTAAAATAATATGGGTTAGAATTGCCACCTCTAACTGTCACCATGGTGCCCGGCCAATACTGTTATTCACCACACATTTTTGTTGGAGCCAGTACTATAACACCCGACTGAATTAATTAAAGGTGTAGTGGACAATTAAAGATGTTGAATCACTACGTGATGGTGTCCCGAGACTACTGAATAATTATTTAATTAAATTCCAGAGAAACATGATTTGTTTGGGCGACTGTGACACCAATTAATATATAGTACCACAGCTGGTGATCATAAAAAACGTATGTACCTCCTCTTCTATTCTATTGACACTACTATAATAATCGTAAAAGATGACAGTTTAAAAGTGTCATTAAATGTGAAAGATGACAATTTTGAAACTGTCATTTATGGAGCTGTCATTAAAAGTCTGAATTTTAAAATGACGGTTTGAAACTGCCATTAATATCTATAAAGATGACGCTTTATAAACGTAATTGAAAGTAAAAGATGACAGTTGTGAAACGTCATTAAAATGCTTTAAAGCTGTCATCTTTTGTAAAGACCCGCTCCCCCTGTATAATATTGTCCGCTTTGAACACTAAACCCCATCAAACCTCTCAGTGAGGTCACCCATCCCAATTAATTCATACACTAATTTTTACTATACCAATTCAATACATTTGAATGTAAATTCATAGCATGAATTTTGAAGGTTTATAACCTTCGCATGGTGTGAATTTTTATCTTGATGTTATGCAAATATTAGGAATATTTCACACAAAGTGTTACGATCGAATTCGCATACAACATGCATGTTACGAATTCAAAGCGATATTAAGGGGATTCATACCGCACACACCTAAACTGAATTAAGTATCGTAGCGCACATTTCCTTTTGTTTCAATCCGGCCACTACTCCTGTGTATATATATATATATAGTCCCCTTCTAATGAGGACCACCTCATTTTAATAAAATGAAGACCTCCCTTTCCCGATTGAATTTTGATGATCCGAGCCGTTCAATGTGTTCAGAACGTGATTTTAAGAGTACCCGCGTGAAATCAGCAAAAAAAAAAAGACCAGGAAGGGTTTCATCCGAGCAGTTTTTATTTATTTTTTATCGAACGGTTCAAATAAAAACTGCTCAAATCAAGCCCTTCCCGGTCATTTTTTTTGCCGATTTCTCGCGTGTACCCTTAAAATCACGTTCTGAACACATTGAGCGGCTCGGATCATCAAAATTCAATCGGGAAAGGGAAGAAATGAGGTAGTCCTCATTTTAGGTACTCATTAGAAGATTAGTGTGTGTGTGTGTGTGTGTGTGTATATATATATATATATATATGTTTCAGCCAAATACTACATAGAGGATCCATCAAGATTTGCAATGTAAGCAAGGTGAGACATGAATGAAATCGAACTCCAGTCATATAGGAGCTAGTATGTATGTACATATGGAACCATGCAATTATACGATTAATTATTACAGTAACTACCTGATAATTAGTACTTGACACATGGACACGTACTATATATCCAAACCTGAATCCCCTCTCCTACGGCTGCGGCTTTGGAAGGTAAGATTCTATTCTAGTTTAAGTACTGGACTAGCTGGCTCTCACAGTGGTAGCTGGTGTTTGATATCTAATTAATTAACCAGTTAAAATCCAAATGATATCTATATATAATAACATGCAGTAAATAGCTAGAGTAAAACCATAAGTCTTACTGTCTTAGCCTTCCGATCCAGTACTAAAACAAACAAACACCTATAAATCAGTACTAAACCCTCCTTCCGTCTCCAAAAGTGCTTTTTAAGAAGCCGATTCGTGCCAATTTTTGGATAAAAAATAGTTTTGTTTAAATAGTTTTTTTTGTTTACTGTATTTCGTAAGTAAATAAAAGTCCTAACTGAGATCCTTTTGGAAGGTGTAAACACAATTCAAAAAAAAATTTATGAAATAATTTTTTTAGTTCAAATTTTAACACAGGCTCCCGAAAAGAACAAACAATTGGGAATGGCGCGAGTCGTATATAGTTCAAAAAAAGAAGCAAACATTATAGAACTAGTTGGCTGCATGTGTTGTTGGAGAAGAAAAGCAGGGGAGTGACAACTGGCCAAAAAGTTTTAGAGAGAGTAGAGGTTTTCTGATCGAGGAAGGGAAAGAACAAAAACTTTTAACTGTCTTCAATAAAGGAAAACGTACGCATTTTATATATGTTTTTGGGAGACCAAATTTTATGCTTTGCATATTTGGGAGATGATTGTAAAATGTATTATATATATATATATATGAAAAATAAACTGCAGAATAAAATCCAAAAATCACCACTTAAGGAGCTTTTTGAATTGTGATTAAACTATCACTCGCAAAATCTTTCTGTTCTGCTTCTGCACATATTATAAAAATACTTTCACATATTCTCATTAATTATGATTAAAAAAAAATCTACATCATTTAGGATTCACCCTCCAGATTCTGAAAAATAATAGGCTCTGAAAGACCCCTAACACATTTTAAGGTTATGTGAGTTTTGTTATTCCTTTTTTGACAACTACCTTTTTGTTTATTTTCAGTTACTGAATTAAACTGGAGTATTGGGAAATAGAAAGGCTATACATCCAACCCCGGCCCGCCAACTAACCGGTCAGTTTTGGACCTTTGGTCATAGAAATTCGAAAGTTTGTTTCGGTGCCCCCGCCCCCCCTCCCTTTTCTAGAACGTTTTAAAAAGGTCTTTTTCTAAAGAGAATAAATTCTTTACACCGCCGATGTAAATATTTGTTTCCTCCAAATCAATTATATTGCGCCACGTTGCAAAACAATAGTCTCAATCAATAAAACATGGCGACGTGGCGCAAGTAATTGATTTGGAGGAAACAAATGTTTACACCAGTGGTGTAAAGAATATATTTAATCTCTTTTCCCAATCCTTAAAGAAGGCTAGCTAGCTGCAGACTGAATCCATAAATTTGACTAATATTCCCCTCCCCACGTCATCAATGAATTTTAGTGATTGACTAAACAGAAGGGAGGACCATTAGTGGACGTTTTGGTCTGGAATGCATGCATTATTGATACCTAACTTCTTCACTGCAGCTAGCTGTTTAATTAATAGGAGTAGTAGATCTTTACCTAATTATAGAGGCGTCTTGTATATGCCATTTATGTATGTACAAATGTTCTTTCCATAATCTCAATTAAGCTTCACATTCGATCGATCGAGGGGAGAAAAACAAAAAAAAAAACCATGAACGACCTATTGCTACGAAATAATACCACATGACGCGGCTGGTACCTTATATGAATTTTTGAGATCAGCCCCAGGACGGAAGAGAGAATTTCAGTACCACATTGAAGATCACAGCCGTTGATTTGTGCACATCATCTAGCATGAAATTAATTACACTGATGATCAAATAATTATCAGTTCATTTTGAGAAAATACATTTTCTTAATAAAACTAGACGACAAGTATGATTTTTAAGGTTCATTCTTCTAAAACTAAAATGAATATCATGATGAGGATTGTGGGATCAATCCTGTGGCGGCCGCGGACCTACCAAAATTGACTGCATGGTTATACTATTTATTTTGGTGAAAAATTCGGATGACCTGGATTCTTAACTAAGGCAGTTAATGATAGAACAAGTATCGATCGAAATTCAAATTTAGAATGTGATGTTAATTTAGCATTTAAATCTTACGGCCGGAGGAATTGTTTCCATGACTTATAGCATCATCTCTAAAGAAACGTGTATCATTATCGGCCTCAATTATTATTTTTATAATTGGATCGATATTCAGACCAATTTGCACGCATCTTGACTAATTTCGGAGCTGTGAAGCTAATAACTAAACAAACTCGATCTCCAGTGGCCAAAGATTAAAAATGTTTAGTCTGCGTGAAATTTGAACATGTGACCTGAGGGTCACAAGGAGGTGGAGAGTCTCCTCCCATCGTGCTAAGGGGGGCATGCATGCGTCGGGATTGCGCATGCATTGTCCCTTCTCGGAGTCCAACTTCCCTATGTGCTTGTCCCTTCTCGGAGTCTTGGACATACGAACCCCTTCGAGGTCCTTTTACGACTGAGATGGCGCCCGGAACTGTAACCAAATGAATGAAATCCATTTGGATAAAATCCATCGACCTCTTCTGTTGTTTTTCTGATTTTAAGATAAATATTGGGAAATGATATTGCCACACCCTTTTTTGTTATTGTCACACCCTGCAAGTGTATTTTTGCAACAAAAAATACACATGCAGGGTGTGGCAAAATCACTAGCCTAGCTAAATATTCCTTTCTTTCTATGTAAAATGTACTGCTATTTCACTTTTCTTCTATTCAGGCCCCGTTTGGCTAAATAAGCCAACTGGCTTATTTTTTTGTTCTTATTTAATTTTTTTTTGAATTTGTTTGTTTTTCGTCAATTTTTTGGGAATTGTTGCATCGTCATAATGAGAGAAATCTAAAAAGTAAAAAATTATGATCGAAATCCAATTTTTTTAATAAAGACGAAAAAATTGGCTTATTGGCTTATTTTTGTCTTTATTCAAAAAAAATTAGGTTTCGATCGTAATTTTTTACTTTTTAGATTCCTCTTGTCATAACTGGCTAATTTTTTTGTCCTTATTCAATTTTTTTTCGTATTTGTTAGTTTTTCGTCAAATTTTTGAGGATTATTGCATCTTAATGATAAGAGGAATCTAAAAAGTAAAAAATTACGATCGAAACTTAATTTTTTTAAATAAAGACAAAAATAAGTCAATTTTTTGGTCTTTGTTCAAAAAAAATTGAATTTCGATCATAATTTTTTACTTTTTAGATTCCTTTCGTCATAACAATGCAATAATCCCCAAAAAATTGACGAAAAACTAAAAAATACAAAAAAAAATTGAATAACGACAAAAAAAATAAGTTAATTGGCTTATTTAGCCGAACGGGACCTCACTGTCTTTTATCTTATTTACTGGCAATTAATACTGATGATTTATTTTCACCTGCTGCAAATAACGAACAGTTTTCTCTATGAAAGACTTATTAGGCCCACCAACTTAACCCTTTCTCCTTGTACTCCATCGATCTTTTAGTGAGCAGAAAGGACAACTCTGTGATAACATGCAGAACCTAATCAGACTTAGGTTAATTGGGATAGAACATGTTAGATTTAATCTCATATCGCTCATCTAAACCATCCAAGCCTGGTTAATATATTCTAGAGGTTACTCCACCTATTGTCAATTGATTTTAAGTTGAAACCCTCCAAAAAATTTAATAGAACAGAAGACCGACATTCAAGGATAAACACAAGAACTAGGTCCTCTCATTAAAGAATATTTCTTTTTGGGTGTGAGTATGGATACCATAATATGTAAAATGACACCACAAGAGTGCCACCACAAGCTAGCTAGGGAAACCAAGCTTTGGTCATTAAGGAATGAATATTTCAAACCAAATTAACACAACTTAAAACATGCCCTACGTACGCTTACCTGCCATGCATACCTTAAAAAGATGAATACCGGGAGGTCAAACCCAAACACTTGAAGCTTTTGTTGAGTAGGTACTTTAAGTAAGTAAGGAGCTAGCGGGAGCATCCGATCCGTACGTCTTCTCGACATATATACCCTTATATATATATGATGAAACATGGCCAATGCTCTAGCGATCACAAATCTCGATCTATTCAGGATAAAACCAGTCAACGTACGTACGATTGAAATATTATTACAAAATTAATTAATTAATTAATCTCTCATTTGCAAGTGGTTTTTATGTAAAAGCTAGTAATATACTGAGTACGTAGTAATTAAGACAAGAGTAGCTAGCCACAAGGCTACAGAAAAAAAGAGCAAAGAAGAGTCAAGAAAATAATAAAGGTGTGAATCTTAGGATATGATGCATGCATGGGCCTGGGGCCGGAGACTTACAACTGATAATTTTGGTGGGAAAATATGGTTAGTTGAACTCGTGATTTGATACTCTCAAAGTTGTTCAATCTTTGATCCAGTTGGTACTGGTAGATAGCTAGATACATATGCATGCACCTGCCTGCAAGTTAATGGAGAGAGAGACAGTGGTAGTCATGAATTGAATAGACGTAAACGGTGATGGTTAAGCTAGCATGGTCCCTGTTCAAAAAAAAAAAAAAGCTAGCATGGTCCCACTCCAAACGGGCACGGGACACGGAACACGTGGTGCCAAATAATAATGGTGTAGTGAATCTTATAGAAATTTTTCAGTGCCGAGCGGGCACGGGACACATGGTGCCAAGCGTTCATCTCGTCCGTCCAAATGTGTTTTGGACGGTCCAGATCTGTTTGGACTTGAGGGGGTGTTTTGATAATTTTACACTTAAAAATTACCCAAACAGATCTGGACCGTCCAAAACACGTTTGGACGGCCGAGATGGTGCATGCTCAACACCACGTTGCCCGTGCCCCCGGCACTGAAAAACTTCTCTGATAGTAGACTATCAACAAACATCAGAGTTGACTAGTATTCCCCCTTTTGGCATATAGACTCTCCGTATCTTCGAACGGATATTATTTCTTCTAGAATGTTTATTTGAATTAAGTAGTACTGTAGTATTCTAATCACACCGATTAATTTGGTTAGAATCCACATCAACCCAGAAAAAAGCAAAGCATCTTTTTACTAAAAACACCTCCAAACCCGAAATGCCGTCTGTCTCCGTTGTCACCACACCTGAACAAAACCTTGCCCAAACAACTCGATCAGGATATGCAACGCTGCTACTGTCGCGTAGACCGCCGTGAACCCGCCGTATATCGCTGATCCCAAAAATGCTCTGAGCCAACCGCAAACGCCCTGCATCTCGACCAGTGAATGGTGTCTCGATTGCCGCCGCATCCATGATCTGCCACCAAACTCACCACTGATAAGAAAACCCAAATGGTGTGGCTTATTTATTTATTTTAATCCCCTAACATGATAAGAATTAAGAAACTTTCATTAGAAAAGACAAAAGAGTATAGCAGATTATCATTTCATAGAGATCTAATAACTAATCAGGAGGTCTAGCTTCTTAAGTACAAATATTGCAAACCCCAAAATTGCCAAAGTGTGTGCACTACATGTGTCACTCTATGAATTAAAAGAAAATCACAAATCGAGAGAAACGAAAAAGAAGGAAATATACAGTGATCCATTTTGCTAACTTCTTAATTAATTATTTCAGCTCTCCAATCTTAATAGCTAGTATGATTCAAATTGGCCAACCATTTGCGTAATGCAGTGATCCTGAGATTACAAATTTTGTAGTTTTCAAATAAGATTGGATGAATTAATGGGGATGAATTACTGCTGAACCTATGATGGAAAACCCCCCTCCCCCCCACTGTATAACTTAACTGATTATTAATTACTAGTAATATATAGGAGTACCTTTCACCGCGGAGTGTTGTCAATTTCATCTGTGTTAAACTAGAAATATAGCAGAAAGGAAGAAAATTGTTTGTAATGATCCCAATAAACCTGATACCTACTGATGCAGAGCTATTAATTGGAAAACAAGTTCATGCATCAACTTGGCCGTTTAGCGGGAAAATAGAGAAATGATTTTTGCACTCCACTCTGTAATTATAAGAAAACTTTTGGTAATGCACCCAATAAACCTGATACCTACTAACGCAGAGCTACCGGAAAACAAGGTCATGTAGCAATCCGGCCATTTAGCGGGAAAATGAAAATAAATAAATAAAATTCACAGTATTCCACCAGTCCACTGACCAATTCGGCCGTTTAAGAAGAAGGTTGAAAAACAAATATTGTGTGCTACAGTTTTGTTCTCCTTGAAATTGGGGATAAATGAATGAATCTTGTGCATATATATACTAGTAGCTAGAAAACATAGAGGACACAGATTTCAGCCTAACGCGGAATACATACTTCAAGAGAGCATCCACAATGATATATCAACATTGGCTGCCCAAGCTGCATGCTTCTTTCTCTTTATGATATGGATTTTAAAATTTGGTTAGGACCTTTCTGGTTTGAGTTCTCTTTTTCTTTTTCTTTTTTCCCTGTGCCATAAGTAGCGTTCGTGGTTAGTTGTTAGATTATAACGCTGGCCGATCGTAGCTCCGTCCACTCGAACATGAGACCTCTCACCTGGGCCCCCCTCCAATGCCACTGGAACAAAGCCCCGTTGGCAGTTTGAGTTGATTATTCTCCTTAAAAAACTGAAGATTGATGATCCCCTGCATTTGCATTGCCCATTTGCTGAGGTAACTTAGGAGTATTATTCTGGCATTACCTTCTCCAGTTAGCTGCTGTGCTGCTGGTGCATATTAGAATGTTACTAGCTATATGGTACGTACTCAAATTAGTAGCAGTAGTAGTTGAACTTACCTCTGTTTCGATAATGCAGAGGATGTAAGTAACCCACCCATGCAAAGCATCTTTACCCATATGAGTATTTCAACCAATTTTTCAAATGGAACTTGAAAAGTTAGCGAAAACCAACTAAAAAAGTCCACAGAGAAAATGGCGGAATACTCATTTGAGCAAGAGGCATTGCAAAGGGAGGGAATGAACAGCATATATATTTTCCTTTCTCTGGTGGGATAGGATAAAAAGATTGGTTTGCACTCTTATAAAAAAAAACAGAGAAGGAGCAAGTATTTATACATCAATGGTATCTACCTCACTACCTGAGACTGGAGACTAGCTACTTGAGACTGGGAGTTGGTTGTACCAGCCTCTTGTTTAGTACTCTTGGGGCTGTTAGATGTACTAGTATATGTTACTACCTCTTATTTGTCCTTTCCATTTATGTGAAGTTAAATTAAAGCTAGTCTGGCCTGTTAGTTGTACTTGTGTAGCTTAGAAAAAAATTTGTCCAGTCTCAAAATTGTACTCCACTTCAGTGATACTACTACTCTTGAAGCTGGTACGTACTAGTTCATTTCCCAAAATAGCAAGAACACAAAACTGTGAGATCCCCTATTTCTTTGGTTTGTGTTAGTGTTACTGCTGCCTGATAATACAGTTGATAATACAGTTCAAAGACAATTTCATGAGCATCTCCTACCCAACTCGAAAACTCCATTTTGCATATATATTTTAGTTCCTCTTTCCATTTCACTTCACACACATTAACAATTTTCTTTTTGTTGTCAAGCAATAGGAGAATTACATTCAAATCTTTATAACATGGAGCAACGGTTTTTGAATTTTTTATATTTTGGACCCTCGAATTTGTACATATTTTTTTTATGGCTGAGATTTACGGGTAGTAAGACTAGAAATATATTTGGAAAGAATGAATATTTGGAAGAACGAAAAATTGATTTTTCCTAATCTCATTCTAATTGCTTATTTTCGAATTTTTCTTATTTTCCTAACAGTTATCAGTAAAAAACAATTACCGTGATCTAGGGTTGTCTCTGTCTCCCTCACACGTTAATTCCATAACGGATTCTAATTTTGAATCCAAAATTGCTTTCTCTCTCACACACGTTAATTTGAAGAATATATATATAGGGGAGCGTTCCGGTAACACAAAAAAGACACTCTATCTCAACCATTGAAGCCAATGGTTGAGATTAGAAGTTCACAAAGAATTACTCCTGGCCGCGAAGAATTACTCTTGGCCGCGAAAAATTACTCTTGGCCGCAAATAATTACTCTTGGCCGCACAGAATTACTCTTGGCCGCAAAGAATTGCGAGACCATAAGTCATTCTTCGTGGCTAAGTGTAATTCTTAGCGTCCATGAGTAATTCTTTGCGGCTAGGAGTAATTTTTCGTGGCCAGATGTAATTCTTTGCAGCCAAGAGTAATTCTTTGTGGCCAGAAGTAATTATTTGCGGCCAAGAGTAATTTTTCGTGGCCAAGAGTAATTCTTCGCGACCAAGAATAATTTTTTGTGACCAAGAGTAATTCTTCGTGGCCAGGAGTAATTCTTTGCGTCAGATTCTTTTTCTTTTTAACCACTAAGTAAGAAAATAAAATTGTTGTTTAATACAACTTGAGCTATTGGTTTAGATGATTTGGAGTTTCATGATTTGTCTGGGATTGAAGATTGTAGGTTTTTTGTTGGAGCCTTTTGGGTAGATAGAGTTTCAAACTCTACTCCTTACTTGGTTGTTTGTAATCTTGGAACTATTTTGCTTTTCTATTTTTCTAAGTTGGTTAAAGAAACAAGTGCGATAGGGGTGTCACTTTTGAATGAGTGGACGTTCAGAAAATTGAATTCGAGTTGGAATCTCATATGATTATACATTCTTATTATCTCTGATGCTATCCCTGAATGCAACTAACGGAATTAAACAAATTTGGTAACATTTGTTGTGTTTGTAACAACCCTAATAAATCAATTAAATTGATTTAATTACTGTTTCCGAAAATTGAGGCGTTAGAGTGTTAGACTATTTTATGAACTTGGTTAGATGGACCATGTTTGAAACTTATTCTTAAAATGAAAATTTCCGAGAAGTAGATTTTGTTGGGAGAAGGAAATTTTTTCTAATTCACGGTTATTTGTAACGCTCCTCTCACATGAGGTGGGACCATACGCATATCCGGGACTCATCTCATGTGAGATGGCATTAAAAATAACCATTATGATCAACCATTAACAAATACTCCTATATCCAAGACATAAATCTAATTGTTGTCTAATACAATCCCCAAGCAAAAAAAGCTAAAGTTGAAGAAGCATCCAACTGAAAAAATTATGATAAATTTTTAGGTGAATTTGAAGCAAATAGAATTTAGAGACCCTACTAGAGCTAGTTTAGGACTTAGTTGAAGTCTCTTGCAGACAACACATTAAAACAATGAATACTATTTTGACTCCCTCACGAAAAGCAAACAAGTAATGAGGGATATGAGTATTTGTATCCAATCAACAGGCTATAAATCCCCAAGTAGTTCAGGCTTAGGAAATTTATTAGTTTTTAGTTAGTTGAGTTCTCTCCCAATTCAGTTGTAGGCCTTCAATCCCATGCAATTTATTAGTAGCAGACCAATAGTATATAAGAACAACCAAAGTTTAGGAGCCCTATTTTAGGCTACAAATGGGGGGCCAGAAGCTCTTGCTTCCTTGGCATACCCCATGAGCCGGCCGGGGCTGTAGGAAGCCAGTACCCAACTTTCAAAGCTGCTCTGCTTTGATTGCCGTGTATCGATCTATGAGTGCATGTCTTTCTGTAGTTCTAAATTTCCTGATTTCGGAAACTAATCTTGCAGGTAGTTGCTAATTAGGTTGATCTGTTTCTTGGTATTGTCGCTTAATTATGCTTAAATTGTCTTAGACTCAATGGGAGTAATATGATACACTTAATACTTTTTATCACTTACTACTCACCAGTAGACACAATGCCAGGAAGTTAATTAAGGGGTATTCCAATTGCCTGTACCAAGAATGATGCTGCAGTATCAGTAAAGTTTTGAACATCCGCAAATTAACCATCTCCTTTGCATTGGGTGTCTGATTGTCTTCTTTGACTGTTCGGTCTTAACGATATTTCCTTTACTATTCAAAAATAAAAATGGCTCAAGTAAGGTGAGCCAAGCCTTTCTTTCCCTAGCAAGAAGCAACATGTACAAAATTCATGTTAGCCAAGTCGAGCTGCAGTAATTAATGCGTGATTCGACCATGGTTTGGCGATCTAACTAGTTTAATAAGCAAAATGTGTCCAAACTTTGACTCTTTATGATTCAAGCCGATTTAAAACAAGCTTTAATAGAGTCAAGCTCAATTTTGCTACTTCATTATTTTAATACATATGTACAAGTTTATCGAGCCAGTATTATTTTGACTGTTCCAGTTTAGTTTAGTTATGTAGTCGTAAGACACAAATTAAATGGTCAGTTGAGATCAACTAATGATGTGAAATGGACTTGTTTGTTTTTCCATGGTAAGAATAATGTCGCAAGAAACCAATTAAGTACCGGCCAAGAATTTTTGTTTTTTCAAATATTCTTTACGCTATGGTTAAAATTCTCGACACTTGCGCAAGCCCAAGACATAATTGTGCGGCTACCAATTGCATAGCAATTAATCGAAGGACAAGAATTTTTCAGGCCAGAGAATACATTTTTTATTTGATCATGAGAAGCCGGCCAGAGAATACATTATATTGAACCTCTGATTTTGGCAAGATTAACCTCGTTTGAACTGGTAGAGTAGTGGCATAGATCAACAACTTAACTAGTAGGGCTAGCTTGCTTTGGGCAGGAGCCCACCCACAAACAAGGCATTCATTTGTTATTTACTAGTATTTGGTCGGAGAGAAAGATAGAGAGAGTTGACTAGTACTTCCATAAAAATGATCCAGTTAAGAAGAAAGTGACAAATGATTTCATCCATATATATATAGTAGGAGTAGTAATTACATTTATTTATGCAGCGCGCAGGAGTTCATCTGCATGATCTGGGGCAGCTCTCTTATACTATAATACTATCACTCAACACCCAAAATACAACTACTGTAGAAGAATTCAGCAAGACGTACACTAGCTCACACTTCTATCACACGTAATTAAAACATACGTACTACTCAAACTAAAAGAATTAATTCCACCCATAAAAAAGAAATTAAAGCAAATGTTTTTATTGTATGCAGCTAGCTAGCTAGGCTGTCACTTTTTACCAGGCAATTCGTATATAGTCTAAACGAAATGGATCAACCATGCACCGTACGTAATACTGTACACACTTGTTTCAAAAGAATCCTCCATCTGCAACCTTCAAACATTTTCATTTGTCGCACAAAGCCAAGTAACTAGCACCGCGGCAGGTCTGCCGGCGGGTGTGGAAGGGTCTCCAACTCTCCTTGCCCATTCTTTACTATAAAAACCACCGACAATCCCCATGACAAATGTATCTCCAAGTGACAGTGCATGAACCATACTCCTATAACATAGTAGTAACATATATAAGTGGGGAATCAACAATTGACATATCTATGTAACCTAGCTAGCAAACATAATGTGGGAGATTCAATTTATTTTTATTTACTTTGGTAAAATTAAATAGCATTCAGAGTGCTATATATATACTCCTATTTCTGAAAAGAAAAAAAAAAAAAAAGAAGTTGTGAGAGTATTATATATGTTCCGTGCGTGTTAAAGTTTTGTGAAACGGTACGTACGTGTTCATATGTAATGGTATCTTGGAAAAGATTCAAAGAAAGTACTCCGTAGTAGTATTATTTTTTAGTGCATGTAATTAATTACCTGGATTGTCAGCAACAAACCGAATTGCGGCCCATCCGCCAGCCGGAACTCCAATCGTATTCATGTAAGGTGGATCGACCAAGTTGAAATTGGCAGTTTGCGGGTTATAGTTCCCGGTACCATACCCTACGACATAGAAGCTATAGCCGTGGAGATGAATCGGGTGGTTTTCGGTGGTGACGGTTCCTGTGTCCTGCAAAATTAATTGCACTCGGGACCCAAATTCAAGGACCTTAGTCCTAGTCCCTCTAACTGACTGGGTATCAATAGGAATGGTATTAGGTGCCCCATTGACAAAGTCATAGAATTTAAGGGGTACCCCAGGGAAATCCTCGGAATAATACCCATGAATATGTTTGTAATAAGCCTCGAGAAGTGAAACGCTAGGCTTAATAAAACTTATGTTATTCATTGAAGCGGCCATAATCCCACCATTAACGCCCTGGCAATTCTGCTGCGGCGTCTTGGAATTGCACTTTTGAACGTTTAATCCGATGGTAATGAAAAGATTGGAGTCAATCTCTTTTGGGACAGGCACGGGATTAAGGCTTTTTAGGCCGTCCATAACGGTCTTAACCGCGAGATTATCGTTAAAACTTGGTAACGGAGCTGGTAAGGCTAAACTATATGGCATGGCACCCAAGTACTGGAAATATGCAACGGATTTTATGCTTTGGAATGGGACATTTTGAGCGGACATGTAGGGACCCATGCCCATCGAGTACCGTCCGATGGGCTGATTGGCCGTGACGAGGACGTTGACAGTCTGACCGGGTCCTAGCATCACACGGTCAGTAGAGAATGGTTTTGTGTACTCTGCATCCGCTTCCACGATTGTTAATTTGTGATTAGCAATGGCAAAGAAGTTCTCCGTGTTTAGCCCCGCGTTGATTAACCTTAACAGGTATGTCTTCCCGGGAACCACATCAATTTTATACACATCTGAAACAACAATTAATGAGTATTGCTAATTAATACTAGAAACAAATTAATGCTACAGATCGATGGAGTGCATATATATATATAGATCCGGATAAAGATGTGTCCAATGCATGCTAATTGTGAATCTAATACAATATTAGATGCAGAGTTCACACACATCGAACGATTTCGGAAACATATGTGTGCGAACCTATATAATTAAAAAAGCAAGAGAACATTATCAAATTAAAAAAAAACAAGTCAACTTTTTACTAAGCATGCATGCGTGCGTGCGCATAATTAATGTGTTGTGCAATACTCTCCCCTTATCTAAACTACTATGGTGTACCTTAAAAGAAAATCTAAGTCATTGTGAGTAGGTTATAGTGGTTGCATTTCAAGTTATTGTAAGAAGGAATACAATCACTCCATGATACTAGCTAGCTACCATTATTCACGATCGAGAAATTTTCAACTCGATCATAATGTCGTCGTGCTAAAAGCTTTTTGGCTTTTTATATACTAGTAGTACGTATATCTTAGAGCATGACATTGTTCTTCATCAAACATACATGATAGCCCGGGATTGTTTTTGTTACTAGAAGTCTTGCTAAGGATCATAGCAAAATTTAGCCGGTAAATGTGAATTACAAATGAGATATTTATTCTAGCTAGCTAGCATAACTAGAATTACCATCGCTTGAACAGTTGTAGTTAGGGCCAGGGTGTCCGTTGATTGTGAAAGCGTCCGCTGTTGGAGGACCTCCGCCACTTGCTAATACCGCCTGCTCAAGTTGTACAAGGTCTCTCAGCCAATACTCCCCTGTTTATCAGCTATCAAATCCATAAGTACTAGAATACCACTCCCCTGTTTATGTCTATATGCTAGCTAGAGATGAACAACTTACCTAGGATGATGATGTGCTCTTCATAAGGGTACATAAAAGGGTATGGTACTCCAGTTTTAGGGTAGACAACAATGGCACCATGAACAGTGGCCCTGAGCCAAGACACATGAGCATGCCAAAGAAGGGTGCCCTTCTGCTGAAATAACGTAAACTCATACGTAAATGTTTGTCCGGTTTGAATTGGGCACTGGGTAATGTACGACGGACCATCAGACCAACACGATAGCCTTTGTCGAACACCATGCCTGAAATTAACATTTACTATCACATACATAAGATTGATTAATGATGCTCTATATAAAATAGTACAGACAACCAAAAATATGATAGAAACTTTCTCACAACATTTTTTCTTTCTTGGTGATAAGTTAGTAAGGTTTACCAATGTATTGTGGCATTGTAGGGCGATTCGTTGGTGACTCTGATGATGACTCTATCGTCTTCTTGGGCATAAACAACAGGCCCAGGATACATTTCGTTGATTGTAATGATATCCTTGGTGTAGCACAACTTTGTAATTTTCTTGGTTTGCACCTATATATCAATCATTCATCAGGTACAGAAATTTGTATTTTTAAATCGACCCTATGAGGACATAACATACATATATACGTACCTGAGGTATTGATCGATAATTGTGGGAATTTTAGAACACAAGTAATCACTAGTTTTAACCAATATATTGGCTTCCGATATTGGCAAATATATTGTTATACTATCATTATCGATACATACCCACATACTGCGATTTGAAAACATTGCATGCATCTTACTAAAAGAACTATGGAAACACCGGTATAAAAAATGAATGAAAACAAATGCAAGACAGGGAGAGAGGAGAGACCTTGAAGTCATAGAACCTGGTTGAACTTCCACCGGGCCAGAATGCCATGGCATGCATAGTTTGAGTAGCATACAAAATAACTAAGCTCAACCATAGTGTAAATGAAGTTATCACTAAGTTGGCCATTTGTGGAGATCGAGTGTGTTGGAAGTGGAACTAGAGGGGTGATGGGGAGGGTTTTTAATGGAGAGATCGATGAAAACAGTATTTTGTTTTTTATTTATAAAGGCCGTGAGAGAGAAGAAAAAGGCTTTGTGAAGATGTATTTATGTTTTGTCAGCTTTCATGATTCTTCAAGGTAGCATGGACCTGTGTTGTAATAATAAGTTGTTGGAGTACTGTTTATTAGTAAATTCAATCTGTTAGGGTGGGGTCTCTCTCTTTTCCCTTTCCTTTTCCCAGTAGTATGCATAATTCCCTTCAAGATATACTACTTAAATATAGGGGAAAATTTCAAAATACCCCCCAACCTTTACACCAAAATTTAATTAGACTCCCAACCTTTTAAAAACTTCAATTTTACTCCCAACGTTATCTTCCGTTAATCAAAATGCCCCCTTCCGTCCGAATGACTAACAGATTTCGTTAAAAGCTCCGTTAAATAGCGTCCCAATCGAATTTCGATGATTCGAGACGTTCAATATGTTCAAAACGTGATTTTAAGGGTACTCGAGAGAAGTCAGCAAAAAAAAAGACCGAGAAGGGCTTCATCTGAACAATTTTTTATTGAATAGTTCAATAAAAAATTGTTCAGATGAAGCCATTTCCGATCATTTTTTTTGTTGATTTCTCGCGGGTACCCTTAAAATCAAGTTTTGAACACATTGAACAGCTCAGATCATCAAAATTCGATTGGAAAAGAGGAGGTACAGATCGATCCGGATTTTGTTCAAGTCCGGACATCCGGATTTTGCTTCGGTCTGCACCTCCCCTTTTCGATCGAATTTCCATGATCCGAGCCGCTCAATGTGTTCAAAACGTGATTTTAAGGATACCCCACGAGAAATTAACAAAAAAAATGATCGGAAAGGGATTCATCTGAACAGTTTTTTATTGAAAAGTTTAATAAAAAACTATTCAGATGAAGCCCTTCCTGGTCATTTTTTTTGCTGATTTCTTGCGGGTACCCTTAAAATCACGTTTTGAACACATTGAGCAGCTCGGATCATCAAAATTCTATCGGGACGATATTTAACGGAGTCTTTAACGAAATCTATTAGTCATTCGGACGGAAGGGGGCATTTTGATTAACGGAAGATAACGTTGGGAGTAAAATTGAAATTTTTAAAAGGTTGGGAGTCTAATTAATTTTGGTGTAAAGGTTGGGGGGTATTTTGAATTTTTCCCTAAATATAGCAAAAACATGTCTATTTCATGGAGAAATTTTTGGGTACGAACCACGTGGCCGTGTCCACGTAGTGTTCGAGCAGTCCATTTGAGCCGTTTAAAAGTGTGTTGAACGATCCAGATTGAAACCCTCTCTCTCCTTTCACCCCACCGCTCTCTCTCTCTCTTCTTTCTCTCTCCAAATCCGAGCCATTCAAAATCGAAATTGACGATCTGGATGCGCCGAACAGAGACACTGCCCACCCTTCATCGAAAAATTTATCCAATTCATGAAATCATGGTTTTGACCATAATCGTACGCACGCACCTGCTCTCTAAACATGCATGCGCCATTTTTCAGAACCCACCTCCACACCCTACCTGCCCCTGTCCCTGCCCTACGTACGTACACCCATACCGGCCCATATAATAATACTCCAAAACACTTCTTTTTTCGTCTATAAATCAGCAAAAAGATCAGTACGTACTCCAAAGCTTACTAATTGCAACCTTAACATATTGGAGTATATAGTAGTACTAATTAACCGATCTTCACTAGCTACTGATTAAGTTGATACATATTTATGCCTACTGTAAACATGGTACTAATATTATATGTCTAGACAGTATCAATTGGATCATGAAATTAATCAATTACACGCACCTGTAGAGGCCACTCTATATATCCGATCCTATTCAATTTTATCCCTCCCAGTTCAGTGCCTGGGCTGGCTAAATGTGGCACATGTTAGTGGCAAATTCATTAGGGAGGGAACAAAGAGCGATGATACTACATGTATGTTCAAAGTCTTTATAATTCAGGTGTCTTGTCAACTTACACGTATTTTGACTAATTTTTAGAGACAAATCCCATCGTCAACAAGCGGGAGCTTCAGTTAAAATCAGAGCAAAGCCCCGTATGAATTGACTTCAAAGGAGTTGATATACAGCTAGCACGTGAGATATTTTGAATATAAAACCTTACCATGGAGGAAACCGGCCCCTAAGTCTGGCCGGAACTAGAGATCGATGCCCACATACACATGGGGGGATGGAAACGAAGAGCGATAATGACTATCGAAGACAATCCAATAGTACGTTGTTGTTACTCGATCGGTATGTAAAAGTAAAAACTCAGGAAATCCCAAAAGGAAAAAGTGAGGGAAAAGAGGGGATTGTTTTGCTTCGCTTTTATTGGTCAGTTTCTCTCCGACCAAGAGTAATTGATGCACGCCTTCCCAACCCCACCTTTGATCTGAAGATGAAACTTGTAAAAAGATTCACCATATATATTCGTTTCATAAACCAAAATATTGCTCTACCAATCTGGTTTTGATTTAAACGAGCTAGATCCATGTAGTCCGAAATTCCCGTTTGATTGTATTGACCCCACGATTGACCTAAGTTGTTGGTATAATGTACTACTACATGTTATGCGACCAAGCTGATGATGGTGCATGTTCCACTGGCAATGATACTAATTTCTAGCTTTATCGATCATCTATGCAGCCAGCTGAGCCTGTAAATGATGGTTTCACGACCCACCCCACCCCACCCCACCCCATGCATATTATAATACGTAAGTACTCGAGGCCTAAGGGTAGCTACGAGGACCGACCTTGTTACGTACGTACGCTCTTAATTTGCCTCTTTCTGTTTTGTTAATTTGATTCTCCAGATCGAGTTTATCTCTCATATAATAATTAGATTTTAGAATCTCTTGAGTTTCCAGAACATGCACTGTGCATGCGCTCTTTGCTTACAAATCATGATATATACTCTTACGTTTATATATACATACACATGTTGACATATAAATCATAGTTGCATGCAAGGCGTACGTCAATAGGTGATGGACATATATACATATAATCATATCATTATAATTAATTTTCCCAGTGATCGGAAGATTGAAGTAGACTGTTACTTGCTTTCAAATCCAAACAAATTAGTTAAGCTCCAAACTGCTGACCTTTATACTATATCTTTAGATTAAGTTTGAGTGCTAAAGCTTAACAACTTTATAAAGACTTCTCAACAAATCTCTCATTTACCCCCAAAAAAACTTATATAAAAACACTTTTACCAACTTCGGAAAATATTTATGTCAAAATACTTTTCTTCTTTTCCACATGTGCTTGTTGGAAAAGTAAACTTGATTTTAGGAATTTATGAATTCTAGGGAGTTGTGTAGACACGTATATACATGATGCATGAACGATATGGTTCATGTATGTATGTATGTAGTTGAATAGTTTTTTGAAATATTAAATTGTATGATGAAGGGTCATGAACATGTACTTGGCTAGGTTCATGTTACTAGGAGCCTATAAATTAATATCTACGTATCTAGTGGCCAAGGTGGAGAAAAATAGTGGGGTTGAGTAGAGCGAATGAACCAAAATGAAGTTGTCAAGTGTAATGAAGTAGCTAGTGTACGTGAAGTGTTTGTTGCACAAATAGCATGTTATCTTCTCCCCTACGTCTCTTCCTGCAGTCATGTGAGTGTTTTAGGCCCGTCGTAGTTTTCCAACGTACGTACAGTGCCGCCTTTGAAGTTGTTGATTAGGAAGACAGATTATAAGTACTCCAAAAGCACAAAATACCACTCTGAGAAAAGAAACTTCAATCTTATGAGAATAATAATCTGAATATATAGTTATTGGAAAACCAATGAAAGAAACTACTGCGCATAAAACCTGATTGGTATTTCACTTAACTCTTTTCATCTATCCAATTTACTAAATTTCACTTCAACAGCGATGGTTCAACAGAAACTTTTTTATTTTCTTCTGTCTCTTTCAAATGAGGTATAGTACTAATTCATTAAGAGGGATTTCTACTTTCTTACAGTAAGTAAATAGGAGTGATAGTGGTATATATGCAAAGTACTGTAGTTGTTAACATCCGTTTTTGGTCTGGCCAGATATGAGCTCTAGGTTCCCAAGAGACACCACGTTGGTGTCTTCAAGAACCCTTTGAAGAGATTATAAGTTAATTAGTATCTAGAGATGGGGGGAAATTGGAATTTTTAGATGGAGAAGGTGTAAGTCACGTGGAGTGTGGTCCCCTTCTGACATGAGTTTCCTTCTCGAAGGAGAATTGAGAATACCAGTGTTGGGTCCTTCGGGTTAAGACGAACAAAGACACAACCTCCAACACCTCCGATGAGGCGGCGAATTTGTTTTAAGGGTATCGTGTGAAACGCGGGCCTCGGTTTCCATCTCTTGTTCTTTTACTACAGTTTATGTTTTATTAATTCATATTCTGTAATTTATGTTGTTGTAAATTCCGGAAATTAGTAAAATTGTTTATTGTTTTTCTACACTTGTCATAGATCCACATATTCCTCTTCGACCATATATATCTCAAAGATTCAAACCCAACTCTCTCAGGGGGGGAAAAAAAAAAAACTTCTTGCAGTAGCAGGCCCAAAGGCCTAAAGCAGCTGTTGGCCGTTAGCACAATCCGACAAATAGGTTATTGTCACTGAATGGGGAAAATTGAAGCAAACATATCAATTTTGCCCTATAGAAAACTCGCATTGAAAAGACTGCATCAATAGCTAAAGAACATAATACACAACTGCATTGCCCGCAGTATTTTTCTCGCTATTGATGTAATGAGAATGATGAATGAGATTATCAAAGATTCGAAAAACAACTAGTATGATAAGCTTCTGCTATAGCCTACAGTGAAGTTTAGATACAAAACCTTAGGAGTTAGGATTAGGCTAAGAACGTAACTAACTGAAACGGCAGATCGACTTTGTTGCACAACTAAAAGATCGAGCAAAGGTGAAATGTTTCCATTCAAGAAGTCACTATACCTCCTAACAAGGAGCCAAATTCTGGACAAAATAACACTCTTTAAGAACAAAAAGCATACCTTTCATGTCAACTTCTGCAGGGTCATAAGACTCATACCTCAACAACCAATTTACTCTTCAACTCTCTCTGTCTTTTTGCCCCTCAACTTCCCCACAACCCATTATTAAGCTTGCACTTCAACCACACTCAGCAAATTGAGTTCAATCAATACATTCTGATAAAATCCAATTAAAACTATAAAGAGAAATCTCCCAATTACAGAAATAAAAGTGTTTAATTCCCCCCCGGTAAATAGTGGAGTAAGATAAACCAAACAAAGGCCTAACAGGACCATTAACGCGGTACACGAACAGTTCAAAAAACTAACCAACAAAACCAATTAGGCCAATAAATTCGTGAGAAATCACACATAGAATAGAATAGGAGGAGAAATAAGCCATCGAAATCGCAACTCCAAATTTCTGATTTAATCACCATTTTTCACAAAACCATGCTGATTGATTATCCACCCAAACAACACAACAAAACCATCAACAACAAAAACAAAAAAACAAAAAACAAATTGAAGTCAAAATCCTATGGCACATAATCCAACATATTCTTATATATTGTCATCGCACATGCGTATGTGAGTGTCGATGCATATGTGGAGTCAGACGGGAGGAAGCTTATCCTTATCGGTGGGGGTGTTGGGGAGGTGGAAGGAGGAGCAGTCGAGGGATGGGAGCTTGGTGAGCATGAGGGGGCGATCCTTGGCCTCTTCCTCGTCGTCGTCGAGGTCGTCGTGGGAGGTGCTGAGGTTGATGCAGGCGCAACGCTCCAGCGACACGAAGAAAGCCGACGCCACGCTCGTCCCCACCCAATTCGCCATCCGATCCAGCCTGTCGCACGTCATGAACCCGCAATTGCTCACCATCGTCTGATTTCCAGACATTCTAGCTTTTTGTCTCTGGATTTTTCAATTTGTGGGTTTGAGAGACTTGATTATTTGGGAGGAAATCACGCCGTCTGAAAGTTTCAAGAGAGATTGGGGAACGGTTTGGGGGGTTGGGGTTGTGTGTGGGCGAGGCAAATTGGTTTGGTCGGTTGAAAACAAGGTATAATGAGTGGAGTAGTTTGGGTACGTGTTTACATTTTGGATGACGGGAGGATGTTTACGGAGTTGTTCAATCTCGCGCGCGAGTCTATTTTGATTTTGGACGATTCAGATTTTAATGAAATTTTTTTTAAAAAAAAGTAATTACAATTAATTATTACCGGTCATAATTGATTTTCAATCCGATTATTCAAAAATACTTTGGACGATCGCCATTGAACTTTGTAACAATTTCTTTACGGAATAGCTGTTTATGAGATTTCCTCATTTTGGATACCGAAAGTCTAAGGGTACAGAAAAATGGGTACAGATTTTGTACATAGATTTTTCGTGGGGCCCACTACGGGTTTCATACAAATGATCCGAGCCGTTCACTAAATGTAAAACATTTTTTTAAGGGTACTTGCAAAAATTCAGCTCAATCCGATACTTATAGGTGTTCAATCCAATCATCTAATTTTTCATTTAGATTTCAGGATATGAAAAAGTTAGATGATTGAATTGAACAGCTATAAGTGTCGGATTGAGTTGATTTTTTGCGAGGGCCCTTGAAAAAATGTTTTACATTTAGTGAACGGCTCGGATTATTTGTATGAGACCCGTAGTGGGCCCCACGAAAAATCTATGTACAAAATCTGTACCCATTTTTCTGTACCCTTAGTCTTTCTGTTTTGGATACGATCAATGAAAATTGGTATCGGACACGTCACACGGCAGAATTAAGAGGATTTTATAGGGTGTAGTTTTCCTCTCAGGAAGTCTACGTACACTACCTGTTTCCACTACCTCCCCAAAACGACGTCGTTTTGGGGAGTCCCCTTAAAAAAAAAAAAAAAATCTCAAAACCAGAACAACGCGCATTCTGATTTCTGAGAGAGAGAGAGAAGAAGAAGAAGAAGAAGAAGAAGAGGAGGAGGAGGGAGACACCACAGCCAACCCAACCCACCGCCGACGAAACCAACGAAGAAGAACGCCTCCACGATCGCCGACCACCACGCCGACGAGCTTCGAACCACAATCACTGGTATTGATTTCGAACGCTCAATAAGGTCTTGACCACCACCGCCGCCGCCATACACCGACGAAGGTATCTTTCTCTCGATCTCGAACGCTGGTATCAATTGAACTAGGGTTCCAATTTCAATTCATAGATATTGGGGATTTTTGCACAAAAAATTAGGGTTCCAATTTCACTAACAGATTGAGGTTAAATGGAGCAAAATGCTGCAACCCACCTACATCTCATCTCATTGTGTGGAATGGGGACTCTGGTCAATTATCCATTGTAAATCGATTGTTCAATTGAATTTATCTATTCCTTTAGAACATTTCCCCCCATCAAGAGAACCATGAAATTTCTTCTGAATTTCTATTTGACCTTCTCTTCTGCATTTAACTGATGCAGTCGCTGGGTGTATAGCCATGGACAGTTGCATATATTCAATCAACCATAATTTATTTACCACATTTCTGTGTATATATGCTGTGGGTTCGGCCCATACCATTTCAAACCCGCGCTATGCACGAGTCAAAATTGTGTGGCTTTCGACCTCAATCAGCATCACCTGAAGTGGATATAGTGCACAAGAGTAAGTTCCTATGGCCAGATTCTCTTGGTCTTCAGTTTTCTGCAACTATTCAATGTCCTGCTGCAATTATAGTTAGACCATAATGCACAAGTTGTGAAATTTACAACGAGAAGGAAATGGGTTACTGCCGGAACATGTCTTCGTACAAGGTT
This sequence comes from Rhododendron griersonianum, assembly GCA_018127125.1. NCBI lineage: Eukaryota > Viridiplantae > Streptophyta > Magnoliopsida > Ericales > Ericaceae > Rhododendron > Rhododendron griersonianum. The sequence goes on from CM030794.1 coordinate 446,353, forward strand.
TAAGGCCCTAGACCGTGTAGCAGGAGCAAATTTTGCTTTGTTATTGTCGGACTCGGAAACAATAGATTTAGATCTAGTTCTGTAAGTAATAATTACCATTTTAGATATTGAGTGCTTCTAAACCACTAGAAGACAATGGTGACCTTGGATACAAAACGAAGTGCAAAGAATGTGCATATTGTAGCCGAAATCCAATGGTAACAGAGAGGATATGAAAAACTCAATTTTCTTGCCATTCTTGTCATGGTTTGAATTTTCTTGTTATGTATTGAGGTAATTTAGATCGTCAATAAGGACAGAATCTCATTGTTTGCAAGTTGTGTTCTGTTTTTCTGCAAGGTGAAGGTCATGAGTTCAAGTTTCTTTGTTTGTATCTATTTCCGTTTGATTATGCTTCTCTATTCTTGGCGCACATTATCCAAACTTCAAAATCTGTTTCTAAAAACTATAGCATGATCTTGTGTTTATTACTTGTTGATCTACTTTCAGATTTTTAGAAGAATCCTACCAAGATCAAGAACAAAGAGTACTGCGACACCACTTTGAATGGTGCTATGTAAGAGGGAGAGCACAAAGCAGTTCCACAACTCCAAAATCCAGTTCCGCTTGGTGTATGGAGCGTCCTGCCAAGAAGAGATGCTAGTGACACTTAGGATTTTTCTTTTCATTTTGATTGTAATATAGCTTAGGATAGACGATGATGATGATGTTCGGCTCATGGCCTTCACTCCAAGTTCACAAAGCTTATTCAATGGTCAAGTTTTGAGAGGTCAATCAACTATTGCGGGCAGTCAAGTTCGGGAAGGAGGACAATCAAGTTTTTTTGGAAGACCAAGGTCAATATTGGGGGGGACAAGAACCAAGTTTACTGCAAACTCAAGGGCATGGATGTGAAAGACGACAAAGTTTCACAGATATGTTGAATGCAACGAATAATGATGGGGAATAGTTCACTTGTTTGTTTAATGGAAATGATGAATATGTATTGTTATTTTTATTGGTCTTCACATTGATGAATCTGTATTAGTATTAGCATTACGACGACTTTTGTTGAACCTGTGAATGTTGCAAGGTTGTAATGTGTTATATTTGATGAATGCAATTTATGGTAATCAAATGTATCGTGTCGTGTCCATATCGTATCTTGAAAGATGTGTCTTATGGTATTTTCTGAAAAATTCGACAGAGTTTCCTTTGCTTTCGGTCTAACCCGACGTCACAGCATCTCAGTCAACAGGAGTCAGACATAGCAACAGAAAAAAGAGCAAAATACTGTGAATGTTGCAAGTTTGCAATGTGCTGGATTGTATTTTTTTTTTTTTTGAAGTGTAGGATTATATTTGATGAATGGAATTTATGGTAGTCAAACGTATCATGTCGTGTCCGTATTGTATCTTAAAAGACCTCAAGGTATTTTCTGAAAAATTCGACAGAATTTCCTTTGTTTTCGGTCTAGCCCGACGTCACAGCGTCTCAGTCAACAATGGTTAGCAGTAGCAATAGAAAAAAGAGCCAATTCAATTGCAATTGAAACGGAAGTTTTAAATCTAGCCGACATGAACACATAATGTTTTACAAAAGAGGCATAAGCTGAACATCATCATCATCGTCTACCCTAAGCTATATTACAAGCAAAATGAAAAAGAAAAATCCTAAGTGTTGCTAGCATCTCTTCTTGGCTGGACGCTCCATCTCTTCAGGAAGTTCTCCAATTGTCACATACAGTTATTACACCGAGAGGAGCACCATTCGAAGTACTTTGAACAGCTGCATATTGGGTATTTCCATTCAACGTAACTCTAAGCTCTAGACCAGCAAAAACATGCATACTGTCATGATACAATGTTTCATCTCCGCATTGTTGCTTCAGTTTTTTATTTTCCAGGGACTTGAGCACTCCATAAGTAACAGTTCCGGCAACAAACAAGAAGACAGTTGGAGTAAAAACTGGGTATAGATACTTGACCACGAATTTGTCCCACTTCTCTGGTAGAAAGCCTGAGAATTAAAAGAAAGATGAAATTTAATCTTGAGCCGAGATAAACAACCAGATACTGAACATTATTATGCATCTTGTTTCTAGTCTTGCATCCGATCATTGTTCAAATAAACGGCACACAAAGCGGGGCTACATGTATCCAAATTGATGAGGAGTTACCAACTCTTAAACACAGATATAATATGGAAACTTCAAGGCAGAATTTTGTGCAGATATTCATTTTGAATTGTTTAGTGTTACAGTTTTTGTCATGTAATTTAGCATATAAGAGTTTGCAAAACCACTACCAAAATTTTAAAAGGAAAATCATATTACTTGATGAATATGTCAATTGCCAGCTTACTTAAACAATATCAAACTGATAAAATTTTAAATGATCTCCTGTACCCCTCAAACCACTTGGGTATTGGTGGCAAATTGGCAATAACTCATTCGACCTGTTCATATAAAAAACTGTTTCAAACAGTTTTTCATGATCACAAGAGATGTAATATGTAGACAGCTTATGCGAATAAAGTGATCTTCATGATTCAAACCTACGCCCTTCCACTTGGGCAGATGAAGCATCATCATCCCAAGTTTCACTTATTTAGTACTAAATACTTGTCCAGTTGGTTTTAGATTCCAACGATTTGGCTTGGCTTCACATATCGACAAACTATCACGTGCACATAAGATGTAAATGGGCATGCCTTATCTGGCCAGTCATTCAAAACGATATCATGTTGCCCCCAATTATATCAATATAAGTAACAATGTAATGGATGCACAAATAGCAAGATCTTTCCTTGGGAAGAAAACTGTTTATAGCTAGCTATTACCTAGACTCGGCGAGTTAGGCCAGAGCTGCTGGCATTATACCATCCAAATGACCTTCTCAACTCTCCTAAGGGCAAAGAATAATGGTACTCCCACACCTTAAGCTAAGGGCGAACATTTTAACTTGCAATCCCAGGAGCCAATATAACGGGAATGAGTCAGCGCATTAAGTAGAACAATTAACATTGTAAAGAACGAATCATTTGACAAGCCATAATATCCTGGTAATTCTGTAATACAACAATATTAAACTGTTTTTACCTTCCTTTACAAGTGAAAATGCAGCAGAAAGGTAATACGGCAACAACCTTACTAACACTAGAAAGTTGGTTGAGGTATTTTATCAAACACATGACGTGCCTACGTTAAATTTCTTAGCTTACCGTACAGGTTGGTGAGATTGTTCAACAGGAAAGTCTCTGGTTGGGAGACGGTTTTGAGTATAAGGCAGTGAAGCTTCTTTGCTTGGATTTGGTTGTGGTCAGAGTTTGAGTAACGAACAGTAGTAGTTAGATACCAATATCTATGACCAGTAGCAGTAGGCAGTGAATCCTAACTTTTTGTGCAAAAATCCCCAATATGTACAAATTGAAATTGCAACCCTAGTTCGATCGATACCAGCGTTCTAGATCAAGAGAGAGAGAGAGACCTTCGTCACCGTACGGTGGCAGTGGCGGTGGTCGAGACCTTCGTCAGCGTTCTAGATCGATACCAGTGATTGTGGTTCGAAGCTCGTCGGCGCACGACCATCGTGGAGGCGTTTTCTTCGTCGGAGTCGTCTACACGAGTGGTGGTTAGCGGTGGATTGGGTTGGGTTGGGTGTCGGCAGTCGTCTTCTCCTTCTTCTGTAAGCGGAGGAAGGAAACGGAGATTTTGGGTTTTTTTTTTGAGATTTTCGTTTTTTAGATTGGAACTCCCCAAAACGACGTCGTTTTGGGTAGGTAGTGGATGAAGTAGTGGAAATAGGTAGTGTACGTAGACTTTCTGTTTTCCTCTTGAGCGGGGAAGAATTAAATGACAATCATCTCTCCTACTCGATCCAATGTAACTCAATTGAAGATTCCCTTAGTGTTTCATGTGGCAGCCAAGCGTAGTGTTCAGCCTAGAAGATCAGACTCCTTTCGTCTCTCATGTCCACCATATCACCATTGTTCACCATCCACCAATGACTACCCTCCAAGTGGAAGTTACAAATTTTATTCACCGACAAGAGGTTGCAAATAATGATTTAGTGCGACAATATTTTGATTTTATAACAACAAATTTGGTCTTTGACAGTAACTAGTAAGTAATGACGACACTTGAAATACTTGCTTAATACCGTGTATACTAATAGGAGAAAGTTATGATACACAAGCTATACCGTATGTTTAATCACAATATGTGATTTTCATTATGTCGATTTTTGATTTTCTGATGCATATTTATGATTCTAGTTACGACTTGTACTTTAAAATTTACCTGTTGAACAGGTCATTAGCAGATTACTCATAATCAAAAAAATATTGTTATTATGTAACCATAAATATCCGTACTAGAATCCACAATGTGTCGTACCAAAGGAAATGGATTAAAATATTTTGTAATAAGACATGTCTAAAATACCACAAATTCAGTAATATAACCAAATTTGTTATGACAACACCATAAATTGACGTTTTCATACCCACAACGTGTCGTATAAAAAAATTCAATCAAAATGTTCAGTTAACGATAGTTATAATTGGCAAAATACCATATCATAATTAAATAATAACCACAATTGTTATAATAAAATCATAAAGAGTTATAATTGGCAAAATACCATATCATAATTAAATAATAACCACAATTGTTATAATAAAATCATAAAGTGGTGTTACCCTACCACAACCTGTCGTATTTTTTTTTGTGATGATATATTCCATTACAAAATGAAAATATGTCATTGGCGAGTATATTTCTAGAATGATTGATCAAAACTGTTAGAATATTAAGTTATACGATATTCAGTATTATCATCAAAATCAAAGATCATCAAATATCGACAACTGCATAATCGAAATACATTTAAGGCATTCAGATACATTAAAGTCTAATAATGCATCATACAAGTCCCATCTAAGGCATTTTTTTCTGATTGGAACCGTCTCTCTTTTACATAATATGAATAAATCATATGTACCAAGAATGAAGTTGATCACTTATCGTTAGACTCTTAATCAAACGAAAATATCATTTTATGATTGAATTCAGGTGCCGATGAAGGGCTTTCTAAACCCGATCGAGCAAAAAATTTACGTGAATTATTTAATCAACAAGCATAACGAAATCAATGATTTTGATCGTTATTATTGTGTTGCGGTTACAAGTCTATCGTACATTCAGCTACAACAGAAAAATTAGTTTCATATAAAGTATATTAATTGTACAAATTCTAAATGTTGTTTTTTTAAGGAAAAATTCTAAACATTGTTACCAAGTATATTTATAAAATGATCTATTAGAACCGTTAGAATGTGAAGTCCTACAATATTCAACATTGTCATCAAAATTAGAAATCATGGGATATCGACAAATATGTAACCAAATGACATTTAACTTGTCCGAATGCATTAAAGTCTATCGTTAATTGTGGTACGACATATTTTAGTCTTGCTACAGAATATTTGGATTAATTAATTTCTTTCGGTACGACACATTGTGGTAAGCAAATACCAATTTTTGGTGTCATCATAAAAGTTATGGTTATGTTATATACTTTGTGGTCATTTTTTGGAGAGAGTGAGGGAGGAGAAAACAATCGGTTATCTGCTCAGACTTTTTTTATTTTATTAATTAATTTAATAAATTGGTGGTTCAGATCATTCACTTTTAAATTCAAGAATTTAAAATCATGATGTGTACGATACACCCCTTAATAAGGGAGGTGTATTACAGGACTTCCCATAATAAGCACTCTACTCTTAACACTCACATCACAACAAGTACAGTGAAGGAGACACAAGGAGTGCACATGCAGGCCACGTGACAATTTCCGTCAAAGAAAGCGGGTGGGTACAACCGTTAGCAATTGGTCTAAAGTGAAAAGGACACAAACTTAAGGGATAGCATGCTAAGGGATAACATTGTCATATTATTTACTTGAGGGACAAAGTGAGATAAAGCGCATACTTAAGTAGGAAAGTTGTAATTACTCCTTAAGAGGGAACGGAAATTTCACCAGCCTCTCTCCACTGCAAACCTCTGTTCTCCCCCTCCCCGTTCCCGCCGTCGATCTCTCTCTCTGTCTCTCTCTCGCACAACAATGCAAGACAGAAGATCCAGTACCACCACAGCCACCACCACCGCCTCCAACGCCATACCAACCGAATCAGAGAACTCATCCACGGCCGTCGATTTCGCTGACAAATTGCCTCTCCAGCTCATCCAATCCGAGACAATCCCGCCTGCGCCGATCCGATCCGAATCCGCCGTCGACTGGTTACCGGACTTCTCCGGGTACTCATGGGTCGCCTACGGAGCCTCCTCTCTCCTCGTGATCTCTCACTTCCCCTCCCCTCTCTCCCAAGAAGAAACACTCATCGGTCCCATTTTCCGCCAGGTCTTCCAGCTCTCCACCGACGCTTCGGCCCTGGTTTCTTCGGTCTCATGGTCCCCTGCCATGCCTTCTGTTGGTGACCTCGCTGTTTCTTTGGATAACTGTATCGGCTTGTTTTCCCATAATTCAGGCGTTTCTGATGGTAAGTCTAGTTTCAAGCTCTGTTTATTCCAGTTGTTAGGTCATGTGTAGTAGGTGTTATCGTGAAAGATAACTACTTTTGTCTTGCTAGGTGTATGATAGATGTATCGATGGAACGAATTTTAAAATGTTGTCTGCTTCGTCTAGATTATTTAAACACCGTGTATTGAATAGGTTGTGAGAAAACGTTTGCGAGACAGCTACAATAGGGACCGCACTCTATGATGTGAAAGGTTGAATAGATAAGAAATGCTAGCGTCAAAGGAGTATTACTGAAGTGGGAATGTGGAGATGCATTGAAAATCTAGGAAATAGGAGTTTCGAGAAGAATGAATTCTGAGATAGTGGAGGTCCAAGAGGTAGCAATTACTGATACTAAATGTGGAAAATCAATTGATAGCCCGTGTAATGAAGCTGAATACCTCTTTCTAAATGATTTTTGTAAATAAGATTCTTGAACAAAGAAGTTGATCTTTGTTAAACAAACTTTTCTAGACTCATAGAGATTTGGGTTTTGATCTTTGGAGAATGGAATATGTAGTATGTAAATTGATCTTGTTGTATGTGGGATATGGTAGTGCAATGGCGTCAAAGTGTTTGTAGATCCACGCTAATGATGGTCATTGGTCACCGTGGTAAGAAGGAAGAATGTGTTTGAGCTTTTGTTTAATGGGACTATCATATTAGCACAGACTATCATAATCGCGATAGCTGATAGGAATCCCGGTTCGGCTGCCAAGCTTAGAAAGCTCTCTCTCTCTCTCTCTCTCTCTCTGTAATGTAGTTTTAATGATGGTCACCGGGGTAAGAAGGTGGAATGTGTTTGAGCTTTTTGTTAAATGTGACCATCATATTACCATGGTCTATAACAAATGGAGTGAGTTATCACTACATTAAACACAAAAGAAATTGTTTTCCGTTATTTATATGTTCCAGGAACGGTATTCATTTTTTCCCCTAAAAATTGGAGAAAGACTTTCACAGTTTTCTGAGGCAGGGACATCGAAAAGATGCTCCGAAGGAGTTTTTCAATGGGTTAGCTGTGTTTGGCTTTAACAAATTTGTTTGCTAGGATGATTATTGCTTTGCTAAATGGGAAATGGTTATACTCTTTCCTTACCGTGGGACAAGGGTCGAACATCTGGAAAAATAAAAATAAGTCTTCACAATAGTGATGCAACTTTGAAGTAGTACAAAAATGAAATGAAAGGCATGGTTGGTAAATACGGTTGACATCATTTACCACTTGAACAAAAATATTACTTATACTGTATTTCAGGAATAAGATTTTGATATCTTCATTGATACATATAGCTCTGTTTATTCCAACTTTTAAGTTACGATGAGTAGAACTTATCGTGGAACATATCTACTAAACTTTTGCTAGACAGCTACAATATGGAGCACGCTCTATGATACAAAAGGTTGAATGGATAAGAAACAACACGTTTGTGAAAGGAGTATTGCTGAAGTGAGTTTGTGGAGTGCGATGCATCGAAAATCTAGGAAATAGGAGTTTAGAGAGAAATGAATTATGAGATAGTAGAGGTCCTAGAGGTGGCAATTATTTGATATTAAATATGGAAAAAAATTAATTGATTGTCCCACGTAACGAAGTTGAATAATTGTTTCTAAATGATATTTGTTCAGATAAGTTGATCTTTATTAACAAAGTTTTCTAGACTCAGAGAGATTTGTGTTTTGATATTTTGAGAATGAAATATTTTAATCTGTAGATTGATCTTGTTTTATGTGGAAAATGGTGGTGAAGCAACGGCGTCATGGAGTTTGTAGATCTGCGTTAATGATGGTCACCGTGGTAAGGTGGAATTTGTTTGAGCTTTTGTTAAATGGGACTATCATATTAGCATGGACTAATCATATTCGGGATAGGAATCCCATTCGGCTGCCATGCTTAGAAAGCTCTCTCTCTCTCTCTCTCTCGTAATGTCCTTTTAAGGTGATGACATTATGTACACATTCGTGTACTACATGTAAACATGCAGCTACATACGTGTTATTCTCTATACATTTAGACATTTCCAGCTTAGTATTAGTTATCAGATGGCATTTTCATGCAATGCATGAATATTAAACTCTTGCTTTTATTCCCTTGTTTTTGTTTGTTTTAAAATGTTGAACTTCCTTACTCATATTCAGGTTCTTTTTCTTGGAGCCAGAATGCAGTGCTTGTGCAATCTACGAAAGTAGAAACCATCAAATGGACGGGCTCTGGCGATGGGATAATTTCAGGTGGTGTTGAGGTGATCCTGTGGAGAAAGAACAGCAGGTCCTGGCAAATAGCTTGGAAGTTTAAAACAGAACTGCCTCAAACTCTGGTTTCTACAACCTTCTCTATTGAAGGGCCATCGGCAACGGCTTCTTTGAATACACGGCATGCTGAAGAATCCTCATCCGGGGCCAGTGAGGCAAGCAAATGTGTGTTCGTGTGTTATGGTGATGGAAAGTCTAATTACATGAAAGCAGAGCTATGCCATCCTATGCCTGTTTCTATGATTCAATGGAGGCCTCTAATAGGAAGCCAATCAACACTAGACGTTAGACATCCACTGAGGCATGTATTGCTAACATGCTGCCTAGATGGAACTGTAAGGTTATGGAGTGAGATTAATGATGGGAGGGTTAGAAGAATAGGCAAGGACACCAGTGATCAGAAATCCACGAGAAGTTCGTTCCATGTTGCTGCGGTAATTGAGATTAACCGAACAATGGATGGAACTCTGGGCTCTGACATATTTGTTCGATGGGCAGCAGACATTGATGGTGTGCTCACAGCTGGTATAGCAGCCAGCCAATATTTTACATCAGGAGGTCGTTATCAGCATGAGAAGGCTGGAAGGTGTGAATGGTTAGTTGCATTTGGGCCTCATATGTTGGTGACATTCTGGGCCATTCATTGTCTTGATGACATTTCCCCAATGAGGTATCCACGAGTGACTTTATGGAAGAGTCAAGAATTAACAGGTGCTAAATTGGGAACAAGTGATATACTACTAAATAAAGTTGTTATCCTGAGAAATGAACACTTTGGTCCACCAAACCTGTGCTCTTTGCTTTGGTTGTCTCCTAGTAATTCCTTATGCTGGTCACAGTGTTATACTCATATATCAACTAATGCGGAGGGGTGCTTAGATAAATCTGGGAAGGAGAATATTTTGTCATGTAATGCCGGTGGAATTGTAAATATAAATGGTCATACTGGGAAAGTTATACAAGTTGCAGTGCATGCTAATAGGCTTGAAACGGAACTTGCTGTTTCTTTGGATACCAATGGATTGCTTTTATTTTGGTCAGTTTCAACCATTTCTAATAGCGTTACGGGGCTGCCAACTTTGAATCCAACGTGGAAACTTTCTGGAAAACTTGTAATGCAGACCAAATATTCAAGCTTGACGTGGGCACCCTCAGTTTTAGATGAGGACACACTTCTTCTTATGGGACATGATCAAGGCATTGATTGTGTCATGGTTAAGATTAGCAGAAATGAAGAAGAGAAGATGCTATGTCACAACTTGTGCACTATCCCTTTTACTGATCACTGTCATGGAAACAGGCCCACCAATATCTACTCAATTCCTTTGCCTTCAAGCTGTAAGAAAACTTTTAGTGTTAACAATTTTCTGCTCTTAGCAGTATGGAAGGAGAGCTTTCAAGCTTTGTCATGGAAAATCGGCATCCATTCCTGTGATTTGGATGGAAGTGCTTGTGGATGCAATTTCGACTCTGAAAATGCTGTTACAAACGGTTCTTGGGCATTCAAAAGTAATTTTGCTGGTAAGAGATATTGTATTGATGTTGATCCTTGCTCTTCGTTAATGCCAGATCCACACAAGACGGATGAGATCATTAGTTTTGCCGTCGTTTGTCCTAGCATTTCTATTCTATCTGAAAAACAAAATTGCATTCCTGTTGATGAATTGTGCTACAATTATTGGGCATATCACATGGCCACAGGTTGTGCCAATGGTAGTTTGAAGCTATGGAGAAGTATGTCAGGTAAGCAAATGAACTCGAAAATGCAGTGGGAACTAGTTGGTATACTTGCTGCACATCAAGGGCCCATCACATCAATATCTCTAACTGATTGTGGCCGAAAGATAGCAACCTTCTGCCCAGGCCCTTCAAATACTTCTAGCACTGTTCATATATGGGAAACTGTGCACCTTGCAAGTACAGGCAAATTTTTACTCGAAGATACATTATCTCTTGATGGAGAAGTTATTGCTTCAAATTGGTTAACTCTGGGGAGTGGCCAGGTCATACTCGGAGTTTGCTTACAAAATGAATTGCGGTTTTATGCAGAAAGACTGAGTGGTGCTCAGCCCCTAATGAAACCTGGAAAGTCTGTAGAAGGAAACAATTGGTTATGTATTGCATTTGCTCGTACGCACCCTGATATACGCGATTTCCTCTGGGGCCCTAGAGCCACAGCTGTGGTTGTTTATGATAGCTATTTTTCTCTCTTCAGTCAGTGGTTATTATTGGCTGATGAAAAGCATCAGGCTAAGTGTAATTCAGGAATTAGCAGGAATAATCTCATTTATGGTGACAGTAGACCACGTAACGATATGCTTGATGCAATTTTTGTTGCTTATGATATTTGTGAATCCAAAGAATCAACAGCAGAAGACAATCAGGAAGAAGGGCTGTCCACACTCCCTGTGAAGATGAATATAACAAATGATGTTCTATCAAGCATATTTTTAGCAAGTGCTCAGCAGAAGTATAGTTTGCATACCAAGATTGATTTCTGTAGTGTGCAAGGTGTCGCTGAGAAGTTACGGGGATCGCCAGTTGTCTATCATCCTGAGGCACTTCTAATGAATATTGCTACAGGTATTTCAATGTAATAAATGTATCAGCGAATTAGCTGTTTCTTTTGGGAACTTCTAAACTCATCTCCCAGTTCAGTATACTTGATTGAAAGTTTGAATAACGCTAGGACAAGTTGGAAAACCATCTAGTGGATGCTCATATGTCTGTCTCTCTCTCTGTATTTACGCATACATATGGATTTGTATTTGCGTATCTATCAATCTGAATTTGACTAGTATTTCTTCTCAATTCATTTACATTGTACTGGCCACAATGCATTTAGCACTGTCATCTTAGCTGTAGCGTTGTGATTGTCTTATAGCGTACTTCGCAATTAGAATACAACTGTTCACTTTGGGGACAAGTTTTATTCTTTGACGTAGTTGTAGAAGAATGTTGAACACGTATTGGATTAGGAATCTATGTTGTGTTTAAGATAGCAGTCTTGTCATCGTCCATCTTTAAATTCAAAAAACTTCTGCAGATCAGGTAATTTCTAGTTCTTTTCTAATGACAGCCATTCATGCATAGTGGTGGTATCTTTTGCTGCAAACATTGTAGCAGGTTGTCTGTGGGAGAAGAGCAAACCTTTCTGTTGTATTATTGTGCTCAACCAAAGACCTTTCCATTTGTTTTTCTTTGGTATTTTCTTTATCCATTTGAAGTTCTATGTGCAACTTCGTCATCCACCTGGTGTTTAGATTTCAGCTCTCTTTGTGTAGACTGTAGAATATGTTCTTTGCATTTATATTTGAACGCTAGAAATACTTGTGTGCTCACATTGCACAGAAACAATCTTTGGATAAGTGTTTTCCTTCAGATACTTTAATGTAATTATTTATTTTGTTCCTGTTCAGGCAACTGGGAACGTGCATTCGTAGTTCTACGACAGCTTGTTGACTATTTCTCCTCTAGTGACCCTTCTGTGACAGGATATGCTAAATCTAAGCATGCCATTCCACTGGTCCACCTGTCAAATTATCTTGAAGGAGTTCGGTCAACAAAAGCGAGCGATAAAGCATTTCACTGGAGTGAGGATGCCTCCTTGCAGATTCCTAAAAGCTTGAACCAATTTACCAATAGCTGGCAGTCTGATACTTCTGGTCACACTTTCACTTCATCTTCAGCAGAATCTGAACTTAGTGCATGCTTTGAAGCAGCTCAGAAGTTATATGACATGACAGCTATAAGCAACACAGAAAAGATACAAATTCTTGCCATTATTGATCTTCTCTGTGAAGTTGTTAATCAACAATCTGCTTCCGCTTATAACAGTCTTGATGAACCTGGCCGAAGGTACCTCTGACTTTGTTCTTTAATTAATATGGGTACCGAGATTTTAAATGTTCATGGTCATTTTGGGAAGAGACCACTGCTAGCTTATGCCCTTACAAATAGCAATTTTCATTTCATCTTACTAGAAATTTTTTTAACAAGTCTTACGAGATGCTTATGACTTTGGGTTTGGTGCCTTTATGGTTTTGAATTATTGTATGGAGCTAAACCAAGTAAAGTTCTTTGCTTGTTGTATGTGTGCAATTCTATAGTGGTTTTGTTCATTTCCATCTAGCCTGCATATCTATCATTCTCGCTCTTGATGCTATAGTTGTGGTCAGTTTTCATGATTCTTTCTCGTTCTAATTTTTTATCTTTCTTCCTGTAGTTGATATATTTTATGTGCTATACTATTGTTTGGTCTAGGTTTTGGGTGGCTGTGAAGTATCAACGGCTATATTTTTGCCGAAGATTTTCTAGATCTGCATCCTTGAGCGAGTTGGCTGTTGACTCCGGGCTATTTGTTTGGGCTTTCCACTCTGATTGTCAAGAGAATTTGTTCAGTTCCCTTCTGCCTAGTGAACCATCTTGGCAAGAAATGCGGAATATGGGTGTTGGATTTTGGTATACAAATGCAGCACAATTGCGATTGAAGGTAATAATTAGAGTTAATTTTGGTTACCTTCTTTTTTCCAATAAGATGTTTCTTGTTTTCTGCTCAAGTGATTGGCGGTTTTCTCCCATGAATAAAAATATGGAGGGAGAAGAGGTTTTCCCATTTCCACATCTTTCCATTGTGTTGGCACTTCCCGTGCCTGTTTTACTTAGGGTCACCATTGGAAATGCAACGGCAGCTTTTTCTGAAAGAATGGGCTCAGTTATTTAAGTTCTATATCATACAACTTCCCTGACTTTGACCAGGTTCTTATATTGCAGATGGAGAAGCTGGCTAGACAACAATATTTGCAAAGTAAGGATCCCAAAGCTTGTGCACTTCTATATATTGCACTAAACAGAATTCAAGTTTTGGCTGGTCTCTGTAAAATTAGCAAAGATGAGAAGGACAAGCCATTGGTGGGATTTCTTTCACGCAATTTTGAGGTATTGTGTTGATTTGTTGACATCAATAATTTCTCGAAAAATAGTTTCATTATCTAATGCGCGTAAATGGTTTGATTTATTTAGGGAAGTAATATCGTAATCATTTAATCCTTCTCTTGGGGCCTTGGATGAACAACGTGATTGCATATTGTTTAATTTGCTTCTTTTATCTTTATCAACTTTTGTCTTGCCTATTGGAGTCAGACTCCAAAACACTAAGAGGCTTGTCCCCGAAAATGTCACCTTCATGTTTTTCGAGTTCGTGTTATGCATTTTGCTTATCGGGCACAGGGTGTAGCTTCTCGAGTTCTATAGTTAGTTGAAATTTTATTTGTTACAGCTAATGAGCACTCACATGGAGTCAATTTTACAGGAGGATAAAAACAAAGCAGCTGCTTTGAAAAATGCTTATGTTTTAATGGGAAGACATCAGCTGGAGCTGGCTGTTGCTTTCTTTTTGCTTGGCGGTGATGCCTCTTCTGCTGTTACTGTCTGTGCAAAAAATCTCGGTGATGAGCAGCTTGCTCTTGTAATTTGTCGCCTTGTTGAGGGTTGTGGTGGGGCATTAGAGCGTCATCTTATACTAAATTTCTTGCTTCCATCTGCAATTGGAAAAGGCGACTCCTGGATGGCAAGCTTTCTAGAGGTGCTGAGTCGTAAATTTGTCCATCAAGGGATATCGTTCAGGACTATGGATTTGTTTAAAACGTTTGATTAGTTTTCTGCTGTGTAAAGTCCATTTTAACTCGTTTGTTGTTTTTTTCTCTTTTTTGCAGTGGGTATTAGGGAATCATGCACAATCCTTTTTGAGCATTCTTGGTGTTCAAAAGGATTCACCCATCAATAGCTCGGCCCTCTTATACAATCATACTCCTTTTCTGGATCCAAGCATTGGTCAATACTGCCTAATGTTGGTAACCAAAAATAGTTTCAAGAATGCTGTTGGAGAGCATGATGCTACAGTCCTGGGTAGGTGGGCAATTTTGATGAGTACTACAGCCCTTGACAGATGCGGCCTGCCTGTAAGTTTATCTAAACGTTGTTGTTTTCTGGCTTATGGTTTATAAGGTGCTTTTCTTTAGTTTCCCTTTATGTGCTGTTAACATTATGAGGCACTTAAGTAATCTCTTGAGACAAGTTTGTCGTCATTGTCTGCAAGTTGGTGCATTATTTGCCTGATCTTTTAACGTCTTCTCTATCTTCTGACAGGGTTCAAGTTTTTCGCCCTTTGACTAATTATTCTTGTTTCACTAACGCGTTGAGAGATATGAAATATATTTTAGTTGATTTGAGCTTAGAAAACTTTGTATTTTGTTCTTCCTTTGTGTTTCCTAATTGATACCAATTAATAATGATAGCAGAATTATATTTTTTGTGATATGAAGTCTTTTTTACTCAAGTGTAAGATAGAATGGCTGTTACAGTTTTACTTCAGAGTCAATCTATTGTCCCTTCAATTCCAGTCCTCTAGAATAGTTTTTGTTTATCTGATAGATGTTGCAACTGAATTAAGGTAGAATGTTTTCCCAGGTTTGGCAACCATGACAAATTCAGCCTGATTTCAACCCAGGCACCAATTTGGTAGATAGAAAACTGACCATTCTTCAGTGCCATTGATAGCTAAAGCCTAGGACTTAGATTTAAGCTCGTTATTGACGTATTGAAGGTGAAAAAAAATAGAAGCTGAAATTCAATGAACCAGCTTTTGGATCCAAAGGAACAAGCAGGACAGCTAAGGACAGAATTCTCCGCATGAGCTGCATGAAGCATCATATTTCAGGAATGGAATGTGAGAAATGAATGAAGCAGTTGTGTCAGTCTCTGGCTGTGGCATATATTTGAAGCTCTCTGACAGGGCATAATAATATACACATAAGTCTAGCTCACGACTTCCTCCAGCATAGCCACCTAAGAAGTACAAACACGGGCACTGGACAGATACGACACTACTCAGAGATGCAGACATGAAGATTGTCAAAAAAAAAAAGAATTCAAGAGATGGCATGGCAAGGATTCAACAAGTAAATAAATTCTATATTTCATATTTATAAATACACACAATTCAAATTAATAACTTCATCTCTCACGTTAAAAGTGCATTTCTATTATTTTAGATATCTCTAAAAACGAACTCAAAGTCATAGGTCATTGTTAAAATGCTTGAAGGATAAAGGATTAATAGGTATAAATTCCTATGGTTCTAGTTTTAAGCTGGCAATGTAAAATGGTGAAATTGGATCGTCTTCTCCTCCTGACCTAACAGTTTCACATCATATGGGAGTTGGAGCTGATTCGTATTCATTGACTCCTATCCATATGGGGATGAAAGAAATGCCTGTGCTCTGCTACAAAACCAAAGTTGGTCATGTTTACTTGTATGTTTGTGAGAAGTTGTACCATTCAAAAACAGTTCCATGCTACGTTACTGTTAGATTTCTTGGAGGGTTCCAACCTAAAACCAATTGGCCATAGGTGGAGTAGCCTCTAGAATTTATTAACCAAGCTTGGGTGGCTTAGATGAGCGATGTGGGACAAGTCTAACACTCCCTCTCACGTGCAGCCCGGATGCACGTGGAGGTGACTGACCAGGAGCTGACTGACTGACTCGGGCGACGGAGATGACAGAGACTTTCCCAAGAGAGGTGAGGCCACCCAAGACCTAGCTCTGATACCATGTTAGATTTCTTGGAGGGTTCCAACCTAAAACCAATTGGCAATAGGTGGAGTAGCCTCTAGAATTTATTAACCAAGCATGGGTGGCTTCGATGAGCAATGTGGGACAAGTCTAACACTCCCCCTCACGTGCAGCCCGGATGCACGTGGAGGTAACAGACCAGGAGTTGACTGACTGATTCGGGCGACAGAGATGACAGAGACTTTCCCATGAGAGGTGAGGCTACCCAAGACTTAGTTCTGATACCATGTTAGATTTCTTGGAGGGTTCCAACCTAAAACCAATTGGCAATAGGTGGAGTAGCCTCTAGAATTTATTAACCAAGCTTGGGTGGCTTAGATGAGCGTTGTAGGACAAGTCTAACACTCCCCCTCACGTGCAGCCCGGATGCACGTGGAGGTAACAGACCAGGAGCTGACTGACTGACTCGGGCGATAGAGATGACAGAGACTTTCCCACGAGAGGTGAGGCCACCCAAGACCTAGCTCTGATACCATGTTAGATTTCTTGGAGGGTTCCAACCTAAAACCAATTGGCCATAGGTGGAGTAGCCTCTAGAATTTATTAACCAAGCATGGGTGGCTTCGATGAGCAATGTGGGACAAGTCTAACAGTTACATGCCAACAACTCCTGTTTAGCGTGATTCATAATTTTATGCACAATGCAAGTATTGGAATGGCCTACTTATTGGATGAATGATGATAATGGGTTGTCATATAATTGGTTTATTTTTCCTTCTAAAAGGTTCTGTTTGTGGCCACTCTATGTTGCATAATTTTGTGCCCTGGTAGGTGTTGAACTGATCTATTTTTAATGCATTTGAAGATCGAAGCTTTGGAGTGCCTTTCAACTTCTCTGAGCAGGATTGGGGTTTCAGATCAAGGAAGCATGTCAGATATTGAGAAAACTGAAGTTCCGAACAAGATGCTAATGCCATTTCCATACAATTCCTCCCATAACTGGATATCAGGAGATGTGTCTTTCCATATGGAGACACATGCTAAATTAGATTTATCAATGCAGTACATTTCAAAACTGTTAAGAGAGCATCCAAGCTGGCCGGAAAGCAAATGCTCTGAGTATGGGATTCAACAATACAACATGTTACTTGAAAATTATTACAAGAAGTTAATGGGAACGCTTGCATATCTTGAGCAAAAATTCTCTTTGAATCCTTGCCATCTGATTAACATGGTATGTAGTTTGTTGGCCCATGCATACACATCTCATTACGTCATTGTTTTGATGCACTCCGGTCCCCTGCTTTCTCTTCCAGAAGAGACTGATATGTTCTTTTTTCCCAATCCTACAGATTGTAATATTCCTGTCAAATAATGGGTTATCCCTTATTGGATACCATATATTGCATGCCTATGCTTCTCAATACTCCTCACAAGATAAGAGGCCTTTGTTCAAAGGTTTCCTCTTGTATCCCATCGAACCCATGCTACTTTTGAAGGCTACTGAAGAAATGTCCTGCTTATTTTCAAGATATGTTGTTTCCTGTTTTCTAACTTGCTCTCAGCCAAAACCATGCTCCACTGATAATAATGCTGCTGGTGAAAATAGATTTTACTTTCTGGCGGCTTGGAAGTTCTACTTGCAAGGTCTCATATCGTCTTTGTGGAGGTTGAGAGCCATAATAAAGTTGTCTTCTGGTTTTTGTGGTGAAGACGACATCAGGAAAACTTGCGTCATTCTTGATTTGTCCGAGTTTTGTGCATATCTTGCATCAGCTTGGCTTCAAAGGAGTTCTAAAGCTCTTATTCTGGTTGTGAAACCCCTTTTGCTCACATGTTCAAAAGGGCATGCTCCTAATGAAATCACCATGGCTGATCTGAAGATGCTCCTTCACCAGACTAAAGAGTTGCTGGCTGAGAAGACACTGAGTGATAACATGGGAAGTGCTGTCGGGGTGACAAAAGCAACACAGGACAGTCAAGGTGAGGTTATTATATCTACAATACCAGAAGAAGTGAGATGGCTAATCATTAGGGCTGCTTTGTGGGGACACGTATCTACTTTTCTGACGGATCACCTGAACTCATTATTTGAGAATAGGGAAGATAAATATTCTTTTGCTCGATTTTATAGACTTTCCTCCTCTCTGTCTAGCATGTCTGAAGCTGATGGGATTAATGCACCTAATCAAATGAGGCTGGTTTCAGTGGTTTTGGCCAAGTTATTGAAAACTACGTGTGCACTAATTTCTTCTTCTAGTACGAAACAGCTTGCATCATTTCTGCTGCAGAAAATGGAGGATGGATCCAATGAACCAGCTCTTACGTGGTTAGAAGGTTTCAGTGAGTCAAGTCCAAGAGCTCTCAATAAGCATCTTAGTCATGGTTTTGACAGTCAGGACGTGATGAACATTGGAAATGACTTGTCAGCATCTGAGCTCTTATGGAATTTTTTTTCTGATCCTAAAGTTATATCTGAAAGACTTGAACAACAGAGCTTTAAATGGCGACAGTATACTAAGCCAAAGCCCCCAAAAGAATGGAGTGACATGTTTGTGAGCGTCTATGGGGAGTTTATAGCTGAGGAAAAACAAGGAGGTGGTTTTGAGGGTAGTGAAACTGGATCACATTTACGAGGCCCATCTCCTCCAGACAGTAATTCTTTTCCAAGCTCTGTACAACCAAATATGATGCTTACTGAGAAGCTTTTGCCTTTCCAGAACCCTAAAGAAGTTTATAGGAGAAATGGAGAACTTTTAGAGGTACTTCTTCCCTGCTGTTATTCTTCTTAATCTACTGCTCTCACGACATATTCCTGTTAACTTTCCAGAGCTTCGTTATTTATCTCATGATTAATGAATCTTCATGAATGAGCAGGCATTGTGTATCAACTCTATTGATCAAAAGCAAGCTGCTCTTTCTAGTAACAAAAAGGTGAGACCGTTATAGCTTTCATCTAATTACTTGATGATGTGGTTATTTGGTGAAGATGCTTTTCTATTGCTCAATTTCCTTTGTTATATTCTGCTCGTCCACTTTCACATTTTGTTGGTAATGTGAATTCAAACTCAGGATTTAAAGTTAGTTGTGTGCAAAGAATAACCAAACAAAAATATGCTCTCTCTCTCTCTGTGTGGGGGGAATGTGGACACTAGTTTCATTATATGAATGGAGCACTATACTTGGAAATGAATTTCTTTTTGTTTTCATTTAACGGTATTATCTCCATGCTGAAGATTCTGTACGTATTTCTCATGATGTCATATTTTAATTCAGGGGATAATTTTCTTTAACTGGGATGATGGCCTACCTCTAAGAGATCATTCTAACTATATCTGGGCAGAGGCAGATTGGCCACATAATGGGTGGGCTGGATCAGAATCTACCCCGGTCCCTACTTGTGTGTCTCCTGGCATCGGACTTGGAAGCAAGAAGGGGGCACACCTGGGGTTGGGTGGAGCAACCGTTGGCGTAAGTTCTTTGGCAGGACCAGGGAAAGATTTAGCAGGTGGTGTAGCATTTGGAATTCCAGGTTATGCTGGTATGGGTGCATCCGGCCTTGGTTGGGGGATTCAAGAGGATTTTGAGGAGCTCACTGATCTACCTGCCACTGTGGAAAACGTTAACACAAGAGCGTTCTCGAGCCATCCTTCTAGGCCTTTCTTTTTGGTTGGATCTAGTAACACGCACATTTACCTATGGGAGGTATGGATTGCCAACCTAGATATACATTCTATATGGCTGATTGAAGCCTCAACCAAGGGTTGGATCTTGGAAATACAGAAACTCTGATTCAAACTCTTTCTTATGTTTGGGTTGCTATTCATATACTCAGTGAAAGCGTGGCAAAAAGTTCAATAGGAAGTAATAAAAGCATGGAAAAATTATTCTGTGCTCCAGGAGAAATGCTTCTCCTTTCACATAAGTGTGTGGAAGGAGCATTGCTCCTAGAGCTTAGAATAATCTCTCTAAAAGCATGCCTGGTCTTCGCAGAATTTGATTTTAATATGAAGTGGTACTGGTTACTGCCATAGGAATTGATATAGCCACTAACAAAGATTCTAATGAGTGCAGTTTGGCAAGGACAAAGCGACTGCAACATATGGTGTGCTTCCTGCTGCCAATGTACCTCCGCCATATGCTCTTGCATCCATATCAGCTGTGCAGTTTGATCAGTGTGGACAGAGATTTGCCACTGCTGCATTAGATGGAACAGTATGCACATGGCAGCTTGAGGTGGGAGGAAGGAGCAACATCTGTCCAACAGAATCATCTATCTGCTTTAACAACCACGCATCGTACGCAATATCTCTTCATTAACTGAAACACTCTATTTTGGTTCTATCAAAATAGCATACGACAAGTGTACCATATCTGCAAGTCAAAAACTAACAGTTGTGAGGCATAGCATTACAGCTGACATTTAAGAGTAAGCCTGAAGCCAAATGCTTGCTCTTATTGGCCGTCTACATGGCTGCAACAGTTGCACCTAAAAAGTCATACCCAACCTTTTCCGTTGGTCCTTTCATGTGGTGTTGGTTTCACAAGTCTTTTGCAACTCATTCCTTTTGAGCTGAAGAATTTAGTAGGTTGTTAAACATGATTTGATAGGTTTTTGGTTTTTGTGAGAGGCGATTTGATAATTTTCTGTCCAAAAAGAAGAAAATGCTTTTTATATGATTTGACTCTCTCTCTCTCTCTCTCTCTCTCTCTCTCTCTGTTATGAGTTGCTAGCAATGTTCTAAAAGTCGCTAGGCGCTAGTTGGGCGGTCGGCCACCTTCAAGCGATTAATTAGTGCATATTAATTAGTAATCGGCGATTAATCGTTAGTCAGACCTAATCGGATAGGCCCTACCAGCGATTAATCGGCGATTAATTCCTTGTTTTAGAACACTGATTGCTGGATGGTAGCTGTGAAACATAAGAACATCAGAGTCAAGTCATGCCATTTCCTCTATTTTTGGTTGGCACTATCTTTTTGCTGTTGTAATTATATCCTGGGACAATGCAGTTGTTAGAAAGTAGCTTTCCTGTAATTTTAGATTCTGGACCATTTTACGTCAAAGAGAGATCACATAAACTATGGAGCCAATGTTGTACTATTGATACTTCTAAGCTTAAATAGTGACAAATCATGATACTTTTTGCTCCAGGGATGTCACTTATGTTACTGCCAGTGGTTCAATCATTGCTGTTGCTGGGTATAGCTCCAATGGCGTTAATGTGGTTATATGGGATACACTTGCACCACCCTCATCTTCTCAAGCTTCCATCATTTGTCATGAAGGTTTGTTTATGTCCTGTGAACTGTTAGCTGCAAATCTGGTCATGTTTGTTATGTTTTTATCTTTGCATGGGATCCGAGTCTAATCAGTTATTTCCTTTCGATGTTGTTCGACGACTTAATCCAAAGAACTGGTAATGTTAGTATAGACCTATAGGTAAATACCATTTGTCGGTTGGACATGAAATTGATAATTTTGTTGGTGCTGACAGAATTTAGTAAGGAAAAAAAGAAAATTCAATGCGATTTTGTTTGATGTCACTTACATAGTTTTTCCAAGTGGGGGAGACAAAGGAAATGTAATGTAGAAGAAACGCATATCTTCTCTCTCTCTCTCTCTCTGTTGTTTGGGAAACAACTGTAGTATCAAAAGCGTCAATAATATTTTCTATTCATCTCCTATGCACATTTTCCAACTACCCTCAGCCATCGTGTAGAGAGAATCCTAATATTATTTTCCTTCTTTCAGCCATGATAAGTTTTGGGTATTGGACTTACTTTTGCATGTAAACTTGCTTGAGTAGGTGGCGCCCGCTCGCTTTCGGTATTCGATAATGACATTGGAAGTGGTTCTGTTTCTCCATTCATTGTGACTGGCGGTAAAGATGGTGACGTTGGACTTCATGATTTCCGGTACATAGCTACTGGAAGGGCAAAGAGGCAAAGACATTTTGGTAGTGGTGAACCAGACAACAATGCATCTTTGACCGCAGACGGGATGCTTTGGTATATACCGAAGGCTCACTTAGGTAATGAAACATTCTCTTCTATGGAGTTATGATTGAATCTTTGAATAGGATAAAAATATGCTAAATAAAAAGTTTTGGTTGATCTTATTGAAGGGAGTGTCACCAAAATATCTACCATACCAAATTCCAGTTTATTCTTGACTGGAAGCAAAGATGGAGATGTTAAACTCTGGGATGCGAAAACGGCCAAGTTAGTAATTCATTGGTCAAAATTGCATGAGAGACGCACCTTTCTGCAACCTAGTTCACGGGGCTTTGGTGGAGTCGTTCGGGTAATCTATTTTATTGCCCAAGTTGATTGCATGTTTTACTGTATATTTTCCATGTTGAAAGCATACAGTGTTTTTGGCTGTTAGCCTGTTAATCATGACCTAAATAATTTCTTATCCAATTATTTCAGGCTGGCATTACAGATATTCAAGTGATTTCTCATGGTTTTCTGACATGTGGTGGAGATGGTTCTGTAAAGCTGGTTCAGCTCAAAGGTTTTTCTTAAGAATTTTTTGTAAGTGAAAATCAGGTTCACCTAAGCTGACAGAAAGTAAAAGGAAGTAATTCTCAGAAACTGCCTAACCCATTAGATACAAGGGAGATATCCAATAGCTCCCACCAACACCATGCTTGGTTAATCAATAGCTTGTCCATTTCTACCCAAGCTCCACATCCGTATTTGGTCAACACGGTACATATCCCCTGGAAGATTTCGGTATTGGTTTTGTAAACACATAACCTCGGCAAATTTCCCGTGAAGCCAAAACGGAGCGATTGATTTTGTTGTACCCTACATCACTTAACTTGAGCTGAGTATACATCCTCTTTCCCGCCTATGTCAATCAAATGAGTTTGAATGAGCTGTAAACGAGAAGAGACTCAGAGTTGTTTGCAGTCCTAACTAAATGTTAGATTTTTCCTGTCCTTTTTAAGGAAGGAAACAGGGTGGGTGGAGGGAACTTAATTATTAAGTAGCTGAGCATTTGAATGGAGTTCATAGACCATATGAGCTAAAGGGCTCAATTAATGTATAGCATGCCCCAAACGATTGGGATAGGAGATTTTGCTAAATTTATTTATATGGGACAGACTGGATTTGGTGGAAAATTCATAAGAAAATAGTGAAAACTTTGATTGCTGCTTTTGTTTGTGTTAATAAATCTGAAATACTAACTTTGGAAGTTTTGCGTTTGAGTTACATTGATCAGGTAGACTGTAGGTTTTGCGTACATGGTTGTAAATCTGTCACTTTTTTGCAAGCTTGTTTGACTGTAGGTTTTGTGTACTAGGATTGCCTGGCTCGTTAAGAATATCTGTGCTGGATACTGTGGGCTATAATACCCATTGATTTAGGTTAGATAAACGGAAGCCCTTTACCATCTGGGGATGATACAGAGAGATGCTGCTGATTAAAACATCGCTGGACCGTCTGCTGAGTGGAGAGTGCAACCTAAGCAGGGAAAAAAAAGGAAGTCAAAAACTAGTTGCGTAAACGCATTTAATTCCGCACTTTTTGTCCTCTAAAAGTCTCCTAACTTTATTGTTGAAGGTTTTATATTATTTACTAGTAGGAGGGATGGATTCTTTTCTCTTCAATCCACCAGAATTCACCTACTACGTGGATTATGGATTCACCATGAGGATCTTCTATTCTTTTCACCCAAGGTTTGAAGCAACACTTGGACCATAAAACGTCACTTCCAGTCCTCCACAGGCAGGAAACGTGAATTGACATTAAACTATGGGCACCCACTGATTACCCCTTAATTTTCTCTTACTTTTGCGTTTGCAGAATTATGACTATCTACATGGCCTACTTGATTACCCTCTGTCCTCTTTCTTTTTCTAGCTCATTCCCTTCTTCTAGGAATTTTATACGAGCCATATATCACGAACCATTCGCGTACGATTAAGTTTCGGTTCACAACCCACTTGACTCCATTTGTTTGATATACTGTATATATTTGCATATGAGTAAATCCTAATAACATAGGACCTCTATCAAGTTGATCGGATATCAGTTATATTTTTGTAGAGCGTAATAGATGTTTGCAAAAGTTCCGATCGTCAAAGTAGGTTCGGAAAGGCCTCACAAACATTTTTAACAGGAACGGTCCCAATATATAATGGATTGAAGAGGATTCAAAAATCTTGTTTACATATTGGTAAATCAGTTAACTTAGATGAGCACCGTTTAACAATTTTTGTACCATGGGGTCCACGCGAGTAATATGTCTATAAAAGGGAGCCTAAGAAATTCTCGATTCGTTTTTTACGACACACTGTATATATGAATGGATATTGACGTTTCTTTTCAAGGAAGGAAAGTCGGTAGGAGTTGATTTGTAACAGCTTCCTTGAATTTTACTAGTAAAAAACTAGTCTATTTTGAGGTTCCTTGCAGTGTAGCCCTACTAATAACAAATGGAAAAACAAATTAATATAACTAGAGATTGTTTGGACCAGCTGTGAAATTTTGCTTTCCTCCAAAGTTGATTACTCCAATTGATTTGATTCGGTCCCTTTCATACTGCATCATCATCATCGATCGACACAAAGAAATAAGTACAAAAGTGTGAAAATATCCCACCAATGCCCTTCCTTTCAGATCAGAGCCAAATCCAAAATACTACTAGCACTACTACTCCACAATCATCATCATCTCTGCAAGGCACTTATCTCTTGTATGGGGCCCACCGTTAGCATTTGATTTGTTGTCAAGTGGACACGTGTACTGTGATTGAGCTGATCCAGTTAGTGCTGTTCAATAACTTTGAAGAGATTTTCTCCAGAGTGTAACGCCCATGGCTGTGACGTGGACAATGATGATAGATATCGGGCCTTGTTATTTGCAGTCACAAATTTTCTGAACGTAGTCTGTGTACCATATTATAAACAGGTGTGTACCATATTATATATACAGGTTACATTCAGGAAATAAGTGACTGCAAATAGCAATGCCCTAGATATCGGTCAACAATATACCACACGACGCCGTTTTAAGGACATGTGAACAAACACTTCAAACGACATCGCTCAAGGAATTGCGGGAAAAAGAAGTACTCCTACTAACGAGATAAACAAACAAACCGACAAGAAACGGAAAATGGTAGCTGAAAAACAAAACAAAAGGCGGGCCTGCTCTGGTCTTCTCTCTCTCTCTCTCTCTCTCTCTCTGACAGAGGATGAAGAGGTAATCGTGTCTTTGGAACTCAACAAGTGTAATCCTTTCTGTAGATTGGAATTCATTTCACACAGATCTAAATAAAACCCTCTTTCACCCAAATCTATTCTCTCTCTTCATTGCGATTCAATTCGTCTCTTGGGTTTTCTTACTCAGGTCCCTCTCTCTCTCTCTCTCTCTCTCCACGTATGTATATGAACAATTTTGTGTTTGGTTTTTAGATTTATGATTTCTTTTTATAGGGGTTGTAGTAATATCTTTGTCTTTGGATATGAATCATATGTGGAAATAATTTGTTTAATGGTTACCGTATTTTGTGCTTGTATGGATACCGTATTGTGCAATCATTGAAGGTGCTTCAACTGTGATTGATTCCTGATTTGTTTTGGAGAAAAAAAATCTGTTGTGGGTGATGACTTTTCTTGTTAATGGATTAATCCTGGTTCTATTCGATGACTCCACACCTTTTGGCTGTACTTTTTTGTTTTTGCTTTGTAAATAAACCCTCTCTGATCATCAATAATTGAGATTTGAGTTTCTGGTTCTTATTTTTGTTCTGGTGGTGTTTATTGTGCGCCTGATTTCATGTTTTGATCTTATGGGTCACGAGTCTACTTCATTGGATTACCGAACATTTGAGCCATCAGCAGTCAAATAGTGCAAAAATTTCCTCTTTGGTATGATTTTGCACCGTGATGCATAATATATATTACTGTGCAAAATACCGTTCTAGATAAAAGATGAGGGTTGTACGTTAGGTAGCGGACAAAAGACCCGTAAAATCCTTATAACATGAAAATTCCATTATGTTTAAGAAGCCATCGGCAAAGCTCAAAATCAAATTCATGTAAAGACCCCAATTCATTTGGACTTGAGGCTTGGTTTGGTGGTGGTGGTGGTGTTGTGAATATATCCATGTGGATAGTCATGTTACAAATGCAACACACCGGTACACGAGCATGAACATATAGGAACTGTTAAGATCCCTTTAACGGCTTGTGTTTTAAGTTGCTATGTTTTGATCACAATGCTCTATCTGTGAAGCCATTTTTACTATCCCGAAATACTTAGAGGCTGAATTCATTGAAGACCTGAAATGGTCAAAAGGAAAGCACATGATCACTTGGGCGTGAAACAATTGTTAAGGAACTTTAGTCTTGAAAAGGTCTTAGCTTTCGCTGCTTTCGGACTATGTTTTGGGTTTATTTTTTTGGTTTTTTGCTACCCTTGTATTCTACTATTTCATTATTTTTTCCTCTATAGGTGACTTTCGAGTACATGGGATCATCACTTGGAAAGCAATCGTACTGTTCCTGAATTATATTATTTTCTATTCGTTTGAAGTTAAGATTGTTAAGAACCATGTATGTTTGCATGTGCTTTACATATTGTTCGAGGGAGGTGGTAATACTTGTAGGAGGGAGCAGATCCTACAAGTATATATCCCTTTGCTTCTGCAAGCTTTAGCGTCTATATCCCTCCAATATGTTTCTGCTTTTAAACTACACCATCTTGATGTATCTGATTTTGCCTAATAACTGGCTTTGGATGCATTGTATTTGATGTTAAATCGTTCCTCACTCCCATTGTCCATACTTTTCTGAGAGATTCTTCATTATGCAGTAAAACTTGTTACAGTATGGGTGAGTGATGGCTGCAGCAGAAGCAAGGGCTGCTTGGCAGAGAACAGTTAACCGTTGTTTTGTTCAAGAAGATGCCAAAAGAGCTCCAAAATTAGCTTGCTGCCCCTCAGGATCTGCATCTTCCAAACAGGTTGATGCAGAACCTGCAAATCCGACGGATGGGCAAGATGATCCCAGTGTAGGTTTCATGCCTCTTAATAGGAACCCTTCATATTCCAATCTACCTCCCGAATCAAGATGGTGGCTGCAGATGCAACCTAATCATGGGTTCCCAAAAAATTTAACAAACGAACAGTTAAGTCCCTTGCAGGAAGAGATGGAAACTTTTGGACCTGATGGTGCAGACTCAATCTCTAAGGTGAGTGAAGTCAACCCACAACATGATGGACATCATAAGCCTTCACTTGACAGTTATAGTAGACCCACAGCAATTTGTATGAAAAAAGATCCTGAAGTCGAGCAGAAAGAGCTTAAGACTGTATACACTAAGAGTGCCCAAGAACCTCTTAATCTTGACAACTTGGGGGAATCTTATGAGTTATTGGAGATGGATCCTGTTGGATGCTCTAAGCAAACCAGTAGGAATAGTTTTGATTCAGACTATCCTTGGATTGGAGGTGAAAAAGCAGAGCCATGGTGGCGTGTAGCAGATGGAGATGAATTGGTTTCCATAGTTGCGCGAAGATCACTTGACCTTATAGAAAATTGTGATCTTCCCCGGCCTCAGAATACACATGTTAAAGGGGACCCATATGTTTATCTTGGTTATTTAGATCGTGATGGGATTTTACCCCCATTTAAGGATTTGAAGGCCCCAATGTCCAGTCCAACTGTTGGAACACCAGGTGGTCTCACCATAGGAAGTGCATGCGAGAAGCCGTGGGCCTCATTGTGGGAGCAATCACATAGTGGTTCAGATAAACGAAACAGGTAATGCTTGGATTATTTCCTCCTTCTAGCTCAACCATTCTCTTGTTAAATTCTTCCTTTGGCTTTCTCTATGTTTTGTGACATAATTGTTGCATTATCTTTTACTTGTTTCATAGTTAGCTTTTTTATGGACAAGAAAGTAAAATGGTGGAAGAGCACAAATTTGTGTGAAACTACTTGGGGATTTGTATGACACATCGACTACTTGGTATTGGCTGCACACTCTCCACTCTCTCGGATATAGGGAAACCTATCTTTTGTTAGGCCTTGAGAAAGCAGTTTCTGGTATGCCTTATATGTGGACTTATGCGACGTCACGATGGTGGATTGGGCTCCCTTTAGTTGAGGATTCGTGATCTATCTGCTTCTCTTCCTTCTCTTTTCCCATTGATCAATTTAGTGAAAATCAGGTAAAAAATTGCACATTTCACAAACTGAGCAGGGGATAATTAGGTCCCAAGCTCTGCAATTTTCCATGCTGGAAAGTCAAACAAGAAATATTATCTTGCCATGTATATGTGTCGAGAAAATGGCACACATTTGGCCATTTGGTTGGGGTCATTTCATGTAATGATATATATGAAGGAATTTGAGCACCATTGGATTATGAAATTATTCAGGCAGGTTAGACCTTATGCACGAGATACTGATGAGGACTATGTAATCAACCAATGCACCAGCTTTACTGTTTCCTCAATACTCCCTTTTGATTCTGTATTTACATTACTTATTCTACTTACGACTGATAAGAAATAAATAGTCCCTCTTGACAAGTTTCTTGCATTACTTGAACGTCAAAAGCTGTCTTTTACCTTTTTTGATAAATGTCTGAGATTTCGAAGCCATGTGGAAACAACTATGTGCCTCGAGTTTTTAAAATGTTGCATTGATGTTTAATTTCGGGATCGTAGTTGGGTTTGGGTTTGAATTTTGGTGCTAGTTTTCAACGATATCCATTGCTTTTAACATTATTCCTTATTTGGACTATGTGGTGGCTGAAGCAGTGATGGCCCAACCTTAAAAGAGATGACCGAAACACAAAATTATGACATGGATCCCAGCAAGGCTCAGCTATTGGAAGCCCTCCGCCATTCTCAAACACGTGCAAGGGAAGCTGAAAAGGCAGCAAAGGAAGCGTATGCGGAGAAGGAACACATTCTCAAGCTCTTTTTCAGACAGGCATCCCACCTCTTTGCCTACAAGCAATGGTTCCAGCTTCTGCAGCTTGAAAACCTCTACTGCCAGATAAAAAATACTAACGAGCCAATTTCTACCCTCTTTCCCGCAGTGCTACCTTGGATGCCTTTCAAACCTGTGAAACCGCAAAAGAATTGTCAAAAACCGGCAAAGGGAAAACAAGGGAAGAGAGGTCATTCTCGATGTGAGATTAGTAAGTTCTCTGTTGCCTTTGCATTGGGATTGGGTCTCGTTGGTGCGGGGTTGCTCCTGGGTTGGACTATTGGATGGATGTTACCGGCTTTTTAAACGAATGTATATGTGTATTCCGATTTTCTGCTGCGTGAGAAGATCATTGGTTTTATGGACTGTTGGTACGGGTTGTATATGTTTGTTTCTTGTGTATTTATGCATGTATATACGTAGATTCGGTACGATTTTGTATCAGAAAAGTTGATGAGATTGTACTTCCTTGGCTAAAGCTGCAATAATTATGTAATGAAATGTTTGTTTACTTGGACATAATTAGTAGGTCTTCCTATATTAGACCTTTTTATGACCTCATACTTTTCTCTTCTTTTCCTTCATTCCAAAAATCCCTTTCATGCTTCACATTTGGTGGCAGGTCTATGCTTTGATTTACTAGTTGGCAGATATGCTCTGAGATACGTTATTGATTGGATTCCGGGTTAGTGTTAGATGAGCCTGATCAATTAGCTGGATATTGCTAGCTAGCTCAAGTTGGTTGCTCGTGTTCAACTCGGTTAGTGATATGAGCTAGCTAATTAAAAAACAAAACTCATGCTCGACTTGTTCGTTAGATGGACGAACACAAGCGAAGCTGACACAGCGAGCTGCCAAGCTTTCCGAAGCAACAATGCCATAGCCAACAGAGAACCATCGACCGGCGCTCGCCGCCTAGGCGACAAGCTTTTCCCTCAACAAAGAGGCATCATCTGGGCTACGCACCGTGGCATTAGGAATCAAAGATTGTTAGCCAGGAATGTTTTTCCGTGCGGAGACACCAATGCATCATCGGGAAGGTGCCATAGCCAATAGAGATCCATCAACCGACGCTCACTGCCTAGGCGACGAGCTTACCTCTCAGCAAGGAGGCATCCCCCTAAGGGAACACCAATGCGTCACCGAGGAAGATTACCAAAGGGACAGTGCCGTAGCCAATGGATGAGATCCATTGGCTGGCGCTCCTCACCCATCTCAATGAAATTGGCAACGAGCTTGCCTCTCAGCAATGAGGTATCCCCGAAGAAAACACCAATGCGTCATCGACTAGAGGAGATAAAGTTTATTAGATTTGTACTTTATTAGATTTGAAGCAGTTCGTTGGAATGTTTCATATGAGATAAAGTTTTTACTCCAATTCTTGTTTAAATTTGAGAAAGGACCGGAGATGCTCACTCCCAACTCTTCCTAAATTTTTAGTCGGATATTAATTTTTTCTTTTTCAATTTGTGTTAGATTCACATCGAATTTTAAACTGATTATTCATTTCGACTAGAGAAGTTTAAATCTAAAAAGATTGCAATCAAAACACAAAAATTATACATAATTTTGTTTCAATTTCAGTCCATATTTATATACTTTTCTAATTCGTCTCCAAGTAACGAATGATTAATCCTTAAATTCACGAGAAAAAGCTAAAAAAAAATTACGAAAAATAAATATAGTAATAACGGAAAAAATTACGAGAGCCTAGATTGAAGAAGAAAAGGCCCAAATAAGTCCTATCTCCTAAAATACTTCCCGGATCCAACTCAGAAAACCGACCCGACATGCCATCCCCTTTGGATTCTATAGTCTCAGTGTACTGTGTTCTCGCGATCCATTTCTAGAGAGAGAAAGTGAGAAGCACAGGAGTAGGAGGAAGAAGAAGAAGAAGAAGAGGAGATGGCGGTGATGGAGAAGCTGAAGATGTTTGTGGTGCAAGAGCCTGTCGTCACGGCCTCTTGCCTCATCGCTGGCTTTGGTACGTTCCTCCATCCCTTCCCCCAACGTCCATTTCCATCGCTATCATTTCCTTGTCTCCAAACCCTAACTCAAATTACCCTAACTCAGATGTTTCTCTGTTCGACATGGTTTCTTTCAATTACAAGGTTATGTTTGAAATCGTTTTGATGGGAGCAACAGCTAGAATTGTGCACTAAGATGATTGATTTGCATGAGAGAGAGAAAACAAAGTTAATTGATTTACTGTTCATTACGCTGTTGCATCTATTTTCGTGTTGGATTGGGTGTTTAGTGTATTAGTGGTTTAGATTTGAATTTTTTTTTTTTTGTGGTAATTAAGGAATTTTATTACCAAAAAGAATTTACAATGAAGTTCATTACACGCATATCAAGATGCAGCTGAGCCTCTACTAACACTAGTAAACCTAGCACAAAACACTCCTCTTACAAAAGAGGTATAACTCCTATAGCATAAGCAACAATTTCAAAAGGTAAGGTAGCACGATAGAGACAAATCCTAACATCATATGAAACTTGACTCTAAGGTGGTTTGTCTGCATGAACTGTTAAGATTTGATTTACCTTGATTCATGTAATTGAAGATTGATTGAAGACCAAAGAATTACCATAAAAGGAGAAGCTCCATTATCTCTACTGATCTTATTTGTATTTCCATTGATGTAGGATCTAGATTGCTTGTTACCTTGTATAGACACCTTAGACTTAGGATCCAGACTTGCTAGTCTTTTTCTATATATATGTGTAATATTTCTCTGTAAAGAATATAAAAAGAAAGAGAATTCTCTTCTAATTACTTTCAAGTTTTCATGGTATCAGAGCGTTGATCCTAGCGCCTCTGCAAAGCTTCCGCAACCTTTTTTTTTTTTCCCATAGAAGTTATTGATCAAGGAAATAAAAAGCCTATTGATCAAGCCATGACTTCTGAATTATCTGACCCTAAAAAGCGTATTGATCAAGCCATGACTTCCCTCACTATAGATCCATCCGATCCTCTTTATATTCATCCCTCAGATCATCCAGGATTGATTCTTGTTCCAAAGGTTCTTGATGGAACCAATTATGCTATGTGGAGACGATCAATGTTGGTGAGTCTCAGTGCTAAAAACAAATTGGGGTTCATCAAAGGAACCATACGTACCCCAAGTGAGACTGATGCTACACATCCAGCGTGGCAACGCTGCAATGATATGGTCCTCTCTTGGATAATCAATTCATTGAGTCCAGACCTTGCCAATAGTGTTCTCTATGTCGAAACTCCCTCAGAAATTTGGGCAGAGCTACAAGAACGCTTCTCTCAAGGTGATTTTTCTCATCACTATCAGGTTCAACGTTCCATCGTTGAGTTGAGACAAAATCAAGATTCTATTTTCACTTATTATACTAAGATCAAAACTTTTTGGGATGAGTTGAAGATATGTAGCCCACCCATTCCTTGCACTTGTGGAGGAATGAAACATCTAAATGAAAGAGAAGAAAAAGTGAGGCTAGGACAATTCCTTTTTGGACTGAATGGGTCTTATTCCACTGTGAGAGGACACATAATGATGATGCAGCCTTTACCAACAGTCAAGCATGCCTATTCACTTCTCTGTGAGGAAGAAAAGCAACGTGGACTAGTTGAACACAAGAGCATAGACCAAACTCATGCTATGCATGTCAAAACACACCCGCACTTCAAGCAACAAGGAGCTGATACCCAACGCCATGCCGATTCTCGCCCATGGACATCCTCTTCAAAATCCCAAGGGTCTAAGAAACCACTCTTGTGCTCTTATTGTGACGGCACCACTCATACAGTGGAACGGTGCTATTATTTGATCGGCTTTCCTATTGGTCACAAGCTTCATGGCAAGGATGTTCAACCTCCAAATTGAAATCGTAAGATTGCTGCCAATCAAATCGGCACTGAGCCCAGTCATGTCTCAACCAAGACAGCACATACATCTGATCCATCAATCCAGTTCACTCCCGAAGAGCTCTCACAAATAAAGGCCTTTTTCTGTAATGGTAAAAACCCTCCTTGTGCAAATTATGCAGGTATTTCAACACCTTTTTGTTCATCATCCACCTTGCAAAATTCCAAATATATTAACTGGATCATTGATAGTGGCGCTACCAATCACATAGCCTCTTCAATAACCAGTGCATCTTGTGTTCCCATTTCTTCTCAAGTATCTTTGCCAAATGGCTCTCATGCTAAAATCACAGGTGTTGGGTCTACCCATCTCTTGCATGACTTGCATGTTAAAGATGTTCTTTGTGTCCCTTCTTTTCATATGAATCTCCTCTCTGTTAGTCAACTAACATCTGATCTAAACTGTTCAATTCAATTCTTCCCTACTTTTTGTATCCTGCAGGACCTTGCTACGAAGAGGATGATTGGCCTAGGGAAGCAACATAAGGGGCTGTACTATCTTGTACCACTCTCAGAGGAGTTGTCACCATCACCAGCATCCCACCATGTCTCCTCTCCGTCCGATATCACTTGGCATCAACGGCTGGGGCACCCTTCCAAAGGCCCATCTCTTTTTTTGTCAAAACAAATCCCTTCTTTTATGTTTGCTTCTCAGCATTTGTGTGAAATCTGTCCTTTAG
Source organism: Rhododendron griersonianum (assembly GCA_018127125.1). Taxonomy (NCBI): domain Eukaryota; kingdom Viridiplantae; phylum Streptophyta; class Magnoliopsida; order Ericales; family Ericaceae; genus Rhododendron; species Rhododendron griersonianum. The sequence continues at coordinate 480,281 of CM030794.1, forward strand.
CAAAGCAAACTAGATTGTCATTTCCTTTAAGTTCAATTCAAAGTATGCACTCTTTTGACCTTATTCATTGTGATATTTGGGGGCCACATCGCGTTCCAACTCACACTGGAGCACATTATTTTTTGACCATTGTCGATGATTTCACTCGATTCACATGGATTTTTTTAATGAAGTTTAAATCTGAAACTCAAGGTTTGCTAAAATCCTTCATTGCATTTGTTAACACTCAATTCAATTGCCAAATTAAATGTGTTCGAAGTGATAATGGCTTGGAGTTCACCTCACTGAAATCATTTTTTTCTACGCTTGGTATCTTGTTTCAAAGCTCTTGTACCTCTACACCATAACAAAATGGCGTAGTGGAACGCAAACATCGTCACCTTCTTAATGTTGGTCGAGCTTTAAGATTTCAAGCTAATCTTCCATTAAAATTTTGGGGCGAAAGTGTACTTACTGCCACTTATCTTATCAATCGCCTCCCTACCCCGGTGTTACACCACAAATCCCCATTTGAACTACTGTATAACAAACCACCCACTTACACACATTTACGAGTATTTGGGTGTCTTTGTTATGCCACCAATCTTCAGCCGTTCGCTAAATTCTCACCTCGTGCCCGCCGGTGCATTTTTGTAGGCTATCCAACAGGACAAAAGGCCTATCGCGTTTATGATATTGCCACTCGACAAATTTTTTCGAGTCGTGATGTTATCTTCCATGAGCAGGTCTTCCCTTTTTTCATCCAAAACCTAGACACACAACCAGATTCCCTTCCTTTGCCCCAAGTTCCTCTACCAACTCCTGACTCTAACTCCACGTTACTGCCACCTACCCCAGAACCTATCAATTCTTCAACAGACCCATCTCTTAATCTCCATCCTCCTGCTACATCTCCCATATCTCCATCACAATTTTCCCATGACAACTCATCCTCATCTCCTGATATTCTTTCTTCTCCTACTCCCTCACCATCGTCACCCATATCTTCCTCACCTCTTCCCAATCCAACACCCCCCGCCCCCGTTCTTCGTCACAGTGATCGGTTGCGCCAACCGTCTGTGCTCCTACGTGACTTTCATTGTGGTCAAGCTAGTGCAGCTTCTGGCACTTCAACTCCAGGTACGTCACCCTCTTCACGGAAAGGTACTCGATATCCTTTATCAAATTTTATTTCCTACAATTCATTATCTCCTTCCCATAAATTTTTTGTTAACACCATTTCCAGCACTTTTGAGCCTACTACATATACTCAGGCCGTACAGGATCCTAAATGGTGTGAGGCCATGAACTGTGAGCTCAGTGCTCTTGCACATCAAAAGACATGGTCATTGGTTCCCTTCCCCCAGGCCAGCGACCCATTGGCAGCAAATGGGTCTTTCGCATCAAATATAATTCTAATGGCACCGTGGAACGTTACAAAGCCCGTTTGGTAGCCAAGGGCTTCACTCAAAAAGAGGGGTTGGATTATCATGAAACTTTTGCTCTAGTTGCCAAATTAACAACTGTGCGGTGTCTCCTTGCTTTCGCTGCCATTCAACATTGGCCGTTATTTCAAATGGATGTCCATAACGCCTTCCTCCATGGTGACTTGGATGAAGAAGTTTATATGACTCCACCGCCAGGTCTTTGTCGACAGGGGGAGAAGCTCGTATGTCGACTGCACAAGTCCCTCTATGGACTTAAACAAGCACCCCGAAATTGGTTTTCTAAATTCTCAGCGGCCATTAAAAAGGCTGGTTTCTCTCAATCTCATTCTGATCACTCGCTGTTTGTGCGAGTAAAAGATTCATCTCTAACAGTGGTTCTCATTTATGTGGATGATATGATCATCACAGGGAATGATGCAAAGGCTATTCAAGATCTCAAACTCTTCCTTCATCAACAATTTCATATTAAAGATCTTGGCTATCTAAAGTATTTTCTTGGCTTGGAAGTGGCGAGATCCAAAGCTGGAATTGTCATATCACAACGTAAATACACTTTGGAAATTCTGGATGATGTTGGATTTCTCGGAGTTCAACCAGTTGATTTTCCTATGGAACAGAGTTTGAAGCTTACAAATAATCAAGGTGATCTCTTGCTTAATCCTTCTCGTTACAGAAGATTGATTGGTAGGTTAATTTACCTTACAATTACTAGACCAGATATCACCTATTCTGTGAACATTCTAAGTCAGTTCATGCATGCTCCAAGAAAGCCTCATTGGGATGCTGCTCTCCGCATTGTGAGGTATTTGAAAAACAGTCCAGGACTTGGGTTGTTATTCTCTTCCAATAGCTCTCTGACACTAAAAGCATATTGTGATGCTAATTGGGCTAATTGCCCTATGACAAGGAGATCTACTTCGGGTTATTGTGTGTTTCTTGGAGATTCTTTAATTTCTTGGAAGACAAAGAAACAAAAAACTGTTTCTAGATCATCGTCAGAAGCTGAGTACAGATCTATGGCTGCTGCAACTTGTGAACTTACTTGGCTTAGGTATTTATTCAACGATTTACAAGTTTCCTTGGGACCTGTAAAATTGTTCTGCGACAATCAAGCAGCTCTTCATATAGCTGCAAATCCTGTGTATCATGAACGCACCAAACATATTGAGCTTGATTGCCATGTTGTGAGAGAAAAAATTCAGACGGGTCAGATTATCACCAAGTTTGTCCCATCGTCTCTCCAGCTAGCTGATGTCTTCACAAAGGCTTTGGGAGGAAATATCTTCAAGAATTTAATGCGCAAGTTGAACATTCTTGACATACATGCTCCAACTTGAGGGGGAGTGTTAAGATTTGATTTACCTTGATTCATGTAATTGAAGATTGAGACCAAAGAATTACCATAAAAGGAGAAGCTCCATTATCTCTACTGATCTTATTTGTATTTCCATTGATGTAGGATCTAGATTGCTTGTTACCTTGTATAGACACCTTAGACTTAGGATCCAGACTTGCTAGTCTTTTTCTATATATATGTGTAATATTTCTCTGTAAAGAATATAAAAAGAAAGAGAATTCTCTTCTAATTACTTTCAAGTTTTCATGAACAGTTGAGTGTTCCTTCCTCTTGGACTTTGGAGGCAAACGAATTAACCTCAATTGAGTTTCCTCTTTGGCACGGGCATCCTTCATTTGATGCGACTTATGCTTGAGCCTCTTCTTTTTTTCCTCCCGAGTGAGAACAATACCAACATCAAGGGGATCACCACTCAATGAGACCTCCTCTTGTCCCTCAAATTCCACATCTTTGAGAAAATTTGAAATTTCAAGCTCTTGTGGAAGAGTAGAATGATAAGCTTCAATAGACAAGGTAGATGCTCCCTCTCCTTTATGGACCAAAGGTGAGGATGAACAAATAGCTTTGTCTTGCGCCTTGCTATTAATCAAAGCATGGCCTTTCTCTTTCTCTTTCCAAATTTGACCGGAAGGTTTTAAAGGAGGATTAAGGTGACACCCAGTGGAGTAATGGCCAAAGGAATTGCATTTAGTGCATACTTGGGGCATCCACAGAACCTCAACTTTTATTTCATTTAAAATTCCATTGACTTGATCTTGAAAGACTTGGAATGACCGTCAAAGTATCTACATCAATGCAAAAAATTTCGAATAACTTCATCAAGATACAATGGCCTCCCCAATATGCTTCCTAAGAAGCTCATTCCATCCTTATGCCAAAATTGCAGTTGAACATTGTAAAATTTGATCCAAATTGGCACTTTAGAAAATTCAGTTCGAGTCAATTGTATATTGGTAGCCCATTTCTTTAGGAATAGGAAGCTTTCCTCCACAATAATGGAGTTGCCCAATTATTCGCACAATTGTTTCTTTGACTGGTGATCTTGAAAACGAAAAAACCATCGTTCAATGAAAACACCTTGTCAAGATCATCACCCCATGTACCCTGTGCCCAGGTGTTAATATAAGGAAATGACATTTTTTTGCTGAAGAAATAGCCAGTGAGAGATAATTCCCAGAAAGAAGACCCCTATGTAGCACCGACACTCCACCAGGGGTGACGTACCGGTGTCGGACACCGACACGCACCGGACACGCGGCCGACACGTGTCGGACACTTCTCCAGAAGTATCCTGTTTTTTTGGGCAATATGTGGAGTCCGACACTTTCCAGACACTTTCGGACACTTCGGGGACACTTTCCAGACACTTTTGACACACTTTCGGACACTTTTGGGACACTTTTTGTTGCACGGTATAGATAATAGATGTAATGACTTGGAAAACAATGTACTGCAAAGGTGAAAACAAGGCTATCTGGATATAATATTATTAACTTTTATCTTATTTGAATTTGTTTTATTCTTGATATATATACATATATATATATATAGACGTGTCCCCAAACATGACGTGTCTCCCATTTTCTGAAAATTTACGTGTCGGGGTGTCGGTGTCGTGTCCGTGCTACATAGGAAGACCCCTTAATTGCTCTTGACTGTACGACCATTGTTGCCATGGTGATATTTTGAGTGGCAACTTCCCCAAGTGCTAATGACTTGTGACTCTCCTGATTGTAATGTATCATGTATGTCGTAGCGATGCAGGATTTCAGTTAATAATTTGTGCTGCTATTTTTTTTTATCATAATTTGTGCTACCATTTGTTTTGGAAAAAAATGGGTGGTTTTTTCACTCTTTCTGGTAAGCTTTGAAATTTAGTAAAGGCTGTAGCATGGCATCCGAAAAAAACACCAATAGTTAAAGAACAATAATCAAAGTAATAGCAAACCGACAAAAAAAAAACCTATATTCTGTCTTTTTTAAGATAGATTTTTCAAATTAAGCGACTTTTCCAGAGGTATGAAAGAGTGACATGGTTGTGGACGGGACCATTCATATCACTAGATTTTAAAACTAAAGCTGGGTTATATTCGCATCTTTAATACCTCATAGGGTGATCACCACAGGAACTTTTGCTCGCAGGTATATTTTTCATTAGAGGTTGTAATCGGGAACAGAATGAAGACAATGCATTGTCAAGACTCAAAAGTGTTGGACCTTGAAGAAACTACAATATCCCACTTAATTAGCCCACCTCTCTTCGAGGTTCATACCTTTTGGGACTTTATGTTCACATTTTTTTTGTGCTTGCCTTTGGTTCTCCAGAGAAACAAAACTGTTTTATTTTCTAAATGAATACAATCTCCGCGTCACTTTTATCCTGATATCTGGGTTGCATCAAATCCAGAAGACGATTTGTCGACCTCTAGCACAGAGCTGAAAGTCAAGTTTTTGGCTTTTGAAAAATCAACTAGTAAGATCAACGAAGCCATGAGCATAGTCAACAAGAGGAGAAATTAACCTTGGCCTGCCAGCTTGTGGTGTTGTTTTGTGCTAACTTTGTAAGATGCAAGCACCAAGTGGAGAAATAATTCGTATATATTTCTAAGTTACATTAGTATATGCATGATGGTCCCACTACTTAGTTTCCCTGTTCTTGTTCTCCCTTCTGGCTGATGTTTGACCCTTAGACCCAGTAGGGTGGGTGACATAATCCCTCCAAATTAAATCTCGGGTTGAAAGGTGGATCTCTTGATTTCTTGGCCAGAGTTGGGATGTTCACACTGTTCTGAATGTGGTGAAGTCTGATCTAAGAAGTTGCTTGAGCTCGTGGAGGGTCAAGTGCAGTGTCAAGAATCAAAGATTGTGTTCCCTGTGGAATCTGTCCCCTACTATCTTTTCTTCTACTTGCTAACTTAGGAAGGCAGTGGAGGATGTAGGTGTGCTGGGTGTGTTTTGGGGGCTTATTGCTTTGTAGTTTTTTGCCTTGATTGGGGTGGGTGTGGTTTTGTCTGCTGTTATTTTCTCTCAGGTAGATAGGTTTTTGTGAGGTTTGCTTGTTTTTTGTTGGCTTAGGGAGATCTAAGTGGACTTGAGTCTTGATGTAATGGTTCTTGTGTGTTTTGGTGCAATCAAATTTAACATAAGTTACTTAACCAAAAAAAAACAAAACTGGGATTGAGTGTAAGTGTGAAAGTAATGTAAATATGTTCCACTAGTTCTGATGGAATCGGGTTCTACTGACCAATGTGCGTAGGATGATACAATGAAATAGAAAGAATGAACAATGGGTCTTTCCTCTTTCTTTCTTGACAACCAAGTGAAGTAACTTTGTTAACAGTCCGGAAGATCTGATGTTTTGTAACATGATATAGCTCCCTTTCATTTAACTGTTTCCTTCGTTGTGAATATTTCAGGCCTCTTCCTTCCAGCTGTAGTGAGGCCCATACTGGACTCCTTTGAAAATTCCAAGCAAGTACAACCCCCTGCTTTAAATGATGTGAGTATCAAAGTGTCTTAAATTGTAATGGGGTTAATATCGTCTTCTTTCCAGGCTATTAGACTTGTTACTGCTAAATTTTTGACGCTGTTCTCCTTAATATAAATGTGTCTCAGTGAAGGTGGATTCTTAGCCTTGATGCTTGGGTTCAAGTCCCTTCGCCTAGAAAATTAGTACACTATTCCCTTGTAAAAGCCTTGTACTCAACCTCAAGATGTAGGCCTGATGCCTAAGATGCACCGACACGTCTACTAGTCTCACGTATTCGTGTCTGACACGTGTCGGCCACGGAAACAGCATGACACTCTCCGGACATGCGTCGGACACGCCAATAGTAATTTTCTTATCATAGTTTTATACGCGGACAGGTTGTGGACACTTTAAGACGCCTTGGGTTCTCGCTTGGACAAGTTAAGAAAATGTCATTATTATAGAATGCAAGATTCAAAAATTGGTCCATAGTCAAAATTTCAATGGATATTTACTGCATAGTTCATAGCACTTACATTGAGACCGTTGATTTGTATTTTGATACTGATACTATTTGCGGGTTTTGTCCCAATTTAAAATAAATCATGCTTGACCTAGTATGAATTCATAAGATACCTCCTCTGTAATATAATATATATTTTTCATTCGACATGTCCACAACGTATCCGTGTCCTAATTTTGAAGAAATGAAATGTCCGGTCATGTGACTCCCGTCACTCCCATGTCCATATTTGTGCTTCTTAGCTTGATGCTTGTCAAAATTCCTGAAGCAATTTCTGACGTCATCTTTAGCTATGCTGATTATTCGGCTTGAATCTGTGCAGGTGGTTACAAGTATGACTGGCAAAAAACAAGGGTAGTATGGTTATTTGACATTAGCAATGATTTTTGTTATCTTGCTTCCCTTCCCTGTCCCCCTTATCTATGCTGATTTTTGTATGCTTTTTCTCCGAATGAAATAAGTTCCTAACTAGAGATGGGAATAAGATTTGAGCTTTATCATTTCAAAAACAAAGAGGAGTTGTGTGTCTGGTTGTGGTTATTTACGTTTATTTGTACGGACGGTTTTTCACATGTTCACCAGTGGCTTCTCATGCTATCAATTGAATTTTATGAACTCCACAAGTGCTTAGTTATGGTTGTTGGGATTTCTGTTCTTGACGATGGTGTTTTCTTGTACTGCCTCTTTGACAATCCCAGTCCTTTGGAGGCCTCATGTTGTGATGTTAGATTGATATTCCATTATTGAGCATAGGAAATTGTTGTGCTTAGTTGAGACTCTTTGTGCTGTTGTATTTGTGGTGTTATTTCCTTATCGCAGTTCTAAAAGGTTTACAGCTCTAATAGATAGGATAGTAGCTCAACTGGTATATGCTCAAGTATAGTTTCTCTCGTTTTAACTATTTCAAAATTGCAACCTTTTTGTTCAAGCGGTAATGCAGCTAATCTGTACTTTAAGGAAATAAGCACTGTATAATCATTAGCAAGATTTGGTCTTTCCCGTTTGTTTGATAACCAGCGGGGTTGTTGGAAGGGCTTTAATGTTCATTATTTGCTTATAAGACATAGCTGCCCTGCCCTGGAGCTGCGGTTGTTTGGTTGGTGCCTGTTTCTTGTAAGTACAATTTTGTATCAAGAAGTCTGCAACATAGATCCAGTATCCTCCATGGCATTCAATGGTCTGCATTCTCCAGACCAATGCTATTCCCCATAGCGTACCATTTGAATTTACGTTCATAAATTAGGCTACAGAAAATGTGTACCTAGTGGATTCATTTGCAGGTTTTGGGATATCAATGTCGAATGCCCCTGTAGACCGAGATTGATGAAGGGAATCTTACCATGAAGACTCATGTTGATTTTATTTAAGAGTACTACTACTCGTACCGACCAAAAAGGACCGAAATCGTACCGACGGCCTCGGACGGCCGATCCGAGCCGTCCAAAAATTACATATATACACGAAAAATAGGGTGCTTGATCCACGCACCTACACACATCGGATGCCGTTGATTCCCGCGTGGGGCCCCCTCGGTTTTTTTTTTTAGAATTTTTGGACGGCTCGGATCGGCCGTCCGATGGCCGGAGACTGCCGGCCGAGGCCGTCGGTACGATTTCGGTCCTTTTTGGTCGGTCCTCATATCTTTTCCGTTTATTTAATTTTTTCGTTATGCCAAAAAAAAAAAAGAAAAAGAGTTGTTTCTTTTCTTTGGCAAGTCCAATTATTTATCCACCAGAAGGGGAGAAAGAAGAACGAAAAGTGAGCCTTTATACACGCATAATGTTAACAAATGACAGGCAGGGAAGTCAGTGAAACAGTTTTTTGTCCTCTGTATATTACATATTCATCTTCAAATCCCAATCAACAGAAAAATAGTAGAAACAAAGAACAAAGTGACAAAGACAATAGGACATGTTGATTATTCATGACATGAAAGACCACATTCAAACAAGGAGCCCGTCTTTCCTGGCGTTTGTACTCTTCCATGGAAGCACCTGCTTAAAGCCCTTGTATATGGTTGCCTGTAGTATTGATAGCAGAAAACGAAATGCATGAGAAAACGGGTACTAGTATTACTTGGGCCATTATAGATACATAGATAGATGATCTCATATTGGTGCGAGTGAAATGTCAACTGTGGCCCCATTGAGGAGTGGCAGCCTTCTGTATATTGAAGGCATGTGGGAGCTCAACGCACTCAAACTATGTATGGGGGAATGGTGATGGATGGGTTTTGCATCTCTCCTTTCTTAAATGCTGAGAGAGAGAGAGAGAGAGAGAGAGAGAGAGAGGATATTTTGTGGTGACAAAAGTTTGAAAGAGAGATGATAGTTTAGGTTCTAGTGTTCTACTACTTGTGTGTCTTCTGCCATGCCATGCCATGCCATCCAAGGAGAATTCTGTTGCTATGTCTAGTCTTAAATGACCTTGTCCCCAAGCCTAGGCTTCCCCTCCCCCACCAGAACTGTACCTGTTCTTTAGATAGCTAGGAGTAGGGCCTATGGGTTTCTGTTTTGCTCACACACACAATCCATACCCTTTAGCAGCGACCGCGGTGAAGAAGCAGGCCGGGCGACGGCAATGACACGAAATGCGAGGCGAGTCGAGTCGAGTCGAGTCGCCGTGGGAAACGTTCATAGTTGACGTTAATGCTACACGAAAGGATCTCTGTAGAATTTTTGGTAGTAGTAAAAGTACATTTACATCGTGGAAAGACTTTATTCGCCAGCTCTTGAGTGAAATGAAAGAAAGGGGACCCACCCACCCCGTTATTTTATTTATTGTATTTGAGGGGCATATCTCTCTCTCTCTCTCTCTCATGAGAGTCATGTTGTTGTTATTTTCAACCACTCCTCCATTACGCAAATGCGATGTGACAAGGGACTGGACCCAAAGCTATGATGAATCCCTGGGCCTGGCTACCATCATTACCTCAATTACGCAAATGCAAATGCAAATGCAAATGCTAAGGCACACGAAGCTATGATGACTACTAATGAGCAACCTAATAAACTACTCTTCTTCTTTCTTTATCTATATGCTTTCCGATTTACGAAAATTAAAGGGAGGAAATTTGCAGCACTTAGAGCATCTCCAATCCAATACTTCATTTGAGAGTATCAAAATAATATTTTTTATTCATAAAGTGATTATAGAGAAAATTACTATTCATGTTTATACCAATCACAAACCCTCTATTTTTGTCTCTAAAATCACTTTATAAAAAAAAAACCTTTTTTTATACTCTCATGAGGGTAAAAATTAAGTAAGAAAAGCAAATAAGGACAAAAATATCTTTTAAAAAGGTGAATAGTGTTTTAGATATGGCCTCTATATTTTCTCTCCCCCTCTAAATATAGAGTATCAAAATTCAATACTCTCAAATGGAGGAAGGTTGAGAGGATGGGTTGGAGAGCTTTGATACTCTCAAATAGAGATATAGAGTATGGATTGGAGATGCTCTTAGAATGAACTTAGAAATGAGGATATATCAAACTTTAGCAACAGAGTAGTATCTTTAATTTATACCCTAAACTAACAACCTCTTTTAACTCGAGATGAAGCTATAAGTATATCCAGCACTACTACAAACTAGTAAATAATTAACCCTCGATGAAACTAACCTCTTTTAACTGTTGCTGCTGCTACTACTACTACTGGAGTATGTATAAAACAAACAAACAAACTGAACAGAATTAAAACCATAGAAACACACTTGGAAAATTATATGCCAAAGATCTAATCTAGTACAGTACTACTAGATCATGATCAGAAAACTTACCCAGAAATGGGACCTGACTTGAGAGAGGCTGGAAAAGCTACCATTCCTAGCAATTCTCGACGCCTTCTTCACCTTTGCACCACCAGCAGGTCCACCACCACCACTCTCAAGATCATCAAAAGTACCAAAACCTGCCAAGTCCACGGAAGACGAAAACACAAAACTACCCCCACCACCAACTTCACTTTTCCCCCGCTTGTGGGACGACTTTCTTCGCCAAGACCCAAAGAATCCTCCAGATGATCTCCCCTTATTTCCCTCATGATCAACACTACTACTACTACTACTACTACTCTTGTTGCTCAGCAGTACATTAATGGAATTACCAAACTGGCCTCTCTCCGGACTCCCACCACAGCTGCTACCGAAAGAACCCTGACGCTCCCTCCTCCTTGTCGTCGTGAACCTGAAAGAAGAGGACTGAAACAGGGGAAAGCTGTAAGGGCCGTCCAGGACTGTGGTAGGGGAGGACATTTTAGGATCAATAAATGATTGCAGCCTCGGAGGTAGCTCTAAGCACTTATTATTATAGTAATTAGGAGTATCAGCACTGTGTGGGTCCTGGTGAGAGAGAGTCTGAGTGGTGGTGGTGGTGATGAGGGCGGTGCAGGGGCGGGGCTTGCCGGGTTCTTCCTCCCAGCGGAAAGGGACGGAGGCGGAGGTGTGGAGTGGAGGTGTTAGCATCCCTGAATGCTCCGGTGACTCATGACCAACGGGTAATTGGATGGAAAGCAGAGGACGCTTTGGTGTGGAAATTATTGGCTCTGCTTCTTCTTCCTTTGAACCCATCTCTCTCTCTCTCTCTCTCTCTCTCTCTCTGGTAGGAATACAATTTAGTCTACTGGTTAGACTTTGGAGTGGGGAGTGTGTGTTTTTGGAGAAGTTTTTCGGTGCCGAGCGGGTATTGCCGACGTGGCACCCGCTCGGCGCATCTCAGCCGTTCGATTCACTTTTGGACGGCTCGGATTAAAACCCTCTCTCTCCTCTTACCCTAACACTTTCTCTCTCATTTTCCTCTCTTAAAATCTGAGCCGTCCAAACACGAAATGGACGATTCGGATGCACGAGCGGGCACCACGTGGTACCCGCTCGGCACTGAAAAAATTTCCGTGTTTTTGACAAGACAAGAAAAGGCGGTTTGGTGTTTTTTATTGATGTTCACTACACAAATCCCATTGAAGCTGAGAGGAGAGTTGCTTTCTCCCCCCCCCCCCCCACCACAACTCCTTTTCTTTCTTTCTTTTTCAGTTTAGGCCCCTTTTCCCGGTCCAACAAACCCACACACACCCCCACCACAACTCCTTTTCTTTCTTTCTCTTTCAGTTTATTTTTTTTTCCCTTTCTTTTCTCTTTATTTCTTTTTCTTTCTTTCCAGTGTGAATATTTTTTTTTTCTTTTTTTAATTTTCAATTATTTTCTTTATTTGTCTCTTTTCCCATTTACATCCCTTCTTTTTTTGTTTATTTGGTTAACTCAAATTCTAATTTCAATTGAAATTGACTTTATACTTTAATAAATTTATATTATTTTAATTAGTTAATTAATTTGTCTTAACAATGAATAATAAAAATAACTTCTTCTAATGAACAATAATAAATTTAAACAAAATTTTATTTTATTATAATTGAGTACATATTGTCAAAACATGAAAATACATAAAAATACAAATTCTAATCAATATCTTCTCCAAATGCTGCTCCCGGCTGCTTTGTTAGACCATTCAGTTTGGCTGCTTTGTTTGAAAAAATGGCATTGTAAACGCTCTTGATTCCCGTAGTGTTTGACGGGTCTTTTTGCTTCAAAATATTAAGAATATCACGAGGCGCAGTGCTGTTGGCCATGTCGACCACAAATTGTTTCTCTTTTGGTTTTAGCCTTGACGGGTACTCGTGGCCCTCAATATGTTTTCCTATTTCATGGTTATGGAAGGTGAATGCGGCTATTGAACGAAGTGACTTCTTACGGTAAGTTTACGGTAGCTTCGAAAGAGAGAAGAAAAGACTCTTTTTTTTCTCTCGAAACTAAATATTTGACTAAACTACAAAATTTTTTGGATCGAGAGGCTGGTCGAGTGGTGGTTTGATAGCGGTCTTGGTTGAGTTTCTTGAAGAACTCAAGAAGAAACTCAAGAATATCAAGAACAAAGAACAACACAAGGTTTGTAGAGAGAAAAATTGGAGAGAATCAAGGTGTGAGTTCAATGGTTTCATAAATAGTCCTATTTATAGGAAAATGAGGAGCTCTCCCCTCCCCCAATATGCCCCCCCCCCCATATATTTGCTCAATGGTCATGTCTCCAATTTTAAGCATGTTATACCTACAAAATCTAGAAAAGACTATTTTGTAAGACAATTAATAGGTTCAAGTCTAATTCTAGGCTTTGTAAAATAATTGAGAGAAAAAAAAAGTGTTTCAATTGATCATGTTTATCCAACTGTTTTTTTTTCATTTATAGATTAAAAAATATAGTTACAAAAATAAGTGTTTCAATTTTCAATCCGTTTGAACCGGTGCAAAGATGTTATTTTTTTGATCATTTCATCCTAAGTGGTCGTAACAAATTTTTTACTCCAAGGTCTTTCAATGGACACCTTAAGAAAGTCTTGAAACTAAATAATGAGTTTTAGGATGTTTGTTGAAAGACCGAGTGGCAAAAAATTCATTATGACCATTTAAAATAAAATGATAAAAAAATATGATTTTCGCACCGGTTTAACTGAATTGAAAATTAAAGTACTTAATTTTTGAATTATATTTTTTAATATAGAAAGGGTGTATTTATAGAAATTAAATAAATAAAATGTAAATAATTAAATAAAGAAAAAAATTGAAAACTGGGAGTGTTTTTAAGAGGGGAGTGGGGGCCGGGTGATAAACCGGGGGGGTTTGAGAGAGACAGGGGGAACCGGGTTTTAAAGGGGGGTATTGAGGGAAAAAGGACAGTGGGGCCGGGTGGAAAGCAATTTGCAGCTTAGATTAAGGAATCTCTCTCAATAAAAACAGGGAAAAATTCAAAAAAACCCCTGAACTTTGAACTCAATGTCAAATAGGCATCTGAACTTAAATAAACTTCAATTGAACACCTGAACTTTCACTCCGTTATCAATTTACCCCCTGCCGTCTCAATCCGTGACTTGCCGTTAACGGCACAGTTAAAAAAAAATACTTATCACCAGTTTGCAATCCTATGAAGCAGAAACGTGATTATGAGAGTCTTAGAGACAAAATTTGATTATGTCTCTTTAGAATAATATGATCAGAATAATAAGATCTTCACACCCGTTCAAACGGATTAAAAATTGGAGCACTTAATTTTTTAACCATATTTTTTAATATATAAACGGTCTAAAAAAATTAAGTGCTCAAATTTTCAAAAAGAATTTTTAAAAAAATTCCCCCTACTTCCAACATTTCTCTCTCTATCTCTCTCCACTTATTACCCGGACCCGGGGGCTCTGCTGCCCCAAAGGCACATCAGCCCCTACCCACACACCAAAATGGCAACGTTTTGGTTAAATAAAAAATTCATACCACCAGTTTGCAATCCTATGGAGCAGAAACGTGATTATGAGAGCCTTAGAGACAAAATTTGATTATGTCTCTTTATAATAATATGATCAGAATAATAAGATCTTCACACCCGTTCAAACGGATTAAAAATTGAAGCACTTAATTTTTTAATCATATTTTTTAATATATAAACGGTCATAAAAAATTAAGTGCTCAAATTTTCACTCCGTTTTGAATCAGTACAAAGATATTTAAGTGCTCAGAAAATTAAGTGCTCATAATCACATTTCTGCTCCATGAGGTCTTAAATAAAGAACACATACTTAATATGAGAGCCTTAGAGATAAAAATGAATTACGACCCTTTAGAATAATATGATAAGAATAAAAAGATCTTTGCACCGATTCGAATGGAGTGAAAATTTGAGCACTTAATTTTTTGAGACCGTTTATATATTAAAAAATATGGTTAAAAAATTAAGTGCTCCAATTTTTAATCCGTTTGAACGGGTGTGAAGATCTTATTATTCTGATCATATTATTCTAAAGAGACATAATCAAATTTTGTCTCTAAGGCTCTCATAATCACGTTTCTGCTTCATAGGATTGCAAACTGGTGGTAAGTTTTTTTTTTTAACTGTGCCGTTAACGACAAGTCACGGATTGAGACGGCAGGGGGTAAATTGATAACGGAGTGAAAGTTCAGGTGTTCAATTGAAGTTTATTTAAGTTCAGGTGCCTATTTGACATTAAGTTCAAAGTTCAGGGGTTTTTTTGAATTTTTCCCATAAAAACACGTGGGCTGACAATCAAACAGAGATTGGAGAGGAGTTTTTCAGTGCAATTGCCTACGTGGTACCGTTCGACGCATCTAAGCCGTTTGATACACTTTTAAACGGCTCGGATTGAAACCCTCTTTCTCCTCTCATTCCAACACTATCTCTCTCCTTTTTCTCTCTCCAAATCTGAGCCATTCAAACACGTAATAGACGGTTTGAATGTGCGAGCGGACACCACGTGGTATCCGCTCGGCACTGAAAAATTTTCCGAGATTGGACGGACCTGTGACATTAATTTCATCCAGATTGACGTCATATGTTTAATTTCATTCATCACTTGTGTTTGTGCACAATACTACAATAGTACTCCATAAAGCTCATCGGCATCGCTAATTAACTTTACGTTGATCATGTACTGTGCATATATACTAGTCCTATTCTTATATGATAGGGTTGAGTTCTATCCAGGACCGTGTAACATAGTATTAGAGTCGGGTATGCCAATGATAGGTAGGATGCGTGTCCTTAACCTGTACGCGGCAGGTGCTGCCGAGTGAACACGCTGGGCGTGAGCGATGATGTGAAGCAAAGTCCCACATCGCTTGAGTACCAAAGTAATAAGAAGAATATAAGCGTGAGGGTATCACTTCAAAAACTAATTTTTTGGGTTGAGTTCTACCCAAAACCTTGTAACGATGACATGACATGAAATAATTGTTGAGTGGGCTTTAGACTCTAGTGTAGTCTAGTCTACACCCCACTCTAGTCTACAGCCAACACCCCACCAAAATTGTACATGATCGTATACTTTTATTTTATATGAGACTCAACTCTATTATACTTGTTTTAGTTAGTGGAACACATTCTCATATTTTTGTACTAAGTGCATGGATATTACATAGGAACGTGTGGTTGTAAAGTGATTCGGAGTACCACATGGCGGTACTTCCAGACTATTGAATAAATTATTCTTCTGTTAATAGGGCAAAAAAAAAGCTTATTTGGAAAACTGATTGAAGTAAAAATAACTTAATTCCCAAGGATGACGACATATAATTAAATACTCTAAATACCGCGTTTGAAAATTTCATATCTTCAAAATCAAAGGAATTGAAGATGCAGAAATAAATCTTCCTTAATTAATTTCTATATGATGTGAATGTAATTTTTGAGATGTCGTATTTCTTATTTTCTTCTCCTTCCTCCATCTTCTTCTCTGGATATATGGTCCTAATTAATTATATGCATGCCTGCTGATTTATGAGCATGCAGTACTCATAGCACAAATTATGTTTGAATTAACCTATGAAAAAATGCAAGAATATATATTCGTTGTAAGTAAAAGAAGTGGAGTAGTACATACATACATATAGGTGACATATCTCGATCAAAGCCATGCAACAAATACGTAACAGGCCAGGCCAGGCCAGGCTAACTACTACTCCAATCTAACCTAGTCAAAACATGCAAACTGAAAACCGAAATAGTGAAATACTACTACTACTACTACTGTATTTCTGTTTTTACAAAAAAAAATGAAATACTGTACTATTAGAAGACGAAGGCAAATTACGTAATTAGGACAACAATCGTCAAAGAGAGAGAAATAGTAATATCAGCATTGGATTCTTTTTGTATGGCATATAGTATAATAGTAAAGGATGGAAAAGGTCTTTCTGCGGACCTGAGTGACTGACTGACAATTTGGCTTTTACTGGATCCATCCATCCATAAAATAATGCCCTGCCAAACAAGTCATTCCACTTTGGCCAACCAAGTGTTTATTGCTTTCCAGCACCCAAAAAGCAAAAAAAATATGACTATTTGACCCACAATTGGATTTGTTTACACTTTACATTATCTGTCGGTGGCTTAGAATTTAGATGAAATTAGTAATCATTTGCAAATTTAACATGTACAGATTCCTTCCATCATTCCTTGCACAAGATCGACCTTTAATTAACTAAACAGCATCTTGAGGTCTAAAAAAAAAAAAATGCAAAAATGTTTATTAAAGAAAAATGATATTTAAGCTTTTTTGCTCTACGATCCTTTTCCAATTGTCTTTTCAATTTTGTGACAAATTGCTACGCAAATGCATCATCCAAACGGGAATATATTCTTACTCCTAATTGGGCGACAAGTTAAGAGGAACATGAACTAGTGCAACATCATCAGTGAATTGGAATTAAAAAAATGGTAGCAACATACGCGGGCTACGCACGAGCCAATTAATTTAGTTTTTTTTTTTATACATTTCCAATATGCAATCACAAATATAATACTCCAGAATCAAGCCAGCTGGAAAATTAGCATCAGAAGAAACGCGGTGGATTCTCATCTCTGGTCAAACCCGCATTTTCAATTAGACTAATTAATTTTGGTTATAATTCGATCCATATGAATTGTGTTTGTACTGTATCATTCTATGCAACTACAAAGGTGGGTGCTACTATACTTGTCTTTATATGTAAGCCTGCCCCATAAAGATTAGATAAGATTAGCTTCAATTACTACTACTGTTTATGTAAACCCTGTTCCGCATTACTCCGTAGTGGTAATTAATATGAATTAATTGCACACTAGTAATTCAATTATTGCCAGATTTCTGCAATTACAGGGAGGGCATTATTATTATTATTTATTATTTATTTTGATTGGAGCTTTGAGTTACTGAGCAAAAACAACAAAATTAGCTCCAGTATCCATATTATGATGCATGCCAGATAACAATAGATATATACATGTACGTCCAATGGATCCAAAATCTTGTACACGATACATTTTTTTTTTTTTATTAACTCAAGTGTGCCAAGTTTTTACGTGCGCCTCGATTAATTTTAAGGGTCAAAAGCCTTACGTTTCATGTCTTAACCTCCAAACTAACCCCCTTTGGTTCAAACGCATGATATTATTGCAGTTTCACAGACTTTTTTTTTTCTTCTCTCTCTCTCTCTCTGATCTGCACTTTCACTTTCAGGGCACAAGGGAAATATATGATGAAACGAGAGAAGTAAAAAGAAAAAAGTGGAGCTAGCTGCTGGCAAGTCCGGATTTTCAATATTAGTACCATGTTCTCCACTGGAACTGCTTCCCATTAAAGAAAGGGTAATGCTACATACAAAGAAAAATGGCCCTTAAAATACCCTTAAAAGATTATGTCATTGTGTGGGACTCACCCATCCAACCAAAATCATTGAATTTTCTTTTCTTTTATTCTCGGGCCAGGCCCTCATTCTCTCTCTCTCTCTCCTCTTCGTGTAAACCCTCCAAAAGGGGGACCATATGTATTTCCCTTTTCATTTTGGCGCTAAAGGGTTCCAAAATACTTCCATTTTGCCGCTAAACAGGACTCCAAAACAAGTTATAGTGAAATTAAGGTAGGGTTCGAACCAAAAAATTCCCAATTTCCCAAACCTTTTTTTGTTTGTTTGAATAAGTTATAGTGAAATTAAGGTAGAATCGACTGAAATTGTAGGGTTATCGACAACCCACACACAGAGAGAGAGTGGGAGAGAGACCATGGAATTTGTCGTCGCGATTTTCGGATGCTGGTGGTGTCGCGCTTTTTGCGTGCTGTGGTGTCGCAAAGGGTTGGTCGCCAGTGGTGGTGGTGGCCGCCGGTGGTGGTGGTGGGAGTGGCCGGTGGTGGTGGTGAGAGTCGCCGGTGGTGGGTGTCGCCGGTGTAGCGGCGAAATTAAAAAGTGGAAAACAGATTAGTCCCCGTTCCGGAACGTGAAATAAGTACTTATTTTTTAAGAAGGCAATTTCAAGCTAAAAAACGATGGGCTTATTGAAATCTAAAAATATACAATATTGATCTTGTTTGAAAGATCTCATTGAGATCTTTAATACGATGCAAAAAAAATTGAAAAGTTATTTTTTATTTACATTATTTTTGAGTTTGAAAATATGAAATAAGTACTTATTTTTTAAGAAGGTGTTCTGGAACGGGCTAGTCCCGTTCCGGAACTGAAAATAAGTACTTATTTTTTAAGAAGGTAATTTGAAGCTCAAAAATTATGTGCTTAAGCAAATAATTTTTCTATCACTATGGATCTTATTTAATAGATTTCATTCAGATCTTTAATACGGTGCAAAAAAAATTGAAAAATTATTTTTTATTTACATTATTTTTGAGTTTGAAAATGTGAAATAAACTTTTTATTTTTTAAGAAGGTTTCTGGAACGGGCTCGATCCCCCTTTCCCTGTATAAGGTGTACACGAAGAGGAGAGAGAGAGTTTGACAAAAAAGAAGAGAAGAGAGAGAGAGAATGAGGGCCTGGCCCGAAAATAAAAGAAAAGAAAATTCAATGAGTTTGGTTGGATGGGTAGGTCCCATACAATGACATCATCCTTTAAGGGTATTTTAAGGGCCATTTTTCTTTGTATGTAGCATTTTCCTTAAAAGAAAAAGCAAGTAAAGTTCTCGCGAAAACAACTCTTCCCAATCCATATGCAGGGACAAACAAACAAACAAACAAAATCCATATGCAAGGACAAAAAGGGCCCCCCATAGAAAGGCACTTTTACCAATATAGTAGTAGTAGCAGTAGTACAAAATGTCCACATAAACCAATTACTGCAACAATTACTCCCTCCGCTCCAAATTAATAGTCCGGTTCGGTCTTCAATGCATTTTTTAAAATGTTAATATCTTTCAATCTATAATAAATTTTATGTGCAATATGGATCTCATATGATAGATCTCAATTAGTTCTATTATACAAAGTTTTTAAAATCTTTTTAGACATTATAGATTGAAAGATATTAACAATTTAAAAGTTGCGTTGGAGACCGAACCGGACTATTAATTTGGAACAGAGGGAGTATTATTCAACCATAAACAATTACTGCATTCATATCTTTTGATGAGACTCACACACACTGGAGATTGTAGAGTGTGTAGGCTCTAATGTGAATGTGAATGAATTTGTGTAAATATTTTGTGTAAGTATTTGTGGTTATAGAATGATAGTTACTACAATTAAAAGAGGGGATTGATTTTTCACTCCTCAAATTGTTAAGTGTGTTTCCCTTGGGAGTCCGAAAATCACCCACATAAAAAGATTGAGAGAAACGCCGTGAATCCGCGCAATCTCAACCATCTAAAAAAGTTTTGGCTAATCCAAATTGAAAACAATCTATTAATGGTAATAGATTAAGTCTTTTACCATTAAAAGATTGTTTTCAAGAATCTATTACTCCAATTAATAAATTGTTTTCAAGCCGGATTATCCAAAATTCTTTTGAACAGTCGAGATTGAGCGCCGTAAACTTTATTTACAGCTCCTCCGTGAATAAGATTTTCTCAAAAAGATTACATACACTCTGCAAATACTAGTATGTTGAAGCCCGATCGAGCTAGGGAAACCAAATCGTCTTCTAATTTGGTCCTGAAATCTTCTGGCTGCTAGAGACCTCTCCTGGTCGAGGTGAGACAGTCATGCCAGAAGAGGTTTAATACTCCATTGTTACTTTAGCCCCTTTGGACACGCATACAACGAATGCTTGTAGATGTTTTGTCTAAGTTTATTTCGAAAAATGATTTTCACTCTCTTTTCATTGATTGACACTCTCTTTTTAATCTTTTGTTCTTGTGAAATTATTGAATTACCCTTACCTCTTGAGTAACTTTTTGAATATAAAGGACATTTTGGTACTTTCACGTGAATGAGTACCAATAAAATAAAAAGGGAGTATGAAAATCGTTTCCCTTTTTTTTTTTTATCTCTTAGATACTGGAGACTGGAGTATATATATGTTACCGGGCCAACTTGGGGATGCAGCCCAATCCCCATATATCGCCTCCGGTAAATCTTTCCACACAGATAATCTGTGCACATATTTTGTTATGGGACCTACCAAGGGTCCCACACAAACGATTCGAGCCGTTCATTAAATGTAAAACATTTTTTCAAGGGTTCCCGTAAAAAATCAGCTCAATCCAATACCTATACGTGCTTGATCTAATCATCTAATTTTTCATTACCCGAAAATCTAAATGAAAATTTAGATGATTGGATCGAGCACCTATAGGTATTAGATTGAGCTTATTTTTTACGGGAACTCTTGAAAAAATATTTTACATCTAATGAACAACTTGGATCATTTGTGTGGGACCCGTGGTGGGTCCCACAACAAAATCTGTGCACAGATGTATGTATGGTTAGCAGGATTCTATTGCCTCCAGATTTGAGTTGATAAGGTCCAATTCTTCTTGTTGTTGTTTTCTTTCTTTAGGGACCCATTAACAAAGGCCCAAACCGGATAAGCCCGCCCCAATGATAATAATTGATGTTGGTCTATTAATAGCAGACCGCCAACAAGATCAATAGAATAGCAACTGATCATCGATCGAGCTGGCCACCCTATGCAGACGATGTGGATATATATTGTAACCACCCAAAAGGAAAACATTTCAAATTTCGTTAAGGGTTGTACGTAGCTAGTCTACCTTTTTACATCCTAGCTAGCTAGCTCTGTCATACAGAAACTAATTAAGAGTAGTAAGCTAGTCCACTAGAAATTTTCTTAATTCTGATGGGATATACTTATAACATATCTCTTAATTCGGTGAGAAATTCTTCAGGCTGCATGGCTCCCTTTGAATTCTGGTATCTCAAGTTTGAAACCTGATTTCCATCGCCTAGACTCCACGGCCACGTGTCGCCTCTGTTGTGACCTGTTGGAGAGGGAATGGGTTGATCTCATTGTCCTCCAAATCACCCTCGACGTCCTCCGCATGGCGTGGAATTTGAATCGGTTGTTGCTGTTGTTGAACCACCATCGTCAAGGCAACAATATGTTGAGTAAGTATCGATTTGTTGTTGTAACCTCGCATTGTTGTCACTCTCATAAAGTTCTAGCTCCCACAGAACGTTGCTTTCAAGGAACCATGATCAATCAGGAACTAAGCCTACAGCTCTGATACCAATCGATGCACTGCAAGCGTACGGAAACACAAAACTAGCACGAGTTAATTAGATCCATTGATTCGAGCACGAATACCCAGAAATTAAATCATGCTCTAAACCTGTTGATTCTGAGACTATATATATACTCAAGAATAAAGGCATCAAATACTTTGTTGATCATTCCGTAGAATACCAAAGAATTTGGAAGATAAAAGAGATTCTCTCTCAAAAACTCAATATTGTTCAAGGGAAATGATATTGACAATCCAAAAATTGATGCAGGCACTCCAAAAAACAAAGGAAAATAGCTTTGGAGTTACACTGATTTTGAAGTGCCTACATCAATTTTTGGAGTGCCAATATCATTTCCCTTGTTCAATCAACTGCCTTTGCAATAGACTTGCAAACATATTTAATTACTAGACTAGACTAGACTCGACTCGATTCTTAATATTCCCAGGACACAATAAATAACCTAGAACCAACCTTTAGAAAAATGACTCTTCGATTAACTGAATGATTCTTTGATTTACGAAATGACTCTAAAGACTATGACCAAACAATTAAATAGACACTACAACCAGAAATTAAATATTAGGCCGCGCCTTCATTATTCCCCCCGCTCAAAGCGGTCAAGGTACCGATTGTCTATGAGGTCTGCATAATAGAGTAGACAAAAGCACATCCCTTTCGAACCACGAGACAGCGAGTGCATGCCTTCCATTGTAGGGGCCGGTGGGGTAGGGATTTATTGCCAGTCCAACATTTTTCGTTAAAACTGAAAGCAACATATTTTGTCAACATTTGGGATGCATGTATCCTTCACAGCTGCATGTACCTGTTGTTTTTCATTTCTCAGACATTCTAAATTGAAGTTCTTTTCCTTTTTGTGGGGTTAATAATCTAAACTTAAGTTATTAGGTGTTTTCAGAAATCCTTGCGATTTCTTTTGTGAGTAAAATTTGATAAAACGAGAATTTGTGTTGAATATGAATTGTTTCTCCATTGAATTAATTGTAGAATGCAGCCATACACATATAGAAAAGAGATCCAACTAACTAGGAAAGGATAAATATGGAATGTAGAATAATAATCCTATAATTATGGGACTAATCCTAATCCTAATTGATTGTTGCTGTGTGTGGAGTGATCTTCCCGTGATTGTCCGCTAATAAAACACAGGGAATACCTCGGGGTTGAAATTTGTCGCGATCAACACGGGATGTCTGTAAGCATCCAAAAACATGTAAAAAGTTGTAATTTGGGGTTCTACGAAAAAGCCGTTAATATGGTGAGAGATTTTTTAAAGTGTGGGAGGGAGTTCGGTTAATAAGATAAACTGCCGTTAAGATACATTCACCCCAAAAATTGATGGGAAGATGGGCGTGGAAACGTAAGCAGCGAGCCACATTTAATATGTGACGGTGCTTACGTTCAGCAACACCATTTTGTTGGGGTGTATACTTCGCCACAACCTAACCATTGAAATAGGTTGAATTACCCCAAGCTTAGGGCTAGGTCGTTGTCAGCATAATATTCGGTAAGACCGGGATCATACCTACAGAGAAATTCGGATATAGATAGTTCGGATTTGTAGGTGTAAGGGTTTGCGGCGTTTAGACGGCCAACTTTTGGTTTCGCCTTGAAAGGTGGAAAACACTCTTATGAAAAAAACTAGAAATGAGTTTTTACTAGATTAAACAAGAGGCAAGGTGTTGGAGTTACTAACACCCGTAACTTAAGTCATCCAACTTTCTCAACGAAAACTCGGTTGAATCGCATGGCATAGGCTATCAACCGGAGGATTTAGCTATGAAACCAATGAAAGACTAGAAGCGTAGTTTGGAAAGCAAGTGAGTTCTTTAGTTCTCTTGGCAAACACGAACCGAGACATCGCTCCGGAACCATGTGTGCGAGCACATGATCATCAAAGATTAACATCGACAAGTTTTGTTGTATAAAAGGCGAATCCTTCTCATTTTCCAAACCGAACCTCAAGTTTCGAGTTGAGAAAAGCAAGATTAACTTAAGTCACAAGGCGTTATTCACCCTATGGCCAAGCCTAATCAACTATTCACACATACTCAAAGAACTAAGCATGGTAAGAATCGAAGGCACAAGATTTAACCGATAGAAACAGAAATAAACTTGATTTTATAAAAGATCCAACAAGTAGCTATAACATTAATACATGAGAAAACATTAAAACACTTAAACTTACTTGAGTTCTTGAAGATTGAAAGCTTGAAAGACGAAGAACACAAAATGAAAATCCTAGAAAGCAAGAAAGAAACTTAGGCCTAAAGCTAACTAATGGCCATCATGCTATTTGTGAGGGAGAGAGCTATATATACACATTTGCTTCTCTCTCTACAAAATATTTCAAAAACATATTACTAATGGAAACTTTCCATAAATGGAAGGTTGAAAAACTACAAAAATCTGCCCGGAAGCCATTGGCATCGATACCTATGCAAAAAGGTATCGATACCCCCAGCTCTGTTCAGCTTCTGGGTGATTTAAGGTGACTGGTATCGATACCATTTTGCACTGGTATCGATACCAATCTGTTAAGACAAATTTTACTTGGCTGAACTTTGCGGACTCGCTTCGGACACTCCCGAACTCGGATTTGAGTATTCTTTGAACCGTTGGAAAGCTTGTTGAGTCCACTTTCTAACCCAAGTGGTTTGGATCAAAAATACTTTGTACATCAAAAGATATGACGATTGTTCTCAGTTGGTCGGAAAATGAATAGCCTTGGTAAAATCCTCATATCTTCTTCAATTCCCTTAGAATAGAATTTAGACCAGGTGGAATACAATCCGAAAAAAGTAACAAATCCGTACTAAGACATTTTGATGCAATCCAATGAGCTGCTCTGTTTTGAACCCTTCTGCACCACTTGAAGGACCAATGCCTTGTCCTTGCCCATTCTTTGATGTCATTGACCACAGCTTCTACTTCCCAGGGGCACCGTGATTTGGGTTCATTGATGTAGGTAATGAGAGATTTGCAATCAGATTCAAAGATGACAATTTGGAACTTCTCCTGTATAGCTACCATGCATACTATTCTCAGTGCCCATGCCTCAATGGAAAGCACTGAAGACACCATTGTTCTACCGTCGATCCACCACTATCTCTAACAAGAATGCCAAAGGCAGCTAAGCTGCGGGAGGATTATGGGGTGGTTAATCTCACTGTTTGTTCCTTCATTGTACTACTATAAATTTTTGCTTCCCAAAGAGATTTAATTTTTTTTCCTTGCCTCCATGGTGGAATAGTGTTAAAGTCATGCACTTACGAGAAGATAGTTCTACAAAATTGAAGCCGGCGCCTCGAGCACTAGTAGTGTGCTCTTATTATTTGGGATTTCACCACTTTGAATTTGTGATACCTCACCAGAAAATTGAGGTTGTTGAGTTGGGAAAAAAGAAAAGAAAAAGAGGAGATTGTGAGTAGGGGTGCTCGCAGTCCGGTTCGGTTTTTTAAGAATCCGAGGACCGAACCACTAGTCACGGTTTTTTGAAAATGAAATCCGTGTCCGGACCAAAAGTCTCACGGTTCGGTTCCAATCCAATTAAATCCAATCCGTGACTCACGGTTCGGTTACGGTTTTATCCACGGATTTTGGTACATAAGTAAGCGGTGTGCGAGCGAGACCTCCAAGCGGTGTGCGAGCGAGAGAGAGAGAGAGAGGTGTGCGGCGTCTTTACTCTTTTGAACTTTGAAGAATCAGATCTACTGATTTAGGAAATACCGAAATGCGGCGTCTTTACTCTTTCTGTTGCTTTCTCTAGAATATACGTAGCTACATATGGAATGACGTCCAAAGCTTCTATTTATACTCGGTGCTCAGTGAAATAGGGTTAATGTCTTATTGACAAACTACGATTTAACCCCCTAAAGTTTTTGCAGACTTAAAATATATCCCAATATTAAGTAAAATACTAAAATTGGTATAAAAATTTATTTTTTGGTGAAAATTGTTTATGTATAGACATATATATTTATTTATTTATAATAAATTTTCACGGTCCGGTTCGGTTAATCCACGGTTTCGTAATGAAAATCCATGGACCGAACCGCGAGTCACGGTTTTTTAATTTTTCAATCCGTGTTCGGACCATTAATCCACGGACAAAATCCAAAAGGTACGGATCGGTTTGGTCCGGTCCGGTTTCACGGTTCACCGGATTTTTTGAGCAGCCCTAATTGTGAGCATATATTGAGAGTCGATGTTGTGAAGATAATAAAATTTTGAAGTTGATAATATTTATAGGCAAATAAATTATTGCTTACATTTCAAAAAGGGAGCCAACGGCCAAAATTCTATGCCCGATGGGTCATAATAATTTTAAAATTTGCCAAGGGGACAGGAGGCTGTCATTTTATTTTATACAGCAAAGGGTTGCAGTCAAATTTCAGTAAGGATTTGAAGTTGCTTTAGGCAGCTGGATTGGAGTTGAATGGTGCTGCCAAATTTTAACGTTTCCGTGTGCATGTCAACCGTCGTGGATGGCACTTGAGGCAAGATTATGCTCAAGATACATCATGTGTGCTTCCTACCAAGACACCCTTGTAGGCGCATGCCAAGCTCCAAAACAACTCCAAAGCAAGTAGCCAAAAACTGTTTGTCAAACCAACAAGAAGTAAGCAACAATATACTACTGTAACTAACAAAATGAACGACGGCAAAGGAAAAAGTATTTCATTGACGAGCAATTAGCATTACAATAATATAAACGAAACGGCTAACAAAATAAAAGTATAATAAGACATGGTTACTATATATATATATATACATTTTATGTTGTACACTTGTACATGATCCAGCATTATCTGGAATTATCCCTGTGAATACACTGTCTCTGTATTTTCTTCTGTTCTTCTCTGTATCTACTGCTTCCGCCCCCTTTTGGTATCAGAGCCAGGTTGAGGTTCTTGGTAGTCTAGTTGCACTTACTGTAGTCTGTTTATGTTCTTGATTTTAGAGTTCTTGATAGGTCGTCTGGTCTGTAACTATTGCACGAGTTTGGGCACCCAGTAAAGCCACCCATCGTCTAGCCACCGTTTACTTAAGCCGCCTCGGGTAAGTCCTCCTGTAAAAGTCCCGCTTGTAAGTCCCAGGGTAGGGCAGTTAGGGTTTGGAAAAGACTGAAATGGCATGTGTGTATGTAGCGGTATGTGCTGGGTCGGAATCGGGTATGTGTGTATAGGGGTATGTTCCAAAACGCAACTGTTACAAATTAGAATACTAGTCTCGAATTTTGGAGTTAAAGGATAATGAATAGATTATTTAGGAGCAATTCTTCAGCCAGTTCTTCCTCTATGGCTTCATTGTCAGAATTTCAGGATACAGAACACAGGAAAGAACTTAGAAATACAGTTGTTAAGACTATTAGCAGTATATCGTTTATAGGTGATAATCTTGTTAAATCTATTAGCAGTGTTTCGTCAGTAGATTATAATCTTCTCAAAAAGGACTATAAGTCAAAAAGAAACAAAGAAAAACGAGAAAAGTTTAGGAAAAAATATGATAAAGAAAAAAGACAAAAGATAAAAGCCCTTTGGCAAAAATTCAATACTAAGTCCAATAGTCAAGTCTTGTTCTTTGACTACTTAGAACATCATTACAAAAAAGTAAACACTATTACAAAAGTAAGATGGAAAAGGCTAGATAATACCATTACTAATGCCAGTCATCCCCCGTTAGATACCATTATCATAGATCACAAAGGCTCTGCTGTTACAGCCTCGCCTTTTAAGATACCTAGCAAGCCTGAGTTTAGTCAAATTATTGAACAGAATAATTATACTAATCAGTGTCTCAGTACTATTAATAAACAGTTAGATAAAATAGAAATCAAAATGGATGAATTATCAGTAGGATCCACCCCTTCAACCAGTAAAACTGTTATAGAAGAACCCCTAATTAGACTCCCTGAGAATAGGACAAAAATCCATACAACAAATCAACAAATCAATAAGATTGAAGAATTATTGACTAAGTTAGCTATAAAAGCAGAACCATCCCAAGTTACCACTATTACCAAACATAGTAGAACCCAGATACCTAGTCAACAATCAGAATCTCCTTCCGATAGTGACATTTCCCAATTACAAGCACAATTCTCTGCTCAGAGAATAAATAAATTAGTCACACCCACATTTAACCCAATGAGTCTGACCAAAAATTGGTATTCTCACCCTACTCCACCTGATTTACAATATGAAGAAATAACCCATCAGTTCTCAGTCTCCTATAGTAAACTTTATGAATGGAATATAGATGGATTAAGTGAAAACCAGATTTTAGAAAAACTAAATCACATGTCAATGGTAGCAAATAGTTATCTTAGTAACCTTGACCATGGTCAACCACAAATAGTAGAGCTATTAACTTCTGGTTTTACCGGAATGTTAAAAGCATGGTGGGATAAGTATCTCACCCATGAGTCAAGACAAGAAATAGTTCATGCCACCCAAATAGGTGAAGATGGTCTCCCAATTTTTGATAATGAAATAGGATTAGGAGTACCAGATGGTATTAACACACTAATTTATACCATAATTAAACATTTTGTTGGTCAACCTAGTAACATCACCTCTAGAATTCATGACCAGTTAAGCAACCTGTACTGTCCAACACTAAGTGATTTTAGGTGGTACAAGGATGTTTTTATGTCCAGAGTAATGCTTAGAGACGACTGTATGAAGTCATTTTGGAAAGAGAAGTTTATTAACGGACTTCCCAACTTGTTTGCTCACAAGATTAGAGATGTCCTCAGTCAACCTACTGGAGTTATAGAATATGATAAACTCACTTATGGTGACATAGTTAGCACTATTCAAAAAGAAGGATTACGAATGTGTATTGATATGAAGATTAACAAACAAGCACAAAAGGATAAAAACAAAGCTAAATATGAATTAGGAAATTTCTGTCAACAATATGGTTTACCTCCCATAGCCCCTTCTAGGACTAAAAAGAAATCAACCAAAGAAAACCAGAAAAATCAGAAATATTCTAGAAGTAAACCCCAGCTTTCAAAAGACAAATATTATGAAAAACCGAGGAGTCACCAGTCAAAAAATAAAAAGAAAATTACATCAAATGACAAAAGTCAAGTTACTTGTTACAATTGTGGGAAAAAGGGTCATTTTAAAACCGAATGCAAAGTCAAAGAAAAAGTCAATCAACTTAATATCCCAGAGTCTGACAAAAAACATATTTTAGAAATCTTCAGATTAGCAAATACAACTGAGTCAGAAGATAACTTAGAAGAATTATCCGAATCATCTGAATACCATTCCTTAGATGAAAGCTCTAGTGATAATCCAATTCAAATAGGATGTACCAATAATTGTTGTAATAAAACCATAAGTACACTCAGCCGAGAATTACCTGAAGAAGAATTACTTATTGATTTAATTAGTAAGATAGATGATTTTGAATTAAAAAGACAATATATTGATAAACTCAAAAAAGTAATGATTCAACAGAATAAGAAACAGCCACAATATACTAAACCAGTTATAAGTCTCAATGCCACCATAGAAAGATTCAACAAAACCCATAAAGAAGTCACCATCCAAGAATTAGTACAAGAAATAAGTCTTATTAAAATTGAAATAACTCAATTAAAAGAAATAAATCAAAGATTAGAGTTAAGAATTCCAAGAAGAAGATCGAAATCTCCCATGAGTGATTCATCTACAAAAAATTTATCTGAATCATCATCTAGTAATCCTAAGTCAAACCATAGTAAAAATACGGAGTATTTTATGGATATGAAAGGATTGAAGAATGAAGAAGAGGATGACACTAGAATAAACATTATAAGTAGTATAAATATCCAGAAATGGTATGCAAAAGTAAAACTCATAATAAACAGTTTCGTCATAGAAGTCACAGCTCTAATTGATACTGGAGCAGATCTCAATTGTATTCAGGAATGTTTAATACCCAACGAGTATTACCAGTCAACAGCAGAAATGCTAAGTTCAGCAAACGGTAGTGCTATGAAAATAGCATACAAACTACCCAAGGTAATTGTTCAACAAAATAAAACAGATTTTGTCACTTCATTTGTTTTAGTCAAAAACTTATCTGACAAAGTAATTTTAGGAATACCTTTTATCTGTCTACTCTATCCATTTACCGTTTCCAGTAACAAAATTACTACCAATTTGAATAAACAAAATGTCCAGTTTAAATTTCTGACAAAACCAAAAGAAGATGAATTACAAAAACTCAAAGCTTATTCGATTTATCCTACTAACAATTTCTTGAATTATGATACAGATGACTCAGAAAGGGATTGCTTTCGGAGCCACCACTCTACCAGTCATCCCTGAGGGAACTAATATTAAATTTAGAAAGCTTAGTCATTTAGAATGTATAGACGAAACCCAACAATGTCTTCTGGATGCACTCTGGAACTTGTGTGGGGATTATCGTTACAATAGTCATTACATTAATGCTTTAAATAGTTTAAATTATTACTTTTGTGAGCAAAATAAAATTAGAGAAAATAATGATAAGTCTTTTCTTTCTGTAGTTTCTGAATTACAATATTTAAAAACTAAACTTTCAAAAGTCTCACAAGAAAATGTTCAATTTAAAGCAAAAAATTATATTTTACACCATGAGATTAAAATTATTCAAAAACAACTTTCTCTAAATTTGCATAGAGGGAGCAGTGAGGATTTAGAAAGAGACATTAACAAACATCATCTGCATATGCATCGAGGGAGCAGTGAGATTGTAGAAAGCAGTAAACATCATCTGCATATGCATCGAGGGAGCAGTGAGATTGTAGAAAGCAGTAATCATCATTTGCATCGAGGGAGCAGTGAGATTGTAGAAAGACACATCAATAAAAATGCATCATTAAACAGTCATCTCCCAATCCTTTTGCAAAATGTTTCTACTAACCTCCTATCTCCCAAAAGTCAATTGTTTTTTCCCAAAAATTTCCCTATTGATTTAATTAGCCATATTCAACATCTGGGGAGACAGGATGGTTACCATTTTCAGGAATTTTTATTCCAGACTCTTAATGATTTGTCCAAAAAGTCAATACCTGGTTTACAAATTACTTGGGAAACTCTTTACAGAGATGACCAAGATAGAATTAATTGTCCCAAAATCAACCCTCTTTGTAAAGAAATACCTTTGGAAAGAATTGATTGTCCGTGCCAACTAATATTTAGTATCCCCAAAGCCTGCATTGATATGCAGTACTTTAAAAATATTAATATTACTTACAAAAGTAAAATTATTGAAATTACTCCCATGACTCTTCTTGATCATGGATTTCTTAGACAAATGATTTTTACTGATCCGGAGCAAACAGACCAAGTCACCAGAAAGTTGGCAGTTTGTATCAACAATCTCTTTGTCAAATATGGAGATTTACGCTGCCAAGTACTAGTCAAAAGCAAAATGCCAGAATGGACACATACAGGGAACATAATACCAGCCCAGCATATTATGTATCTCTCAGCCAATTGGCCATTCAGCAGAATTCATCTCCCAATTCAACTTATTGAAGATGAGGTCCCATGGCCTTGTTCACAGTCAATCAGAAGTCAAATCGGCACCATCGAGCCTGGTCAATCGCTTGCAAACTCGGAGATATTGATCACTATGATCAGTATCTAGAAGACACTTACAAGTTAATTTGTGAAGATTCAATTCAAAAGATCAGATCCACTGAATCCATTAAAGAAGTTCCATTCATTTTCCATACCCATTTTAAAGGATTAGTAGCCAAATATCAAAATCAGCAAACCAGTAACACTTCATCAGCAGCTTCAGACTTTACTGCCAATGAAGACGACGGTCAAGATTACTGGGATAATTTGACATCAGAAGAATCCCACAATTTAGATAACTTGATGGAATTCTAAATCATCAACAGTCACCAGAAATGATCAAGTCAAGAAAGTCCAACCAAGACTATTCACTCACGATAGTATGATTCAGCTTTTGGAAAATCAAGCCAAGAAGTCATCAACTGCTTTTACCAATCATCCACCAAATGTAAAAGCACTACCAGTCATTCAGGAGACCAACCGCATCTCCCAATAGTAACCTAGCTACTTTCCACCGAAAGTAGTCACATGGCCACAGTAAAAGACAGTCACTGTTCACTCAGCAATCACTCAAGTCACTATTCACTCAGCTTTTTACTGTTCACTCACCGAAAGCAGTCACATGGCCACAGTAAACTCAATTATGTTTTGTAAACAGTTTCTGGTTCCTTATTCTATAAAAGGAACCACAGACTTCAGTTGTAAGTAGGCAAAACTTAGGCAATTCTTAGATTGTAAATTGTTTTCAGTTTCCACTCTCTTCTCCCCCTTCTCTCTAGATTTTCAGGTTTCAGAAGGAACACTGCCTCATCCTTCTCCAGTAAGTTTGTAGTTTTTATACATTTTATGTTGTACACTTGTACATGATCCAGCATTATCTGGATCATGTACACTTGTATATATATATATATATATATATATATATATATATATATCCGTCCAGTAATATAGCACATTGAGCTTTCTCCATAGGAGGAGACAAGAAGGGACATGGGGTATGCTTGAAGGATCATAATGGAAATACAAGAACTCAAAGTATAATAAGACTAACCCTTACTTGGAAAAATAAAAAGTAGAAAATAGACCAAAAATAAATAAGCTAGCTAGCTAGGATCCAAGTATTTATTGCCGATCCAAAATAAATAAAAAAAAAACTATTGCAATATATTACAATGTCTTTGATTCTAATCATTTGGACCGTACGTAGATGAAACGACAAAAAGTGCACAAATTACGAGTTGGCTTGGTTCTGAAGTTGTTAACAGGCTTTGACTTGGCCGCTAGGCATGTCGGCTTGGGACATGTAACATTCCTGCAAGATGTTTGAATCTTCACATGGTGCAGTTGGGTAATCCGTGACACTGTGTAATGTCGGATTTGGCAAAGGTTGATGCTGGCCGCCTAAGACGTCTTTCTTGTCATAATCTTGTGATGGGATGTGGTTTTCAAATTAATCACCCAAACCTTTGCCTTTTTGAAAGATAATTAGGCACATCACTCTCACTTTCAAACTTCTCGATCGCAGTATACAATTCTCCGTTGTACTGCGCTGTCGAGGTTTCAATGAAACGATGCTAATCATGATTCTGTACTTGCAAATTTAATTATGTGGCAGGAGAAATCTATATAGCAAGTACAAAGGAAATTTGTTCAAAATCAAAATTAATTCAAATGTTAATCAAATCAACCCCATGCACTTGCTTTTCGATCTTTTCTCCTAATGAATGAAAAATACTCCATATGGTTTAGTTAGAAAGCCATAGTATTAAATTAAGATGATGCATGCATGTACATTTCCATATTGGTGGTTCGATCAATTCTTGAAAGTATGTAGGTAGTATGTCCTTTTCAAAACCGTCGTGCTTAATTTGCTTTTACATCATTCCTATGTCTTACACATACGGTATAACACATACGTACGTAGTACTAATGAATATATATAAATACCAGACAAATAAGTATGTATTTTAGACAACTGGTTGAAACGGCTAAATTTACAATGAGTCTGCGCTTGAGCCATTGACAACTTAACTGAATCGATAAATATATTTACAGAGAATAAAACTAATACCAGTAATTGAAATTTTTCACTGTAAAAATTAAAATATATACAAGCAGTATGCATGGATTTCTTTACATAATCACTAGCTACTAGCACTTTAACACAGTACTACTCGTATATACTACTACTCCAATCCAGTTACAGTTACACAATCTCTCTCTCTCTCTCTCTCTCTCTCTTCGATATATATCTTTTTTTACACCTCCGACTTGATAGCAATGCTCGACGGTACCACCAACCAAGTACAAGTACAGGTACTAGCTCTAGCTAGTGCAGATCAGCTTGAGGGACCAAATGATCCATTCAACCTCACATACTATACACCAAACTTAATTAACTCTACACCCCAGGCCCACACATATGATCAATATTTTCCACACAACTAAAATCCTGGTCCTGGCTACACAACACTACTTCATCTGGAGACCAATAATCACTTTCCCGCGTCCAACCCTCCTTACAACCATCCATCAGCTCCGGCAACTCTATTTCACCCCAAAAGTCATCATCGTAGTACTGATCACTCTCCGACGACGTCGACCCCGTCTTCTTCTTCTTCTTCTTTTCCGCCACCACAGCTGCCTTGGCCGCCAATGCCGCCGCCGCCTGAATATCTCTAGGAGCACAGCTAGAGGGCCGTGGCAACAGCTCTATCTCATCCGGAAAGTTAAGTAGGGCTTTCCGTCCTTTGAGACAATACGCTGCAACGTCGTATGCACGCGCCGCCATTTCAGGTGCCGTAAACGACCCTAGCCATATCCGAGACTTCTTCCGGGGCTCTCGGATTTCGGACACCCATTTTCCCCACCGCCGCATACGCACGCCTCGGTACACCGGGTGTCTTGTGCAGGTGGTGGTTTTCTGACATTTGAGTTCTCCGGTGGTGGCTTCCGACGACGTCGTTAGGTCATGATCTTCAATGTTGTTGTTGCATAGAGGTGGTACCGGTGGTGGTGGCTGCTCCATAAGTACGTAGTGGAGGCTAACCACCTAGGCCATGTGCAACTTAAATACTGCTGTTTGCATGTTTGAAGGTGACGTTTTCGGCATCAATAGTGAAATTACTGTATTGACCTAATGACCTTCCCTTTCGACGTGCTTGTCAACCCCCACCACAATCGAAATTGACCACTCGATCGAGTTCACAGACTATAAAGGCGCGTGACATGCACGTACATTTACAGATATTCTACATGCCAACAATAATTTGAATAAACATGCAACAGTGTGTACGTAATTTGTTTAAGTTTTAATTAATTTTACCTTTTTAAACATCTACGTAATTTGTTTTTTGTGCAACTTATGTGGTTTGTGGATTCTTACGCGTGAAGAAAAATGAATCCCACTTACACGATTCAAATCATTCATTTTATAATTAGCCTGATCAATATATTCGTCACTCTTTAGAAAACATGCAATAGGCAGAGAACAGAAATCAGTATATATCCATTTGAATGAAATACTATTATACTTGTTACAAGAGAAATAGAAAATCGGTTTTTACTTGTTCACTAATTGGACCTAATTTAATGTAGTTCAATCAAGCCTTACATCAGTATCCGTTCCAAAAAAAGCCTTGTATCAGTAACCAATCAACTTGCATTTTTTCATAAATGATGAACACATTTATTTTTATAAATAAATAGCTTGAATCATCAAATAGGATTTGGGAGGATCCCATTTTGCTTCGTATTTTTTATAATATAAAATCTTTAAGTTTTAGAAAAACTGGTTTAATCACAAGTTAACTCATTTTTTTATTTTTGGAATATTATGGAACTGTGGTGGCAGGATCAAAGTAACAAGGATTGGTGTTTGTCGGTTGCTACGGTTCTAATGTGGTATATTTGGAAGTGTTGGAAATGGGGCTATTTTTTAACATAAGCTCTCTTTGCCTGCAAGAGCGCAGTGGAGTATCTCCATGAGTTTTTGGCTGCAAACACTTTGAATACTATGGTTGTTGTTTTGAACGAAGAGGGAGCTGCATCCTCGTGGATTAGGTCTCCAGATGGGATGTTTAAGATTAATGTGGATGGTTCTTGGAAGAAAGAATTGGGGAAAGGAGGCTATGGGATTGTGGTTAGGGATTCCAAAGGCTTTTTAATTTGTAGCTGCGTTTATGGGAGTACTTTCGCAGTGGTGTGCCAGCTCATCCGTTGCTGAAGCTCTAGCAATTCAACAAGGTGTCCTGCTGGGCTTACAACTCGGTTTGGGGTCTGTTCTAGTGGAAAGTGATGCTCATCTGTTAGTGAAAATGCTTAATGGCCGGGTTGCGACCAATCAAGAGGTAGAAGTGATCTTTCATGACATTCAAGTTTTGAGTAGAAATTTTCAGTGTTGCAGCTTTTCTTTTGTTCGTAGGATTGGTAATAATGTTGCTCATGTGTTGGCGGGCAAGGGTTTGGGTGGTTCGGGGTATAGTCTATGGACGGAAGCCCCACCGTTGTGGTTACTTGGTCCCCTTTCTAGGGACGGGTCTCCCGATTGATGTATCGTTTTGACTTATTAATAACATCTGTTATTATTGTGGCAAAAAAAAACCAAAAAAAAGATGTCTATAGAATTACTCCACAAAATATTGCTAACTTAATAGCAATTGGGTGTACTTGCGGGTTTCATCCAATTCCAATGTGGAGTAGTGCTTTTTTCCTTCCTTTCTTCGCTCATGCTACTATTTTTTTTTTTAATCAACAAAGAAAGGTTTCTATATTATTAATAAAAATCATACAAAACAAAAACCTTGTAGTGACACATCAGTGAGCATCATGTACAAACGGTGGTACCTCACCTATTACTACACCTAACCTCACATTTTTTTAAAAAACGAAAAAGAAAGCGCGTTAAGTACACTTCTCGTCCAATTTTGTATTTGCGATGAGATTACTGCACTGCCCCTTAAGTGAACTCCTTGTCAGAGCTCAACGCATAAAGTTTTTGGTCCCGTAACGTCGAGTTGGGGGGGTTCACATGGGGACGGCCACACGAGATTTTGGTGACCTTTTGTGTTTCTAATGGCCTTTTTGGTAGGATTTTTTTTCTCACAATATTTCCTCAGCCATAAGCCCCACATTACCCCTTATATAATTGAAATTGATATTACACCATCTCCATCTGATTCAAACCCATTACACTACTTGTCAAATGCTAAAAATTTGAAATCCTGCTTTAAAATGGAGAAAATAACCATTAGAAAATATATATACAAAAGCCTAATTGGGATGGGAATTCTTTTCAAGTCGTAGAAAAAAATGACGTTTAAGTTTGCTCAAAGACGGAACTATGGGTTGGCTTATAGTTTTGAGGGCCAAGGTCACCCCCTAGCTATTTCAAGAAACCCCACAATTATCTTGTGTTTTTGGTGATTTACTTTTAAACCTTCACATGCATCTTGGCCCCCCACCGATTTGGTACACAAAATATGTCTTAATAAAGAGTTGTTCTTGTTTTTTTAAATTGACAAGAGTTGTTCATATTGTGGCCCCCCTTCATATGAAATCATAGTTCCATCCCTAAGTTTGCTTCCTCCTTTTGCTACGTAGAAGACTAGGAGGGAAACTAATTAAATAGTTGATGAGAAATGTTTTTCTCTCGCATTTTATTACCAGCAGCTTTTTTTTCCCCTTCTGATGATGCATAAGAGGATTTAAAACACATGAACATGGACTTGTTCACCGTTACTAGAAACAACATGTTTTCATTGGTTTTGTTTGTGTCTCCCTTTTGTATTTTTCTAATCTCGTGGGGCACCTATATAGGTGATCATTAACCTTCTTCCTACGCATGCAATTGGGCTTCTCTTGGCCTTTGGAAGTCTTTTTGTTTTCCAAAAATGGAGGAAGGCTTCTAATTGTCTCATTTTGCCATCAAAAAGCCATCTCATTTAGTCATTTTAGGATACTATACAATACAATATTCAGTGTTCCCACCTAACCACCTCTATAAGTGAGTGGTAGGAAAAGATCGGATATCCTAATCAAAGCGATAAGGGGACAGCTAGAAGAAAAATTAACTAGAATAAAAGGTATACCTTTCATTATGTCCTGTTAGATATTTTGGAAGCTGAAAACAAACCCACCATTCATGTAATATATGGTCCTGTCAAAGCTAGCTAGCTATAGCTAACCACCCTATGTGTGGATGGAAATGCCTACTCTTGCATGTGAGCATGCAACAACCAGCAATTTTGGTGTGTGGTTGCTCGATCTTTTGTTAGTGGTAGGCACGATAAGAGAAGTTTATGGCACACTCACCGTTATCATAATTAGCTAAAGTTATTGAGTTATGCAGTGATTGATAGTTACATACGATTGTGGTACGTACTACTAAAGTAATGAGAGTTCGTAAATACGCAATGAGCACTATAATTTGGGAAATAATTTTGTCACTCCCTTTTTTGTTACAGTTGCAGAGGAGTGCCGTTAACAAAAAAGGAAGTGGCAAAATCAGCAGCCTATAATTTTTGGAAAATGATATTAGCACTCCAAAAATTGATGCAGGCACTCCAAATTCAATGTAATTCCAAAGTTACTTTCCTTTGTTTTTTGGAGTGCCTGCATCAATTTTTGGAGTGCCAATATCATTTCCCTAATTTTTGTGATTATCTTGAAAGTTTGTAGTGAGACAAGAGCCGAAGGCCTTGCAGGCTCTTTGTTTAAGATCATTAATTGTAGCGATTAATTAGGAGTTACTATATCCAGCATATTAACGAGGTGTACAAGCAGTTGCCTTTTATGGTATATTCATAGGATATATATATATATATATACTACCTTGATGTTTGCAGGAACAGCAAACCCAGCAATGAACAACTATGTTACTGTACTATATACTACAGTACCTTGATGTATGCAGGAACAGCAAACCCAGCAATGAACAACTATGAATAGTCCATTTGGTGGGCCTTAAAAATGGGAAAATTCCTGGCCGGTCCTATTTTTTTTACGGTCTTGTTATTGTCAGTCTACTGGGCTGACGATAAGCACACTAGAAGATAAGAAAAACACGTATTTCTGTATACTTTTTGCACCCTTTAATACACATTCACACTCTTACTATTGTCAGCCCATTGGGCTAATTTTAGAATTTTTCTTTTTTTTTATTGGATTCCATGTAGACCTCTTTTTGTAAGTGTTATCCCATCCATGCCTTTTTTAAAGATGCTTTTACAATTTTGACCTTTTGCAAAAATTTTATTTTTTATTTTTACAGAATTTTTGGATGTGTGAATTCTTCGAGGTGTGAATTTCTTGGGGGTGTAAATTCTGAATACACAACCCTTTGCAGAATTCACACCCCTCATAATTCACATGTAAAGCCCAATTTCTAAAATGCACTTATGTGATTCTAATTAGGTAACTGCATACCATTTGTAGGATAAAAAGAAATGTGATTAAGGTTAAGTAGATATTTCCATATCTACGTCTTTGGAGCACGAGGATAGCACAATATAATTTTAGGGGTCCAGTACTTCTCTTTAGAAGTTGAACAGTACCATAATGATCTATGCATTTTCATTTGTCTATGTCTAATTTTTCATATTTTTCGGAGATCGGAACACGAACACAATTGATCGAGTCAGAGCGATGTTCATCCGAATTAGTTCTGTGATACCTCATTCCAGATTAAGCGACGACCATGCCATTCCTCTTGGCTATTAAGCTGCCATATGTGTACACCTGTCAACAAATTAAGGAAGAGGAGGAGGTGTGAGTAATAGGTATAGCAAATAAAAAGAAAACAAAAAAAAAAAAGAAAAGAAAACAAAGCTTATTAGTCGAGAGGTTCCGTACAATAGAAAGGAAAAAGAAAGAAGAAACAGCAAGAAGAGAAAATAAAATAAAAGAAGAGAATAGAAGAGAAAACAGTGGAAGAAAGGAACGATGGGCTAGCTGTTCGTGCACCCCCTCCTC
This sequence comes from Rhododendron griersonianum, assembly GCA_018127125.1. Classification (NCBI taxonomy): domain Eukaryota; kingdom Viridiplantae; phylum Streptophyta; class Magnoliopsida; order Ericales; family Ericaceae; genus Rhododendron; species Rhododendron griersonianum. The sequence goes on from CM030794.1 coordinate 519,620, forward strand.
TTATTCAAACCGACTTCCGATTCCTTCTGTGCGCCGCCGGAAAATTAGTGGGTAATTAATCTCTCTCCCCGTCTCTCTCTCTCTCTCTCTCTCTCTCTCCTTCTCCTTCGTACTCGGACCACCGCATGCGGCGGTGGCCATGACCGGTCCTTCCCCTCACCTTTTTCCCTCTCTTCGATCTGACCAAAAAATAGAAATAGCGATAGCAGCAGCAGTGCCGGTGCTATGCGAATTGTGTACTGTTATTGTGTGATATATGAGGGTGGAATACTTGTATATGTGTAACTAGTTATGGGATTGCTAAGTATGCCTTTATGTAAGTCATATTTAGTCCTTAATCTAGTACTATTAGTTTTGTTGGAGTAAAAGAATTGAAAACCCCAGACAATTGGAGGCCTAATTAGCTTACTGTTGGGAACATACATGTACAGCTTTGTAAAGAGTTTAATTTGTTAGATACAATAAAGGTAGTTATTTGGTTAAGTTAATTAGGACTACAGATAGAGTTATATATTGACCCTGAGCCATTTCTAAAGCCGAATAGGCCAACTCATAATCGAAAAGGCCTAAAGATATTTCAATACTACGCAATTGGATACATAGTAACATGAATTTGTTGACAAATAGGTCAATCCGAGACTTAAGCAAGAGTACAATCAAGTTTTCATTTTAGCTCTCTGGAAGTCAAAGGTGAGATACTTTACCTTGGTTAATTATATTGCTTTTCAAACAAATTATGTTATGTGTTTCATATGCCCAAAGTTATGATATGTATACAAGTTATCAAGAAAGCATGATTTGATGACATGATTTATGCCTCTCATTTTATGCCATGAAAATATGTTATGAACTCTTTATTCAAAGACGACGATTTTATGAGAATGGCTATGTTTAAGAAAGGATGATTCTATGAACACCGGCTTTGCCATCTAAAGGTGACGGTGTAATGTTATTATGATTCTATGAACACTGGCCTTACCATCCAAAGGTGACGGTGAACACCGGCCTTGCCATCTAAAGGTGACGGTGTAATGTCATTATGATTCTATGATCTCAAAGTTTGATGCATCCAGACAGCAGTGTCTCGGGTCGGGGGGACGGAACGGATTTTAAAGATACCATGACCAACGAAGGGGTTATAAGGGAGGAATGTTATGTGGCATTAGCTGCCAGTGATTTGATCATTTCACATCATGTGGGGTCGCTCCCCTATTCATGTTTAGTTGTTGGATGTTCTTCACAAGACTATGCAAGGTTTACATGGTGCAAGTTTTTCTTATGAGCTTTATGCTAAAGTTATGATATGTTATGTACAAGAAGTTTACGAAGATTATTTCCATGCTAAAACTTATAACTCTAATATAGTATCTCACACGAGCTGTTGGCTTATGAAAATTAATTATTTTTTCTACAGGTATTGCCAAGTAGGAACGAGAAACAATGCTGCCTGGGGGACATGTAAAGAAAGTATTTAGGCAATGTTTTGAAAATTTCAAAGTTGGGAATTGACTACTCCCTATTTGGCGTAAGGTCACTTCATACTGCAAAGTTTTTACATCATTAAGGCTCTGGCGGTGTTTTTATGTTAATAATGTTTTCACGCTTTTAAATTTTTACAGTCTTAGCATCTTTTGGACTAAGTAATGAGGCCTCGGGTGGAGGTTAGATCCACTGGCCGGTCACGATAATCCTATCATTTTAACAACTTTTGGGATAAGGTCGTGACATCACACCCCTTTTCATAATTCACATTTCCAAAATGAAAAATTCACATGTCTCAAAATACAGAATTCACATGTTCTAAAAAATACATAATTCACATGTTCCAAAAGGACACAATTTCATACAAAAATAAAGAATTCACACCTTTACAAAAGACAGAATTCACATTCGCAAAATGCAAATTCACATGTTCAAAAAACACACAATTTGTAGCAGGCCGAATACAACAGTCCGAACCTACATTATGAAGACTAAACCGAGGTCGGCGCCAAAAGGGGTAGCCGTACTTAACCCGAGGTTCGGCTCTAACCGAGATTCAGTAATGAACGATTGTGCATCCATCTGACGGCCAGCTCGTGGAGAGAGCCTCCAGGCTCGGCCACCTTCAAGGTAGGCAGCTCAGTTGTCACTCCCTACGAGTCACCCATCTTCAGGCTCGGCCAACCGTGGTGCCACGTGCCTCCCCACGCGCTGGGGCGGTTATGCCAAAGAATAATAATGAGCGTACACATGAGAGGTGCCAGCTCACACCAAAGCGGTTACCAGATCTTATTGTGGCGTCACCATGACGTTAGCCGGCCCGTGCAAGGCACATGCCCGTACTTGGAGAGCAAGTCAAGCAGACTCTATAAATATCGAAGGATAGCAACCCTAAGAGGTACATGCTTCTACACACTTAAATTCTGGTCTCTTGCTTTGCTTTTTGCACATTCTTATCCTCTCGCCGGAGGACCTTGCCGGGCAACCACGGCTAGGTCTTAGTCGTGCGTTCCCTATGCAGGTTAGGACAAGAAAACTAGGTAACCCCTAAACCAATGGAGGAGGAACTCAGATCAAGGATCACAGGCCACACACAATTCATAGCCAAATGAAGAATTTGTGCCTTTGGAAAATACAAAATTCACATCCTCAAATGAAGAATTCACACATTCAAAAAAGACAAAATTCATAGCCAAATGAAGAATTCATGCCTTCGCAAAAATAGAATTCGCATCCTCAAATGAAAAATTCACAAATTCGAAAAAAACACATTTCACACCCTCCACAACGAGCACCAGGATCACGGGAAAAAAAAACAAATCAGCTTTGACATGAGTGAAGACAGATGGGTTGGAAGGTAAGTTGATGCCAAAAGTAATTGTTTCACCGTCCACGTCATGTTTGACATCTCCCATACAAACTACTACTAGTTTTTAATGACCGGAAAAAAAAACTAATCAAAATCAACTAAAAAAAAACCTTTGGCCCCAAACGTGCACAATCCACACGACAGCTTCTTTAGCTAGCCCCTTACAGTTCCGAGCAAACACTGCCAGACTGGTGTCAGTTAGCTCACGGCAAGCGCGGAGCTTCAAACGAGTGAGGTTCCGGCAATGAAGCAAGATAAGCACGAGACCGTCGTCGCCGATGCTCGTCAACTTTCGATCGCATTTCAGAGCGAGGTTCGTCACCGCGACGAACCGGGTGAAGAGGCAAGGAACCGTGGAGAGCAGGTCGGAGCGGGCATGGAGGGAGAGGCAGTGGCGGCTCTGTCCGTTGTCGACCTGGAGCCACCGGCGACAGACAAGGGAGCACCGTTTCCGGTTGCCGGAGGAGAGGGATTGGAAGACGCAGGCCAGGCACTCGTCAAGATTAGGGGTGCTCGCAGAGCGGTTCGGTCCTCGGATTCCTAGGAATCTGAACCGAACCGCTAGTCATGGTTTTTACAAAATGAAATCCGTGTCCGGACCAAAAGTCCTACGGTTTGGTTTCAATCCAATCCGTGGCTCGCGGATCGGTTACGATTTTTTCCACGGATTTTAGCAAAAATAAAGCTCAAGCTTATATCCCACACTAAAAGGGAAGAAGGTTACATTCAGAATTATGTTTAACACCGGCCATCAGAAAGTACATGTTACTTTGAAGAAACGGAGAGAGTGAGGAGGAGGAAGAGACGAAGACGTAAGAACAGTGTGGCGGCGACTTGAACAAGGAATGAAAATTAGGAAAACTGGAAAAGAAACGAACTAGTGAAACTAAACTAGGGTTACTCGTAACTTATATAAAAAAATTATGATTTACCCCTATATTTTATGTACATCTACATTATATCCCATTATTAAGATAAAATACTAAAATTAGTAGAAAAAAGTTTTAACATTACTAACAATTAATTACTCCTATATAAATACACATATATATTTATATAAAATAAATATCTCACGGTCCTGTTAGGTTAGTCCACAGTTTCATAATGAAAATCCATGGACCGAACCGCGAGTCACGGTTTCTAATTTTTCAATCCGTGTCCGGACCATTAATCCACGGACAAAATCCAAAAGGTACGGATCGATTCAGTCTGGATCGGTTTCACGGTTCACCGGATTTTTTATGCGGTCCTAGTCGAGATGGTAACGTCGTTGGAGGCAGGGATGGCAGAGATATTTCTGTGCGTCTCTTTCTGGAAGTAATAAAGGTGGGGTATTTTGGGTACTTCACTCAAAATGGGACTTATGTAAGTAGGGTTTGACACAGAGTGGGCCTATATGGGTAGAGGGAAACAAAATTGGGGCGGCTGGTAAGAAGCCATAAAACTGCTTCTCCAGTGTAGTGGGCCAGACCACACCCAGAAAAGAAAACTAGCGGGCCAACTATCTAAAGGCGAAGACAGGAAATGGGTTAGTGGGACGATTGATGTCGTCAAATGTTTGCACATTATTCTATCTTCTCACCATGTATATTGGAGGGCCCATAAGTTAAAAGCACAATCAAGTGCACGACACGAGCCAATACATTTCTAATGCAAAAACATCTCACGTTTCCTAACTTAATTCCATGATGCATTTTAGCCTATTGTTTAACGGGACTAATAATAAAAATTTTGTTAAGACAGAAATAAGTCTATAACCAAAATTTGAGACCGACGAACTCAATCCAAAGGGAAAATCACCATGCATGTTTCTGATTTTGTGTTTGGTAACTGTTCAAAAACACGCAATGAAAAAACCATAGGAGGAAAGTTAAAACTGTTAGACTTAATTACCAGTTTAATAACATGAAAATTAACATGTAATGCAGAATATAATCCATCCATATATATAAGGAAAGTTAATTTTTGTAGTTAACAAGTTTAATAACATGACAACAATATATTTTGTAGTTAACTTTTATGGCATATGTTCTTGTTCCTATAATATGGGCTAGCTACCTCTTCAAGCACATAACGTGTGTTGGAATAAGTTGTTTCGACATTGATAGCTTAATTTATTTCAAGTCCAGGTTCAAATGCATGCATCCCAGTCTAAATATATGTACTTTGAGTCAAGTCGCAACACCTTTTGCACGTGAATATATACTACTATTTTAGGTTTATTGGGTGGCTGTCACTCATGTTCTTGTTGGACATCCACTTCCCCTTAAGAATTGAACTTTAATAAAAGTATGTTATTAGATGTTATAGATAAAGGAGGACGGGTTATAAGTAGTGATTAAGAATTAATTGAACTTTAATCTAGATGAACTTAGTCAAGTACCCAAGTAAGCTTATATATATATGTAGTTATATTATCCCCTAACTAAAGTTCAAAGTTTCAAAGAGTGCAAGAATTATAAAATCGTTGAAAATTGATCGTGCGTGTATGATCTGTTGTCTAATTAGTAATAGGAGCCTCGTGACGTCATTCATTCCGAGTTTCATGGAGCGAGTAACATTAACACCGTTAGCAATAATCAAACTCCTTGACCGCCTAGCATTATTCGACTTAATGTACTTTCCAATATTACACTACCAGATGATTAAGTTATTGCGATATATATCCAATATCTGCGAGCGAGCAACAAATAGCTTCTTCCCCTAACACACACACAGTAGATGAGGACGGTTACTTGATTTTCTTGTAAGCGAACAAATAAGATACATGAAGTTAGAGAAAGAAAGAAAGAAAGAAAGATAGATACAGGAACCGGGGGGGGGGTACTACTTGTGGGAAAAGGAGATCAGAAACAGGGCCGAAAAGGAGATCAGAAACAGGGCCCAAATGAAATCCGATAAAGAGAAACTGGGCCACCCCTGAGGAGAACCCACGGCCCGTACCGTTTTCAAAGAAGAAACAGAAAGAAACCAAGCCGCCGAGTTGTTTGAATGACCTAAACGAATTACTCCGTATTTCACTAGGCACTAGCTAGTAGTACGAGCATCCGTGGTGGTCCCCGCTGGCAGTTAGGCTCACAACTCCCAGTCCAACGAGCACGTGAACCGTGTGGGTCGCCTTTATCAACTTTTTCAGTACCAAATTTCAACACCTGTCCTGTCCTCCTTCCGCCAGCCACCACCCCCCCCAAAATTCCCCATTCAACGGTTTTGTGTGAAAACACACCAGTCTGGTCATCAATAATACAATAAAGTACTACTCTCGTTTTGTACTACTGCTACTCCTACTACTTTTTCAAACTATTTCTTCTAATTTCTTTATTTTTGTAAGCACCCTTTGATCAATACAACTTCTCTCTTTCATCGGCCCAAAAAAAATGGCCTTCCGTAGCTCTGCCATTAATCAAATTTTCCCCACCAAAATATCAAAACTAAATATAACACTTTGCATGATTCCTTAAATTCATAAGAAAATTTCACTTCACACTCTTTGGAGTACATGAATTTAATAAGTAAGTTATGTCGGAGATATGCCTTGAATTTGGGATGGTCGAAGAAAGGTATTTAATTGACTTCCTAAAAGATTTGTTTCCTTGTTGGTTTAGACTTTGGTGCAAAGAATTTTGTTTGGGCAAGTATTGGTTCTGTGGCTATAAATATAGCCTTATTTTCTTCATTAGGTTTTGGACTTTTTGAGTGAATCCCTTTGGAAAGGCCTCTAGAGGGTCTCTCATGTTGAAAATTAGATATTAGGGTTTTGATTTATGCTCTATTGGGTTCCACCTAGGGTTTTAGTATCCCTATCGAGTTCCGCCAGAGATTTATCCCTAGATATCTGTAATTGGATGCTTCAACGAGAGTTACGGGTATAGTCGGCTCTTTGTTTATCTCCTCGTTTATAGTAGATCCTCTTGTTCTTCTCCCGTGGACGTACCCAATTTGGAAAACCACGTAAATCCTTATGTTCTTGTTTATCGCTTGTTGATTTATTATATTCTCAATTTCTTGTTCGGCACAACAAGTTATTTCGTACCGATGTTTTTTTTATAGCTGAAGTGTGAATGCATGCGCCCTTTCGTCCATCCACCATTCCAATTGAATGACAAAAAGAATAAACGTGATCGATGGCCTTTAAATGAATGGCAATTTGAGGGAGACCTAAAGTATATGAGGTCAGCTGATACAATATTTGAAAGTGGAGCTTAATTGCGAACTGAAAATATCATGGCATGCAGGGCAACGAAGAAAAGTCAACTTACCCGAAAAACTTTCCGATAACATATAAAATAAACATTCCCAACTTCCCAGCCAATTGATAAAATCAGGGATGGAACCAGAATTTTATCCAACTTTCCAGCCAATAGCTACCCTCTTTCCTTCCTTCCTTCCTTAATAACGTCGAGTTTGGGTTTGTTTAATTTGTTTCTTTTTTCGCTTAGGAAAAGGATAGGAAGTGACGATCAGCATATATAGCTTCTCTGTATGTGAGTGAGCAACGGGATTCTCACTCGCTATTAAATGTGTCAGGTCATCATGTTTGTGCCTGCGTTTTCCTATCTTGATTAAAGTCGTCACTGTCGGAACATATTGCAAATTAACCACCGTCTAGATCGAGGAGGACAAACCTTCATCAAAGCCCCGTGCATGCGAGTAGGACCAAAGGCCCTCTTGCTAGGCTCTAACACAATATCTGGTTCAAAGACCATGTGTGAGGAGAGGAGGGAGTTTCACTCATGCATGCTCCTTTGGCCATCTCGGTTACCACCTTAGTAGTTCAAGTTTGGGTTGAATTGTAATTCCATGTTTCGAGTAATTAATTTCATAAAAGGCGCAGATCGATCGAAGAGTATTACGCATCTGCCTCCTTAATTGGCACCCTGCAAACAGACTGCATGCAATAATATTCCAAATATTTCTCCGTAAAGAGCCTGGGATGTACGTAAGTTTTTTTTATACGGAGTATTATTAAAAAAAACTGGGTAGTTTTAGCCTTGGCCCTCAGGATGTTATAGCTTTCATGTCACCCTAGCCGGCCATTAGCATTCTTCCTTTTACCAGTCCCTAAATCTGTCGTTACCTTGTTATTTTCTTGCATTCATAGTTTACTTAATTTACTTTTCAATTAAAGGCCTCTAAGTAATGTTTTTAGGCATATATTGGGAATCCAAACTAAAAGGATATTATTATGTCTTTTGAAGTTCAAAGTAGAGAAAAAAAAAAAAAAGGAAGTCAAAAACACACAAACAACTTAGTAAAAAAGGATGTTCACATAATCAAACAGTCAAAAACTACTCCAGAAGACAAAAAAAAAGTTGGTTAACCGGTATGTAAATTAATTATCAGTACATAAGTTAATTAGCAAATTGATTTTGTATCATACTTTGTTTGGTTTTGAGTTTTGAGAGATAGATAAAAAATAAAATAAAATAACTTTAGTATTAAGAATTGTGCATAAAATGGAGTAATTTTTTTTCCTGAAAATTCGTAAAAGAACAAAGTGACGTGTTTGTTTTTCCTAAAAAAACAAAACAAATGCTTAATTGCTACACTGATAAGACCCACCAACAACCTCTCCCGTTGGCAGACAACTTTCAAAATTCTTTTTGTCAATATCCTTATTCTCGACACTACATATTCTCCTTAAGAGGAATATTTACATAGTCCCTATATTGGGTTGAAAATTTGGTTTCACATCTTGATGCATGCTAATACTAAAATATGTATATTAATTGGTCTCATTAATTAAAAAACTTGAATCCCAATATTAAACAATACCATATTTCAAAATAGTTATTAAATCAACCATTTGTTGCCCGGTACACCTACCAGATGTGAAAATTTTATATCCACCTAAAAATTACTAATTACTAACAATTAATGAAAAATAGGTCTGTCATATTGTTATCCATTGATCCCCCATTTTATATATCTAAACAATGTAAGACTACTCATCAAGATCATCTTCGTCACAACAGGGATTCACAAACATCAACGATATGTTTCGATTAAAATAAATAAATCAACAATAAGTATCCACCCAATAATGTCTACCGCACTAAGAAAAAAGTTTTCGTTTTTTGATAGAATCCTTGGAATTTCTACAGAGAATACTACTTGTAGCGTTGCATGAAAACAGTTTATGAACCAATTTGAAATCATCCTTTCCAAATATTACGCAACTTATGAGTAAATTAATACGGACACATGTTAACCTATCCTTATAGTAAGAGAGATGTTGTCTGGTTGAAATTACCAAGAAACATTGAGCCTAATTTTGTAACCCCACGTAATACGTACATGTAAGATCGACTCATGCACATCGAATGAATTTGAACACATCGGAATGTTTATGTTTTAATCATTTTCTTTTATTAATTGGGCCAAAAAAAGAGGACAAAGCAAGAGACCTACAAAATAGTTTAGCCTAGTGGTCAAAGCTTGAGATTAGAGTTTTGTTTCCTTATCAGATTTTGGGTTCGAAACCTCTCATGTGCTACTCCCTCCGTTCTTTTTAAAGTGTTCACTATAGTTCTGCGTGTCATTTTTATGGCTTATATCTCTCGACGTATATTATGTTTTAAAAAAAATTGTCTTATAAAAATAATTGAGATCTATCAAACAAGATCAATATTGCATATTTTTAATAATATAGTATATTGAGAGATGTAGGCAATTGAAAATGACACGGAAAACCATAATAAACACTTAAAAAGGGACAGAGGGAGTATTAATTTCTTAGGAGACAGTTCATACAGAGCATTTGTTCCAGCTTCAAAAGAGGCCCCAAACTGGAAGGACGATTGATTTATGATCTCATAAAAAATTGAGAAAATTTCAAAATAGCACTTGACCTTTCACACAAATCACGCAAAGGCACATAACCTTTTAATATTATCAAAAAAACACCTGACTTATTTAAAAACTCATTAATTTTCCACCCGCCGTTAACTTTTCATCCAAAAACATACGGAAATGTTGAAATGGCCTACATCTGACCATTTGGAGGGAAGCCAATATGCATTTTGAAGGAAAAACACATTACTCTACTGATTTCTCCCGTCAAAACCCACCTGTGGGGCAATGGAGTTCCAATAACAACTATTTTTACTTTTTCTATAACTTTTAGTTTTGTTTTTCTTTTCTCTTCTTTTCTTTTTTTTCGCGTTTATTAGTTTTGCGCCAACCTTTTGTGACTTAATGATTCGTCTCGACAAGACGAATCGGAAAAGTATTTTTTTTTATTTTTACCCAAATATTTTAGGAAATAACCATTTTAAAGTTAAAAAATGACTATTTTCCAAAATATTTGGGCAAATATATAATTTTTTTACTTTTCTGATTCGTCTTGACCAGACGAATCAGAAAACAAAAAAAGTGAGGCACAAAATTAAGAAACACGAAAAAAATTTAAATAAGAACAAAACTAAAAGTTATAGAAAAAGTTAAGTGGAATGGGGATGTCCCAAACATTTCCTTCTTCTCTTTCATTTGCCTCACACCATCTCAAGCTCTGCCGAAAAAAATGGCACATAAATTTGATCCCCAAAATGTGCAATAACCAATTCAACAAAAACAAACAGTTACAATAACCGAGATGAAGTCTTATAAGCATTATTCCCATAACAAACCATTGGAACTCCATGGCCCCTCAGTTGGGTTTTGGGGGGAGAAATCAGTAGAGTAATGTGTTTTTCTCCCAAAATGTATATTGGTTTCCCTCCAAATGGCTAGATGTAGGCCATTTCAGCATTTCCGTCTGTTTTTGGATGGAAAGTTAACGGCGGGTGGAAAATTGATGGGTTTTTAAATAGGTCAGGTATTATTTTGATAATATTAAAAAGGTCAGGTACATATGCGTGATTTGCGTGAAAGGTTAGGTGCTATTTTGAAATTTTCCCTAAAAAATTAATTGACATGGGCGTAGTAAGCTAGTTAATGCACCTAGTTATTAGAAAGAAAGAAAAAAAGAAAAGAAAAGCAAGTGACATACTCCCTTCGTTCCAAAATGAGTGACATTTTTTTAGAAAATTTGTTATTTTCAATTGTTTATATCTTTCAATTTGAATTTAAAAAATATGGAATATGGATCTTGTTTGATAAATTTTAATTAGTTCTATTAAACAAAGTTTTCAAAATCACATACAATTTTATAAATCGAAAGATATAAATATTTTAAAATGATACAAAATCAAATTTTTGTAACGGAGAGAGTACTACAAATGAACGTGGCATTGTTTTTGTTTTTTGTTGTGTGTGGGTCAAATAGGAAAATAAATGGAGGTGGCTTCAGAGTAGTACTCCACTAATATATAGGAGTAGTAGTAGACACACGCCTAACACGTTAGCACAGGGCAGGGGCTCCACTTAAAAAGTTGTTTATGGGTACTTCCATTATTAAATGGAGATCACGTTGTTAAACGCACAGTCCCCTAGGTTCACGTTACATCACGTGCTCTTCACGAGTTTTGCAAGACTTTTTCCTCTCTCTCTCTCTCTCTCTCTCATGCGTTTTGGAGTAGTACTAGTACTATCTTACTAGATCGTTGGATTGTGACACGTGTCTTGCGTGTGGACGTGTAAAACGTGGGCGTTTCGTTGTACAGCTAGCGGAGTGAAGTGGGGATCGATGTAGCCGCCCAAAACGCGTGATCGACAAGCTGTCTCTCAGTATCTGCGTGAATTTTGATTCCCCCACGACCCTACTGGACTGGAGTACCATTACCACTTTCACGTGACTATTACAGGTTTTTTTTTTTTTTTTCCCCCCTTTGTTCGTATCTCGGGATAACTTGCGTGCATTTTAGACTAATTCATACTGTTTTTTTCATAGATGTTTTACAAGCTTACGAGTGAGAGTGAGGTGGCCCTGAAAATTACTGACAACAAAAATCAAACATGAGGCATTGAGATGAAGCAAGAACTCTTCGCACTACATCTCATCCCTTAAACTAAAATACGACTACTTAATTATTGTCAAAATCTGGATCATATGTTGGGAAAATCAACGGTTCGGATATGTTCAAGGACTCTTCGCACAACAAATTTAATTCTTCCAGTGAAAAGAATTTGAGCAGATCTCAACCATTCATTGTAAAACTGGACGGTTCAGATTCAATTATATCTTCCAATTCAAAACATGGACCGAAGAGGATATGCTTCATTTAGTTGATATGATACTATGTGTGAAGAATGACACACCTATGAAACACATGAGTTTTAGTCCATTTAATTTAGCGGAAATGCCTCGTGAATAACTAGCTAGGTTTGAAAATCAGTAAAACAAACAAAATTCTCCCAAAAAACCATTAAAGAAAAGAAGAGGAAGAGTCCTCTGGTCTGGTCGCAATTACGCGTCTTTATGTGGGTCCTTTTTATGTCGAATTTTCCATTAACAAAAAGAGTAATAAATATATTTGTGCCATTTGATGTGTAATAAGTGGATAATTCTAGGCTTCTACTGAACATATATAGGCGAACTTTAATTAATGACAGATAAGTTTTGCATTTCTGTTTTGAAAACATTTTTTCAGGCACTGCTAAATTAATTTAAAAATATCTTTATAAATTACTAGTACTACATAGTAGTGCAAATACTACTACTAATACAGTATTTTACTACTTTATTACTCGTAAAATACTAGTATAAAACAAAGCATTTAAACTCGGTGGTTGGCATATAAGCAGATCGAGATGTCATATAGTAGCTAGTTTGACAATACCTGTTTCCTTAATTCCCACGTACGTACACACTGTTTTCATTTTTCATGTGTTGGTATGTATAGTACTACTACTACTACTACTACTATTGAATACCATTTAACATCCATCATGGTAAATTTCATTGTTTCTTAATTTTGTAGCATCACAATCGAGTTCACCGGTACCCACCACCCAATCCAAGAATGAATGAATCAACTAGTAGTACCAATCCGAACCTTACAGCAATTACGTAGGAGTAATTGTTTACACATAGGCCCCATGCTTGTACCTAAAAGGTTTGCATTTACACATGATTCTATGATTCTATGTATTGAAAGAGAGAGAGAGAGAGAGAGAGAGAGAGCGCAAAGGTTAAAGTAGGCATTATGAAAAAATTAGAGAGCGTCTTAGGAATCATTTTCTTGATTTGCCTTAGGTTGTACTCAAAATGGGGGCCATGGGGGTTGTCTTGTTGTACGTACGTAGCCTCCTTGAGTAAAATAAAAACTTCTTTCATATCAGAGACTGACAGGATTGGGGGTTTCCTAGGATCTCTTTCTTCTTTTTTTGGCTTTTTAATTTCCCTTCACTTTAAACATCTCCCTCAGGGTAAAAGAACATTGCAAAATCGAATGGTGTAGATTGCCTGACCATTCACTTTCTACTAACCTCGTTTTTCTTTTGCTTTGGACCCACCAGTCAACTTCAATACCCTACTAAACAATATAAACATGTTAGAGCATCTCCATTATAATAAGTAAATAAATATGGATAAGCAAATTCAACAACAATATTTAAAAAATACCACACATTGTAATAAGCAAAGTTATAATTTTTTTTAGCAAATAACTAAATTTCACCCATTCCATAACCAAACTTAACAACTTTTACCAATTACTAAAAAACTCAATAACTCAAAAACACCTCACATTAGAATCGTCTCTCATCAAGATAAATAATTTGGTGTGGTCGGGTGTGTGATTGAAACTCGTTTGCGATTGGACAAATGTACATTGTATATTGTGGGGGTTTTTTTTAGTTAGCGATGCCAAAATAACCAATGTGGAGATAGAGGTTATTAAGTTTGATTATAGACTAAATGGATAATCAAATGCTTGACGTGGCACATTTTGATTATTGGTTTTGATTATTACAATTGCGGATGCTCTTAGAGCATGAAAAGAGGCTGGGGAGCTCTAGTACCAACGAAACAATGCGGAGTGGCAAGATCTAACAGTAACAGGAGTATTCAAGATGCGACTATGTTCGGTTTGGGTATTGAAAGGAATTTTTTGGGTAATAAGTAGAGAGAGATAGATAGAGAAAATTTATTTGAAACCGTGCGCGACAAAAGTTTTGAGACCAAAAACGAACTAGATTTAGCTCTATATTGACAAAAAAAAAATCTCATTTTATTTATTCTTTTCTCAAAACTTTCTTTTATTGAGCACTTATGGCATAATATTTGCAAGGTAAATGATATTGATACTTCAAAAATTGATGCAGGCACTCCAAAACTAGTGTAATTTCAAAGCCACTTTCCTTTATTGTTTGGAGTGCCTCCATCAATTTTTGGATTGTCAATATCATTTTCCTATTTGCAAATATCGTAGCAATTAAAAACAAAATATAGTTAATTAAAATGTTCTTTTATATTATGCATTAATATGTTGGTGTTCTATTGTACCCATACAAATCAAGAAATAATACTTACCGATATCCATTAGAACTGATTATTTCAGGGTTCCATAAAATAATATTTTAAAATTTACGAATATTTTTCTGTATTTTTTTGGGATCCAGAATAGACCCCACATAAAATGTAGTGTACCAAGCATTACTGATTATAATTCTAAAAATGTAAAAAAAATCATAATAAATCTCTCAGTTACTAAAGTCTTATAAGCTTTCGGTCTATGGTCGGTTCATTAAGGATTGGCCCCGAAAGTCCTAAGGCAAACTTTGAAGTGGGGCCCGCACATTTTCTTTTGGTCTGGAATATTGGGTACTAAATTGTAATGCACTTTCCAGTTTAACAACAACAAAAAAAAAAAATTTCCTTATTTGAGATTATATGTTTTTTTGTTTATCAAAAAAAATAAAAAATTTGAGCTTATATGTTGAGTGTTAAAAAATGGGGTTCATAGTTTTTACATATTTTAGGACCCCAAGGCGCGGCTTTCGAGGTTTTTTTATAAGACAGCCATTGATAGAACCACTTTCATTTATGAAATTCTGTCGAAGTCAATGGTACAAGATCATTCAAAAATTTGTCTATAAATTTTTGCCTACTTTTAAACACTTTTGTAAAAATCATACTAAATGATAAACTTTTGTTGTGGTTGGTAATGCATGTTAATTAAAGTCCAGTAGTATTAGCATGTCGCCATTGATTGAAAGAATAAAGTTGCGCGTTTATGATTGACAAGGTGCCCCATTAATGAATATTTTTAAATCCGCCATTGGTTTTACAAATAAGTGCATATAAGCACTTTGACACAGCACAAGCTGCGAACCGAATTTTTTTCCCTGTTGTCAAAGAAGCTTTCAATTTGAGTTGTCGAAACTTCACTCCGTTGTATAAATTTAGGACAGTGTTACAATACCGGTTGAATGTGTATGGTATAGAGTATTTCAAAAAGTTTTGAATTTATAACGTTTTACATTGGAATTTGTTACCCTTCTAAAAGTTTCAAATAATTTACTATATAAAAATTGGTTGAAAATTCGTAACATCTTCCCGAAACTGGATAAATATAACGAGCTCCACAGATATGTGAAAAGTTATGTGGATGGTGTTGTGTTTGAATGATTGTACATGTAGCATTAATGCTATACATATGCTTTTTTCCCTTTATCACGCTATATGTACGTACTATTTGTGTGTATATAAATTATGCACATGGTTTGGCATGTAAAATAAAACAAGCTGTTATTATTAGTATTATTCCTGCCGACGAGTAGTAGAATTTCTCAACCTCACCGTAAAGTCTCCAGCCAGCCTCCACGACTCCCAATCACCAAACTTTCTTTTCAATTTCCTTCCTTTGTTTTAAAAACTACTACATAACCACGGTTTGATTTCTAACCCTAAACCCAATAACCATAGTCCACAACTGCAGTTGTGATTTTTTAGAAGAGAGAGAGAGAGAGAGCACAATTGATAACCAAGCCTCCCCTCCCCAGCTCCTCTCCCCTCTCCCTCTCTCTTCTTTCTCTCTCCAAAACCTCCTTTCCCTACAAACAGATAAAAAAAGTTCCCCCAGTTTCTTTGTCAAACCACCGATCGTTTGTTTCCCGGGAAAATCATTTCCTCATTGGCTTGTCACTTTCCGGGATTTTTTTTTTTTGCTACAGAGAGAGTCGTTGCCTGCCTTGCTTCTCAACCGTCATTTCTGGTGTGTATTCTCTTTCAATCTTCTGGTCCGGATACATACAGGCAGTTATTTTAGTCCCTTTTTTTTTTAATAAATTTATTTCGGTTTCGTCGATTGAAAAGTAGCTGTTAACTTAGATTTAATACTTTTTAGATCTGAGAAATAGCCCTATGATCGAATGGCTATTGGAAAAGATGTCTTGTAGTCTAGCAACTAAGATGCGTCTGTTTTTGACCTGGTTGTTCAAATACTAAACGTCTTGGATTTTGACTTTGAGGGGAAATTGGAGTTTAGGGTTTGTTTATTTGGGTATAGATTCATCTGGGGGATTATAAATTGGTATTTTTGTTGTTGTTCTGTTTGGGTCATCTGGGTATTAAATTTTGGAGTTTTTGTTTTTGTTTTTTTTGGGTTATTTTATTGGAGGGGTGTAGAGATGAAAGTGGAGGTATGCATGGGAGATGGGGGTTGGAGTGAAGAAGACAAGGCTATGGGGGCAGCTGTTTTGGGCACTAGAGGTTTTGATTACTTGATTTCTAGCTCTGTCTCGGCTGAATGCTCCTTGATGTCAGTGGGGAGTGATGAAAATTTTCAGAATAAGCTTTCAGATCTCGTGGAGCGACCCAACGCGTCCAATTTCAGTTGGAATTACGCCTTTTTCTGGCAAATTTCACGGTCCAAGGCGGGTGATTTGGTCTTAGGATGGGGGGATGGGTCTTGTAGGGAGCCAAGGGAAGGGGAGGAGTCTGAATATACCCAAATTGCCCATTCTAGGCTTGAGGAAGTGACCCAACAGAGGATGAGAAAAAGGGTGCTCCAGAAATTGCATACGTTGTTTGGGGGATCGGACGAGGATAGTTATGCCTTTGGATTGGATAAGGTGACAGATACTGAGATGTTCTTCCTGGCATCCATGTACTTTTCCTTCCCTAGAGGGGAAGGTGGTCCCGGGAAGTGTTTTGAATCTGGGAAGCACGTTTGGATCTCAAACTCTTTGAAGACTTCGTCTGACTATTGTGTTAGATCCTTCTTAGCAAAGTCCGCAGGTATTCAAACCATTGTTCTGATCCCAACCGATGTTGGAGTCGTTGAATTCGGATCCTTGAGATCCATTCCTGAAAGCTTTGAGCTGGTGAAGTCAATAAGAGCATCATTTTCGTCGTTTTCATCACTTGCCAAGGCCAAGCCAACGAAAGATGTAAATGCCCATTTTTTTAAATTAGGTAATGGGGAGCGACCGGATGGGATTCCGAAGATTTTTGGGCAGGATTTGTACTCGGGCAGATCCCAACTTAGGGAAAAACTTGCTGTTAGAAAGGCTGGGGAGAAGCCATGGGAAGCATATTCAAATGGGAATCGGACTCCATTCCCAAACGCTCGAAATGGACCTCATGGATCAAGTTGGACTCAATTCCAGGGTGTGAAGCAAGTGGCCGCAGCAGGAATTTACAGTCCTCACACTCCATCAAACAATCTACCGGAGGTCATCAATGGTGTTAGGGACGAGTTCCGGCTTAATCATTATCAGCCTCAAAAGGCAGCTGCGCCTATGCAAATTGATTTTACAGGTGGGGCCACTTCGAGGCCTCCTATAACTAGTGTTGAGTCTGAGCATTCAGATGTGGAGGCTTCAGGTAAGGACGAGCTGGCTGGCCCAGTTGATGAAAAGCGGCCTCGAAAAAGGGGAAGAAAGCCCGCAAACGGAAGAGAAGAACCACTCAATCACGTGGAGGCGGAGAGGCAGAGGAGAGAGAAGCTGAACCAGCGGTTCTATGCTTTGCGAGCCGTTGTGCCAAATATTTCGAAGATGGACAAAGCCTCTCTTTTGGGAGATGCCATTGCTTACATCACTGAGCTCCAGAAAAAGCTCAAGGACATGGAATCGGAGAGGGAAAATTTGGGGGCTAACCCGATTTTAGAAAATCAAACAAGGGTTCCTGACATTGAAATCCAAGCTACTGGACATGATGAAGTGGTTGTAAGGGTTAGTTGCCCTTTGAATACCCACCCAGTATCAAGAGTCATCCAAGCATTCAAAGAGGCACAAATCACAGTTCTTGAGTCAAAACTTGCCACTGGGAATGAGACGATATTTCATACGTTTGTGATCAAGTCTCAGGGATCTGAACAGATTACGAAGGAAAGATTGGTTGCAGCGTTTTCTCACGAATCCAACTCGATGCAGCCTTTATAGTTACAAGAGAACTGGAGTTTAACGTAGTTTGTAGGCAAACTTATGTATCGAGAAGCCATTGGAAAAGCTTCTGCAGATGTTTTGATATGCAGAAAGGGATCAGTAAAATAACTACCTGTTGACAAAGTAGGGCAGCAAATATTTATTTTATCTGGTTGTTTATAGTATACTATTCTGTGATAAGTGCAGGATGAATTAAATTTGTAAGTTCGACCAACTCTTCAATTGTTTCTTGTTTAGAGGCTGATAAATTTATACAGTAGGATTTGTTTTTATTTTAACACTGTACTGTCTAGTTGTCTCTCTGATCATTTTGGTGCTTGATCTTTGTTTTCGCTGGAGCTTTTTTGTTTCATCTTTTTGCATGGTATTTCATTCACCCTTCGTTGTTAAACTTGGTGTCGGCATGGACAATCACTTGTTTTTTCTGGGAAATTTGTTTTCCACGTTTAAAGGTTGAGATTCATTTGTGACGAAATGTGAGTGAAGTAACATGCATAAAATTTCAAGATAAGTGGGAGACAAAATTGTCCATTAAGGGAAAGGGACAATGGTACTTTTCAAACCATGTGGAATACGTGGGAGAAACGTCAAAAAAACGAAAAAACAAAACTAGTCCTTGTTAGCATAAATATCTTGATATGAAATGGCCATTGTGCATTTAGATGCCATGTTTGACTCAATTCTCATTTGATTGGCTACGGATGAATTGACGACATCTCATTGTTTTTAATTTTCTTTCTCCATTTTCTCAGCTACCAAACAGGCCTCCCGGTCCTGTCGATGAACATGAAAAGGGGGACGGCCAGAAGATTTAAAATCCTGTATCTCAATTTCTAACAAAAGTCTTGAGTATTTGCTTTTTTTGCTATAAGGGGAATTGAGGTATCTCTAACATTGGCAGGAAAGAACACCTAGGGAAAAGGAAGAAGATTTATAAAGCCTATGTATTAGTCGCTAGTCTTATAAACAGAGATATTTGAATCACAATAAAGACCACCCCCCATATGAGAGAGTACCCAACACATAATTTGCATATAATTTAGCTTATATCTGCATATAATTTGTTCCCGAAAAAGTGAGTCTCGTTTAATAAGCAGCGGGCACCGGCATGGCGGTAGAGATAGGAGAAAATGACACATTCACGCGGGGGAAACTACGCGCAGGAAGACTGTGCAGTCCACCATATCTTTGGCTTTGAATTGCACTTTGAAAAAAAAGTGTGGATAATAAATACAGAAACATGTGACATAAACAGGGACCATAATAAGTCTGGGTGTGCTTTTAGCTTTTTCTTGCCCATAGGCCATAACTCACCCACCCTTCACAATCACTTCATGTTTGCCCTTCCCACTTTATTTATTTCGACTACAACAACAACAAGACTCATGTTGTAGTCTCCAATGGGCGGGAGAGGATTGAAGACAAACCTAACCTTTGGCAATATGCACAAAGTGGCAGAGCATTGGTATGCACATTATTTTATTTATTTCGACTACTTTCTTTTTTCTCCATTCTTTTTATAGTATGAATCTTGTTTCTTTGTTGGTGAAAGATATTGAGAGAACCACATAACAATGTGTGGCATGTGCTATTGGTGGTCTCAAGTACACTACAGCCAAAGCAGACCACGTGGTGGTCATAGTCAAATCATAATACAAAAAAGTGTATCTAAATCACCCTTTAGTGTTATAAATGGACCTGTAAACAAATATAAGCAAGAAAAAAAAAACATGGAAAATAAAATTGAGACCCTACCTACCATTCACATTACCTTTCTCAAGTCATTGCTTTGAATTCTTTTTTAACACATACGGAGTATATTTTCCAAGAATGGTGTTGAAGCAAGATCAAAGTTCACGGGCTCACAGAAATGTCAAACATTTCACATGGTAGAAACTTACTTAATATAAAGCAATAAACAAACTGCCAATTGCACCTTCTTTAGAAACAATTTGAATAACATATAGTATATCTGACTTACTTGGAACCTCCATAGCCATAGCTGATAGCACCCTACTCCAAGACACTTGGGGAGGAGGAGAGGACCAGAAGGGATTGCTTCTTAGCACTTGCCACGTGTCTACCACACCTATCTCGCTGAAAATGAAAATTGCTATGTTTTTTATAACTCCACCAATTTACGCGAAGAAGATTGCTATATAAAAGTTTGGCCCCCTTGAAATTGTTGGATTGTGATGGTTCTTGTGTTGATTTCTCTCAGAGGTTTGGCAACTACTTATTGAATATTAACCTTGCCCTAAAGACTAAGACTACTTTTAAACCACCCGTTTCACCTTATCTGATGCAAATGAACTAACCTTACAAGGAAGGGAATTTTCCTACCGTGTCCATTTCACGATTAATCCAAAACCGGTTGAGGCAAAACGGGTAAAGTCGATCTTCACTAGATATTCCCAGATGATGTAACTAGCTTAAGTGTCGAGCATGTTCAGATAAAAGGACAAGGGATAACTACACCAAACTCGAGTTCAATTCAGAAGTCATGAATTGTTGATTTATAGGAGTAGAATACTAGTAGATACAAGGCCTGCTCAGCCCAATGGTCAGTTTGCTTTGGTAATCCTAATCAGAAACCTTCGACACAAACAGGACTGCAAATATTGGATGACATAAATTGTACTAAATAGCAATAAACCAATAGTAAACATATAAGAAAACGATATAATTTATGGCTTTGTTATCTGCAGGCTGCACTTTGAAGAGAACAAAATTGGATTCTTCATCACATTCATGAGAATTCAATAAAACTAACAGATCATACAGGGACATCCATGCATGTTTTTGCCTGAGGTTTCTACTGGAATGGATACTATAACGTTTAAACTAGACAAGGCTAACTAAAGCAACTACCAGATTGCTTCTTCAAGAAAAGTCAATGTAAAAAATGAGCTAAATGAAAGGAAAGAAAAAGAAACTACTCCTACAAACTATTCAATTTACCATTTTCTGTTCAGTTTCAAAAGAAGCTTATGAAAAAGAAATTAAAAAAAAAGGAATAGACATAAAACAGTTTCAACTTTAAAGATGCATGACCCAGTAGTTTTTACAAGAGAGGATTTGAGAGAAAATATTTCCTTTCTGAAAACAATTATGCTGGCACCGACCATTTCCTGCATTTTTATTTCCATTCCCGTCAGTTAAATGGAATCCAAAGGATCTTTGTTTCTCAACTTGGGCGCCCTTGGACAACGAAACCTTAGTTGATGGATCAAAGTGATAGGGTTATGTGAACGGAGGAGAAGTTGGTGCAAGTGGATCAACTTAATCCAGAAGAAATAAAATGTCCAAAAGGCAAGAAGATATTCACAGAACTGACATTGGTGGAGTCAAGATTATATCATGAATCTGCATTCACTGTTTTCAAACATGGGTGCAAAATGAGGAAGTTTAAAAGAATTCACATTCACACTTCGTCTGTAGAGTTAATAACACTTGAAGACTGCGAACTAGCACACTGTGAGGCTTACATTACAACACATCAGACTGGGAGGTCGATTCTGGTAAAACAAAAAAAAAAAAAATACCGAAATGCCTTTCAATTTTCTCCGAAATTCATAGAACAAACCATACGTACCCAAGTCCTTAAAATAAACAAACCAAACATAAACAAGTTCACAAAATAGATCCAATCTCTCACAAACTCGAAATCAAGTCCTCCTTCCTTTTTCTGACATATGTAAAGAAATTATTACCAAACATGATCTATGAAAGTACGTTTTCTATGTGTGATGTTGCTGGAAGCTCATCCTCTTTGCATTGTATATACAAACTAGTTCATGACCAATGATTTGGATCATGGAATTTCCAGAGAGATGCCATTGATGTCTGGATACCTACACCACCCAAAGCGATGTGCAGAAACCGCGCCAATGCCGTTGTCACCCCATTCTTCTGGGGGCCAAGTGTTTTGGATCCATACGTTGTCTTCACCTGCTTTAAGTCCACATGCAAAGACAGGAACCGAGTGGATAGCCTCAGTAGCTCGATCAAGAGAGATAAATCTTATGCTATATATTAACGCAAAGTCACTTTCCGTGAAAAGGTCCCTCGTCACGACAAGTGTCCCATGCTCTTTCCAATCCTTAATTTAATAAACTCTACAAAATATCCTAATGTTAGCCCAACTCCTTATTCCTAGAATGGATTTATTAGATACGTACCATCCCCATTATATAAGGTAAGTCTGGGAAGATTAGGAATGTGGGTCTCTCTTTTTATTTATTTATAAAGATATAGAAATTTGTGATTTTTTCAAGTCTTTTCGCACATTGAGGGAGGCAACACACTTTTTTCCACTTAGTTATTCTAATGTTATTCATATTGGCTCTATGTCACCTCCTCATAGCAAACTTCATGCACATTAGCATATTCCATTAGTTACGGTAAGGGTGACATCTAACAATGACACATGGTATACAGACGAGATTGGTACGGAAAAAAAATGCAAGGAAGATTTTGAAACCAACTCTACTTTGCAAGGACAAAAAGCAGATAAATCATTTCGTTTTAATATTTGGGTGATGGTAACCACCACCACTGAGTAAAAATTACCTGTAAGACTGTATAAAAAAGTCTGAAAAAAGTAATGAAAATGTAACTTAAAGGTGCTTTTCACACCTAAGGAGACCACTAACGAAACAAATGGGAAAAATTCCATGGGATCACCTTGGATCACCAAATTTACTGTTTTGAAAAGACATTGTGCACAAGACAATCAGCAACCCAAGAACATTATAAACACATATAACAGTATAAGCACGTACATCAGAGAAACAATAGCGTACCTTGGAGTACATAGGATTACGGTCCAAGCGCACTAAACCGGACAGTTGCCTGACCCTTAAAAGTTTTCACGATAGCCTGGAAATTGAGAGTGGGAGAACCGGAACCAGCCATCTCCTTGACCTGATAGTTAATATAGTAGCGCCGACCATAATTACCCTCGATGTTTGCCTTGAGGACCTTCACAAACTGGTAGTTTGTACTCTACAATTTCAGAGAGAGGTCAAACCAAATACAAAGAAAGAGGAGTCGATCAAATAGGTGAGGATGGAAGAATTAAATGAACCAACAAAAGACCAAACACGCACACACATACGATCTTTTTGTTGTGCATTCAAGCGCTAACTTTGAATATCCTCCCGTCCACTCTAATCTCCAGGGGACCGTCCAGTGGAATTGGTATAACAGGGATCATGCAAAATTTTGTCATGGGAAATATCCCCAATATCAAACCCCTGCAGGTATATAAAGCAAAGCTATGCTATGAGCATTAAAGGGGAGAGGGAAATAGTATTAAAGAGGGGAAGGGAGAGCAAATTTGAAGAAAAAGTATAATAACTAGGTCAAATAGAGGGCAAAGCTGACTCCCTTTGGGTAAAATGGGTTCCATACCTATCATTAGAGGGCAAAGCTAGTAGGTGATGTCTCCACCTTGTGAATCTTCTGGGGTTATGAATAAATTATTCAAGATCCTAAGTATCTGCCCGACATATATCATTCGTAATGGTGGTGATACTCATCTTTAGGTTGATAACTGGCATCCCTCAGGCCCTTTGGATATAAGGTGTGGTGAGAAGGTGGTGTTGAATTTTTGTAGATCATTGCCTGCTGAAGTATCATCCATAATATCCCCTTAAGAGTTGGAAATGGCCGAGTTGCAAGAATAGAACTACTTTGGAAATAATTGGTAACACCCCCAATGTTCCAAAAATAGCTAGGCGCTAGTCAAGCGAAAAAGGGGCTCCGACTAGTCCGAAGTTGACCCGGTTTACTAAAAAAATTCGATCAAATAGAATCCTTCAACATAAGTTCTTATTTATGTAAACATTCACGTACGCCCCTCTCGAAGACCCTCTTTCTGTACTCCAGCAGCTGTGTATCCGTCACTTTACTGATCTGGCGTCGTTGACATTTCGGCTCTCTCTTAGCTCTCGCCTCAGCTATTAGCTTAAATAGATGTTCGTCCTGATCATCATCTTGCTTTTGTTTCTCCTTTGCTCTCTCCTCCCCTAGGATAGCTATTCGACGTTGATGTTTCCTACGTCTTTTTTCTTGCTCCTCCCTCAGCAATCTTGCAGACGGACGTAAACCCGGTTCACCAAAAATCAACATTTTAATCAAAACAGAACAAGATTAACGGAAGCAGTAGATAAAATAATAATAAAACGGCTACGCAACAACTACGAAACAAACGATTCAACACATACGTGAACGATCAACTATCAACGACAAAGAAAGGGGGAACCAACCATTGACGACATAGAGTCTTGTGACTCTTGTCCAAAAACCTCCGAAAGCATTAGCTCTGATACCATGTTAAAGTATCTAACTCAAAACCAATTGGTAATGAGTGGAGAGGCCGCCCACGCTCATATACTAGTTTTGGAGGTGATTATTAACAGATGTGTGACAAGCTCTAACAAACTTTGCAGTGTAGAAGAAACCATGGTATACGCCGTGTTTTAGGAACACTTAACGGTTGCTGTGTTGGAAAAATGAGTTTACGTCAAAAGATGTGACTTTTATATTCGAACTAAGAGATGTGACCGTTGCGTTTACACCAAGAGACGTGACCCTTGGTGAATAAATCACCCGACTATTGGTGAATAAGTCACGTATTTTTTGACTTTCTGATAAGTCACTTGGGCCAAATCTATTGGAGACACCAAACGTGTAAATTCATGTTTTGATTTTTTGAAATTCTATTTCAATAGACCTAACGGATTGGGCCGCTATGTTTGATTTGGCATGAAACTGAAAATGAAATATTTTAGTTTCTTCGATCGTAAGTGGTTGGTAGTTATCAACAACTACGCTCCACAAGATACTTTTGAATAAAGTGAAATTGGTTTATATGCTATAAAGAGTATTTATTGAATCGGCAAAGATACTTAGAATGCATGGTGCAGTTAGCATAAAATCATCTAAATTTGAGTATAGAGTTACTCGATATTGGGTGAGGTACTCAATGTGGGGGTTGTTTCTTGCTCCTGTGTCTTAGAACACGAGAGATGAAGAGAAGTTTAGACATTGTTTGTGTCATGTCATAAACTACGGAAATTATTTTGTTGAATTCTGAATTAATTTCAGAATTGTGGGGGAAACAATATTTATAATTTCCACAATATTTACGTGTTGCACTATGGGAGATTTTCAACTATACTTAAAGAATAAAGTATGGTGGTATAAGTATCCAATGTAAAGATTTAGAATCCAAAGGTGGATTTAATTATACAATTGGACCCAACAATGATTTAGAAATCCTTATGCGTGTATAGCAAGGTCTATGATGGAGTCTGATCAACTCATTGTATTAGACAAAGAGGCTAATAAGCGGATGGCTGTGCCATCTCTTAGAGGATGTTCCAACAGGGGTCCAATTCTATGCCAGAGTTACAATGTGATGGCCATCAGTTGTTAGAAAGGCATAGAAGAAGACCACGTGTAACGGGAAGTCTCGATATTAAAGACATCGAACCGTTAAACATTTGTTCTCACTAAAGAATGAAACGTCAAAAGAATTTGTTACGGATCCGTTGAGTTTGGAGTTTTGACTAAAGAACAAATGATCATCGAGGGGAATGAGATTAAAGCCTATTAATTAAAAGTCTCTATAACGGCAACCCAACCTAGCTGTCTGGAGATCCCAAGATCTAGGTTCAACGGGACAACCGAGTTGTATGAGACTTAGGAGTATCACTGAGGAGAAATTTCTCCAACTCATTCCTATGGTGAAAACAGTGATGCCTGCAGCGTTTTAGGTTAAGTTTAACTTTTAATGATTCTTATACCTTGGTAAATCCAAGTGGGGTATAGCAGGATACCCTTAATAACGAGATCACCTATGTGAGTGTGAAGGGGCCGCTTCTGTGAGAATTTTCTAAGGCTGAATTCTCTAAAACACTATCTGAAACCAGTCGGTGTTCCAGGGCCAAAATGGGCACAACCGTAAGAACCAACTGTGTTCAGAAAGATTCTGTGTGAATTCTATTGCCTTGGTTTACACAAAACGCTGAACAGTTCAAGGCATCGCGTCCACTGGTTAGCAAGTAAATCCGATAGTCTTTCACAAGGGAAGGTTCAAAGCCAAAAGCTACCTATCCTATGCAGGAAATTTCCACTTGTACTCTCTCTGTCATTTGCATTGTTTTGCATTGGTTATCGAGTCAATTTCATTCATGTGGGGGATTGTTGGAAAATATTATAGGATATAATATTTTATGGGAAATGATTTTGCCACACCATTTTTTGATAATGCCACGCCCTGCAAGTGCATTTTTGCACCAAAAAATACACTTGCAGGGTGTGGCATTATCAAAAAATGGTGTGGCAAAATCACTACCCTATTTTATTTTAAGTGTGAATGAAAATTGATTTATTTTGGACTTGCATCTTTTCATTGGCACTTGTTCACCGCAGACGGATGCGTCCTTCACGAACAGATGTGCTTCTTTCCTTGGTGACTTTTCGTAGAGTTACGAGTTAGCCTATAAATATTATTTCCCTCATTTATTTTTAGAGGTTGATTTTTCCGTCATTCAAGTCCATTCATATGAGAGAGTTACAAACACAAGATGGTTCGCCAGGCCCTCCAATTGAAGTGCTGCTTTGGGGGGATTCCGATCAAGTAGTGCTGGGAGACAGTCGTCCAATCCAAACTATGAGCACCGTAGAGGGGGCGAAATCTGTCTAAAGTACAAAGTGTCACTCACAAACACTCGCCTTGATCACCAATTTGTTTCCATCAATTTCCAGGTTTTGAATTCCGATTTTATTGCACTCATATAATTGGTTTCATCACAAATAGTAAACTCATTTTTCCAACATGCTGCACTATAGACATAAAGAAACTAAACGTAATATTCACGAACGACAATGATTTTATGATTAATTTTTCATCTTCCACTTAGCAATAGCAGCTTTATTCTGTTAGTTTTTTAGTTCAAGTACTCCATTGTTATTATCATGAACTTTCTTTCTATGGCTTCTGGCAGTTCAACACAAACTGTAAGCTTTATGAACAAAAGAAAGAACCTTCTAGCAGTTGTAATGGTAAATAGAGCTGTGGCACATTCATTACTTGACTAACAGATGTATATTTATCTTAGTATTGACACTATAGCTGGAAACTCACTTCATCTTCAGTTTTCACTAATGAATTATGACTAAAATAGCATCCTAACAAAAACGAATGCAATGTCAATGTTTTTTATTTTCCTCGTGCACGGAGATAACTTTGCAGCATAGATGACATGATAATATACGTCGTGTTTTCAGAACAATTTACTAATGCTGCGACGTAGGCAAAAAGGAGATGTGTAACGTAACTTCATGTACTCTTTCACTTAGACATTTTATCGAGCACCTGAAATACTTGATTTTTTGAAGCCAAAAACCTAACACCTGTGACTCTTTCACCTCAACCTTTCACAGGACCATAATACAGATGAACGTGCTCTCATTTTAAACGTTCATAGGAGTATAATAGGATTACAAAAGAACAAACACCTACCACACATTCATCTCTATCATCCGAATGCACATATACATACCACAAATACGAAGGCATGTTCACGTTTTCTCGTCGAAGAACTAATTAGGAAATTTGGGGAAGAGGTCCACTTACAACTTTTCACGTAGGCTCATACACTTCTTGTTGTAATGGTCTAATGCAACTGAGGGAGCACCCAGACCCCTGTATACGTCCCTTTTCTTCGAGCTTCGTCTGGTTTCCAAGAAAATATAGGAAATAAGACGTCCCTTTTCTTCAATCGAAATATTAATGATAAAAAGATTGAGGGATCGCACTTTGCTTAATGTTTTTGGTGGGTTTCTAACAGCAATATAGCAGTACCAGCTTGAAAACGAAGCTCGCAGAGAGAGAGAGATTACAGAGAAGAAGAGAATTGAGTTGCTTGACTTCTTCCAGCCTCGGAGAGAAGGGAACAAAAAAAATATAGTGAGAGGTTCCACCGAGACTTGAACTCGGGTTACTGGATTCAGAGTCCAATGTCCTAACCGCTAGACCATGGAACCACGTATCTCACTTGTTTACTTTGGTTGAAATAATATTAATTAAAACGTAACATGTTACAATCTCTTACAAAATCATCAATAGTTTATACTCCCTCCGTCCCAATTTGTTACGGCTACTTTGACTTTCCTGTAATTTAAAGAGATATCATAATTACGTTGACTTTTTGTTAGTTTTACCATTTTACCTCCTTATCAAAATATTAAAATTATGAAAAAAAATATATAAATAACCGAACCAAGATGATGGTGTTGGAGCCAATTCAAGTTGATATGCTGTCATGTCATGAGAGAATGACGCCTAAAATTCCACACTTAAGTGTCCTTTGAAAATCAAATTCAAAATTTAAAATTCTACATTTTTAAATGTAAAAGCAAATGAAGGGTAAAATGGTAATATGAATATCAAAAATGAAATTTTTTGAAACAAACATATCATTTTGAGACATCCCAAAAATGTATAGAGGCACAATAAATTGGGACAAAAGGAGTAGCTCGAATGTGGGACATTTTGCAATTTTCCTAGCGTGCTTGCCATTTTGCTAGTCAAAACTAAAAGTAAGTACTCACTTCGTCTCTAAATAAGTGTCTGTCGTCCTTAAATAAGTGTCTGGCGTGCAAACCTAGGCTTTTAAAAAGATGCATTTGTTTCGTTTGAAAAATTAATTTTTTTCACAAATGAATAGATAGCAATGGGTTCTATTAGATTGTGAAAAATAATAATATTTTGTAGTGAAAAATATGCATCTTTTGTAAGGTTTAAGTTTGCGCGCCAGACACTTATTTAGGGATGGAGGGAGTAGATTTCCAATTTCTTAAGTTTAGTTTGATTCTAACCGCACCAACATTTTACATTTGTGTGTGATCTCTAAGAGATGTTCTCAGTGATAAAATGGTTATGATAAGAAAAATCCTTTAAAAGATTTTGCCATACAAATCTTCAAGTGATGTTCCCAGTGATAAAATGGTTATGATATATTCTGGAAAAAATATAATTTTGGTAACAATGGAAAGTTTCGCCAAAATCTGACGTATGTGTGTTGTAGCCCCAAGAAAAGAAAGTTTTTTTTTTGAAAAAAGGAAACTTCTCCAAAAAGAAATCTGAAGATATGAAAAAATTACTCCTTCCGTTCCAAATTGGATATCAATTTTTGATATCTGTGCCAATTTCAATTTCTTATATTTTTTAATATGAATCTCATAAAATATGCAATATGGATCTTGTTTGATAGTTCTCAATTAATTCTATTATACAAAGTTTTCAAACTCATAAAAAACATTATAGATTGAAAGATATAAGCGATGAAAAATGACACGAGTTTCAAAAATTGTCATTCTTTTTGGGACGGAGGGAGTACTTAAACATTAGGAGGCACTCCATTTAATAATCTTGAAATTATTGTCTTTTTTA
Source organism: Rhododendron griersonianum (assembly GCA_018127125.1). Lineage (NCBI taxonomy): Eukaryota > Viridiplantae > Streptophyta > Magnoliopsida > Ericales > Ericaceae > Rhododendron > Rhododendron griersonianum. The sequence continues at coordinate 549,211 of CM030794.1, forward strand.
CTCAAGAGTTTTTTTCCTTTTTATCCCTCAAACTATTCACATTTTCTCTACTTAGTCCATAAACTATCAATTTGACGATTGCATCCCCTCAACTATCATATCGTTACCAACTTAGTCCAATAGATAATGGAAATGATAAATTTAGACGGAAAATGTCATGTAAGGCCTTGTTTGGAACCCTGTAGAGCAGATACTTAATTATGAGAGCCTTAGAGATAAAAATTAATTATGACCATTTAGGATAAAATGATCAGAAAAATAAAGACTGAGTTCTTTATATAGAATTTAGACTGTTTATATATATTAAAAATATAGTTAAAAATTAAGCGCTCTAATTTTCAATCCGTATAAACCGATGTAAATATTATTTTTCTGATCATTTTATACTAAAAGGTTATAATTAATTTTTTGTTTTTAGAGCTTTCATAACCAAGTATTTGCTCTAAATGGTTCCAAATAAAAAACAGATTTTAAATTATGATAGCTCTTGAGATAAAAATTAATCATGACTTTTTAAAATAATATGATCAGAAAATAAGATCTTCGCACCAATCCAAACAGATTGAAAATTCGAGCACTTAATTTTTTAAGAAGATTTATATACTAAAAAATATGGTTAAAAAATTAAGGGCTCTAATTTTTAATCCGTTGAAACCGGTGCGAAGATCTTATTTTTCTGATCATATTATTTTAAGGAGTCATGATTAAATTTTATCTCTAAGGCTCTCATAATCAAGTATCTGCTCTACAGGGTCCCAAACAGGCTTTACATGACATTTTCCGTCTAAATTCCTAACTTCCGTTATCTATTGGACTAAGTAGGTAATGGTATCATAGTTTCGGGCATCAAATTAATAGTTTATGGAGAAAAGGTACATAATTTGAAGGATAAAAAAGAAAAAAACTCTTTACTTGAATGCAATTCTATCTTATTATTACTTCTAAAAAAATCTCTACAAAACACGAGCAAAAAAAAAAAAATACCACTACTAGTGAAGTGAGCCTTGGCTCAACTATTGGGCGACAATGTGCCCTAGTTGTTTGTGAATACGTCCTACTGAGAATTGGTTTTCTGCGTATGTTTCTTCTTCATGGAGTGGCTAAGGTGACAGCCGTGATACCTCAAGGCAATTGCAGATCTCAATAAGGTATCATTCACTGTTGTCTCTGATTCAATTTGATCTGAGTTTAGGTTTAGCCACCTTCGTTGCTTCCGTTTAGATACTCTATGGGGTCTGTTTGGGAAGAAGACGATGATTGCGTAGCCGTAAGACCTCCTTTACTCAATAATATTGATTTTGACTACTGGGAAGCTCGAATGAGAGCGTTCCTTAGGTTGATGAATGAACGTGTCTGGGAGTCTATAGAATATGGCTATGAAGCTCCCACAGTCACTGACACGGACACTAATGAAACGAGATTGAAAACCTACGCAGAATTTGATCAAACTGAACGTGATAACTTGTGCTATAACTATCAGGCATTGAATGCCATATTTTGTGCTGTCACTGAAACTGACTTTGTGAGGATTTCAAAGTGTGAGATAGCCAAGGAAGCTTTGGACATCCTCAGAGTTGCGCACGAGGACACTCCCACGATGAAATATACGAAACTACAGAATTTGGATGTTATGTTTGAAGAGTGTAGGATGCAAGAGTCTGAAACGATACGTAAGTTCTATCTTAGGCTTAGTGATATTGTCATCTCCATGACTAGACTGGGTGAGTCGGTCAGTGAATCGAGAATTGTGAGAAAAATTCTTAGGTCCCTCCCTAAGCGTTTCATCGTCAAAGTCAGTATCATAGAATGCAAAAAGGACATTGGTTCCATGACGGTTGAGAAACTAGTAGAGTCCCTTGAAATTTACGAGATTAACCATTTTCCATTTATGGATTCCAATAACAGCAAAAATCAAGGTATGTCCTCGAAGAGTGTTCAAAGGGACAATGTTGAGTCGGATGGTGAGGAAGAGATGGATGAAGAAGAGATGGCCGAGTTTGAAATGTTTCGGGAGTTCCTCAAATTTAGCAAGGGTGGTAGTTCCTCTAAAGCTCAGAAGGTCCATGGTAACAATATGTCGCATCCATCTAGAGGGGATAAGGATGGCGAAAAAACCAAGCCTAAGAAAGGTCCTGGTATACAGTGTCATGAGTGTCGAGGGTATGGTCATGTTCAAACGGAGTGTGCCAATAGGAAGAAAGGAATGATCCATAGACAAGTAAAGCCCTTATGATTTCCAAGGTATTGCCCTTAAAAAACAAAGGCTTCATTGTTATTTGGGATGATGATAGTGAATGAGAAAGATCAATCTGATGTTTCTGATTCTAAGTAAGGCAGTGTTGACTTCATTATTTTCCTAGTTGCCATGACACATTCCTGACACCATGGACCGTGGTGAACCTCCTTCAACTAAGCTTGCGGTAAAAGTGGTTAGTGTTCCAGGGTAACTTTACTGTTTATTGGACTTCTATGGGGTGCAGCACATTCCAACTAAATGGCGTTGAGGATACTTCTCTAGTTTGCGTTTCTTGCCGTTCCTTCACTGTGTTTTGGTACAATGGATTGGTAAGTTCTAATTCAACGAATCCTAGACCCCATGTTAGTCATGCTTAAGGTAGAGTTATCATATAGAGCAGTTATGAGTCTTATGACATCATGTGCTTGGATATCCTTTTTGTTGCTTGAACAAGATATTTTGCAGTCCCTTTTTATTTTTAACTTTGGGTTCTCTTTCCCGTTTAAATCAGATTTTTATTTTCCCGGTGCTTCGTTTGCATCAGAACTACTTCCGTTGAAGAATATTGATATCTTGAGAGTGAAAAAACCACATAAAATTTTCCAAATGCTCTTCTTTTTAGATTGGAAAGCAAGTTACCGAGAAATGGTGTAAGTAACCTAGGGCATGTCTAGGTTTTATGAGCCGTAAGCCCTGTCTCTAAGCTTGTCAATGGCTCCTTCCAAGAAATAACCCACTACAATATTGTAGCTGATAATATGCCTGGGAAACAAATCTAGAAAAAGGGAGAATAATCAACAAAGATAGATTGTTAATTAAACTGATTCCAACATTCTATCATGATCCACTGCCAAGTATTTTTGCGTTATGAAGTGTTAAATGTTTCTGCCTCATTTTCTCTGCTGTCTTCTTATACTATATTAAACTCAACCAGTTGGAGTAGTTCATATGTTCTCTTGGGTCTCAGCTATTCTGGAAAACTTTTTCTTGGCTATCGAACATTTGGTACCACACTTTACGACCCAATTGAAAAGCGATATCAATGCTAATTAATTTAGATATTCTTATCTTTAGTTTGAAGTTTGAGCGATTTCCAGTTTTCACTCTTGTGAATTGTCTTTACGTATTTGGTGTGTGCTAGGCTGCCTAGCTCAATTTGGTGAGGGTTTGTTAATTGACAGATGTTAAAATCCTATAGCTAATTTCTTGCAATCTTTTGAAATTTTAAACAAACTCAAATGAAATAGAACACATAGTACTAAGAAAATAACGAAATGAAATCTAAAATTTGTTAGAAGTGAATAGATATGCAGTTGTTTCAAGATTTTTACATATATGGTTGCTTTAGTGTAAAGATTATTGGTGAAAGTGAATTTCATTACTTTCAATTAAAAACACATTACGATGGTGGTCCCAAAAAACTAATGTCACAGTGGGGATGGATATCTTTTTAACTCTTTCCTTTGCGTCCGTCAGTGGTGCAATGTTTTGGCTTCTGTCTATCCATTGATGCTCTTTCCTGCTGTAGTTCCTCTTTTCCTCTCTTCCTTTTCGCTTCCCAGTTTTGATAGTTAGCCCCACACGGTTCATGAAACAAAGCGTCAATTTAAAGAAGGGTTTGATAGTGCCCTTGTTAGGGATCCACTGTCCTGTCCATTACGCTATTGCTAATTGCATTTGCACCTTGACCTCTATAAAGTTTTCCTAGGCGCTAGAGGTGCTCCCCACCCTTCTTTTAGACTCCATGGAGTTTTCTCTGCTGTGTCTGTAAATTCTTTTCGTTTAGCCCCTTTCTTTCTTGAACACTTCGGCCCCGTTTTATTTGTCTGTCTTTATATTAAGGGATGTAGATTCTCACCCGATGTAACCTTAACGCCTACCGGATTATTACTGGTGCGATAGTTAATGAGTAGCACATACGGAGTATCATGTATATTTGTATGTCTCGTAGTAGTTTATAAGATAGTTTTATGGGATTCATACTCCAATCCCGTATCGTATCTGTTTCAACCATTGGTTGAAACCGTCTTTTAGACAAACGGCATCAATATGACTCAGAAATTATTCATCGAGCCTACACTATTATGCTTTGTTGGGTTTGGTTATTGAAAAAAAGAATTCTAACTCAAAAAACACTCAGTACCTCTACTTTTTATCATTACTCTCATTTCTCTCTCCACTATCTAATCATTATTTTCATTTCTCTCTCTATCTCTCTCCACTCATTATTCTTATCTCCAATCATTACCATATTTCTCTCTCCACTCATTACCCCAAAAACCAAACTCAAAAATTCTCAAAAACCCATCCAAACACAGCATAAAGCTGTGCCGTTGGATTCGCAGTTGGCTCTGTCTTTGGTAGTTTACTTCTAGCGACTTCCAATGTTAATTCTCATTTCTCACAGTCTTGCTACTTAGGATCTTGCCCGAAATCTCTCTCTCTCTCTCTCTCTCTCTCTCTCTCTCTCTCTCTCTCTCTCTGTGACACACACACACAGTCAGCAAGAATATCTCGTTGGAACTGATGTTAGAAGAAGGGAATTAAAGTCTCTAGAAGTCTAGAACAATTTATGTCCTACGTAATGTGCTGTAGTCTCTGAAAGCTGCGGCCGATTTTGCTGCCCCTCCGGCATTTAAATCAGTTTGTCCTCGTAACATTATTTTCTTGGTCTCGCCTTCCTACTCACTCTGAAAACTCTCGTTTTTGACACAAGGTGTGGATGCGATGAGCGCGGACGTGCCAAGACTTGTAGCGCCTAACTTCTTGTGAAGATTCCCGTGAATCTTGACTTCTATCGTATGAGCGATCGTGTGTGACCCAAAGGTTAAAGATCACAGAGCGGTTCGTGGTTTGCCACACGGTTGTGGACTTAATATTTCCTAGTCGTATAGGAAATGGACGTAGAAACGTGAAAACGTAAACTCTATTACACCGGGATAATAAAGTTGGTACAGGAAAGTAAAATATCCAAACAACTTAAAGAAGTGTGTTTGAATGGGGTTTGAGCACGTAGTACTCGATAATCTACTTTGCTGAAAGTAGTAAAGTGTTTGCTTCGCTGGGAAGGCTTTTTGTTTAAGCGTTGAGCTTGATTGGTGTTGGACCCGTTTTCCATCTTCGAAACTAGTATTTATAGGCAAAGCTTCGACCGGTTTGCTGAGCTTCGGAAATCAACTGCCTCCCTTGAATTGGACAAGTGTCCCACATACCTTGCACGTTGTAGCAGTTTGTGGCGGTTAATGGAGATCATGGGTGATTTATGAGAAGTTATCAAGGGTAATGGGCCACCTCATGCCCCTTTTCTCGTGGCCATCAGAGAAATATAGGCCTTTGACCTAGTCAAATGGCCTTGCACTCTAAGAAACTGCCAACGCACTTCCTTATTTCATGGTGATCATGGGTAGTGGCCCATCTAATTAAATTAGATAGCCTTATTATATGTTTTACCCTTAAAGATCCTTCCAGAATCTCAATTATTTTCCATGGGCTATGGGCCTCTTAGAATTTCGTCAGAATAGTTAAGCTCTAAAAGGCCAAGCTCATATCCCAATCAAATTAAAATTAATTGGGCTTTTTGATACGTAGCCCAATAATTTTTAGCTACTCTTAATTCACGGCCCAATTTAATCGAATTTCAATTAAATGGCCCTCCAGCGCTAGCCCAAGATTTGGTGCCAAAAACGGGTATAAACACACTCTCATTTACTACAGTAACATTTTCTATAAGGATTTTGTCCTCCTCTGTTTTCTTCCCCCTTCCATTTCCTTATTAACCTGTTGCCTGCATTAATCAGTCTTTTTATATGGGTGGTGATCATAATGGCAAAACTATTTTTATTAATATCAAAATTTCAGTGCATAAAAAACTTGTATTCGGTGAATGTGAAATGTACAAGACTCTTTATACACTAAAGGTTAAACATTAACAAAAACAGTTTAGACATTATTATTATTATTTTTGTATTACTCTTTTATGTATACATCGTTGAATTAATCAATGCAAGTGCTAATGGAGGAGTAATGAATCTGATGATCACCGATACGAAAGTGCTAGATACCCAAAAAAACAGCCCTGAAATTACCTCGAATAAACTTTTAGAAGTATTTATGATCGTTAATAGACTTTTAGCTGTAAAAAATACTTGTTCAGGGTGATTTCGAGATATATTTTTCGGGGTACCTAGTATTGCTCTCACCGAAAGGATAGTGGACGGAAGTGGGCACCATCTTCAAGTGGAGGTGGCTGGGCCACAGAGGGGCTAATCGTGAATAGAAAATAGGTCCAATAAGTAACATGTGGGTATGGTGGGGCCCCGCTAACATGGGCTAGTAGAGGTGAGCAAAAAATCCGTCAAACCGCGAATCCAATCAAAAACAATTCAAACCGAAAGGTTTGGTTCTGATTTTTAGTAGTATGGTTTGGTCATGGTTTAAAAAAATTAGAAACCGCGTTATATGGTTTGGTTTGTGGATTCACGTTCACGGTTATGGTTCCAAATCGATCCGAACCGTATAATACATATATATATATATATACATAATATAATTTAATTATAATTCACCAAATAAATATGAGAGCTTTAGTCAACTACTTTTTCAATTTATTGATCCTATTAAATTCATCGCGATATTTAGTTTTTCTTCTCTGCCAAGATAATTTAGATTAAACTTCTATATATCACAAATCATTCCTAATTTCCTAGGATTATTAATTTATCATACATAAAAAGCACATAGGATCACCAAATCAGTCAACTTACACTGTCCAATTTTTAAATTTCTTTAAATTCTAGGAACACTGCCCAATTTTTAAATTTCTTTAAATTCTATTCCTATACTTCCGTCACTACCAAGACTTGAGGCGATTGTGGTATTCCACTCTTAATTAGTTGATTGATGTTAATGTATTTTAATAATTTGAATGAAATTGATTTTAATATAAGTTTTCTTTTAATTTATCTTCGTAACTTTAAGTACTTTATTTTTTTGTTTTGAAAATGATAGCTTAACTCTAAACAAATCGTGGTTTAAAACCGAAACCAAACCGTAATTTAATGGTTTGGATTGGTTTGGTTCTATGCCTTTTATGGGTTGGTTTGGTTCTCTAAATTCATAATCCGTAAGTATTGATTTGGTTCTTGATTTACTATAAAACCGAACCAATCCGGACCATGCTCACCCCTATGGGCTAGTAAGCCTTTCAATATCAAGTGTTCAATACTTTGAAAGTGATCCTTACCAGAATCTTCGAGGAATGTGTCATATCTTATTACCTAAATGGGGATGTTCAAATGTTTCATAGCTTTTTTTTTATTTTTTGATCCGCATGTTTCATAGCTATTTCAAATGCGCTTTTGTTGGACTATTGAATCCTTAATCATCCTAGACGGAACTAGAATTTTGTACACGGGGGCCGAACTATGAAGAGTAAGCACAATTACCACAACTTTGTAGAAAAGTAAGTAGGTTGCTAATCTTTCTAGTCTCAATCAACCATTGACATAACCCGGAAATACTTCTCAACTGTTTGAATTCCGGATGCCGAAGGAAATTATGCTCAAAATAATTAAGCTCCATTCTAGAAAACGTCGTTTGATCTTTACAATTCTTGAAAATATTTTCCAATTTGTCGTTCATATGAAAATCTTATATAATAATATTAAAAAACAGAAACTACGCGGGAGCCTTGGCCCCTCATAGCCCACAAATGGTTTCATCTATGCCTATATGAATTGTATGCTTTGATTTTGGATCGGAGTGTGAACTGTCATTTTGTCGGGTTTTATCATTTAATCGGCGCCATTTATTTTGTTGGAGTCGCGAGGTGAGTCGTGGATGCAAAAATGAATATCAATCCAAACATAGAGTGACTGACCTTACCGTTTCAAAGATTCTGTCTTGTTCCCCTCCATATTAATGTACCTTTTTTCCAACCCCGGAAAAATTCTACTCTAGACCATCCCAAGGGGAGGGTTGGATTTAAACGCTTACCAAATGAAGTGCTCATGATATGCTCCACTAAAGTGCTTACCAAATGAGCATCTCTAGTGCTAGAGTTAAAGTGGTTACCAAGTGAAGTGCTTATCAAAATTTTGCATCTAGTACAGTGCAAGAGTTTATTATCAAGTACATTACTAACTGGGCAAATCAGGCCCTCCTTCACTTCCAGGTCTTCTAACTGTAGCCAAGCCTAAAACGCACAAGGAGAAGAGAGAGAAAGATATAGAAGGGGAGAGAGAAGGGCCAGCCATCTCTGGCTTTGGCAGGTGTCAACAGTAAGGCTGCATTCTTTTGGCCTTAACTTAAATATGAAAATTTTATCTTTATTTGAATTTTTTTTCTCATTTTTTAGTTTTGCGCTAAACTTTTTTGGGTTATTGATTCGCCTCGACGAAAGGAATCGGAAAAGTAAATTTTTTTTATTTTTACCCAAGTATTTTGAGAACTTTTTTGTCTCGACGAGAGGAATTGAAAAAGTAAAATTTTGGCACTTTTGCCGACATTTTTGTGCTAAAGAGTGGTTATTTCTCAAAATACTTGGGTAAAAGTAAAACAAATTTACTTTTCCAATTTCTCTTGTCGAGACGAAACAATAACCCACGAAAGTTTGGCGCAAAACTAACAAATGCAAAAAAAAATCAAATAAGGACAAAATTTTCAAATTTAAGTTTAGTTTAAATTAAGTCCAAAAGAACGAAGCCTAAGAAGAGAGAGGAGAGATCCGAGAAGGAGAGGGATGTGGAAGAGAGAGATAGAGCGGGTAGAAAGACAATATTATTTTTATATTCTTTAACTCACCCTATTACACATCTTTAACATTAACACCATTACAACACACATTCACTCCCTAAATTTATTCACTCTTAACAAATAAAAAAAGAGAGTCCACTTTATACTACAATTTATGTCTCATATGTAACACACAATTTGTAGCAATAGCACTAGATATGCTCTAACCAAGTTTAGGAGGCAACTTCGTCATTAAGGAACTGTAACTAGGAAGAGAAAAATGGTACTCCTATAAAGTTCAATGCACGCGGACGAATTAAAGCTTTGTACGGTATGTACTTTAGCCCTTTGCTTAGGTCATATCCTTCTCTACTAATACTCCAACATCTTATTTTTACATTTTCATTTATTTATCTACTCCATTTGGTAAAGGGGAAAAGGAAAAAAGGGCTTAAAGGAAAAGGTGATGCTGTTACAGAGAGAGTAGACAAGAGTCACGAGGAAGGGCCAGGCTCGCATTGTCGTGGTGGTGGGAGTACAAAAGCATGCACTTCACCGGAATTCCACCTTTGTCGTCTTCTTTACTTTGCCCACTCCGTTTTCTCAATGATCAATGAGAACATGATAATTCCCATGCCTTCTTGGCCCAACAAAGCTAAAAAAATGAGGGAGAACTTGTACGGTTTCGAGAGTATGATGTGCTCTATCGATTTAGGGTTTCGATTGGAGATGAAGGGAAAGAGGAGGAGGTCGCGCTGGGTTCAAGGGTTTCGATCTTCTCGGTTTGGATGCATGTCGGCGTGAGAGAGGGAGTTGTGAGGGAGAGAGGAGGGAAGAGGGAGATGGCGTTCTGGAAAAAAATTCGGGTCCGAAACCCTACTTTAACATAACGGGGTAACTTAGGCTCCGTTTCAGAACTGAAATAAGAACTTATTTTTTGTTGAATAAGAAGGTGTGTCTCGGTAAATAAGAAGGGTGCTTCTTATTTTGGAAGAAGCACCCTTAGGTACCAATGGCCGGCGGAGGGAAATCGTACCAGCGGCCACGCTGGGCCGTCTCCGGCCACCGGACGGCCGATCCGAGCCGTCCGAAAATTCTAAAAAAAAAAACCAAGGGGGCCAACGCGGGAATCAATGGCATAGGGTGCTTGATCCGAGCACCCATTTTCCGTGTATATATGATATTTCATATATACACATACATGATATTTCATATATACACGGAAAAGAAGCACTCTACACACCTCGGATGCCTGACTTTCCCGCGTTGGCCCCCTTGGTTTTTTTTTTTAGAATTTTTGGACGGCTCGGATCGGCCGTCCGGTGGCCGGAGACGGCCCGGCGCGGCCGCCGGTACGATTTCCCTCCGCCGACGCCCAACACAATAACAACAGTCTTATTTTTGTATACGGCAACTTCAAGCTCAAAAATCATGCGTTTACGCAAATAATTTTCCTATCACTATGGATCTTATTTGATAGATCTCATTGAGATCTTTAATACGGTGCGGAAATTTTTTTTTTCTTTTTTCATTTACATTATTTTTTAGTTTGAAAATGTGAAGTGAAGTTTGTATTTGAATTTTGTGGAGACTCTTATTATTTTCGAATTTTGAGTATGAGAAATAAGTACTTATTTTTTAAGAAAGTTTCCGGAACGGAGCCTTAGTCTTTTCGTTCCTTTCCTTCCAAAAATTTAATGAAAAATAGCGGAGGGGTGAAGTTGATGAAAATTGATAGTTGAAGGGATGTGGTTGATGAGTTTTTTAGTTGAGGGGTGATGTTGACAAAAGGTAATAATTGAGGAGGTGTCCTTGCAATTAAGCCTATCAAAATTTCAGTACATGAAAAACTTGTATTCAAGTATAGGCGGCTGGGGCTAAGCCTTTAAGAGGGTGTTTGGATGGTGGCTTTTCCCATTTTCCCATTCTGATTTTTGGCTTTTGGCTGTTTGGCTGGCAGAGGGAAAATTGATTTTGGTAAAATGGATTTTTGAATTTCATGTTTCCAGGCCAAAATGAAGAAACTGGGTTTTAGGAGCTTTTCCCATTCCCATTTTCCCATTCTGAAATCCAGTTGTGCCAAAAAGACAAGGCTACCCTCCCTCTTTTTGGATAATTCCCATTTTGCCATGGCTTTTGTTAACGTTACAACTGAGAAGGGTACAGTTCTCACATACATCCAGAGAGCAAACACGAGAAGAGGAGAAGACGATCCGGAGCAGACGACTGGAGGTTTGACGAAAGTGGGGAAATCGTTCACCTCTTCACGTTCTTGCATCTTGTTCAGGTATTTTTTCACCTCCCCCACCAGTAATCGTTCCTAGTCTGTTTCCAATTTCAGATCTGGAAATTGTTTGTCGACATTTTTAGATCTTTAGTTTGTCGACATTTCAAACCTCTCCTTCTTCTCCTCCACCTCTGTCTCAAAACCCAAACCCCAACAAAATATATGAGTTGAATTGTCGAGCCAATGAATGGTAGAAATGGCCATGGAGAAAGTGAGGTGGCCCCGCGGCCCCCTGACAATTTTCCGATCAGTGGACTTCTGAGTAGCAGTTTAGGAGCTCTTCCCTTGAAGAAACCTTACTAGGGATTTTCTTTCTGTTCCTGGAATAAATTTTTTTGGCGTATTCTAATTTTTAATTTTCTTATAAAGCCGTAAATTTTGCTCTGTTGCTTCCTTGCTGGCTGATTAGGTCATCTGTTGGAGGGTGACTCATGTAGTTTTTAGAATTGCCCCTCTGATATTTCTTGTTTTTCTGGGTTAAGGGCCCAAGAGCTGGTTTGGTATCGTTTTGGATGGGCTTGAGCTTATCCATTTAAAGTGGATCTCTTCTCTTTTTCTCTCTCTCTGAAAAAAATTTAGGGTTGACAATAATGAGGTGATGATGTATGTGTGTAGCCAAATTTATTCCATCTCATCTATCGCTTTCCATACCCTGTTAACAGTTATCTTATCAAGCCACTTCACAATTGAGATTAGATTTTAGAACATATGCCAGTATCCTAAGTTTGTAATTCACTAGTCTTCATTTGCGACGTTTGCAATATTCTAATTTTTTTTTCCCATTGTAATCTGGAACCCATCCTACCAACTGCACTGTAAACCTAAGTTTGTAATTCTCTAACTATTACTTTGTGTGATTTGACGTTCTTTTCTTGATTCTTCATGTTAGACGTTTGCTGAACTTAGAGAGGAAGAGAATTTGCTGCTGAAGGAAAGGATACATTTGAAGAAAGTAAGCAACATAAAGCATCTTCTAGAACTCAAGTTTATATGTGTTTGATGGGGTTGATCCTAATTTTTTTGGTTTTACGTATATTTGTCTCACAGGAGATATCAACTGTACGTGTCACACTTAACGAACAGAAAGCCAGAAGCGAGAATTTTAAGAAAATCAAGGTAACCAAGTTACTCTTTTCCCCTCTAATCTATGTCCTGATCTGAATCTGTTGCATTTGCTACTGGTATTCCTCATTTAGGGAAATGGAATGTGTTCTAATACAGTCTTCAGCCGAAAACTTGTTTTTCACGAACTAATTGTCTTCCTAATATTTTGCATTAATACATGAACGTATCATGTAGAATTGCATTGGAGCAATTGATGGAACTCACATTAAGGCCCATCCTGAACCGGAGCAGCTATTGCGATGGATTGGTCGGAAGGGATATCCAACACAAAACATAATGGCAGCATGCGATTTTGATATGTGTTTCACTTTTGCATTAACGGGATGGGAGGGAAGTGCGCACGACACAAGGATATTCAATGATTGCTTAAGGAACCCTGCTTTTAATTTTCCGGCCCCACGAGGAGGTTAGTCCTCCAACAATCGCATCCCGTATAAGTTTTTTTTTTTATTTCCGTACTTGGTTCTCATAAAATCGACAATGAGTGTAGATGAGTTTTATTTGGTAGACGCCGGGTATCCAAATACTCGAGGTTTTCTAGCACCATACAAAAGGTTGTATCTATCATACTCCCGAATGGCGTAATGGGGCCGTACCAAGGAATGCATATGAAAAATTTAACAAAATACACTCATCCCTTAGGTGCACCATCGAAAGGACTTTTGGAGTAGGGAAAGCGCGTTGGCCCTTGGTATGCGACATTCCTGTTGGGTACACCATGGACACGCAGCGAAATCTTGTAACTACAACAATGGCCATCCACAATTTCATAAGAAGAAGTAACATGCCCGATATTCCTTTCGGCTTCTATGATCGGCGACCTAATTTCTTGCCTTCAGATGCTGGTGTGGAAACTACAACACCTAATGGTCAACATGGACACGTGTTCGTTGGCGATGATCAAGACATGGAAACTGTCAGGGCTTCAATTCGGGATTGGATTGTTGCTAACCGTATTAAATGAGTTGTTCGGTGTGGTAGTATGTTTGTTCAATTGGAGTAATTTTTTTTTAATCCGAACTAGTGTAATATTTGGTATTGTATGTTTGTTCAATTTCTGTATTGGTTTAATCCGGATTGAAGTAATCTTTTTGTGTTGTAATGTTGTAATGTTTAGATTCTAAAAATTTCATCGCGTCTTGTACTGTTTGGTTCTCCCATTACGTTGGTTTAATCGTTACTTTAATTTATAATTGAAAAACATTTTGTATGGAAACGTAACAGCAACCAATAATTGAAATAATAAAAATAAAAATAAAATAAAACGGGGGACAACAGTTCTCAAGCCAAATAGCAGAATTTCGGATTTCAATTTTAAATAAATTGAGCCCAAACATTATTTATATACATTATACACCATTATTAATAACCGGGGGCAATATAGTAAAAAACCAATCCATAATTCATTTTCATTCCATATCTTCCAAACACTACTCCTACTGCAAAATGCATTCTGCACATATCATCCAAACACTCTACCAAATACAAAATACATTTTGATCATAATCTCAAAAGCCAAAAAGGCAAAAAGTTGAAAATGAAAAGCCAAAAAGTAGGAAATATCAAGTGTTAAAAACTTTGAAATGATAGCTATCTCAAATGCGCTTTTGTTGGCCTATGGCCCTTTTTGTGTACAAGTCATTAGTAGGTGCAAATATATTGAAGTATTGAATCCACAATACTCCTAGATGAAACTAGGATTTCGTTAACGGGGGTCGAACTATGAAGAGTATGCGCAAGTACAACAGCACTGTAGATAAGTAAGTAGGTTGTTGATCTTTCTAGTTTCAATCAACCATTGAGATAACCCGAAAATACTTTCCAGTTGTTTGAATTTCGGATGCCGAACAAAATTATGCTTAAAATGATTAAAATCCATTCTTAAAAATGTCATTTGAACTTTTCAATCCTGAAAATTTTTCCCAATTGGTCTGGTTATATGAAAATCTTACAAAATAGAAAAAACAGAAACTACACAAGGGCCTTGGACCCCCATAGCCCACCGATGGTTCCTTCTCTGCCTATATACATCGTATGCTTTGGTTTTAGATCGGAATGTGAGCTGTCATTTTGTCGGGTTTTATAATTTAATCGGATTCATTAATTTTGTTGGAGTCGCGAGGTGAATCATGGATACAAAAATGAATATCGATCCAAACATGAAAGAGTGACTGACCTTACAGTTTCAAAGATTCTGTCTTGTTTGTAACGGGAGTTTAGTCCCCTCCATGTTAATGTACCTTTTTTCCAACCCCGGAAAAATTCTACTCTAGACTATCCCAAGGGAAGGGAAGGGAAGGGAAGGGAAGGGAAGTGGGGAGGGTTGGATTTGAACGCTGGAAGTGCTGATGATATGTTCCACTAATCAAGTTAGGAGGCAACTTTGTCATTAAGGTACTGTAACTAGGAAGAGAAAAATGGTAGTCCTAACAATTAAAAGTTGATAAAGTTCAATGCACGTGTACGAATTAACGCTTTGTACGGTAGGTACTTTTAGCCCTTGCTTAGGTCATACCCTTCTACTAATACTCCATCCTTTTAGAGCATCTCCAATCCAATACTCTATTTGAGAGTATCAAAATACTCTATTTTATTCATAAAGTGATTTTAGAGGAAATCACTATTCCTATTTACTCCAACCACAAACCCTCTATTTTTCCCTCTAAAATAGAGGAGGCTTGAGAGGATGGGTTGGAGGAGTTCCATACTCTCAAATGAAGGAATAGAGCATGGGTTGGAGATGCTCTAAGGATACAAATGCCATTTTAAAAGGTGAATAGTGTTATAGAGGAGATCCTCCATATTTTCTCCCATCCTCTAAATATGGAGGATCAAAATCCCATCCTCTCAAATAGAGGAGGCTTGAGAGGATGGGTTGGAGGAGTTTTATACTCTCAAATGGAAGAATAAAGTATGGGTTGGAGATGCTCTTACATTTTCATTGTACTATTTATCTACGAGTATTTGGTAAAGGGCAAAAGGAAAAAATGGGTTAAAGAAAAAGGGGATGCTGTTATAGAGAGAGTAGTAGACAAACAAGAGTCACGAGGAAGGGCGGGCCAGGCCCGCATTGTCCTGGTGGGTGGAGTACAAAAGCATGCACTTCACCGGAATTCCACCTTTGTCGTCTTCTTTTTTTCTCAATGATCAATGAGAACATGATAATTCCCATGTCATGCCTTCTTGGCCCAGCAAAGCAGAACCTTTTTTTTAATAAAATCAATGTTGCATGCCAATATAACTTTCAAGCACAATTTCGAGCATAATTGTGTTTAGAGCTGTCGATGCATTTGGGTTCATATACGTTGAACAACTCTGGCCAAAGTTGTGTGTGAAGTTGTATTCTAAATTAGTCATGTTTCTAGACTTTCTGATTTAATAATTGGTGTACGTTCACATTCATCACCTTATGAAACTATTAACACCCAAACATCAAATGTTTTGATACAATTTGGCTAGAAACTACTAAGAGATCGATGCGTATGAATCATGATGGACTGCACAATCTATGGATGTGTTTAATCGAGTCCACTCCTACTTGAATAGTAATTTTCTATTTTCCCTATATTTTTGGACTATGGAAGAAAGAAGGAGAGGCCGGGTAGCAGTAGCACCTAATAACAACTTAAGTGAGAAATTAGAGTCAGTTTTCTTTGGGTGAGGCAAGATGTGTTTAGATCCAACTCTGATCTCAACTAGAGATAAATTGATCGGTATATGAATAAAAATCTCAACGAGATTTGCGGTAAATAACTACTAACATATGTCTCAATATAAGTAATTTTTTTCCCTTAGTCGTAGTGTCACGTACTTACAGGAGTATCACATTGTTATGTTTAGTTGGGTCTTCTCTTGCTTCAGACTTCAGGGTTTGCAAATTTACGCACTTGTGCACGAACTTGTTTGCCTCTATGTTTGTTAGTTTTTGAACTATACATGCAGGTTCGTTTCCAAAAGAAGAAGAAAAACTTTTGGGGAGGCTACTGTATCTGCATCAATGCCAAGATTAAAGGGATGGTGGCCCAGCCGCGTCCTGTGTATAATTGCCGCAAACCATTGTGGAAATTAAAGGGATGGTACGTGGTCCTTAATTAATGCGCCATAGCTGTTATAGGTATGACTATTTACTTTGCAAACCAGAAGATACAGTACCAATTAATCCTTGCTAGCTGGTAAGAAATTTGATCGAGTAACTTTGACAAATAGAAACCAATATTCTGATAACAACAACAAACAAACCGTACATTTGTCCCCCGTAGTAAAAAGTTAGCAATTTCTCCACTGGGCATCCTCATTCACTTTCAGCTCCATTGTTCAATTAGTTTCATGGTTCAGCCTCAATCTTGAAGAGAAAGAGAACCAATGTAATTTTCACAATACCTACACTATTTGTGAAGGACGTATATTTATCATATTTTTATCAAAAATTGGAATAAAGGTTCAAGAAGAATGGTGTATTTTTCTATGGTTCATTTACTTTGGTCAAACATTATGATTGTGACATATGATTGATCAAAATGCAATCACATGATTCTACCTAAGTTTCACGATGAGTTTTCTACTTGAAAATTGTACAAGGAAAAATGGAATTTCCGTCTATTAAAGTTATGAACTTAGAGGTTTTGCCAAGCCAAAGACCATAGATCTTTAATTGGCAATCTCGCTCCACATTTGGCATTTCTCCCCTTTGTTATAGTCACTCGTCACACCCAGCCAGTCACTATAGCACTTGGCAGAGTGCGTTTCTCTCTCTTGATTTGTAGGTTATCTTCGATTTGATAGTGGAGGTTTATAGTTTTGCATTGGAGTGTCGTGATTATTCCGATTTAAGAGAATAGTATTTTTTGTGGGTGAAATTGGAGGTGGAGTTTAGGATGTCGATGGAGCCGAAATTGGGGTGCATGTGGGCTGTTTGTGCTTATTTGGGTGGTAATTAGTTCGTCAAAGAAGTAAAGTGACGAAGATGGCGTAGCCTATAGGTTTTTGTGTGTAGGAGGAGAGAGAGGGAGGTAGGGCTGTAAATGAACTAAGTCGTTCGTGAATTGTTTGAGACTCGGTTCGGCAAGAGCTTGTTCGAGTTCGATTCATTTGCTAAATGAATTGAACCTGAACTTCAATTCTAGGCTCGTTCCGTAAATGAGCCGAACTTGAGTCTAACGGTATTTGGCTCGGTTAGGCTCGCGAACCTATACTTAAATTTAATTAATAATTCAATAGGGGTCTATTTGCAAATATAAAAAAATTTAAGGTTGTATATATATAATTCAATACTTATTTTTCTCCCAAATTCTATACGATCAATGAGAGGGTTTGGGTTGGCTTGAGTTTAATGAGCCAAGCCGAACCAAACCCGAGTCTTGACGAACTCAATTCGAGCTTAGATTCGGCTCGGCTCCATTCGTTTGAGTTTAACGAGCCAAACTCGAGCCAAGATGTTTAGGTTCATATAGCATCTAAGAACGGCAGGAGTAGTGTATACAACATAAATACAAACTGGAGTACTACTAATACGGATGGGGAGACTATACATTAAATAAAGATCCACATTACAACATGCCCAAGTTGGTATAAAATGCAATAAAAGCTCCAAACCAGAACCGCCTCTATCTTCTCAATAATATACACACAGTCCCTACACACATACCCCGCCCCTCGTCTTTATTCTCCCATTATTTATACTCCTATTTTATATATATATATATATATACTCCCAATGCTCACACACTCTCTCTCTCTCTCTCTCTCTCTCCACAGTTCTGAGTTCACTCTCTCTCACTTCCCTTTTCCCACTCTCCCTATCCAAAACATGAGAGGGAAAATCGCCATGCCCATTCTCTTCTCCTTCCTCTTCCTCTCCTCCGCTTTCTCCACACCCCTTGACTTCCAAACTTTGGTTCTATCCCCCCTTCCTAAACCTCACACCCTCTCATGGACCCAACAAGACTCCGAATCCCTCACCCTACCCGACCCATCACAAACCCCCACCACCACCCTCTCCGTTCAATTACACCACCGCGACTCTCTCTCCTCCCTCGACTCCACCCCGGATACCCTCTTCACCCGCCGTCTCCAACGCGACGCCGCCAGGGCCAAAACCCTAACGGACGCCGTTGAACTAGCCGTCAAACCAAACGTCAGCCGCGCGCGTGGGAAGGGCGGGTTCAGCAGCTCCGTCACGTCGGGACTCGCCCAGGGCAGCGGCGAGTACTTCACCCGCATAGGCATCGGCACGCCTCCCAAATACTCTTACATGGTCCTCGACACCGGCAGCGACGTCGTCTGGATCCAGTGCTCCCCATGCAAGAAATGCTACACCCAGTCCGACCCGGTTTTCGACCCGAAAAAATCCACCACCTTCACCGGCGTCACCTGCGGGTCCCCCTTGTGCCGCCGCCTCGACTCCCCTGGCTGCAACAACCGCCAGATGTGCCTATACCAAGTCTCCTACGGCGACGGCTCCTTCACTTTCGGCGAGTTCTCGACCGAAACGCTCACGTTTCGCAGAATCCGAGTTAAAAACATTGCCCTAGGCTGCGGCCACGACAACGAGGGGCTGTTCGTCGGCGCAGCCGGTTTGCTAGGCCTAGGCCGGGGGAAGTTGTCGTTTCCGAACCAGGCCGGACGCCGGTTCGGTAACAAGTTCTCCTACTGTTTAGTAGACCGATCCGCCTCGTCAAAACCGTCGTCGGTCGTTTTCGGCGAGTCCGCGGTTTCTCGAACCGCCGTTTTCACGCCGTTGCTCACTAACCCCAAGCTAGACACTTTCTACTACCTCGGACTCACGGGAATGAGCGTCGGCGGCGTTAGAGTCAAAGGGATCACGGAGTCTCTGTTCAAGCTTGATAGCACCGGTAACGGCGGGGTTATAATCGATTCGGGCACCTCCGTGACCCGGTTGACCCGACCCGCTTACGTGGCCTTGAGGGACGCATTTAGGGCCGGAGCGGCGGATTTGAAGAGGGCGGCGGATTTCTCGCTGTTCGACACGTGCTTTGATCTGTCTGGGAAGACGGTGGTGAAGGTGCCGACGGTGGTGATGCATTTCGCGGGAGCGAACGTGGCGTTGCCGGCGTCGAATTATTTGATTCCGGTGGATAGCAAAGGCAGCTTTTGCTTTGCGTTTGCGGGTACAATGAGCGGGTTGTCCATAATTGGGAATATACAGCAGCAGGGGTTCCGGGTTGTATATGATTTGGCGGGGTCTCGGATCGGGTTTGCTCCACGCGGGTGCGATTGATTTGGATGGATGCTGGGGCTTGTTTGGGAGAAGGGAAAACTTCGTTCCCCTGCGTGTTTCTTCTTGGTTTCTTTTTTTTTTTTTTTTTTTTTTCTTTCTCAAAAGTTCTTTTGGGAGGAAGAAAAGAGAGAGAGAGAGAGAGAGAGAGAGAGAGAGAGTAAAGGTGTGGAACATCTCCACGTGGTGTTTGTTGTTTGTATTGTCACACTTTAATTATTGGTGTTACGTTACAGGGTAAGAAAAGCCAATATATAGTACTCCAGTAGTACTCCGTAGTAGTATTGCTTTAGCTTTTAATTATGTCAACAACCTCTTCTAAAGGAAAGGAGTTCACATTATGACTAGGGGGGGAGTCGTGATATTTTGCTGATTGAGTTTCTTTAGCATTTGGCAAAATGGTGTTTCAATACGAAAAAGATCAATAAGAATATGTTGTTGGGTTTCAGCTACTTGAGTAATTGCCTGCTACATGTGGGAAGTAGTATTATAAATGATGAATTGGTTGTAAGAAACAATTTTGGTTATCCTTCAACTTTTATTTAGATAATTCTACGGTGGTGGTTGAATCTAGTTCTCTATCTGGATCTCGGATTCAGATTTGAAACGGAGCTCCGTCCCTACCCAGGCCGGCGACAACTGGGAGGAATTTCGATGGTTTGAGTACATTCTTGCTCAGAGAGAGGAAGGTATAGAGATCTTGGATAAAAGTTGATAACTAATCTTAGGAACCAATCTCACAATTCAGTTTTTACTCTTTGATAACTGTTGGAGTAGATCAAAACACAGAAGACATAGTTGTGAAATTGACATAATATGCAAATTGTAATGTACTATTTCAAGAGATTAATGTGATGGGACTTTTACCAAAAATGCTATCGGTACACAGACAGCGCGCGTTTGGACCCGTTTCGGGTCCAACAAAACTAATCGGAGCCGCTTATTTTGTTCAATATATTTTGCTTAAGGTTCCTGCAAAAAATCAGCTTCATTCAACAACTATAAGAGCGTTTATGAAGCGTCCAAAATTGCTTAAGAAAATTTCTAAAGCGATTTTGGACGCTTCGTAAATGTCCTTATCGATGTCGGATGGAGTTGATTTTTTGTAGGGACCTTAAGCAAAATATATTGAACAAAATAAGCGGCTTCGATTATCTTTGTTGGATCCAAACGCGTGCTGTACGCACTGTCTGTGCCCAAGCTGTTGCACCAGTAGCAGTATCCGACTTTTACGATGTAAATTAGAGCAGGTGGGGAGCGAATTAAAGATCCAACCAATCCACCGGGGATTGAGCCTGTGAAAGAGAGAGAGGAGGGTGTCAAGATCACGCCCAAGATTGTACTACTACTTTATTTATTTATCAGAAAAGAGAAGAGTCAAACTGACGTTAACCTTTTTGTTTGCTGGAGCGTGCAGCGTGGGAATGGGAGACCCTGCCAAGCAGGGGTGCTTGGCAGGGGTGCCGAGCACATCTCGGCCGTCCAAAAATATTTTGGATGGTCCAGATGCAAAGGTACCGAACGGATATAAAAAAAAGAAAAAGAAAAGAAAAAAGATGTTTCGATCTGAGCCGTTGATTCCGAGATGAACAGCCGAATTGACCGCTTGACACCCGCTCGACAGGAGGGCCGCTCGGCAGGGTCCCCGGGTCCGTGCAGCGTGCCTATTGGGACTTGTCATCTCTACAGCATCTTTTCCTTTCCTTTCCTTTTATACTACGGAGTACGGAGTACTACATTTTTGTCACGTTATTTTCTCACTCAAACAGGAGTACTTTCTTTTTTTGGTGCAACATTTTCCAAGTCCTTTCGTTGATGGGCTCGCATTGTGGGTACTGTCTTTCACTTTATAATTACCACGAAAAGGATTATATGAAACTTGGGTCATGACTAATCTTACTGATCTCCTTCTCTATATACGTTACCCATCATACATAATATACATGTATTGCATCTAGCTAGTCTAGCTAGCAATTGGACTTCGTTTTTTACAAGTTGGGTGCACCATTGTGCATTGGACAGTGAAAGTGGAAACCCACCTCAAGTTTATTGATTTCATCCGAGTCCTTAATTTCAATTCAATCAGTTCTACGAAAAATGGATTTCATGATTCAAATCTACCTAAAGTTTCTTCAAAAAATTCATAGCATAAGATAAACTAAATATGACTGAAATTGAGATACAATGTAGGTTGAAATATTAACCCATTTTGCTTCTAGGATGTGATTTGCATGAATCTTAGGAAAAAAATATTATTTGTTGTAATGTTTATCGAGTGAATCTAAGGATGTTTAGATATAAAGAAAATATACTCCAATATTCTGTTCTTTACTTACTACATCTTCATTCTCATAGGAGTACTATTCTCACTGGCACGAATATTGTTTTAATATAATAATTTTAGCTTCCTCACAAGACAATTTCCATAAATCCTAATTATATTTACCAACAAAAGAGCTTTCCTGTGTTAGCGTTATTTTTCTATTCATTCTTTAAAGATGCTACAATATTGTTTATTTTATTAAGTTTTAGAAGAAATTACTGCCCACCACAAACTATATATGCAGGTAATATTAACTTTAACCTTATGTTTAGTAATAATTTTTGAAAGCTATATTTTGTAAATTTGGTTAGCTCATATTCAGATATGGCAATTATGAAGATCTGCTAGCTGTGGGAGCCAACTATTTTGCCTATTGAAAGTTAGACCAGGTCATGATTGGTCTTTCTAAGATCCATGATTAAACTACTAGCTACTACTGTAGCTAATACCATTCTCTGTGTTTCCTTTTATCTTTCCCCTTATCTATGCTGTTATTCTAATGGTAACTAAAAACTAATCAAATGGTCAGGGGAAAAGGAGTAAAGGACCCCTCTCTCTCTCTCTCTATGGTGATCCATGCGCAAAGAGCAGAATCCCACGAATGGTGCATCCAATACAGTTGTTTAGTAGGTACATTCACCGAAACAATGCTTAATTATCTTTTTAACCCACAAACATCTCACCAGGACATTAATCTTTCAAGGCACAGGGTTTTAAGAAGTGGATGGTAATTGGCAAAAGACATTCCTTGCTCAAATCTTTTAATAGTCCACGTGATTTGAAACTACGCCTCAACAGGGTCAGCACCAATATTTTTCTTGTATCTGATTATATAGATCAGTCCAATGACAATATCAGTTGGTAAATGCATGTGGATTTAGAGTTATGTTAGGGAGGAGAAAGTGATAGCACTATGTGTTGAAGTAGTTGTGTCATTTGGGCTACCCTATAAAGTCAAGCCATAGTGGAAATTAAGTTTGAAGAGCTTAATCTTTGAGAAAAAATGGGAGTGATCAAAAGGATCTATTACAAAATACTCCGTACTACAGTATATGTAACAAAGGGGTTTTGTTCGTTGTCTTCCCCCCTTCTAATAACTAGGTGTTTCGTATTCGGATCAATTTTCAAGCACTTTGAATAATTTCGGGACCAATGACCCCAAAGTTTGGAGTGTTCAACGTTCGTAAAATTCAATCTTGTGGTCTATTGAGGGATAAGTCTTTTAGTTACCGTCCCATGCAACTCGCCCAAACCCTTGAGGTTTCGAATCTTTTTCATTATCAGCAATGCAAGTAAATGCTACTGTAGTAACAAACTTGACAGGGATACCATTTTTAATTGTTACTTCAAAAAATTGCTCATTATTTATGATGACTCATACTCCGTATTTGTGAAGTACGTTGTTCAAGGTGCAAATATTTCAAGTTTATTAACAACTTTCTGGGTCACTCCTACACTCTCCAAAAGCATCTTCAATCCATAGAAAAAAAACACTAAATTTATTCACCCCCCAATGACATATTCATTTTCTTATCCATTTTCAATTTTTCCCTTTTCCATACTCGAATTTCTTACTCCCGGAGATGCTCTAACAACTTCCATGAAAAAGCTCTAGCAGGTGAGATTGGTGATAGGGTCAGAGCATCCGCAATGGGTGTGTTATATTTGTGTATCAAAATGTTTGTTACGGTATGTGTTAGGATAAAAAATAGGTCCCACAAGTGTGTGTTAACTTAGGAGTATGTTAGGATATAAATGAGTACCTCAATGGGTTAGTTAGGAGTGTGTTAACTCTTTAAAATAAATTCAAAACAAAGGCTGACTTTTACAACAGCTATATCAGTATATCTGTATTGAATGAAAGGCAACGGTCATGTTCCTCCCACTCCACATCTCCCATTTATAAGAATATGTTCTGAGCTCATTGTTGTAATTCCTTGCATAAAATCTCATTTGCTTCTCCATTTTGCCTAAATTCTTGCTTGGTCTGTACCAATAGCCGCATCTTTCCGAGACACGCAGCCATGCCTTACAAAGAGCTTCATCTTCCTCCTTGCTCCAATTTTGTTTCCTTGTAGTTTGAACTTGAGCCTTGTTCTTCTTTTGTGATGTTGGAGGTTGTAAATCACTACTGAAAGATTGATAAGGAGGGATTTGAGATGATTCAGAAGGAAACTGGTTGTATACAAAATTAAAAGATGAGTTTAGTTCCTATGGCTGGGACTCAAAGTGGTCGAAATTATTCAAGCGAGTGGGATCCATTGCTGGGAGGGATGGTTTTTGCCCTTGGTGTTCAACAAATATATAGAAAAAGAAAGTAACGGTAAGTTACTTTGCCCTTTGGTGGGTTTTTGCCATTTGGTGTTCAAGCTAACGGTAAGTTTTCAAAAAAGAAAGTAGGGTGAGCATTTAGGTTTTATGGTTGAAGGTTGAATTTATAGAGATATGACCCACTTATTGTTTGTTAGCTTGGTTGCCAAACTTGATAACCATGCTAACACACTACTAGATTTAGCACACTCTAGCACATTCTAACACACATGCATTATGGCACAAAAAATACAATTTTGTTTGTTAAGTTTTAACAAACACAATTAACACACTAGTTAACAAACCCATTGTGGATGATCTCAGTACTAGTATTTGACAATTGATAAAGCGAACGATGCCGTTTTCCTTTTCCATAGGGTATTAACGTAATTTTGTTTCGCGAGAACCGCCCAAATAGATCGCATTGACTTTGCCTACGTGATTTTCCGGGAAAAATGAAAAACGAGAGAAAATTAATAGGGTTACGAATTTGAAACGCCATTGTTTGGCAAGAATTTGGGGGAAATCATTGCCGACGATGGAGGAGGAGAGAGAGAAAGTGGTAGTGGCAGGGTTGATAGAGAAGGCAACCAACTCCACGGCGGGGGAGGTGGACCCACGCCTTCTCAAAGCCATCAAATCCGTTGTCCGTCGCTCTGATTCTGAGCTCCGCCTCGCCGCCGAAACCCTTATGAACCTCATGAAGCGAGACCACTCCCAGGTATTGGCATACTAGTCCCATTTACCTTCATGGTAAAATTAACGAAACAATATGACTCAACCAAAGGTTCTCTTTTCCGCTCATAATATTTGTTAGATGGTCTATTTTAGTATTTTCTCATCACCGCCTTGATTTTTTCACGAAGCTGGCTTTGAAAGGTTTGAACTTTAATTGGGGAATGGAGAATTTAGGCTATGTTTGGATGAATTGATATCGGAATGAAGGGTTTTGATGTTGGATCTGATATAATTGTGGGAAGTTTACCTATTGGAGGTAGGTTTACAATTCAAAACTGGAGGGTTCAATAGAGGTAGTAGTGCACTTGATAAAGTTCATGTCCAAGTAGGATCTTTTATGGAAGTATTGCAAATACCGATGGTCGTATTTCAAATCGAGCAAGCTAAAGCTTTCAAATTCATCTTGGAATTCCCACCCGACTTGTGAAAGTGAATTAAACGTTATTTTTGAATGAGTGATGCCAAAATCCTACATCTCAGAGTAATAACTTCAAGCACTCCCTTCGTTTTTGTTGGTAGTTGATGAGATTCCTTGTTGCCTCATAAAGGGAGACGTTTTGATTCCGGGGTTGACGGCATGGCGCATTTTATCATACTTTCGATGTGAATTTTTTAACCTAGTTCTGTAGACTAATGATTTGGTCCATGAAACTGAGGTTGGGTTTAGGGGTACATGGTTGGACATCAGTTTGACTTGGGAAATGGTATTACAAATGGCATCTATCTCAGATTGCAGTTGGCATTGATTCGTAGGACAATGTGAGAATAGATGTAAATGTGTTTATTTTGCTTTCTTACACAAATTCTTATCAGCCGCACAAATAATTGGTATAGGAAAGCTAGTATATAAGAAAATGAAAAGGAGGGCCTGTTTGAGCAAAAAATTTCAAGTTTTATTTTTCCATGACAGGAGTCCTATCAATCTAAAAACCATTAGCTTTGCCCCAATTAGACCCCAGTTCTTATATACTAGCTTTCCTATACCAATTATTTGTGCGGCCAATAAGAATTTGTGTATGAAAGCAAAATAAACACATTTACATCTATTCTCACATTGTCCTATGAATCAATGCTAATGGTTTTTAGATTGATAGAACTGGGGTCTAATTGGGGCAAAGCTAATGGTTTTTAGATTGATAGGACTCCTGTCATGGAAAAATAGAACTTGAAATTTTTTACTCAAACAGGCCCTCCTTTTCATTTTCTACAGGAATTGAATTTGAATGGAAAGTTTGGCCAAACTTGCTGTAATAGAAGAATAGACTTAGGGTTACATTTGGGAAGACATTCCTCTCAGGGGAATCGGTTTAGTTGTATTTAAAGGCTTTCAATGGGGTCATTATGATTTCCAAATATTTTGTTTCTTATGTGCACTTGTGATTTTATGCTCTCTTTCTGCGTGGGTAATATTAACGCCGTTGGGTAAATGATGTCAATGTGATGTGCATTCTGCAGGTAAGATACCTTGCACTTCTTATAATAGATGAACTTTTCATGCGGTCAAAACTTTTCAGAACCCTTCTTGTTGAGAACATGGATCAGTTATTGGCTCTAAGTGTGGGATTCCGAAGAAACTTGCCGCTTCCGGCTCCTCCAGCTGTTGCATCTGTTTTGCGTTCTAAGGCAATCGAATTCTTGGAGAAGTGGAATGCTTCTTATGGGATTTATTACAGACAGCTCAGGTTAGGGTTTGACTACCTGAAAAACACACTGCGTTTTCAATTCCCTAACCTACAAGCTAATGCAGCTCGGATTCAGCAGGAGAGAAGGGAGAGAGAGATGAGGACAAAAGCAATTTTACAAAACAAGTTCGAAACTCTGAAGGAAAATTTTTCGTCCATCAAGGATGAGTTACAGTCAACAATTGATGAAATTGGGGAATGTTTAGATATTGTTACTGCAAAAAATGAGACTATGCTGGATCTTATAGTTGATGATGAAGAAACAGAAGAGTTTCGTAGTTCTGAGCTTCGGCAGATACGTCTTGATTCATTGAAAGAAGGGGACAAAGTTGAAGAAACAAATGACAATAAAGTGGTTTTTGATGCGCTGAGGGAGTTTTACAAGCTTCTAGTTACCAAGCATTTGGTTTCAGTGCAAGAGTGGATCTCAGTTCTTACAAGGGTTGAAGTGGCCGACAACAGATTCAGGGACTCCATGTTGAAAGAGTTGATCGATACTCGAAATAATCTCAAGTCAGTGAAGAACAAATGCGAAGAATCGGGCTGTTCTCTTCCCAACATCAGCAATCGTGAAGAAGAAGAAGATATTTGGGAAGAAGGTACTCTTGAATCATTTGAGAACAGGAGTTCTATTCTCAATAACCAATGTGATGATTCCGCCATCGCCTCAACTTCCATTGGTGTGAAAAAGAAAGCTCCCAAAAGCAGTAATAAAGAGACAGATGACAACAAAAAGCTGGATTCTGAAGGTAGTGGACCTGACTCATTCCCTTTAAGGAATAAGCTTCTGGCTAAAGCTCCACTTATGAATTGGGGTACGTTCTTGGATACTTGGGGTTCCAATAGGGATGTTTTGGCGAACCAAAGGGGTTTGGAGCTTGACGGCCACTGGGGTCGAGTAGACTATGATGCAGTTATTCCGGCGGAGAAAATCGCAGAGTTGAACGTTCAAGCAACTCTTTACAAAGAAGATCCTATTGAAATCCAACCATGTCGCGCTCCTTTGAGTAAAGGGGGATTATGTCAGAGAAAAGACTTGAGAGTTTGCCCATTTCATGGTCCTGTTATACCGCGGGACAACGATGGGAAACCAATAGAGCAAACCACTTTAATAGAAGAGGAGAAAACTCCGGAATTGGGGACTGATTTGGTGGAGCAATTAGCAGAACAGGCGGTGAAGAATGTTAGGGTAAGGGATAAAGAAGACGCGAAGAAGAGAGAACAGGATAAACAAGCTTTGAAGCGAGCAAAGCTTGCAAAAGTTCGACAACACAATGAAGCTGTCTTACGTGATGCTGCTATGGCTTCAACTTCAAGATCTTCAGCTATTGGTGAGATAACCAAGGGAGAGAGGTCTTCAGCCAGAAACAATAAGCAAACTCTAGCAGCAATGCTGAAAAAGAAAGTGACTTCAAAAGATAGATTAGCCCAGAGGTTATTGAACTCCCGGGCGACAGATTCTACAGTAAGACAGCTTACCCAGGGAGAGGATTCAAAATACAGAGAAGCCTTCCCAAATCAGTGGTAGATGGAGTAATATTTAAACTTAAGCCCTTGATGCAATTACTGTAAAATAGGGCTTTGGCGATAGTTAATGATCCAAAGTCGGAGGTTCTTTGTTAGTTATGTAGTGTACAATGTACATAGAGTAGCTTTTCTTTCTTTTTTCCAACCCATTTCCTTCGCGGCAGATTGTTTTGATCTGTGACATGAAGGGGAACTTTTGGCTATACTTTGTTCAATAATGACAAGTTGTGAAATTTCATTTTGTTAGTTACGAATTCTTACTAAGGTGGTATTGACCTTTTAACATTTTGTTTCGTTACAGTGATTCCATTGTTTTGTGGATTGAAACTATGATTTTGTCAGTAATTAGATGCTCTGATTTGATTAAGGTGGTTTAGACATCTATATAGTGGCGCTCATTTAGACCCATGACCTCCATTCTGAGGTTAGTTTCAAGTTATGAGGGATGTGGCCATTTCCAATCCTGCTAGTCAATGCAGGAGGTAAGAGCCAGGTGCCTTAGCTATTGCTTTACTGAATCGGAACCTACGGTCGGTAGGGAGAAGCGGATATTAGGTATACTCCTCCTCATCTTTCATGAAAGAGTTATTTCTCTCCCGGAAAGTGATTCAATGGGGGGTACCTCCTTGATCAACAGCATGGCCACCTGAGAAAGAGCCCTACAGCAAATACTGTAAAGAGGATGCAGAGAATAGGTGCCTTCCCCTCTTTGATGTTTGGTATACATCTTTCAATCTGATAACTAGTTAGGTCCAGATGGATTTGTTTGGTATCTCATCAAAGAGAGACCTGAATGCATCTCTATCCGGTGGTGATGAAGTGGGCTCTGGTGCTGCTAACTTTGTCAAGGAATATTTTGCTTTATGGTTTGTTTGGTAGCAGAGAGAAGAAATTCCTTATCTTTACTCTTTGTTTCCCTTCTAGGTATGTAGGGGGAAAGATAATCCATTATTTCTATGCTTATGTGCACCTCGACTAATCTCCTCCATGGTCCAATCAAAGGCAGGTCATCCATGCCGGGACTAGGGAAATGGAATTCACAAAAAATTACTTTCTTGAGGCTTGACCCCAAGAATCGAACCTTGATCAATTGTGTGGGGAGCATACTCACCAACCAACCGGACTAACCCTTGGAGCTACAATCCATTATTTCTATTCTCCATTTGATGGCTATAAAGTTTCAGCCATGTCTTGATTGGTTACAACAGCACACAGCAGAAGATAAATAAGAATCAGTTTTATATTTACTTTTTTGAGCCAACTGAAAGTAGTGATTTATGCTTTTAGTATACTCCGTGAAGCACTAGTGGCCCTTTTAACCTTGAAGTAGCTTTTAAACGAAGTCATCTTTTATGCCGTTATTATTACTGCAAATCTTCTTTCTGCACTCTTATTATGTATAAAATCGTAAAGTGCAATTGATGCCTTGCATACTAGCTTAGTCTGCAAAGGATGATGATTATTGATTACGCCATGGGAACTTGCTGATTGCAGAGGTGGTCTAAAGTGCAACATCTTTCTCTGATTGTGTACACACACACATAAAGGCAGAGGCATTCTGATCTTACAGTATATCTGAGTTGTTTAGAGAGTTGAGGTGTGCCTAAACGGGTCTGGACACCCCTCACCGCCAAACCCAAAAAAAAGAAGAAGAAGAATTGTAGATACATCATGACTGGATAGCGTTTAGGGAACTCTTTCGGACAATGGTCACCGATTTGTTTGTTACTATAAAACTCGCAGATCTTGTATTTTACTTTTTCTGAAAACGTACTGGTTCATCTTGTGCTGGTGTTTTAGGGTGAATTTGTGGGTTCCGGATTCATCATGCGGTCAGGTCCAATGCGATCAACCTCGGGATGGATTTGCGGTTGAAAAAACAAATAACAAAAATCAAAATTTTAACTTCATTGTTGCTATATTGTTTCTTTCTCTTATTAAATCTTCTCTCATGCACCAATAAATGAACCAATTTCCCATTAGTATAACAAAAATAGTAGTTTTAGTTCGTAGAGGGTAAAAATTACTCAAACACGTGGCGCATCAAACGAGATGCCATGTGGCACATCACCCGAGATGACACATGGTATGAACCCCGAGGTGACAAGTGGAGCCACAATGGCGAGCCATGGCCTTGGCCGCAAGCCTAAGCTGCGAGCTGTGACCTTGGCTTTCAACCGATTTGGTTAAGAGATGCCGATATAGGGGTCCGATCGTGACTCCCCGAAGACTTGGGCACGACGCAGAGAGATATCAACCCTTTAAACAACTTGACCCAGACAGTGTTCCGCTCTGGTCGACTTGGCAGGACCCGAAGAGGAGTCATCAGAGGCTTGGTCACGGTAGTGGCACTACCAAGAAATGAGTCATGACCATGCCGCTTAACGGTGATGGCAAGGTAGAGCCGGGACTTGACCATGCTCGAAAATGGCAATGGCAGGACCAAGGCAGACCTTGACCATGCCACTTGTTCGGGATTACTAGAGATCTAGTGGCTTGGTGGCTAAAGAACAAGGGACCCCCGCAGAGAGGTGCTCACAGAATAGCACCCGCGAGACTACCGCGGGTGTCGCAAGGGCCGCAGCTTGACAGTACGGAAGGAATATCCTACACAACTTGTGCAAGACGTGTCTAGAATTTGTTGGTCCACTTGGCTTTGAAAAGAGAGGTCAAGTTGCCTATAAATAAGACATTCCCTCACATTTTGTGGGGACGATGGAGAGATATTTCAAGGGCAATTCTAGAGAGAGGTCGCACTTGATTCTTACTCGAGTCCGGGTGAAGATTTCCTGTCAAGGATTCTTTCCTACTGTTAAGCCTTGATTCTTTTACGGTTTTGCCAGTTCAGCTCGTCCAATTAATCCTTTGTTAATCGTTTATTAATCTCATCCCTTTCCAACTTTTTTTTGAATAAATTAAAGACCCCGGATTTCTCCCCATCATACATAGTTCAAAGTTTTGATGGATTCTAGTACTTCTAAAATATCCTCGCATAACCTATAATCTGGAATGACATGTCGAAAATGAATACTCTTAAGAAGCAAAAAACTAGTAGAATTTTTTTACAAAGGCTGGTGCCCTATATTAAAACTGGGACATCAAATGGAATTGAACTGTCACTCAAAAAGGTACTTTAAAGAAACAGTAATTAAACTAACTAATGTTGAATACCATTGGCATTGTTAAAGTCAATTTGCATAATCACGTCTCCTAATGGATTGCCAATGGGAGTAAATTAATGTAATTCAATTCATGTACCTGCTATGATTTGCCACTTGAACCAAAACAAAATAACATGCATGGTTACAACAAACTTAACATTCACATTTCACACCTTAAGCTTGTAGTAATTCACATCCTTAATTTCTTTCTCCCGCAGTGCTCATTGATATGAAACTTGAGAGATGAGATAGAAACAA
Source organism: Rhododendron griersonianum (assembly GCA_018127125.1). Taxonomy (NCBI): domain Eukaryota; kingdom Viridiplantae; phylum Streptophyta; class Magnoliopsida; order Ericales; family Ericaceae; genus Rhododendron; species Rhododendron griersonianum. The sequence continues at coordinate 580,824 of CM030794.1, forward strand.
ATTGATAGCAAGTGGCCCGGTGGGCGGATTTAAAAATACGGATTGTACAACCACAATGCATGATCAGCTATAATTCAAAGTCCAAATGAATCCTGTTCCCAACATTCTTGCTGCAAGATCATGCCTGCATCCTTCCTTGATACCCACTCTATCAGGATAAATTGACTTCAAGCACTTTTCAGTTGTGTTTGGATCAAAATTTTGGAGGGGATATTGGGAAGAAAAGGAAAACATAAAGAAAGATAGGAAGAGATGAAACAAAGAAGTTAACTTGATTTTCCTTCCGTTTTCCTATCTCTCTGTAGAAAACAAAAATCTACATAGGCTAACTGGTTAACAAAAGTAAAGTAGGTTTGTAGAGAAGCGAGTACGAAAATCACTTCTCTTTTTTATTTTTCTGTTGTTCTTGTGGTTGGAAATATTTCTTTAGAGTATTCTTGGTTCTCAATGAAGGTTTTGCGTACCTACACGAAAATGTAAATCAAGATCTTCCACAAACAGTTTGGAAACGTAAAACGAAGATTTTTGGACGTTGACTTCTGCTCTTCGTTCTTTATCACAAATAATAAAGGTATATGACACTATAAATATAGTCTACGTCTTTTCATGAAAGAATTAATATTACTCTCCTATCTGTTAATAAAACCTTTTACAATGTCTGAAAAAGGTCTTGAGAAAGAAATGTCAAAAAATTTAGCATCTTGGTTGGTGTACTCTTTCTATTATTCAAAAACACTTTCACATATATAATGGGGACCCTATATAATGCTATTTTTCAGCACTTATCTAGTAATCATACAGACATCGAGGGTCTTTTTTTAATTTATGGAAAGCTCCAATTAGATGGGTGCTAGTTTCCATTATCACATTATTATTTAATCAAAAAGCAACCACCTTTACGCGTCATGGTTATAGATGTAGGAATTGAAACAACACTTAAAACCTTGTTTTTTTATAGGAGTATATTTTATTTATTTAGTACGGAGTAAATTTTTTTCTAAAGGGAGTGATTTTGGCACTCCCCAAATTTGATAACCGCACTCCTAAAAGAGAATGCCAAAATTAATTTAGAGAGTACCCAAATCAATTTCTCTGTTGAGAGTATGGTTATCAATAATTGATGGAGTGTCAAAATCAATTCCATTCTTCTAATCATGGTAGTGATCAGTAACTGTTGTTCAGGCCAATCAAATAACTCCTATAAAAAGTAAAATCAATCAAAGGTCTCCTCCCCTCCCTGTCCCTCAACATTATTCTGCCCAATCCATCTACTCCCCCCAAATTATTTCTCTCTCTCCCTCTCTCTGTTCATCAAGAAACCATAACCCTGAACCCCAACCACAACCAAAAGAAATCAAACCCATCTAGATACCCACTCATTAATCCGTAGTCAGTCATTTATACAGGTATTGTGTTGGAATGGAATTAAATAACATTGAGTGTATATCAGATGTTACGGATGAGGATGAGCTCCATCGTCTTCTTCTTCACCCTCAGTTTGCCTCTTCCAAGCCTCAGATTCATCCCACAACAAGTGTCCACGAGCTTCTCGAATGCCCAGTTTGTACCAATTCAATGTACCCTCCAATACACCAGGTTTGTTCTGTTCTCAATTTCGATGAAAGGGTTTGTCGTTTTCATCCAAATACTGGTGCAATTGTTGTTTCAAAGTGCATTTTTTTTGTTTGTTTCTTTTTGTTCAATTTGGAATTTATAGGGTTTGTCTTGTTCATGTCTAATGGGTTCTATAATTGTTGTTTCCTTATGCCTTCGTGTTTGTTCTATTATTTTGTTGGGTTCGTTGTATATATGATGTGCAAGATTTGATATTTCGAACCCAACCTGATGGCATGTTTGAGCATCCTTGAAATTTGCTTGTTGGGTTACACCTATGATTCTGTGCCAAAACTCTCTTGGTTCTTTGGGGCTTCAAATTTCTTATAAAAGCTGCATTTTGGAGATGTTTTTCTCTATTTTCGCATGATTTTCTTTTGGGGATTTGGGCCATTGATTGGCGTAATTGATATTTATTTTGTGGGAATTGCTTTACCAAATTAATGCAGCAGTTTAATTTACCCAAAAAAAAAATAATGTAGTTGAGTGGTAGCATAAAGGGGATTCAGTTAATTGCTTAATCTGGAATTCGGTACATTTGAACATTAAGGCTCCGTTTGTTTGGACGTAAAATGTTTTCCGGTAAAATGTTTTACCTATTTTCAGGTGATTGGTTGTTTAAAAAATGAGGAAAACATTTTACATGTAAAACATTTTCCATCAATTGGATGAAAATGACTTACCCTTAAATCTTTCGTAAGTTATTTTCCGAAATGAACCCGCTACCTTCTACTGCAATTTTCACTGTTCAGTTTCCTCGATTGTCAGTCCTGACCCACGTTCAATTCCAATAATCTCATATCTCTCCACCGTTTAAGCTCTTCATCTCTCTCTCTACACTATTTTGTTGATTTCTAAAAATATTTTCAAGTACCAACCAAACACCGGAAAATAAAAGTTTGAAGTTTGTTTTCTGAAAAAACATTTTACATGGAAAATATTTTACATTGTAAAACATTTTACATCGAAACAAACGGAGCCTAAGTTTCTGAAAAAGGGTATTTCTGGTCTGGGTTTTGCTGGGAAAGTCTGGAAATGTACTTTTCAATGTAATTCTTCTACGAGTGGGGAAACTGGCCACTGCATTTGCATATGTTCTCAATCAATTTTGGTAAAGGAAGTAAATTTAGCGTCATTGGTGAATCTTTATATACATGTTTAGAATACTTTCAATGGAAGTTATCATAACTTGAGTAACACATGCATACCGGTGAGTCTTGTTTCAGATACGGATGTATATAATGATACAAAAAGTCATAAGCAATTAAGCATCGGCAAACTGTATCTACATAAGCATCGCAAACATGTGTGTGTCCATATCTGTTTTAGCATATGCCTAAAATTTGTAGGTCGCTTTTTTCCCCCCTTACATAGTGAGTTGACTAGCATTTTAACGAGTTTTGATTTTGGCAGTGTCATAACGGGCACACACTCTGCTCCACCTGCAAAGAGAGGGTACACAATCGCTGTCCCACTTGTAGACAGGAGCTCGGTGATATAAGGTGCTTAGCGTTAGAAAAGGTGGCCGAATCACTTGAACTGCCTTGCAAGTATAGCGCTCTTGGTTGCCCTGAGATTTTCCCCTACTACAGCAAGCTCAAACATGAGGCCATTTGTAATTTTAGACCATACAACTGCCCCTATGCTGGATCAGAGTGCTCAGTCGTGGGAGATATTCCGTACCTAGTGACTCATCTTCGGGATGATCACAAAGTAGACATGCACTCTGGATGCACTTTTAACCATCGCTATGTCAAGTCTAATCCACGTGAAGTAGAGAATGCCACATGGATGTTAACCGTAAGTGCTTTTTTTTTCAGCTTAAATTATCTTTAGTCTGGCTACATGCCTACATTTACAAATTACAAGTCTTGGTTAGGAAGTGATGTCTTGTTTATGTGATGAATGTTTTTCTTGGGCCTGTTGTATATATGATCGATGAATGTTTGCTCAGTGAACAAAATACTAACATTTTAGCTTACTAGCCCCAATGTGATGAATAATTTCTCAAAACTTTGACCTACCCATTTTATTTATTTATCTATTTTTTAATAGATAACGAGTTCATTTCCTAAGGTAGGGGGTGGGGAAGGGGTTGAGATTCGAACTCCTAACTCGCTGAACTGAGCTAGATGGCTTCCATCCGTGAAGTATATTATTCAAATACTGATACCAATAGTATCAAAAATTCTACATCACATTACTTGCAAATGCTTATGGGCTGCTATGTTTATCTCGATCTGTCTTTCTTTCTGTATGCTGGACAAGAGCACAAATCCTTGAGCAGTGTACATCTTCGAATTATGTTGTCTCCTAAATATTTGTTCTCTCTTCCTTCCTTTTAGGTTTTTAATTGTTTTGGTCAGTACTTCTGTCTACATTTCGAAGCCTTTCAACTGGGTATGGCTCCTGTTTACATGGCGTTTCTACGATTCATGGGTGACGAGACAGATGCCCGAAACTACAGTTACAGTTTGGAGGTAGGGGGAAATGGCCGGAAACTCATTTTTGAGGGCACCCCTAGGAGTATAAGGGATAGTCACAGAAAGGTGAGAGACAGCCACGACGGCCTCATCATACAGCGAAATATGGCACTTTTCTTTTCGGGAGGAGAAAGGAAAGAACTGAAGCTCCGAGTTACAGGGCGAATATGGAAGGAGCAACAGACTCCGGATGGTGGGGTGTGCATACCCAACCTCTGTAGTTAGCTCCCCTTGGGTGGTGAATTTTCTGATTATGTGGTTTTAGTTGATAGAGATGTTGAAAATTGTTGAGACTTGAGACATGTTATTATGAATACAGTAGTGGCTGGAAGATTCAGCTTTCATCGTGCTTTTTCTTTTACTGATAAGGGCAGATAAGCTGAAAGAACAACTGCTGCTGCTCTGCTCCTTGGAGCAATGCAATGGGAGAGTCAAATTAGAATTTGTCATTACCCAGAAAACTAATGCAGTGTCATTACTTGAATTATCAATCACCTTTCTTGAGAATACGCAATCAAATTTTTTAGCGTTCATTTTTTGTGTTTAAAATTTCTTTCAGAACCTCGGGATATATTTCATCGATTTTTTTTACATTCATTCATATTTTATACTAATACTTTCCAGGAAAAATAGATCAATTTTTTTGCATATTAAACACTGTTCTAAGAGTGGACATCACAGGAATGAACAATCACTTCAATGGAGTTTTATCTCGTTAAAATGTGGGGAGAAATTCTTACTGAAGTGGTACGAGGGCATAACAAATGCATAATCACTAATATTAAGAGGAACGAAATCAGGGTTTGACCATGACTTTCTTGCAGATGCAGGATCATAACTATAATAGAGAAGGAAAGGAAAGAAAGGGAGAGAAGAGGTGGAGGAAAATGTGGAAGAATCATATATTGGTGTGCTAACATCTCTGTCCATAGTATCGTTGAGTAAATATTCCTATGTAAGAAAATATTTGTGAAGGTAATTTTGAAAAACCTCAGCAAACTACAGCTAATAGTGCAATTTTATCACAAGTGAAAGCGAAATTTGGATAAACCGATGTACCCAGTCATAGTATCCACAAGATTTCAGAGGTAAATGATGAATAGAAAGTCGAAAGCTGAAAGATAAAGTGGAAGTTATTTAGGATCCAATTTAGCAACAGATGACATCGATCTGCTGAAAGGCCTAGGCTCAACAAGGAGTAACTTATGAAAAATATTGCAGAGGTCAACACATAATTTACTCTTACAAATTGGATGGAAATCAAGATTACAGGAACATAATATGGATAGGTCCTGTATTCTTTTTTTTTTGGGGGGGGAAGGAATTTTTCAGCGACGCTACCCACAACTGTCCTGCATTCTTGTTCAAGCACATCAATATCACCAGATGTAGCTCTATATGTTCAAACATCCATAGTGAGTACCGGTCAAGTATACCAATAGTCAGCTTCATTCCTACCGGCAACTTCATTTCTGGAAAGGGAAAACAATGAACTAGCTGTCCAGTTCAGGTGATAATTGCTACTCCTAAGTAGAGAAAGATCCAAATTCAAGCTCCAATGGCTTTATCAGTAGTAGAGGACTGACCACTACCTAATTATGTGATCCACAACAGACAGAGAATAAAAGCACAACATTGAGGAAGTTGTATCAGCTGGTTATCTAAGTGCACCACCACCTGCAGTCGCGCTTAAAATCACAGTATTGATATACATGTAATTCTGGAAGTAGCATATTACTAGAACAGAAATTAAACATCTCAGTGTCATTAAGGACAATTACGTTCTTCCCTCTACAAGTATAAGAATTTGGATATCAAGCAACATGAACGGCGGTCTGACAAATTAAACAAGTTCTTGTTTAACCTCTTGAAGACATTCAGAGCTAATTGATGAAAGAACTGAAAATAAGACACAACCAAAGAAATTCAGCATTGAAGTATGCAAACAATAGAAACTATACATGCATTTAGAGTGGAACATATGAAGTTATGAACATATAGACATGCTGACATGCATATATCCAAATTGTGCCAGAGACCTTCATTTGGCAATCTTGTCAAGGTGGCGATCCATAAAGTGGGAGACTGATTCCATGAATGCAGCTTCACTTGTTCCTGGGAGCAAGGAATCCAGTGCTTCCTGGACAATCTCCTCAATCACAGATTCCTTAGTTAAGGTTTCTCTGCACATGATGCTTCCAATGACATAGGGGGTGAGCCCTCTCTCTGCTCCTTTCTTCAGAAGCATGGTGGATATGCGGAGCGTACGAGCACATTCAAGTGGCAGAACCCACCCATAAAACTTCAAGAGGGCAATGTCTTCTTCAGCATCCAGTGATTTTATGAACTCAATAGTTTCAGCAGTGTAAGGCTCACAAGCTTGTGGCCAATAAAGCCAGTCGAATGTGCAATCTTCGAACTGTAGTGATGAAAGAAAATCATGAGGAGAACTGATAAATGTAATTTTTGAAACAACCTACCCACCCAGCTCACAAGCGCACACGTAAATGCACATGCACATTAATGAACTCCTGTGTTCTTAATGATGCAATAGTAATCACATATTTCAGCAGATCCCCTATAAAAAAATGAATTTTATGATGATCTACCAGAGTGCAGGGAAACATCAAAGATTCAAAGGTTGCGACTTGTGATCAGAATGTGAGGAGAACTATTTGTGGTCTCGTATTCTCACAACTCACAAGTAGATAATTGACTGTCCTTCCTTTTTAGCACTTTTCCAACCTATGTAGCTAAATTTAACCTTAACAAATAGAGAAATAAGACAACAATAAATTTACACAATGTTACCATTAAAAGTGCATTTCCAATCCTTTCTGAAAAACATTGAGAATGTGACAATGAAGACTAATCCCAAAATGGAACCATCACCAGAAATTATGCTGAGTCCAAAAACCGTTTCAGTTTCTAAAGTTCAATCTAAAGCAGAAGCAAGAGAGGGATATAAGCAATTCCGTTAACACAAGACTAAATCACATGAAAGATATACATCCAAGAATAGCAAGAGTAAAATCTGACTGAGTGAGTAAGTTGCCATAAGTGTTGTAAATCGTAATAATAGCAAAGTGAAACAGAAAAGAGGAAGACGTCGTTAGAAGAGGCTTACACTCTCAGGCAAGCAATACCCATGGTCAATTGGAATCAGCACAGTCCGGCCATCTTCACCTTTGCTCACCAAAATGTTCCCAGCATGCCTATCTGCATTGGCCATCCTTATATCTAACACGGAAATCTTATGAACCTCCTTCACTGGGAAAGCACCAGGACCCATATCCTCACAACTTCCATAGTTCTCCACAAACATCTGCAAAGACCCAATCTTGACAGTTAAACCGTCTGGATGATTAAATCCACCGTGCAAGCACTTGACCAACATTGTAGGTGGGACCCCAGCAAAGCCCCTCTCCTCCCCAGAAATCAAGCGATGCCCTTTCTTTGGATGATCTATAATGTAGGCAGCAACTTCCCTCAATGCACCTTGCCCAACCTTGGTTCCCTTCTTTAACCCTTCACCATTCACTGACAGGGGCAGGTCTCGCGGGTTGTTCACAGCCATAGGTTCCTCATCTATAGGCTTAAATACGGAGACGTACTTTTTACCTGATGCATCCATCATAAAATATGCTCCTCCTGTTCCCTCTGCAGACCTGATTGGGTAGTTCCCTCTAGCTAACCCTTGATACGTTGACTTTACCAAATCCTCAAGAACTGAAGGCATTTCTATCTTTGAATTAACAATTACTGGTTCCAAAAAGAAATCTCTGTTAGGAGGCTTTCTAGGTACTTCAAGAGTCTTCTTAGTTTCTAAGGAATATCCACTTTCCCTTTCAACTTCATCATCTCTCTTATCATTCAATTGCGGTGCTACAATGGACAATTCATAGTTTTTGTCAATGGGTTTAGCCCTGATTTTGGCAGTTTTCCGGACAAACAAGTGAATCACAGCATCGTTGTTGTTCTTGCAGATATCAGTAATAAGTCTCTGATCTTCAAGAAGCTCTCCATTGCATATGATTTCTTGATCATCAAGATCAACTAAACCCTTCTTCTTTCTAGCAATCTGATGCTTCACATACCCCACGTCTTGACACCGTTCAACATGGAATGTGAATTCTTTCCCACAAGACGTCCTAACACTGATGACTTGGAGATCAGAGAGGCGGAGAACCAAATGCAGGACATTCCCATCCGTCACCCCATACTCCCGCACGAGGCTATCGCTCCTCGCCAATTCTCTACCTCCACAAACCAACCTCTGATTCTTCACAACAAACCCTTTGTACGTCTGGATCCGAAGCTTCACAGACTCAATCGAATCAGACTTCAAAACCCTCAATGGAATCATCGAACCCGACACAGCCACATATATCAAGATCGCCTCGCTTGATGGCTGGTCATGCATGTAACCAGGGCAAACCGAACTCTCATTCTGCATTGGACTAATCGCAACACCGCCTGACGCCATTCTTACCGCTCAATTTCGATCCCACGAATCCTCAGTCTAAGAAATGACTTGATTGAATGTTCAAGCCTAACCTAAAAATTCTATAGAAAACCAATCGTAAAAGTCAAACCCCATATCAATCTAGCCATTATTTAAGCTACCAAGCCCTTATTAATTTGAGGCTGCTAGAACACGAATCACAATGAGGTCATTGATGGTTTGAATTGCAATTAGGGCTTGAGGTGATCTCCGAAACCCCAGAAATTAATCTGAAGCTTGGAAATCACAATGAGGTCATGAACGGTTGGATTTGCAATTAGGGTTTTGTGGTGAATTGAGGTACGACGAAAATGAGAGAATGGAAGAGAAGAAACAGAGGGGGATTCTTACCAGAAGAGCAAGAACCAAAGAGAAGGGGATACGATGAGAAGCAAATATAGTCAGGTATTTGGGAGACGCCAACGCTTTCCACGGGTTGAATTGAAGGAGTGAATTCAGAGTGTTTGTCGTTCGATTTTTCTGCTCTGGTAAAGAAAGCTTCTGGGGGGAGAGAGAGAGAGAGAGAGAGAGAGAGAGAAATTGGAAAAGAAAACGCGTTGGAGCCGTCGGCTATTTATAGGCGTTGAACAAGTGAGTTTTACTGGGAAATTTCCTCCTTTTCGCTTTAAGGACGTTATTCTTGTGCATGCAGAATATGCTAGTCTTCACTTTTTTGAACGGTTGCTATTTTTCTTGCAAATTGTTTTTTTTTTTTTTTTAAATCTGAACCGTTTAAAACACTTTTGAACGCGCGCGATTGAGTATCGTAAACAAAATTTGTTTACGGATTGCTCTGTAAAGATGCTTTTTCTCGTGTTGAAAATGTTAACCTAAAAGCAAAATTAATGATTGGAATTTGCTTTGATGCGTAGGATCCAAACATTTGAATTATTCATGAATATAACACAGTGAATTATTCATGAAGATACATTAGCTTGATCTCACTTTCAAAATCCGGTTCATTTACTTTCTTGTATCTAAACATTTGAATTATTCATGAATATACATTAGCTTGATCTCATAACCGTAGCATCATAATTTTAGGAGGATCCGGCAACAATAACGACTTTGACATGGTCCATATTTAGAAACATTAAAGTTGAACTCAAATAAATAGGGAAAGGGAAAGATAAATCTAGTTATTCAAGCCAATTTTTGTTGGATAGGGAGATGAGTCAGATGACTGACTTTCATATGTTGTTACAAATTTGGTGTCCCAATGTACACCTAAAATGTGCTATATAGTGCCTCAGAATTGGTGTTTGAGTTTAGGAGGAGTGCATCAAAACCGGGTGACTTGTATTTTTGAACAGGATCCATGGCCCACAAATTGTGTCTCTTTTGACAATGACAACATAGGAATAGCATAGCTGCCCAAACAAACTTCCTGATGATACCATAGAGTTGTATACCACTAAACTTGCCAATCAACCAATTGATCAGATTGTACCGCGAATGTTGAGGTTTAGATGTAACACAGTGAGAAATCATCAGCAAGAGAGAGAGAGAGAGAGAGAGAGAGAGAGCAAACATTCGAAGAACAAATGCAGCAAGGACTCCTCTACTTGGAAAGGTACCAGAAGAGTCCTCCATAATCCCCTACTCCTTCTATCTAATCTTGTTTTGCAAGCCAAAGGATGAATCTAGGTATCGAAATACACAACCACTAATCACAATTCAGGCCATATTGATTCAATATCTAATAGAACTAATGCTGACCCACAAGGCCAAAAGCAGTCACAATAACGCAAATCGGCAAATTCTGCTTAAATCTTTGCACCAAGCTCAGTAATTCAAGAATAAAAGTGGAAAATTATCCTTCCATTCGCCGCTCTGCATTTTTTGAAGTCCAAAGATAAAATACACTATGGCGAACCTAGGCAATTTAAATACGAGAGTTGTGCATCATTCACAAAGTTGGAACTATTTGCAGCACAAGATTAAGTTGCAACGAAGCAACCCTTACAGCAGACACAGTTCGAATTATTTGCAGCACAAGATTAAGTTGCAACGAAGCAACCCTGACAGCAGACACAAGCAACAACAATGCCTACTAGAGCTCCAGCAACGACCTGGGACGGAGTGTGGCCAAGAAGTTCCTTGAGCTTTCTTTGACTGATTGGATGCCCTTGGAACAAGTCCGCAACGATCATATTGAGAACCTGTGGTGATTAGCATATTCAGGAAGCAGAACAACAAACATGATTTCGTCAAACTAAATAGTACGAGTATATGTTAGCAAGAGAAACATTAAGATAACTTCTGAACCCAGTTGAGGTAAGAAGAGGTGAAAATCACTAAAACAGACCATCACACAAGATACCAACTAGAAAGGGGGGAGGGGAAGTCAAGAACCCATATAAGCTTCAAACCACACACCAACGAATATTATCTAGCAGAAGGAATACCAAAATATCTGCACAATTGATGACAATTAACGATGTTTTTACAGGCACAGGAATAATATGGCGAATTATGGTGCATGGAAGAAGAAATTAATAGTACTGTAGATGACATCTCAAGTTTGGGCATTGAATTCCGCCTATACTCGTGAAATCACATATCCCGTCAAATATATCACAGATAAGAATCTTTTCCAATCAAGTTGCAAAAGATATAGTACATCATAAATTATAAGCACAAATGCTTGCTTTTTTTTACACTTGTTTTCTACAGGTGTAATCACCATAAACAGAACTCTCTTCAAAATCCTTATGAATTCCTATTCTGGAAAGATAATAAACAAATCTTGCACACCAGACATGCCTCTGGTACGATCTTAAGTATCTTCAGCATTGAACTCATGAAATAGGGGATGTAAGTAACTTTCAATGTTCCCCCAAACCATGAGTTAGAAAATAATAAAATCTACCAAGTATGCTCAAACGAAGCTATCACCTAAACCAGGTTTACCCACCCAAAAATAAATGCTTTGCCCACTTCCTACATTCCGGACTGAACACTGAAGAGGAGTTTCGGCAGCTTTTCTTCCTAGCCAATGGAAGAAATAGGCAGGGATAGATGCTTTCAGTTCATCAATATGTTTGACCCATATCTCCCAATAAGTAAGCTCTCCAATCCTCTCCTGCATTTTTTGCTTAATTACTACCAGAAAATCCAGTGATGCAAGACAACCATGTGGACAATGCAGTGAGCTCAGTTTTCAGCACGAGAATTTAAATACATCCTCAAAGCCCCAAATGACCTTGGGGTGTCTTATTAACACTAAAACAGACACGTAATAACCCCTCAAAGACCATCTCCAGCAAAACAAAGGTAGGAAATCAGTAGAGAAATTCAAACTTGAAACCACAAAACTAAAGAGGTAGAAATAGCCCCCAAAACTAGCACATATATACTCAACTAACAAACCTTCTGGAAATTTGGTCCAAGCGGTGAATATACTCAACTAACAAATTGGGGAAATACTTAAATTTAGTGCCTTTTTTGTTTGCGTTCTTGACTTAATTGTTCTTACAAACCTTCTGGATGGAGGGATTTTGTAAGAAAAGAAAAAGAGTTTCTTACCAAAACAATTTTAGAGATAAATGGACAAATAATGGTATTTTTTGATTGTTTCCTTCCTATGGTGAGATTTGGTGAGAAAGAATTCCCCTTCTCATGATGCCGAAGAAAAGGGTCGTTGACCAATTTCTCAACAAACAAACAGATGTATAGACTGAACAAAGGTAAATTCCAACAATTCAAGCATTGACTAATAAACCGAAAACACAATTACTATACCTCTGCTTGCATCCCAGCGTGCCGCCTTACACCGATCGCATCATACATGACAATCAAACTAAACCCCAAACAAACCGGAAACAACGAGTCCGCCACTCCGTGACAAATCGCCACCGACGTCGTCAGCGCAGTGCACAGCGCCGAGTGAGACGACGGCATTCCTCCCGAAGCAAACATGATCCTCAAATCCCACTTCTTCTCCACAAAGAAATTTAGAACCACCTTCGCCGACTGCGCCACCATCCAAGCAAAGAACCCCGAAACGAACGTCGGGTTAGCGGCCAGCGTCGCCATGAACGGACTCAACCGGACCCTCGCAGTCGCCGTCAAGCTCAATAGCGCCGTCCCAAACCCTCCGTTTTGCAAGTACCCCGAATCTGAACCTTGCAAAATCGAGACCCATTTCTTGGTCAAATTGGACAAGTGAGAGATGGGTTTGGTGTAGTTGTAGGTTTCTGGACCCGGGTTTAGGGGGTTGGGATTGTTAGTGGGGGTAGAAGAAACAGAGATTGAAGTAGAAGGGCGTTTTAGCTTACTGAAAGAAGAGAAGTGGAAGGTGGAGAAGGAATTGCTGGTGGATTTTGGGTACGAGGAGATGAAGTTGAGGGCTTTAAAGGAGGGTTTTATTACGACATAGTCCATGAGACGAGGCCTCTGTCCCTGGTTGGACCAGTCCGCATTGAACAGGAGAAGAGAGAGAGAGAGAGAGAGAGAGAGAGATTGGAAACTAGTACAGTAGTACGTACTAGTACTAGTTAGCACTAGATGCTTTCAGGTTTGTGGACGAGAGGGATTGGCTGGTGCCAAATAACAGAGGAGTTGTCTTCTTGTGAGACTTGAAAGTATACTTTCTTAGCAAGAATTGCATATTCTATTTGGGTCCCTGTTCTGGCACAAGAATATACTCCTACTTTTTAGAGTATCATCGGCCCTTACCTCTTCTTCTTTTTTTTAAATTTAAATTTGGGTAGAAATTTGGGCTAAAACTCAATTTGGATAAGGCATCTCCCATGCTAAATTCATTTTTTTATCTAAATCTATTATTAAATGATACACTTGTAATTAATGAGTGACACATTTGTCTGAGTGAAAAAAGGATTTGAAACAAATAAGTATGAGTTTGAGTCTCTCCAAATTTAGATGAGAAAATAGGTAGAACTCAAAATGGGTATAACATTGGAGATGAATTTTTAAGTTTTTTACTCAAATTTTGGGTATGGGTAAGGATCGGAGATTCTCTTACTAATCTTGTTCTTTAGGCCTTGTTCCACTAAGGACTTTTAGGACTTTTTTTTTGTTTGTTAGTTTTGCGCCTCACTTTTTTGGTTTCTGGATTCGATCGGAAATGTAAAAAATTAGTATGACTTTTACCTAAATATTTTGGGGAATAAACATTTTTCAGCAAAAAAAAACCCAAAAAAGTTGGATTTGTTTTTGCTAAAAAGTGGTTATTTTCCAAAATATTTGGGTAAAAGTAAAATAAATTTACTTTTCTGATTCGTCTCATCGAGACAATTCAATAATCCACAAAAATTTGGCGCAAAACTAATGAATGCGAATTCTTTTTGAATAAAAATAAAACCTCTTAAAAATGCTAAAAGTTAAACGAAACTTGATCTTAGGGAGTGCCAGGCGGCCCTAGGCCTAACCAAAATTTTGTGGGAGGTGTAACATATGTGGGGTGATAAACAAGCCTACAGTTGGTTGTTCTAGTTTAATCTGAAAACCCAACGAATTTCAAAACATTAGTTTGTTTATGAGACGAGATGATCTCAAACAAACTTTAATTGAGTTAAACAGTAGTTTGAATTTTTCGTACATTAAACAGAACAAGTTGACTAGTAGCTTGGTTTGAAAGCTTAACTAACTTTAAAAGAATGTTCAAACTTTATTTGTTTACATATCAAACCGGTATTGAATGTGCTTTTTAAGAATGAATTTGGTTAGCTGTCCCTTAAAAATGGCAAAGTTCTGTAGCTTCTTTTTTTTATTTTTTGGGTAAACTGAAAAGCTAAACAACAAACTAAAATCTCTAAAACGCTACGCCTCTCATATGTCTGCCTCTTGCACGGGTCCCGAGTCCCTGCAGTGAGAAGAATTCACTGCAAGCAGCAGCGCCCCAAAACGATGCCGTTTTGGGGCGAAATTGGAGTGCTACCTCATGTGATTATGTGATTCCCTCTAACCGAACACACACACACACTCTCTCTCGCGTTTTCTTCTCCAAGTGCTGAAGTTTACTTCCCCAAGTGCTAAAAAATTTGTTCCCGTAATACCCCATCTCTTATGGTCATCAAGCAAAACTTTTTAGACCAGATCTTATATGGGAAAAGAATTTCGTTTGAGAAGGAACTAATTAAGAATCAAGCATTTTTAAAAGAAGAGAGAACCAAGTGCACCATATGTCTTCTTTACTTACCCAAAAAGGTTGGAGAGAGAGAGAGAGCCGACCCTGTGTTCATGGAGATTCGAATTTGTAGATCAATTTTAGGTTCAAAAGTTTAGAAACCTAAGTAGAAAACAGAAGGTATTTTTTTGCTTAATCGAATCCAGAAAATTTTTTCCTTGACCAATCAATTACTCCGTACTAAGCTAGACTGAATCACAAGGACCCATATACCAATCAAATATCAAGTCCAACATCAGAAGAGAAAACTGTAGGGGGTGTCACCGAACAGGTTGCAAACAGTTGCCGAACACGTGGTGTTCTAGGTCCGTGTAATGAGGAAAGTGATATGGGATTCCATATAAGATGAACGGGGGCGGAAAGATCCGGTGCATCCAAAGGGCACCAGATTAGATTGCCTGTTTGGCCAAGAGGGGCCAATGACTTAGAAAATCATCCGGTTGTGCTGTCTGTTCGGTAGGGGCGTATGCCGAACAGATAGAGTTATTTGATGAAACATTGTCTTAAGAGATAAGGCAATAGGGGTGTCCTGTAAGACGGATCCGATATACGGTAAAGATAAGTCAAAAGACAGTCCTACTAAGGGATGAGTTCCATAAAGATGAGAGACCCTATGAGTAAGGGATCTCGGTTGATTGGGCAAGAGGTTCCCAGGAAGGCCAGGATTCCTATACGAGGCAGGAGACCTGGGGCAATGAGGATACTTGGGCTGCAAGCATCTGTGAAACTATAAATATGGGGTAAACCCAGAGGTAAAAGGTACGCAATAAGTGGCATTCGTTCCATACTTTCCTACTGATAATTAGGGTTTTGAAACAGTACGAGATACTAACGTAGGCATCGGAGGGCCTTTACCACGAGAGGCAAAGGTGCGCTCACCCCTTGTCTGTTTTACAGGATAGGGTTCAGGCGAAGATATTAGGGTTCCTGCCGAGCAGCACGTGATACAGAGAGAATTCAACGTTGTTCTAGGTACCATCTGTTTTTCTCCACCTACAATTGGCGCCGTCTGTGGGAAACGAAAGAGTTCCCATTTGAAATACGACCATGGTGGCGGTAGATCCAGTCACACCGATTACCGACAAAAACCAGGCTGGTGGCGGAGGGGATAAGTCCCCACCAGGTGCTCCGAGAAAGCCAACTAGCGGGCATGATAAGAGGACAACGAGTAGGGATCCTCTTACCATCCACGACAACTCCAAGAATAGGGAGGGCAAAACGGCTACAACCTCCACGAGAAGGAGCAGATCCCATCACAGGGAAGAATCAGTTGCATATTCGAGAAGTGTGCACAGCAACGAGGATATCCTCGATAAAAAGGGCAGGAAGTCGAGGAATATGCTCGACTAATTCAGAAAAGGGAAGATGAGATCCGTGAATTAGAGCGGATCCGTAAACATCCTGAGGACTCTGGGTTATCAGGAAGGAGATCCAGGGGAGACGGACTGGCCATGGTACAATACAAAAAGGCCCCTTCACGAAGGAGGATGAGCAAGTCCAGAAGCCCCACTCCTCCCAAGAAAAGAGTTTCTTCACGAAAAAGAAGGAGCATGAGTCCAAGCAAGCAAAGAACTCCCCCACGTTATAGGGGAAGCAGGGGCCGAAGCTCCTCGCCCGAGGAAGGCGTGAGAAAACACCCTAGGGACAGGTATGAGAGACCTGATAGTGATTGGAACAGGGCAGTGACCCACGAATCCAAAAAGCGAGAAGATGGGTCTATGACTGCACGTGAGGCAGCAAGGCGGGCCCTGAGTAATATAGCAGCGTCACCTTTTTCAAAAAGGCTACAAGACGCGCGTCTGCCGAGCAGAGTAAAGCACGGGTCGTTCGTACTTTACGAGACAAATGCCGATCCCGTTGCTCACGTACAACATTACCAACAGGCAATGTTCATGCATGATGGAGATGATGCCATCATGTGCAAGATGTTCCCTTCAAGCTTGGGAAAGGTGGCTTTATCGTGGTTCCATAAGTTGGAACCACGTTCCATACGAGGATGGACGCAGTTAGCAGAAGAGTTCACTGCTCGGTTCTTAACGAGTAGAAAGGCTCCCAAGACGTTCGAAAGTCTCTCAATGATGAAGCAGGAGGATAACGAGCCGATCAGAGATTACGCAAAGAAATACTAGGAGACCTTTAATGAGATAGACAGTTGCAGTGAGGAGTATGCCATTGCTACCTTCAAAACTGGCCTGCCTGTTCGGGGTGAGTTACGCCGGTCATTAAATAGGCATCCTGTGGCATCATTGGCAAGGCTAATGGAGCGAATCGAACAAGACGCAAGAATGGAGGATGACATACTCCGGGAGGAAGGTAGGGTTGTTGCCGAACAACCAAAGACTCCAGCAAAGAGGGCAGATAAGCCAGAGCCCAAGACTTATCGGAAAGAGTATGGGCAGGCTAAGAAAGAGCCTTACAAGGAAAAGCAGGCGCCTGATCCTAAGTCATTCTTTTCGATAACCACGGTTTGGAAATAGCCAATCTACAGGATTCTTTATCGAATAAAGAATCAGCCATTCTTCAAATGGCCCCCAAGTCTAGGTGGAGATAAGGAAGCAAAACGTGCTACGAATCAGCACTGCAGTTACCACAAGGATTGGGGTCATATGACAGAGGATTGCGAGATGTACAAAAAACATCTCGATGATTTGGTCTCTCGAGGTTATCTTAAGGAATTCATTCAGGAAGATCCCAAAGATAAAGGAAAAACGATGGAGCTGGATTACGAACAGAATCCTAGGGGCGTAATCCATATGATACATGGATTGGCCACACCTTATACGAGGAATGAGGTAAGACTGATGCAGAGGCAGGTCAAGCATAACCAGTATGTTATGCGAGTGGGGAATAAAAGAGGACGAGATAATGACATACCCAACGATGTTATAGTCTTTACAGATGAAGATCTGGGAGAGGTTCAGGTGCCTCACAACGATGCATTAGTCATAACCCTACGAATTGGGGAATATGACATTGAGAGAATCCTGGTAGATTCAGGGAGCTGCACAGAGGTGTTATATTACGACGCATTCAAGAAGCTGGGATTGAAGCAGACAGATTTGGAACAATCTATTACGCCTTTGGTTGGATTTGGTGCAAGTGCCATTTGGCCCCTCGGGAAGGTAACTCTGCCTGTTCGGGCAGGGACAGTGGTCCTAAGGACGGACTTCTTGGTGGTCGACGTCCCATCCTCCTATAATGCAATTATAGGAAGGACCTGGTTACATAAGATGAGGGCTGTTTCTTCTACTGATCAACAGATGGTGAAATTCCCAGGGTCCGACGGAATCGAGAAGATAAAAGGGAACCAAAAATCAGCACAACAATGCCTGATTTCCATCATCAAGAAAGTTCCAAAGGCCCATCAAGTTCATACAGTAGAGGCAGATCAACCAACTGTCGAGGATGTTGGGAGAGATCCAGCAGAGAAAGTAGTAAAAGGCCTGAAGAAGATACAGATCAACGAAACTGATCCAGAGAGGTATTTTCTCATTGGGGTGTCACTGCCGGATGAGGAAGAATCCGAGTTAGTGGGTTTCTTGAAAGAACACGTTGATGTATTTGCTTGGGTACCAGAGGAGATGCCTGGAGTAGATGCAGATGTGATCTGCCATCACCTGAATGTTGATCCACAACATAAGCCCATTATTCAGAAGAAGAGAAGGGCAGCTCTACAGCATGTTGATGCTGTTATTGAAGAGGTGGATCGTCTGTTAGAGGCCAAAGCAATACGAGAGGTCTATTACCCAGAATGGCTCTCCAACACTGTGGTGGTGAAGAAGAAGAATGGGAAATGGCGTGTCTGCGTGGATTTCACAGACTTGAATAAAGCGTGTCCCAAGGATAGCTTTCCTCTCCCAAGGATTGATCAATTGGTTGATGCCACCGTTGGGTATGAACGAATGAGTTTCCTCGACGCGTATCGAGGATACCATCAGATTGCCATGTTTGGGCCTGATCAAGAGAAGACCTCTTTTATCACACCACGAGGGTTGTATTGTTACAGTGTTATGCCGTTTGGGCTAAGGAATGCAGGAGCGACTTACCAGAAGCTGGCTACAATTATGTTTAAAAAGCTTCTTGGCCAAACCATGGAGGTATACATAGACGATATGGTGGTCAAGAGTAGGACCAGGCAAGGGCACATTCTGGACTTGAAAGAAGCATTTGGAATTTTGAGGAAGTACAAATTGAAACTCAACGCCTCGAAATGTGCGTTTGGAGTCGGCTCTGGAAAATTCCTGGGCCACCTGGTGACTCTGAGAGGAATTGAGGCAAATCCAGATCAGATAACGGCCTTACAGAAGCTCCAAAGTCCTAAGACTACGAAAGAGGTCCAGAGGCTGACCGGGATGGCTGCAGCCCTAAACAGGTTCATTAGCCGTTCAAGTGATAAGTGTAGGCCTTTCTTCCAGTTGCTGAAGAAAAGAGAAGGGTTCGAATGGGGAGCAGAGTGTGAGCAGGCATTTCAGGACTTAAAAAAGTATTTGGCTCAAGCCCCCCTCTTGTCGACCCCAGACCCAGGTGAAATTTTGATTTTGTATTTAGCAGTTTCTGAACATGCTGTAAGTGCAGTTCTGTTAAGGGACAAGGGACCCGATCAGATCCCAGTATATTATGTGAGTAAAACACTTCTGGACGCAGAAACGAGGTATCTGCCTCTCGAAAAATTGGTCCTAACTCTGAGGACGGCAATAAGGAAGTTGCCTCATTATTTCCAGAGCCACAAAGTTGTGGTTTATACTGAGTTTTCATTAAGATCACTACTACGAAAAGCGGACTTCTCTGGACGGATTTCAACTTGGTCTGTTGAGTTAAGTCAATACGATATTGACTTTCAGCCGCGCATTGCGATCAAAGGCCAAGTGTTGGCCGATTTTGTGGCAGAATTCTCACCAACCGTAGCACCGCAGCCTCCTACGAGACAGGAACAAAAGGTTGAACCGTCAAGAAGAAAGGGTAAGGCACCTGCCGAACAGGACCCTTTGGAATGGAAACTATTTGTTGATGGATCTGCATGTAACACTGGTTCAGGCATTGGAATTGTTGAAAAATGTATGCATTATAATTTGTTGGAAAATTATATGTATTACAATTAATTATTTTGATGATTATTTTAATGATACTTTTTATTCGGCAAATACAAAATTATCGAAAAGTTCTTTCTTGGATAAATATTTACAAAGATTTCTTTTTGGGCTCAATACATGCTTTAACAAAATTGTTTAAATGAAGTTTTGAGCCACACTTTAACAAAATTGTTTAGATGAAGTTTTGAGCCACAGGTTGACGAACCGGCTGACAGGCCGGCTGACAGGCCAGAGAGGCATGTCAACCGAAGAGCACCGGACGACCGGCCAATGCAATTTTCGTCCAGTCGTGCAGACCCAGATCTAAATCCAACGGCTCAAATTAAACTCCAACGGCAGGATTTGGAGTACAACGGCTAAGGAGCAGGGCAAGGGTCTTAAAGCAAGAGATTGATTATTGATTAATCTCAACAAAAAGCTCTTTCACTTTCCAAGCAAAAAGTAGCTCTCTCTTCTCTCCCAAATCTGATCAGCACTCTCATTTCTCTTTCACTGTCATATATTTTTTGTGAGAAACTCCATTGTTGTTGTGAGCTTACATCTTCTATCATTATTCACAACTTGTAAACCTAAGAGAGTGATTGAGAGAGATCACTTGTAATCTTAGAAGACCAAAATCTAGTAGGATTTTGGGTGTTTGTTTTTAAGAGATTTTCGGAGAAAAACTCTTGCGGTTGTGCTAGCTCCTCGGGAAAGCTAGAGGCATACGGTTGTGTAAGCACCCGCAAGACTTACAAGTTGTAATCTTTTGAAGATTAGTGGAACCTTCAAGTAATTGCTTGAGGAGAAGTGGAGTAGGGCCGGACCGTGCACAAATCCGGACCGAACCACTATAAACCGGTTCTATCTCTCTAACTCTCACTCTATTTGATTGCATACTTATTGTTCGCATATATTGTTAGAGATAATTTTATTGGTAATTTTTTACTAGCAATCCTATTCACCCCCCCTCTAGGTTGCATTATTTGGGTAACAATTGGTATCAGAGCCTCGGCTCTTGTTTATAGACGTAACAATCTAAGAGTTAAGATCCATGACAACCACTAGTAGCGTATCTTGCATCGAGGGGCAATCCTCAAATAGGCCTCCTTTGTTCACGGGTTCAAACTATGGTTATTGGAAAAATCGCATGCAAATCTTTATCCAATCCACCGATTATGATTTATGGAAAATTGTTGCAAATGGTCCAATCATTCCTACTAAGAAATCCGGAGAAGGAACTATTCCAAAGCTAGAAGATGAATGGTCCAACATAGATAAGAGTAATATTGAAAAGAACTTTAGAGCTATGAATCTTCTTTTTTGTGCCATTACTCCAAATGAATATGATTGTGTATCCGCATGTGAAACCGCTAAGGAAATATGGGATAAATTGAAAATGGCTTATGAAGGAGATAGTCAAGTTAAGGAATCTAAAATCGATATTCTTGTGCATAGTTATGAGCTTTTTAAAATGAAACCGGAAGAATCTATTTCTCAAATGTTTGCTAGATTTGCTAGTATTACTAACGGTTTAAAAGCTCTTGGCAAGACTTATAGTCAATCCGAGATGACAAGGAAGGTACTCCGGTCTATGCTTTCGAAGTGGGATACTACAACGTCAATCATCCTTCAATCCAAAGACTTCTCAAGATATACAATGGATCAACTCATGGGATCTCTCATGACCGAAGAAATCCATATCAATCTCAAAGATGAGAAAGAAGAGAAAGTCAAAAAGGAAGAGAAAGTCAAAAATCTTGCTCTCAAAAGCACCTCACGCAAGCTCAAAATCAAAGATGACTCAAGTGATGAAAGCGAAGACGAGGAAATGGCTCTCATCACAAAAACGTTTAAGAAACTCCTCAAAAATAGAGCATCTCGCAAAGGTAGAGGGTTTCCAAGAAAGGATGGAGGCAAAGAAGAAAGTAGCAAAAAGGATTCAATCATTTGCTATGAGTGCAAGAAGCCCGGTCACATCAAAAGCGAATGTCCATACGCCAAGAAATACTCAAAGAAGGACAAAAGGAAAGCTATGATGGCCGCATGGGACAATAGCGATGATAGTAGCTCCGATGAGGACAATGAGCAACAAGAGGTCGCTAACTTGTGTTTCATGGCCACCGAAGAAAATGAGGTAGACCTCGACTCATCTTATTCTTTTGATGAATTGCTTATTGCCTATAAAGGATTGAAAGTTGATTTTGAAAAGGTTGTTTCAAAGAACAAATCTCTTAAGAAAATGGCCAAAGAACTTTTAAAAGAAATAAATGATTTAGTTGAAGAAAGAGATACCTTGGAAGAAGAAAATGAATCTTTGAGAGTCTCTTTGGAAAAGGAAAAGCAAGTTTTGAAAAATATTCCTCAAGATGAATCTCTAGTCAAGCAAGTTGATGATTTGACAAACTCTCTTGCTAAACTTACCAAAGGTAAGGACGGATTAGACATTCTTCTTGGAAAACAAATGGTCTCTTTTCACAAAGCCGGAATTGGATATAATCCTACTCAACACAAAAATCTTTTTGATAAAGATCTTCCTTCAACTAGTCATCCTAAGCTCACTTGTCACTTTTGTAGAAAGATTGGTCATATTTCTCCGAGTTGTCCTATGAAAATCTTTTCAAACGGTAGGAAGACTTGGGTTCCTAAGAACCATGTCAATACTAACCTTCAAGGACCCAAAATGATGTGGGTACCAAAAGTCAAGACTTGATGCCTTATTGTAGGTGTGCTTGAAAAGTACATTGAAGGAAGGCATATGGTTTCTTGATAGTGGATGTTCTAGACATATGACCGGAGATAGGAAGGCATTCAAATCTCTTACACCAAAAGATGGAGGAAATGTCACTTTTGGCGACAATGGTAAAGGTAAAGTCATCGGCATAGGTAATATTGGTGAGTCTCCTACTATTGAAGATGTTTTACTTGTAGATGGTTTGAAGCACAATCTTCTTAGCATAAGTCAATTATGTGATAGAGGAAATCGTGTTGTTTTTGAGAAATCAAAGTGTATCATTGAAAATATCGATAGCAACAAGACACTTTTTATTGGTCAAAGACTTGACAATGTGTATGTGTTCAAGTTAAGTGATTTGACTAATTTTGAGGCAAAATGTTTTTCGGCTATTAGTGATAATAGTTGGCTTTGGCATAGACGTCTTGGACATGCTAGCATGGATGCTATTGCAAAACTTTCAAGAAAAGATTTAGTCAAAGGACTTCCTAAAATCAAATTTGAAAAGGACAAACTTTGTGATGCATGTCAACAAGGCAAACAAACAAAGGTTTCTTTTAAATCTAAAAATGTCGTTTCTACTACAAGGCCATTGCAATTATTACACATGGATTTATTTGGACCCACTCGCACTTCAAGTCTTTGCGGCAAACATTATTGTCTTGTTGTAGTAGATGATTTCTCTAGATTCACATGGGTTATATTTCTAGCTCATAAGAATGAGGCTTTTCCTAATTTTACAAAACTTTGTAGAAGAGTTCAAAATGAGAAAGGTTTTGTCATTTCAAATATTCGCACGGATCATGGAAGAGAACTCGAAAACTCTTTATATGAAAAGTTTTGTGATGAGCATGGTATAGGCCACAATTTTTCGGCTCCTCGCACTCCTCAACAAAATGGGGTAGTTGAAAGGAAAAATCGTACTTTGGAAGAAATGGCTAGAACCATGCTTTGTGAAAACTCTTTACCAAAATATTTTTGGGCGGAAGCCGTCAATACTTCATGCTATGTCTTAAATAGAGTTTTGATTAGGCCAATCCTCAAGAAAACGCCTTATGAGCTATGGAATGGTAGAAAACCCAACATTAGTTATTTTCATGCTTTTGGATGTAAATGCTTCGTGTTGAACAATGGAAAAGATGATTTGGGAAAATTTGATTCAAAATCGGATGAAGGCATTTTCATTGGTTATTCGACTTCTAGCAAAGCATATCGTGTGTATAATAAACGTACTAACCTTGTGGAAGAATCCATCCATGTTTCTTTTGATGAATCTAATCCTTGTAGTCCAAAGATTATCAATGATAATGATGATGACGTTATAGCTACAAAGGAGATTAATGACTTGACAATAAATGAGAAAGAAGTTGAGGCTACTCAAGAAGAAAGCTCTCAAATTCAAGTAGAAGAAGTCATTAGTCAATCACAAGATGTCAATGGAAACAATCGTGATCTTCCAAAAGAGTGGAGATACGTTCAAAACCATCCAAAGGATTTGATATTAGACGATCCTTCAAAAGGTATAACTACTCGCTCATCCTTTAGAAATATTTGTGGTAATCTTGCATTTGTCTCGCAAATTGAACCAAAATCGTTTGTAGAAGCCGAACTTGATGAAAATTGGATTATGGCCATGCAAGAAGAATTGAATCAATTTGAAAGAAATGAAGTTTGGACTTTGGTGCCTAGACCTATTGATCATTACATTATTGGTACTAAATGGGTTTTTCGTAACAAGCTAGATGAATCCGGTAATATTGTTAGAAATAAAGCTAGACTTGTTGCTCAAGGGTATAATCAAGAAGAAGGTATCGATTATGAAGAAACTTTTGCACCGGTAGCTAGATTAGAAGCCATTCGCATCTTACTTGCCTTTGCATCCTTTATGAATTTCAAGCTTTATCAAATGGATGTGAAAAGTGCCTTTCTAAATGGTTTTATAAATGAGGAAGTTTATGTCAAACAACCTCCCGGTTTTGAAAATCATGCTTTTCCCGATCATGTTTATAAACTCTCGAAAGCATTATATGGATTGAAACAAGCACCCCGAGCATGGTATGATAGATTGAGTTCTTTCTTGCTAGAAAATGATTTTTCAAGAGGAAAGATTGATACTACTCTTTTTATCAAAAACAAGGGTAAGGACTTGCTTATTGTACAAATATATGTTGATGATATCATTTTCGGTGCTAATGAAAACATGTGCAAAGAGTTTGCTAAGTGTATGCAAGGTGAATTTGAAATGAGTATGATGGGAGAGTTGAATTTCTTCCTCGGACTTCAAATCAAGCAAACTACCGAAGGGATCCTAGTCAACCAAGCCAAATATGCAAAGGAACTCATCAAGAAATTTGGCATGGAAGGATCAAAGCCTATGAGCACACCAATGAGCACATCAACGAAGCTTGACAAAGATGAGAATGGTAAGCCCGTCAATGAAAAGATGTATCGAGGTATGATCGGCTCATTACTCTATCTAACGGCAAGTAGGCCGGATATAATGTTTAGTGTTTGCATGTGCGCACGTTTTCAATCTTGTCCTAAGGAATCGCATTTAGTTGCAATTAAACGTATCTTCAAATATCTAGTTGGCACACATGACTTAGGATTGTTTTATCCACGTGGAGTTGCATTTGACTTGATTGGTTATTCGGATGCGGACTTTGGAGGTTTCAAAGTTGATCGTAAAAGTACAAGTGGGACTTGCCAATTTCTAGGACACTCTCTAGTGTCTTGGCATAGCAAGAAACAAAATTCCGTAGCTCTATCTACCGCCGAGGCGGAATATGTAGCGGCCGGAAGTTGTTGTGCCCAAATATTGTGGATCAAACAACAAATGGAGGATTTCAATTTGCATTATGATCATATTCTTATTAAATGTGACAATACTAGTGCAATAAGTTTAACCAAGAATCCCATTCAACATTCTCGAACAAAACATATTGAGATTAGACATCATTTTATAAGAGATCATGTTCAAAAAGGGGATATTGAACTTAACTTTATTAGTACCGACAAGCAATTGGCGGACATTTTCACAAAACCCCTTGGTGAGGAACAATTTTGTTTTATACGTCGAGAACTCGGTATGTCTAATCACCTTTGAAAAAGAAATTCGTTTTTGATATCAAAAGGCTTTTGAGTTTTAAAAAAAAAAAATTTTCGGGATTCAAGATTCAAGTTGATTGAACTTGTAAATATCACTTTTGATAAAGAGTACATTTTGATCTTAATGAAAAGATCACACTCCAAACATTTTATCATATGTTTCATTTTCCAGTGTTTGGCTTGCATGAAAACTGTTTTCTGGTATTTATTGTAGCTCCTCTTAAATGTTTTCTGGACTTAACCTGCATTTGTCAGCCGGATGACCGAGCGGATGTCCTACCGGACGACCGTGCGGTCGACCGACCGGTCGACCGGTCTGTGCTTTTTCGGCTTGGATAAAATAGATCTGAGTTTGTCAGTTTTCAAAAACCCTTCCTCTTCGACAGAAATCAGCAGCGGCGAAAAACCCTCCCAAACTCTCAAAACCTCATCAAACTCCATTCAATCTCAAATCAAACCCTCATAACCCTCACCAAATCATCATCTCTACATACTACCACCATCAATTTCATCCATCTTCATCCCAAAACACCCCAGCCTTTTTCAAGCGTCAAAACGGGGGTTTTCTCTGAGTTTCAGAAAAATGGCTGCACGAAGAAAAAGAACTCTCTCCGGGGCAGGGCCAAGCGAACCACAACCTGACTTCAACGCACAACTCTTCACCAACCGGGTCAATGAAGGAAATTGGGCCGGCTACAAATCTCGTCCTATCGTTTCGGGTCGGCAGGTAATAACTTCACCCCGTAATCACCGCTATATAAATGATGTTATTACTGCTGCGGGTTGGACAGAAATAATGACGGTGTCAAATATCTACTATCCGAAACTTGTTCGGTATTTTTACTGCAATCTGGATGTTGATCAGAATGCCGATGAGTATACTTTAGTTTCACGGGTTAAAGGAGTAGATTTTGTTCTGGACGTAAGCACAATGAGCGATTTCTTGAAATGTCCAGTAGTTGAAAATTTTCAGTATGTGGCAAATGATGAAGAATTGGTAAATGCAATAGATGATGTGAGTTCTTTTTACCAAACCATAACTAATGATCGTGTTATTGGTGGCGAGGTATCTAAAACTGATTTGAAGAAGCATTTTCGTCCTCTACACCTTTTTATTGCTCACAATGTGGCCCCTCAGAAAGGACACTATGATGCAGTGTCTCCTCTTCACTGTCTTATTCTACATAGTCTAGAGACCGGTAACTATATGGATTTAAGTTATTTAGTACTCAGAGAGATGGCCTCTGTTCTTCAAGATATTCATAAGGCCTTACCATATGGTGCATTGCTTACTAAACTGTTCTTGGTTGCTCAAGTAAGCATTGCTCGAGAGCAATCATTGCCAAATGTACTCGGGCCTATTCGAGATTATATGTTTACTAGGGGGCATATCAGTGATAACGAGGAAGGTAATCCTCAAGTCAATAATGAGCAAGGACAAGAGAATGATGAGCACGGACAAGAAGATATTCCAGGGCAGTCGGGAGAGCAAATGGCACAGCCACAGTTTGAAGGAGATTTTTCTCAGCAGATGTTTACTAGGTTTGATGCTTTGCAAGCCTCTCAAAAACAAATGTTGTCAGAATTCCAAAACTTCGCCATTAATCAGAATAGTCGGTTTGATAGAGTGGAGCACCGAATGGATCACATCGATCAGGCTCAGCAGCACTATTTCAGCCATTACCATCAGCAGTACCCTGACTTCGTGCCTTACCCACCATATCACCCACCCTCGCCTCCACAGTGACTTTCCTACCCTTCCTCTCTTGCCTTTGTTGATGATGTCTCAAGGGGGAGAAAAGTCTTGTTTTTATGTTTTTTTTATGCTTTAACTTGTAGTTGAGACTTATTTACGCTTTCGTTTTGCTAACTCTGATTATTAAGTCTTTTTCACTAAGTTTGTGCATATTTCATGGCTTTGTGCTTAAATGTCTCTTATTTACTTCGACTATATGAATTTCGTGTCACTAACCTTGCAGGGATCACTTTGTGATCACCATTCTCGGAAATACTCCTCATACTTCTTAAGAGTTCTTATTTAGGGAGAGCATGTATTAAGGGGGAGATTTATTGGCATAAATTTTGCTTTGCATAAAAACTATCATTTTGTGCCATCATCAAAAAGGGGGAGATTGTTGAAAAATGTATGCATTATAATTTGTTGGAAAATTATATGTATTACAATTAATTATTTTGATGATTATTTTAATGATACTTTTTATTCGGCAAATACAAAATTATCGAAAAGTTCTTTCTTGGATAAATATTTACAAAGATTTCTTTTTGGGCTCAATACATGCTTTAACAAAATTGTTTAGATGAAGTTTTGAGCCACACTTTAACAAAATTGTTTAGATGAAGTTTTGAGCCACAGGTTGACGAACCGGCTGACAGGCCGGCTGACAGGCCAAAGAGGCATGTCAACCGAAGAGCACCGGACGACCAACCGGACGACCGATCGGTCGACCTCCCGGACGACCGGCCAATGCAATTTTCGTCCAGTCGTGCAGACCCAGATCTAAATCCAACGGCTCAAATTAAACTCCAACGGCCGGATTTGGAGTACAACGGCTAAGGAGCAGGGCAAGGGTCTTAAAGCAAGAGATTGATTATTGATTAATCTCAACAAAAAGCTCTTTCACTTTCCAAGCAAAAAGTAGCTCTCTCTTCTCTCCCAAATCTGATCAGCACTCTCATTTCTCTTTCACTGTCATATATTTTTTGTGAGAAACTCCATTGTTGTTGTGAGCTTACATCTTCTATCATTATTCACAACTTGTAAACCTAAGAGAGTGATTGAGAGAGATCACTTGTAATCTTAGAAGACCAAAATCTAGTAGGATTTTGGGTGTTTGTTTTTAAGAGATTTTCGGAGAAAAACTCTTGCGGTTGTGCTAGCTCCTCGGGAAAGCTAGAGGCATACGGTTGTGTAAGCACCCGCAAGACTTACAAGTTGTAATCTTTTGAAGATTAGTGGAACCTTCAAGTAATTGCTTGAGGAGAAGTGGAGTAGGGCCGGACCGTGCACAAATCCGGACCGAACCACTATAAACCGGTTCTATCTCTCTAACTCTCACTCTATTTGATTGCATACTTATTGTTCGCATATATTGTTAGAGATAATTTTATTGGTAATTTTTTACTAGCAATCCTATTCACCCCCCCTCTAGGTTGCATTATTTGGGTAACAGGAATTGTTTTGTTCCTTCCTGGAGGGGTTATGTTGGAGCAATCTGTTCGGCTAGGGTTCAGTGCATCGAATAATGTAGCAGAGTATGAGGCTCTCCTGGTAGGCTTGAACAGTGCAAAAACTCTGAAGGTTAAAAGAATCAGAGTTTATTGTGATTCACAATTGGTTGTAAACCAACTGTCCGGCGAGTATGAGGCTCGAAATGAGAAGATGGCAGCCTACGTGGAGGCAGCCAAAAGTCTACTTAATACCTTCGAAAGGGTGTGTATAGAACAGATAAGTTCCGGCCAAAATTCTCATGCGGATTCCTTGGCTTGGTTGGCTGCAGCTGTCCCAACTGAGTTCAAGCGAAAGGTAGCAGTTGACTACTTGGCCGAGCCAAGCATCGGAAGAAGTTGTGGGCACACGCCCCAAAAATCCCGTGTTTTAGTGCATGAAATTCCGGGTGCGCCCTTATCTTGCGGAAAGCGCGGCGAAGTGCTTCGCAGATCAGAGAGTCGCCACTCGGGTTTTGCGGTTAGTACCCAAGAAACCGTTCTTTTGAAAACGTTTGGACCACGTCCGTTTGATTTTGAAAAAGGCTTTTGTAGACTGGGCCGTCGTCACCTTCGATCTTGAGGTTCAGGAGCCAGATTACGAGAGGGGAAGGGTTTTATGGCACCCCCCTCGCCCAGTCCGGAGACCGGTCTCTACTCAGGCATTTTATAAAAAAATTTGCATTTCTCTCTTTATTTGATCATTCTTTTAACCAGTTAGGGCGGGGGAACAGTTAATGGGGATTAAAACTGTAAACAAGTTGCAGTTTGTGTACAAGAATATATGATAAAATGTTTATGGATGTTTGATGTTTGATCTATACGAGTATAATAGATTGAGAACAAGCTTTTGTGGACATTTTAAGCAGACTAGAGCACACTGGCAATGAAATGTTGCACACAGGATCAAGCCTGCATGCACTGGCCAAGCCACTGCATGCAGTCATGACCTGCGTGCGCCACCCCACTACCGGCGTGCGCCGGTAGACTTAAGCTCACAGCTTCTGCTCTCAACCCTCTGGGCTCTGGAAAGGACCAGTGCACACCCAGGACAAACCACGCAGTTTATGTAGATTACTAAGCTATTACAAACAGGTTAAAGGGCTGAAAAGCCGCTAAATAGACAGAAAACCCCTTAAACAGTGAGGGGAGGATGATCAGAGGCCTGGATGGAAGATCCATGCAAGGGCCAAGCCACTGGGACAAAGATAACCAGCGCACGCCACTAAGAAAGAGCCGTACGCCAGTTCTCTCTTGACACCAATGCTTTGGCTTTGCACATTCTGGGCTCTGGAATAGGACCAGATGGACCCAGAAGGCCAAACTAAGCAATAAATATAGATGGAATAGAAAGCAGAAGGTTGATTTTAGCATGCAGCAGGGTGATCAAAGCTTAAATAATGCAAGAAAACAATGATCCATGATCCCCACGCCAGTTCTGTGCATACCACCATGACCGGCGTACGGTACATAAGAACTAGCGTGCGCCACTGATCATTGCCACGGTTCTTGAAACCTTGCCAGCATTAGGGCCAGGACTGGTATAGATTACCAGCCTTGACCCTGCCAGCCCCCCTCAGGGGTCAGAACAGAAAGCAGGAGCAAGAGGTATTGTACCTTTGCTTGTGAGTTTGATGGATGGTTTGAACTTTGAGCTTGAAAGAAGATGGATGGAGGATGGATGTAGTGAGGTTTGAGGACTGTGGAGGGTATGTTCCCTTGCTTGCTCTTTCTATGGAGGAGAAAGGAAACAAAGGAGAATAATGGAGAAGAAGACAAAGGGGCTTGAACTTCTTAATGTTGCTAACCTTGTGAACTTAGTAACCCTTTGCAAGAGTGAGAGAGGGGAGTATATATGGAGGAGGGAGAGGCTGATCAGCCTGCCCTTAGGGGCTGTTTGGATGGCCAAATATTGGAGGAAGCTCCCATGCATTTAATGCATGGGACTTGGCTTGATGGAAGAGAAAGGAACAGTTCTGGCTGAAGTAATGATCAGGGGGGCTGCCAGCTGACGTCAGGCGGCTGCAGAAGCTCCCGCCCAGCTGGCTGAAAAGGTTGATTTGACTGGTGCTGACTGGCGTGCGCCACATGTTGAGTGGCGTGCGCCAGAGAGTGGTAGTGACTGACACGTGGCAGTGGTTCCTGCGCACGCTAGTCCACCACCGGCGTACTCCAGAAGGGTTTTGTTGAGGCCATTTGGTTCTGGCTTGAGGGTTCGACAAGGGTTTGAAATGGGTTTAGACGAGGTTCGGGACGCTCAAAGCTCAAACTCATCAAACAACTCGGTATGTTCTCGACCTTAATCATCATTGGGGAATCAAAAGACCGTAAATAAACTATTCTGGAAAGTCCAAAATAGGGTGTCTACAGTAGTCCCCCCTTTGACGGCACTTGGAGCACCATCGTTTTGGTACAAGTAACGTCAAAGGTTTCTAGACACCCTCTCAAGGCTATCCAGAAGAAATAGAAAATGCGGACATGTATTTAAATGTACCGTCCATTGAGAGATCGAAGATGGGCGGACCATCTGAAGATCGTTGGAAAAGAGTTTGAACTCTGTTGGAAGATAGGGATGGGTGGACCATCATTGAATGTTGAGGCGGACTCTCCTGGGGAATAAACAGTTGCGGATAGATTAATGCCGCTAGGGGCCGAACCTTCTTTGGCATAAGTAACTCCAACAATCACGGGTAGGTCGCGTCGGGTAGGTTAAATTCCATCTGCTGGGAATCAGAGCCAATCTCCTTATCATGGACCATCCGAGACAGAGCAATAAGACTGCTGGAAGATGTGCTAACGGTTGAGTCGGACGGACAGACCGTCATTGATTTGATTTTAGACGGACAGAGATTTGAGGTTGGAGGGACAGACCGTCGTTGATTTGAGGTTGAACGACAGACCGCCGTTGATTTGAGGTTGGACGGACAGACCGCCGTTGATTTGGGGT
Organism: Rhododendron griersonianum; assembly: GCA_018127125.1. Classification (NCBI taxonomy): domain Eukaryota; kingdom Viridiplantae; phylum Streptophyta; class Magnoliopsida; order Ericales; family Ericaceae; genus Rhododendron; species Rhododendron griersonianum. Next base: position 612,659 of record CM030794.1, read on the forward strand.
TGGGCGGACGACCGTCGTTGATTTGGGGTTGGGCGGACAGACCGTCATACAGACATGCAGACGGACCGTCGTTGATTTGGGGATCGAACTATCTTTGGTACAAAGAATCCCAACAATCACGGGTAGGTCGCGTCGGGTAGGTTAAATTCCATCCGTTGGGAATCGAGCCAATCTCCTTATCAAGAACCATCCGAGGCAGAGCATTACTGCTGGAAGATGTGTTACTTGTAGACCAATGTGGACTAGGATAGGCGAACGGTGTTGTAGACTGATTGGACGGGCAGACCGTCGTCGTGGATCGATCGGACGATATTCTGATCGCCGTTGAGAGGGTGAACGCGGGCAATATTCTGATCGCCGTTGATCGGGGTGAACGCGGGCAATATTCTGATCGCCGTTGATCGGGGTGAACGCGGGCAATATTCTGATCGCCGTTGGTCGGTGGTGAACGCGGGCAATATTCTGATCGCCGTTGGTCGGTGGTGAACGCGGGCAATATTCTGATCGCCGTTGCTCGGGGTGAACGCGGGCAATATTCTGATCGCCGTTGGTCGGTGGTGAACGCGGGCAATATTCTGATCGCCGTTGGTCGGTGGTGAACGCGGGCAATATTCTGATCGCCGTTGGTCGGTGGTGAACGCGGGCAATATTCTGATCGCCGTTGCTCGGGGTGAACGCGGGCAATATTCTGATCGCCGTTGCTCGGGGGTGAACGCGGGCAATATTCTGATCGCCGTTGATCGGGGGTGAACGCGGGCAATATTATGATCGCCGTTGCTCGGGGTGAACGCGGGCAATATTACGATCGCCGTTGGTCGGTGGTGAACGCGGGCAATATTCGATCGCCGTTGCTCGGGGTGAACGCGGGCAATATTCTCGATTGCCGTTGGTCGGGTGAACGCGGGCAATATTCTCGATCGCCGTTGATCGGTGGTGAACGCGGGCAATATTCTCGATCGCCGTTGCTCGGGGTGAACGCGGGCAATATTCTCATCGCCGTATCGTCGGTGATGACATGACTGATCATCGTTGAGAGGGTGAACGCGGGCAATATTCTGATCGCCGTTGATCGGGGTGAACGCGGGCAATATTCTGATCGCCGTTGATCGGGGTGAACGCGGGCAATATTCTGATCGCCGTTGATCGGTGGTGAACGCGGGCAATATTCTGATCGCCGTTGGTCGGGGTGAACGCGAGCAATATTCTGATCGCCGTTGATCGGTGGTGAACGCGGGCAATATTCTGATCGCCGTTGCTCGGGGTGAACGCGGGCAATATTCTGATCGCCGTTGGTCGGGGTGATGACATGACTGATCATCGTTGAGAGGGACGACATGGCTGATCGTCGGTGATGACATGGCTGATCATCGTTGAGATGGACGACATGGCTGATCGTCGGTGATGACATGGCTGATCATCGTTGAGATGGACGACATGGCTGATCGTCGGTGATGACATGGCTGATCATCGTTGAGATGGACGACATGGCTGATCGTCGGTGATGACATGGCTGATCATCGTTGAGATGGACGACATGGCTGATCGTCGGTGATGACATGGCTGATCATCGTTGAGATGGACGACATGGCTGATCGTCGGTGATGACATGGCTGATCATCGTTGAGTGGACGACATGGCTGATCGTCGGTGATGACATGGCTGATCATCGTTGAGATGGACGATATGGCTGATCGTCGGTGATGACATGGTTGATCATCGTTGAGAGGACGACATGGCTGATCGTCGGTGATGACATGGCTGATCATCGTTGAGATGGACGACATGGCTGATCGTCGGTGATGACATGGCTGATCATCGTTGAGATGGACGACATGGCTGATCGTCGGTGATGACATGGCTGATCATCGTTGAGATGGACGACATGGCTCTGATCGCCGGTGATGACATGGCCGATCATCGTTGAGATGGACGATATGGTCGATCGTCGGTGATGACATGGTGGTCATCGTTGAGATGGACGACATGGCCGATCGTCGGTGATGACATGGCCGGTCATCGTTGAGATGGACGACATGGCCGATCGTCGGTGATGACATGGCTGATCATCGTTGAGATGGACGACATGGCTGATCGTCGGTGATGACATGGCTGATCATCGTTGAGATGGACGACATGGCTGATCGTCGGTGATGACATGGCTGATCATCGTTGAGATGGACGATATGGCTGATCGTCGGTGATGACATGGCTGGTCATCGTTGAGATGGACGATATGGCTGATCGTCGGTGATGACATGGCTGGTCATCGTTGAGATGGACGACATGGCTGATCGTCGGTGATGACATGGCTGATCATCGTTGAGATGGACGATATGGCTGATCGTCGGTGATGACATGGCTGATCATCGTTGAATTTGGACGATATGGCTGATCGTCGGTGATGACATGGCTGATCATCGTTGAATTTGAACAGGACTGGCTGTTGTTGAGGATAAAGCTAACCATGGCACGGATAGTTCCAACAAATCACGGTTAGGTCGCGTCAGGTAGGTTGAATTCCATCCGTTGGGAATCAGAGCCAATCTCCTTATCATGGACCATCCGAGACAGAGCAATAAGACTGCTGGAAGATACGCTAACGGTTTGAATTGGAAGTTGGACGGACAGACCGTCGTTGATTTGAAGTAAGACGGATGGATCGTCCTTGTTGAATCGGCGGACAGACCGTCGTTTTTTTTAATCCGGACGGATGGATCGTCGTTGATTTGAAAATGGGACGGATGGATCGTCGCTGATTTAGAATTGGGACGGATAGATCGTCGTTGATTTGAAATAGGACGGATGGATCGTCGTTGATTTGAAATTGGACGGATAGATCGTCGTTGATTGGAATTGGACGGATAGATCGTCGTTGATTGGAATTGGACGGATAGATCGTCGTTGATTTGGAATTGGACGGATAGATCGTCGTTGATTGAGAATAGGACGGATAGATCGTCGTTGATGTTCGGACAGGCTCTGCTTGGGGAAATAGCGAACCGGGATGGAAACATGGATCAGGGCAACATGGGCTGCCTGTTGGGAATGGGCCTCAACGCTGATTTGATTTGGTTTGCCAATGCCACAACACTGATGATAGAAACGCCTCAACGCTGGTTTGATTTGATTTGCCAATGCCACAACACTGACTGTAGAAAACGCCTCACTGCTGGTTTGGCTTGATTTGATTTGAAGCGGTTTCCTGCTTTTGACATTTGATATACAATATGCAACGATAACGTATGCTAAACACATATGTACAAATTGAAAATGCAAGGGCAGACTAGGGCGGCCTCTAGAGAACGGGACGACACAAACGACGACCAGGACAATTTTGACGATCGAGGGCTACCACTGAGCCACACTTTTGCTTTACTGCTTTGATTTGAGTTGCGGGCCTGCAGGTCCAGGTAGGTAACCTTCGAGTGGGTTAGAGGTTTGCTGCTTTGATTTGAGGTGCCTGGGCCAATGTATCCCTCTGTTCTTGACGATTTGCCGCTTGCTTGGACCATGGACGCCGTAATGGCGTTGTAAAAGTTGCATCATTCTTGGTTCATTGGAGGTAGAGTATAAACCAATTGCTAATATCCAACTTGCATTGACGAACGAATCGAGTTGACACACAGACGTACGCACACGTATAGACTGCCTAGCTCGGAAGAATGGGGAAGAAGAGTCCTAGGATACAATGCAGACTCTCTGACACATGGGCAATAATGAAATTTTGGGCATTAACAGGCCAAAATCCAAAATATCCCTAGATAGGTGAAATTGACACTCACACAGACAAATATGTACAAAGGCCTGTGTGAATAACAAAACAGAGAAGAAAGCCCCGGAATGGGCAATGGACAGAAAAACTAGAAAAATGTCGCAAAGATGGACAAAATACACAAAGGGATGACTCATATAGGCCCGGACTGAATCCGTCACACCCGCACAGTCACATTAGGCACATATGACCTGCACGGCATAGAAAACTTGGCAAGAGCCCTTAAAACCAATTTCGAGGCACCGAAACCTTGGTTTTAACTTGAAATTCCACCGGGGTTCAAAATCGTTGTTAGGCGTGATGGCCGCCAATCTGCGGCAAGAATTGAAGAAGCGCGCGCAGTTTGAGACCAACGCGTGTCACTTTGAGAAAACGTTCGTGAGTCTCAAACTAGCGCGCGTGATCTGAAAAGCTGCGTAAATTAGACTTTGAACTTAGAATAAACCGTGAGCCCGTTGGGGCCTCGTAAGCATTTCGTTCTTTTGATGCTTTTCTTTTCCTTTTCTTCTCTTTTTTTTAAAGCTTTTGCTCGGCTTTGAAATTGAAGTAGTAGTTTGAAATAAGATTGAAAGACAAAGGGTTCCCTCTTCTTCCGATGAAGCTTGTTCTGTTCTTGACCCTTCTCGACCCTTGATGTGTACCAAAACGCCAATCCATGGATCCAATTGATAGAATATGACCGAGTCTTAAAGAGAGACTGCCTACGTATCCCACATTTGGGGAATCAGGTCAAAACGTAGTTCAGGCCAAAGTTCACTCATGTGTTTTACCTCTCCTTTTACGCTCTAACTTTTGCCTAGTGCCGCCTTCTCGTTTCCGGCCTAGCGAGCTTTCGACTTTTTACCTATTTATTTTTGCCTAGACCGCCTCCTTAGGTTTTCGGTCTAGCAGGCTGCTCTAACTTTTGCTTGGCACCGCCCACCCTTGTGATTTTCGGCCCAACGAGCTTCTCTCAGGGAAAAGTGGCTCTTGAATTGATCCAGGTTGACTAGAGTGTTGAATTTGTTGTCGTCGAGATTGATGATCTTTGGCTGTAGCCCCGGACCAGATGGCTTTTGATAATGTAGGGTCCTGACTGCTTCAGTTGAAAATGCCTCGCCCCAGGCCACTTTTGCGCCTTTTTAATGTGCGCTTGATGGGATGCCGCTGACGCTGTTTTGAACATGGTACGAGGCCTGGAGCCTTCTGAGCTTCCGCTTTCTAGCTTGACATCCTGTGGCAGGAGATTTGATACTTTGTCATCTCATGATCGATGTCAGGCGTGTCTTTTTGTGAAACCATGCCAAAATGTCGAAGGTTCTTCGAGCCTGTCTGACTAGGTGCAATGTTCCTTTGGGGACAGCGTTGAGCCAATTTTGAGTCATCCGGGGATCTACCTCATCTTTCAAGTTTATTGAAACTACTTCTTCTTTTAATAGGCCGAGCACGCCTTTCGTCTTCCCTTTCGGCGAGGGAACACATTTCCTTGGGGATGACCCCATCGAAATCTATCCCTTCGTCGTCAGGGTCGACACAGTTTATTCAAAAGCCAGCAAAGTACTTAGAAGCAAGATAGTGCATATCATAAAGAAAGCCCCACGGGGTTGCCAAGTATAGCAAAAGACTCGAATTGAGAATAGAAGCTACGACATGGAGGGCCAAGAGGCACGAACTCCAACTCAGAGCTAGACTAAGATGACTTGACAGATACTGTGTCAGACTCAGACTCAAAAGTGTGCAATGCAAGCTAAACGCGATTTGAAAATGCAACTTTTATTGTTACCCTTTGCTTCCTCACAGAGAGGTAGGACTTGGAGGACTGGGGCCCAAGCAACAGCACTTCGGCTTCCTCAGCTTCTTTGACCAAACCTACTCAGTGCTCCCATGAACAAGGATCCCCAAATTGTCAGTCCGCTCATTTGCTTGATCGATCCGGTCCTCAACCAGTGCTTTCCAGTTTTCAGCCCTGTCTTCTATTCCGCACCCTGCAGCCTCGGATTCAGAAGGGATAAACACAGTTGGTTTGGGTTGAGTTTCTGGGACAATGCAGAGGGTTGGGTTGAGTATGGTGGAGCTCGGGTTGATTTGAGTGGAGGTGGGGTTGATTTGAGTGGAGGTGATAGATATCTGACCAACCAGAGGGTCAGAATTGAGTTGGAGCAAGGAGCTGGGACTGTCGTCAGGTTTTGATGGGAGTGGGGGTGGAATAGTGCCATTATCGATGAGATCTTGAACGGCATGTCTGAGGCGATAACATGCATTGGTGGAATGGCCAGGCATTTGATGGTAGGTGAAGAAGTGATTGGGGTTGTGGCTAGCAGGGAGAACCTTGGGCAGTGGAGTTGGGGTTAGAGGCCTGATGGAACCGGCATCGAGAAGCTTCTCGTAAACTGAGGCCAGAGGTGCAGATAAGCATGAGAAGGTCCTTGGCTGGCTCCGACGACGAGATTGAGGGCTCAAGGTGGAGCCTTTGCTTGCTTTGTACAACACTGCGCCTTCGACAGGGTGCATTCTTCTGCCTTTGGGGGCGACTTTGAACAGAGATTCAGCATCCTCTTTTGGGTGAACTCTAACCTCATGGAACTCGGCCAGACTTTTGAACATGTCTCTTGAGCACGGCTTGGTTCCGATCGCGGGAGGGTGACAGGCCTGAAGAGGTTCTTTGACTAGCCCCGGATCCGGCTTTGATATGATGGAGGTGAAAAGGTCAAACAGCCCCTGGACCATAACCATTTGTCTGTCCATTTTGAGACCCAGTTCCTCTACAGCTTTCTTCAACTCAGCCAGCCCTGTTTGTGCTGCCATTTTGGATTGATGATCGAGGAAGGCGATATGGCAGTGAAATAGCCCCGGTAGATGCTCCCAAGCAGGTTTGGCTCTTCTTTTTGGTACTTTCTTTGACGGTGCAGCGCCCAAAGCTAGACAGTAAAGCAATCGAAGGCTCAGGAAGTGTTCCTGCAATAGTTTTATTTGAAAGGATGCAATGTACATGTTGTCGTTGGTGTCATCCTAGACTCTAGAACTAGCAGGCAAAACCGTTTTATGACAGCCGGACGCTGCCAAGATCCTCGGATTTCTTTTCGACAGTGTACCTTGAAGGGATCGACTAATACTAAGAGATGTCGAAACAGCCTAAGCCTTTGACTATCCCGCTTTCGAAGTTTCAATGTTTGAAATGGAACAACTCGGTGTTGACGACATGATACTGTAACCAAAAGGGCGTAAGCAGCACTGTGCAGGAGCCTTGAATGGTGTAAGTGTTTAGCACCTTTAACCTGGGTGGTATGAGCATCATGTCATGTCTCCCGTCGTTCCTAGTTTTCTGCTTGAAACCTCGAATGGGTTTTAGACAATGACTTAGAAAGTCTCGATTTCCCAAAGTCTCGTTGACCCAAGGAATTGGAAAGCTAATAACGTGCACCATCACGATGCACGACTCGTCATCGGTCGAGGCAACGCCCTAGCAGGCATAAAACGGGTTTGAAAGAGAGACAACCCTAAAAGCCGCCCTAGCATGCCCCTACGCAGAATGGTATGGATGTATGTACAGGCATGCGATATGGAAAGCAGTAACACATAGACAGTTTTATGGGGGTTAGATGCAAGTAATCCTACCCTGTGGGTTCCTGTCTTAGTTTGAAAGGTTCTATTGCTTTGTACGCATGGCGAGGCTGGTTTTGGCTTAGAGGGGTTCCTCAGACTAGAGATGTTTTATACCTCCCATCGCAATGCGTGCAGCAGAGCAATGGTCAAACGGTAATACGTCTCATCATCGTCCAAGGTTGTTGGGCATTCGAGGACCCCGGGCTCCAGTAAACTGTGCCGGTTACCCAAAACACCTCAACGGGGCTGATAGAACACCGATGCAAATGTACGCGTGTCGAAAGAATGATCGAGAGAGAGAAATGCGAACGCTTTTGAAAACGCCTTTTGAAGCTTGGCTCACTTCATTAATCGACACTTGGAGAAAACTACACAAGCGAACAATAGTAAAAGCCCCAGTGCGGAGTGGTCGGATGTAGAATCCTGTTACGTTACCATTCCGTTCTTCAGCAGCGTACTGTTTTGACAGACTTTTGAAAATTGTTCATTCATGTATTAATCTCCAAATGTTGATTAATGTAATTATGTCCCCAGCGGAGTCGCCACTGTGGGCACACGCCCCAAAAATCCCGTGTTTTAGTGCATGAAATTCCGGGTGCGCCCTTATCTTGCGGAAAGCGCGGCGAAGTGCTTCGCAGATCAGAGAGTCGCCACTCGGGTTTTGCGGTTAGTACCCAAGAAACCGTTCTTTTGAAAACGTTTGGACCACGTCCGTTTGATTTTGAAAAAGGCTTTTGTAGACTGGGCCGTCGTCACCTTCGATCTTGAGGTTCGGGAGCCAGTTACGAGAGGAAGGGTTTTATGGCACCCCTCGCGCCCAATCGGAGATCGGTCTCTACTCGAGCATTTTATAAAAAAATTTGCATTTCTCTCTTTATTTGATCATTCTTTTAACCTGTAATTAGGGCGGGAACAGTTAATGGGGATTAAAGCGGTAACAAGTTGCAGTTTGTGTACAAGAATATATGATAAAATGTTTATGGATGTTTGATGTTTGATCTATACGAGTATAATAGATTGAGAACAAGCTTTTGTGGACATTTTAAGCAGACTAGAGCACACTGGCAATGAAATGTTGCACACAGGATCAAGCCTGCATGCACTGGCCAAGCCACTGCATGCAGTCATGACCTGCGTGCGCCACCCCACTACCGGCGTGCGCCGGTAGACTTAAGCTCACAGCTTCTGCTCTCAACCCTCTGGGCTCTGGAAAGGACCAGTGCACACCCAGGACAAACCACGCAGTTTATGTAGATTACTAAGCTATTACAAACAGGTTAAAGGGCTGAAAAGCCGCTAAATAGACAGAAAACCCCTTAAACAGTGAGGGGAGGATGATCAGAGGCCTGGATGGAAGATCCATGCAAGGGCCAAGCCACTGGGACAAAGATAACCAGCGCACGCCACTAAGAAAGAGCCGTACGCCAGTTCTCTCTTGACACCAATGCTTTGGCTTTGCACATTCTGGGCTCTGGAATAGGACCAGATGGACCCAGAAGGCCAAACTAAGCAATAAATATAGATGGAATAGAAAGCAGTAGTAAATACAGAAAGCAGAAGGTTGATTTTAGCATGCAGCAGGGTGATCAAAGCTTAAATAATGCAAGAAAACAATGATCCATGATCCCCACGCCAGTTCTGTGCATACCACCATGACCGGCGTACGGTACATAAGAACTAGCGTGCGCCACTGATCATTGCCACGGTTCTTGAAACCTTGCCAGCATTAGGGCCAGGACTGGTATAGATTACCAGCCTTGACCCTGCCAGCCCCCCTCAGGGGTCAGAACAGAAAGCAGGAGCAAGAGGTATTGTACCTTTGCTTGTGAGTTTGATGGATGGTTTGAACTTTGAGCTTGAAAGAAGATGGATGGAGGATGGATGTAGTGAGGTTTGAGGACTGTGGAGGGTATGTTCCCTTGCTTGCTCTTTCTATGGAGGAGAAAGGAAACAAAGGAGAATAATGGAGAAGAAGACAAAGGGGCTTGAACTTCTTAATGTTGCTAACCTTGTGAACTTAGTAACCCTTTGCAAGAGTGAGAGAGGGGAGTATATATGGAGGAGGGAGAGGCTGATCAGCCTGCCCTTAGGGGCTGTTTGGATGGCCAAATATTGGAGGAAGCTCCCATGCATTTAATGCATGGGACTTGGCTTGATGGAAGAGAAAGGAACAGTTCTGGCTGAAGTAAGGCTGCCAGCTGACGTCAGGCGGCTGCAGAAGCTCCCGCCCAGCTGGCTGAAAAGGTTGATTTGACTGGTGCTGACTGGCGTGCGCCACTGGTTGAGTGGCGTGCGCCAGAGAGCGGTAGTGACTGACACGTGGCAGTGGTTCCTGCGCACGCTAGTCCACCACCAGCGTACTCCAGCAGGGTTTTGCTGAGGCCATTTGGTTCTGGCTTGAGGGTTCGACAAGGGTTTGAAATGGGTTTAGACGAGGTTCGGGACGCTCAAAGCTCAAACTCATCAAACAACTCGGTATGTTCTCGACCTTAATCATCATTGGGGAATCAAAAGACCGTAAATAAACTATTCTGGAAAGTCCAAAATAGGGTGTCTACAGAAGTATGGACTTGGTCCTGGACGTGGACCAAGGACCAAGTTGGGTGGATCCAATCGTGGAGTTTTTACGAGATGCGACACTCCCTACAGATAAGAAAGAGGCACACAAAATCAAAACCAAGTCTGCAAGGTTTTGGCTGTCCTTTGATGGAAAGTTATATAAGAAATCCTTCACTGGGCCGTATTTGCTTTGTGTGCACCCCGAAATGGTACTGAAGTTCCTACATGAGATACACGAGGGAACATGTGGAAGCCATGCTGGGGGCAGATCAATTGCCCATCGAGCAATTTCCCAAGGATATTGGTGGCCACACATGCAGGAAGATGCCAAGGTCTATGTTAAGATTTGCGAGAAGTGCCAGAAGTTCTCACCTATGATAAAGACACCAGCCGAAGATCTGGTACCCTTAACTAGCCCTTGGCCATTTGCCCAGTGGGGAATGGACATCGTGGGTCCACTGCATAAAGCAACAGGAAATCGAAAGTTCTTATTGGTAGCCACCGATTACTTCACCAAGTGGATTGAGGCTGAACCTTTGGCCAAAATCACTGAACCTATGATAGAAAGGTTTGTGTGGAAAAGCATTATCACTCGATTTGGGGTCCCATATTCTTTGATCACAGATAATGGGGCACAGTTTCAGAAAAAATTCAAGACTTTTTGTTCCCAATATGGGATAAGGAACTATTACTCAACCCCTGCCTACCCTCAGAGCAATGGGCAAGCAGAAGCTTCCAACAAAACAATTCTTGATGGAATCAAGAAGAGGTTGGACAAGGCAAAAGGCAAGTGGCCTGATGAACTGCCCCTGGTCCTATGGGCCTACCGAACAACACCTAGGAGGTCTACGGGAGAGACCCCCTATTCATTGGCATACGGTACAGAGGCAGTCATACCCCTGGAAGTTGGACTTCCAACCAATAGGACTGCATTGGTTGAGAGTGGGGGTAATGACAGGGCTCTAGAAATCAAGCTTGATCTGGCCGAAGAGAGGAGGGAAAAGGCTTTGATCCATTTGGCCTCATACCAGGAATAGCTAATGAAAGGCTACAATAAACGTGTCCACCCCCGAGAATTTGGTATTGGGGACCTTTTGCTGCGAAAAGTACTCGGCAATACCAAAGTAGCTAATGAAGGAAAGCTGGGAGCAAATTGGGAAGGACCGTATCGAGTAACTGAAATTGCGGGCATTGGGGCCTATAGATTGGCTGACCTGGATGGGAACCCGGTACCAAGGCCTTGGAATGTCCACAATTTGAGAAAGTTCTTTGTTTAAAAGACTTTTTTGCTTTTGAATTCTGTTTTAGGATTATGTTACTGTGTGGGAATTACGAAGACCATTCCTTTGTTTTCAAATTCTGTTTTAGAATTATATTATTTTGCGGGGATTACGAAGAAAATTCCATCGTTTTCTCCTTTTAGTTGCAAGGTGTACGCATAACGACCCCTTGAGTTTAGGGATTATGAATAGAAATTATGTTTTTTCAGCATACTTGTTTTTTTTTTAGAAATTTTGTTACCTCCGATATATGGATGTTTTTTGACTTGTGAATCCGAACAATGGCCAAACTGTCCCTCCTTCGTATTGGGGAGCAGGTAATGGGCATGAACGCCTTAGAACGTATGAATTTGTATATTAGAAGTACGAGACACTCAATGATCTTTTTAAGTATGAAAGACTTAAATGATCTTTTTAAGTATGAGAAACTTAAATGATCTTTTTAAGTATGAGAAACTTAATAATCCTAAGTACGAGATACTTAAATGATCTTTTTAAGTATGAGAGACTTAAATGATCTTTTTAAGTATGAGAGACTTAAATGATCTTTTTAAGTATGAGAAACTTAATAATCCTAAGTACGAGATACTTAAATGATCTTTTTAAGTATGAGAGACTTAAATGATCTTTTTAAGTATGAAAAACTTAAAATCAATCCCAAAGTATGAAAAACTTAGGAAATAAGACATAACGAAAGTATGTCTAAACATGTTATGTAGATACATGGATTCCTTTTGAGTATGATAAAACTCAAAACTTCGAGCATATCTTGCCTCTTTTCCAAGTCTGAAAACACTTGGCAGTAACATGTTGGAACCCAATCATGTACGAGTTACCTAAGTTCCTTGCTTACACAATTGACTAAGTATGAAAAACTTAGAAGCAAACAGCCAAGTACGAATATACTTATGACTATCTCCAAACACGTAGAACTTGGGGAGCATACGAGAAAATGCATATTTATCCAAGTATGAGTAAGACTTAGCCATCCAACATAAAAAGCATTTGGCCACGAAGGGCCCCTACAAAAATCAAAGCCACGAAAGGCCGAGCAAACCAAAGTAATGCCACGAAGGGCCAAAAACCAGTGTTAAAAAGATAGCAAAATGTACTGATGTTGCCACACAGGGCCAAAAATTACGATCACGCAGGATCAGCGAAATGTTCTTAAGTGTTCTGAGAAATGGATATAAACTTACCAAAATCAATCAAGGTTTTGCACCTCAGTGGTGATATTGCTTGGAACCACAGCAGCATTGCCATCCCCAGCTTGCTGTTCCTCTAGATTAACAGTTTCGGTGGTTGTTCCTTCTATAGTTGACTGCTCCGAATGGGCTTCTTGAGATCCAGGTTGAGCAACTGATGTCTCCATCTGTATCTCTCCATCTGCATCAGCAAAATCGTCTATAGCTTGATCGATGTCATCAACAGGATCTTCCTCCAATTCAGGGGCAGCAGCAGCCTGTTTGCTGGGTAAATCATTCTCTACCCAGAGGATGGATTCGTCAGGAGCTCCAATCTTCACTAGGCATGCCTCCCATCCAGCAGCCCAAATCTGGTCTTGGATGGCCGGCATCTGTTGGACATAACTGGCTGTCGCTGTCTCAAAACCCTTCTAGTGACCCTCATCATAGGCGGCCTTCTTGTTGGCATCAATCTCCGCCAGAGCCTGTTTCAGGTTCTCCTCAGCTGCCTCCATCTTTGCTTTCATCTCTTCAACCTCAAGCTTTGCCTTGTCCCTTTCTCTCTCTAGCCGTGTGATGGTCTGGAGTTGTCTGGTGTTGTCCCTCAAAAGTCTGTTCCGATCTGGCTCAATCTCCTGCATCTTTTTGCCAAGTGCAACCATCTTCTGGATGAACTGAAATGGGTTAAAATAAAGGGCAATTAGTACATATGAGAGACATGTACCAAAATATCGTAAAAGTAATACTTTAACTTAATCCCACTTGCAACCCCAGTGGCCACTAGCCGGTCAGTTGAAGAGGATGCTTCTTTCAGCATATCTACGGGCAGCAACAGCGCCTGAGCTACGGCCAGTGCGGTCTCTGATGAGCCGGCACTGTCCCCAATGTTCACGGGCCGGTCGCTCCTTTTGAGTTGGGGTGACCAGGCCTCGTGTATAACCTGTGTAATCGGCGATGGGGTTTCTAAGGTCCCCGCAGCAGCTTCGACATGTGAGGCCCCAGCTTCGTCATGCCTGGGGCGTTTGTCTCTATGGGCATCGGAAGCTCCAAGGGAACCGTCTTGTTCCCGAGGGGAAGAAGATCTGGTTGAGCCCCCCCTGCTCCGACGAGGTGTGGGAGGAGCTTGACCGGTGGACGAGACCCGGCCAGTAGAGCCCTGTCCCCGTGCAGGAAGGGTAAGAAGGGTGCTAAGGTTGAGAGGTTAGAGAGACATGGTACCTGCTTCGTTACACCTCGATGTATCAAAAGAGAGGTCACCCCAAGCGTAGGGTATAAGTGTCCAATTGAAGCATAATAAACCCGGAAGTCCGGGATCGTACCCACAGAGATAACTAATACGGCTTGACGGATTGTAGATGCAAGTATGGTTTCCGGCTTTTAGTCAGCCAACTTGGTTTTTCGTATGCGGTGGAAAGTAAAAAGGCTAAATTAAATGAGAATAAACTAGATAAAAAGAAGGTTAGGTCTAGGAATCACTAGCGCCCACGACTCAAGCAAAATCACACTTTCCACCTCAATACACGGTTTTACCCGGAAGATAAGAAGGTTCGAAAATCAAGCTAGCTATAGAATCCATTTAGCAAACACCTCGAGCGACCGAGCTCCAAGCATCATGTGTGGTAAGTAGGCGAAGCTCTTACCTACACATGATCAAGAAGGTTATCACCTCGGTAATTTGACAAACAAATCCAAGCCCCACATCAATTTCCAAAACAAAGTTGCAAACTTTTTGGTGAAAAATGCAATTTTTACTCAAGCCATGGGGTGCTAGTCACCCCATGGCCCAACCTTATGAAACTACTCACACATATCTAAAAAGATAAGAGCAAGCAAAAATCTACTTAGCATAAATGTAAACACAAGCCTAAGAGAAAATTAGCTAGAAAGATAGATCGGAAGAAAATAAACAACTTTAATAAAGGAGAGAGTAGCAAAAATTAACTTACAAGAGTTGAAAATGCAGAAATTAAGGGCTGAAAAATAAGAACACTCAAGAACACCAAGAACAATTTGAAATCTAGATCTAGATCTAAAAATGGGTACATTTCTGTCCAAGTCGTGTAATGGTGACATCACGGGCTTTTATACTCCAAGATACGGGCATGGGATATTCCTAGAAGATGCTTTGCAGATCCCCTCGTAAGCTCTCGGTACTGATGGCAATGGGCTTAAAATGTTGATAAGCTCTCGGTACCGATGTCCCATATATCAGCCATCGATGCCGAGCTCCTATCTTCTGTTGACTGTGTTGACTGTAAGGCTTCGGTACCGATGTCCAGGATGTCAGCCATCGATGGCGAGGCCTTATCTCCTGGCCTTGACTGCTTGCCTCCTGGCGTTGACTTTGCTTCTTGGCTTGGCTTGGCCATCTTGCTCGGGCCACCTTGGCCTTGCCTTGGCCATCTTCTTGGCTTATGCTTTATCATTGCTTTTGGCTGCTTCTGCCCGGGCAGACTTGGCAACGGGCCGCGCTTGTGTGGCCAACGGGTCATCTTTTGGGCTTTGAATAACCTTGGCACGCTTTGGTATTTTAAAATACCTGAATAAAGGGTTTCTCTACAAAACAAAGCCAAAACACCTTACGAGCAAAAGTAACTAAAAACAACTAATTAAATAACAAAAGTAACTAAGACTAGACACTAGCGCACCCTTTATTACATTGTCGGGTGCTTATCAGTACCTGAATCTTGGGGCGATCGAGAGTACCCCGGAGAGGGAGATTGATTGATGTCAGTCTGTTCGGGCTGTTGTGTAGAAACAACCCGTCTGCGAGATGACCTCTTGAGAATCAGTCGAGGTAAAGGGACACCTTCAGCAATTGGGACCTCTCCTGGTTGACCGGCTATAGTTACTCTAGCGTCAGATCTTGAGCTTCTTGGCTGGGGAGCAGTCGAAGTAGAAGCAGCACTGATGCTTGGATGGGCTAACCTTCTGTCTATAAAACCCCTGTAAGCTGGGTCGTACCCCAAGAGCACGTTCGCGTCACGACCACGACCAGCTGTTCGGGTACCTGGTTCACCAGTGTATTGAAAGATCCTGTTTACCTCTGCTGTTCGGACATAGCTGGGCTCGCGTTTGGGACGTTTTGTTGGCGTTAGTCGCTGAAGAATCAAAAATCGAGTACAACTCAAATCACTTAAAGAGGTAACGATAGAAGCAGTAATTTATAATGAAGTGAATAAGGAGCATACGTGGGTAGCCCCATTTGTGGGGGCAATGGAAGCCCACCACTTGGCCATCTTCCCCGAATGGCTCGTAGGCACCAGTGATGTACAAGAAGTCCATTTCATGGTCACGAGCAGAATCTGACAAATTAAGCACGAGGCGCTTTTCTGCTTTCCTTACTTTGAAATAGTAGGTGTTGTATTCTGGGTTCAGCACGATGCTGTACCACCATTGGATTTCCCATAATCCTACTTGGGTGCCTAAAATTTTGTTTAGGGCCACTATTCCCATCACTAACCTGAAGAAGTTAGTGGATACTTGCATGGGGGAGAGTTTGTACCAACTAAGAACTCGACGAAGCAACGGGTCAAGGGGAAAACGAACCCCACCCTCAACAATGGCTACTATGGGGATGCACTGTCTATCCCATTTTCCAGCATCCCTGATTGCACCTAACGGGGCAAGCTCAAGCCCAACGTTCGCAGGGATCTCATAATCAGCCCTAAATGTCGCCATGGCAGCAGGGGTGTCACAGAGTTTTCTAAACTTTCCTGGCTTAGGGCCACTGTCAGCTTCATCCGCCATGGATGTACTCGAGGGAACACTAAAATAGAATGAAATCTGGAAAAGGGATCGAAACCCTAGACTAAGAAACAAATCTGAGAACGAAGTCTCAGGATAAAATGAAAACAGAAGTAAGAATGAGAGTCTTACAGGGATATGGTAAGGATTTCCTAGGATGAGATCGAGATTCGCAGACGGCGGCGATGGTGGACTGGGGATGAACAGTTTCGTCTGGTTTCGCAGAGGAAAGATGACAGAATCTTTAAAACTTTTGTGGTGTGAAAACCCATAAAACTCCCCTTTTGGGGGCTAAGGGAAAGAGACGGATTCGAACCGTCTCCCCTCACGACCGTTATATAAGAGGTAACGGAAAAGGAATCAATGAGAACAATGTTCTAAACGCCGTTACACAGAACGTCAGTTCGAATTTAATGCGAGGTGTACGAAACACGCCACGTGGAGTCATTATTTCAAGAAAATTATGACTAAAACGCCAAAAGACATCAATGGAAGCCCAATGACTGTATCTGCACGGGATCTGGTCTGTTCGGCTCTGAGTTCACTTGTGAGCTTTACTCATCATCTTCAAGACAGTGATAATGAGCGAAAGCTGGGGAGCAATTGTAGGGGGTGTTACCGAACAGGTTGCAAACAGTTGCCGAACACGTGGTGTTCTAGGTCCGTGTAATGAGGAAAGTGATATGGGATTCCATATAAGATGAACGGCGGCGGAAAGATCCGGTGCATCCAGAGGGCACCAGATTAGATTGCCTGTTCGGCCAAGAGGGGCCAATGACTTAGAAAATCATCCGGTTGTGCTGTCTGTTCGGTAGGGGCGTATGCCGAACAGATAGAGTTATTTGATGAAACATTGTCTTAAGAGATAAGGCAATAGGGGTGTCCTGTAAGACGGATCCGATATACGGTAAAGATAAGTCAAAAGACAGTCCTACTAAGGGATGAGTTCCATAAAGATGAGAGACCCTACGAGTAAGGGATCTCGATTGATTGGGCAAGAGGTTCCCAGGAAGGCCAGGATTCCTATACGAGGCAGGAGACCTGGGGCAATGAGGATACTTGGGCTGCAAGCATCTGTGAAACTATAAATATGGGGTAAACCCAGAGGTAAAAGGTACGCAATAAGTGGCATTCGTTCCATACTTTCCTATTGATAATTAGGGTTTTGAAACAGTACGAGATACTAACTTAGGCATCGGAGGGCCTTTGCCACGAGAGGCAAAGGTGCGCTCACCCCTTGTCTGTTTTACAGGATAGGGTTCAGGCGAAGATATTAGGGTTCCTGCCGAGCAGCACGTGATACAGAGAGAATTCAACGTTGTTCTAGGTACCATCTGTTTTTCTCCACCTACAAAAACAAAGTCTCTAATTTGGTTACATTCAACACGGGATCCCCAAAAAGACAGAGATCAAATTCTTATCATATTATTTTGTTGTACCGTAATCATCTTCTTTTAATAATTTATCAAAGGTTTACTCAAATTGCTCTGGTCCCTCTTTGATTATTATTGCAGCTCACGTACTTCTTGTAGGTGGAGGAAGAAACTTGAAGAAGAAAATGAATTTAGGAAGACAGAGGAGAGACAGTTGGCCGAGGATCCCCTGTCCGAGTGAAATCCGGACAGGGGCCTGTCCCAGTCCTCGGGGCCGTTGATCTCGCAAATCAACGGTTGAGATCTGCCGAACACTTTTTGGTCCAAAACGACGTCGTTTTTGGTTCGGCAGATCTCAACCGTTGATTTGCGAGATCAACGGCCCCGAGGACTGGGACAGGCCCCTGTCCGGATTTCACTCGGATAGGGGATCTGGTCTCGAGACAGTTACCAAAAAAAAATAGACAGAGGAGAGAGAGTGTGTTTGGTTAGAGGGGTATCACGTGACTACATGAGCTAGCACTCCAATTACGCCTCAAAACGACGTCGTTTTGAAACGCTGCTGTTTGCAGTGAATTCCCCTCACTGCAGGGACTCGAAACCCCTCTTGCACCATGTTTCGGAAGCAATTTGTCAACCTAAAAAGAATGAATGCGTTTTTTATTTTCCTCCATAAATATCGATTTTAGGGTAGAAACTCATACAAAAATCGATTTTGGTCCCACGTCTTTATGTACTTTTGTGTCTGCATCTCTCCCTTGAAAACTCCAATAAGCTTAAAAGTCAATTCCAAATTTTATGAATGATTTTACTTGCAAAGGGAAACCAAACCCCTACTAAAATTCTTGTGGCTTCAGCTTCGTTGAATCAAGCATTAAATCCAAAATCCAAAGACAAGGGAAATCACTACCCAATCTCATTTGCACAATTTTGGGCGTCTCAAATCGGAGAAGAAGCATATGAGAGAGAGAGATCACAGCTCCAATTCAGTCCGCCATACTATTGTCAATTGATGCAAGTTCGAGCCCTTACAAAACTGCAGTACTGACTCGAATACTTAGCCTATCCATCTTTGCAACATCATATTTGCAGCCCCTTCGCCGTGCATAGCTTCAATGGGGTTATGGGAGAGGAGGAAAAAACTATCAAAAAGACCGTGCAAAAAAATCATTAAAAAGTTAGGCCAAAAGACCCAAGATATGTTCAAAGTAGAGGTTGAAGCCCCAAAATATAATGGTCTGTGCATTTCCAATGGTTTTTGTCATGTTGGGCAATTATTTGTAGTGTGTTTGGTTGTTGGGTTTGGATACTGGACTTGGTGTGCAGGCCCCAAAGTACCCCTACCATAGCTCCATTCCTATTTAGCACTGGGGTTATGGGAAATAAATTTTTTGATTTCAGTTGCTTCCAAACATGGTACAAAATGGGGAAGGGATAGTTTTGATTTCGGGCTAAAACTATGTCGTTTTCACAGCTGTCCCCCTAATCCTACAAGAAAAACCCGAAGTCTAAAGTCGGATAGCTTTGTTCATTCATCTAACCTTAAACACATACGGAGTGTTGTGTTCGAAAGTTATGTAGTATACTTCTGTACTACAGGATTGTAATGCATCGTGCCAACCGTTTAGAATTTAAAAAAACTTTTCCAGGAAAGAATATTCTTTTCCCTACCCTACTCTTTGCAAGAGTTTTTTTTTTGAAAGTCTGTTCACACAGACATTTTCAAAACATATTGAGCACAAATTTTTTGTGTGGAGCCCACTAAGGGTCCCACACAAATGATCCAAGTCGTTCATTGAATGCAAAACATTTTTTCAAGGGTTCTTGCTTAAAATCAGCTCAATCCGACATCTAGGTGCTCGATCCAATCATCTAATTTTTCATTTAGATTATAGGATTATAAAAAGTTAGATGATTGGATTAAGTACTTACAAATATCAGATTTAGCATTTAATGGATGGATTGGATAGTTTTTGTGGGACCCGTAGTAGGCCCCACACAAAGATCTGTGCATGATCTGTTTTAAAATGTCTGTGTGGGTAACACTGTTTTTTTAAAAAAAATTCAAAACGTTAAAAACACTATTGAATAGCTTAGATAATGTCCTATAGCCCTGTAATGCACCCCTACAGGATTTTCGATTCCAGCAAAACTAGCGGAGTATCAAAATCCTCTCTTAGCGGATCATCTACTTACAGCTACGGAGTATTTTTGGACAAGGAAGACTGCTTTAACTCCATTTAAGGAAGAGAAAACTGAAGTAGCCAACCAAACAGGTCCTCGTTTTGTTCCGTTTAATTAAGGAAAATTTATAGAAATGGTTCTTCTAGTTTTACTTGAGCCTCATTTTCATCCACTAAGTATCAATTATAATTTTTTTGACCTTCAAGTTTGGTTTTCGTACCAAGTTGGTCCAATTGATAACTTCTATTAGCCAAACTTTACGAAAAAATCAAATTGAGGGCAAACGTTATCAATTGGACCAATTTGGTACGAATTGTAATGTCCAAACTGCCATCAATCTGATTCTTTCCGTCCAATTTGGCTGACATAAGTTATCAATTGGACCAATTTGGTACGAAAATCAAATTTGAAGGGTTATAGAGTTGTAATTGATAGTTGGAAGGCGAAAATGAGACTCGAATAAAACTAAAAAAACCATTTATATAAATTTCCCTTTAATTAACCGAACAGGTCCAGATCTTTTTTTTTTTTTTTCCCTTCCCTTTTTTCCCTTCCTTTCGAAAATACTATAAAAAATTGGTGACGGTCACGCACCACCGAGTCCCTCTTCTCGCACCCCCCCTGACACACACACCCCCATCCGGCCCCACCACCTTTCCCCCCCCCTTCCCCCCTTGCCCCTCCTCCCCTCTTTTTCGGTTTTTGATTTTTTTTTTTTACTTTTATTAGTTTTATTTTGTTTTACTTTTAAGACTTTACTGTTTTTTTTTTTTTTACTTTTACTAGTTTTTTTTTTATACTTTTAAAAGACTTTAATTACTGTTTTAGTTTTTTTAAAAATTTTACTAGTTTTTTTTTCTTTCTTTTAAAAGACTTTAATTACTGTTTTTTTTTTACTTTTACTAGTTTTTTTGGTTTTACTTTTAAAAGACTTCTTCCTATAATTTTAATTAATAAATGAAT
Source organism: Rhododendron griersonianum (assembly GCA_018127125.1). Classification (NCBI taxonomy): domain Eukaryota; kingdom Viridiplantae; phylum Streptophyta; class Magnoliopsida; order Ericales; family Ericaceae; genus Rhododendron; species Rhododendron griersonianum. The sequence continues at coordinate 633,303 of CM030794.1, forward strand.
AATTAAAACATAACTTATACTAACATAACTTGTACTAATTTTAATTAATAAATGAATAAGTAAAGCATAACTTATACTAACATAACTTGTACTAATTTCGTTGAAGAGTGAAAATACATGAAAATTCAATTTCTAATCAATGTTTCCACCAAATTCTGCTCCTGCCCCTCTTGGTCTTGTATCCATTATTTCTCCCCACAAACGAATTCGTGTTCCATAACGAGCAGCCCATCTTTTAGCTTGTTCTGATGCATTGTTCCACCACCATGTTGGGTAGGGTGGTACAGGATAATGAGGCTGCAAGAAAAGTTGCACAAAGTGATTGTTCCCAACACGGGCAATAGCTATTTCAACGCGCTCTTCGACTGGAACTGGAGGGGATCTCAATGGGAAATGAGTAAAACAAGATGAAGGAATCGGATCAAATGTATGCAGAACAAGGTTGTACGCCGAAGCGATGACAACTCCCATGCTCATAGCGTCCATCCAATGCCCCCGTGGTGCCGAAGCTTCAAAGTAACTTAAAGACTGTATTAACTGGTTTGCCCAACCTATTTCTGGATATAGCGCATCGTATAGATCCATATTTTGTTTAATCTCATTAATGAGATCTATTCGAACTTGAGCCCAACCATCTTCAGTATTTCCTAAATGAGCGGCTATCGCCCTGAATCCACAATGACCGTCACCTTGGACGTCATTAATGTGAGAAATGTAATGCTGATAAGCCCGAGGTAAATACTGAATGTAGTTGGTAGGGATGGGTGGAACTGAAAATTGAGCATGGTTCGCTTGAGTGTTGCGAACTCTCGCGCCCCTCCCACGTCTCCTAGATTCGACCCCAGATGACGAAGTGGATGCTTCTGTAAAGGAAGGAATGCGTCGTCCACTTTGCTCCTCTCTACCAGTAGGTCGACCTCTATGAGCCGTGTTATACGCTGGGCCTCGAACTGTGCTCTGAGATGGATCCGTCATATCGATAATCCTGTCTATCATGTGCTCTCGCGTAGATCGATCCATCCCTTGTAATCTCTCCATAACTTCATATGTTATGTCCGGTCGTTCTCCCTCGTCATTCACAATGGGCGCGCGCATGGACAACCTAGTCCAATGATCGTGGATACTCTGAATCGGAATTGGCATGGAGTACCAACGGTAATATGCAAGATCATGTCTGCATGGCAATCCGTGCGTAATTTTTATTGTACAGTCGCACAACCCGAACTGGAGGTAGGATGAATCTTCAGCGAATTGTAGCTGATCATTGATGAGCTCCATTGCCTCCAATGAAATGCGAGTTCTTACTTGTTGAAAAAGTTCGTCACGTATTTGCCAATGGCGGGGGATGTTGATAGATTTCTGAAATGACTTCCGAATCTCTCCGAACTGATTTTCCAACATCTTGTCTATTGTCCCAAAAGCTTTTTGTAAGGATGACATGGTACCCTTCAAATATAGCTTTAGCCTCGCAAGTGCGGACTCTGCCCTGTAATATAATAATGAACTGTGTTTAAATACGAAAGTTACAGAAATATTCTTTAATGTAGTAGAATAATGTACGTAATTGAAATAGTAAAGGTAACAATGCATAAAGTGATTATACCTCTGGCTTGAATTGCTTCCGAGGTGCATACATGTATTTGTCCACGCTGCCACAAACCTATCTCTGTACGGCCTTATCCATGTATTGGCAAGGTAATGTAAGAGTTGCGGGTGTTGTTTATAGTCATCGCACATGGCATTCCACTTCTGATTGAAAGACGCTTCGGTTGTTGAATTAATAAGCGAGTGCCATGAGATGTTAAAGTCATTAAACAACGGACCAAGGACCCCTCTGCAGTGCTTTATTATGCACTGGTTGATGTGCCAAATGCAAAGGATGTGACGTGCCGAGGGGAAACATGCTTCAATGGCGCTAAGAAGCGCCAAATCCCGATCTGTAACAAACACCGATGGCAACAATGCCCCCTTTCCAAGCATCCATTTCTTTAAGGTACTCAAGGCCCATATCAGGTTCTCTACCCTCTCATTTGTAAGATGTGCAAACATGAGAGAGTAAGTGCACATTGTGGATGTGATACCCACAACCTCCAGTAGTGGTAACCGGTACTCGTTGGTCTTATATGTGGCATCAATGACCAATACGGACGGAAAATTCACAGATAAGTCTAGGCTTTCAGGATGAACCCAAACAATATCTGTGATTTCGTTGGTGTATGGATTTGTACGATATTCATGGAGGTATCCTTTCTCTATTAGTTGATTCAAGACAAACTGAGTAGGACTTAGACCGCCTAGTTCTGATATGTTATCTGTATATTTGAGGTTGTATATGGACTGAGCACATGTAGTGTTTAACGGGTTTTTTTCTTTAAAACACTAAGAATTTCACGAGGCACGGTGTTGTTCGCCATGTCACGCACAATTTCTTTCTCCTCTGGTGTTAGCCTTGACGGGTACTCATGCCCATCAAAATATTCTGCTGTTTCATGGTTATGGAGACCATATTCAACCCTTACACCCCACATGACACCCGCTGGAGGTATTGGTATACCTCGCAGCTCAAATGGGCACTCGCATTTTTTTGTCCCAGTATTCTTTTGCGAGGATTGCCCTTCAACTGCTTTCTTTGCCGATCTATACTTTCCACTTCTTTCACAACTAAGAATGCACTTTGGCAGCTTGCCACCAATTAAACTAGCAGATTTCTTAGTAACAATAACAATACCATTTTCCCTACCGACTTTCCGCACCCAAGCTATCATGTCGTCTCTACTTTGAAAAATCTATAAATAAGAAAAAAGAATATGTATAAGTGCAACATGATCTAGTCTAATATGCATAATTTCTGTACTTTTAAATTAAATAACTAATATGCATAAGAACAACGGTAAATAACTAACCTCGTTAGTTGTGAATTCGGGTGTATAATTACGAAAATTGTGGGAGACGCCCTCCCCACTAGGAACATCATTCTCAACGGACCAACTATCTGAAAATGAGCAGTTGTAGCCATCCATAATGTTCTTCTACGTTTTACGAAATCGGTGTGGAAAAGGAGGGAGGAGCCGTGACAGAGGAAGAGAGAGAGAGATAGATGATGGAAAGAGGTGATGCTGGAGGGACAAGCAGGGAGAAGGAGGAGATGGGAAGAAGATGGTGATTTTGGAAGGATAATGCTGGACATATAAGGATAAGGGGTGATGGATGAATGATTGTAGTTAAAGATAAGAAGATAACAAAAAAATCTGAATGTGTGGTTGTAATTGAAGATATGAAGATAAGAAGATAAAAGGAAATCTGAATAAGGGGTTAGAAATAAAATAGATAAAAGATATAAATAAATACAAAATTAATAAATTCAATAACATAAAAGAATTATAAAATTTAAAAAAAAAAGAAATTTACTCACATATATAATATTAAATAATTTAAAAATACATATAAAGAGTAAAAAAATAAGTGTTCCGATTTTTAATTCGTTTGAACCGGTGCAAAGATCTTATTTTTCTTATCATTTCATCCTAAATGGTCGTAATGAATTTTTGGCTCTAAGGCCTTTCAATGAGCACCCTAAGAGAGGCTAAGGAGTTTTAGGATACTTGTTGAAAGGCCTTCGATCCAAAAATTTACTATGGTCATTAAATATCAAATGATAAAAAAAAAGATCTTTGCTCTGATTCAACCGGATTGAAAATTGGAACACTTAAATAATTTTAAATAAATAAAAGTGAAAAAAGATATAAAAGTTATTAAGTAAATAAATAAAAAATAAGAAAATGGGTGAATTATTGCCGGGGGTAAAATGGTCCGGGGGTGGGGTCCGGGGGGCGCGCGCGTCAGGTGGTGTCAGGGGGGCGCGAGAAGAGAATTGCCGCACCACCAGGCCCCCTCACCATCGAGCAGGCGGTTCTTCTTTTGAATTTTCCACGTCTGTTCCTTGCCCTCCTCATCTTTATTCAACTCTCTCTCTCTCTCTCTCTCTCTTCATAATCGTCTCCGTCTTCAAGATTGCAGAATCTCCTTGACCCACGTTTCAAATTAGGGATCGACGACAACAGCTTCTGAAAACCGTGGTCAGCGATAATGGAGAATCTGATATCTCTGGTAAACAAACTACAGAGAGCGTGCACAGCTTTAGGAGATCACGGCGAAGAGAGCGCTTTGCCCACTCTCTGGGACGCTCTTCCTTCCATCGCCGTCGTCGGTGGCCAGGTCAGATCTCACCTCATCTACCAACTTCTCTCTCTCTCTCTCTCTCTCTCTCTATACGTGTATATTTGTATAGATCTGGACAATCGTGTTCCTCTATCATCGTTTTCAGATCTTTAATTTTGTCCGAAATATTCAATTTTCGGTTATCGCATTTGGTTTTCGTTTTGGCTAAGTCGGATATTAGAGCTGAAGCTCTCATTTTTTTTTGTTCAATTCGTTGGTTAGTTAGGTTATCGTAGTTCAGCTACAGCGTGTGAAAAAAGCTGAATAATTAAGCTTATAAATAAGCGGTGTAGCAAAGTGAAAGCACACATACCATATTTCTTTTTGATCTTTATACGGAGGTGTTGCCTTTACTTGGCTGGAATTTGAATGTGAAAGTCAAACTTCCTAAACCACATATCAGTTCAATTTAATTATGCCACTATCCGTATTCCACTGGTTCAAACCACTGGTTCTACTGATATCCTTGCTGCATCATACTTCAGATATGTTAGTATTGGCATGTATATTTGGAATTTGGATTGTTCATTTTGTTCGGGTCGATGCTTTGAATCAAATGACTTCGTATATTGGGGTAGAGTGTAAACTGCGTTGTGCAGATTAATTAATCTTTCATTTGATCTTTTGCACATTGTGCATTTACCGTCCCACTCTTTAATGGTTTGTAGAGTTCAGGGAAGTCTTCAGTGCTGGAGAGCATTGTAGGGAAGGACTTTTTGCCTCGTGGATCTGGTAATAATGATTCCACAGTTTGTATTTGTTGTCAATGCGTGGTTGTAATGTTTTGATTATCATTGACATCTATATGCAATAAACCCAAGATATAATGTGACTATTGCATGTAGGAATTGTTACCCGGCGCCCCCTTGTGCTACAGCTTCATAGGATTGATGAAGGAAGGGAATATGCTGAATTCATGCACGTCCCAAGAAAGAGGTTCACTGATTTTGGTATGTCTTTCGCAAGGAAATGATCTTTTTTTTTTGAAGTTTGTTAGCTTACTCCAAGTCGCATTTACCCCTATTTGTTTTCGTGTTTTAGAAAGCCTGCTACTATGTTTACAAATAATGATTTAATTGAGATGAACCTTAATCTAAATGCCAGTCAGTAGTTCATTGAAACAGTTCTCCATCTTACTGTGTATATGTGTCATTGCTTCAAGTTTGATTTATATATGTTAAATCTCAAAGGCTAAATTTTAGTTGTATCTTGTGCAGCTGCCGTGAGGAAGGAGATTGCTGATGAGACTGATCGAGAGACTGGCCGTTCAAAACAAATTTCTAGTGTTCCAATTTATCTCAGTATCTATTCCCCAAATGGTGAGATAGGACTGCGAGTCATGCTCTTTTAATCTTTCCAGTTCTGTCTTAATTCTTTATATTAAATGTATGTTAGGTAGCAAAGTCCTCATCTCCTATAGGCTAGAAGAAATGACGTTTTGAAATTAAGGTCCATACGGTACATGTGAAAGCACTGGGACTTACAGTTTAAAGCATATTAGAAGATGTTTCAGACACTTTGTTTTACGCGGCAGAGTTTGATCATGGAAGTGATTTTTGTTTTAAGCTTTTAGTACGATGCTTTTAAGCTGTTACTTGCCTACTTATCAAAAAAGGAAAAAAAAACACACACAATGGTTTTAGGAGAACCAAACAACTACATGCACTTTCTAATCGTCTGTGAAAATAATTTCTTCACAACTAACCTGCTGTTAGATTGGAATTTCAAGTGTTAACGTTTGTGGCATGTATGATGGATGTGTAATTTGTGTGAATGGTTTGAATAGAGTAGATGAAAGTCTTGTATATGCCCTCGGTGTTGATTTATCAAGTTGGGAGATAAGAGTACAGGTAAATACCTAAAATGATGTGGTAGACTCTGTAGAAGGTTATGCTATAGCATTACTATAAGTAGGGTTAGAGTGTAGAATCAAATAGAGCATAAGATTTTGAATCGTCAGTCCCATATAAGTGAGGGGATGAATTGAGAACACCCAATTGTGATTAACATGGATAATGAGGGAAGATTGAAGATGTTGTCATCTGTACTTTATGTATGGGCACTTTATCGTTAATAACTAATATTGCTGGTCAACTACTAAATAGTTTGCCTTATATGAAGTTAGTTTTCCGAGATGGATGTCTGCCAACATCAGCAAGGTGGACAACAGGATGAGAGAAAAAAATTCTTAGTTTATTTAGTGATGTATCGGTATTCTGGGCAATGCTATTAGCATCCTGCATCCCTGTTTTCTGACAGATACTAGAGTTTTGACTTAGAAAAGTGTTAGTTATCAGTAGTTACTGCATTAGTAATTTAAATAATCATCTTTCACTTTTAAGTTATTATCTCATTTCATAGTCGAATGACTGCGCAGTGAGTGCTTCAAAATCTCATTTCTGCGTTTCTGTCCCTTCCACCTATGATCTTACCCTTGGCACAAAATTTTGCATTCACCTTGGAATTCACCTATTCGCTAAATGTGGAAATCTGCTTTTTCTTCATCTCATTATTGTGATTCTGTTGCTTTGCAGTTGTGAACCTAACGCTGATTGATCTCCCTGGGCTTACAAAAGTAGCTGTTGGTGAGAGAGCAGTCTCAACTTTTGCATGTCTTGATTTTCTTTACATAATCAATTTGGCATAGCATTTCTTTGGCCTTCCTCTTAAATTTCTACCCAGTTAATTCTTCAATAACTCATCTATGATGCTGATTGTGTGGATCATTGCAGAGGGTCAGTCTGATAGCATTGTGCAAGACATTGAGAATATGGTTCGGGCCTATATTGAGAAGGTAATGTACGATTTCAATTTCTTTCTGTTTTGTTTTGGGATTATATGAAATTTAGGAAGCAATGCTAGAACCTCTTTTGTATGTCGTAGGAAACAATGCTAAGGAGTTTTAGTTTAGTTCAAAACTTGAGAAATAATGAGAGACTATTTCATACGTTTATTTGAAGAAGTGACATGCATTCTCTATTTGCATGTGGTAGCGATTCAGTTACTTGTTTTCAGATGCTTGCTTCTCAGTTCATAATGCTCCATGTGGGATATGTTTAGTGGTTATTCCACATCAATTAAATAACACCTTCAAACTACTGTAGGAGCCCTTCCAGGCTCCCTGCTCATTGTGAATTGGTTGCTTTAACATGGTATAAAAGCCAACTACGTAAGAATTTTTGCAAGACTCAATTTTATCGGTGGTTGATTCTCTCTTGTTTGTGCCAAAAGCTCACTTCATGTGCTTGTGATACCTATGGTACGTATCCATAGTTAACCACTCCACCTGCGAGTTGGGGGTCACATGTGCAGGGGAGTATTGAGAGCTTGTCCCACATGAATTAAATAATGCTTCCAAAACTAGTATATGAGCGTGAGCGGCCTCTTCACTCATGACTAATTGATTTTGCGTTGGATGCCTTTAGCAGGATCAACTTTCATGAAACAAATTATTTTATTGATCTTCGTCTCGTTCCTTGCAGCCCAACTGTCTAATTCTGGCAATTTCTCCTGCGAATCAAGATCTTGCTACGTCTGATGCTATTAAGATTTCTCGTGAAGTAGATCCCAAAGGTATGATTTCTCATATGATGCAATTTTGGGCAATTTTATGGACTCGCTCATGCTTGTCTAGTTGAATTGATTGTTCTTTATGGTCTAGTTAAATTGATGGTTCTAGGTCTTTTTTCTTATCATGATTTTGATCTGGATACTTTGAACTATTTTATACAGTACTCTAAATGCTTGAGCAATGTGAGTGCATGTGCAACTGTTACTTCCATATCTATAGTTCTAGTGGGTTGCTTGTTGCATCAATCTTCGAGACTGCATACTCTCTTGAGATTGAGAACTTCTACTCCCTTGAGTTCAGTGTATTCCATCATTTGGGAAGATGATGACAGCTGTCCAATGATGGAACTGGCACATCACTTAGTCTAGTACTCTAGTTGATGAAAGAGGAATAGTTCTGAATTTCAATTTATGTGGTGGTCATTTTTCCAGGAGACAGGACATTTGGAGTCTTAACGAAGATTGATCTCATGGACAAGGGTACAGATGCAGTTGAAGTAAGTTCCTTTTAGATTTGTATGAACAGAATGATTTCACATTTCACAATTTTAGTTCAAAGTGTGTTGCAACTAGGAATTCGAGCGGATGATGAAGTCTTCTATTTTGTGTGGAGTTATAGAAACCTCATCTAATTTTTTTTCTCCCCGTTTTACATTAGTGATAAGAGCATAATGATGAAAATGTGATGGTTACTGTTTGTCTACAACCTATTCCTTGCTATCACCCTGGCATTTATTTATTCGGGAAATTAGAGAATTTTCAATGGCGCTTCATACACGGGTGGATTCTTACGCTGTAAACTCGTTTTGAGAGAGAATAATGTAGTTTCATAGCGTCATCTATAATCTGTTTTTTGCAAAAAATAGAATTGTTTAAATTTGATTGAGATCATTGACCTCACTAGTTTATGTTATTTTCAGATCTTGGAAGGAAGATCATTTAAGCTACAGTTTCCTTGGGTTGGCGTTGTTAATCGATCTCAAGCCGATATTAACAAAAACACTGATATGATTGCTGCTCGTCGTAGAGAACGGGAGTACTTTGCCAACACCCCTGAGTACAAGCATCTTGCTCACAGGATGGGTTCTGAGCATCTAGGAAAGATGCTTTCAAAGGTACAAAATCCCACACCCTTTCTACTGGTCTTAACAATTTTGTACACTGTTGTTGGTGACTGTTTAGTTTATGGGTAATTTTTGTTCTCATAGCATGTCTGATACTCTGTGCGTGAATTCAGCATTTAGAACAAGTTATCAAGTCTCGAATCCCAGGCCTTCAGTCTCTGATTAGCAAAACTATTATTGAACTGGAAACGGAGTTGAGCCGTCTTGGGAAGCCTGTTGCCACTGATGCTGGGGTAAGGAATTTTTTACTCTCTTGATTTTTTTCCAAGAATACTGTCCGGTTGGTTTAATGCATAAAGGAGAGATGAGACCCAGACCGTTTTCATAGAAAGGCTCGTTACCAGCCTATATAATTATTTGGTGTTCCATCTTTCATATTCAGCCAGTTAGCAGTCTAGAATGAGCTGGAGGTTTCTCACCAGACATGCTCATTTAGAGTTTTTAAGATGCTTTGTGGTTGTTCCCTGGTTACTCTTGCTATAACTAGCTTTTGTCATGATGCCTTCAATGTCTAAATTATGCAGGGCAAATTATACATGAGTATGGAAATCTGTCGTGCTTTTGATGGAATATTCAAAGAACATCTTGATGGCATGTATGCACACTGAAGTGTTTTATCCATTTTAATTCATTATTCCCCTCGTTCAATGTTCAAAATCGACCTACCCTGTTCTTTATCATGATCATTGATTTCTGCAGACGCCCTGGTGGAGATAAAATCTACAACGTATTTGATAATCAACTTCCTGCTGCCTTGAAAAGGTTGCAATTTGACAAGCAGCTTTCAATGGAGAATGTACGAAAGCTAATCACTGAAGCTGATGGTTATCAACCTCATTTAATAGCTCCTGAACAAGGATATCGCCGTCTTATTGAATCTTCACTAATTACCATTAAAGGCCCTGCCGAGGCTGCTGTTGATGCGGTATGTAGCCTACTATAGTACTATGTTTATGTTTATGGCGGATCAAAAATAAAAATAAAATAGTACTGTGTTTATGTTCGCACTGAAATTTGATTCACTTGGTAATTGCACTATGTTTTCATGTCACTCATGCTTTGCCACTGGCATTTTGACGATTCTTTTTAAGCTGAGCTTAGTCAACATCAGGTGGAGATTGAGCTTGGCTTGGCATGGGTTCTAATTTTTTAAGTGATGAGTGGCACTGTTAAGGCTAGTTCAGCTTGTATTGCTTGGTTGTGGGCTTTTGCCTTACATCTTCGTCTAGAGGCAATTCTTTTATAGAGGGGAGAATGCTGATTGGTTGGTACTACTACTAAGAGGGTGGTTTGTGGGAACTGATAGTGTGTGGAGTTATTTTCTGCAACCAATCCAAAAGCATGATTTGATTATGAGGCTGCACATTACTTAGCTTGATAACTTTTTTTCCCACAATGATACAGGTTCATGCCATTCTGAAGGAACTGGTTCACAAGTCAATCAATGAGACCATGGCAAGTCCCTAGTTCTTCCCCATTTATAGTGTGTTTCTGGGTTTTGCTTTCATCATGCACAAGGGTAAAACTGTAATTAGGGTTACGAATTAGTATGATGTTTTGATTTCCTGGTTTGCTGAAGAGTCATGAAATGCAAAGGAAAATGGTAATAAACTTGATGGAGGGGTGGTGTGCAAAAAATATTTTCAAATTTGAATAATCGAATCCTATGAATTCATGTTGTGCAGGAACTCAAGCAGTATCCTACCCTTAGAGTGGAGGTTACAAATGCAGCCTGCGAGTCTCTGGACAGGATGAAGGAAGAAAGTAGGAGAGCAACTTTGCAACTAGTAGAAATGGAGTATAGTTATCTGACAGTTGATTTCTTCCGCAAGCTTCCGCAAGATGTTGACAAGGGTGGAAATCCAACACATTCAATTTTTGATAGATACAATGAGTCATACCTTAGGCGAGTTGGTAAGTGGGAAGGTTTAAGAAAATCACAGTAGTTTTAAAGTACGCATGGAAATATTGAATAGTGTCCACATTATCGATCCTAATTAAGGCTGTATCTCCATTTCCCCCAAACAGGAACAACTGTCTTGTCTTATGTCCACATGGTCTGCGGAAGTTTAAGGAACTCCATTCCAAAATCCATCGTGTATTGTCAAGTGCGTGAGGCCAAGCGTAGCTTACTCGATCATTTCTTCACGGACTTGGGAAAAAAGGAGGTGAGGGTTCCTTCCAAATCCTTTGGCTTCAAAAGGAATAAGAGAGAATGGAAAATGGTGCTTATTTATATTTCCGACTTGTTTTGCAGGTGAAGCAGTTGGGCTCGTTATTGGATGAGGATCCAGCAATAATGCAGCGACGTGTTAACCTCGCTAAGAGACTGGAGCTATACAGATCCGCCCAATCAGAGATCGATGCAGTTGCCTGGTCTAAATAGAGGGAGAAGTCTATTCTTCCCACTTTTCTTTAATCAGTAATACAAGTCAGTAAGAGGAGGAGTCAGATTCTTTCATTCATGACTTATAGTTCCTTATAAGTCAACACAAGGGAAGGGCTGATGCCTTATTTTGCCTTGTCTTTTTGATTAACTTCTACAGAGATTGATATGGTGCACTACTCTTTTATATCCACTCTGTTGTATTGGTATTGTTGGTCCCGAGGCTTGCATATGAGATTTCTGATTCTGTTCTTATTTGCGATCTTCACTTATTTATTCCACTTTTGGTCCTTCCTCTTACTTTTGCCCGAACATTATTCTGGTTAGATGTTCTTTCACTGCCCTTTTAATTAACTGAAGTTGCCAAGTCTTGTAAGGCTGTGTGCACACAACAATGTTCGATTGCTTGTGGTACAAAACCTGCGCACGGAAAAATTATTTATTACTCCGAGAATAATGCTTCTCCTCTCGCATGATTGGTGGATCCCATTATAATTTTCATCAGTGGAATCCAATATTATGTGAGAGGTAATATATGGCTACTAGAGTTCATAATGATTACCCATAAAACGACTCTGGCTGGACAATCTATGAAACTGGATGAGAGAGTAAACTAAATTAACGCATACTCAATTCCAAATGACAGTTTGATGCATGCACAAGGGGAAAATTGGAAACTTCCGGACCCAAAATTCACGGTTAGATAGATGCAATGCAAGCAATCATGTGCTTTATGATGAGCAATCGAGCGATTTACTTGTGAGATTTTAATCCAGTGCATATGTGGGGTTATTTTTTTGATGAAACAGACAAGAACCAACAAGCAAAACGACAAAAATCAAAATCAAAATCAAAAATAAAAAAATCAAAAAAATCAAAAGGAGCTACAAAAACAAGACCTGAATATAGTTTTGCCCTTTATCGACCACATTACCTCTCTTATTTTTGTCCTCCCAACATCACACCTAGACGGTGACCAAAGAAGATAACAAGGAGTAACATTTTGCCAATAAGGGTGTTCAAAATTCATTGATTACTTACCAAAAATATGAAATTCTTAAGTCTTGTAGATATGAGGTAAATACCGAGTTTAAATCTCGAAGGTAGGCTCTAGAATAAAATCTCTACTGTCAATTGGTTTATGAAATAGACAAGAAATTTTGAACTAAAAAATGACAACATATATATTTGAAAAAGACAACAAATTGAGATAAATGCCTGTAGCATGGTTGTAAGAGTGTCTTTTTATGTGACTATAGCAATGGATAAATGCCTGTTACAACAGATCGACATTGACTTCAATTATGAATCAAAGGGGAGGACGTGGCCATAACAACTAGTACAAAAAAAAGTAGATTAGGATGTGATTTTGTAGTTTTCATGGATAAGGGCCATAGTGAAATGGGAGATAAACATCGGGGGGCGTCAATGGTCAAAATAGGATTTCCCAAATAGAGAAGTTAGTTTCCTTGAGATTCGGCCACGGTTTCCCCTCTGCCATCACCACCACCTCCACCTCCACAATATATATCCAACGCAATTTTCTCACACCTGAAAACACAAGCAGGAATTTTTCAAAGGAAAAACCCCAGTCAAGAAAAAACAAACACAGACGCGGCAAATTGAGGAAATCCTTTCTCATCAATACATATCATACGTTACCACGTCCCCGGCCCAGTTTACGCGCACCTCTGAATCTAAATTTCAATTGGGGTTTGCATTTTCCTAGGTCATCACAAGCTTAGGATGGATTGGTCTCCAGATTCTGCTAGAAATGCATATCTTGATACCGTTAAACTGGTATGTCCCTCTTGCCATTTGTCATTCTTGATTTTATTGTGTTTTTTTTTTATTTTTCACGTAGATATGCTAATACCGTACACAAAAAAAGATACAAGATTGTGGGTTTGAATGTATGTGTTTTGGTACCTGAGCATATGGGTTTTGCTTATTGGTCTTGTGCATAGAAACGAAAATGCGCCAAAGCTCTATTTGCCTCTGCAGGGTCTTGTGCATAGAAATTCGTATTGTGATCTATTTACCAAGAACAAAAAGAACACATTATGATTGATTGACTGATTGGTATTGAATATTGATGATCCTTAAGATATTTTCCCGTGTTGTTGGGGTTAAAGGTAGAAGATTTCACGAGGCATTATGTATTGTCTCTTAATTACAAGAAGCGTAATTTGATTGTAATAAGACGATGTTAGTATGGTAGATATCGTAGTTAGGTGTATGTATGGAGGAGGACTGTGCGGTCAGCATAGTTGTGATTTTCAGAGATGCTGTGATTTGCAATCTTCCAAATAAGGCGTTTCCTCTCCTGAAAGAACAATTTTGCTCTCTGTTGTTCACTTTTTGATCAAGGATTGGGAAGAGATTTGCGGAAATTCTCTGGCTTCCTTACCATTGCTTTCTCTTGATAAATTGATGATCACAACACGGCTTGAATAAGGGGAAAAAAGGGTACACTAGCATGAAAAAAGTGGGCAAGTGAGAGAGAGAGAGAGAGAGAGAGATCACATCTAAAAGGTAAAAGTGATGGAAAATGTGTCAACGTGTAAACAAGACACTAATCGAAAGAGGACATAGGGTAGCCAGAAGAGTTTGTAATGGGAAACCATTATGTGTACACACTTCACATACCCACAAGCTAACTACTCTCGAATAAATGTTCTACCAAGACTACCATTGTATTCTTGCTTTAACTTGTTGCTGTAGAGTGTAGACCTTTTCACTTATGAAGATTTTATCAACATATGGTCCAATAGACTCAGTGCAGCTGATTACTAGATCTTTTTAAATGCACTCCCAGCCTAATGTCGTGCTGAGAATCTGGAGAGACACACAAAAAAATCCCATGCCTTAAAGATATACCCTTGTGTTGTCACGATTGTGTTTTCGAACATTATAGGGGCCAACTCTACTTCCCTTTTTGTCCTTGCAGTGCAATCAACAAGAAAATAACTGTTCATGTTCGACAACAGAGCCTGAGAGCAAGGAATTCATATCAGCCTTAGCAGCAGGCATGAATGCAAAGCTCATTGTTGAAGTCACACCTGAAGCATCCTCATCAACAATAGCATTAGCAGCAGCAGCTAGACAAACTGGAGGCAAGCTTGTGTGCATTCTTCCAGAACCAAGACTCGACAAATCGCAGAAAGTAATAGATGATTCAGGTCTAAACGACATGGTGGAATTCAAAACAGGCGACCCTGTTGATGTCTTGCCAAATTATGAAAACATTGATTTTTCCCTTGTTGATTGCAAAACCGACAACTACGCGAATTTTCTCGAGTTGTTGGATGTGAATCCCACGAGATCAGTGGTAGTGGCAGATAATTTGGCGGAGGGGAGAAAAGGGCTGGAGGGGCATGTGAAAGGAATGGAAAATAAAGGGAAAGTGCGGTCAATGAAACATCCGATCGGGAAAGGAATGGAGGTTACTATGATAGGGAAGAGCAATGATGCGACTTGGAAGAGAAATCAGAGCAAAGGAAGTTATTCTTCTAGAGCAAGAGGTGGGTCAGGGAAGAAGGGTGGTGGTAAAAGCAAATGGGTTATTAAGATTGATGAGAAGAGTGGTGAGGAACATATTTTTAGAATGACTTGATTTATCTATTGATCATTTATTGAAATCCTTTTATGTTCTTCCAAAAGTTAGATTGAAATCCTTTTATGTTCTTCCAAAAGTTAGTAAGGTTGAAAACTGTCATCTATCACAGCACAAATGAGAAGAATCAATTCAGAAGTATATATATGCACAATGTGTCTATAGCGTTATCTTGATTTCTTCTTCTTCTTTTTTTTTGATCCGCTCTTGATTTCTTCTCACTTCTCTGTTAAATCTTGTCTCTCTTCATGGACAAGTTGATAGAGAGCTCTTTCTACCTTTAGAGTACTAAACAAGGTTGCTGCTTCACATGGTAGTGCAGGTTTATTTGTTGGGATATTTATTTGGTTGTTTGAGACCATGATTCTTTCTTCAACCCTGTTCTTGGTTATGCTTTGATGAATGCTTAGGCATATGTACAGCAGCGGATATGCTTCCACAAATTAATCTTCATTGGAGATGATCAACGTTTTGGAACACTTACACAAGAACCTTATAGTGGAAATCCAGAAATAAGCATAATATTATGTCGTTGCAAGGGTTCAAATTGCCCGACTTCTAATGCCAAAAGGATAACTGTCCACAATCTCTCCTTTTGCTTGTTTCAGCTGCACCATCTGTTGGTGTTGCTATATCTTCCTCATTATGACATCTAGGGAACACAACAGCTCTTCTTAATCTCTCTGCCCTTCCATCGCATACAATAATCTACAATGGCAATGTGTGTGTGTGTGAGAGAGAGAGAGAGATCAATTTACTTCTTTAATTTTCGAGCAAGAAAGTCCATCCATTTATTGGATCCAGAAACCAACAATTTTAAAGATCAATTATTGAATACACCATCCAAAAACAGAACAAGTTCGTTGTCGTCTGAGTCACCAGAGAACTCTCCTCCACGAGAGAGAGTCCCTATATCCAGCCCTTTAAATTGGTCCTTACTTCACAAACAGAAAAGCAATATGAAAGTGTATAAAAAGTAGATGCAAGGATTTTGCCAAAATATTTCTACTGATACCCAATACTACAACAGAGTCAACTTGCAGGTGGATTATATAAACCACCAGCATTGAAAGGAAAGAAAGTGCTCAATTTGTATACAGTTAATTCGAATAAATCATCAGAAATAAAAGAAAACTCATTGTTTTCAGTTTTTCTTCTCATGAACAGAATGTCAAAACTTCCTAACTAGAATATGTCATGGACTAAAAAGATGCCTTTCAAATTCCAAAAACCAAATTTGCTGCTGTAAACCTGCACATCAAGAAAACCAAGGATCAGCCATCTGTCGCATGGAAAAGCTAAGTATTAAGTAGCAGATTTGATGATTTCATCTTAGACGATGCACTAGAAAATGCCTTAATGTTGTTAAATTGAATACAAGTAGCAATTCAACAGGCGACCGTAGAAACAGATTAGTGCGAGGAAACACTAAATCAGCTTGTTTCAGGTTATTTCTTTCCATCAAAATTTGGTATGTACATTGCAAGATCCAACTCAAAGCGACTAAAGAATAAGTTTTACTTCACACTGAAACTGTGTTTTACCTTTTTTTCCTGCTCAAGAAACCATTTTTGAATGGTAAAATGAAACATACTACCACCTGGCTTTCTATAAGCTTTATCTAGAATATAGCAAAGTGAGAAGAAAAGAGCAACTGTAAGACCTACATATGAAACTAGGAAACACCACCCAATTATGCATTTTTATACTCGTATCTATTTGCTGGAATATCTACGAAGAGAAGGTCAAAGCTGAAATAAAATGATAGGGCCTTATGTTTGATAAAGGGCCCAAAGTTCAACCATAAATAGTTAAATCCAAAGAGAGAAACACTTTAATGTTTTGTAGCTGCTTGTGCGACCAGTATAGCAGCTTAGGAGACCATAGTATTCTGGAATCAAGACGGGTATCATTCCTTTTTTGTGTTATAATTCTGATCTCGTAACTAAAATTGATGATGGACGTCTTTCCTTCTTCATTGCTTGTTATCCTCAAAAGCTTCAAAAAGATAACTGTAACCCATGATGATAGAACTGATTTTCCCAAAGACTCATTACATCTTCATTGTTTCCTTAAAAAAAATGGCAGCATAAAAGAAAGGCTTAGCTTGTAGAGGACTAACCTGCAATATTTGATGAAGTGGTGTAACTGATCAAGGAACTTTCGGCTGTGGAACCGGGAAACTTCAAGGTGCGATTAAGTTGTTTGTCAGCGATTAAGGGACGAATTCTCCATTTTCTCTGAGTCATCCCACTATTCTGAACCAGTAGGAGCAACAAAAATTTGCTTACTCGGCAGTAGCTGTACCATTTCCATTTGAAGAAAAACTGGTAGACTCGAGAGCTTCGTTCTCTCGTACCACTCTGCTATGTACGACTTTGAAAGGCTGAGAACTATACGGTCTCTTGAGCAAACTTATTGGCATTCGCAGAGTCTGCTTTCGGTTTCTTTTCCCCCTAATCAAAATGTTGATGGTTTTCTCGCTGTCAACTTGCCTAGGTGGTCTTGCCACCTGATTATAGCAACTGCTTCCAGAATTTCCGCTGAGAGAGCTAACAGGATTCAGCTGATTCCCATGACTCACAAAACATGGATTCGAATCATTATCTTCCTTCTCATTTGCGGATTCAATTGCAGCGACCTCATTTACGTTTTCCACTACCTCTGATGCCGGAAGATCCAATTCTTTTTTAATTTCGGCACCATCTGTAATGTCCACTGGCAGGTTTGGAGCCAAAGTCAAGCTCTCAGAAGTATCAATGTGTTCCTTCGGCCCCAAAATGGGATCAGCAAACGGCTCAACAACAGTTGGTGAGACAGAGAACTCCACTCGATGGAACCCAGGCCAAACGGGGCTAGGCATGTATTCGTGAGGGTTCATGTTCCGTTGCCAAGCAAAATGACTAGGGTGAAAGGAGCCGCCACTACTCATAGGGAATGTCGTGGTAGTCACGGCTTGGGCTTGAGTATACGTAGGGTACAAAAACGGCAACGAGTGTATCATGTTTGGAGTAGTTGGTGGAGGTGATGGGTATGGGTGGTGAGGGGAGGAGCACATTGGATTAACAGTAGCTAAGACAGTAGGAGACCCTGGGTGAAAAGTCATGTTCAACGGCCATGGGCCCACAGCTCCAGGACCAGAAGGGATAGTAATGTTCATCGCCACTGGTGCTGCGCGCGCAATGGCTTGTGATGGGTTGAATGGAGCAGCTGACGCGGACAACTTTTTGGTGGGGGACTCCAGAGCGTCACCTGAAAAAGAAACTGAGGATCTTTCTTTTAAATCCTCAACTCCTTCCAAAGTGGAAACCAAAATTTTGTCAGATTTGGAAGTTACGCTAGATGCATCATTGTCACAGAGCTCGACTTGGGAAGCATCAACTGAATTCGGCACTTCATTGGTTTCAATGCTCTTCTGAACCACTTGATCAACCTCCACATAGCTAGAATAAACCACTTCTGTATGTGTGGATGCATTCTCAGAATCTTCATGCAATTGCACTTTGTTTGACTTAGTTTCTTCCTTCATGTCAACAACTTCCACTTGATTAACCTCCAAACAGCTAGAATTAACCACTTCCACATTTCCACACACAATCTCAGAATCTTTATCCAACATCGCATTGCTTGACTTAGTTTCTTCATTCTTTTCAACAACTTCAATTCGATCACTCGAGCCATCTTTGGAATTTAATACATGATTCTCACATTTCCCTCCTGTTATGTTGTCAGCCTCTGTTACTGTGGCTACGTTTTCTCCATTCTTGTTAACAACTTCAACACCATCGCTAGACTCATCTACAGGATTTCTCACAGAATTTTCAAATTTCTCGTCGGTTATGCTTTTAGCCTCCATTAAATCTTCAGCGTTTTCTTTCAATCCATCCATATCCAATCCTTGTTTTTCAACACCAAGCTCTTTGTTGTCAGAAACATCATTCTGGGACTCCCTAACCTGCAGCATAGGAATAGTACCTGGTGGGGCCACCGCAACTTCCTTGTACGATGGAGATTTTCCAAGACTAACTATTGAACTTCTCTGCAATCTATGTCCAATTTCCTTGGGTGAAGAAACTGGACAGGGTTCCAAAGGTGATCTCAATGCCTCCCCTTCCTTTATGGAGACCTCTGGTGCATCAGCATCTTTGGCAGATGAAGATACAGACTTAACTCTGTATGTCACTGCTTTCACTATTCTTCTCCCAAATTTAGTAGTTGGGGAGGGACCCTTCATTGGGTGGTAATCGGCATAACTTCCTGGGGACACTGTTCGTTTCTTTAGCAGGTAATACTTAGTATTCTGATAGATACTCTTCGGTCTAGCATTATTCGATTCGGGACCCACCACATCTTTTTTCTGATAACCATACACCTTGGTGACAGTTGCCCGTCGCTGTCTTAACCGCCGCCCATATGAGCCAGCTGATCTTGGTCTTTGAACTGACTGCCATCCATCTTCTCCTTCACCCTGTGGTTCAGACAAAATATCAACGGCAACTATTGGCTTTTCCATGGCAGTTTCCTCCTCAACAGGATGTTTGAACTGAACTGGCAGTTTGTCAATAGTTTCTTCATCCACAGGATCGGTGGACTCAACTGGTGGAGAGGTGGTTTCGTCGTTCATCTTTGCATCAAATTCGGGTTCAGGAATTGTTTTCCCATCTTCAGCATCTTTTGCGGCATCTTTTGGAGGTACCTCAGAACTTGCAATGCTGAAGTTTTGGTAAGATTTCTCCTTCATGTGCAAATCACAATTTGATTAGCTTCACATATAAAGAGAAAATATTGAACTTCGGCTTCATATAGTGTACAACAAGAAACAAAGGTGAATACACTTAAGGGATTAAACCTTGCATCTCTGTTGACGAAAACAGTTTGTATCTGCTCAAAAGAGATGATGTATCCACTTAATAGAAGAAAAGAAACTAAAGGTAACATACGGACATTGATGACAGTGCATTTCTTCCATCAAGTTGTGGGGGTTTAGAACCCCTTGATAACATTGAGAAAATTTGTATATGAAAAATAAAAGAGATGCAGAAAAAACTCGTCTCCGAGTCTTAGCGGTGATGACGTAAAGTGTTGTGGAGTTGCAACAGAACTATGATGCAAACCTCTAACAAAATTTGGATTGCAAAAGGTTGAAGAAATTGAGAGAAATAGGTAAATTAGCAAACATCAGAGGAATAAGTTTTTGCTCTAAGTTATCTAGGTATGGCATTTTGTTCTCTCATTCTGGTACTTAGCTATCTAAATTTTCCTTTCAGACTGATTTTCTCATATATAGAGGACCAATTACGACAACAACTGACTAACTGAGTACGACAAATAGTCCGCAAGCCAGCCACAGGCAGATGGAAAATCCTTTAATGCCCACCATTAATGTTGGGCAAATTTAAAAGAACCTGATTATCAACATCTCGTTGGCATTCTTGCATTTAACCATTCGTCGTACAAAATAAAGAGATGACTGGTCATACCTTCACTAAGTAGGCTTTCCTCTTTATGGCCACAGCATCTTTGCCTTTGACATCATGATTTGGATTAATATAGTCGAGCAAATCTGAGACACTGCCACATGAAACAAGGTCAAGAGCACTGAAAAGAGAATGTAAGTAACTAAACAATCATTTTAGTATTGACAAAATAACTGCAGTCATAAAGATAGCCCAATACCACCAGCCTTTTAGGCCGTGAGGTACCAGTGGGTGTACCCAATGTGGCAGGAAGATTACAGTCCACATTG
Organism: Rhododendron griersonianum; assembly: GCA_018127125.1. Taxonomy (NCBI): domain Eukaryota; kingdom Viridiplantae; phylum Streptophyta; class Magnoliopsida; order Ericales; family Ericaceae; genus Rhododendron; species Rhododendron griersonianum. The sequence goes on from CM030794.1 coordinate 653,963, forward strand.
TCTGCCAGTCATAAGATCCTAAGAAAACCTACTGCATATTGATCCTCTCAATGCCAATATTTTACCAGGGTACTTTTTCTGCATGGCATACTCTAGAACCAATTTACTTTCAAATGTCACTGTCAACTGGTGTTTTACTACTACAATACGTTGTAAATCTGCAATTGGTAGGAACATGGGCCCAGCTCAAATAAACTCTAATGGAAAGAAACAAGCTAGGGAATGAGAACCAAAAGTTGATGAAGGTTCACATAGTTAGCTAAGTGCCAGTAACCAACAACTGGATAAAGGTTCACATTTTTAGCAAAAACTGGTATACCTTAAGTGGCCTTTACTGGCTATGGATGCATCTGGCTTTCGAGTCCCATTCCTTGCAGCTTCTTGCTGCTCAAAAGCCTTGGACTCAAAGTACTCAAGCCAAGCAGCAGCATCCTGAGACATTCAGATAGAAAGTTCACAACCATTTGTGGACAGAAAAACATTGAATAGAAGAAAATTGAAGCAAATTTGAACCAGAGTTTGGAAACAAAACTAAAGGGAAAAAACAAAAAATCCATTGCCAGCCTTGCCAACTATTTGGTACATAATTGAAGACATACACTTGACATAACCAAAGCTAAAAATTTAAGGATGCTAACAAACTACCTCTAAAGATAACAGTTAAGTTTTATCAATATTCAATGCTACCGAGATCATTCATGGGATGCGATAGCAAGCACCATCACATTATGATTTACGGCTTTTACCCACATACAACTAATGATCGCAAAGTAGCAAAGAGGGAAACAAAAATACATAATCCTAATCACTAAATTAGTTCACTGGATCAATGAAAAGGGAATACCTGCGTACGTAGGTCATCTGGGCCCAACTTAGCTCTGAGGATTTGCAAGGTTGTCTGTTCATGCTGAACACTCAAAGGGTAGGCTTCCATCAATGAGAGTGCTATTGCTATGGCATGGTAACTTGCGGCTGTCTGGAAAGAAATAGAAGAGAAAGAATTAGGTCTTGACGATACACCAGAAACTGAGAATCCATATCAATCAGCAAGGACACTGTAATAAAGGTAGCAAACAAGCATCAGCAGTGCTCAACCTTGCTGGTTAAGCAGAAACAACAATAATAGAGATCAGAGATATGGAATATGTAGTAACCAATTCCAGACGTTATGCTTATAAACAAATTGATTAACAACTTCTAAGGTTGCACATCCACCCGTCTATCTGGTAATCACAGCCCCCTACCTGAGGTTTACTCAAAAAATGAAATTCTTTTTTTAATTTTTTATATCTCTATTTCCTTTTCGTCGACTAAAAACCCTACCAATAATTATCCTGTATCTCTGCACAATTGACATCCAAATTGTCAAGTGTCAACCGGTGTTCACATAATCTCAAGACTGAGTTCATCAATCTTGTGGTAGTACTAGTGATCTACCGTAAAATGTTAATATGCAAGAAAGCTTCAATGAAAAGTGCATAACTACGATCGTAGTAACTTAGTCAACAAATTCAAACTCAACTATTTGTCCACAAGAAGGGAACACCAACAGGCAAATAGTTCATTAGGATCATGTACCAGCATATTTGCGCATCGGTATGTATGTGTTATTTGATTGGGGCCAGCACGTGCCTTAAAGGGCAGAGCAACAGTCGCGTGCATTTTGAATACTCCTCTAAGGCATATGATACACACCCAAATAAGGGGTGTGTATTGTAGCACTTCCCTTATTTTTATGCTCAATAGGCTAAAGAGAGAAGATTTCTTGAATCAAATAGAATCATACCAACCCTAGTCTTCTTCCACAATCAACTCATATCTAATCGAGCATATGACACACAAGCATATAACTGATGATGGAAACCAGCTACGAAAAAGGACCTGAATATGATCTGGGCCAAGTAACCTTTGGTTACACTTCAGAGCTTTGTGGAGATATCTGAGAGCAATATGCACATTTCCCAGGCCTTCCTCCATCATAGCCACGTTGATGTACGTTGCAGCAGTATTCGGATGTGATGGTCCACATGTGAGATGTAACAGATAGAGAGCACGCTTCACATATCTGAACATGCCATTATGAAATCCACTCATTAGAAGAATGAAAAGCTTAATCTTGATGACAGAGTCCGTGGTCATGTATTTCATGTCAACCAAAATAAATACAGAGCTGGATTTATTGTCACAGAAATAGCAACGCAAAGAGTAACCAACTAGTTTTGCACACACATACCATGAAACTACAAATATGAAACACAATGCTGCACAAAAACAAAAACCATGAAAACTACATGCAGCCTTAACTATGGAACACAATGCTACACAACTAATCAAAACTTACTTAAGAGCTAGCTCTGTATGCTGAAGTCTGTAATAGAACACAGCAAGATCCCCATAACTCTTCATTGTGTCCGGATGATCAAGTCCTAATTCTCTCTCGTTAATATCCAATGCTTTTTGCTGATAAATTGTGGCCTGCAATTGGGGCTATATGAATTGACTATATCTTGATGTATCTACTTTAATGAGATGAAAATAAGAAATCAAAGAGTAAAATTACTTGAAGTTTGGATGCTTGGGCAGGAAATAGAAGTCTAGCAGCAAATCTAGCATGTATTCCTTAGAAAGGGTTTTATAAGTTTATAAGTTACTACGCAAATCATGCATATGTACAGACCCTACTCAAATCAGCTAATAATAATGCGGTCACTTTGTGTGTTTATTTAGTTCTTTGGGGGCCTTTTTCCTTTTGTAATTTGACTTTCCTTTTAGATATTTAGTTTGTGTTTGACTTTCCTTTTAGATATTTAGTTTGTGTTGGCCATTTCAGTTCTAGTTAAGGTACTTGGTCATCATACTTCTATCTTAAGACATCAAGTGGTATTTTTTTATTTTTAATGTGTTAACTTCGAGGGCAGATTGGTCATTTTATCTTCAATTAGCTAAGTGGAATACTATCGCATTAGAGTAAATATAGAAAGCATGAATTTTCTTAAGGTGACCGTAGCATCTTTTGAAGGGAAATGGTTGCTCCAGCTTGTACAACAGCTTTTGGCTGATTGTCTGCAGATAATAGAATGCCCTCGCCTTCTCTGTTGGGACTGAGACATGGGTATTTGAGCTAATTTTCAGCCTATTCTAGCTGTCTGATTCCACCTCTTATTGTTTTAATCTTCTTTTACAGGTGCGTTGCATTTGCATTTTACTTTTTCCTTCTAAAAGAGATGCCTCGGCAATGTTGAAAAATATGACGGATAGTTGTAACTATTGCCAGAAATGATTCAAAAGAATTCCACACAGTTAGTGGAATCTTGTGGGCGAACACCAGGGCCCAAGCCCAATCTTGCAAGTCTACTGTCTACCAGCACCAGAGTTGGAAGATAGCCCAACCAGTGTACTCGTGGATGGATGATGACTTCTATGGGCCCAACTACAGATCTTATTATATTTGTCTATTTAGTATTCATCTAGATAGACTGTTATTTAGAATTTTATCTTGTTTATCAGTATTGTTAGGTTATCTTTATCTTAGTCAGTTGTTATCTCTTTGTGATGTAGGAAAAAAATTTAGGAGATTTCAAATATATGGAAACTTTATTTTAGGAATTATGCGTTTTAGGAATTCCTCTTTTAATGCTGCTTGTTTAGGCATATTCCTATCAGTCTTTTAATTTTGTTAGTCTTGGTTTCCAAGTATTGTTTTGCTTTGTTTTGCTTGGTCTCCACTCTAAGTAGTTATCTTATTGTTAGGACTCCTACTAGTATAAATAAGGGTGTAGGCCTAAGAGTTAAAAATTGAATTGTTCAACTTTTCATTAATAAAATATAGAAACTCTCCAATCTTGTCCTACATCACTTTGTGAGAAACTATTTATAAAGAATCTCATCCTCTGTTTGGATCATTGATTGAATGAATAAAAGTATTGTTTCTTGAGTTTGCAAAGGGATTCCAATTCACCTTTAGGTACAGGGATACCTAAGGTTTTGTTTCACCTATATGTACAAGGTTACCTAGGGTTTGCTACCAGTTCTACATCACAAACTTCTTTCCGTCTCGGACATTCCTAGAAAACGAAAACAATAATAGATAATGAACCTGATTGAAGTCTCCCGTATGATACAAAACTACAGCAAGAAGGCTATAAGCTCCTGCTGTCATTCGATGGTAAGGACCACAAACTGCTACCAGCTTTGCAAGAGCCTGGAAACATCAGAGAAATAAACCATAATACACAGCTCACCCAGTGGACAGATCACAGGAACAGACTTGCTGAAGCAAGTAAATATGATTTGATACCAAAACAGAATAGATCACAATATTTTTAGTTATCAAGTACCTTTGCCCCATAACTGACTGCATCTTCAAGTTTTCCCTTATCCAATGCTGTTTTTGATGATTCCAAGAGCTGCCGTCCATCTGCAGATGAACAAGCTGCTTGCTGCAAAGAAACAGATAAATAAAAGATTTTACAAAGCAGTGGCAATCCATTATCAAAGTAGGTTGGCTAAAGAAGATGGGTGCTTCTGGCATATTACACGGCTGATATACAACTAAAAGTTATATAGAACAGCAATAAGGCTAGAAATGCTCTATGAAACAAAACTCAGGCAATTAAGAAACAACACATTAATAATATGAGCATAGCTGAAATAAAGATGTTTAGATTTGATTTGTGCGGCTCAATTTGTAAGACCAGGAATAACATAATTCAACATGAACCATTGGGGCAATAGTAGGACTACCACCATTGAAGATAGGTTGAGAGGTAATATCCTAACATGGTTTGGCCAGGTGCTACGAAGACTGGCAGATGCAACGATAAGAAACTGTTACTGGGAATGCTTGGGAGAGGGGAATAACTCATAAACGAGATGAACTAACTAAATTTAACTGAAAGAGATATGGAGAATACATGCATCCAACCTCAATTGATTGGGACATAAGGGTGAGTTTGGTTTGATTTGATTACTGTCCAATTCATAGATGACAAAATAGAATTAAATGCATAATTGTTTACCAAGTAAAACAGTTCATCACCTTATGCACCGGTACTAGACTGACAATGTCTACTTTCCGGAAAGGCTCTGGGGAATTCATGTCATAGTCCCTTGGAACCAGCTCGATACCCACCTGGAACAGAACAAATGCAGTTTGTCATTGTTTATCTGCCACTTACCACAGAACATATGATATGCATTTCGTTTTTCTTTCATCAGATAGAGATTACTATTCACACTATTCTATCATGGATGTAAAAATTTACTGAATCAAAAACGACACTATCTCATTGCAAACATTTACAGTTTTTTCTAATGAGAATTTCCTCTCAGAATTTAGCAACTTCAGATGCCAATTCAGATGCCAATCTCTAAACTGTGGAATGCAGCCTCCAACAGTCCAACTTCAAATTATCCTAAGGGAAATGATATTGGCACTCCAAAAATTGATGCAGGCACTCCAAAATCAGTGTAACTCCAAAACCACTTTCCTTTGTTTTTTGGGGTGCCTGCATCAATTTTTGGAGTGCCAATATCATTTCCCCCTAAGGGAAATAAAGCTAAACATGTTTTTTCTTAAACTAGGCACTGGTTCTGGCTTTTAGTACTCTTGAGAGATGGGCTTATTTCAAAAAGAAGGATCCTGCTGAATTTCTCTTAGAATGCAGCCAACGCGAAACTCAAAGGTCAGTGACATGTACCTTGTGGCACAACCCACGAAGAATTGCAAATTTCCTCACATCTTTGTAGTTTAAACTGCTGAGATCCCATTCATATCTCTTCTTTACAAATACTTCCAGCCATTTCCAGACTAGAGAATGGACATTACATGATTGGTTTGATTGCTCATTTTCAGGGACTCCAAGCATCAGATTTAAGGCAGCTGCAATTGAAAGAGCCTTTTCCTGTGCACTAATAGCAGCAGCAATCACCGCCTGCAGAATGTGCTTAAAAGCTCGTACTATCATCTCATGGATACAGAGAGATTGCACATGCGATAACTTTTCTGAAAGCTTAACCTGGTCACGAAAAAAGAAATAGCAATGATCACTCAATGGGGCATGTCCAACAAGCAGTATTTTGTAGTTCAATATTTCTCCTTTTCTCAGCTTATAACTGAGGCATATAATTCTTAAAGGAACCATGTGAAGTTGGGATACAGTTCTGAACTACATAGTTCTCGAAGGGAACCAGGGGGGCTACAATTAGAGAAGTGTCCGTGCTTCTTAGACGCGGTCTAGTCGGGGAGAACCCAATCAGAGAACTTGTAATGCATTCCTATTTTTAAATAGCAGAATAGAATTTGGCCGTTTTCTATAGTTGGTTCTCGAGTGGAGTTGATCAGTGCTTAAACCAAAATCCAGATTTTGTGGAGTCTTTGGAGTAGGTATGATGTCTAGGTGACCAGTTTTTTTTTTCCCTTGTAAGTTGTAACTCATATAAGGGCATTACATCCCTTGAGTTTCTCAATTTTTGGAGGTATAAAGGGGCCGTTACTTCAGCGGCAAGACTTTCTGAGAGCAGCCATTTTGTTCATTTATTGCCAAAGGTTAGATATGTCTTGAGTCCTCCCTGCCCATAACCCCATCTATTGGGGAATACATGGGTAGCGTTATTGTTTGTGTGTTACTTATGTATGGGCGCACCCATGGTGCCTTTTTCTTTGCACAATTGTCGTACGTAATGAGAAAAACAAGCAAAGCCTTCGCAGAATGGGAAGATTGAAATGGATATGTGGTTAGACTTTACAATATAAAATTAGAAATGAAAATCTTTGCAGAATGGTAGGGGTAGCGCCGATAGAAGATAAGATAAGAGAATGTGGCACATGTCTATCTAATTTGGTAGATGAGGTAGTTGGAAGGAGTGATATGATTACAATATAGGGTAGCACTAAGGGGAGGCAGACCATAATTGACTAAAGAGGAGGTAGTTCAAAAGGATTTAAATTTGTTGGATATGACAGAACACAATTGACAGAGCTCAATGAAGAAAGAGAATTCATGCAGCCGACTCCCATGGATTGGGACTCAAGGCTTGGTTTGGTAACAAGAAATCATGGAATCAAAAGCTTGTGTAGCCATAAGGCGTTTACCACTTGTCCCAGAGAGCGCATCCGCAGTCCTCTGGTATGCATGAAATCAGTCAGAGTCCGACCATCAACTGGTGAGAGTTCCAAGGAACCAAAATCTGCAACCTGTTTCACACAATTAAATCCTAGAAGTTGCATCAAATCATGGAAATAGGCATGTATCAGATGGATCAACGTTTGATAAAAAGTTGTTCTTTCGTTACCAGTTTCGGAAGAGCAACTTCATTGTAATATCTCTGAGACAAGTCCATCAGCTCTTGCACCGACTATCAATAGCAAGCAGTAGGTCAGTTCATGATACATTGGGAGAGAGAGAGAGTCCTGAACATCAATACTATCACGTTACAAACACTACCTTGCGGTGAAGACCAGTTTCTGACTCTTTCAAACGAGTAAAAGCAGGATCAGACAACAACCTCTTTAGGACAAGTTCATTTTCATTGGCAGTTGTCTCTAGCTGAGCTTGTAGAGATGGTGATACGGCATTTTCTGCTTCCCCGTTGACAACAACTGCATCTGACGTTGAGTTCTCTGATTGTAGTTTCATATTACTTCCATCCGAATTCTTCTTGCTGTTCTTAAGGGATTTAAGAGGTGTTCCAAGTCCCTCAACCTTCATCTCTTTTTTGGGCTTCTCACTAGATGGCTTCTTATCCTTCTCTGCATTTTTTTGATCTTGCAAATGTTGTATCCAGCAGGCTCCAAGTTCCCACCTCACAAAAATGTCCCCTTCTAACTCCTCCTCCTGAAGCTTAGCTAGACTTTTTTCCAATAGTCTCTCCACAGAAGCTCGGGAAGAATTGATCTCTTCCCGTTCCAAAGTATCAGAACAAGGTACTGCTTTAATGTGTTCTGAATCTACTTTCTTGTGAAGAAGCAACCTTAAACTGTAAATGAAAAGGTTTGTAGTAAAAAGGAAGGATAATTATAATTAGTCAAGAGAGCAACAAAAAAAAATACCACATATGAAAGAGCATGTTCTTGCCCTAGAAAACACATAGTGAAATTTTGGTAACTGGAAGGTACGGGGTGATAAATCAAGCAAACAACTGTTAAGTTCACGCATATCTAAGTACCCCACCAAATGAATATTTCACATTAAAAGACCAAGGATTGAAATTAAGTGCAAATCCGTGTTAAAATTTGAAGAGATGAAGCTTAAAACACCTCAACCATGACTGACTCATCTCATACAGCAAGTTGCAAGCCAAACTCAGGAAAGTGCCCAACTCTCAAGTGTTGATACATTTCATAGAAAAGATAATGAGAGTTCTTCAAAAGAACAAGTGCATTTACAGTTCCACATCAAACCACAAATACAGCCTTATAGATAGTTGGAAAAAACTAAAGAAACATGTGGCTTTAAGGGCTTATATACTTTGGTATATTATCATCCAAAACAACATAATGCCATCCAACCAACTGACCAAGCAATAGAGATCAGTTAAAACCTGTTGATATTGAGGGCATTGGCACCGCCTTCAGGCTGATCAAGAAGTTCAGAGCTATCCAATGGATGATCCATTTGAATATCCCCTCTCCCCTCAACTTTAACTACCGCAATGTAACCACCGTATCTCACATTAATAACACCTAGAGTAGCAATGTCCTGCACGCACAATGTTCAATGTTCTTCAAGCATATTAACAGAAACGAACTTAATATGAAAGAAGACGATCCCAGTTTTTCTGTATAAAATATAAGCTTCCATACACAACGTTACCTGGGCAGCAGTATTTTCATCTGCCGTGACTCCTTTCAATAGGTTTCTTTCTACCAAATTCTTTCGATCTGATCCAATTGCTTGAATTCCATCTATCTTAGTATCTACTTTGCAACTCGCACTTGTAGAATCTTTCATTACACTTATGCTTAAGTCCCCTACTCTTTCACTGTAAATAATTTCACTGTTTAAGGATGGATGGGTTAGTTCGGACTTTCCCATTACATGACGCACAGCTGAAATTGCTCTGAAAATGGCAACATCTACAAATAGGCTGTGAAGAAGGAAAACTTTTCTATCTCGGATCTGCCTTTCCTCTGCTGTCTTGCAAGGCATGGATGAAAGAGACAAAAACTCATTACCCCAAGGCAATAAATCACTTTTGCCATCTCTTCCCAGGCCACCCCCATTTCCTCCCCAAGCTTCATCCTCCACAGGGAGAGGAGGAAATATTGATGGTGACTGCGCTGCAACAGGAGGGATGAGCCAGGTGTTGGCTCTGAATCCATAAGGAAGATTGCCAAACTGCAGCAAGAGTTCCAACCAAATGGTTAAAAATATTGTCAACCCACGTAGCCAGAATAATGGACCAAATAATTATGCAACACACTCCCCTAGAATATCTGGTAAGTTTAGTTTGTAGTAAGTTAGGGTCAGAAAAAAATTCACAGCCTCTATCGTTTACCTTGTTTCGTTCTGAGAATGCTTTCATGAGATCATCATAGGCCTGAGAATGAGAAGTAAGTTGTGTTAATCCTTCAACAGGATTTTTGACAAACCAAAGGAAGAAGCATGATGCCAGAACAAGCAAAAAAAAAGAAAAGAAAAGGTAAAGAGTGTATTATCTTCATATTCTGGTACAACCGGTGAAAAACCCAAATTGAATTTCTTCACTTGTTCAATAGAGTAATTTAAAACCAGGATGTAAATATCAAACCAAACAAAACTGGGCTTTCAAGATCCAATCAATTGGGTCCGCTATAGGAATATGCTGTCTCCATTGAGCTCTGTTGAGAGATTCTGAGATCAATAGTAGATTATTTGCATTCAGAGACTACTCATTCAATAATGCTAAAGCCGCTAAGATGTCGAAATGTCATCTGCCCGAGATCCCAGAACTGTCACCAATTTTGACTTCTAAGAGAGTTGCAAATCTCCCCAAGTAATACGAACATTAGTTTTAGTTGTTAACATGCTACCTGTTATGGATTAATTGGTGGCAACGCATTGTCCAAACATGTCTTCATAATCTTATCAATAATCCTCAGACATGACCAATTCAGATTTTCAAGCAAAGGCTGTTCCTAGGAATTGCACAGAAGAACTATTCTGCACAAGGTAGCGGAATGTGATAGTGTTGACCATTGAGTAGGATACTGACGAACAAGGATTAGCTCCATTTCACTTTTTCCAAGTTCAGGAAAGGAGGTAAAGTCCAAGTTATTGAAGCTTATCAGTGAAAAGCAATATCAAACCTAACTTGCATCAAAAAAACATGTTCGGAAAATCTGAATTCAAAGCATTTGATTTTAGCAGCAAAGGTAAAAGATACTCCAATGTTAACAGATGCTCTTGAGTAAACATCCATTGAATTTAGAACATGAAAATATTAACAATCCCAGATGAAATAGAAGAACCAAGCAAAACCACAACACAAAGAAATGAACCAAAATAAGCAAGTCTGCAAAGCTAACATTATCGAAAGCTCTACTGAGTTGTCGCAACAAATCAACAAGACTGTGACAAAGTATCCGCTGCTTCCCAACACTACAGAATCCTTTTCTGCAAGCTTCAACAAAAACCAGCTTTCCATTGCAAAGCTTTACCTGCTCATCCACAAAGCATTTTACGATGGTTTTAAATTTTAATGGCAGTGCCAATAGTTAAAAATGAAAGGTCATGTAGTATGTAGAACATAAATCAGTTCAGGAAGCTCTTACTTCAAGCGAGAAAAGATGATCGTCCGCCAAAATCTCATCATCGTGTTCTCTTGTTGATCTCCTTATGACTGCAAAAAAAAGATTCCAATAAGTAATCCTCATTTCGAGTACGACTATCCCCCCGACTGTGAAAAACAACATGAACTAGAAGCGGTTCTTTCCCGGTTTAGCATAATCTGGTTTTTCCCAGAAAAATGATGCCTTAATCCTCATCCCACCCCACGAAATGACAAACCGACCTCCTCAAACACATAAACAAGCATTTTAGTTAGGTTAATAGGTTTTGTTTGGGATAGCATAAGAAGCAAGCATTTTGGCTTGTTGAGCACCCAAAAAAGCTCCCAAATTTACTTTGTTTCTCTATTTTAGAGAAAAAAAGTCACCAAAACTAGCCAAAGCCAACTCTTAACAGATACGGAGTATTAACTTTCCCGCGTTGGATCACATCCACAATTTGAATCAAATATTAGTTCAAGCTTGATTTGAAAGCTTAATGAGCTGGGAAAAAAAAAAGTTCAAGCTTGGTTTGTTCATATAACAAACCGGTCTGGGATTAGCTTTCAATGACCGAACTCGAGTATCTTGGTTCGGCACCATTCATCATCTTCATTTGTGCTCAACTAAACAACTAGCAATTAATTCGCACGCGCGCGCGCACACACGCACACACGGGGAGAGAGAGAGAGAGAGAGAGAGAGAGAGAGAGAGATTACATTGGAGTGGAGGCGTGAGATGAGAGAGAGAAAAGAACTCGTAGAAGCTACCAAGCCTAGGGCAAGAGTTGCTTATCTCTCCCTCTCCTTCCACCGACGCATCTTTGGAAGCTTGTGGCGACGGCGACTGAGGCGGCGATGATGACTGCTTGTTGTTCGCCGCATATTTCCCCGACTTCTTTCCGGTCTTGGTATCCTGCGCACCCCGCGCATTCTTGCAGGACTCGGCCTTGGAGTCCTTGATCGCCGACGGACCGAAGCTCGTCGTGCAGGCCACTATGTCCAGCACCCTTCTAACGTGCGCCGTCGCGCTCTCCTCATCGTAGTCCTCTGTTACGACAACAGCGGGAAAAACGAAGGACGAGGGTAAAACGGGGGGATATCAGTAGTAGTATATCACAACGATACGATACGATACGATACGATACGCTGTGGTTTAGTAAAACGCTGTCGTATGACGTGTTTTGGGTACCTTCTACTAGAGTGAGGAGGCACGGCTTGAGTGCGGCAACGTCCACCGTATCTTTTAACTGCGGCCCCCTTATCTGTTTTGTAAAAATGGGAAAAAACAATGAAAAGGGTAAATTCGGAAAACTGAATTTTGAATGGGACAAGATTTCCTGAAAAGAATCTGGCTTGTCTGCAATCAAAAACTGGACTACTGCAGAAATGCGGTCCAGATGATTATAACCGTCGGATGGTATTTTTAATGGTCCAGATTTATCTTCATATTCTTATCGGTAAGAATATACTTTTACAGGTAAATTTTTCAGTAAATCTGAACCATTAATTATCAAGATAAACGGTTCAGATTGAACTACGCACGCTTCTCCATATCCGAATGAAAAAGTCCACGGAGTTTGACATTGGTGTTAGAATTACCTCGTGGGACAATGAAAAATTGGTGATACTACAAGTCATTGTGTTCACAGATAATAGTCGACGAATGTCTATGATCCTGTCTGTGGATATCCCCTGTCAAAGATTACAATTTTGTCTCACATTTAGCTTACCAGCAATAATAAAGGAATAATGGGTAAGTGGAAGCAAACAAGTTATGACATATACACAGAAAGGTAACAATAGAGTAGGCACAAAATATTGGACAGGTAACTTTATGGGTAACCTCATACACAGTGTTAGAAATAAGGAGTTTTTCTTTTTTATAAATTCCAACATTCATAAAAATTGGAATATATTAAAATATTTCTCAACTCAAGAAAATCTTGGTTCCACGAGTACAACAAACTCATTAGTCAATATCTCTTGAATACTGTCAATAACATCTTAGATACGGAATTGCCAGTGACCACTCAATTATGTATGTAACGTGTACACGCCATTTAGTCATGTGAATCACCGGAAACGTCAAACACGTTGCACAAGTTAAATCTTTTGTAGTTTTGTTGACGAAATCGTACAACCTCTGAAGATTGCACTCCATTGGAACATAAACATGGCAAATTCTTGTTTTTCTACTTCATTTTTTTAAAAAAAATTCTCCACTACATTAAATTTGAACTACTAGTTCATAAAACCATAGACCTGAAATAGTTTAACACAGTAATAATGAAATATATACAAAACCATACAGTTAAAAAAACAAAATGAAAGAATATGCATAGGGAAGTCCAAGAGACACTCTCGAATTTGGATGATGTATTCATGTCAAAAACAATTGTGAAGAGAACAAAAAATTAAATTACGATAGCCCAAAATACAGTATATTACTCTCCACTAGTAGTTTACTAGAAGAAAAGGAGAAGGGCTAGCTATGAGTTCAGAAGCGCCCAACCTTCAAAACAACATGAGTCCCGTCGGAGAGGTTCACCGTTACATCCAAAACAACTGGAAGAACTGCAAATTCACAAAGAACAACGAATGAACAAAAGACAGATTGTCCAAAATCATGGCACTATTAATGTATGGATATCGATATAAAGATGGCTTGATTTTTTAGCAACAAAAATCAATACCCTTTTCTTCTTTCTTCTTCTTATCGCCTTTCGTCTTTCCACGACCATTCTTAGGTGCCATTTGCAGCTTCAGTTCGATGAACTCCAAGCTCTCAACTATGCCTTAATTTTCAACAGAACCATCAAAACCCATAAGCTACAAGAATCGATTTCACTTGCAAAAGTATTACTACTCCTACTTAATTTACTAATCCCAAATATCATGCCATTGTCATACTAAAGAAAACACAGTTTTAAATCCGCTCCATTTATTGTGTCCAGTTCAAGAAAAGCAAATTAAGGATGAAATAGAATATGTACCCAATGAAAAGGTCTCAACCTCACTAAAACCAATCGAGGAAACGTCAGATTTCACTGGAAAACATTAAAATGACCAAAAAGGACTAGTGCTAGTTCAGTGGAGATTCAGAGGAATTACCAGATAGGAAAGAGAAAAAAGATTCTGAGAAATGAAGAATTGATAGAAACGGGTCTTTAATGCTGCATTAAATAAGCGAAAACGGAGACATCATCAAAAACAGAGTAGAACCCATAGCCAGGTATGTAGAGGGTATGCAAGTATGGAAAAGAGAAGTGTATTGAGGTATTTCAGAGAGTGGATAATGAAGAGAATTTCACAATTGGATAGGTTGAAATTGAAGGAATAGGGAGAGAGCAAGAGATATAGAGGATGATGGTAGTGTGATAAGGAAGGAAGGGTGGAGATTTAGCAGTCAGACTTATATGGCATTTTATGGCAGTTTCTGCCCTATACAGTAATTATCTTGACGATATTTATTTTGCATACAAATAAAATATGGAGGCTGTTTCTACTTTCTACGTGCCTCAAAAAAAAAGGTAAATGAACGTTGCATTAAAAAAAAAAAAAAAAACTAGAAAGAGTTTATTTATTTATTTATTTTTGTTCAAACGGGATTGAACTAGAAAGAGTTTACCATCCGAGGATAAACAACCTCTATCAAATCCACATAAAGTAGATTAGCAATACAATTAGGAATATATAGATAAATATAAAAATCTTTCATCGAAATCAGTGGGTCATTTGCCATTGCATCCGTACAATGGTTTGCTTCGCGATAGATATGTTTTATCGACACCGCTTTAAGCTCTTCCATTAGTGGCCTCCAATCAAGTTTCTACTCCAAAACTTGCATGTCAGTAGATTGAGAGGACCACTTGTTAATGAAAATCTTTTTAACGGAGGATTTCGTGAACAGTTGTTTACGGAGGTGAATCGCAACCGTCCAAGAAGGTTTTGAACGGTCCGGATGTTAATGAAACTTTGCCGGGGAAGAGTTTAACTTTTTTCGGAAAAAGTTTCATTTAAATCTGGATTGTCTAAAGCCGAAATAGATAGCCGAGATTATACGACTTCGTGAATAAGCCAACCTCTTGTTAATTGGGATCCACACAGCACACTAGGCAATCTCTCTCGAGATTAAATTCCTTTCGCCAGCGACGGAAACTATGGATTTTCCACATCATTTTGGGCCCCACAATGAGTTAATAGCCGATCTGAGCCGTTCATCTTGTAGTGCCCGCAGAGTAGTATTCTTATTTAAAAAATAAACTTCACCAGACATTGATTGGTGTATCGAAATTTAAATTTTAGTTTATAATAAAACGGATGGTCACAAATAGTTTAACTTGACAGGATCGATCAGACCGTCTATTTTACAGACTAAAATTCAACTTTTAATTGATCTATTGATGTCCAATCAAGCTAACTTTTTTCGTGAATATGCTATACTATGTATTCAGTGCCGGCCCCGACATTTGGGTTGCTCTAGCCCAACCTTATGCTTTGTTGCCCATTTACAATTAAGTCAAACAAAATAAAAAAATATACAGTATAAAAGTACCCAAAAAATCAACATCAAAATGTAAACCCCGGTTAAAGTGTTTAATGATTAGCATGATCCGATTTAAAGAAAATAAATTCTTCTTACATTTTTTGAAGCAAAATTTTCAATTGAGTTATCATACTTTACTTACCCAAGAACTCGGGACCCGTTTCGCTAACTTTGATTTTTGGGCTTTTTAGTTGATATATGTGAAGAGAATGACCTGTCTCAAAAAGCGTAAGAAGTTAAAAAAGTCCCAAATGCCCAAAAATGCTTTTAGTGGAATGGCGTCTCATTTTCAATTGAGATCATAGCCAATCTCTTTAATCTATCTTGCAAAATGGTAGTTTGAAGGCAAAAATAAAAACCGTGTTAGCTCGCTCGATTGGTGACTTTTTTTTTTAATTAAATGTAAGAACATATTACTTATACATTATTGTTGTGTTTGTTAAATCAAAAATTTCCAACAAAGTAATTTGATTTTCGCAATATTATGCATTGGGAGGGAAAACAAAAAAAGGTAGATCAAAAGTGGAGGAAAAAAATTAAGGGGCGCGGAAGGGCCAGGAATCAAAAGTGGAGGAAAAAAATTAAGGTGTACGAAAAGGGTAGCCTGCAGGAATCAAACTCGGTCCAGTCGGGATTTTAACCGTTTGCATTACCACTGCACTAACGCAATTGCCTATGCAAGTATGGGAAAATTTTTTAAATATATATGTTACTTAATTTTATTTTTTTTGGTTGCCCCAGTCCGGGGGTTGCCCAAGATCGAAAGCTTGCGGGGCTTACCCCGGGGCCGGCCTAATGAATTCTACTGGATGAACAGTTTCATCTCTCAATCACGAACTTGTACATCAACAGACAACAGCCATACAGACATTTATTATTTGCACCGGATTGGTAAAACAGCACGTACAAGTCGGATAGGATAGTGGTTTTATTTCCCAACTCATACTTTGTTTAGTTGTTTGTTTTCCGAGAAAGAGGAAACTTCAAACATATCAAATCAAATACTCCACGTAAGATACTGCAATGGCATACAATCTAACAAACGACCCACCAATACAAAATGGTACAAACAACCCAACAAATCGTGACGGTTTCAGAAATTTATAGTAGGGTGTTCAAAAATTACTTTAACCAATAATATATGTACAAAATCTCATCTAGTTGTATAAATAGGGTTGTCAAAAAACATAACATCTATTCTCAAAAAATTAACTATGAGACGAAATGGTAACTTAAAAATATATATTATTTTTTTAACAAATTTTTTTTTTTTTTGAAAGTTGTTGTATTAAGTAGTAGACAATGTTTTGAGAATAGAGGGTGTAAAATTTTACAGTTCTCTTGGATGAGTTCTCATATTTTGTGCCAATGTTTAACCGGCCGGGTATCAATTTACTAAAATCCTTTTGAAATAAATTGTAGCGAGTATGTTGGGACTGACCTTCTCAAAAATATGTTGTTCCTTAGGATGACATGATGAGATTTTCTATCGTAGTCTTAAATTCGAAAGAATATTATTCAAGTTAAACGGAGTTTGCAACGTAGTTGATTTTTTTTTTAAACTTTGTCTTTAATTCTATAAGCTAATTAGACAAGACAAAACAAAATAAAGTAGTTATTGTCATAAATGCGAAACTAACACATTTAGACCATTGATAATAAAGATTGAGAGAGAACCCAGAGCATAATACTTACACCAATAGATTTTTCTTTTTCTCTTTCTTTTTCAATTTTTTTATTATGATTATGAGCTTTATTTGAGGTAATGCGTTAAGTGTTCAAATATGAATTACCTGGATTGATGGACTGTAGTTGGGTTGTGATTGAGTGTTCAACTGATTTTGGGTTAGGTATTCAAGACTACTAGAATTGGGTGTTCATTAATATTTGAGTTGAGTGTTCAAAGAAAGGCTAGCCCATAATTTTAAGGGCAAAGTCCACTTTTACCCCATGTGGTTTTCGCCATGTGCGGATACTTCCCTCATGGTTCAAAACTGACCACATAACCAACCTGTGGTTTTGAAAATGTCGGCTAGACCTCCTGCCGTCATGTTTTTCATCCATATTAACGGATGTGTATCTCACACGCCTCTAGAATATAATCTGAGTCGTTCATAATGTATTAAATAAATAATAGAGTATCTCTGTAAAAAAATCATCTCGATCAGGTATCAATAACCCAGTGACATAATTTTTAATAAATTCAAATTTGAAATTTTAATTTCACAACAAAATCGATTCGACCATGAGTTTTTCATTTTTTGATTGACTTGAATTTTGGCATAAATGTAGTACTCGTCAAAATTTACAATATCAACGGTTTGGATTTAATTTTTGGTATAGGGGATGATGTGGTTAGATTTAAAAAAGAAGAAGAATCAAGGGACATGATGAGGGTATATCGGTCTTTTAATGTTGTGTCCGTTAATATGGATGAAAAACATGACGATAGGGGGTCTATCCGCACATTTTCAAAACCACAGGTAGGTTATGTGGTCAATTTTAAACCATGAAGGGGGTATCCGCACATGGCGATAACCTCCGGGGGTCAAAGTGGACTTTGCCCTAATTTTAATACTACCAAGTAGGCAAGTACGTACTAATAACAAATGCAAGTACCACGACAAAAAATCGATCGATACAATTAGAGGTGAAGATTCAGAGTCCCAGGATTAATTTAATGGACATTATATAGCTTATAATAGGGAACTTGAATGGATACATGACCGCAACCCCATGCCATCATCTCAGCTAGGGATTAGCTTTCTAATTATAACTAGCTAGTTTCAAAAGGCAAGGTGATTAGAAAACGTACATTGGACTATCAGGTTTCTAATCGTTCCATGCTTCACTTCCACTATTAGAAGAAAGGGTGGACATGATCGACACCACTGAAATAATACGTACATTGATAGATACATACAAACATAGTTGGAGATTAGTCGAGGTACGTGTGTGTATATAAAAGCTGACTCAAACATCATGAGCTATTGAAAAAAATGACAATGTGGCCATCGACTTCAACTGCCTTATCTCGCTCCCCTGGTTGGCAATTTTTAAACGAGAGGCAATGAGGTTTAAACAATTAAGTTCCCTCATTTTCCAAAATCCCAAATAAAAAATCCGCGAAAGTAACATTTTAGGGCTGTAGCTTGAGTAATAACTATACACTGTACAAAACTCTTTTACTAAATCCAAACTGCGATTTTTACTATTTGATCACATTTCTAATGAGTTTCCAGTATAAGAACTCAGAGTCACGGGATTTAAATGGCATTAGCTTATGTTAGGGTTAAATGAACAAACTGAATGGTTACACTCAATCATCTCAGGGATTAGCTTTCTTTTCAAAGGGGGATGGGATCCTTCCACCCTCAAAAGGAATACGACGGTCTTGTCTGGCGGTTTTCGGGTCCTTCCTGCATCTGTTTTGATGATCGAGATTATTCATATTTTAGACCTTGTCGAGAACATTGGATACGTCAAAATTGTGTTAATCAGATATTGTTTAATTAATTTTCAAAACACATTTATCTTGAGAAAAATAGGTTTAATAATATTGCATTAACACTGGATAAAAACCATTTTGCTAGAGATAAATATGTTTCGAGAACATGTCAAAAGATATCCAATTAGCATGATTGTTTGCGTGCCTATGTTCTCGATGAGCTCTAAAATATTAACGGTCTCGATCATCAAAACGGACCCTGGAAGGGCCCGAAAACTACCTAGATGAATAATTACTGAGACACCATGATTTATCAAAAAGAGAATGTATGAATGGACAATCGACTTCAAGTACATTTTCTCTTTTGGGCATCTCCAACCAGGCCACCTTCCATTTTTCATTTCATTTCTCCATTTGAGCGAATATTCATTTTGGAGGAAATGCATTTCACAATATATTCTTCCTCTCCAAATCTCTTTTTATTCATCAAATTAGTTTTGATATGTTGATTTTTTTTATGAAAACCGGTACCAATCAAAATAGGGGAAGTCTACAATACACACTCTTTAAAAGGATGTACCATATGCACCTATTTTATGGTTCATTCATAACATTTTAGTGTGTTTCATAATTTTTGTTTTAGAATTCATAACTTTTCAGCAGTATAATTCGTAATATTTTTATTATGATTTATAACATTTTGGTGTATCTCGTAACCTTTATACGATTCGTAATTTTTTAGCAATACGATTCATAACATTTTCTCTACATGCAATTCATAACATTTTGGGGGTGTATATGATACACACCTAAATAAGGGGTGTGTATTGTAGTCTTCCCCATCAAAATATATATACAATATCCATAAAACAAGACCAATAATGAGTGTTTATTTTTTATAAAGTTAGGAAGACAAGAATTTGAATTTTAGAGAGAAAGTGGTGAAGTTTGAGGTTTGGTGTGAGTTTTCTTGAAAATAATTATGCTATTGGATTGTCAATAAGGCAAGAAGCATAAAAAATAAAAATAAAAATTCTGATGCATTTTTAAGTTTTTAATATGTACCAACGCACTTTATAATATAGAAACAATAATGTGTTTTTGTTGTTTTCCTACCTTGTTGACAACCCATTTAGTTGTTATTAGCATTTTTCTACATAAAAAAATAGAGGAAGAAATAGAGAATTGGGTTGGAATTGTTAATCTGGCCTCCAAAATTACTTGTTCATTGAGCCATATTTTTATTTATACTCTCAAATGGAGGAACGAGATGGGTCGGAGATGCTATTACGCATTTTGACAGTGAGGTTTAAGTAATCCCCCATTTTCAAGAGCCCGATGAATACCCAAAAAGTTAGATTTTGGAGCTCTAACTATTAACTAGAGTAACTAACTCACGGAACAAACTTCTTTAATTAGTAAATCCAATCCGTGATTTTGATTTTTGATCACATTTCTAAGGCGTTTCTAATTATTTTGAGTAAAATTGCACGAGGCAAAATGATTCAGTGAAGGTTCTCACGACATATGCTCCGGATTCGAGTGTCACTTTTGCACTTTTTTCCTCACTTTGTTTTCCTTTATGTACAACACTTATGATTAATTGGACCAAACAAAGTCTCGGAAGTCTAAACGATGCTTAATTGCAAATTATCTAATTTGACAAAATTTGGACGAGCTCCGATCGGGCCCAAACTTGGAGGGGCTAACTTATTTTCGCACCGCGGTCAATACTCACCACCCTAAATCGTGACCGATGTGTTTTTCGGCCTCAATTTGATATTTTTGCCATTTTAGAAAAGTTTTAATTCGTTAATAACTCTTAATTGGTAATTCCTTTTTAGTTGGTTCTTTTTGGGAAAGTCCTGTTTTTCTTTCCCGTTTTCCATTTTAGGAGTTTCCCCAAATTATGGGACTTTTCATTTTTCGGCTTTAACCTAATGTTTTGATCAACTTGTACATCAATAATTAATATTCAGAGTTTCTCTCTTTTTTCCTCATGCACAAAGTTTACTCGTGAACTCGAGTTGTTTATCTCGTTTGGACTAGTAGAGGCTAACTAGTCTCTTGTGAATTTCGCTGCGTCATTAGCTCTACCAGTTGTTTTGGAAAAAAAGGGAAAATGGAAAAATGAGATGATTGAAAGGAATGGTCTAATGGTGCAACCGTGCAAGTCATGCATGTTTGAATTGAGATTCAAGGTGTTCGTTTTGTGTCTCTTGCGCGCGGGTAGATAACCCACCACCATATTCCTTGACAATGATCGTTTGATGGATAATTTGATTTGCACCACCCATTCCTTTGGCCCCGCCGTACACTCACCATCTTCTCGATCTCCTTGAACAAATCGCTTGATTTTAACAATGTTAGAGGTCATTTGACTTGATCATTTCCCACACGTTCAACTGATCCTGACCCGCGTTTTCCGATTAATGGGCAAGATTTTCGTAAAATCCATCCATCCTGATTGTTGTGAATTGTGATTGTGTTTTGTTTCGCTCGATTCGTCTGGGAGGCTTTTACTTGATCGTTATTCTCATTTCTCTCTCCCCTCATTATCCCTATTTTCAATCATTACTCTATTTCTCTATCTATTCATAACCCCAAAAAATTACTCAAAAATTTATCCAAAAACACAGCATAAAGAGCAACATATATACTCCTCCTAACAAGAACTATTTCAGAAATTGGCACGTACACATATTCAGGCCTTGGAAGCACAAAACAATAATAGTAGTCAACTCAGTGACCATATCAATAAGGACATTCTTCTTCTCATTTACCCAACAAACTCCAAATGAGTGGGGCTGTTGGTTGTGCATACACTTGACTTTGGACTAAAGTAAAAGTTGTTTTAGGTAGGTAATTCATCATAAACTAAAGTAAGATGATGATTGGTTGTTACGTGTCTCCTCCTCCTCCATTGTATTTCACGTGCAGGTAGCTAGGTTGAGAATTCTATTCTCGTGCTACATTAAAAGTGTGTCAAATTAAGCTGTTTGTTTAATACTACTCCATCAAAAAACATTATAATCCCTGATTAAGAAAGAGATTGACAAATTAAGAAAGAGACATGAAGGAATTTTGCACTTGTGCAAATTAAGAAAGAGATTGACAAATTAACACAGTCACATTTAAACGCTCACATTACACAAACTTGGTGGCAATTCTCCACTGGAGGAGGTGGAAGATCATGCTAAAATCGAGGGCATCCAATTGCTTGTGGACCTCAATCCTACTGATAATGTTAAGGATACTGAGAAAGGAAGATATGTTGGGCATTCTGAAATCTAAGATCGAAGAGGGGCAGCAAAAAGAAGCAAAATTGTGTTCTGTTCAGATCGGCAACAACAGCTACTGCGTTATCTTTTGAAGGCATAACAATAGGAACTTGATTTGTCTTAGTGTGGATGAGGCTGTTTGGGCTATTAACAAGATTGTGGGTGTCGATTATGTGGGTGATGATGAGGAAGTCGTTAGCAAAATCACGGCAATGGAAGCTGAGGACGATGAAAGAGCTAATATTTGAACTCCTCAGCATGGAGCTTGATCCTTTGCCATTTTAGGAGGATGTGTGATTTTAGTAGGTTCCGGGTTTGGGGGTTTTTCCTGAGGGTGGATAGGAGTTATCTTCAGTAGATGAGTTTTGGAGTTCCCTTTATGTCTTGGTTTGTTCTTGCCAATCTCGGGTGGTTTTTCCTCTTTGGGCCGGTCTATGGCTCCATGCGGGCCTGTGGCATATGATCGTCAATGTACAGGGTTGTCTTTTTTTGGTTTGCTCTTTGCCTCGATGAGACGCCTTTTTAAAGATTAATAAAATCTGTTTTGCTCTTCAAAAAAAAATTCACCACTGGAGATTGACTAAATAACCAAGAAAAATTTACAATGTCGAAAAGACTTCAGCTTTCCCTAGCAACCCTGTCTGGTGACAAAACAGTAATCAAGTCTGAGATCACAATTCAACAAGATGGATGAACATAATTATTTCCAACAAAGAAAAAAGGAACATAATAAATTCAGCACCACCTCATGATATGTAAAAACCATAAACTTCAGAAACAACATTCTTTCCATGGGATGGTAGGAGCTAGAGCAGAGAGAAACCATAAAGAGACCAAAAGCTAAAACTGCACACAAAATAGCACAGCATGTGAAACAAAGCATTTCTTCTCGAGCATATAGCTACAAAGCAATTCCAATTGCCCTCTTTCCATTACATATAGCTACAAAGCAATTCCAAGTAGATCAAGCATTTTGGGCGAGACGATTGATCAGATTGTAGCTCCGACTTCTTCTCTGAGCGACAATCCAATCAAGTTGGGTCTGATGTTTTCCTCAGACTCCATAATCTACCCATTTTCTCCTTAGCTTCCAAGAGGGGAACTAGTTCTGCCAGATGATTAACAGTGAATTATATAAACGAAGGATCAAACTTAGGAACATGAAGCTCGTCCGATCTTCCTGATTCTGTCACTTCCCATACACACAAAATACGATCTTCACCAGCACTTGCAAGGTACTTATCGTCACGGCTGAATTTCATGAGTCAAAATTGATCCTTCGCGCTAATATATCTTGTCCAATATAAAGGGCTGAAAGTTCTTTGGATCTCTTTTTGTATGCCTTAACCTTAACATTTTCAGTCCTGGCTCCTATAATTGGATGGGAATCACAAGATTTCAAATTACCAGCTTGTACTTTTCTATCAACAATCCAAGCCACAGTAGCTGATCTCCTCAAGCAGCCCCTTTCTACTTGTTTCATTACCTTCTCCGAATTGAAAAACTCTTGGACTTCTCTCCGCACGACTTGCTGAACCAGAGGGGATAATCCCAGAGTTCTCCCAAACTTTTCAAAAGGAATCAAACGATTTGTGCCCCACTTCACGAAGTCTTCTCAGCAACCCATCTTGCACCAGGTCATCCACAATGACCTCAGTACCATCATCCAGAATATTTATTCTGCATGAAAAATTCTTCTCTAATGCACCATCTAGCAACGCTAGAGCGCCTCATTTGAGCAATAAGACATGGGCGATTGACTCGATGAATAACCATCATCAAAACCCGATTTTCTAAAAAGGACCGGTATTTTCAATAATTCTTTCAGTCTCCACTTCCATTTCATCACAATTGGCATCTTGATAACCCTCCTGTTTTTCTTCTGAACTTGCACCCATCCATTTCAGCCTTTCAGGAACTTCTTACGGCGTTCACATATGCTTTCAGGATCATTAACCCAGACCTGAAAAACAACTCCAGCGGGGATAAAATCACCAACCCTTATACTAAAATCGAAATTCTCAGGCCCATCAGAACCAGAATCAGATGCAGAGGTGATGTCTTCATGGGTATCAAAGAACTGATCTTCTTCCTCACAAGATCTCCACATTGTACACTTAGAGTTCAACCCGTGAATCTACACCTCCAAAACCAAACCATTTGAATACCCTTCGGTAACAAATGGGGGCAAGTGACATTAATTCCTTTATCCCTCCTTGCCAAAAAGTTGCTCATCCCTTGCAATTGTCTTTTTTTTTTTTTTTTTTTAATAAACGATCATCCCGGTTATGTTAAAATTTGAGAAACTAAGTACAACAAATCAAAACAAAAACAAGAAAATCGATGTCGGACTCAGCGATCCACTCGAGCTTAGGAATCCAAAGTGACAATAAAGTCCTCGGTCTTTTTATTGCCCTAAGAAAGGAAACAAAAAAAAACAAAAAAAAAAGAAGAAGAAGAAGGAGGAAAATTAGTTCCAAGATCAGCCAGCAATCGAATATATCATATAAGAAATCTCATAACAATAATCATGCATATGAAACAACGTTGTTACATCATCCCATACAAAAGTAACGCCAAACCAAGAACCCCCCGTCAGACAGACACATGAATGAGGAGTTATGATAAAAAGAAAGTGGTTTCAAAGGAGGAAAACTTTCTATGAAGATGAGGACATGTCAATGTACGCATAAGGCTTTTGGTAGGTTGCAAGGCTCGATTGGATCCACTTGAACAAACGAATGGAAGGTTAGGAAAACAAAATTAAAGACTTACTCTATTACGGAGTATTTCCTAATGGTTTGACATGTGCCTTTAGTGTCTGACTATATGTTCAGTATTTGTAAGGTTTACTAATGCTACTGAAAAGATTAGTTCTAATGCTACTGAAAAGGTTGTAAACCGACCTTCAGTTTTCCACATAACAGTATCACAAGCTACTATGAACACATACAAAGATATTAGAAACACAAAACAAACTAATTAAATGAACAAACACACAATTTAAGAATAACCAGGCTAAATATTGTTACCTGGATAAGTGTATTTATTAGCCTCAAATCTTTGTTTCACCCTCTAAAGTATGAAATAGACCGGTGCTAAGTGCGCGAGTCTCGTTCACTTTAGCGATAAATAAACCCCCCTGTAGTTCCATTGTTTCTGAAAAATGGAATAATAATTGTTAAACAAACTAAAAGTTCATGTATAACTCATGCAATGCTTCAAAGGGCCATTAACACCGGATGAATAATATATGCAAGACATTAGGCGTCTGAATCAGAACGGCTACGAAACATGAATCAGAATGGCATAACCTGATAAATCTCATCCTTCAACCAAGTACAAGACAACTTGACACCACCTAGAACTACGACATGTGGTTTGTGGTCTGTCGTGAACTTCAAAATGCGTCGCTGATCTTCCACCCGCTTTTGGTCATTACTATTTTGTGATCCGACACTCAGATACCCCGCCTCCAGAGTGCCAACCACTTCTCCAGATGAATCCAACATCACAAAAGTTGTTGTAGGCTTTTCAGGGCCCTACGGCATGGCATAACCCTAGGTGCAGTGTCTTCATCTAAGAAAACATCATTATTTTGTTTTCTCTTATATGGAGACACAGAGACTTTATCCCACAAGAGCTTCCCATATTCCATAAGCAACCAATTTTTTGCTCTACTGGTCAATAAGGACCTTGCTTGTTTCTCCATTTAAGGCAGAAGAAAATTGGAAAAAGCAACTTGCAGTATCATCTTCCTCTGCTCATTCCACAATTGAGCAGATTTACTCACACCATTGCTGAGATATTATCTATTACAATCAGTCATTAACTTCCCTGAAGCACTATTTGGCAACTTAAAGGTCACTTGAAGAGGTTTATCTTCTTCAGCCTCTTGAATAAGAAACCACTGTGCATCTTCAAATCTTGTCAATGGCATATCCCGTAACCACTTCAAGACCTATCAAGTAAAGAAAGAAGAATCCGGCCCTCTTCCTACTCACTTTGCAGCGCTTACTCGTTGAGCGGCAACTGTAAACTGGTGGAAAGTATCTATGGCTGCATGACCTTCAGG
Organism: Rhododendron griersonianum; assembly: GCA_018127125.1. NCBI lineage: Eukaryota > Viridiplantae > Streptophyta > Magnoliopsida > Ericales > Ericaceae > Rhododendron > Rhododendron griersonianum. The sequence goes on from CM030794.1 coordinate 680,062, forward strand.
TGTGGGACTCGTGGATACAATAGCATTGTCCATGAAGATACTACGGACATGCTTCCGAACACATGGTTTAGAACTTATCTCTACTGCTGCCTGGAACAGGTGACAGAATTACGAAGATTAATGTGCCCTCATAAGCAAGTATATTGAAGCAAACATCATAGCTCATATATCTATGCATAACAAAAACATATCATCATACCATGTGTGTGGCACCTTTCAACACAGCTTGAGTTTTTTCAAACATTGGACGTGTGAAATTAACAACCATATCTTCTGGGGCTCCAATGGCATCCTCCAATTCATCCATTCTCTGCCAGAAAACCTATAACAAAAATACAAACAAAAATACAACCATATCTTTAGATTCGCGCCAATTGTGCTTCGTGTCGTGCCGTGCCATTTTTCAATCATGTCGTGCCGGCCCGTTTAGTTAAATCGTGTCGTGTTGTGCCGTGCCGTTTTTCAATCGTGTCGTGCCGTGCCAGCCTGTTTACTTAAATCATGTCGTGCTATACCGTGCCATTTTCAATCGTGTCGTGCCGTGTCGGCCTGTTTACTTCGTGTTGTACCGTGCCGTTTTTAGATCGTGTCGTATCGGCACATCATCAACTAATTTTTGTCCCGAAAAAAATCTTCCCAAAAAGCAAACATTCTTCATCCGTACCTTCAAAATCTCTGTTTTTCTTAAATGGTGTAACAAAAAAGATTATTTTCCCTCATATTAATCAGGAAAAATGCTTCTATCTCTCATCATGAACACATTGAATGGTATCGATCGCCGTGATTGCATTGCGATTGTGTGGCTACTGCTTGATAGCCTCGTTTTTATATGATAGAGCTATATATTATTTACTAATTTTTCAAATCTATAACACAAGTTAATTAGTGGCATGTGGTTTGTTTGTGTATAGGGACCTGGGTTCTAGTCCTAGTCCAGCAAACCCCTTTTTGTTTTTGTTTTTTTCCTTATTTATACTATTTTTTTCTTCTTATTTCTCGTTAGATCTGGGGTAAATAATATACGACTCTTGCACATTTCCTTTCGTATTAAATTACTCTTGCACCATAAATATTTTGATAAGTTTTTTTAAATTTTACTTGTTATCTTGTAATGTTAAATTTACAAACCAAAAGTCCAAAGCCTATTCACTAATAAAAACAAAACAAATATTTTTTACCGAATAAAAATTGATAATTTTTTAAAGGTAAAAAAATAATTTTTTAAGAACATGATTTTTTTAAGAAATTGTTTTTTTTTTGAAATTAAATATCTTAGTTGTTTACTTCTTCTTTTTTTCTGAGAAATGAAAAATGCGAAAAAATATTGAATAAGGATAAATAAATAAAAAGCCATTTGGCTTATTTAATAAATTTTTTTTGTTTTTCCATGCCTCGTGCCGTGCCTTTTCGTGCCCAGCTAGAACCGTGTCGTGACGTGCCGTTCTCGTCCACTTTCCGTGCCCGTGTCGTGCCCGTCTATGACTGTGTCGTGTCGTGCCGTGCCGTGCCAACTTTCGTGCTGTGTCGTGCCGCCCACTTCCGTGCCCGTGCCCACTAAGACCGTGCCGTGCCAGGCCAAGACCGTGCCTGTGACTTGCTGTGCCGGCCCGGCCCATTTGACACCTCTATATGGACTGCAGGGATTAGTCTTGGACTAAACGAATAAACGACTAAGATCCGACATTTGGGTGTTCCATATCAATTGAATTCGGTTCGGTGCAAAACAATTTTGTTTGCAAAAAACCGAAAGCGAACCGAAAGTTATTTTATTTTATTTTATTGAAAAATCAAAATCAAACCGAACAGAGGCAGCAATAAAATCGACTGAATTTTACTAAAATGTTTCGGTATTCATGCATGGGAGACAAGGAGCAGAGCAGGTAACTGGTGAAGTAGCTGTAGCGTAGAAGAAGTTCTGTAAACTACTTATCCATGTGCTTATAGCCGGATAGTAATTTGGAGATACGTTTGAGATCGATATGCATACAATCAATTAATCTACATATATGGGTGATAAAAAAGAGGAAAGAAAACTAATACTACAAAACATGCATATATAGTTAATTTACTCTGTCTTTTTAACTCTAATGACTGCTTAATTGAATAAATTAATGGCCACCATCAATTAATTTATTGGAGGTCGAGGTCCACATAATAGTTTAAAAACACACACACACACACACACACACACAAAATATTGCCATGATCTTCTGACTTTCCAAAAATTAAATGAAGTCTTTGATATAAAAAAAAAATAAAATAAAATCCTTGAGCATAATTTATAAGTCCTTCCCATCCTTAGACTCAATCCTTTTGAAATACATATGGACATCTTCAACTTCCTCCTCTCTCTCTTTCTCCTTTTTCCTCTCATTTCTGCAGTGAATACTACTCCTAGTTGCCCAACTTCCATTTGTTTCAACAGCCGCAACTTCACCATTAGATTCCCTTTCCAAGCAGTACTCCCCGGAGCCTCCTCGCCAAACTGTGTCTATCCCGGCTTTAATCTAAGCTGCGACAACCAAGGCAATACGGTTATAAGATTTCCTTATTCAGGAGAATTCTTCGTTCGCGGTATCGACTACCAAGCACAAGAAATCCAGCTCTATGACCCATCCAATTGCCTTCCAAGGCGGCTTATGGACTTGAACCTTTCTGGGACTCCTTTCCGGGTTGCTTATCATATCAACTACACCTTCATGCTATGTCCAACGGCTTTCACACAGTCTAGATTTACCGCTGTTGATTGTTTGAGTAATTCAACAAACACGACCTTAGCAACTTCTTCGAATACTCTCTCTCTGGTGGAAATATTTGCGTCAAAGTACTGCAAAGTACTTGTTACAATGCCGATACCGGTTTCTTCGCCAACGCAATATTCTGACTCTGAATTTACGTCTGGGCTTAACGGTGATCTTCAGCTGTATTGGGATGTACCCAACTGTCAAGATTGTGAAGCGCAGGGGGCTATGTGTGGATTTGAGAATAATACAAGTCAACAAGTAATGTGCTTTGATAGTCCTGGAACAGGTAATTACGCCCCTCTGTTGACTTTCATAAGCTTTATTGTTTGAAACTTCAGGGTGGTTAATTTGGTCTAATTAATAATTTTTCTGCATTACTTTTTTTTTCTCTCTTTTTTTTTTTGTGTGATTATTAGTTGGTCTCGAAGAGAAGAATCTAGAAAGTGGAAAATTAAGATCAAAACTTTCACTAAAGACAAAAATAATCCAAAACTGATAGATTTTTGGATTATTTTTGTCTTTATTTAAAATTTTAAGTTGTTTGGATCATTTTCTGTTTTTCTAATTTTTCTTGCCAAGACGAAATAGTAATACAAAAAAAATTGACACAAAAGGTTAAAACAATTTGAGTAATGACATAAATTACATTTAACTATATTTGTATATCGCTACTGTGTACATTATTATTGTGTCAAAAATAAATAACAAAACATCCACATATATCCATATTTGTATGAACAATCGAATAGGGCATGTTGGTTAAATATAAGAGGTCTCTAAATATAAATGCACATGGACGATATAGTTATCATATTAAGCACTACTCGAATACATAATCTTTTTTTCGCATATCTTTCGTACACTTTTATAAATTTCGATTATGAATTACCCAAAAATCAAAAAATGGAGAAATTGTCATTGAAGGCTATTTATTGTAAATTATCTAGTTGGCTCAAGGTTAATTAAGATATTCTCATCGGGGCCGGCAGTTGTTTAAATTAGTAATTTATTAAATAAATGAGTACAGTACAGTTTGGTTAATCAAAGGTCATAATCAATGATCTTGGTTTGTGTAATTGACTTAACTGGAGATAATGATTAAATATCCATCCACAGGCAATAGAAAATCAGGAGGCTCGACTAACAAAAAAACAAGGTCAACATAGAATGAGCTGGCCAATAACAAGCTCGAGCTTCCATGTTTAGGACCCCAGCTACCGAAAACAGAGTGATTCTAGGATCCGGAGATCTTGGAGGGGAAGAGTTTATATTAAATTCGAACGGTTGAAAAGACTCGTGGACGGCTTGGATGTGCCATGCATGGTGCACTACAGGAAGTGTCCTACGGGATATATTTCTGATTCCGTGGTTCTAACCCAAACCTTAGCCTTAGGGATGGTCTCTTTTAAGATTTTAGGTTCGATTCTCATTGGGGTCGTCTCACTCTCACAGCTGCGAGTGAAAAGATTGGGTAAGAAAATGTAGGGATTAATTTGGAATGCACGCATGTTGGTCCGAGACACTACGCATTAAAAAACAAGGAAAAAAAAAAAACCATAGCGGTGTTGGAATGAAGATCTTCATTATTAGAATGGTGGGTTTAATGAACAACTTGTCATATTTAACAATATTTTCTCCTCAACGAGGCTACCCTTTGCTACTTGCATAGCGCAAGACGTTGACATCCCAAACCTCCTCTAGCTCGTGCCCTTCAACGTGACGTTAGAGCCAACTTTATGCGTGTTGTCGGTAAAAATGTGAAGAAGAAGGTTACGTATATTCACAGAATTAAACTTTGTGGTGGGCTAGCTTTTTTCTGGTTAAAAGGAATAAAAGTCTAGTCCAAGTCTCTTGCAGCATTCAAATGAAAGCCATTAAGATATTATTCTTACGGTTCAAACCCGATCAATTCTTAGAAAGCAATCGTTTACATTATCAGTATAAAATATGAATTTGCCGAATGCAGTATGTGCCTAACCGAATAATCCTAGTGTAAAAAGATACAGTATTTTGGGTTGAAAGTCGAAACTGGGTGGGGGTGGCATCACCAGCTAGCTCCGCCCCTGTCAACTTCAATTCTAGTCAAGCAACGCAATGCGGATATTTTACCTCGAGGAAGTAGAGATGTAAGTAATACTCTATTTTGTTAAGAAAAACAAAGAGTACAAACTAAGAAAAGCAAACACAGGGGGGGCGGGGAATTACAAGAAAAAATCTCCAAAAGTTGAAGCCGATGTCTGTCGTTGATCGTCGCCGGGTTTGTAAGGCAACCATAGATTGGTGTTGGATAGTCTAAAAATGATCGATGAGGAGAATATGAGTTCTCTCTTACTGGGGGAGTCTTAACCACCGACTACCGGGGGAGGGGAAGGAAGAGAAATGGGGCGCCATGGGCTGCAAATCTAGAGAAGAAAGCTTTCTCGCTCTAGAAAGGTTAATGACAGTGTTCTTCCACAACACTAAATATTCTCGGGACTTCAACCTTGGGAATAAGATACAAGTGGGATCATTATTTAACCCTACTCACTTTTATTTCTCACAAGGATATTTGATAATTTGCAGCAAGATTTAGCTATTTTTATCCCACAAGAAATTTTCAAACTGCCTCACTCGCTTCAAATGCTTAGAAATTCCGAACGTTTCCTTTTTTTCGAGAGTTGATAGTAGGATGAATAAGGATATCATGAGTCGTTTACAAAAATATAGTCTTTGGGATCAATTATAAAGCAAAATTACTATCAGTGCAAATAGTTAACCTCTTAATTTAGTTATTTCATTGGAAGTAACAAATGAAATATTGCATATGAAACCATCTTTTGACAGCCTTAGGATTTAGTACAACCAAATATCTAAACCAAACCAAACCGAGCCTTATATGATGAAACGTATTTGATTGACAGACATGGCTAACCATCTCCAATTGCTCAAGATGATCTCCCTCACAGTAGCCATTCCAACCATCGTATGCGCATTCTGTACAGCATGCATATGCTTAATCCATGGAAGGCAGAGACACGGCACGGCCAGGCAGCAAAACTTCGATCCGACGGTAACACTGCAGCCATCCGACACTTCAATTTCGGGCTTAGACCAATCCACCATTGAATCATACACCAAAGTAGTTCTCGGTGAAAGCCGGCGTCTCCCCATGGGGCCTAATGACGGAACTTGCCCGATATGCTTGTCAGATTATCGCGCGGAAGAGGTTGTCAGATGTATACCGGAGTGCCAGCATTGCTTTCACGCTGGTTGCATCGATGCGTGGCTTAGATTGAACAATTCATGCCCAGTTTGCAGGAATTCCCCATCTCCTGCTCATGGTGTTCTGCAACCAGTTTGATTCTTGAGTGTTGTTAATGTTTGGAGTGTGCTTTCGTTTCTCTTAGGCAGACTAGTGGTTTTGAATTGCATTCGTTTGCGGATCAAAAAACAGAAAAGAACAAATTAGCAGGTTGAGTGGTGTACATAAAGCAAAATACCTTGTAAATGTAATTTTTTTGATATGATACGCAGTCACAGGGAAATACCGTGTTTGCAATAGCTCGACACATGGTATTATAGATTACAATTTTTAGATTATGCTGCAAATTTTAAGTTTTAGATCTAAGTGAAAGCGTATAAATATGTTTACCATACGTGAAAGCTAGTACTGCTTACTACAAAAAGTTGAAAATTACCTTTCAGAATACTTACAATTTCAAATCTATCTGAAAAGCACCACAAACCTAGCTTCTCTAGAATCAGATTTTAGACGCCTTTTAAATCTGTTAGACAAGAATTTTTTACAAACACTACCGATATTTAAAAGCTAAAATCTCAAAATCTACCTCTAGAGTTTTGTGAACATGCACACGGTACATAAGTGTAACATAACACCACCCTTGACATTCATATAGCTGATACTTGAAATCGAGGCATTGATAGTCTTTTCCTCAATCAAGCAGTTCAACAACCGTATCTTACAGAGTCACAAGTATATTGACAAATCTTGGAGCAACAGTCAAGATGTGTGCCACAGCAGACGAAATCTAATTTTGGGACACCTCAAATCAACATTCTGTTATTTTGCTCAAGTCGTGAGCAGTCACTGTAAATTGGAACTCAAAATGAACCACTTCCAAAGAGAGGCATACAAAGCCATGAAAATAATGATTTGGCTTCGAATTATTCATTTCTTGGCAAGCAGCTTCTTTGGAAGCATCTCCAAATGTGTGGTTTTGAGCAGGAAAAGCCTGGCAGCACGCTCTTGCAATGTACCCCCGCATTTCAGCCCGCATGATTGCAGCTCAGATTTCAACCTTTCCATGCCAAGAGCCTACAAACATACCAGAAAGTTGCCAAAATTATTAGTTGTCCATTCCGCGGAAAGTAGAGGTTCTATTGTCAGCTTCACGACACAACAGCCACAAGACATCAAAACTAATAATCTGGTGAAGTAAGAAAATTTGCGCCAAGTTCATCATTCATAATATTTGCTTTTCTACATGCCAGTAAAAAAAGAGGAGCAGGAGCACGTCATCAAAGAAACACAGTATGGTTCAAGAACAAAGTCCTGTTTCAACTACCAATTATGATATTGTTCCTAATCCACTGCAACCGACAGCTTGCAAGGAAAAAAAGACCAGCGCTTGTTTAAGGAAAAAAAGCTAATATCAAAGTTGCAACCAGATAACTTGACAGCAAACATGTATGAATGCAACTCATGTTGAAGACTGCAAGGCTTTATTTGCTACTCCCGGGCCACAGCTCACTTGAACTTTTCAGGGAAGGAAGAATTTCCAGCAGAAACGAACATATGCACTTGCAACAGCCAAATCCAAAGAAAATAACACGCTCCCTCCATGACTGAATAACCAAATTTTAATTTTCGCACAAATTGTCGTCTTATTGGCACATACAAATCAGTTTTCTTTTCCTACAACAGATAAACCAGAAATGAATTTCCACATGAAACTCTTCACAACTGACAGCTTATGGTGCAACAGAGGGACAACTAATCATGAAAATGGCTTGGTTTTGCCCAAAGATTCGAAAAACATAGGTCTGATAATAGGTTGAAGCATCTACTCAACAAATTAGATATATCCACAAGAAACATATCGCAACTTGGGAAGTGTCATATAGATGGCAGACAAACACTAATCCTACCAATTTTAAAGTGAATCCGATATCCATCGAAATTTAGACCTACCTACCAAGGAGAGTATTTTTCAGAACTTATTCTTGAACCTGTGCAAAGGCCAAGTCAACAGTACATGCTTTTGCTATTCATACAGTGAAATAAAAGGAAATAAAAAGCATGGAGAGCATTCAGACAATGATTTTACATTCAACAAGAGCTTTCTAAACATGCACCCACAGAAAACAATAAAAGTAAAAACATTTATTTAGGCAAAGTCACATAAGGACATAAACGTGTGCCCTGTGGTTACACTAGAAGAGCTGAAGGGTGTGTTTGTTTCCCAAAACAAGCCTTGAAAAGAAAAGTTTGAAAATAATGGCATGGGAAGATGATCAAAAGCTTGGACGCTGAATGCACTTCTCCCTGAACAAGTGTTTCCGCCAAACATGCTTCCACAAAGACTTCAACAGCAAGAGAAATAAGTTGGAACTTGCAATTCACAAAAAATATATAAAAGAGTTGGAAATCATACCATTTTGTTTTTAAAAGAAGAAAAATATATAAAAATAACCCATGGACGGGGCTGAAAAAAAATCCCACCAAAAATATTATCGGTGAAAGAACAGCAAATCATGTTTGAATGAATGTAGTCATGGGCAAATCTATATGCCTAGAGAGTTCCCTCAAAGAGGGGACAAACCCTTGATGAACGAGGTTAAAACAAGATGTTAGTTGCAAGACTCAAAACACTTCTACAGAGAAAAGAAAAGAAGAAAGATTAAGATTAAAGAGAGCCCACCTTATATAATAGACTAAATAGTACATTCTTAAAGATATCAAGTTCTAATATTTTGGAAGATGAATATTATTGGCATTTGTAGTAATACAAATAGTAGACTGCATAATGTATTCGGAATAAATCTTACCGAAGTGACAGACATTTCAGAAAATATGGAATAAGAACTCCAAATTAGAGCACTTAAAAGGAACGTACTTGCCACCAATACACAAAAACCATAGCCTGGAGAAAAAAATGGTTATCAAGATCGTACCTCCAACTCGGCTGCCGAATTAAACTCATCGTAATTTAGTGGCTTCACAACATCTGAGACATCCGTGCTCGTCACCACACTTTCTTCATGAACGGCTCTTTCAGATACTAATTTTAGACCAGCCTCTGCATCACTTGTTCCACATTCCAAAGCTCCCCCATCTTCAGAGCTAGAATTTTTCAGACCAACTGTGTCTTCCAGATTACCAGACTCGGGTCCATTGGATTCTTGCTTCTCAGCCTTAAAGGCTTCAGTCCCAGACACAGCTGCCTCCTCTGTAAAAGATGTATCTACATTCGCCACCATCATTTCTCCCTGAGTCTCTAAAATTGGTTCGCTAGCACCATTGCTTTCACAGCCAGCCATGACTGCATCAGAATTGTCAACAAAAAATGAACTCCTTACAGCAGAATCCTCTCCCTCAGAACCACTCTCAGAAGAACCTCCAACAGAAGGTTCTCCATCCAGTTTCCGGCCAGTAACAGAGTCCAGACTACCCTCAGCTTCCTTACTTGAGCCCAAATGGTTATCACCATCTAAAATAACAGATTTCTCATTCACCTCCTCTTCATTGTCGTCACTGTCATCCTCATCTGAATCATCACTGCCACCAACTGTTCTCTTCCCCATCCTATCAAAATGAACCGATAAAAAAAATCAGAAATGAAAAAAAACATATGCAAGATCCCCAGGTTAGACAGTTGGGCATGTTCTGATAATATATTGCGGCTTCAATTCTGTTTATAGTAAATAACATTCAAAACAAAAGGGATAGCTTAATTAAGCAGCAAAAGAGCTATTGGGATCCTTTGCTGCTCCTACACGGTTAGTCCAAGGTTCTGCTTGGATACATGTGGACATCAAACAAAGAGATTCGATGTTCAATTCCTATGACTATAAAGAAGGTTCATAATAGATGCCTTGTGAAAGTAAAGCAGAAGATGGATTGGAGGTCAAATGAACGTACAATGTTGGCGTGCTCGTATGACTACTATCCTGCATTGAAATACTTTCAATGGTAAATGGTTACTACCAATCTATTTTCGTAAATCCACAAAGTCAATCTTGAAATCCATCAGTAAGCTATCAAATATGAGTTTGAGCTACTCTCATCGAACAACAATGACATATCCTTATCTACATATCGAAAAAGCCAAAAAATTTCATTTGTGTTTCCTCTCTTGTCAAGAACTATTGTCATATTTGTTCTAGAACCAAAGAAGACAAAACTACCTAGATGACCTTTCCTTAACCTATGTATCTATACCATCAATGACTATTATAAAGGGAACACCCCTTTGTGGGGTGAAGGTGAGTTTGAGGCTGGCTCACATGTTTATTTCCTAAACCACCCCTTTTAACTGCCAAAAAAATAAACTGCTCAAGGACAAAAAAATAAACTGCTTTCTTCTCCCCTCTTCTCTACTTCCTCAAATCAAATTTTGCTAGAGATTAATCTCAATTGCAGATTTCCTCTTTTCCTCTTTTGTGTAATAAGTTTTGCACAAGCATTGCACACCCCCGGGCATCTAGTAATTAAATATTTGCATCGGTCTCACCCTTTGAGGAGAACCCGGATAGTCATAAGTTGTAACTTCCCCACATGTACAAGTATTATCAAGTCTCTTCAGATACTATTAGCTACCCACATAACAAATTAACAACCATAGAAACCTAAACCAAGAACAAAAAGAATTGAAGTGCTTTACCATATCTTAAACCTCTTGGCATCGGAACCCCCCACTCCACCAGCCGCGAGCTTCCTCTTCGAACTCCCAACCGCTTCCCTCACCGCCTTCTCAACCGCCTCCATACACCTCGCCGACTCCTCCCTATACTTCTCCACGTACTTCTCCGCTTCCCCAACCACTCCCGCCTTCTTCCCCGCCGCCTTAGCCTTCTTCTTGATGAACTCCTCCGCGACCTTCTCCAACCTCCTCTCCTCCGCCTCGGCCTTCCACTCCTCCAGCTTCTTCTCCGCGTTCACGTGCCTCAGCCGCCGCCCGCTCATGTCACGGCACGCGTCGAAGTTGTTGGTCTTCTTCTGGCCGGCCTTGGTGGCGGCGCCGCGGAGGAGGGAGCCGAACCCGCCCTTGCCACCGCGGAGGCGGAGGAGGAGGTGGAGCGTCGGGTGGGGCCCGCCGTCGGAGTGGTGGAGGAGGAGGGACGAGGAGTCTTCGTCGAGTTGTTTGGTGCCGGTTAGTAGTCGCTGTTGGGAAATCGGAACGCCAGTGAGGTGGCGGATTTGGTTCTTGACGGAGAGGAGTGGGATCGATGGGGATGGGAAATTTAGGGCTCGGTGTTTGCCGTCTAGGAGTTTGACGTAGATTTGGTACGTCTCCTCCATGATCTCGAGTTATAAAATTTCTCCCTTTCGATCGATGAAGATGTATTCGTCTCTCGCTCGATCTGAATTACAGTACTTAACAAGGATCGGAACAGGAGAGAGAGAGGTGAAGAGGAGAAATTATTTACTCCTACAATTGGTCAGATATATATAAGCCCTAGAATCTAAGTGGTTAGAGCATCTCCAGGAGCCTCAAGGAAATTCTAGCCAAAATGCTTAGGAAGAGTCCAATTAGCTAGCCAGTTAACATATGGGTACCCAATAGCCTAGGCTTTTGAAGTTATCCAAACTCCATCTGTACCAGATTTCAACCCTTCTCTCTCTCCCCGATATTTTCTGCAAACCCAGAAGGGCCAGAACCTAGAAACCAAAAATGCACAAAAACAAAATCCATCTCTATCTCTCCGAAATCTGCAAACCCACCTGATCTCCACCACCGTCGCCCTCCTCCTCCACTCCGTTCATGTCGGATCTTCGCCAGCATCATCCTCAAGTAGTCGATTCTAGCTCCACCACCGCTTAATCGACGACGACGGCAGCCGGCTTCCATGAAGATGACGACGTATTTAGCTTTGGTATGGCTTTTTTCCCTTTTGGATCTGAGAATGAATGGTGTGCAAGAGCCGGGAGATGGGAAAGCAAGAGAGAGAGAGACGAAGTCAGAGGAAGTCAGAGCAAGCGAGCTCTGAAACCTCGCTGGACCGAGCGAGCTACAGTAGCTTCCCTTCAAAGTGCCGAGGTTGGAGCGAGCCTCCTGGGTCCGGGATTTCATGGTTTTCTCGCCATTTTTGTCCAATTTTTCTCTGGAGCGAGGCTCCTGGAGATGCTCTTACCCGTTACCCTATCAATCGGATCGGAACGGGCTCGGGTCAGCCATATAGCAACAAAAATGATGTACTGTTTTGGCTAAATAATTGAGCCAAATTATTATATTATTATCCTTATTTAATTTTTTTCTGCATGTACTCCTTCCGTCCCGATTTGTTTGTTCATTTTCACTATTTGGGACCTCCTACAAAACTGTCTATATGTTTTAATTTATAATATTTTTTATATGCAATATGGATCTTGTTTGATAGATCTCAATTAAATATAAAATATGATGTTTTCGAAACTATGTAAATCATTATTCGGATAAATAAGCCAAAGTGGCTTATTTTTTGTCCTTATTCAAATTTTTTTTGCATTTTGTGGCTTATTGTCAATTTTTTGGGGATTATTGCTTCGTTATGACAAGAGGAATCTAAAAAGTAAAAATTTTTTGGTCGAAATCCATTTTTTTTGAATTTCGACGAAAATTGGCGAGAAAGCCACTTTTTTCGTCTTTATTCAAAAAAATCTGGATTTCGACCAAAATTTTTTACTTTTTAGATTTCTCTCGTCGTAACGAAGCAATAATCCCCAAAAAAATTGACAATAAGCCACAAATTGCAAAAAAAAATTGAATAAAGACAAAAAAAATTTGGCGGGAAAGCCACTTTGGCTTTAATAGCCGAACAACCCCTTAATTTTGCGTCGATTTTTTTGTGAATTATTGGTTCGTCTCGATAAAAGAAATCCAAAAAATAAAAAAATATCAGCTAAACTAAATATTTTTTAATAAAAACAAAAGTAGTATAAAAAAAATATGTCTATTTTGCATTATTTTTGTCTTTAGTGAATTTTTTAAAGATTTGGATACTAATTTTTTATTTTTTAGATTCTTCTTGTGAGTACGAACAAATAATCTACACAAAATCGACGTAAAACATAGATGCAGAAAAAAATTTGAAATAAGCAAAAATAATAATATAGCTCAATTATTTAGCCAAAACACCTAAATCAACAATTATCAATAGAGTTTTTTTAAAGCAATTTATCAATAGTGCTATGAAAGTGCAAAGTGCAATTTGATCACTTTCATGACATGTTTGTTTTGGTGATGATGGAGAAATTTTCTCCTTTACTTTTTTGATTTCCTCAAAGCCTCCTAATTTTATAAGGAAATAGTTTAAACGCAACAAACATATGATCATATTGTTTTTAAATAAAGTGTGTACATAAATCATCTCATTGGACGATTAATTAGCATGAATAAATGAACCATCTCACGAAGAATATATCTAAATCATTGTCTAATTAGATGATGAACAAGTGAAAGTTGAAGCAAAGACAAAAGTTACTTTTATTTTGTTGTGCTACTTAATTAATTTGATAAATCAAAAGATTTTGATAGTTGTTTTCAGTTTGTTTTTGCTTGAAATTTTTATTTTTTTTTGAAGTCCACAACGACGCAATTATCATGGGCATACTCTACTACTGAGCTAATAGCCCGCCATACGAGTCCCCACTCTGGCCCGCTATGCCAAAAGCTAGAGAAACCCCATCCCTCTCTTTCATTTTTTTCACCGAAGATCCTTATTTTCCCTAAAGGTCATTCTGTTTTTGTTTTGGACAAGTAAAATTCAATAGTTTGTGTTTTAAAATAAAATTATTTACCTTAATGAGGAAAACTAAATGTTAAAAGTTACAGTAAAACGAGTCCGGATCCGGATACACAGTAATAAAACCCGAAACAGTTCCGTTTATCTGACAAAAACACGAATCCCAGGAATCGCCACGATTGTCTTTACCTTGCAGAAGTGAACAACTCCACCTCCCTCCCTCTCCCTCTCTCTCTCTCTCTCTCTCTGCGCAAATTGCACCATCAAATCAGCAGTAGAAACTGGTAGATGCAGAAACCAGCCGATGAAGAACAATAACAATACAGGGGATAAGGGCCGGACATTTCCGGTGGACCCGAACCTCCCAAGATGGGCCTGCCAGAACTGTCGCAACAATCTCTGCATCGTCGGCGTCGATTCTTACGCTGACAAGTTCCTCAACGACTCCTCCTCTCGCTCCGGTCTCTCTCTCTCTCTCTCTCCCCCCCTTCTCTCTCTCTAGATTTCAATACATATATGACATGTATATAAGATTCCAATTGTTAATTGATTAATTCGACGTTTTGCCTGCCCCTTCTCGATAATGGAGTCCAATTCGTTTCGTGCTGGCATAAAGTTGTATGAAAGAGTTGTCTTTAGGTTTTCAAATTGACTGACTGCTCAAACATGCTTGAGTTTGCACATGAGCTGAATTAAGTAAGTGGTTTTATCCTCAACGTGATTGTTTGTCCTCTGGCTGCTTGCTTTCCTGCATATATATGCGCATATCTATAGACGTGTAAGAGTAGGGAATTTGTCTTAACTTTCTAGTTCCCACTTTTGATTTTATATCAAGAAAGCTTTTTTACTTTTGGGCAAGTTTAGAGCCTTTTTTGTACTAAAATCGTTCAGTCTGAGTTACATGCATGCAAACACGGATCAAGAATTTCAAGTTTGGGGTGCAGATTTGTATAATTTGAATTTTGGGGTGAGAACCCTTATAATATCACGGTTTTGTTACCAATTGTTGGTATTACATAGGGATTTTAGTTGTTTTTGGAGGTGCGATTGGCCTGACTCCCAGGATCCAGCACTGCATGCAGATTTAGATTTGAGTTCTTGCACAAGCTGGGTTTCCATTTATAAGTTTGTCCCCTCATTGCATTTGGATGACTTTTTGTTTGGTGGTTTTGTCGGATGCGAGTATTCTTCCATCTGTGAAGCTTTATTTCACCTGTTATCAAGGCATGATTACGATGTTAGAGAAATAGATATTGCTTTTATTGTCCAACTTCAATTACCAATTGGAGATTAAAACCTTATCTCCAAAAAAGTCAGTTCTTCTTCTCTGGGGTTGGTACAGAGCTGAAAACTGCTATCTTAAATATCCTCCCTATCCCTGAGGGATCTTTTCCAGTCAAGTATCTTGGAGTGCCTCTTATATCCACCAGATTGAGGTATGAGGATTGTGTCATCCTCAAAGAAAGAACCCAACAACGAATAGAGAGCTGGTCTAATAAAACTCTTTCATTTGTGGACGAGCTTTGTTTATTCAGTCAGTTCTCTTCAGCATGTAAACATACTAGTGCTCTTTGTTCATTCTTCCCCAGAAAATCTTAAAGGAAGTGGAGGCATTACTGAGGGATTTTCTTTGGTCTGGTCTAGTACTTAAAAAAAACTGGGGCAAAAGTGAAGTGGTTGGAAGTCTGTACCCCGAAATCTGAAGGAGGACTAGGTTTCAAGTCCTTGAAGTTATGGAACAAGACTACAATGCTGAGACACCTGTGGGCCTTGAGCAAAAAGGAGGAAACTCTTTGGGTCCAATGGATTCATAGTTACATTATTAAAAGCCGCAATTTCTGGCATATGCCTATCCCAAATGATTGTTCTTGGACAGTTAGAAAACTGATGAAACTAAGGAATTTGGGGCAGAACTTTGTTAAACATTCTATCAGAAACGGGCAAGCCACCTTCATTTGGCTTGATAATTGGCATCCAAATGGTCCCCTGACTCCCCTCTACAAACTCTTCGATGACAGGTCTTTATCTAGACTTGGTTCCTCTTTATATGATAAAGCTAGTTCTTATATTGTAAATGGTGAGTGGCACTGGCCTAGGGCCAGAAACAGGACAATTCAGCAAATTCAAGCCTCAACCCCTACTTTAACTTTGGGGGATGGAGATGATCTGATTACTTGGTCCATCTCTTCTACTGGTCTTTACTCTACTAAACATACATGGGAAGCTATAAGGAACAAAAGCCCAAAGGTACGATGGTCTTCCTTTGTCTGGTATTCCCAAAATGTTCCAAAATGGGCTTTTATTCTTTGGGTTGCTTGCCTTAAGAGGCTTGCTACTAGAGACAGGCTCAAGAGGTGGGGTATGCAAATTGATTCCCTCTGCATTATCTGCTCTCAGACTGAGGAATCTGCCGCTCATCTTTTCTTTGACTGCCATTTTTCTAGGCAGATTTGAGAGTCTATTCTTAACAAGTTTCAGATTCATAGGCCAGCTAGTAAATGGGAGGATGAATTGGACTGGGCTCTCAATTTCAGTAAAGGGACAACTTTTCGGGCTCTTACATTCAAGCTAGCTTTTGCCGCTGGGGTGTACTTTATTTGGCTCGAAAGGAACTCACGAGTGTTTGGTGGGGGCTCTAAGAGTCCAAATGAAATCTTTGCCTGCATACAAGAAAATCTGAGGCCTAGAATCTATACATGGAGGAATATCCCCAACACAGTTGAGAACCAAAGTATTTGTAATCTTTGGCAAATCTCTTCTAAAATGTTGGGGAATTCTGTCCCTTAGGGGTTTTGACGTTTAGTAGTTTGTTGTAGGCTTTCTTTGTAAAGTTTGATTGTAATGGGGGGTTTTCCTCCCCTGAGTTTTTGCTTGGTTGGCTATAAAATGCATCATTTACCAAACAAACAAAAAAAACCATGCAGGAATGCAGGGTTCTTCAATGCACGGTGGTGGCAGTGTGCTGGCGTCAACACGGATGGACCAGTCCTTTGTTGTATTGCCAAAGCAAAGAAATCAAGTGCCTGGGGTGCCTCCTCGTCTGCGTGCTGGAGGGTTGCCGCCTGAGACAAGCCAGTCTGGGAAAACAATGGAGGAGTCGTTTGTGGTGCTGCCTCCGCCGGCAGCTTCGGTCTACAAGAGTGACTCTATATCTGATGGAGGGGGGGCTCAATCGCCATCGTCTGAGGGTACAACTGGTGCTCCCATACAGCTAAACAAATCTGGGTTTCACACAACGATAACTGTCCTAAAGCGTGCATTTGATATTGCCACAACTCAGACGCAGGTATGAAGTAGTATTACCTTCTTCATGCCAAACAAACTTCAAAGCAGTAATAGAATTGCCTTGAAAATTTGTTTCTTTCAGAATTTACTCTTGTATTATTGATGTCTATTTGTTTACATTTGCTTTTAGGTTGAAGAGTTGGTGCCTAAGATTTTGACATATGATTTTTTTTTACCTATTAGGTTGAGCAACCTTTATGCCTGGAGTGCATGAGGGTGCTATCTGATAAACTTGATAAGGAGGTTGAGGATGTGAACAGAGACATCAAAGCATATGAAGCCTGTCTGCGGCGCTTGGAGGGGGAGTCTCGAAATGTTCTTAGCGAGGCTGATTTTCTCAAGGAGAAACTCAAGGTGCATTGATCTATTGGTAATCAGTGCCATGCAGAAAACACGTTGTGGGGTTTCCTGTCCATAAAATAAATTGTCAAATGAATTAGCCGATGATTATTTGTCTTTAACTCTTTTAGACGAATGGACAGCCTTTTTTTTAATTCAGAGAGGATGATTTCCCAAAATCTGGGGGATGAGTGGACGTGTTGGAGTGTTACTTTTTGGAAGTATTTATATATCAATTGCATGACCACTTCTAGGCAGTGTTTTTGGATCGTGAGTGATACGCAATGATCACTGTAGCTGCTGTGATGTCATAAACCAATTTTAGGTTTCTTTATGGTGTTGCTTTTATTGATTTATTTTCTGCCCCTCCGTGTTATGATTGCTCTGAACAGAAAAGCAAGTGTCCACAAAATATGTGAAAAATCCATACTTATGGTACAATATTGGCAACACTATGGTTGACTTTGATCTTATTGGCTTAACTGCACTAAAACACCTATGTGTTATCTTTGCACAATCTTGTGGGTGATAAGTGGTTTATGGAATGTTTGGGGCAGGTCACGCATGCATTTTTGTGTATTTTCTTCTGGATATGCCTATCACTTGGTACTTGAACTTTTAATTAGAAAAGGTGCATTTTGGGGTTCAAGATATTCATATAGTCTCCTTGGTTGCTATTTCAGATTGAAGAAGAAGAACAAAAACTTGAAGCAGCTATTGAAGAAACAGAAAAGCAATGTGCTCAAGTGACTGCAGAACTGAAGGAATTAGAGTTAAAATCTAGCCGCTTTAAAGAGTTGGAAGAGCGGTGAGTTTCTTCTTCTCATAAAATTGTTCAGTAAAGTGGCCTCAATATTTGGCTTTTGATGAAATGATAATTTATTTGACGAAGTTTAAACAATACATATACTTGTGTGTGTATGTGTGTGTTAATATGTATATATACACACACACATATAGGCACATATATAATCCTACACACCAAAATCCTTGGTTAATAAATTTTCCCTTTCGTTCATGTGTGTCAGGTATTGGCATGAGTTCAATAATTTTCAGTTTCAGTTAATTTCTCATCAGGTGTGTTCTGTTAACCCTCTTCTTTAGTTTCCTTCGTGGTTATTACTAATTGCCCTAATACACTATCCTGGAGTTTGAAGTTTTGTCAATTGGGGATATTTTTGCTTGTTGAGTGACTGCCACAATACATAGTTGTCAATTGTCATATATTGGATTTTTGCTAATCCCCTGGTGTGCCAACTAAGGTAGTGCAGTGAACCTTTTATTGTTGAAGCAGAAGATTGGTTTTGTTTTGTCCTCTTTTCTGTGTGCTTGGGTGTTTGTATTTGGGGAAGGTGATGATTTTACTGCACAGCAATTATGAATATTTTGTGATAAATTTCCATTTGAGAATCTTTTTCGTGTTGTGCATGAGGTAAATATTACTACCACCCACATTATACTTTGACATGTTAAGCCTAGGCACCCCTCATTCTCATCCATCAACCAATCTGACTATCTACAGTGGGTTTGTTTCTTCTGAACTTTAAATGTGGAGTAAGTATCTCTCTGCTTTTAATTGAAAATGTTTTCTGACTTTTCAACACATCTCTTTGGCTTGTTAACTTGGTTTTTCGTTAAACAGGAAGAGAGGGATGCAATTTTGGCCAAAATTGAAGTTTCACAAGCACATTTAGAGTTGTTGAAGCGCACTAATGTGCTCAATGATGCCTTCCCTATATGGCATGATGG
The DNA here is from genome assembly GCA_018127125.1 of Rhododendron griersonianum. Classification (NCBI taxonomy): domain Eukaryota; kingdom Viridiplantae; phylum Streptophyta; class Magnoliopsida; order Ericales; family Ericaceae; genus Rhododendron; species Rhododendron griersonianum. The sequence continues at coordinate 699,123 of CM030794.1, forward strand.
AGATTTTGGAACAATCAACAACTTCCGTTTGGGAAGACTTCCTAAGATTCCGGTACGAAAGTAGGGAACTTAATTAGAAAGTGTCCTTGGATGGGTCAATTTAGATGTCTCTACCAGTGCTTGTGCACCTAACAAATGGAAGTGTTAGGAATCAGGAATGGATGTTTTTTGACTCATTTGGATATTCTTTTTATTTCTCAGATACTTTGGATTCATTTAAGATTCAAATGTCTGTCTTTCTTTATGCGATGTGTTTATGCAAGTAAGGGACATTGGGTCTCATGTAGTAAAAATAGTTGAAGCAGTTAACTAGGGGAAGTTGCGATGGCGAGTGCTGCAGACATGCAGTGTTCTGGTAGACATGATAAAGTACCTAAGTCTGGCAATCATTTGTGTTGATTTGTGAAATCCTCATTATGCGTTTATTCCCAAGAAGCCGATAAGTCATTCACCATTCCTATCCCACTTCTCCAATTAATTATTTGGGATGAACTCATTGTGTATCTCTTTGTCTTTGTTGCTATCTTTCTAACAGCATGTACCATGTTTTGGAAATGCTTAGGTTGAATGGGATGAGATAAATGCCGCTTGGGGCCAAGCATGTCTTCTTCTCCACACAATGGCTCAATATTTTCGGCCAAAATTCCCGTATCCTTTTTTCTTGGAGAGGTTCTTCTTCGCTGTGTTTCTCTCAGTGAATTGAATTGAATTTCCTTCTGTTGGTAGCTCCTTGTGTGAACAAGTGGCTCTTGACAGAGCTCAATGGAGAAAAAGGATTCATGTAGCCAACCCCAAGTGATTGGGACATAAGGCTCGGATTGGTTTGGTTTGGTTTGGTAGCTCCTTCAGGCAACTGAATAGAGAATTGTATATTTGTTCAACTTTGTATGCCATGAGCGACCTAGGTGAATTGCACTTCGAAAAGTTAGATTGAAATAAACTAGTTGGAGAGTATGTGTAAAGTGTGTGATGTCTCCATTGTCGTCTAAAAACATCTTTCTGTTAGATTGCTGGAACTATGTTGGGTTTACTAGTTATGAAATAGAGTGAGACCTTAACTTGGGTTTTTAAGAGGTATGCATTGCCAATTTTTCTATTTCTTCTATAAGCTGCGTGACTATACTTTATGCTGAAACTTCCTTCAAAAGCTTGGCTAAAGTTTCCTACTGGTCGTAAGAAGCTTTATGTGGAATATAAGTTTGCCTAGTAGGTACAACTGTGGGTATTGAATTATGAACTGCCTAGAAAGAATGAACTCTGTAATTTCTTTTTTCTTTTTCTTTCTCTTTAATCCCTTTGATGTCAAGATGAATGCTTCTCGTTGCATTTGTAACTGGAAAAGGTTGCTAGGAAATTGCCTGTTGAAATTTTTGTCCTTGTCCCCTTGGATTAATGTTTTGGGAAAAGTTTCTTCTTATTTTTGTCATGTTGAATAGAACCTAGGAATGCTTATTGATGTGAAGCCAAATCTGTCCACATCATTCTATCAAACGTAATCTGTATTGATTGGCTTGTGTTACATACTTAATTAACTGGCATTCAGATATCGCATAAAAATTCTTCCTATGGGGAGCTATCCTCGAATCATGGACAGCGGCAACAACACCTATGAACTGTATGTACACACTTCATTTGCCTATTGGAATCCACTCAGAACTTGAATGTAGAAGCAGCTTGGATTTGAATTAAGCACTAGTACTTAGCAGTACATGGTGCAGGAAGCGTACTGTGTATTTCTGGAGTCTGAATTGGATATTTGGCCCACTTATTCTCTTCAATTCTCATGTTTTTCTATTGCCTGTGGAATTATCTGATGCAAGTTTTCTTAGGTTTGGTCCGGTGAACTTGTTTTGGAGCACTCGCTACGACAAAGCAATGACATTGTTCTTGACTTGTCTTAAGGAGTTTGCCCAGTTTGCAAATTTCAAGGACAAGGAAAACAACATACCGCCTGAGAAATGTTTCAAGCTGCCTTTTAAGTAAGTCATTCTGTATTTCTGTGTGCCTGAAAATTTATTAACATCACTGGTGAATATGTTTGTGTATGCCTTAGCCAAGATCGTAAGACTGCTAAACTCTAGTTATTTCTGCACATGAATGTTTCCTTGTTTTGGCTTTTGGAAAATTCTAGTAGTTGATAACAGTTACATCTGTTGTGCCGATTCCAGAAGAATAAAAAAACAGTTTCATCTGTATAAACAAAAATGACAGACGGAAAGAAACATAGACTGATGAAACAGTTCTTTTTTTTTTTTGCTGGCCACTTAACAGCGTGATTTCTTACAGGATTGAGAATGACAGAGTGGAAAGCTACTCTATCACACAGAGCTTCAACAAGCAGGAGAATTGGACTAAAGCTCTCAAGTACACACTCTGCAATCTGAAATGGGCTCTATACTGGTTTGTCGGGAACACAAATTTCCAGCCTCTTTCGTCAACAGTTTCCTCGCACGATGTTCCACCCGCCAGATCTGTGTACTCAACACGCACTTCCGACTCTAAGCCTGAACCTCGAAGTTTGTTAAACCAATAATACGAAAGTACCTTTTAAGCAACTTACTAAATTGTAATTAGAAGTACTCGTGCTTGGTGCTTAAACGATTTGTCCAGTTGTGTATCAAATTACATTGCCGGATCCTTCAAATATTCGATGAAATGTAAGTTTATTGTGCCCTGGCGAATACACAATTAGATAGGTATACATCTGCAACTGCATCAAGCTTGCATCTTCGGTAAAATCAGATCATACGATCCATCAAAGATCTCACTCCTCCCTGAGAAATGTGGGGTGTCCGGTAAGGAAAATGCTTTGCACACGGATCTGTGTTAGAAGCCCTTTGATGTGTGTGAATCTCATGTGCATATTTTTGTCCCTAGCACTGCTAGTCAGCAATATGTGTCCAGTTGACAAAACTTTGACTGCAACATGCTTGCGACCAAAGATTGTATTCCTGGGTGCCTAGCCCCAAGCATAGGGCTCTCAAGTCGCTTGCAGAATAACTCGGTAAGTCCGAGGTCGAACCACAGAGAACGGTTTTATTGGAGTGAAAAAAACTTTATCGGGCTATATGGTGGTTTGTAGCTGTAGGTAGCCAACCCTTGATTTTTGGTGATTGTTTTGGTGAATTCCAGATTAAACTAAAATTATGGTTGCAAGTATTAAAATGATAGGCTAGGGCCAAGGGTTTACACTACCTATAACCTAAATAATTCAATATTCTCACTAATTTACACAATCGAGTCCCACTGGTATTTTGTGTGCTCGACCGGAAGATTATGCTAAGTGCAATTGAATTCCTTTATTGAGTTGGTCAAACCCTCAAAAGGACAGCGACCCAATATTATGCGTGCCAGAATTGACTGTCGACACATAAGCAAAGGCTTAACACTTTTGAGTTTTGAATTGATTAAAGGAGAAATTCGATCACACATTCACATATATACAATTGATTTTAACGATGAGAATTATCGAATTACTTAGGCCATAGGATGGTATTCACCCCAGGGCCGAGCCTATAACGACTACCCCTCCATTGACAAAGGACTTGCCAAGGAAAGGTTAAAAACTACTAAAAACATAATTAATTATTTCTAGGTGATTATGGAAGATCGATACTAGTGCATATCAAAAAGATGTTTACAGTGGAGTAGACCAAAGGTTCTCCACTCTCAACCTTTAAGGGATTTGCACTATTATTAACCTTAGACCAAAGTTTGATGTGAGAAACAGCCGAGTAGTTTGCGAATACTCACAACCAAACCTCAATCTTTACTTTTTAAGAATTTAAACTAAGAACTAAACAGCCTAACAACTTGGAAAGAAATCGAAAGGAAAATTATAAAACTACAATCTTATTCCAGGTAACAAATATTACAACTTTAAGGCAGGAGAAGAGAGAAGAACAAAGGCAAGCTATCTTTACCAGAAGCTAGAGAGAGAGGCTCTGCCTTCTCTCTAAAAATCCTCTCCTACAGCTCCTCTCTCTCTCTCTCTCTCTCTCTCTCTCTCTCTCTCTCTCTCTCATCAATAGCCGTTCGGGGGGAGGCTGCCGCCTCCTCCCCACCACTCCTCCCGTAAATCCAAATCTAGGTTTTCCCTTTTGTTCCCAATCTGCGCAACCCACTCCTCCGCCATCCGTATGGGCTCGTTCGATCTCCAGTCATCGTCGCCGTACGGCCGCAGTCCTCTTTTCGTTTTCTGATCAGGCCCGCTCTTCTATCGGCGAGCCGCCGTAGGCTACCGCCGCCCCTTGCCGCAGCCGCCCCCTGTCACAGCCGCCGCCCCTGCCGCCTGCCGATGGTGGATCCTCGACTGCATCTGGTTCTAGTTACAGTGCAGTAGATGCAGAGAGTTGTCTACTTAGTCTTCTTAGTTTCTCTATGTCTGTGCTTTTCTTTTGCATGTGGCAGTATTCCCGCTGCCGTCGGGTCTCTCTTTGGGGCCCCGACTTCTGTTTCTGTTTTTTTTTTGTTGTGATTTGGTGTTCTTACCTTTTGCATGTGTGCGTGGTAGCCGTGTGCGACCCGATCAATCCCCCCTATCTTCTATTTGGTTCCGATCGGTCCCCCCGGTGAAGTTTTCCCCTTCCCGTCCCGATCGGTCCTATTCCTGTCTTCTGTTGGATTCGATCGGTCCCCCCGGTGAAGTTTTCCCCTTCCCGTCCCGATCAGTCCTTTTTCTTGTTCTCTGTTGGGATCCAATCGGTCCCCCCGGTGAAGTTTCCCCCTTCCCGTCCCGATCGGTCCTTTCCCCTGTTCCCGGGTCTGTTGATTGTAGTCACCGGTTATGTTTCACCTCACTCATGCACTTCCTTTAGTGGTTTCATCTGTTTTGGCCCGTCGTTTAATGGGCGCGTTCCGTTTAGCTTTTGGTTGCGGTTTGGTTTGAGACGGCTTCAGTGTCGAATGGTTGGGTTATTGCGGCTAGTTGAATAATTGCTTGCTTTCTGGAGGATGGTTGGGTTATTGCGGCGTTGAATGGTTACTTGCTTATTGGAGTCTACTGATCTATACCTTTGGTTATGGAGGTTTATTGCTGCGTTTGTTCTTTTTTTCTTTCATTTCTGTGATTCAACTGTTGTAATATTTCTTATTTCCCTTTTCCTTGTATTATCATGCTTTATATAAATGAAGTTCTCTTTTATGTCAAAAAAAAAAAAAAAAAGGCAGGAGAAGAGAGGGAGAGTAATTTTAGAGAGAGGAGACTCTCGCAATAATACTGAAAGAAATATCTGACAACTATCTATCTTTCCGCTTTTTGGAATTTTGCTCTCAACTACTGATTTCTTTACTACCCGGCTTCTAACTAACTTTTTTTTTCATTTGGCTGGATGCCCATATATATACAAAGCTGAGAGAGTGAGTCGGCTGAGAGTTGAAGCAAAATGATCCAGTGTGGCGCACACGTGAGACTTTGAGAAATGAATTAACGGCTGAGATCAAAGCCATACACGATCATACGCTCCAGGTGCAAACACATGGCATTGAAAATTGAATTCTCATCCTTGCCGAATTAAAAGCTTTGTCTCCTGATAATTGCATTTGTTCCGTGTGAGAGTTGAGAGCTGGACAAGAGAATTATCCAGTGTGGTGTGCACATGGCAATGTGACAAATAAATGAACGGTTGAGATCAATGCCAGACATGATCAAACGGTACGGGAGCCGACACATGGCATGGGGAGTTAAAATCCTTCGATTGTTGTGCTGATTTTTCCAGAGGCATTACACCAGTGGGTTCCTCGGCAGTTGAATTCCTCCAACAACAAATTATTGCTCCAATTTTATCCTCTGTGATAGAACCCATGGACTCATAAAAATGGACTCCTATTTACTAGTTGCATTTGAATTGCCCATTGAATAGTCAACCAAAGTGTACCACCAAGATTTCATCTAACGTGATGTGCTCGCAATGCTCTTGTCTATTCTTTTAACGGTGTCCGATCCGAACTCGGAGCTAGTCAAATTTGAGTGTTAACTAGTACACTTTATCTTGAATTACCTGAAATCAAGGAAAACATACCTTACGCGCAATATCATCTAAAATATTAAACAATAAACATAATTATATAGAAAATGAGATATATTATGCACAATAATATACAATATTGTGTGCTCATCACAACACCTAACTCCCTCCTGCACGTGAAAAATTAACCCAGTTTCCAGCACAGAGGGCTTTACAATGAAGTCCAGAATGATTACAACACAACGTCCACGAGAGTCCAACACAGCTTCAAACAAGCAACGCTCAAGCCAAAAGCTTTGATGAAACAGAAAACAAGCAAGAATGCAAAGCCCATGATTCGCCTGCCAACTGCAAAACCATAAACCTAATGAAAAATGAATCCTCCAGAAACTAATGAACTTTAAAATTAAAACCATGTTAGGAATATTGAACACAGCACATCCCTCTTTCTTTATGATATGAGAATTGGGACGGTGCAATCGAATGGCAACAAATGCTGAAGACAAAGAGGCCGAGACGCCTGTGACATCATTACAGAGGAGTACATCACAATCATGAAAAAATCTCACATGGCTACTGTGAACGGCGAAGCTACATGCATCAATAACCAAAGATAGAGCCCGTAAGGGTATTTAAGTTCAAGCTAGTTGCTTAAAGCATGGCAGCAAAAGTCTTTCATAGTTAGTGGAAGGATCAACAAGAAGAATTTCTTCCCGTGCTAGTTACCGTAGAAGCCTTCTTTTGGGCGCAATTAGCATAACCCTGCAAACTACACAAAGACCAGCACGGCACACAAGTGCCACCTCCAGACAGAGCATGGAAAAACTAAAGAAATGCAAGCAAACTGTGGAGGGCGTGGTCCGGCGGAGGGACCAGGACGGTGGCCACGTTGCACCAATTAGCCGAACCAATGTGTTTACCACCCATGGGTCGGCGGGTTGGCTCGGTATCCGATCCGAATCTTGCCGGACCAGGTTAAGTTAGCCGTGGAGTTGACCCGAGGGAGGGTGTGATCTGGTTTGGCGGATTCTTGCCGAACGTGTAGGAGATTGCCCCTGTAGGAGCTATCAGTGCCGTGCCGGTTGTCCGGCGGAACCTGTACTCGCCGAGCCTCCTGTCCCCTAACTTGAAGAGGAAGTTAGGAAGAGATGGGCAGGAGCAGGCAACCTTGTGTCTTATCCCATCCCTTATATTTGGGAGCGGAATATGGGGGATTGGATAGGTCCAAGATTGGAAAGTCTATCTGGGTCCGAAGTTGGGGGCTCATCACACAGCGCGTGGTAGCCTTATGGGAGTTGGACTCTGCGCTCCCTTTGGCTATAAAAGGAGGGATCCCCCTCTAGATTGAGGTAACACCTTTCTCAAACCCTAAAACTATACTTCGATATCTCCTCTCCTGTTACTGACTAGGGCGTCGGAGTGCCTGCCCCGGGCCACCACGCTCCGGGTTTGGACACTAACGCGGTTGCTTCGTGTGCAGGTCTAACCCGTCTTCATGCAAACCTCAATCATCCAAGCCACAAGATCCAACCGGAGAAAGCTTGACACCACACAAACTATGATAATAAGTACTCGTACTATTTGGGAAGAAAAATGACATCATCATGCTAGGTACGTATCGTAGAAAGGTTTCTTCTGGACACATTTATCGTTAACCTCGTACATTATGTCACGCAATCATGTAAAGTTACAAAAAAATATATCGTACAATTTTCTCCACAGGGCAAAACTAGGAATTGCATCGGAAAGAGCATGCTTCAATTATCAGAAATGCTATTTGTAAAGAAACAAACCAAGAAGACAACAAAGAATGACGTGTAAAGTTGAACAGTGGCCCACTCCTTGCCCCCCCCCCCCCCGATTTTTGAAATTTCAGGAATTCAAATTTGCTCCCATTTCTCCACACCTGTTTTGACAACATTCAAAAAAATTCGGAAATTTCAAAACCGGATCTCCCTCAGCCAAAATCAAACCAGATCTCCTCACTTCACACACTCTCCTCTCGACGGCCACCCTAAACCCACTCTCACCACCTCCGATGCACCACCACAACCATCTCATCTCTTCTCTCTCCTCCATCTCACACACTCTCCTCTCTACGTAGCACCACCAACGACCACCCCGAACCCGCCCCCACCACCACCGACGCACCACCACCATCTCTTCTCTCTCACAGGTATCTCTCTCTCCCCTCTCCACTAATTTACATTTGATTTTAAAAAAACACACAAAAAGATCAAAAAAAAATTCAGATTTCATAAAATTAGGGCTTTTTAGGAGATCGATGTGTTATTAAATCAAGTGAATCTAGTGTTTTTTTGTGGATTCTATAAGGACCAGGCTAAGCAATCCTCTTCGGGTATGTTTCTGTTGGAGTGGTTCTGTTTGCTCACATTGTTAAGGGCTTTGATCCTCATCCCATTGGTGCTGTGTTTGTATCAGATGATAGAGCTAAGCGAACAGAGATAAAAAAAAAATAGTAGATATGATGACATTTTTTTACTGCAATTGAACTGGTGTGTGGTCACCATTTACTGTGAAACACTAACAGAAAAGGGATTCGAAGTGGAGGAAATCGTGTGAGTTTTTTTCGTTGAACAATTTTAATGAAATGATAATTTATGTTCTTCATAATTTTGCTCTTAGTTTAATTGCACTCAAATCTTCTATAAGTAATTAATAAGTACTGGTCTCAGGTAGGATCTAGGTAGTTGGGACCCATAAAATTCAGGAAGGTAACCCATTTCATGAAACTGGACCATACCAACCACTGATTGAGGGCTTTGGTTCTGTGGTTCCAGTTAGAGTTATTTGTTGTTCTTTTCACTGGAGTTATTTGTTGTTCTTTTCACTGGAGTTATTTGTTGTTCTTCTCAGATTGTTCCAAACAGTCAAATTGTTTCATCTTAGCACTATGAAGCTATTTTATAGTTGCACATTACAGATGGAGAATTCAAAGAGTGACTTTTTGTTTCAAATTAGAACCAAATTTATACCAGGAAACATTTCCTAATTTGCAATTTGTAGACATTAGCCTAATCTCTTTTTGGCCGTAGTTGAGTTAGTACTTATTCAGGTGATTATAGTCACCTCCTAAGCTTCTTTTTTGTGAAATTACTGCTTTCTTACCCTGATTACTGTAATGTGCAGGTCGAATGCCAGATTGCTTTGCAAATTAGGCCATATGGAAGAGGACGGTTGAGCAATCGACATGATATATTTGCTTACATCCCAGCAAAGGTCCTAATTTGCAGGAGCATTCTTACGGGCTAGACGGCTCTATTCTCTCGCACTTCGATCAATTCCACGACTTTCGACCATTCTTGTGAGAGTTTCAAAAAGAATTGGGCAATTTACTTTTTACCAAAGATATTCCGTTTGGTTTTTGGTTCCTAGGCCCGCTGGCCTATTGGGATAGCAGCCTTCGGGCTTTACCTGCCCGAGGAGTGCCCCGGGTGACTGACAAGTGAAGAAGCTCCTACCAACCATTCTGTCTTAACAGCTAACAAACAGAATTCATGGGAGAGGATGTCATTGCTAATCTTGTTCTAGTAGTGGGAAATGCCCATATGTTTGTAACATGATTATGTAATCAGTAATTCATGGGACATGTGGTCCTTTTCCTTGGTCTTGTATTTGAAATCGATATTTTGTGTTTTGAAATATTAATGTATGGCTTAATGACGATATTCAACTTTGTACCCTCTTTTTAAATGACAATTGGGATGAGAATGGCCCGGTGTGGGTTTATTTGTGAATATCGATTGTGAATGGTAATTTTGGATTGTTGATAAGTAGGACGATAAAAGGCCCGGCGTGGGTTTGTGTGCATTTTGATGGTGAATGGTAATTTAGGATGAGAAATGCTCGGCGTGGGCTCATATACACTGTTGTTGTTTTCGATGTTTGTTGTTAGTTTGAGACGCATGGCGTCGGGCTAGGCCATAAAGCAAGGAAACCCTGTCAAATTTTTTCCCGTTTGTTGCACAATTTGGGATCTTTCAATTGATTTGAGACATGGATTTAGAAGTTCAAACCTCATTCAGTCTATTTTTCTGAAGATTAGAAGCTCAAAAGTGGCGGATCAAACAAAAAAAAGAAGCTCAAAAGTGAAAGGTTATGATCAAGTTATGCGGTACAATTCCATATGAAATAAACTTCATTCCAAAACATACTTGTTAATGATATATATGTCATAGTACCTAGTGAAATAGCAAGTTGCTCTTCCAAAATCTATCAGACCAAAGAAGTACAATGCAGAAACTTGGAACAATGAACTGATCCATTCTTATGAAGAGAAGCTAATCTATCCCCTATGTGAGGCACACGGGTAAGGACTTTCCTCATGTGCCATACAAATTTGGCTTGGTCCAAATTAATAAACTGGGAAGGAAAAGGAAAACGTTCAAGCTTTCATTATGTGCCACAAACTCCATAGGACACGACACGACACGGATACGAACTAAGCTTGTGGAATGAACCAAAGCATGGGACAAATACATGGGAATGGAAGTTGCATTCCAAGCAAAAAAGCAACTGCAATTACATGTACAAAAAATTGCAATTCTGATATACGCAGCAGTCATAAAGTCATAGCAAGGTTTTCCTCCACAACTAACATAATATACAAGTGAACTAAAAAGCTCCAACTCCTCGCCTCCCAAGAAGGACATGGGAATGGAGGCAAAGTATGGGAATGAGGCACCAAAAAACAGCATCATTCCATCAAAATGTAGCATCAGTAGTCAAGTGAATGAGGCACCAAAAAACAGCATCATTCCATCAAAAAGCATCAGTAGTATCTCAAGTGAATGAGACACCAAAAAAGCAGCATTATTCCATCAAAAAGCAGCATCACTAGTATCTCAAGAGTATCATTCCAGCCCTGAAGTTGTCAATATGCACAAAAAAAAGAACAAACTAAGTCAAATTAGAACATGGAAAGAGAGAGAGAGAGAGAGAGAGAGTCATTGTCAAACTTATTAGAGTTTAACTTACTATAATCATGTCCCAAATCAAATGGAGATTCATTAAGGTCATAGTTCCACGTACCAAGATATCCTACACTTCCCTGAGATGACTGAAATCGTAACGGATTGAAATTATAGTAACATGGAAAAAATGCAAAATTTAAAAGGACTCGATATAGTACAAATGAAGTCATACTTACAGTAACGACTCCACCCTCTTGCGTGACAATTCCGTCAAATCCCGTAGCATGAGTATGGTCTTCCACATCCTAAAGCAGAATAAAGTCAAATGCTAAATCATACAAACCAATCAACATAGTTATCAATAAATAAACATTGAAAGGAATGCATAATGATTTTATACCGGTATACTCTTTGCATTGGCGCGACTACATTGGACCCTTTTGTTTGATTTTATATTCTTCCTAATAATTTGTTCAGCCACTGATTGCTTCCTCTTTGTCGGCGGTCGCCCTCTTCGAGGACCTTTACTTGGATCGCCGAGGGTAATTGATTTATCTTGGACAGTTTCCATATCAATTTCTGCATCTTCAACTGTAGGCATATTGCTTACACATTCCTCATCGTCTAAGTCATTCTCAGCTTTAATATCTCGCAACCTAGCCGCCATCCGATCTGTCTTCGCAATTGAATACATGGCCTTATCAGCGGCCTCATTGAATAGCTTGAACAAACTGTCATAGCGAACGAATTCGGGCTTGCGTGTCCAATTTACATAACTCACCTTAATTTTAGTGTGACTCCTTACCAAGTTTTTGCTCCATCGTCGTAGAATGTATTTATCGGGTACTACTTCAAGCTTCTTTTTTGACCAAACCGAGATCATATGCGTGCACACCATCCCCCTACTCTCGAACAACCGACAATTGCAATTAGTTTCTCTTGACTCCTCATTAAAATGAACAAGAAAAGTACAAGTTTTAGATCTATCTTTTTTCTTTCCAACTAGAATGTCTTGTTCAATGTGAAACTCTGAAATACCATTTACTACCGGTCCAATAGTCAAATTGCACCCAATCTTTAAGGCTACTTGTTCTCGAAATTCCTTGCATTTCGCAATAGTGTATGCTTGCTGAAATTGGTCCTCAAACTTATAAGGGGACACCTTCTGAATTCGAACATTCAAGGAATGGGCGTTTGCCTCGTCTTCTTTTTGCACCTTCTTACGTAAGGCATTGTCATATTGCTCCACAAATTCCTTCAAGGTGGTATTGGAATGGATGTAGCCATCAAAGAAGGAATTCATACTCTCGCTTCGTTGGGTTGTTGACATCCCCGCCCAAAAGATATCCTTAAGAAATGCTGGTACCCATCGGTGCCTTCCCTCGTACAATCCAGCTAGCCAGTCATTGCTCTGTAGATCAAATTGTTGGATGAGATTTGCCCAATTTTGTTCAAACTCCTCCGGATTCAAGGAATTATATACAGCATTCTTGAGGGATTTTTTAATGGGCTTATACTGGTCGTAATTCTTAAACTTGTCAGGAACTTTATTCATGATATGCCATAAACACCAACGATGACGTGCATTTGGAAAAACTTGACTTATCGCATTTTGCATGGCCCGACATTGGTCGGTGATGATGGCTTTAGGGTGGGAATCGAACATGCAAGAAAGAAAAGTCTCGAACAACCATACAAATGAAGCCGTGTCCTCACGTAATATCAAACCACATCCAAACAAAATTGATTGTCCATGATGGTTGACCCCTACAAATGGTGCGAAAGGCATATTGTGCTTGTTAACAAGATAAGTGGTGTCAAAGGTGACCACCTCACCAAATTCTTTGTATAACTCCCTGCTCCTAGCATCGGCCCAAAAGACATTCCGTAATCGATAATTTTCATCATGATCGATAGCATAAAAGAAGTCACCATTGTCTTTTTGCATTTTGACAAAGTACTTATGCATTGCTTCAGCATCCCCTTCTTTGAGCTCTGAACGCCTTTTTTTATCCTTGTAATTCCTTCCATCTTTATTTGTCCACGTCAAATTATCAGGCCCCCCTGCCTCGATCTCACATGAGGCAATGATTTTGTTTAATGTGATTCCGGCTGCTGTGTTCAATTCAATTGTTCTCATCGAATGTGGTGGGATACTCCGATAGCACTTAAGATATTTCACTTTTTCCGGGTCCATTTCATGGTTATGATTCAGTTGAATCGAATTCAACATCCACTTTCCATCAACTTGCAAAGAGATATTCATACCAGCTTTACACTCTATTTTCGTTGTTGGATGGGATTTAACGGGATTCAAAGCCGTTGTCCTGGGCTTTCCACTTCGATGACAACCATAAGATATATTCGACTTTACCCCATTGTCACGCTTCTTAGAGACTTTTGTGACCACACCAAAATCTCTTGATTTCGCATAACTAGTGTAACATTCCTTCGCTTCATCTTCAGAATTGAATATTGTTCCGACCTTAGGTTCCAATACCGTGTCCAAATTCAGATTTTCCTCTAGATTCAGATTCTTCTCTAAATTCATATCTTCTATTTCCATGATTCTACAATAAGGAATACAATTAAGCTTTCTTAGCCAACTGAATTAAGGAGCCAGAGCAGCAAACTAAAATTGAGGCTTGAGTTCAAATGTACAATGCTATGGAGAAATTTAACTAATTCTAATCCCTGGTCCTAATTTTTATGGTAATACTAAACTAATTACGGCAACTATTAAACTAAATGTTCTAATCCCTAGTAATATTTAATGGGTTCATAACATTTAGTATGCTGCAAACCGTAGAGTTCTAATATTTAATCCCCAGTTCTAATCCCTAGTCCTAATTTTTTAATTCCTAGTTTTAATGTCTTAATGTTTTAATCCCTAGTTTTAATCTAAACTTCCATAGTGATGCCGACACTGCAAAAAATGGGAGAGAGAGAGAGAGAGAGAACATACAGAGAGACACTGGTGGTCGATCGGTGGTGGTGGATGGGACGCCGTCTGTGGGGGCTTTGGTGGTGGTTGCCGTTGTCCGGTGGTGATCAATCGATGATAGTGGTTCGGTGGTGGTGGTTGCACTGGTTAACAGGAGGAAGAATGGGAGGATGGAGGAGAGAGGAGTTTTTGGTTTAAAATACATCCAAAATCAATTTTTACATTTCTCTTTCCCGCTTTTTTTTTTCATGGCAGGAGAGAAGTAGTGGGGCCCTTTTTTTCCTGTTCAACTTTACACATCATTCTTTGTTGTCTTCTTGGTTTGTTTCTTTACAAATAGCATTTCTGTTCAACTATCTTTTGCAAACGCACTATGTGTCCAATTGTTGTGACCCCCATAAGAAATGAAGTTTGAGATCATCATTTGAAGAGAAAATGGTGAAAAGTGAACAAGTGTTTTAAGGAAACTGAAGTTTATTTTTTTTAAGGGCAAAGTACGGATTACCTCTCTGAGATTTGCCGGACGTTTGGCAGATGATCTCCTGAGGTTCAATAATGACCACATCGCCCACCTATGGTTTTGGAGTAAAGTGCAACTCCTAACTCCGTTAACTGCATAAGTAAAAAAACCACGCTACCCTTTCTTAAATTTTGGGTCTTTACTCTCCTTATACAACGTTGACACAGAGGGAGGGAGAAAGAGAAATGGCTATGGAGATTTGGGGCAAACTCTTGGGCTAGTGTATGTATATATATGAATTAACTTACACACACACATACATACAAGACACAAAGATAATTAAAACATCAGCCAAGTTTTCTCTTCTTGCGAATCAGAAGACACACAAATAATTGTATACAACGTATGTATATATAGCATATGGTCACCGGTGCATCGTCGGGCTTAAACTGGCCATTGGTCGCCTTCTCAAGCTCCCTCAGTGTGTACCACCAGCCCCACCCCAAATGCGACACCTCCAGCATCGCCCCAGTACTCCGTCCGCCGCCGCCATCGAACGACACCAAGTCGGTGGCGCTGATGAGGGTCGTCGTCATTGCCTGATGAGGGTCAGTCAATTAGGGGGTGATGTCGGCAATTGGGGTTTTGTCAATTTGTTGTGGTTTTTACTTTTTACAGTTTTAGAGGAAAAGAAAGAAGATGAGGAAAAGGATATTTTAATCATTTTACCATTGATTTTGATTTACCTATTATTCTTTTCCTTCCCCAGTGACAAAAAATGTGCATGTACTCTACTAGTCTACTCTCCGTTAATTTAGACGGAAAACTTAACAGTTGCACTTTACTCCAAAATCATATATGGGTGATGTGGTCATTATTGAACCTCAGAGAGGTCATCTGCCAAACGGACAAATCTCAGGGAGGTAATCCGTACTTTGCCCTTTTTTTAAAGCTTTTTAGAATTCACCGTATCCCAAACTAGAGCAAATCTGGTTGAGGAATATCAGTTTTTTTTTTCAAATTGCAGGTGTAATGGGCCGAAATATCCATGGTTCGGAAGGTCTAGAGGGTTCTTTCATACTCAGAACCAATAGGGCGGGTCCCTCAGTTCGTCTGTAACATCACTACATGTCATGGGAAGGCACTCCGCTGTTCCGTCGAGCGTGTTGATAGGCGCGTGATATCATAGATATGAGCGCCTAAGTAGGGCGAGTTAGCGCGTTAGAGGCGCGTATTATCTCATTTTCCACTTGATGCCGTGCTTTGTTTGGTTTTTGTATTTCTGTTAGTTTTGCAAGAATAAGGCAGATTTTGCGCCAAGATTGGATTACGAGGCCTTAGGCCGGTTTGGACGTCGCCGTGAGAAGCCAAAGCGGAGTCGTGAACGTCGGGTGGCCAAATCCCATGCAAGGCTCGGGGGATGCCGTTAGCGTGTGCGGAATTTTGGAGAATAGATTGGAATGTATTCCAGGTCATGGCTAGAGCTACAAGAATGGGGCCTTAAAAATGTTCCAACTGTGCACGTGATTGTGAAGGTGTAAAAATTTAAAATACCCCCCAACCTTTACACCAAAATTAATTAGACTCCCAACCTTTTAAAAATTTCAATTTTACTCCCAACGTTATCTTTCGTTAATCAAAATGCCCCCTTCCGTCCGAATGACTAACAGATTTCGTTAAAGACTCCGTTAAATATCGTCCCGATAGAATTTTGATGATCCGAGCCGTTCAATGTGTTCAAAACGTGATTTTAAAGGTACCCGCAAGAAATCAGCAAAAAAAATGACCAGGAAGGGCTTCATCTGAATAGTTTTTTTATTAAACTATTCAATAAAAAACTGTTCAGATGAATCCCTTTCCGATCATTTTTTTTGTTAAATTCTCGCGGGTATCCTTAAAATCACGTTTTGAACACATTGAGCGGCTCGGATCATGGAAATCCGATCGAAAAGGGGAGGTGCAGACCGAAGCAAAATCCGGATGTCCGGACTTGAACAAAATCTGGATCGATCTGCACCTCCTCTTTTCCAATCGAATTTTGATGGCCATTCAATGTGTTCAAAACTTGATTTTAAGAGTATCCGCGAGAAATCAACAAAAAAAATGATCGGAAATGGCTTCATCTGAACAATTTTTTATTGAATAGTTTAATAAAAAACTGTTCAGATGAAGCCCTTCTCGGTCTTTTTTTTTTGCTGACTTCTCTCGAGTACCCTTAAAATCACGTTTTGAACATATTGAACGGCTCGGATCATCGAAATTCGATTGGAACGTTATTTAACGGAGCTTTTAACGAAATCTGTTAGTCATTCGGACGGAAGGGGGCATTTTGATTAACGGAAGATAACGTTGGGAGTAAAATTGAAATTTTTAAAAGGTTGGGAGTCTAATTAAATTTTGGTGTAAAGGTTGGGGGGTATTTTGAAATTTTCCCATTAAGAATAGAAGTTGTACAAGTTGGTTTGGTGGGCCCAAAGAGCTACCATTCTTGATTTTACTCCTAATTTTGACTTGGTCTTGGACTAAGAAAAGAAAAGGAAAATAATTAGGAAGCCCAAGCCAGTTTCTCTCGGCAGTGGGCATGGCCTGGCCCACCATATATGGAGTTAGCATTGGGGCCCACTCAGAAGAAAATTAAAATAGGTCGGCTGGGAGTAAAAAAAGAAAAAAATATAGGGCTGCCAGGGGATCACAAAGGGGGGATCACTTTTTACACGGAGAGCTGCAGAGGAAAAACGGGAGCGACGACAGAAGCTCCGAAAATTAATTTGTAGTTCAGATTTACGTTCTTTCATTCAAAGTCTTTTCTCTTCAAGTTCTTGAAATTTTGTTCAATTATTCGCACTTTGGTAACTCATTTTAATTTCTGTTTTTAATAATAGTTGTTCGTTTATTTTTGTTTGGTTTGGATCTCTTGTTTATTTTCCGTATCGAGTAATAGACGCATGTTTCAAACTAGGGTTTCCTCTTTTTCTTGCGCAATGATTAGTGAGTAGTCGTATAGGTAGGGTCGCGGGGTGATTAGCACGCAGTTCGGACACTGCTCCTGTTTTCAACAATGAAAAAAAACAATTTTAGGTTAGTAAAGAACATTCGTGAGACGAACTCAAACATCGTCGGAACCCATGTGAACGGGAGAATGGGGGTCCAAAACTCATTCTTCGCTGCGCATGGGTAAACGGCGACCACAAAGGTTCGCATCTTTCGGGGTATCTTTTTCTCACTAAATCAAACGTTTTTAAGAACACTTAATGGAGCAGGTTAATCCGGATTGGTTACGAGTGCTATGAACCTTACGACCGTACCTCCTTTTAATTATCTGAAAAGTACAATCAATCTCTAGATTTTTAGTTAATCTCAACCAAATCTACAAGGGGTGGCTACCTAAGAGCCAGTTTAATTAGTAACAACCCGAGTTTTTAGTCAGCTCACGTCACTGTCTCTGTGGATTCGACTCCGGTCTTACCGGATATTGTGCTACGTCGGTCTCCGCCCTACGCTTGGGGCAACCCATTAATTTAGGATTAGGAAATCGTCAAGCACGTGTGCCGACCCCTGAGGCTCTCCCGAGTGTATTCCCTTCCTGGCATGTTCTACCGCATGATCGCTCGGTAAGACCTTAGCTCGTTCGGCGGTGTAAAGCTTTCGTTCGGAAGGAACGCTATCATTCGGGAAAAGATCTCAAGAATAGTGCTTGCAAGTGGAAATCAAAGGGTCATCTAGAAGCTTTCTACTTATGGCTGAATCTAGAAGCTTTTTACTTATGACCGAAAGTGACATCATCTACTTGTCCAATACTCAAAGTCTTGTCTATAAATAAGAGGTGATACCACAAGGTAAAGTCTCTCTAATCTCTCTCATTCTTACAAACTTCACTAAGAGCATCTCCAATGCATCCTCCATTCCTCTATTTCTCCATTTTAGAGGATTATTTTTGGAGGAAATACCATTCCAACCCATCCTCTATTTTCTCCTCCATTTGAGAGGATCAAGTTTGGTACTCCAAATATGGAGGATGGAGAAAAAAATGGAGGATCTCCTCCATTTCACTATTCACCCTCACCAAATCCCATTTTGTTCATCAAATTAGTTTTGATACACTAATCCTTTATAAAATTGGTACCAATCAAAAGATAAGTACAATATCTTCAAAATAAGACCCATATTGAGTATTTTTTTTAATGAAGTTAGAAAAATGAAAATCTGAGTTTTGGAGGGAAAGTGGGGAAGTTTGAGATTTGGGATGAGTTTTTAAAGAAATAGAAGTAGAAATAGAGTATTGGGTTGGAGTTAGATTTCCTCCAAAATCACTTTTGCAATAAAATATATTATTTTGATACTCTCAAATGAAGAAATGAAGGAAAAAATGGAGTATTGGATTGGAGATGCTCTAAAAGCTTACTTTCCTCTACCTCTTGGGCCTTTACTAACTTGCTCGTAGGAGTGTTTTTCCGGAGGTACATCCCCCTTCGATTTTCAGATACTCAGTTCACCGTTCTATCCTTTCACCGTAAAACAGCAAAGAGAAAGAGGTTCAAGGATTTTTTCAGCCTCACAGCAGGTAGACATTGAAATTGGTTCCGTGGGTATGACGCATGCATGATGCATGACGCAAACTTCGTTGCAAAACTATTTTGTCGTAGGGGACACCTCAAATTAGTGGAAGGGACAAACTTTAATACTCCGTACCAAATTGGTAGGGTGAATTGTGAAAGTTGTCCTCTCACTGTCACGGAATCTAAGTGTTGAAAAGACTAAAATACTCTTGACACAAGGACTCTCTCTCTCTCTACTTTTTTTTACCAGCAATAAACTCAAGATTCATATTAAACAAACAAACAGTACAACTGCAACAAAAGACACTAGCGGTCCAGAAAAACAAAAAGCCACATGGAATCAAACGCCGAAGCCGGACCCATCAATCACATTCGTGAAAGTGGGTGGAGAGACCAAGGGGAGAGGCAAGGTATGGGAAGAGCAACTCTCGAGATGACCTGCCGTACCAACTTGAGCTCGTGCCGCCGCAGACTGAAGGGCTGAACCCGCCGCAAACGCCACCACCACCACCGCCGAACAGCTCACGGCCCAGAACTAGTTCCATAGAGAAGTTTATATGTCTTCAAATGTGCAAGAAGTGCCTTTAAGGCGTGTTTGTGGATTAAAAAAAATGTGCACGAAGTTTATAGGAAAAGTCCATTTTACCCCCTTGTGGTTTAGGCTAGGTGAATTGAACTGTACCACATAAACCCATTTGAAATCTAAACTAATTCTAATAGTAGAGAGCCCAAAGCAATTGGTTTTAAAGTTTATCAAACTTGGTCAAACATTTCTTAAAGAAAATTTGAATTGGTTCAAAATTGTTTCTGGTACATACACTAAAATTTGAAATTTGATTAAGGATAGTATTCATCAGGTTTTTGAAAAATTCTTGAAGGGAAAGAAAAACCTTTAAATTCTTCAACCAACTGCAAACAACTTTGGTTATATCCATCTTACCAAGAAAATTTATTGTATCCGTCGGTAAGCAATATTTGGCCACCAAAACCGCTCTAATTAAGTCTAGTCCATAGACCATAATTATGGTTGCCTTCTGATCAGCGCTTTCACAATTTGGCCACCAAAGCCCCACTTTACTTTAGACAAAAAAAAAAAAAAAAAAAAAGATAGCACAAGTAACTGATGACTTTTTTGCGTATAACTTTCTCTCTCCCTATATATATATATAAGTATAGAAAGCAAAGTAGCTAGACCAGAGTACGTAGTTTGCTGGTTAATTAATCAGAGCAATATTAATGGCACAAGAGAAGAAGTTCGTGGTTGAGGTCGAGAAGGCGAAGGAGGCGACCGGCGGGAGGCCGTCGGTTGGACCAGTTTACCGTAATGTACTAGCGAAAGATGGTTTCCGACCACCAGCTGCCGGAATCGAGAGTTGCTGGGATGTTTTCCGGTGAGGTTAATTCCCTTGTAAATTAAGTTAGTTGACACGATTTCATATATGGCTTTTGTTAACAATATTGAAACATGGGTTGGGGAGATGGAAATTAGAAGATCAGAAATTCATTCATATCAATATCATGCATGATGCACTAAATTCCTATGTACATGTGGCAATATTTGTTGTTTGGATCCCTATAAAATGTGAAGATTGGCCCAATAGCTAGCAAAATATCATGCATTTCCAGAAACTCCCACCACCTTTTTTTTTTTTTTTTTTTCCAGGCAACACCACCCCATTTTGGTATCAAAAGAAAACCCTTAAATGTTTATTAAAAACTTCTAACCGTTGAGTCATGCACGGTCACCACTGGATCATTAAGGCTGACTTTAATAGTTAAAAGATGTACTTATATTCTTTCTTTTTATGTAAATTTAATTGAACGTATTATCATTATCATCTATTCCAATATATCTATTCGTGTCTCTCTATTTTGTCATTGTGTCAAACTTTGTAATATACCTGAAAATGTCTAATGAAATAACTCTAATTACAATTGAAATACCATTCACATGTGAATAAAACCGCAAGGCTAAAGAGGGCAATATATCTCCTCCATAAACCAATTAATCAAGTAAAAAATGGTAGGAAGTGCAGCGGGTTCATTTCAAGATTATGAAATTTCTATAATGGATCTATCACCAAACCAATTAATCAAGTAAAAAAATGGTAGTAAGTGCAGCGGGTTCATTTCAAGATTATGAAATCTCTATAGTGGATCTATCACCAAATCTCCCTCCTTTTTTGTATGGTTACTCTCCATAGAGGATGTACATAATACTCCTTGAATTGAAAACAAAATCCACTCACTAATCACTCTCACAAGTCACAACCTTCTCCCCAAGCCAGAGGTCCATTTACAAGAACTAATTTTGCTAAACCTTCGAGATGCTTTACATAATTCATGAGTCGAATGATCTTTTTTTTTTTTTTTTTGGGGGGGGTTTCAAAGTACATGATAGGCTTTATTTGTAAACGAAATTGTCTCCCTCAATTTGGGTGAAGGAAAAGAATAACACATTCCGAGTACGTATTTGAGTTACTTTTAGAAAAAATTGGACGTTTACATAACTCAATCTTTAATTTCGCTCACTCAAATGTATTGCTTTTTTGAATATATTTTCATCTAACAACAAATTAAATTGCACACATAACATCGCTTGTGCCCCGATTCCTAGGGTACCAATATGAACCCAACGGAAGCGTGTTAGGCTGTTAGCCCCATCCCACCCACTGTGCTGATAAAGGCTGGGGCTGGGCCACCTAGCAAGCCTGATACAGAAGGACCAGCCCAACCGATTTTCCGGCGGCGGCGGCGGCGGGGACCTTCCTTCTCCTTCATCTACCTACTACTACTAACCAGCCTCCATTCGCCTACCATTGTTCTTCCGCAAGAAATAATCATGGTTTTCCGCCGGAAATTGAAGGACTATGTTTGGTTTTTCGTGAAAGGAAGGAGAAAGAGAACGCAAATTTACGTTCGACGGATTCGGGGTAGAATACATATACACGCAAATTCTGCTGTTGATGCTCCTTTCGTAAAATTTGTGTTTCTTTGATTAACAACCTAAAAACCTAGGGCGAAGTTGATGGTTAAGAATTGAATCAAACTGGACTGATCAGCAAAAGTTTGTGGTGAGGCTAATGTACTTGTGACCTTGTTGCAGTGTTTCTGTTGAGAAATATCCAAGAAACAAGATGCTCGGAGAGCGCGGGATTGTTAACGGGAAGGTGCATTGACTATTGCCCTTTAAGATTGTTTCTTTACTTCCTCTATCTTTTTGGTTGTATAACTGATGGCATTCTTATTCTCTACAGGCTGGTGGATATGTGTGGTTAACTTATGAGGATGTATATGATATAGTGTCGAAGGTTGGAGCTTCCATCCGCAGTTGTGGTGTTAAGCAAGTAAGTGATCGGGTCTGTACAAATTCAAAAGTGATGTTCACTGTCACTATCAATTAGAGGGATTGTTGCAGTGAGTTTTCTAACTAAGTCTAAAACTTAGAATGTACCGATTATGTGCCAAGGCTACACCTTTAAACTTTGAATTAGCTCAGCTTCACTATAGTTTTCTCTGCAGAGTGGTAAGCCTTTGGCTTCTCTGCTTCTGATCCTAGTTCTCTTCGGCAACATTGGGGGCACCCATCAGAAAGTTTGAGTTCTGTGCTTCCAATACTTCTTGATGGAATAAGTTCGGATCGTGCTCAGTGTAATTTAGTGGGGGTCACTAGTAAATTGTCTAATGGATTTGCATAAATTCTTCACTGGTTTGCAATGGCCTATGTCATTGATAGTTTACTTTGAAGTTGGATGTATGAGTGCATGCTAACTGTAGTATAATTCCTTGTGAAGGGTGCGAGATGTGGAATCTATGGTGCCAACTGTGTGAAATGGGTTGTAAGCATGCAGGTAAATACCAATGCACCAACACCAAGTAAATGATTACTTTTTGCTCAAAATACAGTGCTGTGACCTTTACATTTTCTTTCCTTGTATCTTCCCTTTAAGCAATCCTTTGCCTCTATATGCACATAAATATTTCGTGCTACCTCTGGAAGTGAAGGGAAATTTTGTATTTTGTTTCTGAGTAACTTTTGATATTTAGCTGACATTTTGATGTAATACATTCCCATCTTACAGGCCTGCAATGCCCATGGACTTTACTGTGTTCCCTTATACGACACTTTAGGTACGCAGTTTCCACGGCGTGTTTGTGTGTGTGTGTGTGCTCACGTGCCTTTGTGTGTGTGCGTGTGTTGACTCCGTGTGTAAGGCGATTAACAGGTCATTTTAGAAGGATTATGTTCACATTGGATGGCCTGTAGTTGGGATTAGTACATCATGAACACGGACATGGTGCTCATTGTCATCATTAATGGTTGTTACTTGTCCAACATGGAACAAACTGTTGTAGTTGGGATTAGTACATCATGAACACAGACATGCTGTCAGTGACTCATTGTTATCATTAATGGTTGTTACTTGTCCATCATGGAACAAAATTGTCAAATAACTAATGCCAAAGGGGTTGTGTTATGCTGCATAGAACTTATGTAGTAACTCTTATTGTAAAATGCAAAAACATAGCATCTCTTCAGATACTGTGATTGACCCATCGATAAAGATCAGAAATGGCATTGGTTGGGTCCAGTGATGTTACCTTAGTATGGAAAGACACAGGTCTCATGCAAAGTTATTAAAGCATAGGTCTTGTGGAAGTTTGACAAACATTTTTCTATATTTGAAGGTGCTGGTGCGGTGGAATATATCATTTGTCATGCAGAGATTTCAATAACCTTTGTGGAAGAAACTAAAATTCCTGAGGTAAGCAATCATCTCCATATTACTCAAAATGATAGGTCCAGAGAGTTTTGGGAGTTTGTGTTCTTTGCTTCTTGTTCTTTCGTCAATGTTGACATCAATTTCATACTTCAAAGTTCAAACTTGTTTCTATAAACTTTCTATATAATTGTTTATTTCTTTTGCTTTTACTTCCAGGTCCTGAAAACCTTTCCTAATACCATGAAGTATTTGAAAAGTAAGTTGCACTTGTCTGCTTCTCTTAATAGAAGGAATACTGAACTTACTCATGTCTTCATTCTGTTATGAAGCTCTTGTGAGCTTTGGCAAGGTTACTGCAGAACAAAAGAAGGCAGCTGAGAATTTTGGTCTGGCATTATATTCTTGGGATCAGTTTTTACAACTGGTAAGCTGACCTTTTTTAATATTCTTTTTCAAATTGTTCAAGTAGAATTTTTCTCATATCACACCTTTTTTCATTGCAGTACAGACTATTCTTCTTCTACTTTGTCATCATTAGCAGGACATTGTATACTGTTTGACAAATACTTGACTGCAGAGAGGTTATTTGGGGCAGATTTTAGCTGCAGATCTTATAGTTCTATTTTTTCCACTGAGTTATAACTACCTCTATGCATATGCT
This sequence comes from Rhododendron griersonianum, assembly GCA_018127125.1. Classification (NCBI taxonomy): domain Eukaryota; kingdom Viridiplantae; phylum Streptophyta; class Magnoliopsida; order Ericales; family Ericaceae; genus Rhododendron; species Rhododendron griersonianum. The sequence goes on from CM030794.1 coordinate 723,368, forward strand.
CGCCCTTCTGCTTGTTTGTGTGCTCTATGCGTGCTTCTTGATGTTTTATTTGCTCAATTATCTACCCAAAAGGTTACTTGATCCTATACCAAACATCCCTTGCACTTGAGGATTGACAACTTGATAAAGCCTTAAATCCCGTATACTTGAGGTTGGCTGGATGAATGCTATCTTGATCCTTGTCACCTTGTGTAACTTTATTGGTGTCACGTATGTACTGTTTTCCCCTGTCATTTATCAATCAGCTTAAGATGTGATTAATATTAGCTTTGAGTCATTGATTTTGAAACTCAACTTCTGAATGGCAATCCAGGGTAACCACCTCTGGTGATAAACTGGATGGGCTCTAGATTCCCTCATTCTTAAAGATTTGGAGATATTGGACATGTCATGTATACCGTTTCTTGGCCTCATAACTGCCTTATAGTAAAACGTGTCCTGTTTCTATTTTTCCTGTATCAGTACTATCAATGCTATATAGTAGATTGTATACCTTTGGTGATATTACTGCCACAGACGGCTTATAATTCTAGTTAATAATTCACATGCTATTGTAGGGAAAGAATGAACACTTTGATCTCCCAACAAAGAAGAAAACAGATATTTGTACAATTATGTATACGAGTGGCACAACTGGTGACCCAAAGGGAGTGATGATAACCCATGAGAGCATTCTTTCGATCATATCGGCACAAAATCACTCACTTGAGAGCATGAATGACCAGGTAAGATAGTTCAAAGTTGAGTTGAACCTGACATATTCTGTAGTCAGTGACATGATACGGTGATTGTTTTAAATCCTTTTTTTATTTAACTTGCTTTTTTTTTTTTTTTTTTGTAGTTTAGTGAGACGGACGTGTTTTTTTCATATCTTCCTCTAGCACATATATTTGATCGAGTCATAGAGGAAGTGTTCATTTCCACTGGAGCCTCAATAGGATTTTGGCGTGGGGTAAGATATGGACAACAAAATAGTGTTGTTTTTGAATTGTTCACCGTAACATCTTTCACCAATTGTGTGTCCAGGATATTAAACTACTGATTGAAGACCTCAGAGAACTAAAGCCAACTGTTTTTTGTGCTGTTCCGCGCGTCTTAGACAGGATATATTCAGGTAAAGGTTACAAACATGATTAACCTGAATGTTGATTCAGTTTGAAAACATGTTCTTGTCCTCTAGATGCAGATTAAATATGGTTTCTGAGTTAGGGGTTGAAGACCACCTTTCAGTGGGTCTTACTCTAACCTAAGCATTAGATGGTCTTTATGTGACAATTGCAGAAGCCAAAGCAGGGGCTTGGAGGGTTGGCGTTGCTATATTCATTTATCATTACCATAGCAATTCTTCAAGTTGATTGTTGAGAAACTTTATGTTGTCCTATCCAGAAACAATTATATCTACTTGAGACTACGCTGCATTTTTGTTTAGTATTTGATGCATAAATTCATAACTACTTGTGTTTTCAGGTTTGGTTGAGAAGACTTCTTCTGCGGGTTTTGTCAAAAATGCATTGTTTAACCTTGCATACTCATAGTAAGTGCCATTTGCTTCATGTAACCTATTCAAAGTTACATCGAACACGAGATGCGACAAACTTGTTCTATTAGATATACTGTAACAACTCCTTTTGATCCTGAGCATTTTTTAAAACACACCCCAAGAATCTACTACCCGATTCATCTATTCCACCCTTGCTCAAGTTCCTTGTCCTCCTGTCCTTTAGCAGTGTTTCATAGAGAAGCTAAAAGATTATGAGAAAATTGTTATGTTTTTTGCTTTCTAAGATATCGTTGATGTACTCCTTGGAATATGAATCCACTTGGCTAGGATTTGTGAGACCTATTACCTCAAAAGTAGGAGTATAACTTTACATCAGCCTTATTAGCTAAGCATTGTGACTCTATTTGCCTTGACAAATTCCTTTTGGCATCCAGATAGGTAAATGGATAAAATCTGCAATAGTCCTGGCCGTGCTTTTTGGAATCTTGATGTGTGTTTGATGCTTATAAAACATGCTGGTGCATTCCTGTCATTGTATAAAGCTTGCCATTGCCTTTTCATATCTCCTTATTGATCCTAGATGTGAAATCTGCAGTAAACTGCGTAACATGAATAAAGGCTACAAACACGCGGAGGCAGCTCCAATCTTTGATAAAATTATTTTCAGTAAGGTATTGCTAGTATTTTAATACTGCATTTCAAACTCCTATACTTTCCCATTGGATTTTGGCCTCAGCTCAAATTTACTCTTCACTTTGGCTAATTATGAATCCAGGTAAAAGAAGGTCTAGGAGGAAATGTACGTCTCATTCTATCTGGAGCAGCACCACTTGCTACCTATGTAGAAACCTTTCTACGAGTGGTGTCATGTGCTCACGTTTTACAAGGATATGGTATGTACACTTTTCGATCATAAAGTGATTCAACCTCTGTCATTCAGCAATGATTTGGTAAATTACAGTAACTTTGTCAAGAACGGCTTTTCATTGACAACCATGAACTTTGGCAGCTCAGCTAGCCATGACATTCTCGTCTTATAATTTCTTATTCATCCACTATGTGTATAAATGTAGACCTTGTAGCATGTTACAGATCCTCGAGCATGATGCATGATAAGCAAGCTCTGCTTGTGGATTTTTATGCAAAGAACTGCCTTAATTAACTGCATTCAAATGATAGTCCTCCCTCAGTAGGGTTGCAGAGGATCAGGGGGCCTATTTGACCACCATGAACCAATAGTTGGTAGACCAAAATGTACCCTACTTTTCCCCACGATTCGTGAATTTGTTAGAAAAGAGATACCCCTGTCTCGTGGTTGTACCACCTTCAACTTTTTCGAATTTGATAAAAATATGCACTGAATTTGGCATCTATGTATCAATTGCAAAGATGGCTCATCTTGTTAAATGTTCTATAGGTTTAACGGAAACTTGTGCGGGGTCCTTTGTTTCAAAGCCAGATGAACTGGCAATGATTGGTACAGTTGGTCCTCCATTGCCAAATGTGGATGTGTGCCTAGAATCTGTTCCTGAAATGGGATATGATGCCCTATCAAGCACCCCTTGCGGTGAAATATGTATACAAGGAAATGTTCTGTTCTCAGGGTACTACAAACGTGAGGACCTCACTAGAGAGGTGTTGGTTGATGGATGGTTCCACACAGGTTGTCTTCATCAAAGTTCATGTTTGTGTACAAGTTTTTCCCCTATTTTCAGATTGGTTCTATTATAATGTTGCTCATAACAAATAAAATTCTGTAGGTGATATTGGTGAATGGCAACCAGATGGAAGCATGAAAATTATCGACCGCAGGAAAAACATTTTCAAGCTTTCACAAGGCGAATATGTATCAGTTGAGAATCTGGAAAATATCTATTCTCGTGTTTCTGGTATTGACTCGGTATGTATATAAACTCTATAACCTTTCAATATGATTCTTGGGGTCAATAAATATACTTCCTTCCTTTTTTCCACTCATCTCTTCATCACACCATACTTTGATCGTCATAAATGAGTTCACCTTTGTTGTAAGTGATGCTATTTAACTACTTAAAGATTTTGTTCATGCATTCTTTTCATTTTTCTTGGCTAGAACGATTGAACAAACAAAGGACAAGTCATTGCAACTTTCCGCAGTTTGGATATACTCATGTCCCAAAAAATGCATTGTCTTGGCTGGTCTAGATTCTCCACCATGAAGTATTGCTGGCCTAGAAATGCCTTAGAACTCTTATTTGGAAAAGTCTTAACCATTGCGCAACTCTTATGAAGCACTTTAGCAGTCAATGTATCTTTCTATATAAAGTTTGACCTCCATGCCCCCGTTTCAACCTTTACATGTCCTACAACCTGTGCATTTGGAAGTGTCTCTCCTAGGAAAACTATTGATTGTTTCAATTGCTGATGATACAGCTTATTTGATCAAACCGTTGGATCGAGCCTTAACAGCACAAACTTTATTAGAATCAGAAAAGGTATATCATAGATTTTTAGGGCTTCATGGAGGGAAAGGAAAATGGTAGGGAAAACAATACTTTTACCTTTTCGTTTCCCTCCATAAAATCTCTGCAAGTCCATGATAGTATGATACGGACTACCAAAGTGTTACAATGGGAGTCCTCTCAGGGCTGCCACTTAAAGGCACCACAGCAATGGTTGGTTCTGTGCCCCGAGTTCCTTCAGGCTCCTCAGATTGAATTGTCCATGTTTGTACAATGGTTTTTTCTCTATTGTCATTTGGAATTAATATAAGGAAGAGAGAAAAAGGTAGATCTTATTATTAAGCCTAATGTTATCATGATATCACGTGCTTTTCCCTATTATCTGATTGCCTGCTTGGTTCCATCTGTCATGTTACTCTACTTTCATAAGAGAAAAGTGTAGGGCATTCCAGGTCCCATTATCTTCTAGGAGCAGCATCTGACATGGTAGTATAGTATTGTAAATGTGGTATTTTCTGTTTCTTTTTCTTGGCTAAACTTTGCGGACTGTTTTAATTTTTCTGAGGAATTATTCTGCCGACATTTTACAGATATGGATATATGGGAACAGTTACGAGTCCTTCCTTGTAGCTGTTGTGAACCCCAATGAGCAATTTTTGGTACGTTGGGCTGAAGAGAATGGAGTCACTGCCAATTTTAGTACCCTTTGTGAGAATCCCAAGGCAAAAGCATTCATTCTTGAAGAGCTTACTAAGACTGGAAAAGAAAAGAAGGTTCCTTTCTCTCTCTTAACATGCTGTTCTGTGGTTGTACACAAAACAAGTATACTCTGTATTGAAAGTTGAGATTAAAAGGTTGCATGAATGAAACCAAATTGCTATATGAAATTTTTGTGTCCCTAACTTATCTTGCTCTCTTTGTAGCTAAAAGGTTTTGAGTTGATAAAAGGTGTCCACCTTGACCCAATACCATTTGATATGGACCGAGATCTTCTCACCCCAACTTTCAAGAAGAAGAGAGACAAGTTTCTCAAATACTATCAGGTAAGCTCCTGTGATTTGCGCACTTAGATTGGCCAAAGACTGAGACAAGTGGGGAAGTACCATGTGTAACGATGTTTGGTCACTCGATAACTAATTTTACGTGTTCTAAGTTATCTTTTATTTTATCTATTGCACTCCTGACAATTACCTTTTTGCTACAAACTCCAACTTTTCAGACTTCAAAGGGTGCGCCCTTCTTTATCATTCGATGTCCAAAATGGCCTCCTGCTTTTTTGACAAGCTGCTTGCAGTTTGGATTAAGCTTTTGGATCAGGTCAAATCCAGCAAAATTTCTTTCCAGGATAAGACACTCGTAGCTCCTTCTTGAAAGCCTCCTCTCCGTCCCTTGGAAAGATTTTTTCTTTAATTATTTGTTTTGAGAGGACCCTTATTCTGCGGGAAGGGAGGGAGGAGTTGGCTACTTATATCGTAGCGGAAAGGAGGGTTCTTTCACTCTACCTCCTCTTATTAAGACCATAGAATGCTTTATGGAGCAACAGATGGTATTCTCACTTGGTTATGGACTATTCATTTAAGCTGAATTGTTCAATTTCCATAGCTACACTCACCTTTAGGGCATATTTACTATCCAGGGAAACAAAAGTCCCACTTTGCTAAATATAAAAAATATTTGAAATGTGGTATGATGTTTTTAAATCCTATTCTTTGCTGTGCATTTTGGAAAAGATGGATCATTATTATTTTTAGTCAGCAGCTTATATCTATTGTATCTTGCTGGCTCCATCTTCTAACTTGTGTTCAAGATGGAGATGCCTGAAATTTGAGATTATGCCTAGTAGTACATGTTGATACTTGATAGTAGATTACGCTTGGAGTTGAGGGGAGTTTCCCAAAAGTAGCCCAGGCTACTTTTTAGGGCAAAAAGCCCACTCATTTCTCTAAAAAAGCACTTTTAGCCCTTTTATCACCTTTAATATCATAGCATTTTAGCACTTTTGGGAAATTTGATTAGTACTTTTAGCACTTATGGGAAACTACCCCTGGATCAATTGATGCTGAACAAAGACTGTTTATTGCAGAATGTCATCGACAGTTTATACAAACGTGTAAAGGAAGCAATCTGATGATGCAGAGACGTTCATGCTGCCTAGGGATGTGCTTGTCAACTTGTATTCCCAAAGGTTTTACGCTATTTCGGCATTCCAACTTTGTGTTTTGGCTATCTTGGATGGTGAAATACAAGGAAAGTCTATTTGCAAGATGCTCTATGGAATGTTAATTCGCGGGGCAGATCTGAATACCTGCTGGCAATTAGTTTGCCTTACTCACTCATTTATATTTTGGCTAGTTCTATTTTCTGCTGATATGTATTATACAGTTATACTTCTTTCTCATACAATGATTAAGTTTGGATGAATGATGATCTTTTTGTAAAGTATTAATGCAACGTTGGAGACAGAATGTATCAAAAAGATACTCCTAAAACTCAGAGTGATTCTGTACAGTCATGTACAACTCACCCCAAAAGTCACCAAATCAAGCAAAGAAAAGTAACGTCTAAACCAAAAAATAGGAAGAGACAAACTCCGTTCACAATAATAAAATCTCAGACATGTTGAACATAAACATTAGCGAAAATCTCTCACAGTTTTAAGAATAAATGTTCCAAAGGCCAACGTTATGATGTCGCTTTCCCCGTTCCGTTATGATGTTGCTATCCCCGTTCCGCTAACTTATCATGCATTCGCCTGAATGAGAACTGGGTGTACAAGGAACTCTTTTGATGATCAAGCTAAACAAAAGCCTGTAATATATACTGTTCTGTGATAGGTATAAAAACATGATATTTACACCCATCTATTCTGAGGTTTCTATTTGGAAGTCTGTAAATAATGGACAGGGAAGCAAAAATAGAAGTACTTGTAAGAGCAAGACATGTTGCTGAGTACTGTAAGTGAAATGTTTTTGAGAATTTCAATGTTCCTCGGCAGTAAAATCAGGCTCTGATGGTTTTTGGAGCAGTAAAGCCGGGACCCTACGTGGCAATTTGGGACTGGGTGCATGACTGCGACGTAGGGCCCTTAGTGCATTGGCGGCAAACTTTGATGCATAAATGGTAGCACCAAGACTTGGTGAAGTTCCAACCTCCTTTGCCAGAGCATCCTGCAACCTATCTTCTTCCTCACGCAACAACTTCTCAGCCTTCCTCCTACAATGCCGCCGCCATGCTGCTTGTATAAAACAGGCTCCCCATGTCCTCCACTGTTGTGAGTAGAACCTGAAATTGTGTCAAGCACAATAGTAATGTTACCGAATCGTGATCATACCATGAAGGATAGTGTTTCAATTGGATGCTTGTAGTTGAAATTTTAAGCTAATCTCCCCCTTTTTTTGGTTTGTTTTAACATTTAGTAACCATCTCCTAGGAAAGATAAATGTTTTGGCCATTTCGATGGGCATGAAAAAGAAATTTTGTTCCTTGATCCCGAACATAAACCCCAAGAGTAAGACAAACTGAATCTAATACCTGAAAGTGTGCTGGAGCTGCTTGCTGTGAAGAAGCCGGAACTGTGAAGCTACAAACTTCAGGTCATCAGCCACAAGGGCAAAAGCTTCAACATCTGTTATGGCTTCAGCAGTTCGGGTTGAGGTGGGAAGACTTGAGGAAAATTTGGGGGAGGAAGATTTGGGGTCCAAAGCCCATGTAAAAAGCTCTTCTCCACAAAAGTCACCCGCCGTGAGAACAACAGAGTTGAAAAAGCCAGTTCTTCCGCCATTGGTGGTCACCGTCAAAATACTGCCTCTCATGACAAAGAGCATCTCATCAACTGGATCCCCTTCACGAACTATGAAGCTAGTCTGTGTGTAAAGAACTGGCTTAAGACGATCGCACATTGCATCCAATAATTGTTCGCCCATTTTCTCGAACATTGGCACCTAAAAAAGCGTAAGTCCATAACAAATGAGTTCAGAGTACCACAAAAGTCCTTCCCAATTCACTCACTGTTAAGAATAGTGCTTAAACAGATAGAATTTAGAGAAATCACGCATACCCTTTTGAGCAAAGACCAGCAAAGATGGCGCTTTAGGTCCCTCCTGATGTCTTTAGGAAGGTTACTAATCAAAGACTCTTCCTCGACACCTCTGGTTTCTTGCCATTTGTACTGTTCATAGCGCCTAATCCGCTCCCTTAGGTTCTCAGGGAGCATACGGTGGGACATCCACTGCTCTGCATCCCGCCTTTTGACTCTCATCTCTTCTACTCTTTTTGTTATAGATTGCAGATATTTCTGTACAGTCCGTGAAACAAGTGTTTAGCACTTCAGCACCAATTGCAACACGGAAGAATACAATAATGTACTTTTGTGAGGATGTGAAAGGGAAAGGAATGCATAAATGTACGAAGAGTGTTGGAATGGGGATGAAGCATTTACCTGCATATTGCCAATGAGCAATGAAAACAGAACCAATCCTAGGATTGAAATGGAAACAGCAAAGACAATCTCCCCAACAAAAGTGCTGGTCTTGAGGTTCTGGCCAAGAGAACTGAAGGAAGAGTAAACGTGGAAATCACTAAGCCCCAAATTTCACAGTATTAAAGTTTATGTAGGAAAGTTTTATAAATGCTGAACACCATCAAGAAAGTACCAGAAAGTACTGAAGAAGGAAAGATGCAGGTATCTACAGTCAGTTACTACAAATTAAGGATCAAATGACTGAACTAAAGTAACTCAAGGACAGAAGGATCAAACATGCGCCAACCTTAGACTTCGCAGTCCCCACCAAAAGCAGTAGAAAAACTTCTTTGGAAAGTCTCCTTTCTCCACTATATGAGACTTATGAGCATCGAGAAATATTCCGAAGTCGAAATCTGTTCGGTTTTTTATTTCACTGGGCTCAAGAAAAGTGCAAGAGTATTTCAAAAAGTCATCGACTGGGTTAGCTCCTTCTCTGCAGTATAATAAACTGTCGCAATCGTCTTTTGTACATGCATCATGCCAGCACCTATCTTTTCGTTCTATTGCAAACAAGTACCAGAAGGCTCCAACTACCTGATAAATATGATTCATTTCACTGTTAGAAGTATAGACATTATAGAACTTTCTGTCTGATGCAATGAAAACGTCATTAAGAAACTTTCTAGTAAACAAGATATCAGCTATGGTACGTAGATTTATTCTGTCAAAGCCCACGTAAATAAAACAACTCATCACAATACTTGAGAACAGAAGCAGTTATTTGGATTGACCAAATTTCCTGACAACAACCAACATAATAAGCTGAGAAAAAGGAAGATTCAATAGTTAAACTTGTTCAGCGATAATGTTGATCTGAAATGTCGTCATCTCCCACTAAACCCTTCTATGAATGGTTGTTCCTCTAGCAGGTCAAGAGTTACAATATCCCAATGATCCTGAAGCAGTGATCAAATTCTACCCATACGTACTTACCACGAAAAACATTAAACGCAACACCAACACAAAGTAATACACTTAAAAGAGAGCAAACCCAGACAACTATCAAAGTTACAATCATAACAGAAAAATGGTTTTCAATTTTTCATGAGTGTCAGATTTCTTGAAGACTTTTTGTAAAAGTAAATGATCAAATGAAACTTACATGACTGGCTAGCATGTATATTAAGAGATTAAAGGCAGCTCCAGCCCAAGCTGTTTCAGCAAATATGCCAGCTGTTCTAGTCACTTCTTTGTATAGAGGGCATATTCGAAGAAGCCTAGGCACATATTGGCAGAAAATAACAGCCTTCAAGAATTCTTTTGTAACCAGTGCAACCGGGCCATTGGTTTGGGGGATAATGACTAAGATCACCACCTGAAGAGGTTAAACGGAAAATCAGAAGATGCCATTAACATCAGCGTTTTCTTAATATAATTGACTAATGAGAATTGAATAGTTAATACCTAAAAAATGCCTTCAATCTTGATTTCATCCATCTCAATAAAATTAATTAGTGCTCAACATGAATGGCAAAACTAAAATCCGGAAAAAGCAATTTTACAACTACTAATGACTACATAGCGTCAGAGTATGAAAGTAGATGCTTCCTTGGGGATTGATTATTTGTAATAATGCATAAGCACTGTATGCTAGTTATAGCCCAGTTCACTTGAAAAAACACATACCTGTGGGAGGGGTAGGATTGATAAAACGTCGATAACGAAGTAGGAGGACAGGTATTTTTTCGCTATAGCATAAGGATCATCAATTAGCTCGCCCCTCCCAAATACTCGTGAAGAAGGGGCTATAAACCCTGTCCGGAATTGAAAGATAATGTGAAGTATGTAGAAGATATCAACGAATGTGCGAAGAACGCAAGCAATGATTTCCAATTTGTTGTCCAAACTGAGGCATTTCTTGTCATCATCAATCACTGGGATGTAAAAGAATAATGGATCCACGGCCACAGCAATCACACAAGTGAGTACAAATATTTTATTCCATCTCTGAAGAAACTTCCCCTGTGGGTCGAGAATCTTTACCCTACTACCCAATTCTTTTGTTGGCTGATCATCTCGTCGATAGGTGCCTGAAAATGTTTTACAGCTTTTAATTCCTTTGGAGACCCTCTCAAATCCACTCCGTGTACGTCCCACTACTGAGCCTATCATTGATCTACTCCTTGTCCAATTTCCATCCTCAGTAGAATATTGCAGCTCGGAACTTGAAGATTGGTCTGATTTCCAATCCTCAAACCTGTTGAAAACAGTCAGCACAAGAGGTATAAAAAACCAAGTCTCAGTACAAAGGTATTAAGCGCTTCACCATTCAACAGATACATTCTAATCCAATTACTAAAAGATAGAAATATATACCATAGGAGACAAAACAAAAAAGATTAATACCAAAAGAACAGAACAAAACAGAATGAGCAAGAAGATGGGAAGAACAAGTCTACAAAGCGGTCCGTACAAAAGTATGGCTGGACGGGATGATACTAGCCATCAGTACTGCATTACTCGGGTGAGCAGATGCATAACTGGAGATCTGTGATAGGAAGCTACCAATTGGACGATTGGTTACTTTGGATATCGGTTGCGTTAGGAAAAATAAATGCCCATTTTCTTGTACACCTAGACCCCCAAGTCAAAATGAGAGCGCTAGTGTGATGCCTTTTGTGCATTAGGAGGCTGTCATGACATTAGCACCTTCACAAAAGAGACTAGTTGACAGGTTTACTCTCCAACCAAAATATCAATCAAAAAGATACGATATAGTAGTTTTCTTGTTCCACGTAAAGAAGGTAAAAATACCATATGGACTCAGTGTTAGAAACAACACCAGTAGAACATGAAGATGTAGGAACGGAGGCTCAAAGAACTAACCTCACAAATTTCTCTCGTTGGAAATCCATATCTCCAGGTAATTTGTTGTAGGTTGTCCAATACAAATATTTCACCAGTAGATTTAGGTGGTCTTTACTTGCAGCTTTCAAGCATCCTATGATCAAACCCTGCAAAAGACCACCCTTACCATCACCAAATGAAGAGGTGCAGCAAAAACAAATAAATAAACAAACCAGACAACCGACCCTTAAAACTCAATCAATTACGATCACCTACATGAGTCTGTTGACACTTTTCCCCTTTTAGCAATATCAAAACATGTATCGGCCCAGAATTAAATTTGCATATGGATGAGGAAATGCATAGATACGTATCATTAATTTAATTATAAACAACAAATCAAATACATGTGTGACGAGAGTTTCAAGTCTTGTTTGTGCCACTCCCAACAATGCATCAGTTAATCAATAAGAAAAACCAAGTAGGGACTATTTAATAGGGATATTAATGTAACAAAACAACCGCTCTTCAAGTACAATTAAGAGCAAAACACAAGACAGTACTACCCTTTTGTGTCACCCTCTAATATTAGTTGTTAATATAAATACAAATAATCATATAAAGCCATTCCGATAACAAAAAACACAAATTATCATGCCAAATGAGCGCGCAATTCACTGTATTTAAAAAACATTTTCACTTCTAAAATCAGAGAGAGAGAGAGAGAGAGAATAATGAACTAAAAACACGCATGTCCTGATTCACCAGTTTCGAAACGGACTTTATTTGGAAGGAAAGAGGAGCTAGTAATTCAACAATCAAGAGTGATATATTACTTCCAAGCTAATCAAGGTAGATTAAGAAATGCAACAGCGTAAAAAAAGCCAAATTTAATTTCTCGGTTTGGTTGCAGAGAAACAAAGGAAAACAAATGGACAGTCAAAGTTTTTGCGCATGCATGCCTGATGACCGATGCTGCTCCGGTAAATTAGAAGTACGTCGGGAAAACCCTCACCTTCGCTAAGAACAATCGTAAAACTGCAAAATTCAATAGAAGCAAGGAGTCTGTAGTCTATACTCCCAAGGCACAATCTCTTCGCTCCGATTTTCCAACGTCCCTCCCCCGGGAATCAAACAGAATACGAAAACAATGAGTCCGTTAGAAACAGGTTTTTTAATGGAGTCGTCAAGCAAAGTCAGCTTAGATTTTGAGAAACTTCATGGAGACTGCTGTGGTCTTGACGGACTTGTTCGTCTCTTTCCTCTTTTTGGTAGAGAGAGAGAGAGAGAGGAGTTGGCGGGAGAGTAGTCGTTATTAGTCAGCTATATATGGGACAATTTATTGGGTACGTTATCAATGGGCCCCACACTCTTAACAAGTTCATAAATTCTACTCTACAAAAAAAAGCGTCCTAGCCGTGCTAGGTACGGAAGGGAGTAAGAAAAAATTCTACTACTACTTATTACGGTATTATTCACTCCTCATTATTTATGATTTAACAACAAATGTAAAAGTTTAATGAAAGAATAGTTGAGCATGAAAGGGATTTTGATAGTTTTTTTTTTCTTTCTAACTTTTGGTATTTAGCGAAGTGTAGGGGGGAAAAAAGAAAAAATTATGTATTTTATTAAGAGAATGCCACGAGAGAATTAAGGAGAGAGCTTGATTTTATTTTTGAAAATTACTTATATATGTGGGGTTCACGATTAGGATCAGATAAAGAAACACTCCTATGTAAAATTTTTATAATCAGGTATTCAGATGAGTTTTCGCACCACTTAATATTAATGTTAAGATTAATATTGGATGTCCATGGGATTATATAAACAACAACCCCGTGGAGTCTCGGCATTGCTTGTAGGACTTTCCGAGCCATTTGCCGGTCGGATTAGTTTTGGTGAATATAGTATGAGGGGAATATGCATGTTGTTGATGGTTTATTTGAGTAGTAATTAATTTACTACTGTATAAAAAGATGAGATATGTATATGCTTGGTTTTTGTTTTGGAGTGGATATAGAATAATGTCAAGGAAATGTGGCATTGTCGTAATTACAAAGTCGGAAACGTGGCATTGTTATAACGTGTGTATGAAATCAATTGCAAACACTTGTAATGAATGGTCTAACTGGAATTAATTGCTTGAGTTTACTTGACTATCCTATGTGAAGGATTAGTCAAAGTTGACCAAGTTTAATTAAGGGTAAAGTATTCGATCCCTGCTTGCAAAGAGGGGCAAAATCAAATACTCCGGAAAAGTATTACTCCCTCCGTCCCATATAATATTTGTCCGGTCCGCAAAACGAGGACTAAAAAATAATGCATTTCTTTCAATAAAAAATTCAAACTTTTTTCATAAATTACAAGAACTCATCGATATCTAATGAATTGTTGAAAAAAATTTGAATTTTTCTTGCAAAAAACATTTATTTTTACGTCCTTGTTTTGCGGACCGGACAAATATTATGGGACGGAGGGAGTAATTCAATTCCTATGTAGTAGTATCTAATAAGTCCTTAATCTACGCTAGAGGGACTTCTTATTAATTATTATATGGCCCCTGATCTATTAGTATTTTATTTCCTTCTCAACTAACTTATCAATAAAAGAAAGTATGTACATATGCAAACCACCATATTTTGACTTCCTTTGTTTTTATTATTATTAGTATAGTACTGTATATGCAAACTACCATTTATTATTTTAATCAGTCCCGAATTTTTTATTTTGTACAATTGGGATTTAGACTTGCACAGAATCAGTTTCACTTCACGTTTACAACTAAACCTAGCGTTAGGCTCTCTTCTTTTTTTCTTTTTTTCTTTTTTCCCGTTATTGATGTAGTTAAGTTGGGTTATCATACTCTTCTAATATTTTGTTTTTCTTCAAATAAAAACACAAAACTTGAATTTTCATGCCGAGTCCGTACCAACTCATTCGCTACAATATTCCCGTTTTGAATATTAGACGATTTATGCACTAGGTTAACATTTTTGTTCAAAATGTAAAATTTCGTCAAAAAACAATTGTAAAACCTTATGCATATTATTTTTCTAATCGCACTAGTCCTACTACATGCATTTTTGTGTATATACTACTGGTTAATATAGCCAGTAGAGTTAAGATAATTCTTGAATACCTTGTTAAAAAATTTTAAAGTCGTTACTGCCAAACATACCGTCAAAAAGAAAAAGTAAAAAAGTGGATAGTCACTCCATACAAAACAAGAGGTTCGTTTTTTTTTCAAAGAACAATGCGTATAGATCAAGCATTTGTAATAAGAACCTTTGTATTTCTTGTAGGTCCCGATCGTTTACCCCAAGGTTATGAATCTCGTATTGTACCGGCCGGTACCGGTACATATTGATATTGTCCAAATTTGATGTCCTATACTTTCGTTCCGGCTCAAATACTGGCTGGTGCCAGTCAATACTTGACAAATACTAGACTGTTCTTTCTTTTTTTTAATAAATATGTATATTATTCTATAAATTCTTTTGCATGAAAAAATAACATTAATAGCGATAAATTTAAACCGGCACTCGTTATCTCACCGGTACCAGTATATACCGTACTAATAGAAAAAATCAGTACTCAAATCGGTACAATATTCAGAACCTTGTTTACCCAATCAATCTTTACTCGTTGTACGGTGCAGTCCATTAATTATACATCGAATAATTGAAGCATAGAACATGTCTTGCCCCCAATTTTGAAAGACCCTTCTTCTAATTTGAACTGATTCCAATGAACCTTCCATTTATTGCAAATATTCAAAGTGCATGCACAAGGAAAACGTTACATCTGACCTCCCAAAAACCCTAAGATATTGATTACGGTCCCTTGTCTGCATATTTACCTAAAACAATTGACGCGTAGGTTCCGTTTGTTTTGATGCAAAATATTTTTTTAGAAAACAAACTTCTAACTTTTATTTTTCGGTGTATGGTTGGCATTTGAAAAATATTTTCAGAAATCGACAAAATAGTGTAGAAAGAGAGGGGGGGCTTAAATGGTGGAGAGATCTGAGAATATTGGAATTAAACGTAGGTCGGGACTGATGATAGAGGAAACTGAGCAGTGAGAATTGAAGAGACGGAAACGGGTACATTTCAAAAAATAACTTAAGGAAGATTTAAGGGTAAGTTATTTTTATTCAATTAATGAAAAATATTTTATATCTAAAATGTTTTCATCATTTTTTACACAACCAAACACCGAAAAATAAGTAAAATATTTTATGCCCAAACAAATGGACCCTTAGTTTCTTTATTTGTTTAGACCATATTAAGGTCAGCGACGTTGACGAAGTACGTACAATTGAGCCACAAAGTCCTCGTAATAAGAGCATTATTAACACTAATTACTCATTTTCCAGCTTTTGCATTATTTGGATGAAACAATTGCTACGACTTATATGCAATGAATCTAGTGTGCCGGCCATAAGGTTAAGCCCCAAAATGTTTTTATTGCGGTTGATTCGTGGATAAACCTAGATGTGATGTCCAATTTCGTATCTATATCTATCAAACTAATCTTTCCCCATCTCTTATCCCTTTGCCTACGTACAATATGTTTTCAAATATCCCACTTTTAAAAATTTCAAGTTTTGAATTTATAGATGTTTTATTAAATCAGAATATGTGAAAGTATTTTGACGATGCATGCATAGTAGTGTTTTGTAGGATGACAATTTAGGCAAATATAAGTATTATAATTCTCACAAGAGTAATTTTGAATTCTGCATTCTCTCGATCATTTTTTATTATAAAGCATTTTCGACGTAATGGATTCTAAAAACACCAATCATAGCTCCTATGATCTCGAAACAAACTCTCGACTCGTTAACAAATGGGGAGCTTTGTTTTTATTTATTGTTCAAAAACTCTCGACATGTAAATAGCTCAGTCCATAGTTGGTTTTATTATTGTTCAAAAATTCTCCAATTTCTGGAAATCGTCCTCCATTATGGGGGTTCCATTTCGACATAATGGGCCAGAGATTTCGAGACACATCGATACTGTTAATGGGCTTAAAACTTGATTGTCAAAGGTTGAAGCTGGATTGGGTTGGTTTTGTGGACCTCAAACTTGGGTCATTTCCAGGCCGGTCCTACTTAACTTTAATTTGCCCCGTCCAATCCTGGCTCACGAATACACATAATTATTAAATAGGAGTAATTACTTTTCCATTCTCCTGACACACACACATTATTATCTCCCTCTCTCTCCCATCTGTTTTACCCTTTCTCTCCCCTCTCTTCCATGATTCAAACATCCTCTCTCTCTCTCTCCTTTTCATTTCAAAACATACAATTTTAAAAAATGCTTGTAACTTTTGTAAATATATTCAAACTGTAAAATTTATATATTTGAAATCTATTCGTAAAGATCTACCTAATGAGACCAATATTGAATATAAAATTATGTAAAAATAAACAGTTAAAAATTATGATTTAAGGTTAGAATTTAAAGATTGAAAACACTGTCAATTAACAATTAAAATTTAGGATTTATGGATTGAAAGCACTGCTAATTAATAGTAAGAATTAGGGTTTAGGATTTTTAGATTTTGGAGATTGAAAATAGTGCTAATTAACAGTAAAAAAATTAGGGTGGTTTAGGATTTTAAATTTAGGATTTTAAGGTTTTGAAAACACCACTAATTAACGGTTAAAAATTAGGATTTAAGGTTTAAGATTGCAATTTTGGGGATTAAAAATATTCCTAATTAACAGTTTTTTTTATTTGCGCTAATTAACAATTCACATAATGGATTTAAGACCAATTTTTCATATAAAATTTCACTTAAAAAATTAAATTTAAGGTTTTCAAAAATTTATATTCAATATTCATCTTATTTGATAGATTCTTACGAGTAGATTTGAATATTCGAATTTTATAAAAAATAAATATGTTGAATAAAAGTTATGTACATTATAAGATTTATTAGAACAAAAATAGGAAGAGATGATGAAAGAGGAGAGAGAGTGAGTGCACAGAGATGAGAGAGAGAGACATAAATGATAGATGGACGCATTATAAGATTTAAGGCAGGGGCCCGTGTCAGGGAAGGGTCTGACACGGGAGGGGCGATTAACAGCTCTCTAAATGATAGATGGACGCATTTATTGTGCACTGAGAGAGAGAGAGAGAGAGAGAGAGAGAGAGAGACTGAGAGAGAGTGCACATGTATGAGAGATTCCCCTCATAAAGGGGATGTTCATGTGCGCGTGAAAGACCTAGGGGGCATTGCACTTATAGGAAAAAGGACTTGGTGGACTATAAAATTGAAAAGTAGGACCGGCCCAGCATTTTCTCTTAAAGGGACTTGTCGATGTAATAATGAAAATAAAAGAGCAATACTATAGTAGGAGTATCTCTGTGAGAGCCAATAATGGGACAGTCCCACTCCCACATCCTAGAATTGTGAAAATGAAATAGTATATAATGAATTTTGACCAGTTACTATATAAGTGAACTTAACTTTTTGAGTTACGTGGTTAGACTAAGGGATAAGTAGGTCAGCTGGCGCGGGTCGTTGCAATCTCAAATCAATTTTTTTTTCTGAAGCACATTTTCATTAAAAATGTCAAACGACACTTATAGCGATTCCATCCGAATACAGTGAAAAAGAAAACTACAGTCAACTTATCATAGAGAAATACACAAAAAGCGCAAGAACAAAGAGACGAGACTAAAGTCTAGATCCTAAGTCGAGCCAAAGGCTCACTACACACCGCCACTAAAGATCGGATCACGTGGAGCTAACATCTATCCATCCAGCAACTTCATAGACTTGGTGGTATTTTTGCACCTTCGGTATTTGACTCTATGTGGCCTGCTATGAAAAAATACCACCAAGTATATGAAGTGGGTGATTAACTTCCAAGTATGATTCTCAATAAATGAAGGTAATACTTTTCGAATTAGAAGTCCTGAGGAAAAATCTTTACGATACCTTTCTTTCTGTGCGAGAAAATCAAGAATTACAAGTTGGAAAATTATGGTCCAATCTTAAAAAATCATTTATTTCCAGCTACGTGAAAGAACAAACAATCTTTTCCGGAGGAGATTGAGACTTTATAAAAAAAAATATTACTCCATAACAGAACATTGTACTATCAATTAAGACAACAAAGACGGTACCGGTGGCTTTGTTCGGTTGTCATTTTATTTTAATTTTAATTTTGTTTTTCAATCATTACCCTATATATTTTTCTAATTATTACCCTATATCTCTAATTATTAATTTTATTTATCTCTCTATCTCTCTCCAATCATTATCCTATTTCTCTTTCCACCCATTACTAAAACTAAACTAAACTAAAATGCCAACCAAACATAACCACCGGTATAGCTTGAACTTTATGTGAGAGCTAGAGTGAGTAGTTGAGAGAGGGAAAGGGTTTTAATAAAAGAGAGAGAGAAACGTGGGAGAGAGAGGGAGGGAGATGTGGGGGTTGAATATGGAAGAAAAATTATTTCATGCTTTTGGGGCACCATCACATCATGATACTTGAAACTCATTTTTCGCACATATATGTGTTTGAGAATAAATTTTATACACCGCTGGTGTAAAACCCCGTTATGGGCCTCATCGAGCGTCTATTATCATAATATGAACCGTTCATATTATAAGACCCGCAGTATAGTATTGCCAAGCAAACAATCAGCTTCATCGAAACTCGATAGTTATATCAAAATTTGAATTTTGGTTTATAAAATGGACGATTTGATTTCTGTCAATAATAATAAAGATAAACTGTCCATTTTACAAAGCAAAATTCAATTTTTGATACTCCTATCGACGCCTGATCAAGTTTATTTTTTTGCATGAATACACTATTATGTGGGGTCAATAAGATGAATGGTTCTGATCAATAATAAACATACGGTAGAACCGAAAAAGGTGGTGGTGGAAAAGTGGTACCGCCGGTGGAAAGAATTTAATCTCTATGTTTTTTAGTTTATAGAATGAGATCAATACTAGCGTGGATTGAGCACGAGATAAAAAAAAAATACTATTAAACTATGTTTTTATCAACTAGCGTGTGTCCATTCAATTTACGGGGCCGAAAAAATCAATGTATTTTTTTTTTATCCCGTGCATCGAACCGGCACAACCCTAGCGTAGAAAATAGGAAAGTTGAGGTGTTTGGAAATTGGAAGCTTTCCTCAAATCGCGCCTTTATATACAGCCCATTCCTATTTCCTCTTCCCTCCATCCCCTCTGTGTGTGTGTGTGTGAATGCAAAGCGTAAGGCTCCTGACTCCCGTATTATAAGGTGGTTCGAGTATCACATATTCATACGCCTAGATACAGTTCCAAGAACAGCACAGTTAACCCCGGTGAGCCTTTATGTTTGCACCTTCACAATGTTTCATTATCGATAATCAAAAGTCGCTCATCTAATTAATTCTTGCATAGTTGCATTCTCCAGCATATGATCATCTAATTAATTTATCGTTGGTTTAACCTTCATGTGATTTAGATATGTTATTTGTCGATAGGTCTTTTCCAGTTGTATTATTAGATGCACTGTAATACCAATATTATATATTTGTTGCCCTTCCACTAAAAAAATAGTAACTGAACACTCAAACTGCTCTCTCTCTCTCTCTCTCTCTCTCTCACAGACACACAATCACACACAGTCAACCAGAGTCCACATTAGTGTTCAATTTCTGCGAAAATGCAATATGTCGCGCTTAATTTCGATTGACATTGGAAAGACTAATGGCCAATTTTCTTTGGAGGAGATGCGCTAGAGCAAGTCCACCAGGAGATACTTTTCAACAGTGTTGAAGAGTTCGACAAAATATCCTCGAAAGTACCTTTTTTTTAAAGGTCGAAATGACACGACTTTTCTTAACAAGCAAGCAAAATGGGATGGATGGAGTAACAATGTTGCTACATTGGCTTGGTGTCATTTTAGCATAATCACAAAAGCAGACCATTTTAGATTAAACCCACCCCATTTTTTTTATTGGAAATCAAATGACTTGGATAATTTTGGCAAGTTTGGCTATTGCCAAAGTTGATGCAAAATTTGGAACCAAAACGGCATTGCCACAATTTGGCACAAGGCTTTGGAATGAGATTCGGCACAAAAGGGTGGATTTGCTCTTTACAATGGCTGTTTTCACGACTAGGGGGCGTTTCCGCTCTAAACTAAATAAACTAAATGGACTTATGAAGCCCATGTTTTCACTGATTTCTAGGCAGCTCATTCTCCTCAAATATATCAAATAATACCACTTAGCGGAAACAACTTGATTATTGCCATTAGCCTATAGTCGAATAATATAGTGGAAACGCACTCTAGGTTTTCGTAGTATTAGTAGTAGTTTTTTTTTATTACTGTTCTGTTTTAGGGCCATCATGGAGTGAATGCGTCAATACTGCATTGGCTTTTCGTTTTTTGTTGTTCTTTTTTCCCGGCGCGTTAGGGAACTAGAGGTTATACAGAATGATGCTTTCTTAGTTTCTCTCAGTTGGGTTTGTATTCACAAGCAGTAAAGAGACCTTCTATGGGTACCGATGAAATGGTAGACACGCTTTTTCTTTTGAGGAAGTAGTAGACACGCTTCAATATCTGTACAAGAACTGGCCACTTTTTGCACCAAAAATAAGCGCCAGGTTTGTTTGGGTTGCAGTACCTCTGGGATTAGGGGACACATTCACCACTGCGGCCATAAGCAGCAACACCCCTCAGCCATATTTGGTTGGTTGGACTAATAATGTTAGGTTATGGTTGGTAGTGTTTCATTTTCTTTCTTCTCTACTTCGGAAGCAAAAACCATAAAAAATCTAACAAATTCTCGTTGACTAGTAAGGGAACGGGGACAAAATTAGTATTTGTCAACATAATCTCTATAATTGTTGGATTATTATGCATAGTGTTGTTACAAAATAATTCAAAAGCATAGTTTTCTTGTTTCCTGGATTTTGATAAGTTTCTTTTGGGAAAGTACTTTCACACTTGTTTTCTAATTCTCTGAATAGTGAAAACATAGAACAGAAAATGAAAACAGTGCCAAACATGCCAACATGTCATTCTTGGCAAGTCAACTCATAGTTGGGGAAGAAGTTTGGACTTTACTATTTTCTACGATGTGACTTGAGCCTAAATTTATTTATTGGGGCATGTTTTGATTGGTTTTTAATATGCTAGTAGTGGTTATGGTACGATATACGCATTCGTCATTGTATTATTTGATGGTGATTTGTTTGGTATTGGTAATAAAGTTTGAAATTGCATAGCAAAAAAAAATTAAAGTTTGAAATTGCATGCTTTATACGCATTCGTCATTGTATTATTTGATGATGTTTTGTTTGGTATTTGCTAGGAAAGTTGGAAATTGCATACTTTCCTCTAACTAGTTTGATTCAAGGTCACCTACTTGTTAGGGCATGTTTTGTGATGATTAGCTTAGAAAACAATGTTGCAATTAATGGATGCGCTTAACGAGAATGATGCAAACTTCAGAATTTAGTTGGAGCTGACAGTTTCTTGTCAAATGTTGGAGAAAAAAACTTGATAGATGGCTAGGCTGAAAATAAAAACCGTTAAAAGACCGTAGAAGCCACAAATCTTGTACTCCCTCCGTCCCATAATTTTAGTCCCTTTTTGAAATTCTAACTTTTTAATGCAACAAACATTTAATGCACTTTAAGTCAAATCAAAGGGTACTTCTTACCAAAGTTGTCAACAAGAAGTCTAGAACCACAGACAAAATACACACACTCACATAAAAGCATGGGACCACACACACTAGTGGTGTAGTGTGTGTGAGCCCCAAATATTTATTTGTGTGTTCGTATAAGTGTTTGTGCATTTTGTTTGTGGTTCTAGACTTTTTGAAATTGTCCCTGTCTAGACCTTTCAAAATGCTCAAACCCACCATAAAAGATAGTTTGGGAAAATTACTACTCCGTAAAATTTTGGCTTTGACTCTTCAAAGTGGACATGTTGTTTGGGACATCCCAAAATGGAAAGGTGGACTAAAATTATGGGACAGAGGGAGGGAGTAGTAAAGTTGCAATAAGATTCATAGAGTCAGTAGCTTATCCAGCACAAAGTACTCCTACAATAAATTTGAGCGCCCCTGGTTTCAAAAGAATTCTGGTGGCCTAGTAAAATGGCCTAACTTAGGGTCTCCCCCTTCCCACATCCTGGATTTTGTTAATTTGAACCATCACAAATGGACGAAGTCTGATTGGTATCACTGTAAAAATGGACTAGAAGAGCATAGTATCTCAAATAGATGGTTTTAAGTCTTGAAGTTGCTCTTTAA
Source organism: Rhododendron griersonianum (assembly GCA_018127125.1). NCBI lineage: Eukaryota > Viridiplantae > Streptophyta > Magnoliopsida > Ericales > Ericaceae > Rhododendron > Rhododendron griersonianum. The sequence continues at coordinate 745,919 of CM030794.1, forward strand.
AGCTCTTCTGATCTTTTAGCAATTGGGTCAGTAGATCACTTGCCTCATAGCTTCCTCTTGCTTTTCCTTTTATTGTGTGAGTGAGATTCAACGCAAGACTGATGTCATTCAGCCATGGCCAAGGCAAGGCTTTGGTAGAAGTATGGGTATAGTCAACTCAACCTTCCAATTCTCTCTTCAACACATGGCAGATCAGGTTGAATATTTTAACATGGGCACTAACATGAAGGTAGTTGAAAGCATCATATGGAGCTCCTGAAATGAATAAACTAACCGTAGAAAATGCTCACTGCATCGATTATATGTCAAAACAGCTGACAACAATTATTGATGATTGCTTGAAGAATTTAAAATTTAGTTGGCAGCGTCAGTTTTATTTGATGAATTGATGGTTGAGCGCAGCCAAATGAAGTTCCAATAAAACCAACCTTAATTTAGTTTCTAGTTAGGCTCAGTCAGTATCAGCTGAGTCAGAGAATAGTAATGGATCAAAGACAATCAAACGATGAGTCATCAAATTTGACATGTAAAAATATCCCTTCGATGTCTTCGAGTTATACAATCATTTTTGAATAAAGGGTATGCATATAAACCAAATACCCTGAGAAGATTAGAAAACCTCTGCTAGGTGCCCACAAATTCATGTAGTTATCAAGAGGCTTCTTCCACCTCAAGTTCTTTCTCTGCAACAAATCCAAATGGAAAAGCAATAGGTAGTAAGATATTACCTACGCATGAGCAAAAAACTGAAGCATCTTACTGATATTGTTTTCCACAATACAAAGTCGACATGGGAAGCCAAGTCAAAATAAATAGCTTGATTTCATAGGAAGTTAAAAGTAGCATTCGTCTTGGAACCTGTCTTCCAGAATTCGGTTTAATCTTAGTATTCCAGAAACCAACTTACTGTTATCAACTTCAACCATCTAACTGAAAAATGTTCTTGCAGGTAGACATAAATTTTGTACTTGATTGTACAGAGATGGGATTGCTGCAATTACCAGCAATTGAGAATGGAAATTCTATTTTGGATCCATATGACTCATGGCTGGTAAGTTCTGCATAGTCATTTTGATTTTCATCTTCAAATTGAGACAATTAGCTGTAAACTCAGCATGGTTCTTCATTGCCAGCCAAAGTACTAATTTCCTTTGTTGTTCATCTTAGCACATCGTGTAATAGACATTATTGATTTATGTTGTGGTACAGATTTTCCCATTTTACATCTTGAAACCATGTTTTCTGCACCATTCCTCTTCTCCCATGTTTACATTAGACGATGTTGACCTTATATTTATCCATTTTTTGGCTACAGTTAAAGCATCCTTCTGCCTTGGACACATTCGAACAAATGACGAGCATTGCAAAAGGGAGAAAGATAGTAGTGTTTTTGGATTATGATGGAACGCTATCCGATATCGTGGAAAATCCTGAAAAGGCTTTCATGACCAATAAGGTGAATAGTCTTCTACTCATGATGACTATGGTTCATTGTGAAAGTTCCTATTCTTTGTGAGTATGAACTCTGGGTATAATTTGATACATAATTAAGACTCATAGGCCATGGCGATAACTAAATGAAATTTGACCCGAGTAATGAAAATTGTGAGAAACATTACAGATGCGAATGGCAGTGCGTGAAGTTGCCAGTTGTTTTCCCACTGCAATTATAAGTGGAAGGAGCCGTGATAAGGTGATTCTATAGACCAAAAATTACTAACAAGTTGCATATTCTATGTATTGTTACACAAGTAATGGAACATCTTATTTTCCTCTTCTAGGTGTATGACTTTGTAGAACTAAACGGTCTTTACTATGCTGGAAGTCATGGATTGGATATAGCAGCTCCAGTGCAGTCTATGAACAATGGAGAGCCCAAGCACCAAACCAGTGTTGTTGATAGAGAGGTGAGAATTGCTTTGTTCTACTATAAAGAATTGCTTTGATATGGTTGAATCGACCATAACTGACCTAACTAGAAAATGTTACATGGTTTCTTTACATAGGGTAATGAAGTAGTTATCTTCCAACCGGCGATAAAGTATTTGCCAGCAATTCATAAGGTTGGTGGTGAACAGGTTTAGTTGCATTTCATCACTAATGAAACCTCTAGCGGATGATCAGTCCACTGTTTTGGAAAACCTATTGTCAGTTCTCTTTCTTCCTCTTCTCATGTGTATTTAACTTATCATGTGCTTGTGGCAGATATTATGCGTGTTGAGTGAGAAGACTAGAAGTATAAGAGGCGTCGTGATCGAAAACAATAAGTTCTGCATTTCTGTACATTACAGACAAGTACATGATGAGGTACGTGCCGTTCGTGTTCATAAATGGTGAGACGGGAAAAAAAATCACTTGCGACTTAGATAACTGTAGCTTATTAGCATAGAGTTTAAAATGCAGGACTTTTGCACCCTCGTAAAGCTGGTAAATTCTGTACTTGAAGAATACAAAGAGTTTCGCATGTCAAAGGGCAAAAAGGTTCTTATAATCTCCATTATAGTTCCAAGAAACAATCATTTTATCCCATTTTCTTGACCTATTTTGAAACCTTTTGAGGATGGGATTTGTACAGGTGCTTGAGATACGTCCTGATATGGAGTGGGATAAAGGTCATGCTTTAAATTACTTACTCGACACACTAGGACTCGGAGCCTCTAGTGATGTCCTTCCTATCTACATTGGAGATGATCGAACTGATGAAGACGCTTTTAAGGTATCAACTACTGTTTTTCCATCATCAACTACGCTTTAATTATTACATACTTTCATGTATAAATTATAATGTTTGCTGGGTTTTCCCCCCCTTCATTAGCATTTCTCACGTTCTAGTTTATTTCGTAATTGGATATTCACAGGCTATAAGGAATAGAGGAGACGGCTATCCCATTGTCGTTTCATCCACTCCAAAGGACACGATGGCATTATACTCTCTGCGTAATCCGTCGGAGGTTAACAAATTCTTGTTTCGTCTGGTCAGGTGGCGTAAAAATTCTTCTTTAGACAAGAAGGCTAAATATAGAAGGGGAAGCGGAAATGGTATAAACTATAAAGGAGTGGTGTCTGAATTTAGAGGATGGAACCCAAAGGGCGGACTGGAAAGGTGCCCATAAACCTATCCTACTCTAATCTAATGTGCGAAAAGGGAGATACTTGATTCTTTTTGGGGTGAAATATATATATTTTTTTATACCATCGCAGAATAGTATTATACCTCCATCCTTTTTATCCAATCATGATACGACCAGTGAGATATATGGGGAGAAATGGATCACCAGGGAGCAGGAGAAAACTTTCAAGTGAATCATGGCTGGGTGAGCCTGTAAAATTATGGGAAGGCTGCCTATTTCGTATCGTATAGGTCTTGTTTTTATCCGGTGTAATGGGATTCTTTCTGGGTTCCAATTCTGCCAAGTATAGTTGATGAATATGTGCTACATGCTGAATGAAGGACTCTTGTTTCAGTTGTTTCTTTGGAACATCATGTAGCTGATCAAATGGAAGCTTTGCTAGTGTTTCTTTTGCTTATTAGTTAATTGGATGTACTGCTTTTGTTTAACAAGTTTTTCAACTCTAAAGTGTGTGTGTGTGTTTTTTTTCCTCGGCGAAAGCCAATAGCGTTAGTTGTAATTAATGAGGTTTAAACTCCGGTCGTACTCATTATACACGGGAGTACATGGTGTTTATGACTGATCAATCACTCCACTTGCAACGCTAAGCAGTAGTTTAGCCACAAGCACTCAGAGGAATGCAAGTATCATTTTCTTTCCTTTTGACTCTGGGCATACAATGCAAAATTTAAACCTCCCTTTTCAAATATAATTAATTTGCCAGTTTGCCCTCTTGCTTTATAAAATACACGAATTAATTAATTGTCGAAAACACTTCTCAAGCTGTAAATTCACAACTAATTTCAAAGGAAGCGGGGGTTGTTGTGAGGAAACATAGCAGCGTGGTGTGAGCCCCATCTCACCGTCTGTTTTTGGCAATTAATGGTCCAGATTTTAAAAAAACTCTTCCATTCCCTGGGAGAATTCTTTTAAAATTCGAACCGTCTAAAACACTTTTGTTGTACGCTGCTGTGTTTTGCTCACAGCAGCCCCCACTTCCGATTTCAAAACTACGAGCCGAGATGTTAGTCCTCAAAATCCAATAACAGGTTGAGCTCGTAAAACAACCAAGCGGGTTGACTTTGAATTCGTGTTCAACTCGTTAACAGTTTGATTGAGATGACAAACCAAGCATCTGTTCAAAAAAAAAAAAAAAAAAGGAGATAACAAACAAAGCTTGAACCAGTTTCTCTCTGCTTTGGAGCACAGAAAGCTCCTGTGTCTACAATCGGGCCTTGTCTCGATCTTGAAAATGTAATCTGAACAGTTCAATGTTTAGAGCTAAACCGAACAACTCCATTTTAAAATCAAGTCGATCAGCAATGGTAGCTTATTGATGAAATCAAATAATTTTAGTGCGTATATTTTCAATTTTAGTTGTTGTTCATTTATTAAGGCTCTATTCATTTGCCAAGAATGTTAAGCGGGAAAAGTTAATCCCGAGAAAAGTGAATTAAAAGAAAGACAAATTTATGTTTTTGTGAGTGTTTATTTGACAAAGGGTTTTCGCAGGAAAATCAAAATGTGTTTGTTCATTTACCACGAAAAGAAAAATTATGGAGAAGTTGTTTGTGCAATGACAAACTTTGGCAAAAGTAACTTTATGAATTAATAATCACCATGTTTTTGAAAATAATATACCTAGTGATACTTATTCTTAAAATAAAATATGTCTTGAATTCCAACTAAGAATGGTTAATTATTCGGACCATACAAATAAAATCTAGATATTGATTTAATCTTGAACGAAAAAATTGAGATCGAAGATTTACCTTGCCAAGAAGAAATACAGAAGAAAACAGAGAAAAGAAAAGATAAATTGAATGTCAACCCACTACTAAGATAAGAAAAGAGAAGACGAAATTGATATTGGTGCCAAAAAAGTGATTGTCAGGAGGAGGGAAGTGTTATTGGCCAGCGAAATCTTTTCCAGAAAAATAAATTCCTACCTTGTTATGGGATGAATTTTGTGAAAAAGCGTCATGGAAAAACATTTTTAGGATTCCCACTATTTTCGTCGTAACGAACATGTAAAAATTGATTTTTCTGTCATCTCTTGTAATTTAAACGAGCGATATCTGATTGATTCAATTTTTTACGAGGCAGCTCGTATTAAGGTCTACAAAGTGATCGGTTTGAATCACATTATTCTAATATGTGTGACTTTAAACTAAGGCACATGAGGACCCCTTGTCCGTTTTATGAGCCCTAAAAATGACCAGAAGAGCCTTGTTTCAGTTTCCCAGTCTCCATCAGAAGCAGAGGGCGGGGGGGCGCCTTAAACCCTAATAAAACCCTCTCCGTCTCACACTGACTCTCTCTCTCTCTCTCTCTCTCGTCGCTGCAACCCCTAACGTCTAAACTCTAAAACCCCTACGGTATAAACTTCCCCCAATAACACTCCTCATTGCCCATTCCACCACCGTTAACTGGAAAATCCAGGTTTTTTTTAGGCTTAATCTCTCTCAAATAGTCCACCGTAGCATGCCCGTCAAGCTCCTCCCGCACCTCCGTCTCCTCAACCAGTCACTTCCGCTATCCCGTTTATCCACCATGAAGCCCACCAACCCATCCCTCAAACACTACTCCTCTCGGGTCATCCCCGTTTTCTCCCGGATGTTCCCTCACAAGCTCAAGTACCAATCTCTCTCCACAAGATTAGGGCTCCCAACAGAATATCTCGGCTTTCGTCGGTTTTCGACCCGTGGTCGGTCCGGTTCGGGGGCCGAGGTCAGGGCTTCGAAGAGCCTTATTGACGATGAGGCTGAACTCAGTGATTGGGTCAGTGGGCTGAGATCGAACTCGTTTCGTACTCATGATGATGATAGTGGCAGTGGTTCGGGTAGAGATAGAGGTGGAGGTAGAGGTAGAGGTAGTGATAGGGGTAGGGGTAGGGATGAGAGAAGTGGGAGGGATGGGGCTAGGTTTTCGTCCTTTAAGAGGCAAAGGGATGGTGATTCGGATGATTATTCAACTTCCAATAGGCTAACGGGCAGGGATTCATATTCGAGGGAGAAAACACGGTTTGGTGGTAAATTCGAGGGGAAGGATGATGGGTTTGTGTCACGGAGGAGAGACAATGGTTGGCAAGGGGAGAAGGATTCGACAATGTCTAATAGAGGTGGGCGAAGTTCGGAATTTGGGTATGGGCGGGACCGAGGGGGAGGAGGAGGTAGGGGTAACGGCCGAGGCAGTGGTGGATTGAACAGAGGCGGGAAAAGTATGCAAAGAGGGGGGTTTGTGACCTCAGACGAGGAAATTGGCGATGATAGTGAGGAGGAAGGGGAAGGGAGGTTAACTAAGAGAGGTGTGAGGGGTTCGGATACTAGGTATGGGCGGGACAGAGGGGGGCGAGGGGGTAGGGGTGATAGAAGTAGTGGATTAAGGGGTAGCGGGAAAAGTTTGAGAAAAGGCGGTTTGGTGACCTCAGACGAAGAAATTGGTGATGATGATGATGAAGGGGAAGGGGAAGGGAGGTTAGCAAAGAGAGGTGGGAGGGGTTCAAATTTTGGGTATGGGCGGGACAGAGGAGTACGAGGGGGTAGGAGTAACGGTAGTAGTGGATTGAAGGGAAGCGGGAAAAGTTTGACAAAAGGTGGTTTGGTGACCTCAGACGAAGAAATTGGTGATGATGATGAGGGAGGGGAACGGGGGTTAATGAACAGCTTTAGTGATTTGATAAGTGAAGAAGACAGTGAGGGAGAAGAAGAGGATGGTGACAGTAGTGATGATGATGATATGCTCAAGAATGCAGGTTCTCTCTTTGCCGGAAAGAAACAAGCTAGTTCACAGGCTGTGCCTAGTTCGCCTGGCAGAAGTGACTCGTACTTGAGCGAGACCAGGTTTTGTTCCGAACATTCTAACTGTTGTAGTTTTTTTTTTTGTTATTCCAATCTCCTGCATTTGTGTTACTGCTGGTTTGAGGAATATGTCATGTTTTGGTTTTTTGAGTAGAGGACAGTAGATTGGATATGCAGGGCTGCATAAATGTAAAGAAGAAACTTTGGGTAAGAGGAAACCTTATGCTAAGAATTGCAGGAATTTATAAAAGGGAGGTGCTTAGTTGTCCCCTGAGGTGTAAGTAGATAATCGAAAAAGGCTGTTGCTCTTTTGTTTATTTATCCAAAATCGCACTTGATTGCCGTACTGCTTGGAAGGTTGCCGATGGACTGAGGTACTTACAATTTGTGAAAAATGTAAATGTAATCAGTAAGTATAATCAAGAATCAGGGTGTTCAGTGAACTCGACAGTCAATACATTGTCGAAAATTTTCTTCGGCTATATGTGAAGGAGGAATGAAAACAAGATTGAAGCGGATAGAGTTGACAGAGTTTTGTTGTTCTTGTTTGTATTTCAATTTTCAAGTGGAAGGAAAAGGTTTGGGATTGATACAAAGAGCCATACTTTGTGGTACAAACTACCGGGCAAGTAGAAGCATTTGTTCATGATAAATTTAACTAAGGCAGTTTGGCAGACTGGAAGGGCAATACCAATAAACTCTTTATACTTATATATGTATACCTGCATGTTATAATTTATGTATGGGCAACAATAATAAGCTGTTGCAATTCCGAGGTGCCATTGTTCTTCTACTGAACTACAAGTCATACATGGTAAATATCTAGGGAACAACCTTTGGCTGCTCTGTTTGGTAGAGGTGATTGTGAATGCACGATTGTTGGGGAATCAGAAAGGATATGGCCCTTAGATAGAATTAAATGACAAGGAGTTTTGCTTGGAATAGTTTGCATGTGAGGCCCTTTTTAGTAATTTGTATTGATATTCAGCCTATTCTTTTGCTTTTGTTTTGTTGACGTTTGGTTTTTTTAATGTCCTTAGGTTTGATCAATGTTCAGTTTCTCCCTCTTCATTGAAAGGAATTAAAGATGCTGGATACGAGACGATGACTGTGGTGCAAGAGGCAACACTTCCTGTCATTCTTAAAGGTTTAGTTTTCCTAGCCTGTCTAATTATTTTAAGAAAGGCTTGTGCTAAAGCTTAAACTATTTTATCTCTTCCATTATTAATTATTTTAATGTTAAGGTTTATTCAGGAGACTGACTACAGTTTTCATAGTATTTTTAGATGTACAACCAATTGGTACATGTTTTTTTCCCTGTGGTTTGTACAAATTTACTAATGGATGAAAGGTTGAATGGAACTTGGCATTTAGTAATTCATTCGTTAGGCTAGGAGCTCCGATCATTGTTCTCTAAAATAGTTTGAGGTGTGTCACATCCTATTGGACCTATTCCAAAATCGAAAACCAAAAGAGAAACGAGAAAAAGGAGAAGGAAAGTTTCAAATTGAGGATTGCTAATGGTAAAACTTTCTAGATCTGGATGGTTTCACTAGTTTGGTGCTTTTTTTACATCCAGTGAGTTCCATTCTTTTTTTTGGCAGCTTTCGTAGCGTATGAAGTAGAAAGTGATTTTGAACCTAACATGAGTAGATGCTAAGAACTTACATCCTTTTAAATTATCCTAATCCATGATACATTCTTCTCTCTACATGTGACCTGTTTTTATCAATGATGTTTTGTAGGTAAGGATGTTCTCGCCAAGGCAAAAACTGGCACTGGGAAAACTGTTGCATTTTTGGTAAAAACACTTTATCTTTGGGCGTACATGTGAAGTTAATTGTCAACAAATGCCTTGTCTAGAATTGAGGGCTTTCTTACTCTGTTAATGTTGGCCTATTTGGTGAATCCTATTACCTTATAACTGGTGTTTTTTTAGGTAGCTCAGTGTTTTGTTTTTTCCCCAGCTTCCATCGATTGAAGTGGTAGTCAAAACACCCCCTGTGGATCGTGATCAAAAGAGACCCCCAATTATTGTGCTGGTAATATGCCCAACTCGAGAGCTTGCTAGTCAAGCAGCTGCAGAGGCTAACACCTTGTTGAAGTATCATCCTTCAATTGGTGTCCAAGTAGTTATAGGAGGTACAAGACTTACTCTAGAGCAGAAACGTTTGCAAGCCAATCCATGTCAGGTGAGTTTCTCATCATAGCAACTAATTTGTAAGAGACGATGCAACGTTATGAATTTTGGCGCATTGATTTTTATTGCACCATGTTAGGAGATCCACCAGGGCATGTGTGAAATATGATTTATGATTCTCATTGCAAATTAAATCAGCAAACATCCGGGCAGAATGTTGTTGAAAGTACTAGCAGAGAGAACAAATAGAAGTTTAATGTCAATTTACTCGATTGTAAGTTCCGGTGGACAAGGATCTTTGTTACAACCCATTAAAAACTTGAACTGTTTGCTTGTCTGCATATGTAGCAGTATGCATCAACTTGGTACCACTGCCCCTCATTTATTTCGTCTTGGTATACTTAGATTTATTTAAGCTGATATAATTTACTTACTCAGATTCTTATTGCTACTCCTGGAAGACTCAAAGATCACATTGAGAATACAGCAGGATTTGCAACTCGGCTCATGGGTTTGAAAGTCCTTGTGCTTGATGAAGCTGATCATTTACTAGATATGGGTTTCCGCAAAGATATTGAGAGGATCATAGCTTCTGTTCCAAAACAACGTCAAACACTTCTGTTTTCTGCTACTGTTCCAAAAGAGGTTTTTACTTATTACTTTTTCTTTTGTGTGGTAACAAGTTCTGTTACTTTCTTCTCAGAGGGAAATTTTGATTATGCTTTCTGATACGTAGGTCCGGCAAATTTGCCATATTGCTTTGAAAAGAGATCATGAATTTATCGATACAGTTGGAGAGGGTACTGAGGAGACAAACTCACAGGTATGCTGAAGGCTATCTGCAATTGTTTTACTAATATATTGATTCTGTAATCTTGAATCCTTAAGTATTGGATAATTGTAGGTCAGTCAGATGCATCTAGTTGCTCCTTTGGACAAGCATTTTCCACTACTGTATGTTCTACTGAAAGAGCATATAGCAGATGATGTAGATTACAAGGTACAGTGCAGTCGAAAAGCCTCTTCTCTGCATTATCTTAGCCTAAATATTCTCAAATTGATTATTTTATTTGTTTCAATTATTATTATTATTATTTTTTTGAGAAGTACTGAAGTGCTATATGACTTGCATGGGTAAACTTTTTGCTTGGCTAATTTTTTGGTTTCAAAATAACTGTTTCTTGGTTGGCGTTGATCATGTTGGTTTGCTAGTGAGTGTATCGTTTTGCAGTGAGATTGCGGTCTTGCTCTTAATGTCCAGGACACTTGTTTGTCAGCGTTTTGATGTTTGCCCCAGAATTTTATTTTTTTTGCAGGTTCTTGTGTTCTGCACAACTGCAATGGTCACGCGGCTAGTTGCTGACCTCCTTGGTGAGCTCAATCTCAATGTTCGAGAGATCCATTCCAGGAAGCCACAAAGTTATAGAACAAGGGTCTCTGATGAATTCCGGAAGTCAAAGGGCCTTATTCTTGTGACTTCTGATGTTTCTGCACGTGGTGTTGATTATCCCGATGTTACTCTTGTCATACAGGTATCATGTTGATTTCCTAATTCCTAGTGTCTAAGAAGTTGAATCACTTGGTTGTTTATATATGGTTGGGATTCACTTAATTCTATCTCTGTTGAAACTTGAATATTGTTGAATCGATGAATAATGCAGTCATTTTTACAAAAGCATATTAATGGATATGTCTGATTCCCATATATATATTTAGTGGTTCCTTCGAGTACATCATCCTTAGTCCGCTGATTGAGTTGGACATTTCTAAATCTATACTAAATGAGCGAGGAGATTCTTCTCTCAAAATCTGTGTTGATGTATTTTGTACAGAATTAAAGATACCATTCTTATTTTTCGGTTTGCCACTAGTTGAAAGAAAGCATATTTGCGATTGCAGGTTGGCTTGCCATCCGATAGAGAGCAGTACGTGCATCGACTTGGTAGAACCGGTCGTAAAGGTAAAGAAGGCCAGGGCATATTGCTATTGGCACCTTGGGAGGAATCCTTTTTGTCTTCTATTAAGGATTTGCCAATTGCGAAAGCCCAGATACCTTCGATTGATCCAGAGACAAACAAAAAGGTTAGTATAAGCAGAATTTACAGTTCTTCCTTATCATAAATTCCTAATCTTCAATTTTTATCTTGGTTTTTCTTCTTCCCCACCCATCAGCCAAATAATGGCAAGAAACTTTTCCATCTAAACAAGTTGGCTTATCTCTTCTATTTAGACAAGGACATGCCCTATTTTATGCACAAATTCTTGGTAATAGTCAGCTCACGTCGTCTACGTTGACAAAGGAATACTATCTTTTATATGCAAACTAGCGGATGCATGTGCCTAAAGGCACGTCAGAACGTAAAATCATCTCAACGTAAATAAACTACCCGCTCAACCCGCCTGATCTACACATAGCGTTAGTTATCATTTTGAGACGTTTTCGTAATAACAAAAGGCAACATTTAAAGTGAGGAGAGAGGGGGTAGATTTCTTAGCAAAATATTCTTTGTATCTTTTGAAAAGAAATGACCTGATGGCTACAATCTTGACATGAAAATATGATCGGACGGCCGTGGATGTTACTTTATTTGTATGCCTAGACATTTTGTCAAAAACCTCTCTGTTTTATTATATAGATTCCTGTTCTTAGTCAGTTCATGTTCTCTAATTTGATAAAGAAATTTCGTCTTGTATATGCAAATCCTTATCAGTACTGGTAACTGTTGAGGAAACTGTTAGTATACTAACGAATGACCAAACAGGTGGAACGAGCATTGTCTCATGTAGAGATGAAAAACAAAGAAGCAGCATACCAGGCATGGCTTGGTTACTACAATTCTAATAAGATTGTGGGTCGGGACAAGTACAGACTTGTGGAGCTTGCTAATGAGTTCAGCCGATGCATGGGGCTCGACAACCCTCCAGCAATTCCCAAGCTTGTCCTTGGTAAAATGGGACTGAGAAACATTCCTGGTTTGCGTTCTAAATAGATTTACAAATTTTGGTATGCTTCTCTTGTCTAATAATTTCTGTTGTGACTTGAAGGAAAATGGTTGCACCATTAACCCTACTCAAAAAGCTTAGGCCTCATCTCGATTATGTAATTCATACAAGGAATTGATCTGTGTTCGTATTCGTTGAAACATTCAGGAAAAAGATAAAGAGTATTATCAGCATTTGCTTTCTATTGTTTCCTTGTACCGGAAAGTGAGAGAATCTAGCATTTTTCCAATGAACCAATATTTTGATCTATTGATTCTGAAGACTGAATTGAGTTTTTCCTGTTGGCTATAATTCTGTGCGCAAAAGGCTTGATATTGTTAAACATGTAATGGGAAATGAAAAACACTTCTTCCTATAACAGACACTAATGGTGGGTTTTCCCTAAAAAGTTTGCCTATAGCTTAAGGATTTTAGACAAGTTGTTTCCGTTAAATATACGTTTAGTATATGTATGTCAGGAGATTGGCCTATCTTGAAATTTGTGTTTTTGTTGTCTAAAACGGGCTAAATACTGTAAAAGCATGAATTTTGAGACATTATTCTCCTCACTCATGTCATTTAAAAGTTCAAATAGCCGGAACAACTTGTCTAAAGCTCATAAGCTATAGACAAACTTCTTTAAGGGTAACTCACCTTTAGTCTTTTTAGACAATAGGGGAAACCCAGCCTAGCTAGATGAGGGACCCAGTTTGGCATCTTTTTTATTGCAAGCACATGATCTTCATTGCAGATCACAAAAAAAAAAAAAAAAAAAAAACACATGATCTTCATTCTTCAAGGTGAAATTGGAGACTCAAGAGTCTAAGCAAGAGAATGTATTTGTTGAGGTGCTCAATGCAAGGTGGTGAATGAGAGAATTTGTTCTTGTTCTGGTTGAGGTTCTCAATTCTGAATGAACTCCCTATAGCTCTTAGCTTGGTTTACGTATCTCCGAATTGCTCGTCTAATGCTGTGGTGCTCTCTGTTTCTGGGTGTAGTTTCTTAAAATACTAGTATATGTATCTTTTAACATCTCAATAACTTTCTCTATAAAACCCTACATATGATGGTGTTCTCTTTTTTCTCCTGAAAAAAAAAATGTTGAGGAATTAAGATCCACTCATCAAATAGAAACGTACTGGATCTGATTACATAAGGAATTGTCACATGATAGAAACTCATTTTGGGAGAGGATCCAGATTACCTAAGGAATGGTCACATGATAGAATCTCATTTTGGGAGAGGACCCAACTTCAACCGAGGCATCAAGACTCCCAAGATTCAACCATTCATGTGACTACAGCTTTCTGACCTTACTCCTTACCATCCATACTTGGAAGATATAGCATTCACCTTCAAAACTCTAGGATTCCAGTATGAGAGAGAGAGAGAGAGTGTGTGTGTGTGTGTGTCTCGTTGAAACATGTCTGTAACGTGCAAGTCCCAACCCATTGAAAGCTTCAGTTCTTGTCCGCAGCAGTATTCATTTTAATAATAAAACGCGATTGTTTATGACATTTCCCAATTTTCCCATGGAAGCTTTAAATCTCAGAGTTCCGAGTACAGGAGAAAGCATTACCGCCTAAGCTCACGGCTTCTAGTAAAACAAAAAAAAAAGAAAAGGGAATAACCAAGAGGCTTTTTAATTGGTCTTAAACATTAATAACATTTGCAAGACAGGTGAGATGGCCATTTTACTCACAGGGAGCTCTTCAGGTGTAATCACATGAAAACCGAGGATTAAAGAAAAACAATGCAAAAATTTGTTGCTAATCACTGTGCACGATACAATTATTATGTCCATAAAAATATGAGACCCATTCATGCTTTGATGAAATATGGAGTTCTTTGACATCTAATTTCATCTTAACCAAGCTGCTGTTGTTACACTGTTAACGTCCTGAACAAGAGCTAAAGGCGGCAAGTGCACAGGGAATTTATCAATCAAAACCCTACGACAGTGTGAAGATATGCCTGACTATAATAGTGTTATAACAACGTAAAACCCTATTTTCTTAACCACATGAGAGTTCTCAAGGGGTAATACAATCGTCAAGCCCCATAAGGAAACCCGAAAAAAAAGAGAAAAATCTGAACAGGTCCAACTTCCCCCTTCCCACCACGCTTCCATGTTGTCAGAAAAGGCTGTGGGTTAGGTATGACTTGGTAGTTTACATACACGCACTAAACTAGCATTGAGGGTGACCGTATTAGTTAGCAAGATTTAAGCAATCATCTTATCAAGATACCAGGTGTTTCCTTTTGTGAATGACGTGACAACAAGGCTTGGTAGTTAGAAGCTTTCTCATTATGATTTAATCATTTTCTACCTGGTTCGGAAATGCAAGGGGTGGGAAATCCTCTTCTTTCAACTCGTAGTTCCTTTGGGCCACCGATCTGGCAAAATAATCAAAGCCTCCTGTTAAGATAATACATTGACAGCATCACAATGTGATTCCAGTGCTTTATTGGAAGCGAAGGAATGAAAGAGAAAGCAATTGGTAAGCAAGATAAATACAGCCACAGCATTAAACATTCAGTCCAGTTTCATTCTAATCAGCTAAAATAGCTCTCTAGAAGTGTCATCTACTATTTGTCAGCCAATTAAACCTGAGAACTTTCTGAACCAGGGGTAACCAAGAGCATCAAAACACACCACAACCTGGGCTCGAAAAGACCAATCCCACTAGTTTCTTATCCTGTGTTCCCGCAAAGGTGAGAAGGGCTTCACATGCTAATTTGTAAACTGATACCAAGGCAAGCGTACTGCTAATATTATACTGAAGTTCCATTGAGGAAAAGTTGAAGCAATTAAATATACAACAAGAGAGTCAATTTCGATGGTCCACCATGTACATACAAGGGCAACAAGACACAAGTGGACTTGAAGTCTATGAAGATAGTAACCTATTAAGAAGTGAGCAAAATAGGATATAGGTTGAGGCCGAAAGAAGGCCGCATTGGCTTAACTAAGGACATGGCTTTTAATGGAGCCAATTGGAGAAGCAACCCTTTTGACTTAATTCCAACTAATGATGATCAAGAGCAACCCTTTCCTAGAAGCATTATGTACTACAACATCCATCCTTGAAAAAGTCCAGTTTCCATAGATTGTTCATTCAGTTTATTAGCCTATTACCTGTACCTGAGGCTAGAAAAAGGATTTGGGGATCCATTTAGATTAATAAACTCCCTGCTTCGGAACAACAACGTACAGATTTTGGAAATATTTAGTGTTATCTAGTGACAGTGTGAAAATGAGTCCATATTTACTATACAGCACAAATAGTCGTCAAACCAACTTCGTATGAGCTTTAAAAGGAGGAATTACCTTTGGAGATGGGGTGAAGATGGCTGATCTGGGGATGACCGCAGAACAGAGGCCCTGTGAAACCGTTGTTCTTTGGCTTGACTTCCCTCGCTTAGCTGTCGTTCGTTCGTACAGGTGAAACCCGCTGGCCCAAGAGACCCAAACTCAAGCTGTTCAGCATGTGAACTATAACTTGCGTTATGGTCAAACGGATATAGCATGACAACAGATGGAAGAGTTTGTCCATTTGATGAAATTCCACTAGGGTTCATGACTGGTAACTGATACATGCTATATGCCATGTTGGGAGGAGCATGACTGGAATCAGAGTGCGATGGACCATTTTGGGAATGTGATTGCAACCGTGAGCTTGACTTCTCGGTTTGGCCGCGACTGTGATGGCGCCCAGCAGCTCTTGATTTTGAGGAGTTATTCCATTTCCCCTCTCTATCACCATGGTTGTCACTTCTATCATTGTGGTAACTTCCCCTTCTGGCACCTGAAGAATTTCGGTCCCTAACGGAAACCTTCTGAAAAAAAGTAAGATCAAAATAAGTGATTCAATGAGAAGCTAACTGTATAAATGTTGCTATAGCTGAATTCAAACTAATAATAACAAGCATGCCCAACCCACCAAAACAGGAACAAGTGTTTCTTCTTGCTCTTACCAAACCATGGCCATGGTGCCATAACATTGATGGAAAGGTGTTTCTAGGACTGCAAAAACTTGCTGGCAAACAGCTATCCCTACTGTACTATGGTCATTTTCTAAATTAAAGTTTAACCAAACAAATTAACGATTACAGCAACCACTATGTTCACAGCATTGGTCAAAATTGGACATGATAACCTTGCAACAATTAATGAACATCAATCCACAGTCCCACAGCCCCATTAATCAAGCAATGCAAGTGAAGAACACAATAAATAGACGCTTCAGAGAGTTGGTACTTTCTGTAAGCCTAGTCCATTCAGTAGGCTATGGTAGCATGTGAGAAACACAAGCGTCAAACATATAGAACACATTTTGTCCAGCAATATGGTACTTGGCCTTTTTATCAGTATAAAGGGCAGTAAACAGACTTATAGCCGAAAAAGAGCAGAATTAAACACAATGGCCATAGACAACATGAAGAACTATCTTACAGGATTCGGCAGATAGGTTCCAGTCCCGCTACGATATCTTGGGACCTCATCAGCATGCTGTTGATAGACATTGGGAGGTCTGTTGGGAACATGTTGGAGTGGAGCAACGGGAATAAGGCGATGCCCATAACCCATTATCTGAGTAAGTGGGTTGGTATTGGCTGAAACCGGTCTTCCCGGACCATCCCATGGTACACGGCCTTGCAGGTACATAGGTGGCACAACAACGGGTGAATGATAATTCAAAGACCCATGGTAATGTGGGTTTTGGCAAAACCGCCCAAACTGCAAATTTTGCCAGTGGCTAGTAAAGTCGCTGTTAAGAATATCGGATTTATGTTCATTACCAGTCCCAACAAAAGCAGCCCTCATTGAAGAACTAGTAGTACTTAATTGCTCAGAATGATCAATCTCCTCAGATGAAATCAAATTATCTTCACCACTAAAATGGCTCGTCGATGAATCCGAAGTTCTCATTTCAGGTGGAACATTATAGAAAGGAAGCATTGTAATAAATGGAACAGGTGGCCCTGTAGGATAAAATGCAAAAGGAACCCCCCCAGAATTATCCAACGAGCTTTCACGAGAACCAGGACCTAAGAGCACCGGAGCAATGGGTATCATGGAGTCCGACCCACTTGTCCGAGCTAAATCATAGCCAGATAAGTGCTGCCTCGGGCCGCGTAAGTTTCCAAAAGGCTGAGGTCCCGAGTTTCTTTCTTCCATCTCACCACTCATGGTTGATAGGGAATTCCAGTCACTCTCATCCTCCTCGACTTGATTAGTATTTTCGGACGCGTTTCTATATTTTCCATACGTAGAAGAAATCTCGGCAACAACTGTTTTCTTTCCCCTCTTTTCCCTTGTAGACTTTGAGACCTTTGCAGATGATCCATCCCAAGAACTCTCTGAAGAAGTTTTACTTCTTAGAGAACTACTGTGGGCAGCGGATGAGAACCTTGGACTCGTAGTTCTGTCATCAAAGTAAACGCCCTTTCCTCTGTTATCTTGATATGGGAAACCATATTCGTGATCTTCCTGCATTGATCCTCGGTTTTCTTTGGTGGACCTCTGCTTAACTCTCATTGAGCTACCTGAACCACTTAACCGAGATGATGGAACAAAATTAACACTTGACTCTGGCTTCTCATAGGACTGAAGAATGTCATGATGTCCACTATCAGACTCAAAGCCTTCCGTGGAACCCACATCCTTCCAGAAATCATGATGGACCTCTCCTGTTTTCATCTCCATGGAACCGAAATTTCCATTTCCTGGTTCAATAGCATCGGGAAAATTTTGGGTCAATCCAGGAAAAAAATGGGTCAGTGACGGAGACACGAAACCTTGAGGAAATTGCATGTTTGAAAAAGAAGGATCAATCGAGGATACATCTTGGGGAACCATTCCAGCCAAAGTCCTCTGAGCATATTCCATTGAAGCTAGAATGGATGGTGAGATTTGAATAGGTCGGTGAGGCGATGCTAAATTCAGCGGCACATGAACCTGTCCATTAAGACTTGAAGATGCCATCAAATTGACAAGATCTTGCTCTTCCTGATGCATCCCATGGGTCCCACTTACAGAAGCAAATTCATCACCACCCAAATCACGCCGATGCCTATAGAAACCACTGGTCGAGTCAACAGCAGACTCGAGGCTTTGATTGAATGGAATTTCTCGGATAGGTGCAGGATCATCAGTGGAAGATTGAGAACTATGGTTTATTAAAAGTTCAGATCTTTGATTATTCCACCTGCTACTATCCTGTCTTGTGGAGGTAGGCTGAGTTTTCCCACTTTCTGGTGTTCTGTCATGCCTTCCTCGAGAAGAGACATCACTGTATGTGTCCGAAAGCTCAGGACTAGAACGTGTCCTCGCGAAAAGAAACCTACCCTGAATATCATTTACCAAATGATGAGATCTAAAACTTCTCTGATGCATGCCCAAATTAGAACTAACTTCTCGTGCAACTGGATCTGATACCCTAGAGCTGTTCAGATTGCCATAAGTCTTTTGGCTTTCAGTAGGAAGAGCTGCAAAAATGTTGGGACTTCTAGATGTGTTTTCTGCGGAAAGATTGCTATGTTGGGAGGAAATATTATGTAAACGGGATTCAACAACTTCAACATCACGACCAGAAGAATTGTCATTCAACGTTTTGGCATTTGGAATGTTTTTCAGATTCTCGGGCCTGTGTAGTTGATGTGGAGTTGATAATGTCAAGTACCACAAGTCAGTTCTTGGTGCATCAGGGCGATTACCACTGCCATGTCTATCCCATGTGTTCATAAAGAACTGATTTACTTCATAAACTAGGTTCTCTTTGGGGCAGTGAAGTAATCTGGCGAGCCTTTTCGCCCCAAATGCAAATGCACTGCGTATTCTAAAAAAATTACCTGGTATAAAACAAATTAAAATCAACATAAATTTAAAGTGGCAACCGATCCATAAATAACTAACATGCACTGTAACTACCGAGAAGGCAAAAATCATTCTCAAGGACAGGAAGCAGTCAAGATTCAAGAGTTTGAACTAGTACATAGTGTTCAACAAGTACCTTTACTAACACTACGCCCAAGGTTGTTGTTTACGCGTAATGGATCAATAACATTGAAATGTTTGGAAACAAAATGCTGGCCCTGATTTTCTTGGCCACTTGGGAAAACAGCGTAGACTGAGCTACAAGCATCAAGAAATAATTTGCTTAGTAGTAACTCTCCCTTATCCTTTCTGGGATGTTCAGCTGTAAAACATTCAAATCTAAGTATTAGAAAAGGCAGATTGGGCAAAGTATTCCTACAGGGTCATTCAACAAGGAAAGAGATGGCAAGCTACCATCTGCTATTACCTGTCACATCTGGAAGTGATCTAATGGGTACAGGACCCCATAGACTTACACAAAAGTTATCCCAGTCAAAGTTACTAAAGAACTCCAGAAAACGGTAAAGGACCTGAAATAGCAAAGAAAATATTTCAGATGGAAAATCAACTAAAAAAGAGCAAAATGGAAAAAATAACCATACCAACCTCTAGTGGTCCAGTAAAGGAATTGTTGAAAACATGAAAAATGTAAAGAACCAAGGTCTCTAGGGCATAAGTTGAAATAAGTCCATGGTGAGCACCCAGTATACGGCTCTCATAGTAACACCACGCCTTGATCAATATAATGCTACGCTTGAGTAAATGATTCTGACTAATCAAATGATCAACCTGCAGACCAGAAATTTCCGTCCAGTACAGGCAACCTAACATCATCAGAGTTCATATTTTTCATACTGAATTTTTGTTGAAGGTTTTTCTACATACGAGTAGTTTGAAGGTTATTTCTTATACAAAAGAAAATTGAAGGTGGTGAAACAAATAACTGACCTCCTCTAGGAAACAAAGAGTGCATAGCCCACCAAGCTGATTAAAGGATATGTCTACAACAATATTTTCCACAAGACATTTTATTATCTTTACCTGCAATTAGATGAGAACAAAAGAGCAATGATAAGGAAGAGGGATACATGTTTACATGTCACTTGACTCGTTTGCAATGCAAGGAGATTCATATTCATTTAAGAGAAACTAGGATAAGCTTTAAATAAACTGACTTTGGATGCCGTGATAGGGAAGGACTTGGACTTACTAAATCTAAGTGAACAGGTAGCCCTGGACAGAGCTCAATGGAAAACAGGATTCATATAGCCAACCACAATTGATTGGGACACAAGGCTCGTTTTGGTTTGGTTTGGTTAGGATAAGCTTTAAATGTAAATCACGTGACGGTAGAGGTTCTTCTCAGATAAAAACATAGCAACCCACTATCTAAAACTTTAGACACCACAATCTTGTCCACCAACATAAGTTGACTTACCATCCACAAAACTTCCATAGGTCTAATAAGTCACAACTATGACACTAGTCCCACCATTGTGCAAAAAGAGATGCTACAATATCTAGCAAAGAGTTGACGCCATACCAACAAGGTGGAACAAACACTTACAAAATCCATGTGACAGAAGTATAGAGTTTCAAAAGTCAAGGAAAATGCTGCTGATTTTTTGGTTCGCTCTGTTGAAAAATATTGTCAAGTAGGACGTCATAAATTGAATTCCCATTGAAACAAGTACCACTAACTATGAACCAAGCTGATCAAGATAAGTGTCATGTAGAACAAGCATATCAACAATCGCAACTCAGCAAAAAAAAATGTTGCTAAGGAGACAGGAAACAAAAAGAGAAGTACAAAACAATAGAACATGAGGGTTCAAAAAAGGATGTACATCTGCTTGAATATACTGAACTTCCTTTACACGAAATTCAGCATTCTCATTCTCTTCCTCACCCTTCAGCATATCACGAACATGATTAGCCCATGTGTCCTTCAAGTCTCCATTGTTACTGAAGGCAGATAAGTCAATGTCTCCATCGGGTAAATAAGTCTTGAGGGGTACAGACCCAAAAGTGAACACCTGTAGAGAATTCGAAGTAACCAAACCAAACTAAGCTTTGTGTAACAATCAATTGGGGTCTAATTAAGAACAGGAAATTCAAAATTAGAATTACTGCATGTTTTGTGAAAACTACATATCACATAAATAAAGCATACGAAAAGTAAACTGGGTTATTGCACAACAACTTTTCCCCCCTCAGTCTTGAATTAGGAATAAATGCCTTCATTGTTCTTGTTATGTTCGCTCTAAAATGGAACTCTTGGCTACCCAAACAAAAAAACTTTGACAATTCTCCAACTACACTACTGTGCACAAAAAGCTCAAATCGAGGAAGCACAATCTCAAGCATTATACTTGGCTACAATCTGGTCTTACTATTTCAATAAATCTATGGTCATCTCTCGACGATGCCATTTGCCAATTAAGGACACTTAATTAAGACCCTTAATTGCGTATTTGTTCTGAAGTGATCTCTTATTGTTAGTTGTTACTCAAATCCTTCCGCGTGTATCATACCCCAAATGACACCCTTTCCACTTCTCCTTTGTCCTTTTAGCAACTCCTACCGACCCACCCACAGCAAAGAACAAGGATCTTGCTAACCGCAGACTACAGGTTATGGTTAAGGTAGAGATAATGCCCAAAACTTTTAGAATCTTCACATACATGTCACATATTTCGAGATGCCACGTTTGTCTACACACTTTCCCCCCACTATTTTATACACTTCTGTCACTTCGTTACATGTACCGAGGATAACCGGCACACATTGACAAGTTATTAGCAGTTCCCAAAGAACAAAGCCACCTAGGAAAATAGAACCCAAAAATCTGCATCAAGAATCGCCACAACACAAAGGAAAGATTTCAAAGTAAAAGAACTACCTGGCATGGGAAGCACTTCATAATGAGCCGTTGCACGTAATCGGCAACTGCGGTCCGGCGTCCTTCCGATGGTGGATTGGGCTGAATGCAGGCAATGAGCTCTGCAGTTCTCTCCTCGGCCTTTGACCATCTCTCCAAATCAAGAACTCGAATCACCGGACCTGCATTGGCCAATAGGCCATTTGGCCGTAGTAGCCCACTTGGCTCTGCCCAGCCCTCATCCTCGCCCATGGACGTGGCTATCGGCTCCCTGTACTATGCTGGTTCCTATTTTGCACCCAAAGCAACAAAAAAACCGCCAAAAGCACAAAACTTGATGTTTTTTTAATCTTTCTTATTTTTATAGCAAACAGGGATGAAAACCCCCCAACGAACAAAACGTTATGTTTATAGTAAACACAGATGAAACGGTAACAGGCTTCACTTTGACCAAAATTCAACTTTAAATAGTGAAAAAACTTGCAAAAAGAAATACTCTCAGAATGTACCCTTATCCATTTTAGTCGAAAATGAATTGGAAAAAGAATGCTATTTTGGAGGGAATAATACGAAGAGATAAAAAGCAATAAACGAAATGGAAATGAAGTACGGAGTACAAGTTAGGGATCACCACATCGGGATAGATTGAAAACAAACCCTAAGTGGAACTGATTGCAGTTATTATTATGGGGACGCAACGAATTTGGTGCGAAATTAGGAATAGTTAAATGTCGACGAATCAGGAATTTGACAAAAATGCAAAAAATAAATGTATCGGATTGAAGCACCGGATGTTATTGATGCTGTTGGGGATCGTTGATAGAGATTTTAAAAATCGGGTATTTGCGGGGAGGGCGTGGTGGTGCGAATCAGATATCAGGAGAGAGAGAGAGAGAGAGAGAGAGAGAGAGAGAGAGAAGGGGGTTGACGTTGGGGATTTGCTTGCTTGCGGTTTCTGCAAATAGAAAGAGTTGGGGGTTTACGGCAATCTTTAATTGGAAGAGTAGGGCAATCATAGATGATGAAATCTGAATACTTATTAGATCAAATTATTAGTTAATGCATGGTGAATAAATAAATCTGAAATGAATAGTTGCAGTTGGAAAATGAAGCAAATTGATCAATGGATGTGAAAAAACAAATTATACCAATGCTCCTCACTTCTTGGAAAATAAATACTACACCCTATATGATCTTCGTAATTACTTACACTAATTTCAGTTACCGACTATAAAAGTATCGAAGAATGTCTAATTTGCACATGATTCTATAACTGGCACTTAACAAAGGAAATTAAAAATTTTAAAAATTGACTTGTTTCGTCTCATGTGCGGTCCTATTACTACCGTGTTATTTTCATTTCATTTTGTATTTTTTTTTGTATGTGTTGACCTATTCTTAATTTTCACTCAAACTTGTTTGCTATGTCAATCCTCACAAACCACCATATACTTTTCTTTGAGCCCTTGTAAGTGCAAAATAGGATAAAAGTTGCAAAAAAAAACTCATTATTGCCTTGTGCTTCTATCATTGTTGGCCTTTATTGTTTGAGTCTCGCAATTGCACAACACCTAATTATGACAAGTTCGACTCTATAATTAATTTACTAACCATTATTTAATTATTGCAACTCAATTTGTGAGTGTGTTTAATCAAGTCCAACCGTGTTAAAAAAAATCAAGTCTAACAATTTTATCATAAACGCATTATTGTTTTGTCAAGTTTTATGTCTAACCTGTAAATAAAAGAACATTGAAAATTTACCCCAAAAAAAAAAAGAACATTGAAAGGGTTTGGACATTTTCCAATTTGGGACCAATTTGCCCCTTGATTTTGCCCTATTGCCCCGCCAGTCCTCAAGCCACGTCTCCCACTCCACTGCTTCCTTCAGAGAGCGAGAGAGAGAGAGAGAGAGAGAGAGAGAGCTAAAATCAAAAGCGTTGGTCTCTGGTTCTAAACGGAGAGAGAGAGAGAGAGAGAGAGAGAGAGAGAGGAGGAGGAGGAGGACGACCCCACCAACGAACACCACCATTGCGTCCGCCACCGCCGACCAGACCACCACAACCACCACCGCGACCGCCGGCAACCGCCACCTCCGTTAGCGCCTTCCATCCGCCGACAAGGTCTCTCTCTCTCTCTGTGTCTCCATTGTTCCGATTTTTCTCAGATTAGGGTTGTGGCTAAACTGAAATCGATTGTTTATAACTTGTTCATTCGATTGTTTGGAATTCGAATTAGGGTTATGGTTAACTGGAATTGGGGATTTTGAGCCAATTTGGTACCTGCGGTGAAGGGTATAGATATTCTATTATATGTGATTTCTGGTACTCCGTTGATTGAACGGTTCTACGTAGTTCAGCGAATGTTTCCCCCTAATCATGTTTTCGATGGTGATGTGCTTTCTGGAACGACATCAAGTGTACTTCACCATGCTGGTGTTTTAGAAGGCTGGTTTGGAGTCCACTGGTGGGCGATTTGGCCGATAAAGATTAAAAAAGAAAAGAAAAGAGGTGAATGAGAATGCAAAATAATATTAGACCAGCTCTATCCCACTTTTGCTATCTCTTTTCCACAAAGTGAATGTAGTTATGTAGCAGTAGCACTTTACATGTTTGATGAAATGTTTGAATGGTTTTCTTTGCATGGTCAGATAAATACAAGATTCTTCCCACAAGAAACTTTTGCTATCTCTTTTCTACAAAGTGAATGTAGTTATGTAGCATTAGCACTTTGCATGTTTGTTGAAATGCTTGAATGGTTTTCTTTGCATGTTTAGAAAAATACAAGATTCTTCCAACAAGAAGGTCGTGCATTCAATACAAAAAATTGATGATAAAGATTCATTTGAAAGCACAATAATCAACGTAGCTATTTCAAATGCTTACGTTTTCGGCTATATTGAGTGTTTGCCATTCTCTTATTTTTGATTTGGTTGTGTATGCATTTGAATTTGTGAATTCTGAATTTAATTTTTTGGGTGGTTGCGGTTGTTTTTACATGAGAGAGCTACTCTTTTGTGTTTAACTTGGCGTCAAGTATCATCGTATGAATTTCAGTTACACATTTGTATCGATTTGTTGAGATGTCAAATTTCCTGGTAGAAAGTCCAATTGACAATACTAATAAAAGATTCGGCTATTGTCCCATGGATGCTTTCCAGTGGGACTCTCTGACCCGGCGACATACATTGAACTACTAGGTTAAGGGAATACCCATTTGGAGTTTGCTTCAAAATGAAGCTTTGAAGATTTACCACTTTCCAAAATCTTCCTACAATAACATTCATACTTTCTGGTATCAAACTGAGAAAATTGCGCAGGCAATTCTCCTCGCAGTTTTCAAATGCCCTGGGAATTTGACAATGGAGACAACCAGACAATCAACTCTCATTTTCGACAGTTTGACTCTTGATTTCCCAGTCACCTAACCCGTCTTAATACTATAGTCATGCTGGCATTTTCTTTACATTGCACAAAAACTATGTTTTTTGGAACTTTTTCCATATGTTCAGTTGGATGCCTTGACAATGCATCAGTTCAATGGATGGCAGAAACTTTGGCTTTGGAATTATTAAGCACTTGTAAATTTATGTCAATAACTTTTGCCCACAGTTCTCCCTCCAATTATTCCAGTTTAGTTATTTCATATCATGCCAATTTATTCACCAAAAAAGAAGCTCACGGGCACGAAATCCGCGTGCGAGCACGCCAGCATGCACCTAGTTTGAAAATAAGAGAGAAGGCGGATACTCGTAATGATGTACGGGTGAAAAAGGCTGACTAGGTTTAGTTACATATATTTAACTACACGAAAATACTATGATGTGGGGCATAGTAAATATTAATTAATCTTGATGTGGTGTTGTCACTAAAAATTACTACTTATTTTCAACAAATTCAGATGCATTCATATGGTATGTTCTGTTGGGGAGGTTGAGTTTTATATATATACAAGGTTAAAATTGTTGTTAAATTAGAGTTCATGACTTTGAATTGAAAAAGGTAGAACTACCGGGAGTAGTTTGTAACAAGGATCAAATTCTAGGGTTTTCCTTGTAATCGCCGCCACACACATACACACAGTCGTACACATATACGCCATTTCTACCGCGATCAGAACCGGCCCAAAGTCGAGCAGGTACACCTCTCTCTCTCTCTCTCTCTCTCGCGTCGTCTATATATGTGATTGCTGATTATTTTGCCCTTAATTTAGATACTCAAACCTGATATGTTTGGGGCCTAGTAAATAATCAGTCCTTTGAAAGAGTTGATTGGGATGTCCAATGCACACACCAAGAGTGAATCAATTTGACGCAGATGCAGTAGTCCCATTCTTTTAGGTGGGTCTTCTTCTTAGCATTCTTTTGAGGGTCTGAAACAGTTGCTTTCTAGGCTTCTATCAAGGGCCGGCCCTGCTTTTTTTTTTTTGATAAGTAAATAATTATATAAATGAAGGCATTAAGGGAATGCCGCCCGTATACAAATAGGCCACAAGACAAAAAGGTCCTATACTCCAAGAGAAAAGAAAAGCTCAAACCAATCTAAAAATTGGTGAAGAGAAGGATCACATTCTCTCTTGTCCCAACTAAACAAACTATTCACCAAAAAACTTTTGATTCTATATAAAGGTTTTTCCACCCCATCTAAACATCTCGAATTTCTTTCCCGCCAAATGATCCACATTAGACAAAGAGGGATCAAAAACCAAACTTGCTTCCTCCTCTTTCCAACTTTTGCACCTCTCCAAGCGATTAAAAGTTCCATCACACTCCTCGATATGACCCATCGCATAGCAAACCAAGAAAGAACCATAGTCCAAAGCTCTCAAGCCACCGGGCAATGAATGAGGAGATGATCAACCGACTCCGCATCTCTTTTGCCCTGCTTGTTCTTCTGTCTTGCATATGCTACATGAATTTGTTTTTATCCATTAAGCCTTTTCAAGGGTATCTTGTTTTGTGATATTTGACAAACTTAGGTCTTTTCAAATTACTGCCTCTGAGGTCACTTTTAGTTTACATTCATCTTAATGCCACCATATACAGTTTACATTCATCTAAATGCCACTGTATACCGTAACGATATCGATGCCATTTGCAATAGACCTTTTAAACCAGCTCAATCTATTCTCTCTCCTCTTATCTACCTATGATAGCCGTCTATTTATTTAATTTGATAACTCACGGTCGTCTAATCCGTAATTGTTGCATATCTGTGTAAACGATATGCGTAGGACTGTATGAGTTTAGATATTGATACGTATGAGTAGAGATGTTGGTCAATGTTTTGATTCCATTTCGGAATGTTTCTGTTTCGAAAATTGGATTAAATTGATCAGCTGGCCCTATGTATAGTATGAAACATCAACCAATGCCGAATATCGGGTTGAAGTAATCTTGTTCTTGTTTCGGCATGGGGACATTGCTAGGGGACTTTAAGATCTTGTATACATTCGTTGATTAGCAATGCAAAAGATTCCAGTTCTATGCAAAAAGAAAATGATGCATAACCTTATATGGAAACTTTTGTATAATTATGAGAGGTACAATTTGTGACCCTCAACCTAGTATTTTTAGTCGATCTACTGGTGATCCCTTTTGGAAAACCGAATATTTATGGGTGCATTTTGATTTATCAAACAACACAATCATAGCTTTATTTGTTCCCTTCTGCGGATATTTTGTAGTTTCCAATGGTGAGTGGCATTTGTAAAGACAATTGGGATATCTTAGAATAATTCAAGAAGTTGAAATAATGAGGTTAAGTCCAATCTGAATATTCTGTTTTATTGATGGCTATTCTACATATCAAATTTGTTTTCTTGTCGCCGACCTCGATGCTGGGGCTATGTGGTATAAAAAGAAGGGAAAAATGACCGTGTGTGCGGGGATGGATACACCACTTCTCATGGTTAGTTTTGGAAGCAATCACACAGTTGGCTGCAAATTGGACCACTGAACGAATATTGTTTGATGATCAACATTGCCTCATTTCTTATTCAATACAATAAGGTAGCAGATTTTCTTGTCAATAATGGTGGACACTGTTGGGTTGCATTTGTGTTTAATTCTCAACGTTTAGCAAATAACGACTCCTCAAAGTATCAAGGTTGAGTATGCATTTTACTAGGACATCTTTTGAATGATGACTGATCCCTTGAAAGGGCTAGACTTCTGTTTATTTGTTAGTTATTATGTAATGTGTGTCTGGGATAGAAGAAACATCTCATATATCTCCTTGTTTTGCATCTGTAGGTTTTGAACCTTCGGCCCAACTGTCAATGGCAGACTCGAGTGAACCCCAACAACAGTCTGAAGCAGGTCTGGTGTTATTTGTAGCGTTTCCACCTTTTGTTGTATGTCATTTTCTATATGCTCTTTTCAAGGAGTACTTACTCATTCTGTACTTTGCAGTCTGCAATTTCTTCAGAAAGCCATCAAAGAATAAGAATATCAGAAAGCGGACATTAGATGAAAATGACAATGAAGATGAAGATTCTAAAGCTGAGAATTCGCTGGTACATAATAAGAAAAAGCCTCCAAGGCCTGATAATAAGCTTCATTTCTCCACAGGAGCCTCAAAACGCTCACTGTCCTCTGATTCAAATGTGGAGTCTAGCGCTCCAATCTTTCAATTTGAGTCCTCAAAAGAAATTCAAGTTCAAGATGATAGCAGGGCAACTGCGACTCTGGAAACTGAGACTGACTTCTCAAGAGATGCTCGAGCGATTCGAGAGAAAGTACTTAAGCAAGCAGAGGCGGGTTTGAAGGGGAAAAGCAAGAATCCTGAAAGTGAAAAGCTGTATAAAGGAATTCATGGGTATACTGATTACAAAGCTGGGTTCCGTAGGGAGCAAACCGTTTCTTCTGAGAAAGCCGGTGGATCACATGGGCCTCTTCGGGCTTCTGCTCACATACGAGTTTCAGCCAGGTTTGACTACCAGCCAGACATTTGTAAGGATTATAAAGAGACTGGTTACTGTGGGTACGGAGATTCTTGTAAGTTCATGCATGATCGGGGGGATTATAAGTCGGGATGGCAGATGGAAAAGGATTGGGAGGAAGCTGAAAAGGCAAGAAAGCGAAATTTGGCCCTGGGAGGAGATGACATGGATGAGGGGGTTGCGGACCAGAGTGATGAAGATGATGAGGATTCGTTGCCATTTGCTTGTTTCATATGCAGGCAGCCTTTTGTTGATCCTGTTGTAACCAGGTGCAAGCACTACTTCTGTGAGCATTGCGCTTTGAGGGTAAGCAAGCCCTCTTATGCTCTTTTTTTTTTCCGGTCATAATCGTGTTAGTGCTCGAGTGCTCCTTGTCTTTTGGCTTCTTGTCAGGTCTTCCCATGCTGGTACTGGTTTTGTGATTATCAGATAGATGGAATATACATTTGTAAGAAGCAACCATAGGAGGTTGAAAAATAACAGAACCTAATAGTTTGGGGGGTCGGGAGAGGAAAGTCCCCTTTGATGGACTCAACTGTAGAGAAATAGAGATGACTTGCTAAAAGTCTACTTGGGTTAAACATGTTTGTGGTGTTACTATTCCGGATGAATATTTTTGGAGTTGGCAACATATATTAAGAGAAAACTATCATAACCAAAGTTTATGAAATGTTTCCCTCAAACAATTTCATCTTTAGGAGCAGAACTGTTATGTTACAGGCAAACAAACTTTCCGTTGCCCAGACTAGTAAGTCTGGGGGAAGAAATAAAATTCGATTTTGGGAAAATTCCAATTTTGGAGATGGCAATGGAACACACAGGTATGTTCTCTGTATGTCGGCCGGGTGAAGAGGTGGTGATGCATTTTGATGAGGTGGCCACTGGCCAGACTTCAGGGATTGAAGATAGGTTGTGGGGAGGAATGGGTTAGTAGTTTGGTTGAGATTAGTTCTTTGGTGATGACTGGAGGAATACGAATTTCCAATGTGGTGCGAAGGTTAAATTTAGAATCCTGTTAATGCTATCCTTGTTTCCATTGGTTAGTTTAGGAAACCTTACAAAGAGAAGAATCTCAATATTAAGATCAGAGATATTATTGGTAAAGCCAGAGAGAACACGTGGAAAGCATTGTCCGAAGATTAAAGGTCGTGATGAGTGGCCCCAAGGAGTCAAACACTGTTTAGAAGGGATTGTATTAGGCGCTAAGTGATGTTCAACCCTCTGTGCCATACTGTATTGTGTTTTATTGCTGTTTGTCATTAGCTGTTTTTCTTTGTGCAACTTGTTGTGCTTGCTTATAAAAAATGATAAAGCCTTGTAGCATGCTTTGGGAATATTTGAATCCTCTAAGCCTTTCAAAGGTATTAGAGTTATTGCCATGATACATTTGCTTCTTCACCTTATAATATTTTAATTGTTTCTTCCTTTATTTCACAGCATCATGCCAAGAACAAAAAGTGCTTCGTTTGCAACAAGAAAACCGATGGCATATTCAATGCTGCGCACGAGATAAAGAAAAAGATGGCTGCCGAGGGTAAATAATGTGGCTGTCTGTAGTATTTGTGTACGGCTTGGGTTTGTACTTTGTAACTTCATGTAAGTTGAGCCTTCCTTTCCTCCACCAACTTATTGTTGACGCTGTAACTTTTTCTCCCAATATTCCTTGATGCATTAGTTTCAGATGAACAATGAATGCTAACGTATTTAGCAGAAGATAATGTTCAAGAAATTGAGATGTGCAGCAGAGTTGAGTTTTGTTCACCCTCCACTTAAGAGGGTGAACATTACCCTCCTTTCTATTGGTTGGAATGATGTAGATCCCACCACAAAATGATGCCATGCTTACCAAAAAGTGTATTGCATGGTAAGCATGACATCACTTTGTGGTGAGATCCACACCATTTCAACCAATAGGAAGGAGGGTAATATTCACCCTCTTCTAAGGAGGGTGAACAAAATTGCACTCATGTGCAGCATCTCACCCCTAACCTTTACTGAACTTACTGAGAAAGTTTCAAGTAGAGAGGAATAGGAGTTAGGTGGCTTGAGTTGTGAACTAACGAGGTTTATTGGGATTCGTTAGAATCAAACTACACATATTATGTATAAAACTTGGTTTTGTTTCTTTCCCTTTCCTCAAAATCATAATCTAATAACAGAGTCTAAGAGTAAACATGGAAGCAGTGCTGAAGATACCAGTGAGCCAAGCATGAAAAAGGAGATACAAGTGATAGAGTTATGACGACAACAACCATGAACACAAATTACCCATCACCTAGAGTGCTAAGGAACTGAAAGCTAGACTCTTTACCCTTGGCCTCCTTTCTAGGTGATCCCAACCCAGTATGCAAAGCTCAGTACAGTTCAAAGCTGTGGCAGAAGCTAACTCAGGTATGAAAGTCTGACAATCATCATTTGAGTTCAAAACCAATATTAGCACTTTCAAAAGGTCCCTGTATTAGTGACCTATGTTACATGGATCATTCATTTTGGCTCAAGTACCCATGTCGATGTGTCCGACACCCGTATCCTTTTGGACACTCGGATCCTCTAATTGTTAAGATACTTACAGAAAAGGAATATCAAATTAGCTAGAAAAGCGATATTTGGAGTATTTCACATAAACAGGAAATAGGGAAATAGCAAAAACATAATTTTCTTAACCCTTTTTTGTTTAAATACATTTGTAAACGGTACATAATATAAGAAAATTATGCAATATATAATACAAACAAGAGTTCAAGACGTGTCCCCGTACCCGTACCCAAGTTGGGGACACATATCCACGTATCCTAAGATTTAAGTTTAGTAAGGTCCGACGCTTGGACTTGCACCCACACCTGATACTCACACCCGCGTCCATGTAACATAGTTAGTGACTGATAAATCTATCATGGCAAACTGTTCATTCATTCCCTCTTAAACAGCTATAAGAAACTAGTTATGTTTATCCAAGCCCTCTCTTCTCTTTCCCCTTTTATCTAATGTCCAAGTAGGTCCTAGGGAAGAAGTCAATCAAACAAGCAGGCAAGCAGCTAACATCGGCTTAAAGAGCAAATTAGAATGTTGAATGATGCCAAAAAAAAGTTGAAGAAGAACTAATAACAGCTATTTGACTAAGCTTTACAATGTGTACCACATAGTAGACTTCAACTAGTTTCACAAAATAATCCAGAAAATGTAAGCTGGAGGAAGGGAGACACCACAAAGATCAGATACATTTTAAGCTACTGATGAAACAATGTAAAACCAATTAAAAGCTTGTTAATGGTTTAAAACGTTAAAATGACAAGCATTCCAAGAAGTAGATGTTAGTTAACAATCTTACTGTTAAGTACGAATATCAAATGTTTTCTTCCTTGATGCTTGTCCAAAGTTCCAAACATCTTATTGCCAGGTCATAATCCAATCTTCAAGGCCACAGTCCCTATTAAATCTCAGCTAATACATAATCTAAACAATGGAAATAAGGCTACCAAGTACCATCTGTATTGTTGGCAAACTAAAACTAACCTATTTGTGCTCTCCAACATGAAACAAACTCATTTTTATACCATACCAGAAGAAGCTTACCGATACAACAGCCACACAAATGTTCAGTTTAAAATCATGATGGTAAGGC
The DNA here is from genome assembly GCA_018127125.1 of Rhododendron griersonianum. Lineage (NCBI taxonomy): Eukaryota > Viridiplantae > Streptophyta > Magnoliopsida > Ericales > Ericaceae > Rhododendron > Rhododendron griersonianum. Next base: position 778,276 of record CM030794.1, read on the forward strand.
AAGTAAATAATTAAATTTATATCACATAATTTCAGACTATGCCTCTTTCTCAAGCAGTTTCCTGGACCTTAAATATGAGGAAGAAGATCCACGATTCACATTGGCACAAAAATGCAGAACCCTCCAAGTGGTGATGTGCATTTTTGCTTCTAGGAGGACAAAACACCTGTTCTAATACACTCCAAATGCAACAATTTAACTGCATTTATCTGTACCCAAAACTAGAGAAATACAAATTGATTTCCTACCACTTTCACCAGCGCTCTCTAGGCCGACCATCTGGAAATGCAAGCATCTTTTCTTCATTCTTCAAATTCTCTACCTGTTTTGGTAATTTAATGGTAGAGCATAGCCTTGCCAAGGTTGAGGGTTCAAGTCCCTCCTTCCGCTCCTGGCTTCATCCCGCTCCTGGCTTCGTCATTTCTTTGTTTAGTGGTAACGAGGGGAGTGCATTTAGTGGTAACGAGTGGAGTGCATAAGCCGCTTTAGAGAGAGGGGCGAGTTGATTTGTATCCTTTACAGCAGATGTTATTTCCTGAGGGAGGAACCAGATCCCAGGTAGGGCTGAGATACAGTTCCTAGGCATGCGTTTTCGCATCTTTTTGGAAGCATAGATGACAACATAGTCCATTAATTGGAACACTTGTACATTCTTCTAACTTGGAAAAACATCTTTTGAGTAAAGCTTGTACAAGTATATAAACGTTTTATTAGAGATTTTATCAACTGTAACTTGATAAATTGATGAACAACATACAAATACAATCACGTACTGAGATAGTTAGGCAAAATATACATGGAGTTTGGGGAAAATTTACCCCAAACTCCAGTTCTTATGGACATTATAACTCTAGATTTTGTGGTAGCAAATCTTCAGAAAAGGTTTAGACGCTAGTCATCACCTCCTGTTTTACCACCCTGTTTTCCTCTAGATTATGTTCATGGCTCCATGCACGTGGAGATTCTGTAGTCAACAGTGGCCACAAGAGACTTCCCGGTTTCCTCACCTTCCTCACAACCGTCTTTGTGTGCTGCCTAATAACCCCATTGACTGCTTTCAGATAATTGCTTGAATCGTGGTCTCTGAGGATTGTACCTTCTGAGCCGTAGGCGGTAGGGTTGCTTAAGGTTTCCAGTGGGTGGGGAGAATTGAGAAAAACTTTGAGGGCATTTTGGGTAAAGCTGCATCGGGTATTTTCAACGGCGTAGAAGGCACTCCCTGAAGGGAGTAAAGGGTGAGGAGGAGAGGACTTTTCATCTGGTTGGAGAATGAATATTTTACCCATCGGAGAGTACAACAATTTCTGCAGAGAAAGTCATATTAAAAAGGGTTAGATTGCTGAATGAAGATTCAGAAATGACTTAACTATCTTTAAAGCAAAATGGCAGGGCTTTTACGTTAAGGTTTGAATGTGCCAGCCTTGGATGCCTAGCAAAAGGTAGATCCGAAATAACCGAGAGACGCATATGAATCCACGGCTTTAAACATCAACAAAAACAACACAGCAACAACATAACCCATGTAGTCCCCAATTATTGGGGGTATGAGCGGGGAGGATCGGAGACAGACCTAATCTTTGGCAATATACACAAAGTGGCTGCGCTCAGAATACCACTGAAACAGTGGCCCTCCCCTATACCTGTTTTGCTGCGGAACCATGCCTCCAAATCAAAACCAAATGGCATCAGAGAGGGTAGGCCTTTGTGAAAATAAGAAATAGAAGAGTTGTGTGAGGATATCTACCTTCTTATTGAGGCATGGGTGGGATTGAAAAGTGCCACACAAGCGCTTAAGGAGTTGGGCGACACTGTTAGGGTAATTGCACGCGAATGCTCTTGGGACGATATCTCTATGCATCATCACAAAGTGAACACGGTCCTCATCCAACCCCAACTCATCAAGAATCCTATGGCCTCCACAGAATACAAATGGCGATCCGAAGGTGACTACTGGCCGCAGAGCAGAGGGCTTGACTACTTTCCTTGTCAAGAGCATCAAGTTAACCAATAGGGAAAGACTACCGCCAAGAGAATGACCCGTGAATTGAAACTTTGCACGTTCCCCAAATTTACGTTTGTGCTCCATGATTTCTGGCATGAATTGCTCGTATATTCCCTTAGCTGCTTCGTAAATTCCTCTATGGACAAGCGCATTTGTCCCCTACAAGAAAGACAGATTTTCCTGAATTGTTCTGGCTTTTCCTCAATGTTTCTGTCTTATTCGCGTGAAAGAACTCTAAGACAAGTGTTGGGAGTTTTACGCTTATGCTTACCTCAAATTTTGTGGGTTCAAAAAAGAGATTTGCGTGCCACGATGAGACAGAGTCCGATCCCTGTAATTTTGGAGAACTAACATGTTAATCGTATGACTATACAAATAGGTTTAAGAGAGAAATTGCTGAAATTGATATAAAAGTATAGATATTGAGATATCTATGGATCAATTACCTGGATGATGAATTGACGAGTATATGTGCTCGGATCATCACAAATAAACCATTCACAGGGTGATGAATGAAGTGATTGGAGGTCCTTAGCCGCCTCCTGTTTATCTTTCTCACCTGCAGCTACCACTGCCGTCATAGTCGACGCTGCTGCGACATATGCAGCCACCTCCGATTTGTACACTCGAGGTGAACAACTCCCTCCCTCCTCTTTTCGGTACGCTTCGTTGCCATATAAATCCCTGTCATCTCCTCCTTGTTTGTTTTCGTAGCCAAGGGGTAAAAGGTCGTCGGAGCAAGATTGGACATAAGATGCAGCTGAAGCAGCAATCTCATATGCAACGGCAGGGCAATTTGGACATTTCTCCGCAGATTTCACAGCCTTTCCTCCATTCGACACAATTGTAGCTGAGGAAGCAACAGGTTCGCGAGTCAAGTCTTGATCAAGTTTGGCTTTTAGTGCTGCTGCCTTTGATTTCTTCTCCAAGGAAGACGTTACAAAGTAGAGGCCATATTGTCTTCTTAAATCCTTGGCCTACATGTTAGCCAATTCAAATTACTTACATATACGCGATCAAAAAGCTAAAGCAAATTGACTAGAAAGTTGTCATTCACAAATATTCTTGTTACCGGCTATCGGTATCTTATGTTGATGGAGATCATTAGCAGACACTAGTTCCTGAGGGGCATGAAAAGTGAAATTATTGGATGGAGGGTTCTGTACTAGATGAGACCATAGGAGGATATTCACTTGTGAGGCTTCAGAATAAACATGTGCTGTAGTTCCCATACTATAGTTGAAGGAGGGAATTAGTCTTCTAATAAATGCAGCAATATTGGTAGGTTTCACACGAAACCTACCTCATGGTTCTTGTGACAATCTCTCCTAATTGGTATGATCGAAACTCTACTGATCGGTCTACTATGTAGGGATGGAGGAATTGAAATGCTAGGTCATTATGGTCCTCCTAATTACACCTAACAAGTAGATTCAGATTAGAATTTTTGAATAAGAAAACTAACCCAGAACACTGAGGTGGAGGGATTTTGGGAACTGAGTGAACGGAGGGTGTTCTGATTTCAAATTTAAGAACTACAAAGTGGCACTGCATCATTCTGTTTGTGAATATTGTCAAGTACTTTCTTTGTATAGTATTACTCTGAAGACAAAACGTACCTCAATGTCCGGTATGGCATATGCCATGTTGCAAAGGAAGGCCAGTTGAGAGAAACGCTTAGCATCGGACCAAGGAACTTGAACCAACAACCTCGAGAACGACTCAGAATCAATTTTCGTATTCCCCTCTTCTTCTTCTTCGTCGCTATAGTCCGCTTCACAGCCACCCTCATGATCTTCATCCCAATCTTGATCAATCACTCCATCACTGTGAAAATTATCTTTCTGTTGCCTCTCTCTCCAATGACTCCGAATCTCCACTATCCTTTCAATCCAATTCACTCTCTTCTTCATTTCGGCTTCGTCGTCATCATCGCTCTCGAATGAGTTCTCCTCCGGCATATCTGTCTTCTTAGTCGTGGTCTCTGCCGTGTCCATGTCCTTACTCATGTCCGGATCAAAGAGAAACGATCGGAGAGAGTTTGGGAAAATTGGTCCTGCTAACTTGAAATTGAAAAACCCCATTGATCGGCTGTTTTTCATCTGCGGTTCAGTTGTAGAGGCTCGAGAGAGGTTGATGGAGTGGACGATGTGGTTGTCGGAATACGACCTTTTTATTCTGGCTCGGGCACACAAGTCCATGCCAGAAAAAGTCCGGCGAAGGCCATGATGTTCTTGTAGTGTATCCTTTGCCGCTGTGGGAAGTGGAGAGCTAGTGATGGAAAATGAAGTGCATTCCATGACTATATATCCTCACTTTGAAATGCCTGGAAATGAACAATTTCGTTAGTGAGGATCCCTCCCTCCCTCCCTCCCTCTCCCTCTTTCTCTCTCTCTTGCCCACTCTCTCTCTCCTCTCTCTGTCTCTCTCCCTTTTTTAGTTTGGTGGAATTGTTAATTAATTGAGGAAAAGCAACTTATAAAGAGGCCATACATGGCCAAAAATGCACCTTGTTTACAACGAGATCATAAATGATCGATGATACCGGTTTACAACGTACAATCTGTTGAATTGACTAAGTTATCCATGCATTACATGCTTATAACTGCATATAGATGAGGGTATAACAGTGATTTCACTTATTTCATGGGACAAACCTCCCCAGTGCCAATAAGTGCGGCGATTAAAGGCTTGGTTTCATCACACGGCTGATACCAACAGATATAGATCATACGTAAACTTTGACCCTTCAATAACTTATACTACTATTAAGTAGGTGTGGGTGTCGTGTGGTGTGGTGTTATGTTCATGTAGAAAAAACTTTGAAGACTTAACTGACTTGTTAAACGTGTGAGCTATGTATGCCAATCCTAATGATCCTCAAACGTCATGCTAGTAAATCATATCAAACAGGCTGCGACGCGGTTGGCGCGGTTTCATGTTTAAAAAATGTCATGAGTCATGACAAAATCTGGCGTGATTGCAAGTAAAAAAATGTCAATGACAAAATCGAGCTTGATATGGTAGTCGTAGACACGCGATTTGAGGGTTGCATTCCGAGTTGTCCATTTTCTATGCAATCTCTAGCAAATTCCTCAAAACTTCAAATATTAAAAGATTTGAAGGTTTTTTTTTATTTAATGCTTTTTACATACTCCAATAGACTTTTCAAACTCCCATCTTACCGTTCAAATTTTATTTCTCACCCTTCAAATGCCAAACTAGTATTATTTATTGCATAAAACTTCCACTTTAATTCTTATTTGTGTACTGGTTATCATTTTTTATTGCAAAAATATTGTTTGAAGGGTCATGTTTAAATAATCTACTAGAGTGTACCGTTGTACTCCTATGAGGTAGCAAAGAACACTTTTGTGTTTAAAAAGTGACGGATCTGCTAAAAAAGATGCTCTTAAGGAGACGATATTTTTTTTCCCTTGTTAAAATATGGGTGGTATATTCACCTCGTTCATCATTTTTTAGAACAAAAATATTATGACAGACCTACGACTCAGCAAAAGCCTAGACAACCAAGTAAAAGTGGGAGTGCCCTTAACAGTATTGAAGTTAATTAATCTCATCAAATACAGTAATCTACTAGAGTGTACCGTCTAAAGAGTCAACTCTTATTTCCCGCTCTACTCTCATTTTGAGTGAGTTTTTGGTTCAACTTCTAGTTATATTTTGTACCTTTTTATTTCATCTTATTCCTCTCAATGGAAATTAGGAAGAAAAAAAAATAGGGACCGAATTCGAAGAAATTCGCCAAACAAATATTTTGTTTTGTATAATCTTATTGCTTTAGTTTTGTTTGTGCGGTAAGTTGATTAAGAGATAAACTTATTCACGGCTCAACCGTGAACAAGTTGTTTATGATAGCAACCAATCGCGACCGTCTAAAAATATTCTGGACGGTCCGGATATTAATGAAAGTTTAACTCTTTCCCGGGAAAATTTTATTAACATTCAGACCGTCCAAAACATTTTTGAACGGTCGCGATTGGCTCCGTAAACAACTATTCACGGCTCCGCTGTTAAATTTTTTTTCTCGTCGATAAAATGGGAGCTGCTGGATACTAAGAGAATCTCTGATTCAATACTCTATTTTCACCTCCATTTCTCAATTTAAGAGTATCAAAATATCATACGGAGTATTTTTTATACCAAACAAAGGGGTTTTGGAGGATTTTTTCTATAACTCCAACCCAATACTCTTCTATACTTTAGAGAACTCATTTCAAACCTGAAAGTCTGAAACATTATCCACTTTCCTCCAGAATTCGTATTCTTGTATTCCAACCTTTATTGAAAATATTCAACAGCGATCTTATTTTACAGGTAAAGTGAATATTTTTTTAATGGTACTAATTGTATAAAGAAGAAGAAGAAATGTACACGTACTCTCATTTGATGAATATATATGTGATTTGAAAAAGGTGATCGAGTAGCGAAATGGAAGAGATATATCCCCGAGGATTGGGTGGAGAGTTCTCCACCGTGGCGTTCGTTTCTCTTCCAAATTTTTAAGAAATGGAGATATAGAGAGCAGGGGTTGACGATGTCGCAATAACAAAAACATCAAAAAGAGATCGAATAGAATTAATGTCAAACAATAGACCTGAAAACAACAGAGAATTAATGTGATGTACTAACAGATTGTGACTTCTCCATATATATATATATACTGTATACACGAATGTGCGCAATGCTAGCTGTATGGATAAGTTTGCAATAGTGAAACAAAAATTTATGTAACCTTTGGAGTTTGGACGAAACAATAAACCTAAAGCAGGAGACTCTGCTGGATACACTAGCTAGTCATAAATTATTCTACTTTTGAGGGTATATAAACCATATATGAATGTAGGCCAAAACACAAGAGATCGAGTTGGTGTCCTAATGCGGAGTTGTTAGATACGTACGTACCTAGCAGAGTTTGTTGGACGTCTCCAGATTCGCAATGTAGAAATTGAAATGGCAAACTGCAATCAAATGATCGATCACGATATATATATATACCTGGAAATTATTAATTTCAACAACGATCGCGTCCAATTTGATTAATCATGGAATCGCTTCGTCGGAGAGGACAAACCACACGGTGGAGATCGATCGCTTCTCTCAAGATGATGATAGGTGCGTTAACTCCATAGGTAGCTCATCACATCCACATCTCATGCAAATCAGAGAGAGAGAGAGGCTAGTGGTCTGCTGCGATAGCCCCCATCAGCGGAGACATCTCGCAGCAGGAACGTAACAGATCCACACAATGTAATGCACACACATAAATAACAGAGTCTTCTCTCTCTCTCTCTCTCTCTCTCTCTCTCTCTCTCCTCTCTATATAACTTTATATATATACAGAGACCGATTTGTGCCCACCCAAAAGCTCTGTCGGACTAAGTATATATATACATAAAATAAATGCACTGTCTCATGAGGTAGTGATGGTTCCCTGCATTCGCCTTATTTATACGTACGGAGTATATATATATATATACTGCGTGAAACAAATGAAGAAGGGAATCACAAAACCAGCATGAGGAGGGAGGAAGGAAGGAAGGGGAATCTAATCACGTGTCTCCCCCCCCCCCCCTCTCTCTCCTTCGAATTGAATCTACATATTTTCACTGGACACAATTGCCCCTTGTGTTTTTTTAGTAAGAGTATAGTAGGTAGGAAAAAAGAAAAAAGAGATTTGGTTTTGTTATTTTGGGCAGGAATAAACTAACGTACGTTTTGGGCATAGTCACAAGACATGGGGAGACTTTAGTCGTTTTGAAGAAAATGACTCATCAATTTGGTTCAACCAAATATTAATTACTTGGTGCATGGTTATATATATATAGTAACGAATTTATTTTTCTTAATTAAATGATCAGATCTAGGATCGAGTATTTTCTTTACTTATCAGAATCATTCCCATTACTTAACGAAAGTAAATTCCTGTGGGTAGATGAGCTAATCAAGATATGGTCCAAGAGTGTGAGCTTTGATATTTGCATTTATTCAGGAGAAAAAAGAGACGCAAGTTGAGAAGTGGCTCCCATTATAATTAATATGGATTCTATATATATTTGATATATACACATGCACATATATTAATTATATCTATTTCTGGTAAATTATATTGCACGTTATATTGATCAAGAGAGCACCAAACGATATTTAAGCCTCCACATTCTTCACACACTTTCAAAACCTGCAAGCTCGGGTGGTAAACTACTACTTAATTGTTGTAATGCTTGTTGAGAAATCGGCCAAAACCACAACACACACAACGTACGGGAAGAACAATAAAGAAAAAAAGAACGCAAATAACAAAGACAGAACATGGTTCTGTGGTTGTGTAATTAACTAAGTACATACTACGTACATAGCTAACATCATCTTTCACCATCTATATATGAAAGTGAAGAATGGAGTACCAGTTACAGCGATTGTAAGATGTACTTATAATTAGGGTTTACGTTACCCATTATTGTGATACCCTGCTAAATATAGGTTTCGAGGGTGCTGCTCTTGAGCTCCAATATAGTCAGCAAAGCCACAATTCAAAGTTGAACCAGGCTTCACAAACTCAACAATGCTTCACTCGGCCAACTTAACTAGTTTTCTAACCCTAAGGAGTTAGTCTAGTGGGCAAGGCCTGAGACTTAGTAGTTTGCTATTTTCTAAGATCTCAGGTTCGAAACTTCTCAGGTGCTATCAACTCCTCTAAGGCTAGTCCAAATGGAGTATTTGCTCCGGCAATTCAAGTGGTGCCCCCGCTAGTGGATGGATAGATTTATGGTCTTCAGAATTAGTCGAGGTGCATGTAAAAAAATAAAAAATAGTTTTCTGTGTTCAGCAAAGTAACACCAGGTTAATGGTAATCATTAGGTAGTTCTTGGATTCTTATGTTATGTCAGGCTACGTTCTCTTGAACTTAACTTAAATTTAAATTTTTTGTCCTTATTTAAATTTTTTTCGCATTAGTTAGTTTTGCGCCAAACTTTTGCGGGTTATTGATTCTTCTCGACGAGAGGAATCGGAAAAGTAAAAAAATTTACTTTTACCCAAGTATTTTGAGAAATAACCACTTTTTAGCCCAAAAAAAGTGAATTTTTTTGCTAAAAAGTGATTATTTCTCAAAATACTTGGGTAAAAGTAAAAAAAAATTACTTTTCCAATTCCTCTCATCGAGACGAATTAATAACTTACAAAAATTTGGTGCAAATGTGAAAAAAATTCAAATAAAGATAAAATTCGCAGATTTAAGTTAAATTCAAGAGAAGACAGCCTTACTCTTGCCCATTTGCAAGTTTGCCAGCTACATGGGATATTCCTGTAAATGAAACGAGTGAGGGGTAGTTTAGTCTTATTCTTAAATGAGGCAGTTGAGATATTTGTAAAGGCGTAGAAGGGGTCGGGGGTTATTATGGTAAACTCGGGAGAGTTGTGGTGCCAAATGTGCGGTTGCATGGGGACTAAAGCACCACCATTCGCCACCGGGGGTGGTGCGCGCCTCTAGTTTCTGCCGTTTGTTTGTTTCTCTCTCTGCCCCAAAATTCCGGTGGCATCGGGCAGAAAACTGGTGGAAAGTTTTCAGCTGCTTGGAATTCTCCTCTCTTGCCAGGTGTGAATCACAATTAAAGCTGTCTTTTATGCAAGGTGCATTTTATGGCTCTTTCATGAATTGTTATAGCACCCTTTTCGTGCTTTTGCAATGTGTTTTTTGTACACAAGTGGGAGGACAGATATGGTACTCCGTCACCTCCACCGGCAAGGATGAGACCAGGGGGGGTCTAGTGGCGGCGACTGCCACGATAAGATTTTTAGAAAATGTAACTATTATATGTAAAAAATAAAATTATGCCCAACTTATATAGTCTCGCCACCACTAAATTTTTTTAGTATTTATTTCGCCACTGCTCGGGTAAAATCTTGGTTCCGTCCTTGTCCACCGGGGATGTCCATCACCACACCATTATTTGTAGAAGATGTCATTGCACCTACGTTCGGTCCAAAAATAAAGTCTCACCATATGTAAGTGATGCTAGGAGTATGTTTAGCCCCAATAAAAACTGTACGTGGAGACTTGAACTTGGGCCTTGTCCAATCAAGTCCTAAGTTTCCACCACTTCCCTTGGTAAATACTTTTACCACGTGTGCGCATACACTAACAAGAATATTGTACTCCCTCTGTCCCGATTTGTTTGTTCCCTTTTTGACTTATGGATGTCCCAAATCGACTGTCTAATTTCAAAATCAATGGATGAGATTATGTAAATTTTCAAATCAATGGATTAAATTTAGTTGCCTTAATAAGTTGGAAATCCTAGATTGAACAAACAAATCGAGACGGAGGGAGTACTATTTATCTTGTAGCCCTAGCTAGCTAGCTCATATAATCCTCCAATAGTATTGGTGATTATTGTTGTAAAACTATGACTGCCTTTTCTTTTTCTTTTTTCCTTTTCTTATAAAAAATTCGTAAAATCTTATGCCATTTGTCATCACATTAATACATGTACTTGTGTCTTTACGATATTCCTCCCTTCTTAATTACGTACCTCCTCGATCTCCTCCCTTTCAAAATGTACCTAACAGGCTATAGGAGGAGAGCCTAATTAACCTAGCTTGGTAATTAATAAGATCTCTTAATTATTCTCATGCATGGTCCAGCTCCTCTTCTAATGTTAATCTAGCTCGCAATCAAATTAAACTCATTCAAGTCCACTAGTTTTTTGCAACCTGGCATGATGCCACGTGTTGGCCTTTTCAGCCCCTCAATCCTTGAGAAATTATTGCGGTGTTTGGATGAGTTTTTGAGAATTTTTGAGTTTTGTTTTGGGGATAACGAGTGGAAAGAGAAATAGGATAATAATTGGAGATAGGGATAATAAGTGGAGAGAGATAGAGAGATAAATGAGAATAATGATTAAAGAGTGGAGAGAGAAATGAAAGTAATAATTGAAAGTAGGGGTAATGAGTGGTTTTTGAGTTGGAAAAAAAATTTTAAGTTCCCATCCAAACAAAGATATCACTTTAACACTTTGGCACACAAAATAAATTATCTGCCAAAGTTACAAACACAAGCACGGACGCGCAGATTCAGACATAGATGTGTTCGGATCCATTTGATGCACGTGGGGTCATCATGGCATTTATAAAATCCTCATTAGATCCACATATGTTTGTAGAGAATAAGTTATTCAATCTCACACGTCTGCCCCGACAATCAATGGTTGAGATATGTTTTTAAACTTTGACCGGTAATAGTTTGTTTTTAATTCGAATCGTCCAAAACACTTTTGGACGTCCGAGATTGAGCTCCAATGCATTTTGTTCCCTCCAAATAAAACATTACTCCTGTGGGCACATGTCCCAAAAATCTCACATTTTAAGTGTAAAAATCGGGTGCGCCCTATCTTGCGGAAAGCGCGGCGAAACGCTTCGCAGTTCAGAGTCGCCACTCGGGTTTTGCGGAAAGTACCCAATAAATCGGGTTTTGAAAATGTTTGGATTACGTTGTTTGAATTTGAAAAAAAAAAGGCTTATAGACTGGACCGTCGTCACCATCGATATCTGAGGTTCGGGAGCCAGGTTACGAGAGGGGAAGGGTTTTATGGCACCCCTCTCTCCCAATCCGGAGATCGGTCTCTACTCGGACATTTTGTAAAACATTTGCTTTTCTCTCTTATTTGATCATTTTTAGCCAGTTAGGGCAGGGGAACAGTTAATGGGAATTAAAACTGTAAACAAGTTTGCAGTTATGTATAAGAATGTGATAAAAATGTTGATGTATGTTTGATGTTTGATCTAAAGCAAATATAATAGATTGAGAACAAGCTCATGTGAGTGTTTTGGACAGACTAGAACACACTGACCAATGTGGTGCACCCAGGATCGAGCCTGTATGCACTGGCCAAGCCACTGCATACAAACATGACTTGCGTGCGCCGCATCCGTTCTGGCGTGCGCCGGTAAGCCCAAACTCGTAGCTCTTGCAAACAACCCTCTGGGCTCTGGAATGGACCAGTGCACATCCAGGACAAACCACACAGGATATATCAACTACTATATATAGTTACAGACAGATGAAAGGCTTAAAAGCCACAAAATAAATAGCAAACCCCTTAAACAGTGAGGGGAGGAAAAGCAGAGGCCAGGGCCTAGTTGCCATGCAAGGGTCAGCCACTGGTCAAGGTGTGACTGGCGCACGCAGGTACATGGTACCGTGCGCCAGTTAGCACAACTCAGTCAGTGCTTGGCTTTGCATCATCTGGGCTTTGGAACATGACCAGAAGGCTCCCAGAGGCATTCCAAAGCAACGTAAAAGAAATATTGAATACTATATCTAAGCAGTTCTAAAAGACAGAAAGCAGTAAACTGGTTCTTAGCATGCAAGAAGGTAATCAGAGCATAAGTAAAACAAAATAAGGACGATCGGTGATCCCCACGTCAGTTTTGCCATACTGCCATGACTGGCGTACGGCTCTAAACGACTGGCGTGCGCCACCTATCTCCTCACACGACTTTGAAACCTTGCCAGCCAGGGCCAGGACTGGTATAGATTACTAGCCTTGACCCTACTAGCCCCCCTCAGGGGTCAGAACAGAAAACAGAAGCAAAAGGCGATATACCTTTACTTGTGAGTTTGGAAAAGAACTTGAACTTTGAGCTTGGGGTATGAGGGCTTGAGAGGTGAGTATGAGGTATGTTATGGACTGAATATTGTTCTCCTTACCTTATCTCTCAATGGATGATAGAAAAAGCAAGAAGAACAAGGGAAAAGAAGAGGGACCAAAGCTTAGGCCTCTTAATGGTGTTAACCCCTTGCAAATGAATGCAAAGGGGGGTATTTATGGAGGAGAGAGTGACTGAGATCAGTTGGCTTAAGGGTGTGTTTGGTTTGCTAAGGCAAGGAGGGAGCCTCCCATGCATTAAATGCATGAGACTTGCCTTGAGGGAAGATGTAGGGGTGGAGGGAGCAGCCCAGGACGAAGTAATCATCAGGGAACTATTGGCTGACGTCGGGTGGTTACAAAAACTCCCGCGCGTTCGGCTGAATAAAGTTGATTTGACTGGAATTGACTGGCGTACGCCCTTTGTTGAGTGGCGGGCGCCAGTAACGGGCGATGACTGACACGTGGCTGTGCTTCCAGCGCACGCTAGTCAAACACATGCGTACACCAGTAGGGTTTTGTTGAGGCCATTTGGTTCTGGCTTGAAGGATTTGAAAAGGAATTCGAAGGGGTTTGGATGAGGTTCGGGACGCTCAAAGCTCAAACACATTAACAAACTCGAGATATTTGTAGACACCCTATTTTGGACTTTCTAGAATAGTTTATTTACGGTCTTTTGATTCCCCGATGATGATTAAGGTCAAGAACATCCCGAGTTTGTGAATGAGTTTAAGCTTTGAGCGTCCTGAACCTCATCCGAACCCTTTTTCAAACCCTTGTCGAACCCTCAAGCCAAAACCAAATGGCCTCAGCAAAACCCTACTGGAGTACGCTGGTTCTTGACTAGCGTGCGCAGGAAGCACTGCCACGTGTCAGTTATCGCCAGTTACCGGTGCACGCCACTCAACAAGGGGCGTACGCCAGTCAATGCCAGTCAAATCAACCTTTTTCAGCCAGACGCGCGGGAGTTTTTGTAACCACCTGACGTCAGCTACAACCCCCCTGATGATTATATCGGCCAGAACTGTCCCCTTCTCTCCTACATCTTCCATCAACTAGTCCCATGCATTAAATGCATGGGAGGCTCCTCTCCTTAACCCAACCAGCCCTTAACCCAACTGATCCAGCCCTACCTCAGTCCTCCTTGGCCTATAAATACCCCTCCCTTTCACCCTTACAAGGGTTGGTTCACAAAAAGGGGTTAGCACCATTAAGGCCTCAAGACCTTTTGTCTTCTTCCCCTTCATTTTCCTTTGCTTCCTTTCTCTTCCATAGAAAGAGCAAGTAAGGGAAACACTCACCATAGTCCATAACACCCCTACATCCATCTCTCAACCCTCAAATCCCAAGTTCAAGCCCAAGCTCTTCATCAAACTCACAAGCAAAAGGTATACCACCTTTGCTTTCTGTTTTCTGTTCTGACCCCTGAGGGGGGCTGGCAGGGTCAAGACTGGTAATCTATACCAATCCTGGCCCTAATGCTGGCAAGGTTTCAAGACCGTATGCAGTGATCAGTGGCGCACGCCAGTAGTTTGAGCCGTACGCCAGTCATGGTAGTACGTGCAAAACTGGCGTGGGGATCATGGATCATTATTTTCTTGCTTTATTTAAGTTCTGATCACCCTGGTGCATGCTAAAACCAATCTTTTGCTTTCTGTATTTTAGAACTGCTTTCTCTTCCATCTGTATCTTAGTGTGGTTTGGCCTCTGGGAACCTTCTGGTCATGTTCCAGAGCCCAGATGGTGCAAAGCCAAAGCATTGGAGCAAAGGGACAACTGGCGTACGGCCATACATTACTGGCGTACGGTAGTAGTCTAGCTTCCAGTGGCTTGGCCCTTGCATGGATCTTCCATCCAGGTCTTTGATCACCTTCCCCTCACTGTTTAAGGGGTTTTCTGTTCATTTGGTGGCTTTTCAGCCCTTTAATCTGTCTGTAATAGCTTAGTAATCTATACCAACTGTGTGGTTTGTCCTGGGTGTGCACTGGTCCTTTCCAGAGCCCAGAGGGTTGATAACAGAAGCTGTGGATTTGAGCTTACCGGCGCACGCCAGTTATGGGGTGGCCCACGCAGGTCAGGGTTGCATGCAGTGGCTTAACCAGTGCATGCAGGCTTGCTTCTGTGTGCATCACTGCACAGTTAGTGTGCTCTAGTCTGTTTAAAACGTTCACAGTAGCTTGTTCTCAATCTATTATACTTGCTTAGATCAAACATCAAACATCCATAAACATTTTGTCACATACTTGTACATAAACTGCAAATGTGTTACAGTTTTAACCCCCATTAACTGTTCCCCCGCCCTAACTGGCTAAGAAAATGATCAAATAAAGAGAGAAATGCAAATATTTTGTAAAAATGCCTGAGTAGAGACCGATCTCCGGATTGGGCGAGAGGGGATGCCATAAAACCCTTCCCCTCTCGTAACCTGGCTCCCGAGTCTCAGATTTCAAAGGTGATGACGGACTAGTCTACAAGCCTTTTTCAAACTCAAACAAACGTAATCCAAACGTTTTCCAAAAAGCACGGTTTCTTGGGTACTTTTCACAAAACCCAAGTGGCGACTCTCTGATCTGCGAGGCGTTTCGCCGCGCTCTCCGCAGGCGCACCCGGAATTTTATGCCTAAAACATGGGATTTTTAGGGCGTGTGCCCACAATATTCTTGACCTTAATCATCATCGGGGAATCAAAAAACCGTAAATAAACTATTCTGAAAAGTCCAAAATAGGGTGTCTACAACTCCCTAAATTTGTCTGGGTCCTCTTTGTGAAATTTCTTCTTCGCCACTTGTTCTTTTTTTAGTTTCACCAGGCCTTCTCATTTGCAAGTACCCAATTCAATAGCTAGCCCATCCGTTAATAGCATCACGGATTGCTAAAGCCCATTGGGTCTTGGGTCAGCTTTTGCAACATTGTTTGGTAATCCTTACCACCATATGCTGCTGGGTGGGTCCTTTTGTGTATATTATGTGGGCCGGCCAACATAAATTGTCTATCAAGAACACCAGTTATGTTAAAAGTCACGTTCGTTTTATTCGATATCAATCAACACACATGATCGCGACACATTTATATTGACCAAAATAAGTTTCAATCCGGTGTGCCATCTCGTTTTTTCTAAGTTGATTGTGTCTGGTAGGCCCTGTTGGAAAGTGATTAGAATTTCTTATTGGAGTCGGTTTAGGCTTATATGACTAGAATTCTGTTCTAAGTTTGTTTAGGTTTATTTAGTTCTTAATGGGAAAGACTACAATACACATTCTTTATTTATAGGGATGGCCATCTCAGCCGACCCGTCCGTATTCGATCCGTTATCCATCCCGAACGGATCGGATTTTTTGGAGATTTTTGGGATATCGGGGCGGATTCGGATTTATTTATTTTTTAAAATTCGGAGATTGGATCGGATTCGGAGGCAAGTCTGTCTCCTATCCAATCCGCCCCGAATCCGATCTCCATCCCCGATCTGTCCCCGAATATTCGAAAATCTATTTTTTTGATAAAAAATCTGCCTCCGATCCGCTCTGATCTGTCCCCGAATACTCTTTTTGATAAAAAAAATTTGGTTTTTTTTTCAAATTCGGATATCCGAATCTCTGATCGGATCTCCGTTCTCCGTTCGGGGTGGATTCGAAGGACCGAAAATATATCCAATCGGGGATCGGAGCGAATTCGGAGGTCGGGTGGAAGGTTCGGATTCGGATATGTCAATATCCGCCTCCGATCCGCCCCGTTGCCATCCCTACTTATTTAGGTGTGTATCCTATGCACCCCCCAAAATATTATGAATTATAGAGAAAATGTTACGATTGTATTGCTAAAAAGTTGCGAATCGTATAAAGGTTACGAGATATACCAAAATGTTATGAATTATAATGAAAATGTTACGAATCGTACTACTGAAAGATTATGAATTCTAGAACAAAAGTTACGAAACACACTAAAATGTTATGAATGAACCATAAAATAGGTGCATATGGTACATCCTTTTAAGGAGTGCGTATTGTAGACTTTCCCGTTCTTAATTTATTATAAACAGCGACCTTGGGGGTTCCTAGGGTTTGTTCCTTTTGGGTCCATTAAGGGGAAACTCCTTTGGGTCTTATGGTGAAGTTCTTCGTTCCTTTTGTTGTTGGGGCTTGATATTAGAATTTTGAGTTGTCTCTTTGGGTTCCACCAAGGGTTTGTGCTCCCTTTCGGGTTTCATAAGAGATTTATCCTTGAATATCGTTTGGTGCTTCGATGAGAGTCACAGATATAGTCGGCTCTTTGTAATATCTCTTCGTTCATAGTGAATCCTCTCTCATGAGCACTAGAATGGAGATATATGGAACAACACCTACATGTGGGAATGGGTAAACAAATTGAACTTGACGCCAGAAATAGCAATGAGTACGTACAATGGATAAGATAATGGAATTAAACAATTTATTCAGGTTCTTTATCTATCCAAATATACATGGACGGAAAGCATATAGCGTAGACGTAGAGATCTCGCATATACACGTAAAACAAGATGACTAGAATACATCATTTTCCCAAAATTTTCACAAGCAATTCAAGGTTAACCGTTTGTCTTTCATGAGATTGCATGTTCGAATTCTACGAAGGCTAACTAAACATTTGAAAGTTGAAATATTAAGGCCATTAAAGGATTTTTCCGGTTTTTGATTTCAAGAACCCATAATCAATTGAGGTGCCCTTATTTTATTTTGGAGGGTGTGGATTTTTCCCTATGTTAGGGTAGTCTCGCAATTAAATGCGAGTCCCATAAAAGTGTTTTACTTGTAAGAGATGCAACTGCATTATGAAAAAATTTAGACTCTGTGACAAATACTGCCAATTTTGTATACATCAATGGGGATTAGCGGAGAAGTTAATTATAAAATTAGGGCACAGGGGGTCCAGAAGTTGTCCATAACCCTTAACTCCAAGCGCCTCTAACGAAGCTTGAACCTTGATCTCTCTCGTAAGATGACCAGAAAATTACCTCTGCGACAAATACTGAAAGGAAATCCAACCCTTTTTTTTATTTTAGTGTGGGATTCTGTCAGTTGGAACAAGGTGGAGGTACTTTAGCCAACCAATGCGACAGGACAATGAATATGGCTCCAAGATTGAATCTGATTCTCCATCTTTAAATATAAAAAATTGTGTCCTTAAACGCATATGCATGTGGAGTTAGATACTGTATTATTTTTGGTAGGTATCTGCTTTGAGAGAGACATTTCGTTCACTAATAAGTCCTTGCGGCAGTATCATCATCTCAGGTCGGATCATCAAGATAAGATTTGTAGTACCCTTTCTTGGTACAAAATGGAGTAAATTATTCAGTGAAATTGGTAATCCTTAGAGATATCATCAAGTAATGCTTCAACACGCATCAGAATTAGAGATTTTTGTGAATTTTACTCATTGTTGAAGACGCCCAGAAGCACCGAATAACTCATTATGCATGGATTGGTCTCAATACTTTCGTTTCTATTACTACATCTCTTTTCGGTTTCATGACTCATTAATGTTGGACGTACATGTCCAAAAACTCTTAAATAACTTGTTAATTAGTATAATACTATAATGTATGTAAAGATTGGACTACGAAATGCTACGTGTTGCCTATATATCACCGTTTGCTTGGTTGGACTACGAAATGTGTAATATAGGATCTTATGAGTCGAGTAATTCCATGAATTTCTAATGAGGGGTTTATCAATGCTCCATTTTATCATTACATCAGACATTTCAAATAATGGTAAGATATCTCTTACGGCATCTCCAATGCGTGTTACATATCTCCATTTTTTCTCTTCAAATCTACTTTTTCAATCCTCTATTTTGTCTTTACGAGGATGAATATTGACACAGAGTGTCCTATCGACCCTCCAAAATAGAGGGTTGGACTCTATTTTTCCTCCCAATACAAAGTGCATGTGTGTCCTCACTCCTCCAAATATAAAGGGTGGAGGAGTCCAACACTCTATTTTAGAGGGGTGATGACGCATTTCGAATCACTATTAATTACCATAAAGGTGAAATGGAGGAAAAAATGTGAAATAAAGGATGTGTTGAACTTGTTCTTCCTCTATATTTGAAGAAATCTCCAATCCACTCTCAATTTCTCCATTTGAGAGTTCTATTTTTTGAAGAAATACAACTCCAACTCATCCTTCATTGGAGAGGATCAAGTTTGATACTCCAAATTCGGAAAAAAATAGAGGATCTCTAAACTTCTTACGGAACATATTTCTTACTAATGAAAATATATATCTAAACTCTCGGTTTAAAGGTTGACGAGAGCCTTACCTTAAAGGCTTCTCCATTTCCACTATTCACCCTTTTCAAACTCATTTCATTCATCAAATTAGTTTGATACATTTACTTTTAATAAAATTGGTGCCAATTAAAAAATACTCCTATTTACAATATCTTTAAAACAAGACTAATGTTTGATATTTTTTAATAACGTTAGAAAAATGAGAAGTTAAATTTTGGATGGTACATGGTGAAGTGAGTTTTTAAAAAGATAGGGGTAGAAATAGAGTATTGAGTTGGAGTAAGATTTCCTTCAAAAATCACTTTTAAAATAAAAATACATTATTTTGATCATCTCAAATGAAGAAGAAAAGAAGATAAAAATGGAGTATTGGGTTGGAGATGCTTTTTATAAGTACACAATTACAAATACAACTCTAAATAAAAAGACAAAGCATTCGAGTAAGAAAAAAGAATCAAACCTTTAACTCCTAGGTGCACGGACTCTAGCAAATTGAGCTAGCCTCGTTGGTCCATTTCGTAAGTTACTGCTAATATCTCTTTACTTTTTTCTTGAGTTTAATCATTCGCACATCAATTTCATGCGTTTAACGGTAAAAAATAAGCTTTCACAGAATCCATCAATCATTCACCTTACCTAATCCACATGATCAAAATATCAAACTGACCCATGCCCCCAATTGCATCTATATCCTACCCACATTTAGGGAGCGTTTTTTGTGGTGAAAAAGTTTTGATAAAGAATTTGTTACAATCAAGTTGATAGCTGTTTTCGGAAGTGAATAAATTGTAGATGAATATGTTAGTGAAAACATTATTGAGAAAGAAGTTGTTGTTGACAAGTTGTTAAGTTAGTGTTAACAACAAGTTAACATGGTATTAGAGCCGGGTATGCCAAGGATGGGTAGGGTGCGTGTCCCTGGCCTGCACGCGGCAAGTGCTGTCGAGTGGGCATGCTAGAAGTGAGGGAGGGTGTGAAGCGAAATCCCAAATCGCTTGGGTACCAAAGTAATATGAAGAATATATGCGTGAGGACACCCTCACTTTAATAGCTAGCTTTTGGAGTTGAGTTCTACCCAAGACCGTATAACATCAAAACTTGTTAATTAGTGTGAACAAGATGGTAAAATAGCCTAAGTTTTGCTCACCAAAAATTTAGTGAAAACATGGCCTAACTGTTATTTTATCTTCTCATGGAAGAAACACGATTGGTTAATGGTTTTGGATTTTGAATTCTAATAATTATTCTATTTCTCTTTAATCATTACTCTTTTTTTTTCTCTCTCCAATTATTATTCGTATTTTCAATCATTATTCTACTATTTTTTTTACATTCATTACCTACAAATCCAAAATTCACCAACGGGTCAAAGTAATTATTGGGTGAGAAAGAAAACGACAAGGTGAAGCTAATGGTGTGGTTGAGATTGTCGTGGCCAATCGGCATTCACACAAATTTGCATTCAACAGTATTACTCTCTTGTTTGGGGGAATTTTTTCTCTCTCTTTGGGTAGTAGCCTAGTAGGTATTATAGTTTCCTACCGCAAAAGGAATACAGTACAAAAATATCTGCACCACAATTTTTCATTATGCTTTTCTCAAGGAAAATGAACCACCACACAATTGTTTTGGTACATGTTGACAATTTAGGCAACAAGTACATAAAAATGGTAGTACATTAGAAACAAAAATGGCAACTTCAGGATGTAGATAATGATTAAAAAAAATAATACTCAGTACTAATTAATCTCAAGGTGCTAGTCAAGTTCTGAAATATTTTAGGTGTTATCAACTCTTTTGAGGCTAGTTCATACAAAACTTTGTTTCAGATTTAATTGGGCTCCTCATGTGGGTGGTGAGATTCCGATTAGTTGGGGTGGTCGTAAGCTTACCCAATCACTTGAATTATAAAAAAAGAAGATATTGATACCAAAAAAAAAGAGTCCTACTATTGAGTATCGATGGGATATCGCTGGGTACACGGGGCCCACTTCGGGTCATGCACGAATAATTCGAGCTATTCAATATATATATATATATTTTTAAATGTGCGGGCTTGTGAAAAATCAAGTCAATCTTATATGTGTAGAAGATCGATTCAATCTTCCCATTTTTCATTTGGATTACAGGATCTTTATCCCTTCATATTAAAAAAAAAAAAAAAGATTGTTTATAGGGGAAGTTATAGTAAGCCCCCTCCAACTATACCTCGGTAACGAGTTGCCCCTTCCATCGTTTAACTCGGACACTTAACCCCCTTCATCTTTTATCGCGTGACACTTAAGCACCAACCATTAGTGAGCCATTAACGGAATTGCTGAAATTACCAATTTACCCTCTTTCCGCCCTTTTATTTCGCTTATAACTTTTCGTAGGAAACTCCGTTTCAGCCCGTTCTTTTTTCAAAACTCTTGTTTTTTCCTTTATTTTATGGGTCTGTAATAATTTTAGTATGGTTACTTTATGTTTTTTAGGGTTAGAGTTGCGTCCTATGTATTCGGTTGTTCGCCTCTTGGCTGAGGCAGTTGATTATTGAATATTGAAAAGAGTCTAGGGAGAGTTTCTAGACTGCTAGTTGCTGTGTGTTCAGTGTATCTAGCTGCTGGTTCCTCTGCAAATGGTGTAGTCTGGGGCTGCCAAAAAGCCAAAAAAAAAAAAAAAAAACACTCCTGGTCGGTGCATGTTAAGTAAGCTGGACCCCACACGCTTAATGCCCCACCCCACTTAAACCAATATTGACGGTTCATCTTCAGTCCACAACGGTTCCAATTTAATCTGTCACCACGGTAACGATCACAGCCCCGTCCTGTTAGTGTTTCTCTCTTTTACCAATAAAAGCAACGCGGAGATAAAATTGTTTATTTATTTTTTAATCGGAAGAATTGCTTTTCGGGCATAGCGCTGTCGGCGGACTTTATCAGACTAGATAGATCTTTTTTTTCTCTCTCTTTCTTCCCCAAGTCAAAACTCAAGCTGATGAACTGAACCACAATATATATATATATAGAGAGAGAGAGAGAGAGAGAGAGAGAGAGGGGTTAAGGTTATCTGAATCGAGAGAAGGCGTGAATTTAAAGCGGTTCGAGATAATTGTGGTGATTTTGATTCTTGGAGAGAAATAACTAACAATAATGGAGATTCATGAGTACATAAGGAGGCACCACAAGCACGAGATTAACGAGAATCAGTGCACGTCCGCTCTTGTCAAGCACATCATAGCCCCCGTTGATCTCGTATATCCCTCTCCCTCTCCCCCCTTCTCTCTCTTCATATATGAAGTCGTGAGTGTGTGTACGGATGTAGATACAGACATACATGCATGGATTAGGCAATTGAGTGTGCGATTTGCTGTGTATTCTAATTTGTTTTATTTGCGGTTAATTGCATGGAACGAATTGTTGTGATGGGATCGAGAATTCCTGATTTATTTTCTGATGCAGATTTGAGATGCAAATCGGAATCAATTCGTTTGATTTCGTTTCGTTTCTGAGGGTATTTGTTTGAATTCGAGTTTGATATTTCGTTTCGCGAATTTAAAGGTATGTCTTGTGATGCAGTTTTAAGTTCATCCCTTTATAGCGCCTGAAAGAGGTTCATGTATTGAGGACTGGTTTTCTGAATTTATGATCTTTATAGTTTGAGCTGGTGTGTATGTGTGGTAGCCGACAATTTTCAGGGAAATTTAAGGACTTGAAGAGTTTTGACATTTGGAAGTGAAAAATTGGAGTCAAACGGTGTTAATAAATTGTTATCCTTATATTCTTTAAACATGGGTTATCTAGGCCAATTATGGGAATGGTGGTCATCTAGAGGTTATTCAGTAGTTAAAAAAGTTTGTTTAGGTTATCATTTTCTGATCTAGATTTGAGATACTACACTCCATTCAATTCGTTTGGTTTTGTTTCGTTTCTAAGGGTGTTTGTTTGAATTTGAGTGTGAGAGTTCATTTAGTGAATGTAAAGGCATGTCTTGTGATGTGGTTTTTAGTTCATCCCTTTGTAGCACCTAAAAGAGGTTCATGTCTTGAGGACTAGCCGTCTAAATCGGTGTTATATATTCTTGATTGTAATTTGAGCTGGTGTATATGTTTGTGGTTGCCAACAATTTTTCAAGGGAAGTTAAGGACCTGAAAAGTTTGACATTTGGAAGTTAAAAATTGGAGTTAAACGGAGTTGAAAACTTTTTTTTTTTCGCTTCTGTAAACATGGATTTCCTGGTAAATTATGGGAATGGTGGTCATCTAGATGTTATTTAGTGGTTAAAAGTTTTTTGTTCTTCTTTCTTTTCTAGGGAGATAAAGTTTTTCTTATGAGGAACTATTTTCCTTGGTTAGGTTTGGTCGTTGGTGAGGCGTTTCGATCAGCCACAGGGTTACAAACCCTTTGTAAGCAAATGCACCATGCAAGGTGACCTTAATATTGGAAGTCTCAGACAGGTGAATGTGAAGTCGGGGCTTCCAGCCACCACTAGCACCGAAAGGTTGGAACTGCTTGATGATGAGGAGCATATCCTTGGAATCAGGATTGTTGGTGGTGATCACAGGCTGAGGGTATGGTTTTTTTTTCTGTGCTTCCCCCTGCAGCCTACCTTTGTTAAACTATGGAAAAATGTTTCTGCCATGTTTTGACTGTAAATTTTTTGTTGCTGTTTTTACTTTTTAGAGAGTTAGAATCATCTATTGCTAAGATGAATGCCCTAAATTTTGTTTATGTTCACTGGATTGATAATACACGAAGTCTTGGGCCCATGTGATCGGTAGGCTTGATAATATGGGGCTATGTAAGCTCATAGGAAGAATAATTGTACCTGGTTGATAGATTAACGATAAGAGGATATGTCGTCCCCTCCAACGACTGTTTTGAGCGGACGCCGGACCAATCATGGCTCCCACTTTTTCAACCGTTAAAACATAGGAGTATTTGATTTAACAACAAAATTTAATCAAATCATGAACTTGTTTATTCTGAAAAGATGTTGCTACTTTTCCAAGTTCTCTTAGACAAGCATTAGTCAAAACAGTTACTGACATGTTTCCTTGGTGAATATGGATAACTGCCAATGTAGAACTTAACTCCCATCTCCCGATGATGGGCCATCCTTTGATACACTGTTCAAGAAATCCACTGTCGTTTGCCATAATTTTGTGTTTCACTTAGATGACTAGGTAAGAAGACTAAAGACGTACCTACTTCTGATTGGCTCTATCACCGTTATAGTTGTGTATTTTTATCTTAGTTACTGGCTTTCTTTTGTTTTGATGCTTCCAATCATGCAGTTGTTGAGGAACGCCAAACTTATGGGGTTTTTGTTACGTTATTTTGCAGAACTACTCTTCAATCATTACTGTCCATCCTGAGATAGTTGATGGCAGACTTGGGACTCTTGTGATAGAGTCATTTGTCGTGGATGTACCTGATGGGAACACTAAAGATGAGACATGCTACTTCGTTAGGGCCCTGATCAACTGCAACCTCAAATCTTTGGCTGAAGTCTCAGAGAGACTGGCTGCCATTCACGAAGAGTCCGGTATCGTTACTCGAGTCCGAGTTTGCGAGTGAGAAGGATTTGAAAGTATTTTAGCCCCTGTCTGGCGAGGTTTCAGTTACCCAGAAGATTTGTGGACATTGGTTGGGGCAGATCTTCCTCTTCCTCAAAAGTTTTGACCAGTCGTGCTTGTAGTTCTGCCATTTTCCTTCATCATCATACTCTGGACAAGCACATACCTGATAAAACTCAGGTCTCTTCCACAGTTGTGTATTGGGCCTTGAGCATTGTGTATTAAGTTATTGTAATGTAATTTGTATATAAATGTTTATGATGTGTTCCCTAGGGACTGGATTTGTATTGGTATTGCGTTCCTTCTGTTGTCACTTGCCGTGGACTCAATTTCAAAATGTACTTGCTTCAGTTCTCAACCGATGAACATAAAAACCTATTGCACAAAGCTGCCACTTACAGTAAGGTATGCAAGAGGTGTGGAACATATTTGTTTGAAGTCCATGTATGTTACAAGTTTTGTTTTATGATGTATGTCATGTCCCTTGCTTTACCATATGTGCCTTTGCTGATGGGTACTTATAAACGGTCGGGATTCCGATATATGTCAACACGAGTACGATAAAATTACCATATGTGCCTTTGCTGATGGGTACTAATAATCGGCCGGGATTCCGATATATGTCAACACGAGTACGATAAAATCAAACGTATGATGAAATAATATAACCTTTCAGTTTCACTTTAGTTCAGTCAAATAAATGGGCTCAATCATGTTGCCGGGCATTTGCATTTATACGTAGTTTATGGAGTGTCTCTAACATCAGTAAACAAAATGCAGATCCTACATACTGTAATGCAACTGTTTCTGCTGACAGTTTTAAGAGTTTTGAGATTGCAATATCAATAACTTCAATCTTATTCAACTTAATTCAAGGAAACTGTCCAAGAAGAAGTGATTCAATCCAACCCTAGCTCCCACTTAAAACATGATGGAAAGTAGATTTTACTCTTCCCTGTTGTTGGCACAGATAAGATATAGGCTGGAGCAGAAAATGAAAATTAAAGTGCACTTTCTCCTCTTTCCTCTTGGGGTCGGAAAAGCAAAGAAAATAAATAGGCATTCGGTAAATACTTCATGAATTTTTCATTATCCGCAATGAGTCTTGAAAGTACTTTTGTTTCGATTTAATACAAGATCCAGACACGGCTTAAAACTCCAGGCCTCTTCGATATGCTAGGCAGTGTAGGAGTCTTCATATTTATGACCTTACTATCTTCAAAAATGCCTCACAATCCCCCCACCCTTCTGCATTGACAGCTCTCTTGCACACAATCATCTCAAACTGATGGACAACAATTCTTCCTTGGCATCCCCTTTCTGTTTGATAATTTTCCACCAACCTTACCAAATCCACCTACTTGTCACCATTGAACACGTAAAACAATGCTCATAAACTCCACAGTTCTTCCCCCACTACCACAAGTCATTGCAGGAACATTTCCCCTCTCTGAAGTGGTGAAACCGGACACCATCTTTGAGGAAGATTTCACGTCTTCTTAGCATGGAGATATACTTGGCTACTGTATGACAGTCGGAACAGACTCTCGTGTTCTGGATCACCCTAATAGGTGAAGAGCTTCTCGTCTTTAGCAGTCCATATGTAATGGCCAATTTTTCCGTGTGAGCAAGCAACAACTTCTCCTTTTCGTCATAATCAATATCCTGGATTATGCATTTCAGATCTGGGATGTAACCCGAACTTTTCATATCTGAAATCAACTGAAATAACTCGAAATATATCTCTCCTTCATCTGGGTGAGCTTTTCCTTTGGAATAGAACAAGTGAATTTTCGCATTGATTTGTATCCAACTCCATTGCCCAAGTGTCGCCATTTTCACACCCATCAAATCTCTAATGTTGTCTACATCCTCCCATCTGCCCGAAGCCGCATACAAGTTCATCATCAGTAAATAATTGGCAGGGTTATGTGGTTCTAACTTGAAAAGGTTCTTTGCTGCAATTTCCGCGAGCTTTAAATTTCCATGGATTCGGCATGATCCAAGAAGAGCGCCCCAAACGTTGGCATCTGGCGTTATAGGCATCCTTTCAATAAAGTCCCAAGCTTCATCAAGATACCCACATTTTCCAAGAAGATCAACCATGCAAGAGTAATGCTCAATTGTGGGGATTATGTTGTGATCTACCTTCATACTGTCGAAATATTTCCATCCTTCATTTACTAGACCCAAGTGCTTGCAACCGGAGAGGAGAGCTGTGAAGGTAATAGCATCAGGCCGAATACCCGCTTCTTGCATTTCATTGAAAAGTGAAATCGCCTCTTTTCCTTGGCCGTAGATTGAAAAACCCATGATCATGCAATTCCAAGAAGCCAATGTTTTGTCTTGGATTTTTCCAAAGACCTCGTAGCCACTCGCAAGGCTGCCACTCTTAGCGTACATGTCAATTAGAGCTGTATTTACATATACCTCCTCCATGAAGCCATTTCTAATTGCCATACAGTGTATCTCTTTTCCCTTCTGTAGTGAAGATAGGCTGGCACAGGCTCGAAGTAAGGTGGAAATGGTGGCCGAGTTAGGCTTGATACCATCTTCTTGCATTTGGATGGAAAAATCAAGTGCATCCATAAAGTTTCCTTTCTCTGTGCAACCAGATATTAGAGAGGTCCAAGTGACAACGTTAGGAGTCAAGCCTGAAACTTTCATATGGTGAATCATGGACAGAGCTTCCTTATTGCGGCCCCATGTTGAATACCCGAAAACCAGACCATTATATGTCACTAAATCTGGTTTAATTCCTGCCCTTTCCATCCGGTTCAACATTTGTATGGCGTCTTCGAATTGGCCTGAGAAGGAATATCCTGAAATTAATGAATTCCAAGCGAAGATATTTCTATTCATCATACTATCGAAAACAGCTTGTGCGTAGGTTAGACTATCATTCTTCACATACATATCAAGCAGTGAAGTTCCCACATATAAATCATTGCTAAATCCATTTCTTACCACATAACTATGTAATTCCTTCCCAATACTCAAGTAACTCAATTCACTAATTGCTTGAAGACTGCTGGTGATAGAGCTAGAGCTAGGTTTCAAACCAGCAGCTTGCATCCTCTGCAAAAGAATCAGGACTTCTCGGTATAATCCACGATGGAAATGACCTGACATAAGGGAATTCCAGGTTATAATGTCCGGTTCCATATTACAACTCTCCATGTCGGAAAACAGTTTCTGTGCATCATGTAGATGACCAAGTGCAGTATAGCTAGAGATGATTGAGTTCCATGAAGACAAATTACGCTTTTCCATCGAATCAAAAACTGCTCTAGCAAGTTCAAGGCTTTTGTTTCTCGAGTACATTCCAACTAGCGAATTACATACCCATACATTTGATTCCAACGCACTTCTAATGATATATCCATGAATCTGCTTTCCTAGATCAAGTGCTTCCACTTTTCCGCAGGCTTGCACAACTTTAGCAAGTGTAACGCTATTGGCTTTCACAAATGAAAACTGCATTTCCTTAAACAATTGTAGAGCCTCCACCCATTTCTCATTTCTCAAATTCACCAAAACTGCCTCATTCCACAATAGACCCTCTTGGTCAGGCACTTCATCAAACGCCTGATTTGCATATTCAATGCCCCAACAGCGACCATAAAAGTTCATCAATGCACACTTGGAGTAGACATCCATGTCAAAGCCCCTCTTAATCAAAGATGCATGAACTTCCATACCTAACCATACAACCCTTAAATTTGCACAAAGTTTCAAAACAATAGTGAGAACTCTACTTCCAAAGCTCACTCTTTTATCATGCAACTGACAGAAAACCTCAAGAATTTCAAATGGGTCTCCCCCAAAACTAGTGAATTCCTTTACAAAAGAATTCCAGCGAAGGTAGTTTTGTGCAAAACCCAGAAAGAAAACCATAGCAGATGAACGAAAATCGCCGAATATTAAGTAAGATGTGATCAAAGATTGCATTTTGGCATCTGAATTCTTGTCTTTGGCCATTTTTGCTATCTGGGCATGCATTATTTTGACTGACTTCAAGGAATTAGGCTCGTGATAGCCATTTAAACAATGAAATGGTGGAAGAGAAGTAGAGAGCTGGGTCTCTGCAACTCTAAGAATGCTAAACGTGGTGGAATGGCTTCTGGGTTTCTTGGTGGTGGGTGGATTTTGGAGTGGTGATGGATTGATGGGGTGCAATTGAGGGATTGTCCCCATGAATGTGAGACAGCTGTGAATAGAACTGAAGTTGGGCTACGAAGCTGCGAAGAAAGATTAGTTAAGACTAAAGAGGAAATTGGAGTTGATAGTTTCCTGAAAAGTATACCAGGGCTCAGATATCCAGTGGATAAGGCTTATCCTCTCTCTCTCTCTCTCTCTCTCTCTCTCTCAAAATGTAGTGTCATTGAGCCATGAGGGGGTAAACAGTTTGTTTGTTCTGAATTAAGCATTTTTATTTAATTAAGTCAGATATTTTAGTTTGGACATTTTGCAAATTAAACAATGTCAAAATAAATTTTTAGTGGTTCGGTTTGATTGTTTATTCCGGTTTGGAAATCATCCGAGATCAAGAGAAAAATCAGAAAGT
Source organism: Rhododendron griersonianum (assembly GCA_018127125.1). Classification (NCBI taxonomy): domain Eukaryota; kingdom Viridiplantae; phylum Streptophyta; class Magnoliopsida; order Ericales; family Ericaceae; genus Rhododendron; species Rhododendron griersonianum. Next base: position 807,343 of record CM030794.1, read on the forward strand.
TTGTTTCCATGTTAGAGAATTTAGTAATTGAGCTAAAATGATTTTGCACCAATGTAGTAGTATTGTTTCGAAAAACATTTCTTGCTTTGCCAATACCGTAGACAATCTGACAATGTGATTTGATTTTGATTTCTGAGGTTCCAAATTTAAGGATTGATACGGTACATGAAAACTATTCATGAAAAGAAAATGAAGGCACTGTGAGTCTGAACCCTTCATTTTAGTTTCATGAACACTTTCATGGATAATTTTTATACATCCTACCCAAAATGTCCAAATTTATAACTAGCAAAAATAGTTGAATTAACTAATCAACAAACATGAGGAATTCGAGCTATACACGTAAACTAAGCGACTTCAAATTGAAGAGAATGAAAGTCGGCTACTAAAAGGAAGCAGATTCAAGTAGAAAGCTGATATATATTTTTCATCAAAAGCCATTATGTTTGTAAATCCAGAGTTTCTTTACCAATACAGGATCCTGAATTTGAATAAAAAATTAGAAGATTGAATCGAGCATCTACATGTATTGATGGAGCTGATTTTTCACAGGCCTACTCGTTTTTTTAAATTATTGAACAGCTCGGATCATCCGTGCGGGACCCAGAGTAGACCCCGCATGATGGTCGGTGCACCGTTGGTACTACTCGGTCGGAGGCCGTAATAGGGTTGTAAGAACAATTCATGCCGGTTTATTCTCAATCTTCTCACTCGGTGATCACCCTGCTAAAGTGCTAATGTAGTATTTAGAGATGTGCGGCATCTCACCTCTAAACTAACGAGGAATAGGATCGACTATGTTGGGTGGTTGTGAACTACCGAGGTTTATTAGGATTCTTTAGAATCAAACTAACATATTATGTATAAAATTTGGTTCTGTTTCTTTCCCTTTCCTCAAAATCATAATCTAATGACAGAGTCTAAGAGTAAACATGGAAGCAGTGCTGAAGATAAGAGTGAGCCAAGCATGATAGAGTCATGACGACAACCGTGAACACAAATTACCCATCACCTAGAGTGCTAAGAAACTGAAAGCTAGAGTCTTTACCCTTGGCCTCCTATCTAGCTGATCCCAACCCAGTATGCAAAGCTCAGTACAGTTCAAAGCTCTGGCAGAAGCTAACGCAGGTATGAAAGTCAGACAATTATCATTTGAGTTCAAAACTAATATTAGCACATTGAAAAGGTTCCTGACTGATAAATCTATCATGGCAAACTGTTCATTAATTCCCTCTTAAACAGTAATAAGAAACTAGTTATGTTTATCCAAGCCCTCTCTACTCTTTCCCCTTTTATCTAATGTCCAAGAAGGTCCTAGGGAAGAAGTCAATCAAACAAGCAGCTAACAGCTAAAAGAGCAGCTGATCAAAACAAAAACAAAAAACAAAACAGCTAAAAGAGCAAATTAGAATGTTGAATAATGCCGAAAAAAGTTGACGAAAAAAGTTGAAGAAGATCTAATAACAGTGATTTGACTAAGCTTTACTATGCGGAACACATAGTAGCCTTCAACTAGTTTCACAAAATAATCCAGAACATGTAAGCTGGAGGAACGGAGACACCATAAAGATCAGATACTACATTTTAAGCTACCGATGAAACAAGTAAAACCAATTAAAAGCTTGTTAATGGTTTAAAATGTTAAAATGACAAGCATTCCAAGAAGTAGATGTTAGTTAACAATCTTACTGTTGAGTAAGAACATCAAATGTTTTCTTCCTTGATGCTTGTCCAAAGTTCCAAGCATCTTATTGCCAGGTCATAATCCAATCTTTGAGGCCACAGTCCCTATTAAATCTCAGCAAATACATAATCTAAACAATGGAAATAAGGCTACCAAGTATCATCTATATTGGGGGCAAACTAAAACTATCCTATATGTGCTCTCCAACATGAAACAAACTCATATTTTTATAGCATACCAGAAAATGCTTACCGATACAACAGCCACACAAATGTTCAGTTTAAAATCATGATGGTAAGGCAAGTAAATAATTAAATTTATATCAAAACAACATAATTTCAGACAATGTCTCTTTCTCAAGCAGTTTCCTGGGCCTTAAGTATGAGGAAGAAGATACACGATTCACATTGGCACAAAAATGCAGAACCCTCAAAATGGTGAAGTGCATTTTTGCTTCTAGGAGGACAAAACACCTGTTCTAATACACTCCAAATGCAACAATTTAACTGCATTTACACCTCCGTACCCAAAACTATAGAAATACAAATTGATTTCCTACCACTTTCACCAGCGCTCTCTAGGCCGACCATCTGGAAATGCAAGCACCTTTTCTTCATTCTTCAAATTCTCTACCTGTTTAGGTAATTTGCTGACTCCAATTCTCACACTTCCACCATCTTCGTCAAAGTCCGGGGGAACCTCAACATCATCGCCTTCTAAATCATCAGTATCATACTCATCATCAAGATTGTCCCCGTCATCATAATCATCATCCTCCTCCTCATCAAATTCATCGCCCACCATGTCATCAATATCAAACCATTCTTTTCCACCCTCTTCCCTGCTTCCTTCAACTGGCTCATCAGTTCCCTCTGCTCCATCACCATCAGTCCTGGGAACACCTCTTCTTGGAAATCGTGGAACAGCAACAAGTGAACGGAGCTTCTCCTTATTAAGCAACAATCGATCCTTCTCAACCAAGTGCGAATCACGATATGCTTCTCGAAGGAAGACTGAATCTCTCTCTCCTTTCAAGGAGACGTAGAACATATCAGGATGCCTAATCAACATCCCCCTCAGCTGCTGAGAGAATCTAAACTCTTCGCGAAAATGAGTGAGGTGGTCCACCAGAGTTTTCTTCTCGATGGTTAGGCTCAAGATTTCATGAATCACCCCACATGCATGCTTTTCTTTCTCCAGCGTACCAGACCTTAATGCTGAAAAATCAGAGTAAGGCGATATATAAGGCTTGTCTCTAAACTGACCAATCCTCCGCATTTCGCCTCTGGAAAGATTAAGGCCCTTGGGCAGCATTACTCTATTAAACTTCGGTGGTCTATCTATTATCAGATCTTTCGCATCTAACTCTCTATACCGATTCTCCTCCTCGGCTAGCTCAGCCGCAGAAACAGCAAGTTCAGGATCCCAATGAGTAAGCTCTAGAGCATGGCCTCGTCCAGTCATAACAACTTTAAAATATTGTGGGTACCGGCGGCAAATTGTGTCGCGGAATTCTTGAGGAAGCCCGAAATCAGACATCAAATGGGAAATCTTTTCGACAAGAATACGCTTCTCCAACGACATCATCAACAACTTTCGCAACTTAACGACCAAAACATCCTCCATCTGATTCCTAATCCTCAACTCCTCCATATAAAGCCTTTCCGCCTCAGGTGTCAACTTGAACTGGAGCGAGTAAGCCCCTTCTTCCACAATCTCAAAAATCGCTGGATACTTCCTCAATAAGGCGATAAATCGCCGCCTTTTCTGAAGACCTAGTGCCTTTCTATACCTACCCATGTCGCGAAGCGCCATTATCCTATCGGGGTTACTCACCAGAATTTTCCTGATCTTCATAACCAATTTAAGCTTCTTATCCCTCTGTATCACACTATCGAAAGGAATCTCTTTTCTTCTCTTGACAGCAGCTCTTATCGGACCAAATGGAATGCGGGTTCTTGGTACATTACCAAAAGGAAAATGTTTTTCCTGTGAACTCAAACTTTGACCCAGAAATGGCGTGTTCCGTGATCCATACCACGGTAGACAAACATGGGTTTTCGAAGAAAGATTTGGTTTCTTAGTGAATGTCGATTTGAATGAGCCGAAAAAGGGTATAGTAGCAATAGATGGTGATGTTGACAGAAACAGTTTGGGCTCCATAATCAGTCTCTTTCTTTCAGAAGAGAAAGAAAATAAGGACGTTTAAGCAGTAAAGATAACAATAGCTATACGCAAAGCAGAGAAACCCTAGGAATATAATCCCAGCAAGAATTGCTCAATCATAATCAGTCTCTTTATAGGAATACTGGAGAGAGAGGCAATTCGTATACACACAAGTGAAGTTAGAGAGAGAAAATGGTAAGAGGTATTCAATGGATGAAGAAGATGATTACTAACCAGGTATACAAGAAGATTGGGAGATGAAGCAGGTTGGGGTTTATCAATGGAAAAACCCTCTCAGCAGATATTCCTGATTCTGTGACCAAAGAAAACATTATCTTGTCCCAAGGGACTTGGAGGGTAATAAACTAAAAATGGGAGGGTATAGTTGTCTTGACGACAGAAGTTTAGCCTAACATGCACTTTTATACCCTAAACTATACACTTTTTGTCTATCTCGTCCCTAAATTAAGAATTCAAGCTAAATCATCTTTAAAGCATGTCAACTAAACCCCACCCCACCCGTCCTTCCTTGAAAAACCCATGAACCTAGGCTACGAAAGTGTTGCGAACGTGTGCTATGGGTGTAACCACCGGCTTTGCCCAACTTTTCTAAGCTTACGTACGTGCTTCATAATTGAGATTGGAAACTATACCATAATAAGGACACTTCAAAAACTGACTATTTGATGAAAGTTACTCATAAGAGCATCGTCACTCCTTATTCAATTTTTTATCCAAAGTTGAGCAAAAATTTGGCTAAAACTTAATTTGGTTGAAGCAATCCAATGGACAAATGCAAATCTAGGCATAAATTTGAGTAAATATTTTATTAATGGCATAGTTGTAAATTTGAGGGGAAGAAAATAGCTTTCAAAATTTGAGTAAGGATTTGATTCAAACCAAATTTGGTATGAGTTTGAGTAAAGAGTGGAGTGGTATTTTGAGTGATTTTTACTCAAATTTGAGTTTGAGTTTAAATTTAAGTAAGGAGTGGTATTAACATATGCTGATAATATATACACAAATATCATCACGTCATCTGGAGCCAAAACAGAGCTTTGCCTTAAAGAAAATTTTAGAAATTTTTAAAAAATTTTCCACCTTAGTATCATTCCATTATTTCCATGTCAAATTACCCCCAAACCCTTTGTTCAATAACCCCATTCATGGAAGAAAAAAACATTTAGTTGATTTAACTCTCAATTTTAAGCCTTGGTTGTCTGTTAAGTGGAAGAAAAGTAATTTAGCCACATAATATTATTTGTGCCTACAGTCCACATGGGTAAATTCGTCAATCTATATAAGAGTTGTACATAACACTTTCATCAATCAAATTTACAATTTTTTAATATTTTAATTTAAATGCTTGAAGGATATTACAAAAACACGATACCCTTGACAGAGCTCAATGAAAAATACGGATACATGTGGCCGACCCTAGTGGATTGAGATTTAACAAGGCTTGGTTTGGTTTGGTAAATACTTGAAGGACATTTTAGCTTGGTTTGTTAACTTGAGGATGACATATAGAAAGATTGAATAACTGAGGATAAAAATGCATTTTACACGAAAAGGTTCATCTTTCTTCTTGTTGTTCTTGATCTTGACCCAGTTGTGATCGGAGGCGCCAGAGGATATGGGTAAGAGGCGAGAGAGGCGAGTCGCCGCCGATTCGGATCGCCGCCGGGACCGAGTCGAACTGTCAACCCGAGAAGACCTGACCACACAATCGGATAGTTCTAAATCCAACCACGATCGCAATTCCTTCACTATCTTCGTCGTTATCTTCTTCACTGTCTCTACTGTGATTTCCCTATTTGTATACCGTACTCGATACGCTTCACGTACGGACGCTTCTCTCCCACTCGCACATCAACCAGGCTTCGTCAAGACTGACATCCGTTACCTCGAAGTTCTAACTGTACGTGTTTCCATCTCTCTCTCCCACACGGATGTGAAGACTGACATCCGTCCCATTTTGTTTGCTTGGTATTATATGATGGGATTTCCCCTCAAGTGTAATTTTCACAAACTAAACACTCATAAATGATTAAAAGCAGTTTAAAGGTAGATAATAAGGGGTAGCGTTGGGAATCTCACTAAATTTTCTATGGAGACCTGCATCAATTACATGTTCCCTTAAAAAGTTGAGTTGAGTTCCCCGTACAGAGCAAACAATATGGGACGGAGGGAGTATATGTAGATGTCTCATTTATATATAGGTAAATGGGTGTGGGTACTCATGGTTCTTGAGTTGTAGTTGTGGTTGAGATAGAACTTTGTGGTATTTCACCTGTTTCTTGTTTAGGAATTCAGGAAAATTCGAAGGTCTCCGAGAATACATCTCATCGGCATTTTACAAATGTTGTACTGGCCTACATTACTCCATGGTAGGTTCATCTTGTAACATTAATTTGCTTATTTCTTAAGTAATTTTTTTTTGGGTTCATTTGAGAGCAAAGTCATCAACCTTTATAATTAAGTTTATTAAGCGTACAAGTGGTTAATTGTTATAGACGTTTCTTGACTTAAAACTTCATTTGGAATGAAACATTCCAATAGAAAATTCGCATTTAAGCATTAAATTTGGTTAAAAACTTTGTTCATGGGATGGCGGTAAATTTTGAGGCCCACAAAATGGCCTTGAGATATTTGAGTGAACAAAAGATTCTCCCTTCAGTTGGTAAACTCGTTCTCATGGGAAAAGGAGTGGAAAGATGGTTTTGGTGTTATGTACTCAAATACAAATTTTGGTCGACATTTAAGTAATGAGTGGAGATTCTCTTGTTTGATTGAAACAAGATTAGATCCCCAATGGTAATGTGTGTAATGTGGGGTAGAAAAGCTCTGTGAGTTTTCCTAGGCTTTCCTTTTGTTGGGTTCTAATTTTTAAGGTAGGAGGACGACACAAAAAGCATCTTAGGATATGTATATTGTGGACATCTTTGTGTTTTAATAGCTTATACGTGGTAGGAATATTGGCTTGTATATTGTGGACATCTTTGTCTTCTATCAGCTGGCCATTTAGCGAGCTGAACTAGATTTGGAGCTGAAAATTGTATTCTCAGTCAAACTAATTTTTGTCACTAAAAAAAAAATGTACGTTTGCAATCAATGAAAAGCTTATGGGAGAAATTCAGAAATTTGTTTGGTGGTATAGGTGTGTTTTTGCTAGCAAAGCTGTTATTTAGATTTTCATGGTGAGTTGTAGAAGCTCGTGTGTCCATATATATTTCTGCCACTATCATATTCACATTAATTCTTGGGTCGATTTTACTCTATCCTGCATTTATTTTCTACTGTTGGCATTTGTTTGATAACCATATTTGCCAATTCAAACCTTGAGCTTATACGAATTCATGTAAGACATAATAAATGGTGCAGGAACTCAAGAGGTTATGAAATTGCAAAGAGGTTCAACTCCAAGTTTACACATTTGTCGCCTGTGTGGTATGACCTGAAGAGGTGCGTCTGAATTCTGATTATCCACTTCAGTAAGTCTTGCATCTTAGAGGTATTGATGCCTTGATGGGGAGGCTGAAGTTTCTCCTTTGGGTTCTTTAGAATATCTTGACTCCTTTGGTTATGGTTGTCACCTGAAGGATTCAAAGGGATTAAACTTGTTTTTTGAGATTTCAAGCTTTTCCTGCCACTGCTCGCTTTAACTATCTTACAGAAGTACTATCATGGCCATAATTAAGTTTCACTGGTGGATTAAGCTTGTTATTTAAGATTTCAAGCATTTCTCGTCACTGTTCATTTTAGCTGTTTTACAAAAGTACTATCGTGGTCATAATTCCTGTTGATCCATAGTCATGAACTGTTCTCAGCGAGCCAAATGACCTACTTTTATGGATGGAGCTTATTGTTGCTGGCACAAATCCTCAACATAGCTAGTTTTGTTTTGTTTTTTTTGTTTCTTTTTTGCTGATTGGCAAAATGGGACTCCAAGATCCCAGAGTTTGGACATTTGTGCTAAAACTAAGGTATGAGAAGTTGAACTGTATATACTGGGGCTGCCTTTATTGTCAAGTATCATATCTTTTCTTCTTTCTGTTGCCAGCGAAGGGCCAAAGTTAATTCTGGAGGGAAGACACAATGTTGATAGAGAATGGATTTCAGATCTTAGAATGAAAGGAAATGCTCAGGTATAATTAATGCATGTTGTCATAGGTGGAATGAGTCTGATCTACTACTTTCCTACTTTTGGGATTTCCATGTCTTGTTAATAGAAGATGACTATTCAATAATTCATGGACATCTCATTTAATTGTGAACCTTTTGAGGCTTTGTTGTATGAGTGAAGAGAGTGCATGACTTTTTGGTTCCAGTAAAAGATGCTCATGAAAATGAACAAACATTTAGAGAGTTTGAAACAGAATCATCAGCTCACGTTCTTGGTTTCTTGTTTAGAATGTTCTGAACTATTCTTGTACTTGAAAAGTTTGCGGCACCTCATATTTAGAGGGAAGATATCTTCCCTCGGAGGCCACTATGATCATAAGTACTCATACTTCTAGTTTTGTCCAGCATTGTGTGTGGAATAGTTCAATATCAGTCTCTCTCTCTCTCAAAATAGCTTTTGCCAAGAGTTGTTCTGGAAGCATTACCCAGTGAACTGCTGAAAAAGGAAAAGCAGAGGAATAAAGCAATCGATCTTATAGTGGCAGAATGCAAGTAAGCCTTCTATGCCGCAGCAGATCTTTTTAACAAGTTGTTTTCTAGTTATACGAGGATGACATGATTTTCACATGCAAGACACATTCCTACTTTTGGGGATTGAGTACTTCTTGTGTCTCTTCTCTAAATTACAGGGAAATGGAGTATGATGGTATTGTTCTTGAATCTTGGTCAAGGTGGGCAGGTTATGGAGTCTTGCAAGATCCGGCCATGCGGGATATGGTACATGAATACTCCCAGTTGTGTTTCTGTGTCTTTTGAACAATTCTTTGCAGTGCTACTTTAAAATAACTTTGTACACAGCATCTTCCACATTTAATCAGCTGGAGCGCAGGGGCTTGCAAATATCTCATTATCTTTTATTCCAGGATACCTTAAGAGCCTATTCTGTACAGATGATTTGTAATCTCTAGTTTCGAGAAACTAATTGGCTTGGTTTTCTCTTTGATACACACGGCAATTAGCTGTGCCATTTTGTTTCATGTTCTACTACCTCTCTCCTCTCTTTTTCTTTCCTTGGCTGCCTCCTTGCTTTGCTTTTCTTGGGTTTTCAAATGCACTATACTGCAGAATTTAGCAAAATCAAGAAGAAAACTTGCTGTTGTTATACCTGACTCATGTTTTAATTGTCATAGCAGATATTCTCGTCATATAGTCTTCATTTATACATAAATATAGAACCTTGTGAGCACACTGTGCTCTAAAGTCTTGAGCGATAGGCTGTGCTTTTTCAGTTACTTGGTTTTTAGCATTTTAACATGTACATTTACCATTATATATGAAGCCATTTTATATCTTCTCACATCTGAAGATATGCGTGGTACCTTTATTGCTTTGCAAGTCTAGGCACTAAAGTTCATAAAGCAACTTGGGCAAGCACTTCATGCTGTGAGCTTAGAGAGGAGCAGTGAGCAACAACGTTTACAACTAGTGTACGTTATAGGTCCACCATATTCAGAAAAACTTCAAGAGCATGATTTTGGGCCGGAAGATCTTAAAAGCTTGAGTGATGCCGTAGATGGTTTCTCACTCATGACCTATGACTTCTCGGGTCCTCAGCGTCCGGGTCCCAATGCACCTCTGAAATGGATCCGATCTACTGTACAGCTGCTCCTTGGTCCCTCCAGTAATGGTGCTCGAAGCCTGGCTCATAAGATATTTGTTGGTCTCAATTTCTATGGGAACGACTTCACCCTCTCAGAAGGTATATATCACTTTGTTTAATCTCAGAACTATTAATTTATGTTTGGTCTTAACAAATTTGTACTATACCCTATGCTCTTGACTGATTAAGCAGAGCACATGAAGGAAGATATCATTAATCAAATAAGGCACCATGATTAGCGATTTCAAAAGGCCTCGAGTCCTTGGGGTCCAAACATCTTGACTTTGGAGAAAGTAGACACACTTCCTCAGGGGCTTTCTTTGTTTTGTTTCAATTTTATTGGATTTGGATGTCCCAAAAGGGACTCCTTAGGAGCCTTATCTTCGTTTTAAATGAACCCATCTGGGACCTTGTCAGTGCTTTTGATCTGCATATTTTATATGCATTGAACAACTTCATCATATTATCTGGATTGCAGAGAGGAATATTTGACTTTGGCAGAAACGTGCCCAAGTCAAGAATGCTTTAGTCATGAATCCAATGACCTTTTTAATGATCCATAATCTCGTGCATTTCATATCATCCTGCCCAAAGGAGTTTTTCTGATACATGGACTGTGGTTATTGGGTGTTTACTAGATACAACCTTACTTCCAGATGAACACTCATAATGACGTGCATACACATGGCAGCAGATGAGTGATCTCCTGAATTTGCAGGTTTAGGTGGCGGAGCTATCATCGGAAGTGATTACCTGTCTTTGTTGGAACTGCACCGGCCTTTGTTGCAGTGGGATGAGAACAGTGCAGAGCATTTCTTCATATACTCTGACGATAAGCATGTCAGACATGCTGTATTCTACCCATCATTGACGTCCATATCAATGCGTCTGGAGGAAGCTCGTTCATGGGGTGCTGGCATCTCAATTTGGGAAATTGGTCAAGGTTTGGATTACTTTTGTGATCTTCTGTAATGAGAGATCAATCTTATTGTTCATCCCTAGAAATTGTTACGTGAATTTTGGCTATTTGTTCTTCATTTTTATGTAACCGGATAAATTTTTGGTGAGTTTATTAATCAGTTGAGGCTCTTCTAAATCAACGTTACCTTTCAGATGAGATGCTAATGGTTTGCTCATTGCTTCTAGCTAGCTTTATGCATGGTTGGTCATTAAATCCTACAGGAATTTGTCATTGGATTTTTTTACTCCTGCTTCATTACCCAGAGCTTTATTAACCCAAAAATCTGTTCGGTACCCCCCCTACCCCTTCTCTCGAACTTGCTAAGCTCTATGCAAGAGGCTACACAACTGTAAACATACATTATAGCATTGAAAATGATGCGAGGACGAGCAAATGCAGGTCTGCGACTTTTATCTTCAAGAGGCAATTGTTTGGCCATCTATTCCCAGGGCCACGAGTATCCTAGGTGCATAAATCTGCAGTGAAATCATCGTCAGTAATGTGATGTGATCGTTATATTTCGAAGGAGAATTGTTACACTTTCTGTGGACAGTTGGCCGAAACCATACTTCCCAGATTTAAGGGATGGTGAACTGTTTTAGCTGGTAAAGTCTATTATTCTTCCTCTTTGCTCGTGGCTTCTGGAGTATAATTCTATTTGTGTAATGGACCATATGCCATTGCATTGATGTTTTCGACTTTAGGGCTGATTGGTAAACCGTGGAAGAATGCGGAAAATTGGCCTGTACCGTTGTGATTGTGGTCCATTTGGGCAGTACCAAGCAAATAAGGACAATGTAATGCCTTTGTTGAATGCACAAGCCCCATCTCATTCTCAGAATAAGATGGGGAATGAGATGGAGTAAATAAGCAAAGTAACAGGGTTCCAAATCAAGTGGTAAAATTAGGCACATGGAATGGGATAATTATGAACAGTACTCATGAAATATGCCTCAACTGCCCTCTCCGCGGGAAAACAAACACATCTTTGTTCACGTGTTTCACACTATCTGGGAATAAAAAGTTTCCTGAAATAAAGCCAAAATTATCCGTCACCCGTAAACGCTTCCTAGCAGACGCCAAATTAAAATGAAATCGCCACCATTTGTCCGTTACATATCTTGTAATACATTTTTTTTTTACAGTAAATTGCAATAACTAGCTTCATTCTTGTATCTAGCACGTCAAGCGGTAGGAACAGTGCAAATAATATCCTTTCTCAAATGCTTGTGATTGAATGTACTTGATTTTCCAGTAGACCATTTTAATCATCACCCATAGGATAGTGGTGACATTGTCCCTAGGATCCTAGCTGAAATTAGCTGGACAACATTTCTAAAGACTATTGTCTTGTTATCTGTGATTCATTCGTCTTATTTCTCTCATGAGTCATACTGATAGGGATAAAATGACCTTCCAAGGTTAACCCATGCCAGGGAGTCCAGCACGGCCCAAGGGGCTCGAGCTGGAGGCCCAATGACATGGAATGATTGGAATCTAGTCCATAAGAAATAGCCTCTATTAATAAGCCCAAGGAAGAGGCCAGCTCATGAGAGCATCGAGCTCAGCCCAAAAGGTGAGCTCAGCAAACGTAACAGTCAACTCAGCCTAAGAGCTGGACCAGCAAAGGAAATGATAAACTAATAAACCGAAACTGATTACCATAGAATACTCTGCGGAAAGAGTTCATACGGTCTAAAAGACTTCCAGAATGGCCAAGGCCAGGATGAGGCTGTGAATCCTAAGGGATAGCTATAGAAAATCCATGCAATAAACAGAGAGGAAGGCCTAAGAGAACTGCACTTAGTGATAAGATAACCAATGCTGTTACTGCTATTTGAACCAACAAGAGGAACAAGGACGGACCCAAATAATTGTAACAGAAACTTGTTAGTTGAGTTGTTTTTGTTTCAAGTTTTCAGAATAATGACAGAAAAGAAAAAGGGGTTCTCTGTGACCCGCTTAAGCTGTCTAGCATTGCCGAGTTTTTCCTCCATGAAGTGGGCAAATCAATTGTTATTTTCACTTTTTTTGTTTTGAATAATCTTTGAAGGATGCATACATATTTACACTTGAGTTATTCCATGCACTTGTCTGGTTATTTTATGTATGCACTTGTCTAGCCATTTTGGTGTTTGTTTGAAGCACTGATGTGGATGGTAGATCACCAACTTTAATGGTTAGTTATTTTCAAGCACATTCTCTTGTCTTTTCTGTGTTTGTTTGAAATTTTGAATCACTGATGGAGATCCATGGAGGGAAATGGATAAGGAAAAGAAGACTAGACAACTTCAACGGGTAGCTTAAGCGGCAACATGGATGAGTTGTAAATCGACATTCTAAGTTTGAAACTTGGCAACCTCTTGGGGCTAGGTTGCAAGAGAGAAATCTCTTGTGAATTCTCGAGTTCCGGCGTTGATAGTCTGCCTTTGACTAGACCGGAGAGAGGAATAATCGAAATGCACATATGCTGGTCGGACACCCTGACCGTCCAAATAACAAAAGAGAGAGGATTCGGACTCCGAATGAGGATTAGCCGTTGTTCTTTTTTTTTTTGGAAATTGACATCTACACTCCCCTTTTTATAACATACACTCCTTTTTTGTCTTTATTTGATGTGAATTTGCTCTATTGCCCCTTAATATGTAAAAAAGTGAACTTATAAAAGGGTAAAAAGGTAAATTTACATGAATAAGGCTAAAAAAGAGAGTGTATGTGATAAAAATGGAAGTGTACAAGTCAATTCCCTTTTTTTTTTTCTCAAAATTTATGCGCACATGCAATTCACAATAATTTTTTTCTATTTATCTCGGAAAATGATTTTGCCACACCATATTTTGATATTGCCACACCCTGCAAGTGTATTTTTGCACCAAAAAATACATTTGCAAGGTGTAGCATTATCAAAAAAAAAGAGCTGGCAAAATCACTACCCTTTATCTCTCATAACTCATTTTTTCAAAAAGCTGATTACCACAGGGGAAAAAGCTGATCTGTCTTTTCACCCAGAAGAAAGGCTTATTAGAAAGCTTTGCAACTCTCGTGAAAGCTGCCAAAACGTAGGTATATGACATTTTTATTCTTTTTCTAGTAACTAGAAAACAACTAGAAAACAAGTTGTCTCAGCTGAACCATTAAACTCTAAAACCTTGTACGGACTTGATTAGTACTCCTATATATATATATATATATAATAAAAAAAAAGAGAACAAAGTTGGTAAAAGCGTATCTGGTTTTGTTTCTTCTTGAACTTTACTGTATTACCACACATGGAGTTTGTAACCTAAATTGTCATGTTCACTGTACAATTGAATACCAATATATGGTTTAGTCAACTCCAAAGTCTGGTCAAATGGGCAAAATAAAACAACTAAAGAGCTTGTTCTAAGAGATCACAAGTTTGAATTTTACCCAAACCAAACATTTTGAACTTTGGGGTCACTGGAGATTTTTCTAAACATCCGGTTATTAAAAAAAAGGATATATACGGTAAAGTCAAAGCTCGTATTTGGATGTTGAATTTGCAGGTATGTTTGCAGGAAAGAGATTCTCTCCGGTTCCCTCATGGAACTGGCCTTGTCCTAGTTATTTGTGGATCTTTCTCAGGCCTATTTGGATTATCAAGACTTGTTACTTCTTAAAGCTTGTTGAAATCATGTTTCACGAAAAAAATGGCAAAATCATGTTCATCGAATATTGATTAATACGTATATTTTTGAAACACGTTTATATTGTTAAGAAAAAGTGTAGATACAATTAATGAATTGAAACTTGTATCATACTACAATGAAATACCTCTCTACTTGCTATTCCGAAGCACCTATAAGAAAATGGAATACCTCGATCCCTACTCTGGTATATATGATCTGCATTCCATAAGTTTAGCTAACCAAAGTATACTAACACTTAAAGTAAGCACATTTTAGTAGGCTTAGTAGTGAACTTAATTAGTAATGCTCTTAACTACAGTTAATTAATCCATAAGTTTAACCACTTTTGATGGTGAGCTTAGTAATCTAAAGAAAAGATGTGGACCTCTCATTTTGTATGATGTAACCCCCAACTACATCGACTCTTCAGAGTTTTTGCTACTACTGAGAAATTGCCACAGGATACAACAGCATTAAGACAAAACTGAGAACAAGCTACACTAGTAGTGGACAAAAAGGCTGCCAAACACATGAAAATACAGTTCAGCCCCTATCTACAGCAAGGCTGCCAAACACTCGTATGTCTTAACTTAAGTCCGAAATTGGGCGAACACGAAGGCAGAGGATCTGGTACCACAGAGCTAGGGTGCTTTTTGTCTTTTGGCCGAAGTGATATATCCGAGTTGGTTTACGTACGTACATTTCGACTAATTTTTAGAAGATCAGCCTACTAACTATAGATCTATTTAAAACTGAAAAAAGAAGAAGAGCATATACGAACGGATCTCACAAGAATTAATCACACGTAAGGAGTTTTAAAATTAAAACCTTAAAAGTAACAAAATCTCGATGTTTTTTTTTTTTGACCTTTAACCATCCGACCATCGCACTGGAGTATGTTCGATCTTATTACAGCCGATTCAAAACACGAACAACTACAAGTCAACCACATACATACATTTTGTTTGTTTGGTAGGACCAGCCGTTACCATCGATCTCTACATGCTCGCTCTCTCTCTCTCTCTCTCTCTCTCTCTCTCTCTCTCTCTGCATGACACAATTTTCTGAGTACGTTCCATATAGTACTAGTACTATTACTTTGAAAGTTTCCTTTCCTATCCTGGCTGGAGTAGTTTTAAAATTACTACAAATATATGTTACCACTATATCTCCTCCTCCTCCTCACCAACAAACTTTCCTCTTGTTTTTCCTCCTTTCTATGGTTCTTCTCTCTCCAATATCTTTCATTTCCTAGTCATTAGCCCCTAATCTAGCTAAGCAATCCATGGATAAACGTCGGAGGAAGCAGCTGAAGACTACCCACAATAACTGTTGTAATTGCTCTCAAGGTGGTTTTCCTTCATTTTCCTTTAATTCGATCTGGCTAATTAGTAATTTCTGTTTTATTCCTTGTCTAATGGTACGTTAATATATGGCTCTCTCTCTCTCTCTCTCTCTCTCTCTCTCTCTCTCTCTGGGGACGTTTCTAGCAGAGGTGAGCAGCATTGAGTGGGAAGTCATAAACATGACCGAACAAGAGGAAGACATGATTTACAGAATGCACAAGCTTGTTGGGGACAGGTAATTAACCTGTTTATTAATTAAATTAATAATATGGTTTGTTTGTTTGTTACAGCTTCTAAAATGAAACATAAAAACGAGTCAGCATTTCTTGGATAGTAGTAGTAGTAGTAGTAGTATATTGTGGTATGTCTTTTACCTTTTGGAGTAATAAATAATGGGTGCTGAATGCGGTCAGGTGGGGGTTGATAGCCGGGCGAATTCCTGGCAGGAAAGCTGAAGAAATCGAAAGGTTTTGGTTAATGAGCCATAGCCAAGTTTTTGCCAGCAAACGTACAGCCCAATTGAACAAGCCCCGTTAATTTATCTTGCTAAAGCCTTTTTATGGTGGGAGAATCTCTCTCTCTCTCTCTCTCTCTCTCTCTCTCTCTCTCTGTGTGTTGGGCTTAGCCATTTTCCCCACAACTAGTGCTTTTGTTAGTGAACTTTATACATGAGACTTCCTAATTTCATTTCTCTCTCTCCCTCTATATATGTGTATGCATGTGTATCTGTTGAAGCTCAAATTAAAAAAGAAAAAATGAAACTGCATGTATGTCGGTAGTGGGTCGTTAATTCCAAATTAAAAAAAGGATTTTGTTAATGTCTGCTCCTAAGGCATATGATAAGACACTTAATAAGGTTCATTAAATCCCACTATTGTAGAAAGTAGTAGTTGGAATATTGGATGAAGAGTAAAATTTATTTTGGAGACCAAAATACCCCTTAATTTTTTTTCTCCACTCCATTTCATTTGTGTTCCCTCCTTTTTTATTTTGCGCTTTTTCACCTCTTTGTCTTTTCGCATCCACGTAGTAACAATTTTTCGTACAAGTACTTGTCATACACAGTGGTGCCAAAGCCCAAAAGCAACAAGTAAAGAAAAAAACGTGGCTAATGAAGAGTGCTAATCCAGGAGGAAATTTACATAAAAATCGGCTGGACACTGCTATCATAGAATCGACACTATGTTGAAGAATAAAAGGGTAATTTTATAGACTCTGGGCTCTTTAAAATGAACAATAATTTAGAACATTGAAAAAATCAAAACATTGGATAAATAAAATGGGACGATGGAGAGAGTAATGGTGTTGCATGAGTGCAAAATTCATGGGTTTGGTGGTTCAACTAAGAAATGGTCAGCAGATGCATTTGCTACTAGTAAAGTTGTTCATTAATCTTGATCGGTTGGTTCCAAAAATGCCTTTTCCAAGATACAAAACAAGGAAAATCAATAGTTATAATTAATTCATATTTTATGACAATTTTTTAAGTGGATGTCAAAAGAAGAAGGTGAAAGGGCAAAATAAAAAGGGAGGGAAAACAAATAAAATGGAGTGGAGGGAAAAAATTAATGGATAGTTCGGTCTCCAAAACAAATTTTACTCTTCATTCAATATTCCAACTACTTTCACTACTTTCTACAATAGTGGGGTTAATGAACCTTATCCAGTGCCTTATCATATGCCTTAGGGGCACACATTAACAAAACCCTTAATAAAAAAATAATTGAGAAAAAGAGAGACAACCTCAATTTTTGCAGGGGCAGTGCGTCCTCGTTCATTAAATGGAGTAGCAAGATTTTTTGAGGTAGGTAAAGATGAAAAAACATGCCGCACCACAAGCGTATCACATCTCTGCTACTGTTCTTGTAGTATGTATCAACCCAACCTTTGTCAGACCAACATTAAATATCTTTGTTTTGTTATGACTTTAGATAAATACAGTCACCAAATCCTTGGTAGAATAATATACCCGCTTGGCGCATCCGAGCCGTCCACTGTTTTTTTGGACGGCTCTGATTTGGAGAGAAAAAAAAGTGTTGAGGTGAGAGGAGAGAGAGGATTTCAATCCGAGTCGTCCATACGTGTATTAGAAGGTCTGGATGTACCCAGCGGATACCACGTGGGATATACCCACCGGGCACCGAAAAATTTCTCCTCATGATAAGAGCATTGGCAGGAGACTTGACTGGATTGGATTGGATCGGATCAACAATACGAACGAAGCAATCATTGAACTGATCGATCGAGGACTTCTTCATCATGCCTGACTCTCCGTAATCTCATTAGATTAGACCAAACTGAATAAAAAATCAAGGCCAAGCCGGCCATAGCAGCATCAAAGAGAAGATCGAGAATCCCCAGGCCATCATCTGCCGCGCGCAAGGGCTAAATCTATCACCAGCAAGCGGCACCATGGCATTATGCATAGGAAAAACCAGACCCCCAGAATTGAAGAACAACGTACACCCATAACCACCCTTGCCTTCTTAAACCAACCAAATACTGTAGGACCCAAGAGTACTCCAAAGCAAGCCAACCCAGGACTACCCAACTACTGTAAAACAGAAAAGACTCAGTCAAATCAACTCCATGGTCTGCATTACGGGTTCAGCTCCAGTCCAGTGGGTTATTTTCCATTGTGGTCCAGTACATGATGAGGATTAACTCAGGGGGAATCCAAGGCTCCATATGAAGCCAGCGTGGAGCCTCACATTTGCTCTTAAACAGCACTGGCGATCGTTCCGTTAAAGTGCCAAACAAATTGAACTAAGTAATAATAATTGTTAATGAGAAAAGTCAATCTATTCCATGCCTCTTGAAAAGAGGCCAGGCCAAGCTTAAGAATAAAAATTACTAGAGTATTCACAAATTGGATGAATTCCCCAGAACAAAACGGTAGCTAGGAAAAATACCATCGTCACTAAACTGATTTCGTTAATTATAATGATTTGAAGTAGGAGACGGCATCGTGTCTTATCAATTTTGTCCAAGTCATGACAAATGGGTTCGTGTCGAAATTCCTTCACTCAAATGTATCACATATTTTTACATTAACCCAAACTGCTTGAAATGGTATTGTGTTTGGGTTGACATTATTAGCCCCTGTAGTTAACAATCTTTAAAGATGTTTCTAGAATTATGTGCATGCCATGTTTGGGTTGATAATTTTAATCCCATTTAACTAGAGTGAAAATGATTAAAAAAAATGTGAGAAAGAGAAAAAAATTACTCCTAATATTTTTTTTCGTGTTTGATTAACCTGAAAATAATAAAAATTGACAATTTTCACAAAAGTAAAGCTCATTTATGTATTACCACTAGGTACAGAAAATAAAAAGTATTTCTCATTAAAGTAAGATAGAATACTTAATTACCACTTGCAAGTCCACTTTACCAAAATACATTTACCATTAATGGAAGTGTCACCCTAAAACCTTATGGTATCTTAGGTTTTAGGATACCATAGAATTTTATGATACTCTAGGGTTTTAGGGTGCCCTAGAATTTTAGGGTTTAGGGTATCTTAGGGTTTAAGTTTAGGGGCTTTCATAGAGCCCTAGGGTTTAGGTTTAGACACTTTGATAGGAGTTTTAGGATGCACTTTTCTATCATAGGGTTTTAGCGATTTAGGTACGTTCATAGGATACCCTAGGGTTTAGGTATTTTCATAGGGTACTCTATGGTTTAGACACTTTTATAGGGTACCCTAGAGTTTGAGCACTTTCATAGAGTACCCTAGGGTTTAGGCACTTCCAGGGTTTAGGGTTTTAAGTATTTTCATAGGGTTTTAGTGTTTCATTAATTGGAGGTGACCTGGTGGGAAATACTTTTTGTTTCTGTACCTAGTGGTAAAAGCCTAGAAAGTTAAAGGAAGGTAGCCATGCTTAGATGTGTTGTAAAAAGAAATACCTTTATTACACTTTTTATTATTTTCAAGATAATCAAACATGAAAAAGGTAATTTTTTTTCTCTTTCTTGCATTTTTAATTATTTTTGTTTTAGTTAAATTGGATAAAAGAATCAACCCGAACACGGCATGCTCATAATTTTATCCACATCTTTAAATATTGTTGACCTATGGAATTAATAGTGTCAACCCGTATACAACACGATTGTTAGCAAGTTAGGTTGATATCACACATTTAAGTAATATATATAGGTACTTGGATACTCATCCGTTTGTCACGACCCGGACACGATACGTCAAGACACAAAATGCGCACCCCTAAGTCATTATAACTGATGCTAATGTATTTATTTATGTTGGTATTTTTCATAATTTTTTTATTTTTTATTTTCTGATGGGGAATATATCCTACCCCTGGTTACTCTACTTTTAATTCTTCTTAAGCTTGTCGTTAGCAATGGTTTGGTGGCTGGGGCTTTCCGTTAAAAAACAATCGTCAGTGCCGTTTAAGAGCAAATGCGAGGCTCCACGCTGGCTTCACATGGAGCCTTGGATTCCCCAGAGTTAATCCTCACCATGTACTGGACCACAATGGACAATAACCGACTGGACCACAATTGAAAAATGATTTCTACATTCCCCTTTTAATTATTCACACTCTTTTTTTTTTTGTTTTTTCCACATAAATTTACGATATTATCCTTGAATGAGTGAAGAAGTGTACTGAAAATAAAATAAAATAATAAATTCAAATAGATAAAGACAAAAAAATAATACGTATGGGCCACTGTACAGGTACATTGACTAATTCAAGAAACCTATCACACCGTACATTAGTGGAGGCCCGGCCCAGCCCAATTACAGTACAGTCCATTGACTAATTGAAGTTTTGTTGACACTGTTTTGAATTTGAGGCACATCATACTCTGCTGCAGTGCAGATCCCCCAAAATCCGGCACGTTGACCTTTAGCAAGGACGAGGAGCGAGCGAACCTTTTTTCCAAATCTATCCGATCTGTTGATTTTCAATGGAATCATTGCCGAAATTCAACCCTTCCCGTCAAACCCCTCATCCGTTTCTCTCTCTCATCCAAACAATTTCTCTCTTTCATCCACCACCCTCACTTCATCAATCGCCACCTGACTCGCTCGAAATTCAACCCTTCCCCAGACGACCATTTCCTCCTCCTCCTTTACTACAGGTCCTTGGAGTTGGAGGACGTCAACGAACAGTACTGCTCTACTTTTAGCTTCACAGAGGGAGGTAAAACCCTAACTGAGCACAAGAAATTTCAACTTCCATTCAAGTGCAGACTTGGTGGGTGTGGGGTTGTTAGAATTGTGGGTTCCAGTAATGGGTTAGTTTGTTTGTCTGATACTACTCACTATTCGCATCCTGGTGGATGTGTTTCTCCACAAAAGTGCAAAAACCAAATCGGCTTGGAGTTGCGGGCGTGCCAGGACTGGATTGCAGTCCAAATTCGTATTAAGGCCTGGATGCCTCAATCTGACTTCTGTAAGACGATTGCGTACGACCTAAGGGGTGAGGCCGTATGTGATTCGTGGTTTGCCTTAATGAAAAGAACTTAAAAATTTCCTAATCGTTGTTAAAAAATGGATAGAAAAGTAGAGCAAGGCCTAAAACAGAATTAAAAGCTGGCTTTGTTTGGTTGGTAGTTTAGTTTAGTTTAGTTTTGGTAGTGGGTAGAGAGAGAAATAGGGTAATGATTGGAAAGATGGGTAATGATTGGAGAGAGATAGAGAGAGAAATGAAATTAATAATTGGATATATAGGGTAATGATTGGAGAAAGATATAGGGTAATGATTGAAAAACTAAACTAAAACTAAAGATAAATGAGAAGTGAACAAAGTGAAGGACTTTATTAATGGTTTAACAAAGTCTGGTTACAAGGAAATGAAATAAAATCTAGGCTTGGCTAGATTGAGTACAAACTATGCTGGAAAATAAAGGTAATTGAAAGATAAGCCGTGGACTTTGATGGTTGTGGACCTTTGCCAAGGCCTTCAACTCTGGTATTTATAGGCAAAGTTCCAGGCCTTGAGTTGCTTGAGCTGCTTCCACAGGTCTTCATGCATGGCTGCCAAGTGTCCTCCTGGTAAAGGCTTAGGCTTGAGCTGCTTCTACTTCCTCCAATGAGTGATTGCCACATGTCCAAGCCTTGCTCCTCACTCCAAGAATTCAGCTGAGGCCTGAAAGGCCTTTTGAGCTGCTTGAATGTCTGGAGAGAAGATCTTGGGCCCACCAAGGTTAAAGGCTCATATTTTTCCAGGCCTTTCAGTCATTTCATTGGCTCTTGAGTCCCTTTTGAGGGCCCACTTGCTTCAACTTCAGTCACCAAGCCTGGTTGAGCAGCTTGTAAGCTGCTTTAGAGAGAACCTTCTAGGCTTTTGAGCTGCTTACAGCTGCTTGTGCAGGCCTGAGCTGCTTGAGTTGTCTACATGCATGGCTGCCATGTGTCCCAAGCCTTGCTTCATGCTGAAGGATGGTACCAATTCAGGCATTGAGCTGCTTGTGAGCAGCTTGCTCAGGCCTACTTTGGTAGAATATTCTAGACCATCAAGCTGCTTGCAAGTAGGTCTATTAGTGAGAAGATTCTAGGCTTTTGAGCTGCTTGTGAGCAACTTCCCCAGATCTGTCAACCAAGAACATTCTAGGCCTTTGAGCTGCTTGTGATCAGCTTGATTCTCAAACATGACTAAGCAGCTTATGGCCTCTTTGACTTGGTCAGTTTTAGGCTTGAATAAATCTGAAAACTGGGCCCAGACCTGAAAAACGAATCTTGACCTTATTGGGCTAAATAGGCCTGAAAAACTAGTCCGAGCCTTGATTGATTGGGCCAAGGCCTGAAAATGGGTCCAGATCTGAAAATCAATTTGGGCCTTGACTAATTAGGTCATACTCCAAATATTAATGTGGACTAATCAATTTTCAAACTCTTTCCTGCCCTTCCAAACTCAATTTGGTCTAATTGTGGCCACTTTAAATTCTTCCAAAGGCCCAATTCTGCAAGTGACCGATTTATAAGACTTCTCAAGGCCTAAAACTACCTCCAAGGCCATTCTTCTATCCTTTTTCTAATTTTGGCAAAAAATGGGTGTAAACAGGATGTAATTTTATGGAACATGATCGTTGGGAAATGCAAGAAATTGCCAAATTCGCACTTGACACATCTATATCGTGATAGCTACTCTCATGTAGTTGTTGGGTTTGGGTTTGTTTTGGAGACAAATGATTTCAAAGTAGTACAGATTATGTATGATGGTGATAGTGATGACTTTCCTGATGTATGGGTCTACTCTATAGAGTTCAATACCTGGAGGAAGATTGAAGCCATTGCGCCGTGCTCTATGACTAGATTTTCGTCTAGTAATGTGTATGTGAATGGAGCAGTTCATTGGCTGGCCTGCAAGAATTATGTCATTTGATATGAGTGCTGATCGAGGTTTTCAAAGAGATAAGAGGGTTGCCCAATAATTGCTTTACTCATCAATTGCACTTGTCTGCTTCGGCTTCTGGTGAGACACTCTCTCTGTTTCTCAAGTTCGGCAACCAGTGGGAAGTATGTTTAAGTTGCAGTTAAAGGAAAATTAGAAGAATAACGTACTGAGTGTTTGAAGAATCAATAAACGAGGATCAAGACAAACTATGTGCTGCCGTTTTTTCTTGAATCATTAGGGCTTATGCCTTATTGTCTCTTGTAAAAACTTATTCTTTAGTGTGCAAACTTCGAAGTACATATCGTTATGGTTTGGCAACACATGGAGCAGAACTTATCCTAAATTCGTAATTCAAATATTTCATTGTGTCCTTTTTCAATGCTAACCTTTAGTGTCCAAAGAATTCTATTGAAGGCGAGTTATCTTTCTGTTCTCCATGCATATGTCCAAAGATGGTGGATTATACGCGTAGTAAACCAGGTGCATCATTACTGGTTATTCATGACTACCATGGTGGATATGGTTCCTTCATGTTTGCGGTATTGCACGGGTGATTATTGCCTTTAACAACCTTGGGATGGACTGGGAAAATAGGGAAACCTCCTGTTGTTAGCTTGAGTGGTATCTCCCTCCTACCTGGATGACATTGGTTTTATGGAGGTAGGAGCTTGTCTTGCCTGGTGTTCTCCTTGTGGTAGGTGCTTGTCTTGCGTAAAAAGAGAGAGAGAGAGAGAGTAAAATGTGGATAGCTGGGGAAACAAGTACCTGAAAGAGCAAGTTGACTTGTACCCATTTTTCAAGTCTAATAGTTAGAACACAGGAATTCTTATCATCAAACCATGAGCTAAAGGTATTGAATTCAAACTCATCTTGATATTTTGCACTATCAACTAGTATCAAGTATGCATCAGGGTGAACCAAAATGAAATTTACCGGACATAGAATTTCATTACAGAGTTTTGAGTACTCAGAAGTACAGGTTCGTCCTGAACATATTTGCAACTTTTTGAGTCAGATTAAATTGAATAAATGTATTTACTGGAGCTAGTTAACCTAGCATATTAAGGCAACTCTTGCTTATGTTTGTCCCTCTGACAGTGCAACTAAGACTGCATAGAGTTGTTCTTGCGCTTTTGAGGGAATTGTATTCCTTTTAAGACCATGACTCTCTATCTGCCAATACAACCTAGGTTCTATGTTGTTCGTGTACTTTCATCATCCACTGCTCTTCAATCCAATTTGTCCCTAAAAGATCATTTTGTAATATTTTTTTGGAATTGGTTGTAGGTTCTTTCTGTGTGTGGAGATTTAGGTAATTGTGGTATTCCGAAGTTTTTAAGCCGTAAATGGAATCATTGCCGTTGATTGCTCTCGTGTGTTGTGTGCTTGGAATTGGAATACCTTTCAACTTGTCAAGAAATTAGTGCAGGAAAACTATTCCGAGACGCAACCTTAGTTGCTGTGCCAACGCCGCGGACCACCACCTTTACTACCACTGCCACTGCCACTGCCACTGCCTTCAACAAGTACGACGGCTTTTGGGACCTTGATAGCTTCTCTCTTATTCTCGTCATGTTATGAGGTTAAAACCATTTTCTTTCCTCCATGTATCACGTGAGTTCAAAACCCTTCTGTTGAATTCATCAGTTCTCTCCCACATCAAATTAGGTTTCATTGAAAATTCGCTTGTATGAATTTTTTTTGGAAGGCGCTCTAGGATTAACTCTTGAATAGTATAACCAATTTAGACTCTGATAGTTGGTGAAGGAAAGCTGTTGCACTGAAAACTCTCTTCTTGTTGGCTTAGCCAAAGGACAAAAAAAAAAAAAGAATAAATGGGTGGAGGAGGTAGTAGTTACAAGTGTTTTTCTTGATAACGTATTTGGGTCACCGTACGGGCACATCAACTAGTTTTGAAGTACCGATCCTATCACCAAAGGCCCAACCCAATTACAGTATAACCGAAAGAGAGAGAGGAAGAGCAATTTCAATGGAGGGTTGAGTTTTGTTGATACGGAGGTTAAAAAAAGAAATTAATTGAGTATTTCCCCGAACATGGTATAAGAAGGATGTAACTACGATCATAAATTTTAGTCAGGGTATTCATCTGATGGCGGCATCAGAAATTCAAAGTAAGGTTTCTTTGAATTCATGTGTTCAACTAATTTAAAATTGATAAATTATGGTTAACAAAGAAAGTAAAGTTATGTGGCTAAGGTGTTCATTTCTACAGTAGATTAACTACATTATACCTAACTATATACCCAACTACATAGGGTGTACGTTTCAAAAAACAAAAAAAAACTACGTTGAGTGTAAGGCGGAATCCATGGGATTTCCACCACTGCCCATTGTGGACTCTACCGAGTTTTCATTGTAGTAATTTGAACCGTTAATCTTATAGGGTTTGCAAATAAATATATTCACGCTAAATTAGCTTGATCAGATATCAATTGCTATATCTAAGATTGAATTTTAATAGTATATAAAACAGATGACCGAATTCTATTACTAGTTCTTTAAGTTAAATTGTTCATTTATATAAATTTAAATTTGATATATATTTATAAATGTTCAATAAAACTGATTTTTTTGCGTGCGAATAATTCATGTTTCGTGATGACCACGATCAGTGGGGAAACTATTGGGTTTTGTTGTAATTAACTGCTGTAAAACAAGAACGGATTACCTCGAGATGATGCTATTGAAATACGGAATACCAGATTGTTAGAACTACTGCTGGGTTGAGTCGCGGACTAGGTCGCTCTCTTTAAGACGTTTCGCGGCTCTGCCCAGATTGTGCAAGCAGTTCGTGAATGCCTCGCCGTCTCCAGGATAAATCAGCCCAGAATTCTGTACCTCTGCTCGGTTTTCTCTGCACGGAAGAAAAACCGAAAACAAGAACACAATCGACCTACTGCTCGAACTCAGAAAACGTTTTTAGGGGAGGAAGAGAGAGTTGGTTTTTGGTGTATTAAAACTGATTCCGAAGTGCTCAATTTATAGGTGCGGACTGGGCTGATTTCGGAAACGTAAATCAAATCAAAGCATTGATTTAGCACATGTTTTATAATCAATCCGAAATCATCCCTTAATCAGCAGCTAATCAAATCCCGCTGATTATGCACATGTTTTAAAAACGTTTTTCCCTTAATCAGCTGAAATCAAATCAAATCTCGTTCCTTTGATTTAGCACACGTTTTAATCACGTTCTTGACCAGCAAGAATTTCCATTTCGAAAAGATTTGATTGACTAAAAAACGTTTCTGAAATTTGGCAAAACGTGGGTTTAACCGTGTGTGCGCGAGGCTCAAATCCCGGATTTGCACCCCCAGCGCGAATAACTCGTGACGCACACCCGGTTAACTGGTTTCCGAATCAGTTTTCCAAATTGCCGCCCATTTTCCTGAGCGCGCGAGACTTCTCCTTGAGTCCTCTTTTACAAACTCATTAGTGTGCAACATCATTTAAAGTAGAAAGAAGTTTTGTAACTTCCCAATGTGGGACTAGAGAAAATACACTTAAGTTCCAACAATCCCCAACTTGTATTTTTAAAAACAAAATATTCGAGCAAAGGTATAAAGCTGTGCATAAGTAAAGGTGTCTTTCGACTTGAACCATTACATAGTAATAATGCTTCAGATAGTAACTAGAGTGACTTGTGATCTTGAACTCTAAGTCTGAGAGCACTACACACACAACTCTACTAATGTGTAATGTTTAAAGCCAGCACTTTATGGCCATGTGCTTATATCCCAGTTTCATGAATGACCTAGAGAATTTGCCCAAATTCTCCCAAGAAGCGGCCACACTTCAACATTCATATAGGTGAGTCTATCAAGAGTACTCCTGTAGTCTAGGTACTCCACTCCACATAGAGCTATAGAACTCATTAAGTGTTAAACACAACCTCTTTCGCTACAGGATGTCATGCTTCTTAGGGATGGACTTGGAGTGTAACTCCTTATAGCATGATTCTTACCATATCACCATGTAACTCGTTTTTCCCTTTGAAACTATTTCTTGGGATCTCCAGTCTATAGGTTGGGTATCCATCACAAGTGACTCATTTCTCAATGGGCTTTAGCCCCATCCCTTTCGAGGTGTCCCACACCTTCTCCCGAGCTAATCCTTTCGTCAAAGGATCAGCCAGGTTCTCAGCTGACCGTACATAATCCACTCTAACAGCCCCTTTAGTAAGCAATTCTCTAACTGTGCTGTGCTAACGACGTATTTGTCGTTTCTTATCGTTGTAAAACGATTCTGAACTTTTGCAATAGCCGCGGTACTATCGCAATGGATTAGTATGGCCGGTATCGGTTTTTCCCATAAGGGAATCTCTGACAGGAGGTTTCTCAACCAAGCTGCCTCCTCACTAGCCACAGCTAGCGCTATCATCTCATACTCCATAGTGGATTGTGCCAAAATTGTTTGTTTCTTGGACTTCCAAGAAAGTGCACCTCCTGCTATGTTGAACACATACCCACTGGTTGCTTTGGAGTCATCCGAAAGGGTGTTCCAATCGGCATCACTGTATCCCTCTAAAACAGCGGGAAACTTCTGATAGTGTAATCCAAGGTTCATGGTTCTTTTCAGATACCGCATGAGCCTCTCAATAGCAAACCAATGCTCCATTCCTGGCCTGCTAGTAAACCTGCATAATACCCCCACTGCATAAGCAATATCTGGTCTCGTGCAATCACAAGCATAACGAAGACTACCAATTATACTAGCATACTCAGATTGTCTAACACTGTCTCCAGTGTTCTTAAACAATTTAATACTAGGATCAAAAGGAGTGCAAGCAGGTTTACAGTCAAAGTAATTATATTTCTTCAAGATCTTTTCAATATAATGTGATTGATCAAGAGAAATTTCATTTGCAGATTTAGTAACTTTAACTCCGAGGATTACACTAGCCTCACCCAAATCTTTCATGTCAAAATTTTGGTTAAGCAATAATTTGGTTTCATTCACAACAAATAAGCTTGAGCCAAATATCAGAAGGTCATCCACATACAAACAGATAATAGTGCATGCATGATTATCAGACTTGTAGTATATGCATTTATCACTCTCATTGACTTTGAAACCATTTGAAACAACTAGACTGTCAAACTTTTCATGCCACCGCTTTGGAGCTTGTTTAAGGCCATAAAGAGATTTAATTAATCTACACACTTTGTGTTCTTGACCATGGACAACAAATCCCTCGGGTTGATCCATATAAATCTCTTCTTCTAAGTCTCCATTTAAAAAAGCAGTTTTAACGTCCATTTGATGTACAACTAAGTTATGAACAGCTATGGCAATCAAGACTCGGATAGAAGTAATCCTTGTCACAGGAGAGTAGGTATCGAAAAAATCTATGTTCTCCCTTTGTCTATATCCCTTAGCTACGAGTCTAGCTTTATATTTATCCACAGAACCATCAGGTTTCAATTTCTTTTTAAGCACCCATTTGCAACCTATTGCTTTGCAGCCTTGTGGTAGGTCTACTAATTCCCAAGTTCTATTAGTATCCAATGAGTCCATTTCGTCATTTATGGCTTCTTGCCAAAAATCAGCATCTGGGGAAGTCAAAGCCTCATTAACAGTAGTGGGGTCCTCTTCTATAGAGAATGCAAAGTCAGGACCAAAGTCCTTAGCGATTCGAGCTCTCTTGCTCCTCCTTGGTTCAATCTCAGTGTCGCTAGAGTTCTCGTTTCTAGGTTCTTCTAATCTAGGCACGCTACTACTAGATTCAGCGCCCCCACTATTTCTATATTTAAAGGGGAATTTTTCTTCGTAAAAATCAGCATCTATAGATTCTACGATCACCCTATTGTTAATATCGAAGAATTTATATGCTTTACTGTTCACAGCATAACCAATAAAGGCGCATTCATAAGCTCTACTTGCAAGTTTTGACCTTTTCGGGTCAGGAATACGAACATATGCTAAACAGCCCCAAACTTTAAAATATGACACATTGGGCTTCTTGTTTTTCCACAATTCATAAGGTGAAATTAAAGATTTAGAATTAGGAATTCTATTCAGCACATAACATACAGTCAACAGAATTTCACCCCACCAATGTGAAGCTGCACCCGAACTTAGCATAATCGCAACTACAAGTTCACATAAGGTTCGATTCTTGCGTTCTGCTTTTCCATTCATTTCGGGTGAGTATGGAGCAGTTTTCTCATGTATTATACCAGTAGAGTTATAAAATGCAATGAACTCATTCGAATCATACTCAGTGCCTCTATCACTACGGAGTCTCTTAATCTTTCTATTAAACTGGTTCTCAACCTCATTAAGAAAGATTTTAAACATGTCAAATGCTTCACTCTTATGTTTCATCAAATAAACTGAGGTATAATTTGAATGATCATCAATAAATGTGATAAAATATCGATGTGCATTTCTAGTGAGAACTCCATCTAACTCACACATATCGGTATGAATCAACTCTAGCAATTCGGTTTCCTTAAGAATTGATTTATGAGGTTTCTTTGTAATCTTAGCCTTGCTACATGATTCACATTTATCAAAATCATTTAAGGAAATATTAGGGATAAAACCTAAGTTGCTCATATTCTTAATCAGTTTCTTGTTAACATGACAAAGTCTAGCATGCCACATATTAACAGAACAAACAATGTAAGAAGAAGATGCAGTTTTATTCATATCAATAGTAAGTTTAAACATGCCATCAGATGCATAACCCTTTCCAACAAACATGCCATTTTTAGTAAGAGTATACTGATCTGCTCCTATAGTCTGGGTAAATCCGGCCTTGTTGAGGAGGTAGCCGGATACAAGATTCTTCCTCATTTCTGGAGTGTGCAGGACTTCCTTCAGAGTGACAGTCCTTCCAGAAGTGAATTTGAGATCCACCTCACCAGTACCAAGAACCTTAGTGGTGTGGGAGTCTCCCAACAGCACTTTCTTATCATCAGCCTCAGAATACTTCTTGAACAAGGAGCGATCATAACAGACATGGCGAGAGGCGCCAGTGTCTATCCACCACCCTTCTGAACCACTTATCAGATTGATTTCTGATATCATAGCCACTAGTGGTTCTCCATCCACCAGGTTCGCCTGTGGAGCGCGACGCCTGGGGTTCTTGCAATTTCTTGCCATATGGCCAGGCTTGTTACAATTGTAACACACAAATTGGACAGAGTCCGTGTTTCGAGCCTGGCCTCCAGAAGGGGGTAACTTCTTGTTCAGTCTTTTGTTCTGGTTCTGGATCTGATTTGGCTTCGCAATCCCTCCTCTCGGCTTGAGCACCGCCGAGCTATGGTTCCTTTTGTTTGCAACAAAGAGAACCTCATCCTTCTGATCCTGTTTCCGAGCCTCCTCCTCAACACGGAGCCTAACAATCAAACTTTCCATAGAAAAATCTTTTGACTTGTGACGGAGATCCTTTTTAAAATCTTTCCAAGTAGGAGGCAATTTATCAATAAGAACAGCAACCTGAAATTGTTCACAAATAGACATGCCCTCAGAAACTATTTCATGTGCAATTTTCTGTAAATCGTGAGCCTGGGAAACCACGGATTTTTCATCAATCATAGAAAACTTCAAGTAACGACTAACAGCATATTTCTTAGTCCCAGCCTCTTCGGTATCATACTTTTTCTGGAGGGCATCCCAAAGTCCTTTAGCAGTATCAAAAGTGGAATAGTAATCGTAAAGCTCATCAGTCAAAGCATTCATAATGTAGTTCTTGCACAAAAAATCCTCGTTGGTCCATTTTGAAATCTCTTTAGTGTTTTCAGTAGTAGGGGGATTCGCAGCAACAGGTTTAGTTGAATCACAATATGCAGCAAGTTTTTGGGTCGTAAGAAAGAAAAACATCTTAGCCTTCCAACGTTTAAAGTGCAGCCCCTCAAAGCGAAAAGGTTTGTTGATATCAGTGGTGGTAACCGAAATCTTGTTTTGAGAATCCATGGCAGATTGTAACGTCTTAAAATTGTTGTAATTAACTGCTGTAAAACAAGAACGGATTACCTCGAGATGATGCTATTGAAATACGGAATACCAGATTGTTAGAACTACTGCTGGGTTGAGTCGCGGACTAGGTCGCTCTCTTTAAGACGTTTCGCGGCTCTGCCCAGATTGTGCAAGCAGTTCGTGAATGCCTCGCCGTCTCCAGGATAAATCAGCCCAGAATTCTGTACCTCTGCTCGGTTTTCTCTGCACGGAAGAAAAATCGAAAACAAGAACACAATCGACCTACTGCTCGAACTCAGAAAACGTTTTTAGGGGAGGAAGAGAGAGTTGGTTTTTGGTGTATTAAAACTGATTCCGAAGTGCTCAATTTATAGGTGCGGACTGGGCTGATTTCGAAAACGTAAATCAAATCAAAGCATTGATTTAGCACATGTTTTATAATCAATCCGAAATCATCCCTTAATCAGCAACCAGCAAGAATTTCCATTTCGAAAAGATTTGATTGACTGAAAAAAAACGTTTCAGAAATTTGGCAAAATGTGGGTTTAACCGTGTGTGTGCGCGAGGCTCAAATCCCGGATTTGCACCCCCCTGCGCGAATAACTCGTGACGCACACCCGGTTAACTGGTTTCCGAATCAGTTTTCCAAATTGCCGCCCATTTTCCTGAGCGCGCGAGACTTCTCCTTGAGTCCTCTTTTACAAACTCATTAGTGTGCAACATCA
Source organism: Rhododendron griersonianum (assembly GCA_018127125.1). Classification (NCBI taxonomy): domain Eukaryota; kingdom Viridiplantae; phylum Streptophyta; class Magnoliopsida; order Ericales; family Ericaceae; genus Rhododendron; species Rhododendron griersonianum. Next base: position 838,971 of record CM030794.1, read on the forward strand.
TTTAAAGTAGAAAGAAGTTTTGTAACTTCCCAATGTGGGACTAGAGAAAATACACTTAAGTTCCAACAGGTTTTTTACCTCATCCGGAAAGAAAGAATTTAAACTTGTAGGAGTAGGAGTACTATTTACCGTACACTATATATATATATATACACAACTTGTCCAAGTCTAGGTTGTTCAATTGAGTAGTCATGTAGTATAACATGGAGCCGCCAGACTTGTGTGATATGCGCACAGCAGAACCCCAAATCCGGCGCGTTGACCTTGAACTCAAGGCCGGCCGGCGGCACTGCGTGTGTATATTTACAAACAGGCCAGTGTACTGTTGCAAGCAAGGACGATGAGCTAGCAAACCCTTGTTCCAAATCAAGGATCCCATCCATTGATTTTCAATGTATATCTCCAGCCTTCCCCGCGACGTGTTGCTCGACATCCTCTTGAGACTCCCCGTCAAACCCCTCATCCAATTCTCTCTCTCGTCCAAACAACTTCTCTCTCTCATCCACCACCCTCAATTCATCAGCCTCCACTTGACTCGCTCGAAATCCAACCCTTTCCCAGATGACAATTTCCTCCTCCTTTGCTACAAATCATCCTTGGACTTCAAGAAACAGTACTGCTCTATCTCCAGCTTCGCAGACGGAGGTAAAACCCTTATTGAGCACAAGAAATTTCGACTTCCATTCAAGAGCAGCCATGGTGAGTATGGGTACGTTAAAATTGTCGGTTCCGCTAATGGGTTAGTTTGTTTGTTTGATAATGATTTCTATTCGCCTGCTGCTGATATAATTCTATGGAACATGGTCATTGGGAAGTGCAAGAAATTGCCCTGTTCGCGCTTGGGATATCGATATCGTCATAGCTTCTCTCATATGGTTGTTGGGTTTGGGTTTGATTTGGAAGCGGGTGATTTCAAAGTTGTTCAAATTTTGTATGATGTTGATAGTGATGATATTCCTGATGTATTGGTATACTCTATGGAGTTGAATTATTGGAGGAAAATTGAAGCTGTTGCGCCATGCTATATGCCTGATCGTTGGTCTAGCAATGTGTATGTGAATGGAGGAGTTCATTGGATGGCCTACGAGAGGCCTAGGGTTGGAGATTTGCGCGATTCAATTATGTCATTTGATATTAGTGGTGAGGTTTTCAAAGAGATGGCATTGCCCAGTAATCGCCCTATAGGTTATGACAAATTGCACTTGTCTGCTTCAGCTTCTGGTGAGACACTGTCTCTGTTTTTCCAGTTTGACGACCGGTGGGAAGTATGGTTGATGCAGGAGTATGGCGTCGTGGATTCTTGGATGAGACAAGTTTCCATTGTAGGGGAACAGATTTCGTTGCCGCTTAACCTTATGGATAATGGGGATGTTTTGCTGGAAACAAAGAGTGGAAATCTGGTTTCGTGCGATGCTGAGAACCAACAGATGAAGGATCTTGGAATTAGTGGTCTTTACTTCCGCTTAGTTCCTTGCACGTCAAGCCTTAGTTTGCTTGATAGAGGAGAAAAGGTATTGGGCTAAGAAAATTTGGTAAGGGAAATATGTTTGAGGTGCAGTTAAAGGAAAAAGAATTAGGAGGATAAAATACTGAGTGTTTGAAGAATCAACAAAGGAGGATAAAGATAAACTATCTACTACTGTTTCTCATTAATGCTTAGAACTTATCATCTCTTATATTAGTGTTGATATGATCTAGTTTTTCAGGATTTTATGTAAAGAAAACTTTTTCTTTGGTGTGGACCTATCACTAAATCTCCCTACTTTTAAATACATATCCTTTTGGTTTGGCAACACATGGGGCAGAACTAATCCTAATTCGATTTCATTATGTCCTTTCTTAACGTTAACCTATACTGTCGAAAGAGTTTTATTGAAGGCGAGTTATTTTTCTGTTCTGCTCGCATATGTCCAAAGATGGTGGATTAGATGCATACTAAACCAGGAGCCTCGTTACTGATTATTCATGATTACCTTGCTGTGAGCCTTTGACAGTGGATATGGTTTCTTCATGTTTCTGGTATTGCTTTGTGTAACTATTGCCTGTAAGAACCGTTGGTTTGGACCGTAATAATGAAAAACTAGGGAAACCTCCTGCTGTTTGCTTCGGTGGTATCTCCTTCCTGCCTGGATGACATTTGCTTTTGAGGAAATTGTATTCCTTTTAAGACCATGACTCTATCTGCCAATACACCCTAGATTTTATGTTGTCTGTGTACTTTATCATCCAATGGTATTCAATCCAAATTGTCACTCAAAGATCTTTTTTTAATACTTCTTTGTCGATAAAATTACATTTGACAGACTTCTTGGTGGGGAAGTGGTAGTAGGTTCTTTCCAGGCGTGGAGATTTAGGTACTTATGGTATTCCGAAGTTTTTAGCCGTAATTGCTATCATTGCCGTTGATTGCTTTCGCATGTTGTGTGCTTGGAAAAGGAAATGATGGAAGGAAAGAAGAAATGCCTGTATATATCTTGGTTTGCATGCTGAAGCCTAGCTTGTTTCTCTAACTTGGATTATGTTTCACTGATGATGTTTTCAAAGATAGCTGGTGTGGTCTGGTATTACGGACAAGCACACCAAATTATGTTTCACTGTTGAAATTCAAAAGCTGGTGTTATGTGTGTGCAGGTTTGTGTGTGACCCTGTGTTTTAGGAACAAATCGATGTTTGTGGAGCTCTGCTGGAATCATAATGTGTCAACTTTTCTTGTGAGGAAATTCAAACGAGCGTTCTAAGGTAATCTTTCAAGAACAGACTTACTTTTGTTTTCCATATCTTATAACTAGTTGTGGTTGAACTATTGATTTACTTTTGTTTTCCATATCTTATAACTAGTTGTGGTTGAACTATTGATTGTGCCTGTAATATAATTAGGTATGTTGCAGTTGTGCTGTAGCTTTGCAGTTACTTTTGGGCTTGTGTTGGTACAGAAGAGAACAAGTAGGAATTGGGCTATTGATTAACGCCAAGGACTCAATGGCTCCTGCTATTTTTTTCTTCCCATGCTTAGACTACTGGGTGAACAAGTATTCACTGAATTCAATAATTTTGTTTTTCAGCGCTGATGTTCCTTCTTCTTCCTCGTCTTGACGGATATTGTGAGAAATAATCTAAATTTTGACCAGAGAAGAATGTTTGGTTGTTTGCATGATTGGAAAACCTTAAAGTCTTGGAAAAGATATTACAACGTATTAAAGAATATTGTGAACTACCATTCTTATTTTCGGTCCGATATTTTTTTGAAGAGCAAAAAGAGAAAGATGTTTTGGGCAAAACAGATTTTATAAGAATAGTTTTCAAGTTCGCTGTGCGGGTGCTCTTTACTTAACTGTGTGATGCTTTTGGAGCTGGAGATGGTTTTGATGTAGTACAGTAGTAGTTTTATCCGGCCAAATGTGAGAGAGTTTGTGTTCTTCCTCTTTTTTTCACTCAAGAACCATCCAAGATTAAGCAGGTTACACCTTTGGCGTGCGCTATCGGTACCCTTTACGTTGCATCCCATCAACTTAAATTACTAAAGGAAAGATGAAAACAAATAGGCATGGAGGCCACATAGAAATCACTCGAAACAACTCTCGATTAAATAATGGCTACAATTGGACCGCATACTTATTTAAGTTATTACTTCTCAACTTGTTTGATCGGTAAGATTAAATAATGGATACAATTGAACCACATACTTATTTAAGTTATTTTTTCTCAACTTGTTTGGTCGGTAAGATTAAATAATGGATAAAGTTGAACCACGTTTTTTGTGCTCAATTTGTTGGAAGAAATACAGTATGATCGGATAATTCCAGAATAAAACTTTCATTGCGTACGATAAACTGGTTACAGATTACATAAACGAAATGAATACATTGTAACGAAGTCACGATGCAATAGCAAAACCAATCCTGTATTTCACACAATCTAATTAAAACAAATTCGCGGCCTACTGAAGAGTATTGAGGTTGAATTGACGTCTATCTTCCAAGATGATTTGACTAGAACCACAGCTTATGGAACGCACCACCATAGATAGTCTTGGCAATTGGCGAAGTAACTTGCGTCTGACTATCTCTCTCTCACACAAGAACGATTTCAGGATGTTGGTACGAGGAATTTGTGAGCTGGCTAAGAACTCTTTATGCAGAACTGGTCAATTTAATTTATAGCGAAGGAGAGACCCTTGAGTTGATGTCAGAAATCAATACAAATGAAACTGCTGAAATGAATAGGTGGATTGAATTCTACCATAACCAACCTCACATCATGGGGGGAGTAACCAGCCTTAAAAGTTAAAACCATGGACCTTTGAAGTTTGAAGTTTGAACTACAATGTCCAGATACGGTGAACCACAGAGGAACCTTTCAGTTGCGAGGGAGACCCTCCGAATTTTCCAAGTTCATACACAAATTTTCCAACATAATTGACCTCAATTCGTGCATCACATAATATAGGATATAAAAATACCTTATGAGATGTGATGTGGGTATTATCTTCACTAGGGTTTGAATTGAAAAGTTAAAGTAACTTCTTCTTTTTTGCATTTGTAGACAAAAATAAGTCAAAAAAACAGTTTTTTTTTTTTACTTAATCTTGTCTTTATTCAAAAAAATTATGAGTTTCGATCATAATTTTTTACATTTTTGATTCTTCTCGTTGAGATGAATCAATAAGTCATAAAAGTTTGACGCAAAACTAATAAATGTGAAACTTTTTTGAATAAAAACAAAAAAAGAAGTTAAAATGACTTTTTAATGTAAATCAACCCTAAGTATTAACCTTGTGAGACGAGTTAATTCATGAGACCAGTTATCAATTAGATCAGTATTAGTCCTACCATTCCAATATGGTGTGATTGCTTTCCTTGAAAACTTTGAACACGAGAAATGGGTCTATGTACGTACTCTTGTGAGAGAGAGAGAGAGAGAGAGAGAGAGAGAGAGAGAGAGAGTCACCAAAGAAATGATTGAGATATGTAGTACATGAGAAATATTGAAACGTATTCAAAGCGTTCTTTTTTTCTAATTTTTGACCAGGTAGGGTAGGGAAGGAAGCCTAGGATAATACTAAAGCACACACTCTTACCCTCAAAACCGTGTGTAAGAGAAAGGTCAGGGTGGTGTCCGCATCTGTCTAGAAGGAGCTGAATGGAATCTCAGCCCCCACTACTAACCTCATGATTTCACACTTGAGAGACACCACTTTTGGAACCATCCTACCTTTTTACTCCTTTGCAATTTCTTGGAATTGAGAGACCTCAAGACATACTATATTACTACTAATATTATTATTATTATAGTATTATATATGCATGTTTATTTCAACTTTCTGTCCATCTAGTCTATGGTGGCATATACACCCCTCTCAAACCTTGATCATCCTACTATTGCTTTCCATTGGAGATCCCCTGATACCAAAAATAAAATTAAAAAAAAAAAGGTATTGTGTGATTGGCAACCAATTAAAAAGGGCATTGCATTATCAGACTGAGTAATTTCACCTAACGGATCGAGTGACTACTCAATCTACATGTTCAATTCGATATTGTTCAATGATATGGAAAGGTGGGTGGACAATAACCTCGATGTAACGGGACTGGTTAATATAAAACAAGGTAGTGTATGCTCTCAATACCACATTAACAATTAAAGGTGCTTTTAACTCCATCTTATACTTTGTGAGAGCTCGGTCGTCTAATGGATTTATAATCTCTTCTCCAATGTTAGAAGCATCCAAATTTTGATAATGAGAGTCGATGGACCCCAACTTCATCTCTAGTTGATTCGTCGTTTAAATAGTACTACTCCTTCAGAAAAATGGCAATTTAGTGGTCAAGATTAATTCCTAACACTTAATAATTTGGAATGCAGAGATCGAGCATCTAAATGTAGACACCATCCATTTTGAGACAGGATTTTTTCTTGATTCGAGCTCGAGACCTTTATATAGTACTATAGTAAAACGGCATGTGCACGCTTACATACCGATCAATATTGCACTTTTGCAACAAGCTGCCTACACTACACTACACTACACTTTATGTTAGACAGAAGTAAATGATTGAGAGCAGAGAGGTATTGTTCTCCAATCCTATGTACCGATTCAGGTTAATTGAAATCTTGAGAGAGCAGATCTTTGAGACATGATTCGATTAATGATCAAACATGGTGCATGAAAGGGACACGAACCCTTGCAATGCTTGATTTGGCTAAAACCACTTATTATTGTTTTGAACTCTACTAGGACTAGGAGCTTGCATATATGGTTAGTTCGCTGCTTTTTGACTTATTTATTTTGAATTATCAAGACGAAAATATCGCCGCCAACCATTTTATTTGTCCATATTGGCTCTTTATTTTTTACTCAGATTAACAAATAATGCATCAACATCAAAATCCAGCAATCAATAAATCTCAATTAGTTATTTGGGTACTACAGAAAGTAAACATTGTTTATAAAAAAAAACTATGTGCTACTATAACAAGTGATAGAAAACGCTTGTCCGAAATAGATGTAATATATACGTGGACGCGGCGGTTAGTAGTTACGAGTAACTATTCAGCACTTTTAGAGTACCACATGGCTCTCTGCCTATCACTCCCTATCATTTACGTAGCGACAAATTATGCAATAATGACATTATCATTCATTTTTGTTAGGTGATTAGTGAATAAGAAGTGACTCACATTGCGTGATGTCAATATTTTTATTTAAATAAAGTATCACATGAAAATGTCACATTATATTCAGAAAGTACCAATAGTTTAGCTTAAGAGAAAAAAAACTTCTTTACAGAGGCTCTGTAAAGAAGGTTTTCACGGAGGTGAACAATCTCACTCGTCTAAAAGTGTTTTGGGCTGTCCAGATTATAAATAAACTATTCGTGCGAATAGTTTAAATAGTTAAACTATTCACGCGAATTTATTTAAAATCTGGACCGTCGATTACCGAGACGAATGGTAAAATGGGGCGGTGCGGAAACCCTTTTTACGGGAGCCTCCGTGAAAAAGGCAACCTCTTAGGCTGAGTTTCTCTAGGCTTTTTGAGCTTTTTCTTGTTTTGTCCGTGTTTGAATTTTTTTCTAAATTTTTCATTTTGCGACAAATTTTTTTTGACTTTTTGATTCGGAAAAGTTGAGACGAATCAGAAAAGTAAAAAAATTTACTTTTACCCAAATATTTTGATCAAGGACCACTTTAAGCTCAAAAAGTCGACAAGACGACTCGGAAAGTCAAAAAAAATTGGCGCAAAATGAACAGAAGCGAAAAAAAGTTAAATAAGGACAAAAATATTAACTTTTAGAAAAAGTTAAGTGGAACGGAGACTAGGCCCCGTTCTAGAAAGGCCCTTTATAAAATAAGTACTTATTTGCAATTTTCAAGCTTAAAAATAATAAGCTTACTGAAATAAAAAAAAATATACAATATGAATCTTGTTTGATCGTTCTAATCGAGATCTATCAAATCCTGAAAAAAAATTAAAAATTTATTATCGTAAGTCTATTATTTTTAAATTTAAAAATAAATTTTTATTTTTTAAATACTTATTTGGGTTTCTTGAACGGGTCTTTAACTTAATAGTTATGGTTTTGCGAGCAGATGGCAAAGGAGCTTTCCAATACGCGGGTGACCTATCAGAATTAGGCGTAAGCAAAGGGGTTGAACTTGACACCACCTCTCTACGTCACACACACTCTCTCTCTCTCTCTCTCTCTCTCTCTCTCTCTCTCTCATAGCAAGTAGAGCAAGTAATAAGTAGCAACGCGGAAGAATCCTTGAAGATTCTTGGTCAGTTCTTCCCCCCTCTCCATTTCTCCGACCTTTCCAAACGCTCATCCTAATTTCATATCATACAAGAAAACAAAAAAACCTAAAATTCACCTCCCCTGTGATCTTCCTATGGTAGACAAATATTAGCGGCCCCTTTCGATAAAGAGGATTTCATAAGAAAAAAGAAAAGAAAAATAAAGCTATGATTTTTAGTCGAATCAATCATTTGGATTAAATATTTTGATGAGAAATTATAAGAAAAGTACAAAAATTAAATTTATTGATTTAGTCTTTTTTTCTTTCTTGTGAGATCTCATTAAAAATGACGAGATTAGATGGAAAAGAATTCCTCTTCCTGTCTTGTACGGAGTATTTTTTTCACCGTCCAAAGGGTTATGTAAAGATGTGGGGCCTTGATTGCTCTCCCCTCCATTTGAACGGGTCAGCAATTGGGTTTTCCTTCTCCCCTTATCTATAATTTCCATGACCTTTTCTGAAAAGAGGAAAAACAATCCCCTTTCTTGATTTTTCAATTCAGTCAAAAAATTCTCTTTACATCAGCTTTTTCCCCCCTATATCATCTTCCTTTGTTTTCTCCTACCTCATCATTCATTAACCAAGGTTTTCCCCTTGGAGCTCTCTCTCTCTCTCTCTCTCTACCCTTCTGGGCAAAAATCTAAGACCCAGGTTCAAATTCTGGTGTTTCAGTTACTTCTTCCCTTTTTAAAACATTTTCTTGATCTAATCTACATTTCCCATTTCAGCTACTTTTTATTATCTGAATTGATCAAATCATTTCAGCTCCTACTACTCAACAAAACCAGTTCTTGTTTTTTCTTTTTCCTGCAATTTCCAAATGGAAAAAATCAGGGGGTGGGAGCAAGAGACTCTAGTCAAGGAGCTACACCAAGGGTATGAGCTAACAAAGCAGCTCAAACACCACATTGGCCCATTGACATCACCTGAATCGTGTGAATTTCTGGTTCACAAGATAATTTCCACTTATGACAGAGCCCTTTCAATTCTAAATTTTGGGGATTCTGCGGGAGAGTTCCAACAGGTTGCTGGGACTTTCGAACCCCCACAGCCTCTCACTGGTGGGAGCCCAATGAGTGAGGCTTCAGATCAATGCCACAAAGATGCTTACAAAAAGAGGTGAATTTTAGCCCCTACCACCTATGGGTTCCTGTAATTCACCTAATTCTCTTTTCTTTTTTTGGATGAATTTGATCTAATTAAAGTTTCTTTCTTCTTCATTTTTGGTGGGGAATTTGCAGAAAGACATCGCCGCGGTGGACTGAACAAGTAAGAGTTTGCTCGGGAAAAGGGACGGGTGATGACGGATATACTTGGAGAAAATATGGCCAGAAAGATATCTTGGGAGCTAATTTTCCAAGGTGACAGAAGCTTCCGTTTTTGCTGTTTCTTGTTTTTTCCCATTTTTTGGAATCAGGAGCAGTTCGCCAGTTTGACAATTGACGAACTGTTCCTAAAAACCAAGCTACGACTTTTCGGGTTTCTGAAAATAACCCGCTTTCAATGGCCGAAATTTAAAGAACAAAACAATTTTCAAGAGTGCTCTTTCTAAGGGCTGTTTGGTTGTTATGGATCACTAGCTTATCCTGCTTACTTTGACTTTGAATTAAGAAACTAAAATACGTTACGATGTAGATGTAAAATAAGCAAATAAACAGGGATAACCAAACGGATCCTCGTTATACTATTATTTTTGCTTCTGAGAACATGGAAGCTACCACAGATTTTCTTTTCTCTAAAACGAAGAGTGTTGTGTTGCAATTGCAGAGCATATTACCGGTGCACTCATCGCCATGTACAAGGCTGTTTGGCAACAAAGCAAGTGCAGAAATCAGATGCAGACCCTTCAATAGCTGAGATAACATACAGAGGAAGACACACCTGCATCCAATCACCAGCCTTGGCATCAAGTGGAAAGGAATTTGCCAAACAGAAGAAAGATCAATGCCAGCCTCACCTACTAGAAGAAAATCAGATTCCATTATTTAACTTTGGAACTGGTTTTAAAACTGAGGAAATGGGCATAATGGAGGAGACTTTTCCTTCATTTTCCTTTCCTTCATCTCCCAGTAAATCCCAAAATGTTGAAACCATTTCCTTTCTGGAGCCTCTCAAGGAGAAGAATTTCTTGGGTAGTGATTCCCTGGAATTCCTCTCATTGTTGGAATTCCCCATTGACAACTTTGGATTTGGAGAGGATTTGCAGCTTTCGGAATCTGATTTGAGTGAGATAATTTCAGCTCCCACTTCAGTCACAAATTCTCCCACTGGAAATTTGGACTTCTTCTCCCTTGATCAAGTGGACTTTGATCCGAATTTCCAATTCGACACTTCTGAATTCTTCAGTTAAAGCCACGGAAATTCATCCGTCCAAAATACCCAGAAAGATAGAAATCAAGAGTGGCACCCACTTAATTTTCTTGATCCTAGCCGGCATCGAAAGAGAGAAGAAAGACTGTTCATACGAGTAATACTATGATGCTGGTTCAGAGAGTTTTACTTTGGAAGTTGTAGTTGTAGTTGGGGATGGATAATATGTAATTTCTAAGTCTAGAAGTTTTGGTTTCTGTTTCTTAGCTGAGAAGATTAGAATCTCTGATAAACGTTTTGGAGTGAGGGCCATTGCCCATTGTATGAAGTTCTAAGTACTCAATGTAGTGAACTCGTCTTGATTCTGGTTAGACTCGTCACTCTTATTACACGGACTTCTAAACGTATAAATTACATTTGTCAGATACTCAACAATCGTATAGAACAAAGTTATGAGACACATGTACATTTTAGGTGGACATATACATAGGAACATGTTTCGTGAGTTCAGTTTACCTTGTCAATGGTCTTAAAAATCTTGTACTATCTCACATGAAATGCTCCAGCTCCATAGTACTTCACCCCGAAAAATATAAAGCAAAACAACCGGAGTATAGGAAAACATTTGCGTATCCTGTACCTCATATATGCACTCAGGTTGTTCACTCTTTATGAAGATAGATCATACCCAAGTTTCAAGCTATGACTCTGGGCCCAATTTGCACCAAACGAACGGAAATATTGGTTGAGAGGCCAATCCAGTTCTGCTGGCTAACTCAATTGGAAAGGCCTATTATGCATGCTGGTGTAGAAGTACTATTCGAAAGCCCAAACCAGTTCCCAGTGGGCTAGATGGTGCCTTGGCCACAGAAACTAATAGTAAAAGAGAGTCGCTGTGACCCATCAATTTGAGCCCGTCTGTTTTAATTTTATTGGACCAACCCATCTATATATAATATGGAGCAGCGATTTTTGAATGGGAAAATGACGGTCAAGGACGTGTTTTGATAATTAATACCCGCCTCAGCATGTCCTTGGCAGGTATTAATTATCAAAACACGTCATGGGCCGTCATTTTCCCTTTTTGAATTCTCTATATTTTGGACTATTGGATTTATACATATTTTTTGTATAGCTGAGATTTACAGGTAGTAAGACTAGAAATATACTTGGAAAGAATGAATATTTGGAAGAATGATGAAAGAAAAACTAAAATTAATGTTACCTAATCTTATTCTGATTCCTTATTTTCGAATTTTCCTTACTTTCCTAACAGTTATCAGTCAAAAACGATTACCGTGATCTAGTACTGTCTCTGTCTCCCTCACACGTTAATTTCAAAACGGATTCCAATTTTGAATCCAAAACTACTTTCTCTCTCATACATACGTAACTACGTTTAGCTCTCTCGCCCTGTCATTTTTTGAAATGTATTCAAATTGCTAAATGTTTAGTTGATTGAGTGATTGAGGGGAAAAAATTGATTAATTATATATTTGGTTATTTGATTCATTGCAATATATCGGTGGTAGTAAATGTATTGATTTTGTTGCATCTTGATTTTAAGTTATAGTTTCATATTTGCCTTCATCGGGTTGAAAGTTGAAAGCCAACGAAAATATACATATGCATGTGCTTCCACATGGGAGTTAATTTTCTTATTTAACTTAATTTTCTATAGTACATAATACAAGGGTGTAGGGTCCATCCTTAACAAAAGACAAGTTGCAATGGATGATTATTTTGATCCAACGGTTCAGACTCATTCTCTGTCTTTTTCAGTAAAGTGCTCACATTTTTTGCACATATTACACAATTGCCGTGTGGGTTTATTTACTCATAATAACTGTACATTAATGTCTTTGTGATTTTTCAAAAAAAAAAGAAGAGAAGAATACCAAAACTTTCCAAATAGAAGAATACCAAAACTTTCCAAATTTTGCGCTAATTTGAAGAATATATATAGGGAGCGTTCCGGGGATATAAAAAAAGACACTCCATCTCAACCATTGAAGCCAATAGCTGAGATTAGAAGTTCACAAAAAATTGTTATTGGCCACAAAAAATTACTCATAGCCGCGATGAATTTCTCTTGGCCGTAAAGAATTACATTTGGCCGCAAAGAATTACTCTTGGCCAAGATTTACTTTTAGCCGCATCGAATTGCATTTGGCCTCATTGAATTGCACTTGGCTTCTACGAATTGCACTTGGCCCATCGAATTGCACTTGACCTCGAAGAATTACTTTTGGCCGCTACAAATTGCACTTGGCCGCATCGAATTGCACAGTCAAAAGCAATTCGATGTGGCCAAGAGTAATTTGACGCGGCCAAGAGAAATTTGTAGCGGCCAGGAGTAATTGTTTGCCACAGGAGTAATTCTTCGCAGCCAAGAGTAATTCGATGCGGCCAAGAGTAATTCTTCACAGCTAGGAGTAATATTTTGCGGCCAGGAGTAATTCTTCACGGCGAGAAGTAATTCTTTGAGGCCAATAGTAATTCTTCGCGTTAGATTCTTTTTCTTTTTAACTAATTGGTTAGAGAACAAAATTGTTATTCAATACAACTTGTGCTATTGGTTTAGATGATTTGGAGTTTCATGATTTGCCTAGGATTGAAGATTGTAGATTTTTTGTTGGAACCTTTTGGGTAGACAGTTATATGTATCTTGGAACTATTTTGCTTTTCTATTTTTCTAGGTCAGTTAAGGAAACAAGTGCGATAAGGGTGTCACTTTTGAGTGTGTGGAAGTTCAAAAAATTGAATTCGAGTTGGTATCCCGTATGATTATACATTCTTAATATCTCTGATACTATCCCTGAATGCAACTAACAGAATTAAACAGATTTGGTAACATTTGTTGTGTTAGATTATTTTATGAATTTGGTTGGATGAACCATGTTTGAAGCTTATTCTTAAAATGGAAATTTTCGAGAAGTAGATTTTGTTAGGAGAAGGAAATTTTTTTTAATTCACGGTTATTTGTAATGCTCCTCTCGCATGAGGTAGAACCATATGCATATCCGAGACTCACCTCATGTGAGATGACGTTAAAAAGAACCGTTGTATCCACAAAAAAACCTTCGAAAAAGTGGGGTTTGGTACTTCATTTAGACTATATTTAGAAAGTATTGCGCTGTGACTTTAGGCACGAACAATTACTAGTTTGGTTATATGCCGTGGGAATCAATGTCTGAATGGAAAGGCACAAATATCTTCCCTGACTTTCATCAAATATCTTCCTTAATTTATGTTGAGTAGAAATTCCAAAACCACATACAAACACTTACACACCCTCACTTACTAGAGAGGTGAGGCCCACGCATGGGAAATATCTTCCTTTACATTAAGCAAAATTTCTAAAATCACACCCAAACACCCCAAAGCAGTGAGTGTGAGCCCAAACACACAAACACTTACGCACTCTCAGTTACAAGTGAGAGTGTGCGAGTGTTTTTCTGTACGGTGCGGCGGTAGCAAAGTTGATATGTTGAGATGAGGGCATTAGATGAACATTTTCATTTGGTGGGGGGCGGAGGGAAAAGAAGATAGAAAGCTGGATAAGGAGAGAGCACAAAAAGGTTCTCCTAAAAGAGATTTGTTTTGAAGTGAAAATATAGTCTATGTTCAAAAAGGCAGGGCAATTATTGACAACTTTAGTCCTCCCGCAAGTTCCTGTACTTATTACTATATCAGCTAAATTGGCTAGTCGATCCGTAAAGATTCATAGGGTTAGATGATGTCCAATTACTATCATTCATAGAATCATTAAAAAAATAACTCTTTCCCTTTGCCATTCACCTTTATTTTTATTTATAGGTAATAAACAACTTTGAAAGAAGAACCAGTACATACAATTAAATCTATGAATTAAACGATTAGCAAGCAGGAGTTGGTCACCCTAAATATTGTCCAAAGAATATCTTCTCTTTCATAACCTCCTTTATTATATACACAAAAACTTAGCCCAGTTGGTATCACATTTTAATTATTAGCTTTTTTTTTTAAATCTTGACAAACCTGGACACATATTTGTTAGATTTTAATATTTTAAGCAAATAGTAAGTTAATAAGACGTCGTAACAGTTGATCTCCCAAAAGTAAAAAGACATTGGGCAACCATACGCAAAATGATATTCTCAAGAAATTTTTACATCGAATGCCTTGACCAGAATTATCGGTCAATTTTTTTTTTTCAACGGAAGAAGCAAATTCATTAATCAAGCCATACGGCATCTACAGATAACTCCGAATAAAGAATATGACATACGGCAAGTACAGATTTCCACCAAAAAACAGAGAAACAGAGACACAATACAATAAAAGACTAAGAGACGAAACTAGTGTCTAGCGCCTATGCAAGAGCCAAATGCTCATTTCTTCACACCGTCAACATGGCCGGCTAACGTGGAGCTAGTACCCAGACACCACCGTCTCGGGATGGCGGAGATCCGAATCAAAGATAACATTAAACCTGTGGAAATCAGTCACCCGATCTGGAAAAACCAGATCGGAACAAAACAACCCGGGAAGACCCACCGGGACAAAAACCGGACCCAACATCCGGACAGAAACCGGCCTAAACATCCGGACAAGAGTCCGGACAAAACAAAAATGAAACACAAAATCAAAACCCTAACTTGTCGAAACACTCAAAACAGCCACCGCAGCACCGCTGCCACAACCACCGCACCAACCACAAGAATCACGACAGCCCCTATTGCCGCCATGCCCAGTCCCAACACACCATATCCACTCACAGCATCGCCACCAACAATCCAACAAAATCACACCATATCGGTCAATTGAAATCCTCAAATTTGAAGATTTTTTTGTTGTATATACAAAATTTTAACTCAGTTGGTACAACGTTCTACTAGCTTTATTCGATCCGCAAAGATTGGTACAACGTTCTACTAGCTAGTCGATCCGTAAAGATTCATAGGGTCAGATGATGTCCAATTATCATTCATAGAATCTTTAAAAAAATAACTCTTTCCCTTTGCCATTCACCTTTATTTTTATTTAGGTTATAAACAACTTTGAAAGAAGAACCGGTACATACAATTAAATCTATGAATTAAACGATTAGCAAGCAGGAGTTGGTCACCCTAAATATTGTCCAAAGAATATCTTCTCTTTCATAACCTCCTTTATTATATACACAAAAACTTAGCCCAGTTGGTATCACGTTTTAATTATTAGCTTTTTTTTTTTTAAATCTTGACAAACCTGGACACATATTTGTTAGATTTTAATATTTTAAGCAAATAGTAAGTTAATAAGACGTCGTAACAGTTGATCTCCCAAAAGTAAAAAGACATTGGGCAACCATACGCAAAATGATATTCTCAAGAAATTTTTACATCGAATGCCTTGACCAGAATTATCGGTCAATTTTTTTTTTTCAACGGAAGAAGCAAATTTATTAATCAAGTCATACGGCATCTACAGATAACTCCGAATAAAGAATATGACATACGGCAAGTACAGATTTCCACCAAAAAACAGAGAAACAGAGACACAATATAATAAAAGACTAAGAGACGAAACTAGTGTCTAGCGCCTATGCAAGAGCCAAATGCTCATTTCTTCACACCGTCAACATGGCCGGCTAACGTGGAGCTAGTACGCAGACACCACCGTCTCGGGATGGCGGAGCTCCGAATCAAAGATAACATTAAACCTGTGGAAATCAGTCACTCGATCTGGAAAAACCAGATCGGAACAAAACCACCCGGGAAGACCCACCGGGACAAAAACCGGACCCAACATCCGGACAGAAACCGGCCTCAACATCCGGACAAGAGTCCGGACAAAACAAAAATGAAACACAAAATCAAAACCCTAACTTGTCGAAACACTCAAAACAGCCACCGCAGCATCGCTGCCACAACCACCGCACCAACCACATGAATCACGACAGCCCCTACTGCCGCCATGCCCAGTCCCAACACACCATATCCACTCACAGCATCGCCACCAACAACCCAACAAAATCACACCATATCGGTCAATTGAAATCCCCAAATTTGAAGATTTTTTTGTTGTATATACAAAATTTTAACTCAGTTGGTACAACGTTCTACTAGCTTTATTCGATCCGTAAAGATTGGTACAACGTTCTACTAGCTAGTCGATCCGTAAAGATTCATAGGGTCTGAATCTTTAAAAAAATAACTCTTTCCCTTTGCCATTCACCTTTATTTTTATTTAGGTAATAAACAACTTTGAAAGAAGAACCAGTACATACAATTAAATCTATGAATTAAACGATTAGCAAGCAGGAGTTGGTCACCCTAAATATTGTCCAAAGAATATCTTCTCTTTCATAACCTCCTTTATTATATACACAAAAACTTAGCCCAGTTGGTATCACGTTTTAATTATTAGCTTCTTTTTTTTTAAATCTTGACAAACCTGGACACATATTTGTTAGATTTTAATATTTTAAGCAAATAGTAAGTTAATAAGACGTCGTAACAGTTGATCTCCCAAAAATAAAAAGACATTGGGCAACCATACGCAAAATGATATTCTCAAGAAATTTTTACATCGAATGCCTTGACCAGAATTATCGGTCAAATTTTTTTTTTCAACGGAAGAAGCAAATTCATTAATCAAGTCATACGGCATCTACAGATAACTCCGAATAAAGAATATGACATACGGCAAGTACAGATTTCCACCAAAAAACAGAGAAACAGAGACACAATACAATAAAAGACTAAGAGACGAAACTAGTGTCTAGCGCCTATGCAAGAGCCAAATGCTCATTTCTTCACACCGTCAACATGGCCGGCTAACGTGGAGCTAGTACCCAGACACCACCGTCTCAGGATGGCAGAGCTCCGAATCAAAGATAACATTAAACCTGTGGAAATCAGTCACCCAGTCTGGAAAAACCAGATCGGAACAATACCATCCGGGAAGACCGACCGGGACAAAAATCGGACCCAACATCCGGACAGAAACCGGCCTCAACATCCGGACAAGAGTCCGGACAAAACAAAAATGAAACATAAAATCAAAACCCTAACTTGTCGAAACACTCAAAACAGCCACCGCAGCACTGCTGCCACAACCACCGCACCAACCACATGAATCACGACAGCCCCTACTGCCGCCATGCCCAGTCCCAACACACCATATCCACTCACAGCATCACCACCAACAAAATCACACCATATCGGTCAATTGAAATCCTCAAATTTGAAGATTTTTTTGTTGTATATACAAAAGTTTAACTCAGTTGGTACAACGTTCTACTAGCTTTATTCGATCCGTAAAGATTGGTACAACGTTCTACTAGCTAGTCGATCCGTAAAGATTCATAGGGTCAGATGATGTCCAATTATCATTCATAGAATCTTTAAAAAAATAACTCTTTCCCTTTGCCATTCACCTTTATTTTTATTTAGGTAATAAACAACTTTGAAAGAAGAACCAGTACATACAATTAAATCTATGAATTAAACGATTAGCAAGCAGGAGTTGGTCACCCTAAATATTGTCCAAAGAATATCTTCTCTTTCATAACCTCCTTTATTATATACACAAAAACTTAGCCCAGTTGGTATCACGTTTTAATTATTAGCTTCTTTTTTTTTAAATCTTGACAAACCTGGACACATATTTGTTAGATTTTAATATTTTAAGCAAATAGTAAGTTAATAAGACGTCGTAACAGTTGATCTCCCAAAAGTAAAAAGACATTGGGCAACCATACGCAAAATGATATTCTCAAGAAATTTTTACATCGAATGCCTTGACCAGAATTATCGGTCAAATTTTTTTTTTGTCAACGGAAGAAGCAAATTCATTAATCAAGCCATACGGCATCTACAGATAACTCCGAATAAAGAATATGACATACGACAAGTATAGATTTCCACCAAAAAACAGAGAAACAGAGACACAATACAATAAAAGACTAAGAGACGAAACTAGTGTCTAGCGCCTATGCAAGAGCCAAATGCTCATTTCTTCACACCGTCAACATGGCCGGCTAACGTGGAGCTAGTACCCAGACACCACCGTCTCAGGATGGCGGAGCTCCGAATCAAAGATAACATTAAACCTATGGAAATCAGTCACCCAGTCTGGAAAAACCAGATCGGAACAATACCACCCGGGAAGACCGACCGGGACAAAAATCGGACCCAACATCCGGACAGAAACCGGCCTCAACATCCGGACAAGAGTCCGGACAAAACAAAAATGAAACACAAAATCAAAACCCTAACTTGTCGAAACACTCAAAACAGCCACCGCAGCACTGCTGCCACAACCACCGCACCAACCACAGGAATCACGACAGCCCCTACTGCCGCCATGCCCAATCCCAACACACCATATCCACTCACAGCATCGCCACCAACAACCCAACAAAATCACACCATATCGGTCAATTGAAATCCTCAAATTTGAAGATTTTTTTGTTGTATATACAAAATTTTAACTCAGTTGGTACAACGTTCTACTAGCTTATTTTCTCGACGAAATTGGACACATATTCGTTAAATTTTACTATTTTAAGCAAATAAGTTAATGCGACGCCATAACAGTTGATCTCCCAAAAAAAAGAAAAATTGAAGTTTTTTTCATGAGCGAAAATTATCGTTGTTAGAGTAGTTAGATTAACTGATTCCTTGGAACGTGAGATCACGTCACTCTGTTTTTCTTTCTCTATGTGTCTTCGTTTGTCATACAATTTTAGTCAACGTAATGTTAACAATTTTTTCAAAGGAATCGTGTTTAAACAACCTAGTAAATTAACTTCGACCAACTAATTAAACTTCTCTGTGCTTGTTTTAATGAAGCAAGGAATCATGTTTAATTATATTTGTAATAAACGTATGAATCGTGTTTATATTTAGGGAAAATTTCAAAATACCCCCCAACCGTTACACCAAAATTCAATTAGACTCCCAACCTTTTAAAAACTTCAATTTTACTCCTAACGTTATCTTCCGTTAATCAAAACTCCCCCTTCGTCCGAATGACTAACGGATTTCGTTAAAAGCTCCATTAAATAGTGTCCCGATCGAATTTCGATGATCCGAGCCGCTCAATGTGTTTGAAATGTGATTTTAAGGGTACTCGCGAGAAATCGGCAAAAAAAATGACCAGGAAGGGCTTCATCTAAACAGTTTTTTATTGAACTATTCAATAAAAAACTGTTCAGATGAAGCCCTTTCCAATCATTTTTTTTGTTGATTTCTCGCAAGTAACCTTGAAATCACATTTTGAACACATTGAGCGGCTTGAATCATCAAAATTCGATTGGGAAATGGGAGGTGCTGATCGATCCGGATTTTGTTCAAGTCCGGACGTCCAGATTTTGCTTCGGTCTGCACCTCCCCTTTTCCGATCGAATTTTGATGATCCAAGCCGCTCAAAGTGATTAGAATGTGATTTTAAGGGTACTCGCGAGAAATCAACAAAAAAAATATTCGGAAAGGGCTTCATCTGAACAGTTTTTTATTGAACTATTCAATAAAAAACTGTTCAGATTTCAAAAAAAAATTGTTCAGATGAAGCCATTCCCGGTCATTTTTTTTGCTGATTTCTTTCAAGTATCCTTAAAATTACGTTTTGAACACATTGAGCGGCTCGGATCATCAAAATTCGATCGGGACAATATTTAACGGAGCTTTTAACGAAATCCGTTAGTTATTTGGACGGAAGGGGGCATTTTGATTAATGGAAGATAACGTTGGGAGTAAAATTGAAATTTTTGAAAGGTTGGGAGTCTAATTGAATTTTGGTGTAAAGGTTGGGGGGTATTTTGAATTTTTCCCTTATATTTATATCACACGTATCAATCATGTTTATATTTATATATCACACGTATTGCTCACTTAATCAGATATGCTTAATTAATTTAGAAAGATAACACCTCACTTTGTCCAATTTAACTTTGGACTAAGACTTAGAGCCTTTGATGTCATGCATGCCTAATGATCGCGCCTACTAAAAGTTAAAAACTTTCAATGTTTCATGCACAAGAACTATGTTCGCTTTGGGTCTCTATATCCAAATTTTTTCTCTGCGCACAGTCCCTGATGAGTCGGTTTCCGACACGCTCGGTTTTGCACACCTACAAGTGAGAATTTAACATTGGTGTGGTGTCTGTAGAAACTTTATGTTTATCTCAAAATCAATTGGCAATGAGTGGAGAGGTCCCAAATGTTATTAAGTGATCACTCATTTCACTCCTAAGCAATGTGGGACTCTATTTTTTTAACATCCCCCCACGTGCAGCCGCGTTTAAGGTCTGTCATGTGCGGCCACTTTTTGGGTCCTATTATCGTGCACTTTTTGGTCCTATTATCGTGCAGCCTTTTTGCTGGTCTGTCATTGTGGGATGTGAATTGTGAATTTTTTTTTAAATGTTATTAAGTGATCACTCACTCATTTCACTCCTAAGCAATGTGGGACTCTATTTTCTTAACATCCCCCCTCACATGCGCGTTTAAGGTCTGTCATGTGTGGCCACTTTTTGGGTTCTATTATCACTCATTTCACTCCTAAGCAATGTGGGACTCTATTTTCTTAACATCCCCCCTCACATGCGCGTTTAAGGTCTGTCATGTGTGGCCACTTTTTGGGTTCTATTATCGTGCAGCCTTTTTGCTGGTCTGTCATTGTGGGATGTGGATTGTGAAATTTTTTTTTTTAAATATGGAGTGAAACGGGCCCCGCTTTGATACAATGTAGAAACTTTATATCCATCTCAAAACTAATTGGCAATGAGTGGAGAGGTCCTAAATATTATTAAGTGATCACTCATTTCACTCCTAAACAATGTGGGACTCTATTTTCTTAACAGTGTCGGCCAACACCCCCTCCAATGCGATTTTGTGTCCTAATTTTGTTTGCCATTTTTGCATGACTTCAATTTGATGCTTAAGTTAGTTTAGGGAAATGCTTCAATATAACACCCACTAGTTTTGAAAAATGTTATGCCTGTTTTTGCTCAATGTTATGTCTCCCTTACGTAAAATGGTAGCATAACTTATTTTGGTGAATGTTACTATGTTTTTTTATGGTTAGAGGTGCATATGGTATGTGATGGACCAATTCGGTAGTCGTCGAAGTTTAACAAATGGCCGTCAAATTCAATCATTTATTTACATTAACCGGACTACAACTAAAGATTTGCATAGTATAGTGACGAAGTCCGAATCGATCCACAGGGAAATAAGTGTGTCAATTGCCAAAATTAATCTCTACTTTAATCCGAGCATAAATGATTTTTGGATTTTTAAATATAAGATGCACAAAGTGAAATAACATAAAATGAAATGGAGGACAAAGATAAGAGATAGAAAAGGCCTTGGACTCTCGATTCCACCCTGGCTTTGTAACATTAGCATTGTACGGAGTATTAGTTTAAGGTCTTGATCCATTCATTCAACTGTGATCATTGGTAGCGACCAGCCCCACTAAAATCACCAAGAGGATAAATATAATTAATCATCGACATAACCTATCTTGAAAAGTACGGACTGTCTCCAACTCTAACTAATAATCTAAGCACAACCTGTCACTAATCGGCTTCGACTATTCACTAGGTAATCTAAGAACGATTTGTCACTAATCGTCTTCGATTCTACACTACACTATGCTACACTACACTAAAATTGTCAAAGCACGACCCGTCTCCTCAAGCATAGACTATATCATTTCTCAATGATATATTCTATGAAAACTATTGTATGGCGTAGTGTTTGAGATCGCAAGAAAACAAACACCCGATCTTAGATACTCAATAAAATCATTTAGCAAAATGAAAGATAAATAGCCATACAATTAATTGAACAAACTGAAATAAACCAGAAATAAAATACAATAAGTAAAGTTACTTGGCCAGAATTTCATCTACATTCCAAGAAAAAATGGAAAAGCATTGTTACAGATTTTGGAACAGAGGCAGAGCCTCTGCTCCTGCCTTGGAGCACAGCTCTTATTTTTTGCCTTCACTTGGCCTTCTGCCGAGTTCCTCCTCTTCTTTGGTATTAGAACCGTGACTGCCTTTCATAGACTTAATTAATTCTATTATTTCAAACTCAATTCTTATCCATTCCATTGCCTTGAAAATATCAGAATTGTCTGTCACAGTAAATTCCGGATGAATAAGTTCAGAAAGCAGCAGTTGGACACCACGAGAAATGTTAAGTGTAAAGAAAATGGGCAAAAAAAAGTTTTTGCCCATTTTCTTTGTCCGTGGCACAGCCCGGACACCACTGATATTTTGAGTATTAAACTCTCAATTTCAACACTTAGCAATTGAATTCCCGGCCCTTCGGGTAGTCAACTTCCCAATTCTTCTTTGACCATTTCAAATGAATTGAATGAACGTACAGGAGGCGGATCAAAAAAAAAAAAACGTACAGGAGCAAGCCATGGGCCCACGCATCGTGAATTGTTTTGCACACCCAATGTTGTGCGATGCTCTTGATTGATTTATAACGGTGTCTGAGCAGGGTCATTTTTGTGCGCTCCACTGGTTAAGTCAAATTTGGATCCAACTGATACACTTCATCTGAAATTACTTGAAATCAAGAAAAACATACCTTATGCGTAATATCATCTAAAACACTTAATAATAAACATAATGATATGATAAATGGAAGGTATTAAGCATACGAGTATAAAAATATTGTGTTCTTATCATTATGCATCTTTATAGGTGTTACGCCTATTGAGGCAAAAATGTTACGCCTCTTTGTGGTGAAATGTTGGGCCTTTCTTTTGTTCAAAATGTCACACCTCTTTGTGGTGAATGTTACGCCTCTTTTTGGTAATCGTTTATGGGCGCATATCATATATACCCTAAAAAAGTATGTGTATTGTGGCTTGACCCGTGAGTTTATCATGTTAGAAATTAGCAGGGAAAAAAAAAGCATGTTTATAGTTATCAATTTGGCAACCGAAATATGGGAAATACAACAAATTATTTTCTTCAAAAAGGGTCGCTACTTTCAGAATAGGAGTACAATAGTACATCATATGCCCAAAGCGAAGTCATGATTGACTAAAATTGATCATATGATTGTCATCATTTTTGTGTGAAGCTAGTCCTACTTGCAAAGCTTTTGGCAAAGCCTTTTAAAATCAAAACCACCACCACCTCTTCGATTAGTTATTTAAATCTTAAATACAAGGTATTTTGCTTCACGCTACAAATTTCCTCGGTAGATGAGACATTGACATATATTAGATTTTGATTTTATAATTGCGATTTGCAATTTTCTTTTTCTTCCTATGTACTATCAAACTAAAAATATACTAACAAATTAAAAGAATTCCAAAGAAGATTAAAGAGGTCATTTTAGATAGAGATAAAATTATTCACGGCGGTTTTTTTTACGGACGGTCGCGATTAGCGCCTTAAACAACTACTATTCACAACGGAGCAGTGAAAAAGATTTTCAGCTTTAGATAACCAGCTACTTTTTCATCAACACCCAATCAATGTGTTCTATGATTGAATGTTAATGGGCGTCAATGGCAGCCAACAAGTTCTTTAATGCCTAGTGGCACTGGCAACCACCTTTGTGAGCTGCTAATAAAATTTCGAAAGTGGCAGGGGTCCATCCCTCTGGTCTCATTGGCTGGTGCATGCCGCATGTTTCATGTGGATGCACCCATCCCACCTACCACCTTTTACAATCATAGCAACAAAGAAAACAAAAAAAAGAGAGACTAAAATTAAATGCCACTTCAATACCAAAAAAGAGCATACAAGCTTGTACAAGGCCTTATGACAATAGGGAGAAATAAAATAAAATACCAAGGAAAAAGAAATAGAGCCAACATGTAGACAGACACTAATGACTAACCTAATCAATTTTCATTACTAATCTTGTTCTTCCACTTCTGTGCCAACTCAGAGAGCGATCTTGTCAAAGACCCGTCAGCGCTTAGAACCCTTTTCGCAGCATCTTTTAGGTCTCTCATTCGGGCTCGAACTTGCTTCCCTTCCTCCCCTTCCATTAGACCCTTCACGACTTTGGCAATCTCAACACGTCCAACTATACCGTTTTCACCAACCTTCGGCCTCAACGCCACTTTTACATCCTCGGTCAATATCACAGCATTCATCTTCTGCTCTGCGTAAAGTGGCCAAACGATTAACGGAACGCCATGAACCACGCTCTCTAACGTCGAGTTCCAACCGCAGTGGGTTAGGAACCCTCCAGTTGAGCGATGGCTAAGGATTTGAGCCTGTGGTGCCCAAGATGGCACCAGTAGGCCATACCCCTTGGTCCTGTCTACAAACCCTTTTGGTAAAAATGCAAAAGGGTCAGTTTTGGTTTGAACAGTGAAGAAAGTGGAATAAGCAGCTGTATCACTTGGACTTCTAACAACCCATATGAATCTTTGTTCACTCATTTCCAACCCCAAGGCAAGCTCATTGAGCTGATCATATGAGAGGGTCCCACCACTCCCAAACGAGATAAACAAAACCGAGCCAGGTGGCTGATTATCCAACCAACTCAAACAACCCGACCCGTCTTCCCTGCTACCCGAATCCATCTGTATGAGTGGCCCGACCGGGTAAACGGGCGGTTTTCCTGGTTTTCCCTCTTGCAAAGCGCCAATTGCCCCACCTTCCAATTCCTTGAAGCTATTGACCATAATACCCTCAGCCAAACCGTACCGTTTTGTGTGATGAATAACCCATTTATAGGCCTCATCCTTTCGGTCCTGAACCGGGTCCAGCAAGTCCTTCCCGTGGATCGGTATGCAACCCGGAATCCGAACCGGGCCGGGTAAATCTCTATACTCGCAAGAAACAGAGGAATCAAGCTCTGGCAAGTAAAGGAATAATGACAAGGCCATGGCCGTGGATGGGAAGAAAATATAGGGAGAGATTTGGAATTCCCTAGCTACGTCAAAAGCATCGGTACCGAATAGATCAACGACGAAGGCGACGACCCGGTGACCCGAAACGAGTGATTTTATCTGGTCGCGGAGGGAAGGGAGGGAGCGGGTCACGGAGAGGGAGATACGGGTCTCGATCCGAACGTCGTCGGGCAAGTCGTCGAAGTTGACCGGAGAAAGGAGAACGTGCGATATGCCGGCGGGGGTGAGAGATTCAAGAAAGGATTTCTGGGCTTTGGGCAACGGGCCGTCGGTTGGGATCAAGAAGGTTGCGGAGAAGTTGTGAGTCAGGACGAGTCGCTTGGCGAACTCGGCGAGTGGGATGAGGTGACCCATGCCGGGTGAGGGAAGTAAGGCTATGTGGGGTTTTTGCTCCATTTTTGTTGGCGCTTCCCACCAAGAAAGATGATGTCTTTTGTGTGTTGAAATGAAAGGTTTGTTGGAGGAGATGAAGTGGTGAGAGAGAGAAAGAGATGCAATGGTGGTTTATATAGGCATTATGGAGCTTTTGATTACACTTTTTTTATTGTTTTGGTTTTTGTTTTGTTGTGGTGATTGAAGGGTGTGTGTATGTATTTATTGTAACTGAAATGGTGGTTTTGTAGATGAAAACAGGGGAGATTTGGGTGGTTCACATTTTATCATCATCATCTTCATGTGGGTGATGTAATAGCATAAGTAAGCCTGATGTCAACTAGTTTCTAGAATAATAACTTCTCTCTCTAGACCAATTCGGGGATCCTGTAGGGCGCATCCGGGCCATCCATCTCGGCAATGGACGGTTCAGATTTTAATTCAAACAATGAACGGTTCGGATCAATAGAAGTTCGGATTAAATCCGAGCCGTCGGTGCCAAAATGGACGACCAGATCGGCCGCCCTACACGCCCGACAGTGTCGACCGCATTGCAGGAATCCCCAATCCCAAAAATAGTAGCAGACCATTCAAAGCCAATTATTTGGTACTCTCGGAACATCACGTGGAAATTACATGTAATAATCTCCTTAAATAGAAGATTGTCATCACATAATATGAGTCACTTTTTATCTCTAATCACCCACAAAAGTAAATGGTAATGTCTATATCATAAAGATCGTTACTGTATAAATGATTAGAAGTACCATATAGACAACCCTTAGTAGTACTCCAGGAGAGCTGAATTGCTTTTTGAATAAAAAAAGAGTGTCAAAATCTTCAACTTCATTTATGTTAAAGCTTTTGCTAGTATTTGTTAGTTTCAAGACTGAATATGTGCTCAATTAATGTCCTTTCAAAAATGGTTAAAATTTGTGTGAATGGAAACACAAAGTAGACATGGTTTATCCTATGTCTTCGTGCACGTGTGAATGAAAAGAGAAAATGTGAAACTACTTTTCAATAAAATCTCAAATTATCAGAATTTGAAATGAAAATTGAAAGAATCCAACCAAAAGATTACGTGACGTAATTAAGGTTTTTAGTCCACACTTAATCACGTTGTTCAAAGTTGAAAGTGGATAGTAGTTAAGTCATAAGAGCATCCGCAATGGTAATAATTGAAATTAATAACTAAAATGTGCCATGTCAGCATTTGATTATTTATTTAGTTCATAATCAAACTTAACAACTTCTATCTCCACATTGATTATTTTTGCATTCCTAACAAAAAAAACCCCCACAATACGCAATGCACATTTGTCCAATCGTAAACGAGTTTCAATCACGCACCCGACCATACCAATGTGGGGTGTTTTTGAGTTATTGAGTTATGATTATTGGTAAAAGTTGTTAAGTTTGGTTATGGAATGAGTGGAATTTGATTATTTGCTAAAAGACTTGTAACTTTGCTTATTACAATGTGGGGTGTTTTTTGAGCATTGTTTTTGAATTTACTTATCCACACGCATTTGCTTATTACAATGGGGATGCTCTAAGTGTTGCATAGATCTGTTTGGTTTCTGTTGAATGAATTGTTCAAAATAATAATCTTTTTAGGAGTGGTTAAGATACTTTTAACAGATGAGCAATAAGTAAAAGTTGTATAAAACAAAATTACGTGAAATCTCATGTTTGAAAATGCTATAAATAGATTTTAAAAATGGCTCCACACGGGCATTTAAGATAGAACAAGTGGACCCAGCAACACCTAAAAAAAGCAAATACCCATAAACACGATATTATAAAATAATTCAAGTAACACAAAATACACTGTCTGTTAGTCATTGTGATGACCCACATATTATATAAGGAACATATGTAATTAGTGGTTTAACATGGCACCGTATTTATAGGCCTCTTATGTAGTTGGTTAAATTAAAATTTTGAGCCCACCTTTTTTGACATATGTATATTCAATACATTTCAAAATGGACTCCTTCTACCTGCCCGCTGATGGAAATAGACCATAGATCTTAATTGCTTTTCATTGGTAAGTCGTTGCCTTTTTTTTCATGTTACTTTGAAAGTAACTGCTTGCTTCAGCATTAGTCATTCGATATTCCCTCTTAATTTCTCCTGAATGGCATCTTCTTCTTGCTTCGGGGCCGATCTCTAGTACCAGAACAAATTTTACATAAACAAATACTAGTAGCTAGAATGGCATATTTTCGCCGCATGGATTGGATAGAGTGCCTTGATCTCGACATTTTTGTGTTACGTAAATAACTAGTTTGATACGATTTAATATACTAAAGCCATACAACTTCGTGGAAAATCTATTTTTCATTCAAACAGAGAAAGTGACGGGTAAGTCATAGGTGATTACAATATAACAGGGATAGATAAGTTTTTTGACCAGCCAGAAAATGTAGATATTATATATAAGAAAACAGTACAATAAATGCGGAAACTATCGGTTCGAAAATACAGAAACAACAAATAAAAATAACAAAACCAAAAAAGAAAAGCCGCCTGGAACCACGACGTTGGAGCCGAACCAGTCGAACACACTCATGAAGAGGGGTTGGAGATGCCGAAGTTGAGAGGTCAGGTATGAACACAGAGCAGACCCTTCTGGATGACCCGCCGCACCGACTTAAACTCGTCCCGCCACAGACTGAAGGTAGAAGCCGCCGCAGACGCCGTCTTCATCACCGATGAATTGGTTCCAAGAAACCAAACCTAGAACCCTAGATCTGGCTTCTGAGTCCAAAAATGATGGGGGGAGTGGGGTCTCAGCTCCCGAATGAGAGAGTCTCAATCACGTCACAACCATGGACGTAGAAAGAAAACAGGAAGAGAGGAGAAGTCTGGAGATGGGAGATTGAGAGGAGAAAAGGAAGGAAGAGAGTTTCTCTCTCTAACTCTGTGGGGGGGGGGGGGGCCTAGAGTTTCTATCCACATTTGTTTCATACATCCAAGTAATCAAGTGGTTCTGGCTTTGAACTTAGGTGTTTGACAAACTGACCCATGACACCCTGCATACTCAAAGACAAAGTAATCACAACTAGTCAAAGACAAAGTAATCACAACTAGTTTAGTATAAGCTCTTTTTTTCTGCCGCGGACTCCAAAAGAGTACATGCAAGAACACCACCCAATAGCCGTTTCGTGAAGGCCACTAGAAGAAGCCCATCACCAGTATTGGCCCATCGAGCTTTTTCCAATTGGGCCGATGGCCTTCTCCAGTTCTTCTCTCTTGATCATCATCGAGGAGGGGAGAGAGAGAGAGAGAGTGAAGGAGATGATATACCGCAAATGGAGTCTGCTAACGGGACCAGCTTCGATTTTGGGATCAATCGTCCTCACGGCCGTCGTCGTCAACTACCTCTTCGTCCAGAACGTATTCTCTCTCTCTCTCTCTAGATTTCTCCATTCGCTTGTAATTTGAAATCCAAATGATTTTCAGTGCGATCGTATTCTTCAATGACAGGATTGAAATTTTATTGAGCCAATCGATGGTGGTGTTGTGACTTCTTAGTAGGGGTGGCAAATTGAACCCAAACCCATTAAGAAACCCAAACCCATCTATTAAAAAATAGACCCAACCCAACCCATTTATTAGCTGGGTCAGAATGGGTCCAACCCATCTAACCCATTTATTAATTGGGATTAATTGGGTTTTAATTGGGTCACCTTAAATGACCCAATAAGTCATGAGTATAACCCAACAAAAAAAACTCCATTTATCAGTCAATAATCTCCTCTCACCTCCTCACCTCGTCGCAGCCGTGCTCGCCATCACCACCTTCTCCTCCTCCAACCGGATCACCGCCACCGAGCACCACCATTTCCACTACCATACACCACTGCCACACCTCCATAGCCGAACACCATCACCATCCGACCAAGCTCCGTCGTCGCTCCAAATAAAATAAGCTTGAAAAAAATCTTTGAAAAATCGTTAAAATTTTCAAAACAAGCTCGGCTCGATCGAATTTTTTTGTTTTTGTTTTCTCACACCTGTACCCAGCCTCCACCCGTCCACCGGCTCAGCCGTAAATAAACACCCGTAATTTCACCGCCATCTCTCAGTCCCTTCCAACCAAACCGCACAGGAGGGAAAAAAAAACATTTGAAGCTTTCAGCGATCTTCCAGAAATGGCTTAGTCTTATCAATGTCATATCCTCTTTACTTAGTCTTATCAATGTTCTTCAATGTTCCGGTGCTGTACGTTTGAAGTTCCGTTGCGATAACAAGAAACCCCAGCCGAACCGTAAACCTTCGAAAAAGCTTGGAATTGGAACCTTAAATCGCTGTGAAAAACTAATTAAATGTTCGGGCCCAGTATATTGGTTGTTGCCCAGTAGGTTAAGACTGATTTTAGCACTCTATAGTGTATAAAATGAACACAAACGAAGAGAGAGAGTGCAAACCGAGTTCCGATCAAAATCTGCATTTTTTAAAAAAATTGCTTGAACGGAAAATCTGATCTGTCCATCTTGTTCGTCTCCTCGAGACGGTTCGGATAATGGTATAATAACCTCCGTACGATGTCGGGTTAGATCACATGCATCGATCAAAGTTTTGAGTGTGTGAGCTTACCACACTCTATAATTTTTCATTTGGCATGAGGTTGGGGATGAGGCGACATCACGGAGGGAGAGAGAGAGAGAGAGATGAACCAGAATCAACAATTTTTTAGTATGTAGTATTTAATTTGGGTTAATGGGCGGGTCGGGTTTGCTTTTTAATAAATGGGTCGGGTCGGGTTGGGTATGGGTAATTAGCCTCATAGTTAATGGGTCTAAATGGGTCAATGACCCATTAAAGACCCAACCCACTTACAACTTGCCCAATTTGGCCCAAACCCGCCCATTTGCCACCCCTACTTCTTAGCATCTTGAATGACCAAATTGCAAATTTTTTTTTTTGCAGCAAAATGGGCTATTTTTTTTTTTTTTTTGGGTAAATCAAAATGGGCTATGTTGATTTAGAGTTTTCTTAAATTGGTTTCAAGGTGATAAAATGAGAATTTAGGATTTCCTTAAATTGGTTTCAAGGTGATAAAGTTAGAATTTCCTTAAATTGGTATCATTTGAAAATAGCTGATAACGTGTGCCTCTTGCCTTCTCTGAGTTGATGACCGATGAAATGCACCTTCTGTGGGTGCCATCAGACCTTATTTGTCCCTTTTCTTTTTCTTTTTTTATAATTTCAGTTCAAGTTTAGTGCTTATCAATTGTTTTTGATGGGTCCTTACAAATTGTATTGCAAACTACATCAGTATCCCTGGAACAATCAACAAAAACAAGAAGATAGAAAAAGTTGTTTAAATGAGCTTAATGCATAGATTCTCCCAATTGTTAATGCTAATCAAAGAGCATGAGTTTATGTATGGCGTGCTGGAAGAGTGGTTGTCTCTATTGAAGCTTGGGTGCTTAGAATTGCTTGTAGCACTGCCATGGAAATGAACTACCCTGAAGTTATCTTTGAGTCAGATTGTCAGGAGCTTATTAAATACATCAATTACAGCAATCACCCTTGTGCTTGGGAAATTTGCTCGGTGGTGGAAGACATTAAAGCTTGGGCTCAGTCAAGAAGATGGTCCTTTGTTTGGTGTAATAGGGAAAAAAATATTGTTGCCCACTGGCTTGCTTCTTCTCGTCTAAGTAGGAGTGTTGTTAGTCTTACAGGTTGTATTCCGCCTGGCTTGTCTCCTTTGCTTGCGAATGATGTAAATCGTCTTTAACTTCCTTAATATAGTGATCTTTTCAAAAAAAGAAAAGAAAAAAGTTTATGAGTCTTTTCCAATTTCCATTGCAACGCTACTTTAATGAAAGAAGTAATGCTGCAGTCTTGAAAAAACTATAGACCTCCTCCCTCTTCAGCTTCCTTTCTACTTCTTTTGAGGCTATAACTGTTTTTTTTGGGTTGCTAAATTTTCTTAAGAGCATTATTATATCCTAGCTAACATTTAGTTCGCCTAATTTGAATTTGCAGGATCCATTCCTCAAAGTGGAGCCAAGCAAGCAAGATATAGCTCCTTCAACCAAGTAGGAAAGAGCGCGAGGAGTGTTTGGCTTGAATGTGATCTAAACTTGTTTCAGGTTTTATTTTAGGTGCGCCATTTGCAAATTTATGTTTTTAATGGCTGCATTGGATACAATTTGCGTATGCGTTGAATAAGAAGATGTTTGGATCCACTTATCAAAAAGGAGAAGATATTTGATCCGTTTCGCAATTCAATTGTGGATCAGAAGTTCCATATTTTTCTTACTGACGTTCGTTGTTGCTTGTTGCTGATTTGTATGCGTGTGCACGCTTTTGAGAGTGTATTGATGTTATGAGTTAACACGGATGGGCCCAATTCTTGTAGTCTCCTTTTTCTGTTTCAATTCATGTTCGTGGAAGATATGGTAACTTCTGTCATCCGTTTGGCAATATCCTCATTGAGATTTTTACACATATTCTATGTTTTGATTCATGAAGAGTCTTTCAGACAAACACAAACTGAACTCAAGATACAAAATGAAAAGTAAAACCCTATGCTGCAGTTCTATGAACTTTGTCACAGGCAGAGCACGAAAGGGAACCTGGTGGGTTACCAGATTTACAGGATCTTCTGCTATGCTTCATATTTTTACACGCTTGTTGAATTGCCCTAATTTTGAGCTTCATGGTTATAATCTGATTCAATCATGAACTCATGATATGTCTTCTATTTTATCATATGTATGTTAGCTTGATAATATCCAACTCCACGGGTCTCTTTCCTCTTCCAATTCCTAATGTGAAGGAAATTCCATTCCGATATCACATGAAACAGCGAAATTACTTCACTTGATTAAGGTCAGTTCTTCACTGGAGAAATGATCAGAAGAAACACACATTCCAGTCATGGATGCACAAAAAATCAGATTCTACCAAGATTAATCAAATCCTTGCGCACTTACACCACGTGTAACATGTAATCTAATACTAGGTGAAATGCAATACTACAAAATAGACATTTTTACAATGATGCTAAAGTAAAGTACTAGTAAACATTTAAAATCTGATATTACATTTCAAAACTCTCACAAAGTGATGATATCTTTATCGTATATCTTCTCCTATGCTTTGTTCTTGCTAGCTCAACTTTAATCCATATTAAAACAGGGCTGCTGATTTTGCCACTCCCTTTTTTGTTAACGGCACTCCTCTGCAAGTGTATTTTTGGTGCAAAAATACACTTGCAGGGGAGTGCCGTTAACAAAAA
The DNA here is from genome assembly GCA_018127125.1 of Rhododendron griersonianum. Lineage (NCBI taxonomy): Eukaryota > Viridiplantae > Streptophyta > Magnoliopsida > Ericales > Ericaceae > Rhododendron > Rhododendron griersonianum. The sequence goes on from CM030794.1 coordinate 871,591, forward strand.
AAGGGAGTGGCAAAATCATTTCCCTAAAATAGTAGCCCTCATTGTTATTCCAGTTGGCAGGGATCCTCTTCCTTTCAGCGCTTCAGATCATTAAGATCACAATAAGCCCATAATTTCAAACCAGGAAATTTGAAGGCAAAAAGATTTTCTTTTCTTATTCTTAATTCTCAACCACTGAACAACATTTGCATTAGCAACTCATTCCAGGAATCTATCGGCCCGGGCAGGCACCAATGCAAACAATCATTCTTAAGTTTTTCGTGTTTACCCTTGGAAAACGGCTGGGATGGCAGATAAACTCCTGGGTGCCCATCAGGTCTCAACAATGAAAGGTGGTTTATGTCCAGTAGTTTCAAAGTCACCCCCTTTCTGGATCCTATTTCCACTGCCTTCTCAAATTCTTCTAACTCAACATCTCGCAACGTTTTGTCCTCGGTGGTTAAATCAGCCTCGCCTTCTTTAAATGGTCCGGTTCTATTGCAGTAGCCCCCACTATACCACTCTCCATTCTCAAAATGATCCGCCGCGGTAGTTCTAAATAATACGTGTGCTTTGTGGTTTGAACTTGTAACAAAGTTAAAAATCAACTGTAGGGCTTTATGGTAGGCATGATCAAATCCTAACTCTGTTAAATTCTTACTTGGGCAGTAATGGCAGCCTTTGATCGTGTTGTTTTCATAGTATGTTGCTGTTCTGGGAAACCATTTCCCACCTGCGATTACCACGTAATCAAAATTTGTGTATTGTTCACTCCATTGTGTATCGAGTTTGTCGAGATGAAGATGAATTTCACCCGTATCTTCAAGAATGGCTGCTTTTAGGAGGAAAGGACTCAAAAAAACTGACAGAGTGAAGTTGTGGGAGGAAAAATGCCATCTTCTGGATCTGTATTCCTCGACATGGTAGACCTCCACGGCTTCTTCTACCTGCAATGAAAATTCAGTAAAATTCCTTCAATTGCATTAGTCATGCAACCAAATCTTCGCTGAATGACGCAGAAGTAAAATTCTCTGAAAAAATGAAACAAACATGAAAGCAGCCAGATTCTGTTGATCCTTCATCCTTGTGTTTTCAAACAATGGACCGACTAAATGCCTTGATCTGGGTATTGTGGAGTCTTCATCCAGGATAGAATTAATATAGTCAGTTGGACCATGTTTCGTTCCCTACGTGAAATTTCAGGTTTTGAACAGAAAAATTACTTTGATGTGTCACTATTTTGAGGTAAAAGGAGGGATGGAAAATTGAAGAATAAGATATAAAATGATTGCTGCAATTGGACTAACTTATGTTTAGACTTTCACTAGATTGGGTATTCTTACAGGCACCAACTTTCAGATCATTTCACCCATAATTGATAATTCTGCATAGTATGATTATCAGTTACGAGAAAAAAACTTTCGCAAACGCCATTCTGGATTGAGAATTGGCTATAAAAGTGGTAAAACTTGCTCCATCAATGTTGTTAGGCTTTTCAATGTATTCTCAAGAAAAAAAAAAATTCACCAAATTTATTTAAAGTGCTATTTTTCCTCCTCTGTTTGACTGTTTCCTTGATATGATCACCACCCAGCATTTTCGAGCAAGACTAATCATGTGGAGGACAGCAACCTCGTAAGAGGTAATGGGCAGAAGACCAATGGAATGAAAATGATACTTCTCAAGGTAGAACTTAGCAGAGGATGGAAAATGATGACTCCGTTTTAAGAAAGAGAAGTTGCACCTAGGACCTTGTTGAACTATCCCAATAAGTGGAAATTCGTAAAGAAGCTAGATAAACCTAGATCAAATTTTACTCTAACGGAGAATTTAACATCGGACGAGGTGGTAAATATCCTTTCACAAGAACTGTGCTGCATCTAAGTAGTTGTACATTCTTGTATTGGATTTGATATAAGTGGCATTAATTGCTTGCAAGTAATCTATACTACAAGCTAAATTATTGTAAACACAGACCAGGCAACAATCAAGTGGGTCATCTCTCACTAATTAAAACATCAGAGAAAGGCAAAGGGACTAAGTCCAAAGTCCAAATAATCCGCAAGGTGTGTGATACAAAATTTTAACTTTTGAGAATGACAACCACTTAAGACAAGGTGATCAGTTTCAATCATCCACTACCAAAGTTGGTGGTGGTATCATGTTCCAAATGACCTGTCAGCAGCTGGCACAGAAAGGAATTCATTTGCCACAAGTTGTTTTGGGGGGGCCAAACGATACGATGTTATTATGTTAGTATTAGTTAGATCACTACGAGGGCCAACCTCCTATTCATAGGAGTCGAGTCCTAGACCTCATGCTGCAAAGAAGCGATACACAACCATTGGGTCAAACCCCAAGGTTTAATCTGCACAAATTCATGAGTCAGTAGCTAGTAACCATGACTTGTCCACCAACCGATACTACTAGAGATCAATTTCTGGCCTATCTAAAGCGACTTGGTGAAAAGCTACACCACGATGTCCACGAAATCCTTCTACCAAGCTGAGAACCAAAAAAGAGTAGTCTTGCCCAAATCCTCAAAACCAGATCCAGTATTTCTTAGGACGGGGTCGATAGCAGTAGCAAAGGTAGTTTACGATGGATGAAGCAATACTGTATATGATTCATCCTATCTCGATCTAGAATGCAGAGCTACAAGGTCTTTCACCATTACCTAGCCTCTCGGGTTGTGAGTGGATTCTTTTGATTTTTGTTCGACTCCTAGGCAGCCAGGGTAGTGGGAGATGTGGGTTATTTGGTAAATGTTTTGAGGGAGAGTTTTCGGGTAATGAGTAGAAAGAGATAGATAGAAATGTGTAATAAGTGGAGAGAAATTTATTGAAAACTATGTTAGTGTGGGAGAAAGTTTATGAGAACCCAATAGAACAAGCCCAGGTTTTTGGTCTAGGTTTTGATTTTGTTTCATATTACTGTATTAGAGATCCATAATGCTAGGTAGTCCGAAAAGTGAACCAGAAAATGTTCCAAAAAGATAAATCAATGGGTCACATTCACTTTGATGTGCTCCAAACTACTGATTTATCTTTTCGGGACATTTTCGGGTATTGGGAATACAGTTGTGGGTTTACTTTTTTGTGCTCCCTCTTGTATTTGGTCTTGAGTTTTCTCACCAACCAAAATTGATAGGAGTACTTTTTTTAAGTGGACTAAGCCTTTTAATGGTATAGTGATAATGTGACATAGTACTATGTGGAATCATATTCAAAGTTGAAGGAACCAATCAACCCAAACAAGATTTTGTCTTCCATACACATTGCAGATTGGAAGTGGAGAAGCGTTTGTAGTAAATGAGGGCATGCGGGAATAAAGAAAAAGAAATGCATAATCACCATATAACTGGCAAAACCAAACAGGGAAAACAAGAAAGAGAATTCAGCAGCTACTCCAAATTTATACAAATCACAAATGCATTTGATCTTGTAGAGTTCTGAAGTTTGGGAGTTTTACCTGTGACAGAGTGCAAAGCAATGACTGCTGATGATTACGTTGAATTGAATCGCCGATGAAAGCAAATGATTTGTTCCTCATCAAATCAAGAAATTTCCGCGGATCAAACTTTGGTAACTCGCAGTCACGGGGCTTCCACCTCCAGTGAACATAATCCGAATCAGGGCGGCCGTTTTTCAGACAATTTTGAGGAGCTTCAATGTGTTTGCAACTCTCACTGGTGTAAAATGGACCAGAGGAATCTGGTACCCAATGTCCAGTAAATATGTCGCATTCTGTTGTGACTAGATTGTTCAAGACAGTATGAATGATTGTTAGTTGATCTGATCACAAATGAAAACTAGACTGTACAAAATATAAGAAAATCAGTTGGTCTGACCAAAAATGCGAACATGTCATTTGGGTATAACATTTCTTGGAGTCAGACCACAAGAAAATAATTTATTTGTGAATTCTCTAGTTCCGGCGTAGATAGCTTGCCTTTGACAGGAACGGGAAAGTGATTAGTTGAGGTGCGCGTAAGCTGGCCTGGACATCTCAACCGTCGAACCAAAAGAATAAATAAATAGAAGAACATATCCCCCTGTGTAGACTACCATGTGAAACTGCCAAACTGGTATTTAGAGCTATAAACTTCACCTATTCTTCAGTACCCAACTGAAATACTACTATATGGTAAGTTCAATGAAACAAGAGTCTCCAGTACCTCTCAGCCTTTCCATCACCAAACATAGAATAAAACGTAAGTTAGATACGTTCTCCCAGACTTTTCATCAAACAGGTTGAAATACTTACGGGTATGGGGCCAGGAAAGGCAAAGAAAGTAATAAAAGGAAAAAAGGAAGAGAAATTAGGGAATCCCAGATTCAGAATAGAAAAGAAAGAAAATCCTTTGTTATTGTCAAGTTCACATTCATGTGAGCTTTCCAACCAGTCAAAACAAGGACTAGTTTGGATTTAACTAACAACGAAGGGAAAAACCCAACTTGTATAATAGGAAATATAACCTGTATTTAATTTGCATTTCGTGTTTGATACATTGCCATATTTCAGAGAGAGTACAAGAAACAACTTCCACTTACCATTCTGAGAAGTTATGTTATCACTTGCCGGAAAACTTTCATCGACCAGTAAATGACCCGGAACCAGCGACGTATCTGGCGGAGGTGGAAATGTCACGTTTTGTACAACAAGAGAAGGGTGAGTAGTTTCTGAAGAAAACTGGATAGGATTATAAACAAAGAGCCGAAAAGCCAGACCCAAAAGGAGAGAAAAAGCAGCAAACTTCACAAGAACATGATTGCGCTTGTGGGCTAGTGATGAAAACGAAAATGGGTTGTTGTTTTTGGAATCAAACGTCATTGGTATCATTTACTTTTGGATTTCTTGTTTTGTGACAGAGACCATGAAAAAAAAGGTCTCTGCAACACTAGAAAGAGGGAATAAGAAGAAGATGACAAAATGGAGATGGAACCACAGTGAGAGCTGTTGTTTTATCGCAAATCGCGTGCATCTAACCCAAGAAATCGTTATTTTGTTTTGTGTATTTTCCTGTCATGAAACTGGGGATTGATGTATGAAAAATTGACCATTAATGCAATTAAAGATGGCGTTGTGAGTTGCATTCAATGAAACCATTAATAGAACTCTCCACTAATAGAACTCTTTTGTAGGGTGTGTTCGGAAAAAGAAATTGGTTTTTCATTTTCCCAATAAATAAATGAACACATCACGGTGCTGTGGACCCCCTGTGTCACCATCCCCGTTCCCTCATTTATTTGGCAATGCACATGTCCATCCTTATTGAGATTTTTAATACCTATGTTTTTGGACACGGGTAATTTTGTCATCGGTTTGGCAACATAGTGTACCATCCTTCTTGAGAATTTCAATACATAGATAGATGTTTTAGTTCAGGAACAGTCTTTGAGACAAACACGAACGCAAACTCAACTCAAGAAGCATTATACCAACTGGCAGGGGAAATTTTATACTACAGTTCTATTATGTTGGTCACTGCTAGAGTTTGCAAGGGAACATGGTGGGTTTGGTTGTTTACGCGATCTTCTGCTACGCTTCATAATGCATGCATGTCAAATTCGTGATTTCCCCATATCTCGATTAGCTGTTTGATACCATTCAACCGACTTTGTTTCCTCTTGCAATCTCTGTTGTGAAGGAAACTCCATTCCAATAGCATATACGACAGCACAGATACTCCAAACTTTGTTCTGATTAAGGTCAGTTAGCTCTTCACTCGAAAAATGAACACTAGGACCATATGATGTAACCCAGTCATGGATGCAACAAAATTCAGATTGTACAAAGAGGGTATTGAATCCTTGCGCTTACACCACGTGTAATTCCGTACTCGGAAATAGACATGCTTACAAGAATGCAGAAGTACAAACTAATCATTGACTCTCCAACAAACAGAAATGAGTACCTGTATACATAGTGCATTGACTTTTGAGCTCCCTGGTTTTGTGGAATTAAAAAACAATCACTTGTATCTTTGTTGTGTATTATCTTCTCCTTTTCTAACTTCTAGCCAGCTCCTAGGGTTCAAACTTGAACCCATACTAAAGAGTTGCTGGGTTGGTGTCTTCAATTGCTACACAATCGTGCCAATTATGCGATCCTTGTTGTTCCAGACGGCAGAGATCCTCTTCCTTTCAGTGTTTTAGTTCATCAAGATCACAATAAGCCCATAATTTTCAAACCCAGAAATTTGAAGGCAAAGAAGAGTTGTTTTTCTTAGTCATAATTCTCAACCACCGAACAACATTTGCATTACCAACTCATTCCAGGATTCTATTGGCCCGGGCAAGCACCAATGCAAACAATCATTCTGAAGTTTTTCGTTTTTACCCTTGGCAAATGGCTGGAACGCCCTGTAAACTCCCGGGTGCCCATCAGGTCTCAACAATGAAAGATGGGTTGTGTCCACTAGTTTCAAAGTCACCCCCTTTCCAGATCCTATTTCCACTGCCTTCTCAAATTCTTCTAACTCAATATTTCGCAACGTTGTGTCCACGAAGTTTAAATCAGCCTCACCTTCTTTAAATGGTCCGGTTCTATTGCAGTAGCCCCCACTAAACCACTCTCCATTCTCAAAATGATCCGGCGTGGTAGTTCTAAACAATACGTGAGCTTTGTGGTTTGAATTTGTAACAAACTTAAAAATCAACTGTAGGGCTTTGCGGTAGGCGTGATCGAATCCTAACTCTGTTAAATTCTTGCCCGGGCAGTAATGGCAGCCTTTGATCATGTTGTTTTCATAGTAGATTGCTGTTTTGAGAAACCATTTTCCGCCAGCAATTATCACATAATCGAAATTTATGTATTGTTCAGTCCATAGTGTATCGAGTTTGTCAAGATGAAGTTGAATGTCAGCTGATGAAACTCCATTTATATCTTCGAAAATTGCTGCTTTTACGAGGAAAGGAGTCCAAATTACTGACAGAGTGAAGTTGTGGGAGGGAAAATGCCATCTTTTGGATTTGTATTCCTTGTCATGGTAGACCTCCACGGCTTCTTCCACCTGCAGTAAAAATTCTACCTTCAATTGCATTACCCATGCAACCAAATCTTTGCTGAATGGCGCAAAAGTATAGTGACATGAAAAATAAAACAAACATGAGAGCCGCCAGATTTCTGTCGATCCTTGTACATCCAAACAATGGGCCAACTCAATGCATGGACCTGGTTATTAATGTGGAGTCTTACATCATTTCACTCTTAATTCTGCATAATATGCTTATCAGTTATGAGTAACAACTTCCGTTAATACCTTTATGGATTGAGAATCGGCTATAAAAGTGGTAAAACTTGCTTCATCAATACTGTTCTGCTTTTCAATGTGTTCCCAAATTTATTTGAAGTGTTGTTTTTCCTCCTCTCTGTTTCTTGCTATGAAGTAGTAATATGTTCACCGCCCCGGCACTTTTTGAGCCAAGTACTGTGACAATTGGGACGACTCATGGAATGATACTTCTCAAGGTAGAACTTAGCAGAAGATGGGCATTGATAGAATCACTCCAATTAACAAACGAGCTGCACCTAGGACGTTGTTGAACTTTCTCACCAAGTGAAAGTTCCTAAAGAAGCTAGAGAACCCTAGACCAAATTATTATTCCAACAGAGAAATTTAGGTAAACATCCTTCACAAGAACAGTGCATGTAAGTAGGTGTACATTCTTGCTTTGTAATGGATTGGAAACCAATTGCTGGCAGCAAGTGTTTAATTGGCATTAATTGCTTACAAGTAATCTATAGTAAAAGCTAATTTATTATAAACACAGACAGGGCAACAACTATGTGGATCATCACTAATTAAAAAAGAGAAATTTATATACATGGTCCTCCTAGTTTTATCTGAGTCTCATTTTCGTCCTCCAAGTATCATTGTATCAATTACAACTCTTTTGACCTTCAAGTTTGGTTTTCGTACCGAATTGGTTCAATTGATAACTTCTGTCAGCCAAATTGGGCAGAAAAAATCAGATTGATGGCAGTTTGGACGTTACAGTTCGTACCAGGTTGGTCCAATTGATAACGTGTGCCCTCAATCTATTTTTTTTTTAATTACCCAAAAAAAAAAAAACTTGTACGAAAACCAAACTTGAAGGTCAAAAGAGTTGCAATTGATACTTGGAGGACGAAAATGAGACTCGGGTGAAACTAAGAGGACCATTTCTATAAATTTCCCATTAAAAAATTAAAGAAAAACAAAGAAGCTAGATCCAAAATCCAAATCATTCACAAGGTGATTTGATACCAAAAATAAAAAAATAACTTTTGAGAGTGACTACTGAACCACTTAAAACAAGGTGATCAACTTCAATCATCCATTATAAAAGTTGGTTGGTGGTATTCACAGCTGGCACGAAAAGGAATTCGATGTGCACAAGTTCACAAGTCAGTAGCAAATACGCTTGCCCACCCATCATGATACTACTAGAGATCCATGGATTCTAGATCAAAACTAGACCACGGATTGTTGAGATAGACGGCTCGGATCGTGCACTACACTCCTATAGTGCACCCCTGGGATCCAAGTCCTACCTGGCCTATCTAGATTGAGAGGATGAAAAGTTACTTTGAAAAACGGATCCATGATTTCCTAAGCATGGAGGAGGTGGAGGTGATCATAAGGTCTTTTACCATTACCCATTCTCTCAGGTTGTGAGAGGATTCTTTCGGTTTCTATTACACTCCTAGGTTGTGGGAGTAGGGGGAGAGATTAAGGTTTTTGGTCTAGGTCTTCATTCTGTTTCCTATTAGAGTTACAGTTGGGACTTGGGGGGGGGGGGGGGTTTGTTGTTTGTGTAAAAATAAAATAAAATTGGACTTAGCCTTTTTTAATAGTTTAGTGATGATGTTAAACCGTACTAAGTGGAATCATATTCAAACTTCAAGGAACCAATCCAGAAAAACAAATTTGTCTGCTTACGCGCACCTCGACTAATCTTGGGGAACCAATCAGGAAAAATAAATTTGTCTTTCACGCACATGGCAAATTGGATGTGGAGAACGTTTTCAGTAAATGCTTGCATGGGTAAATAAAGAAAAGGAAAAGAAAAATCAACAAATGAAACAAACTAGCAAAACCAAGCAGCAAAATGGAGAATTGAGCAGCTAATCAAAATCGATCACTTTGATTCTTTGAATGTATTTGGCCTTGTAGAGATATTAAAATGTTACCTGTGAGAGAGTGCAAAGCAATGACTGCACGTGATTTCGCGAAATTGAATCCCCGATGAAAGCAAACGATTTATTCCTCATCAAACCAAGAAATCTCCGTGGATCAAACTTAGGTAACTCACAATCGTGGGGCTTCCACCTCCAATGAACATAATCTGAATCTGGTCGGCCGTTTTTCATACAATTCTGATGAGCTTCAATGTGCTGGCAACTCTCACTGCTGTAATATGGACCAGAGGAATCTGGTACCCATTCTCCCATAAATATATCGCATTCTGCTGTGACTAGATTGTTCAACAAGAAAACGAAAGAATGTCGGTTGATCTTATTCCAAATGGAAACTAGATTATGCAAAAGATAAAACAAAAAATAATAAAATCCGTCAATCTGACAAAAAAAAAAAAAAATAATAAACGAACTAGATTGTGCACAAGAAATGAAAATCAGTTGATCTGATTACCAATCGATTCAGGGAGAATGAGAAAAATTAAGGGGGTACAAAACCACAGCTTATGCAAAGATGTCACTTGGGCATGATGATAGTATCATTAGAACACTACCAAACAAAGCTCTGTATCGAATGGCCCTCCGAGCTTTGCTCTGGCTTTAATTGGGAGCCCCGCAAGTTGAGGATTGGATTGTTTCCCAGGATTAGTCGATGTGCTTGGACACTTGAGTTAACAAAAAACGACAAAGGAAAATCTATCCCTCTGTGTAGACTACAATTTGAAACCGGTATTCAGAGCTACAGTATAACTTCACATATTCTTCAATCCCCATCAATTGAAACAAGGTTAAATTCAACGAAAACAGAATTCTCCAATACCCCTCAACCTTTCCATCACCCAAAATACAGAGTAAAGCAGAGCTATGATCTGTTCTCCCAGACTCTAAATTTTGTTAATCAAACAGGTTGAAAATTGAAATACTTGCAAGTTACAAGTATGAAGCCAAGAATGGGGGAATAAAGGAAGCAAATCTAGGAAATCCCACTCAATTTCATATTCATTATAGGAAATAGATGAATTTTCCAACCACACCTCAAAACAAGCCCAACTTGTATAAGAGGAATTAAATACAACCCGTATTTGATTTGCATGTTACGTATGATGCGTTGCAATAACAGAGGGAGTGCAAAAAAACAAAATTCGCTCACCATTCTGAGAAGTTAGGCTTTCATTCGCCGGCGAACTTTCATCTACCGGCAAATCACTCGAAACCGGCGACGTATCCGCCGGAGGTGGAAATGTCGCGTTCTGCGCAACAGGAGAAGAAGGGTCGGTAGTCTCTGAAGGAAACTGGATAGGGTAGGAAACGAAGAGGCGAAAAGCCAGACCCAAGAGGAGAGAAAACACAGCAAACTTGACAAAAAGATGATTGCGCTTGTGGGCTAATGATGGAAAAGAAAAAGGGTTGCTGTTTTTGAAATCAAACCTCATTGGTTTCATTTGGCTTTGGATTGTTAATTTGTTGTCACTTAAGACCTTGAAAAAAGGTGTATCGAAAACTAGAAAGACGGAGAAAGAAGCAAACAAAATGGCAATGGAACCAAACTGATAGAGAGCTGTTTTATCGCAAATAGCAACCAACCCAAGAAAATCGTTATTTTGGTTTTGATTATCTTTTTTGTATTGTTGTAGGGACTGGTTCGATTCCTCACAGGATGAGTACCGTAAAGTAAGTGGGAGGCTGTGACTGGCATGGCTGCGCGCTAGCTTTTTGGAGGTTTGGATTATTCAGTCGGATCCATTTAGTGGTCTGACTGTAGGATTGTTCCTCCGTTTAAAAAAAAGAAGAAGAAGCAATTAAGTGCAATAATAGATGGCGTTGTAAGTTGAAGTCTTGTGGGGCGTCCTTGACCTTAACTTCTTTGCAGGTCTGGCTAGCTACATGAAGCCATTAATACATGAGAACCAACAAGGAGGAAAGGAAGGTGGGTTTTTCTTCTTTTTCCACCAAAAATAAACAAATGAACTAGTAACATTTTATTTTTGCATTTATTTTATTTTTGGGTAATACTAAGGTGTCCCAGACCAGTTTACGCGCACCTCGGACTAATCTTTACAGCCGTTTCACACGCATTCTTCTTTTTCCCTGATTCTTTTTTAAAAAAAACTTAAAGCCACTCCGCTAACCTCTTCGAGTAGAGCCAACATTTTATTACCCTTATAACTGTCCTCCTTTATTTTCTCTTTCTCCAACTTCTTGGTTAATTGGGTTTTACTTTTGTTTTACAATTGAGAAAATCAAAACCAACTCAGTTATTGTTCTTTCTGCATCGGTTCTTTTTTTGATCCTCGCATCGGTTCTTTGCGAAATCATTAAATCGTTCGCTTCTTTTTTTTCCAAACAGAGTCTTAGTGTTTTTTGTTTATTTCCATGCATGGTCATTATTCTTGATCACATAGTAAGATTTCTGAATTTATACTAAGTACTCCGATCCCTCCCTCCTAAATAAATGTCCATGTTATTATTCCGGACATTTTAAAAAATCATTTATATCTTCCAAAGTATATTATTTTTATATGTAATATGGATCTTGTTTGATAGATCTCAATTGGTTCAATTAGACAAAATTATGAAAAACGGTATAAATTAAAAGATATAACGAATTTTAAAAAAATTGGGAAAAGTGAAACTGGACATTTATTTAGGGACGGAGGGAGTACCAAATTTAAGACCATGCCAAATTTTATGAACATTCTTTCTTTCTTCTTCTTTTTTGATTCTAACAATCTCCAATTCAAGATGACGAATTGTGAGGGGGGGGAAAACTGTATACTGTACTATTCTCAGACACCCCTATCTAATCTAAATCAACAAATATGGTGCACTCTGTAGTCTGTACTATTCCACTAAAAAAAGCTAAAAGAATACAGTAATATGTCATTCTTTAGTCCTTTGGGCTCTGATATTTTTGGCTAAAATTGAAATGGGGACAATTAAAAGGAAAATGATATTGGTACTCCAAAAATTGATACAGGCATTTCAAAAAATAAAAGAAAGTGGTTTTGAAATTACATTGATTTTAGAATGTTTGTATTAATTTTTGGAGTGTCAATATCATTTCCCCAATTAAAAACATCCATGAATGGAATTGCACATGCCCGGCCAGCTGCCTTATCATATCTCCGATTTGAAGGAGTGGACAGCTTTTGTTTTTCTCATAATAGATAGGAGTATAGTTTTTTTTGATCCGGATAGGAGTATAGTTGGATGGAGCTTTTAAAAGTAAATTTGAATCTTCACATCATGGATGCTCTTGGACCACATTCCCAAGGGCAAACCACATGACTATCTATATCTTGCACAACAACATCCATGACATTATTTCATTTTGTGTTTTTTTAATTATTACTCCAGTGTCCGAACCAACTAACGCGCATCTCGACTAATTCTTGAAAACCAACTATCTCATCCGTGTTTGACAATAGTAATTCATCCAATCGTATATATATATATATATATATATATACGGGGCGATTCCGGGGACATCTAAAAAAACATTTCATAATTTCCGATCAAATTTTAATGATCCGATCCGCTCAATGTGATTAGAACGTGATTTTAAGGGTACTCGCGAGAAATCAGGAAAAAAAATGACCGGGAAGGGCTTGATCCGAACAGTTTTTTTTGAACGGTTCAATTAAAAACTGCTCAAAACAAGCACTTCCCGGTAATTTTTTTTGCCGATTTCTCGCGAGTACCCTTAAAATCACATTCTGCACACATTGAACGGTTTGGATCATCAAAATTTGATCGGGAACTATGAGATTGAGATTTGAAGTATTTTTTAAGATGTTTTTTTAAATGTCCTTGGAACCGTCTCGATATACGTATATATATATATATATATATATATATATATATATATATACAATATATGCTGCACTAGTGTATTTTTGTATGTCTCGCAAGTCTCATGCATGTTCTCTAGACTCTACCTTATTATAAGTATTTTGTTTTGATCGGTCTCTACCTAAACTATAATTTAGTATTATTTTTATGATTGGGTTCCACCATCTTCTTGTATTCTGAAAACCTTCATTATAGATACATAATAAGTCTTTATCCGATTTAAAATGAAAGAGATATGAGCATTTTACAGAAATAATTTAATTTTTAACCAACTAAGAATAAAATGGTCATACCATTTTATGTAAAAATAAATTAGGATCCAAACTACTTGGGTTAGAGAGTAGATTCGATAAGCTTTTTAACGGTTCAAACCATGCACAAATTGGAGTTTGGAAATGTTCGTGAGCCCGCGAAGTTTGACATATTGTCTACTTTTTATGCTCCCCAGACCCAAATCTATGCGCCCCAGGCGCATTTCATTGCGCCCAGGCGCATCCTCTAAAATTTACAAACAGTCAAATTTTGCGGTCTTACCACAGACACTCCTGAACTCCAATTTGGACGTGATTTAAACCGTTGGAAAGCTTGTCTAGATTACTTTCTAACCTAATTAGTTTGGATCTAAAGGTAGACCATCTACACCGGGTCTAAAGAATTTACAAGAAATTATTTTTTGCTACCGACCACAAGAATCGAATTCTGGTGAACCTTTTTTCTATCACTTGTATATCTCTTACAAAACTATAATAAGGAATAAAAGAACCTAGCTTTTTTTAAGTTAAAAAAATGGACCAAAGTAACGAGATTACTTATGATGCACTTCATCTTTGATTCTTTCTTGTTTCCATCCTCTTCAACTACTCATATTTTCCTACTTGTTCCCTTTCTTTTCAAGATTTATAAATATATTCTATATTGTCCTTTTGCTAATTTCATGCTTTATTGCTTTTCGTGTTGGTTAACGCTTACCCCCTTGGAGTTTATTTTTAGATAAACCATCGTCGTCGCTTTTAATTGATTCACAAGACAAGAGATCTGCAAGTTTCAATGCCATCCGGATTCCGGCCATGCAAATTTGCAACAACGGAGGAACGTTGCGAAACCCCCTTCCGTTGTGTGGTTGCCTATATTTGGTTCTGTTACAACATCAAAAAAAAAAAAAGAAAAAGAAATTTAATAACCAAGTGTCCGGCCCAGCTGGGACCATCCACATTCGATTGTGATTAAACAACCCACAATCATAAACTTGTAAATTCAAGATTTTGTAACTTTCTTGTTCTTTTCCTTTGCTACTTGTTCTCTCTCTACCTCCTCTCAACGTATTTTTTATAATTCGAGTGGTTCGAACCAGATTGTGTATACCTTGACAAATCTTACCTTCCACTAGTGGAGGGCTCAACTGAAGCTAGGCAAAGTCCCACATGAACTCAACTCAGAACGAAACGCTCATTAATTTTGATTACGTCAAGAAAGATCTATAGAGAGCGGAACGAAATAATTAATAGATTATGTAAAGGAATGGTTAAAATTCAATTTCTCACTCTCTTTCGAGACTAATTTCACAACTTAGGTGTGATTAATATGTTGAGAGATTGGGTAATTACCATGAGGACATGTTCTTAAAGAGATTTTCCCAACCTTAGGGCCTTTATCAGAATGTCCCCGTCACGCCTAACTCAAGGAAGTCTGTTTACCTTTTCCTTTGGAGAAAGAGGTAGTTGCCAGACTTCTATGCCTGGCAGGTTAGGTTTAAAAGAACGAAGACTCCTTTGAGGTTAGTCCGTCTAGAGCTTTGTCCTGTCTTTAATTGGGACCTCTGTAACTAGACAGTGGGATTGGTACTTCTCCAAGATTAATTGAAGTGCACGTAAGCTAGTCCGGACCTGAATTATGAAAAGAGATGAGTTGGTGTTGCCTTATATATGTCATTGCGAATGGTTTTTGAGTTGTGTCACTATATCGACTAATGAATAAGGCCTTTTTTGGTTCGTGCTCTGTGCTAGTGTGGGCACAACTCGTGGCCCTTCTTGTTTACTGAATTGTATTTGTGGGCATAGGTGGGCTTGTATCAATAGTCCAGCAAGCACTGTGGTGAGGTTCTCCATGAGCCATCTAACAAAATATTTTACCCTACAACATAAATACACTAGTGGAGTTTGCATGAGTGGCAATGGTCGCGGTAGAGGGGTAGCGTTGGTGGTAGCGGTGGTGAAGTGATGGTGGTATAGATATTGAAGTGATGATGGTGGATGGATGGTTGTAGTGGCCTGCTATCTATTCCCTTTGCATAAACTAAAGTTCATTATTATTTTTAGGGTTGGTTTCCACCATCTTCTAGTATTTTGAAAACTCTTATTATCGATATATAATAGGTCTTTATCCGATTTAAAATGAGGGAGATGTGAGCGTTTTATCGAAATGATTTATTTTCCAACCAACTAAGGATAAAATGGTCATATCTTTTTATGTTTAAATAAATTAGGATCCAAACTACTTGGGTTAGAAAGTAGATTTGACAAGCTTTTTAATGGTTCAAATCATGCACAAATCTGAATTCGGGAGTGTTCGGGACAAACCCGCGAATGTTGACATATTGTGTACTTTTATGCGCCTTAGGCGCAATTCTATGCGCCCCTGGAGCAGTTCATTGCGCCCCAGGCGTATCCTCTAAAGTTCACAAAATAGCCAAATTTTGTGATCTTGCCACAAACACCCCGAACTCCCATTTGGACGTGATTTGAACCGTTAAAAAACTTGTCTAAACTAGTTTCTAACTCAAGTAGTTTGGATCCAAAATTATTTATGCATCAAAAAATATGACAGTTTTACCCTCGACAAGTCGAAAACTAAATTACATTGAAAAAATCTCCGCATCACACTAATTTTAAACCAGAACAAAATCAATTTTATATCGATAAAGAGGGTATATGGATCAAAATATTTGCATAGGATGTCTGATTAATGCAAGATATATGGATCAAAATCCATACATACAAATTATACACTACATTTTCGCATAGTAGTTGCGTCCGCGTGAGTATACACATATCTGAGTTGTATTTTTTCTTCGTAAAAACCTCTGGCAGATATTAGATACAGTAAGCAAGAACACCAAAAACTAATGCTTGAATCCACAAATATATGTGTAACCCTCATTTGCGCAAAGATTGGTTATAAATAAAACCAAGAAGTACCCATTTTCAGCTAAATGTAACCCTCATTTGCAAAGCTATTTCCTCCATGAACCTATCCTTTTACATATTCTGTAGAAAACACCACGTTTAACCATCTTGGGCTTTTCTTCTCCCCCTCCATTCACCCTCCTCTTTTTCCACAAAACCTTATCCGGAAATTCGCCGAAACAGCTCACAGTTGATGACCCTTTAGCCATTCCAAGGCCAGAGGCTCCCTGTTTTGATGAGATCAGATTTGAAGAACGAGAACTACTCTGGTTTGTTAAGCCCCTTGATCCACTGAGTGATGGCAATTCCATGATATGTCTATCAATGACATGGCCAAGTGATACCAATTCATATGAATCATATAGAGGGCTTCCACAATCCCATATCTTCGTTGATTCTTCTTCTTCTTCTCCTCCTCCTCCTCCTCCTTTTCCTTCATTGGATTTGGATCCTTCTCTTTTTTTCATCTCAGTTGTGGAGTTTCTTTGGAGTTTAAGGGGGATATGAGATTATTGATCAAGAGATCGAGTTGCCAACTCATAGATGTCAGAAGCATTTTAATGGCCAGCCAATTTTTTCATTACAGGATTGTATTCCTTAATTAGGAGAATTAAGAGATTGAAATTCCCAATTTGCCCCTCACTGAGAGTAGTTGATTATCCATTTTTTTGGACTAAGGTTGTCTTTTGTCTTAAGTAGATGGGTGCCCAATGACCAGTGTTATTGAAAATTGCTTGGCAAAATCAATGTCCTGAGTTGTTGAAGAAATGACAGATAGGCTCATTTAATATTCTATCATAACAACAATACACAAAGCAGGTATGATTAGCTTTGTTTTTGATAATTATCTAAACTGTAATTTGCATAACAAGGAAATACTCTATGAAAAATGTACACCCCTTGGGATTTTGGCCGAGTGGCATGAGACAGCAACCTCCAAGAGGTCACAAAGTCGAATTTCACGAAGGCCAAACATTCCAAACCTTTGGGCCACTTGAGGTTTGCTGGTCGTTAACTTCAAAGTCCCGGGTCGAAATGCGAGCAAGCTGGCTTGGACACCCGGTTATAAAACACACAAGGTAAAATTGTTTAACTTTTTATATAAAACAGGCTCAACAATTGCTGATGTTGCAGTGGCATTTCGTAAAACCAAAACAATCAAAATGCATTTGACATTTTCACATGAAAAAATCCAACTGGGAAAAATTATAAGTTTATTGTTGAGTAGATGATGAATCAGTCATAACAAGGAAAATATCAAATGAATTACACCAAAAGGGAGCACCTAACCCACCCATTTTGTTGGCATAACTAACCACAAAAGAGTCTTAAATTTATGAACTTGCTGTTCATACTTGATTTCTTTGTATCCTCTTTCTTCTTCACCTTCTGGTTGGTTATAGACTTACAACATCTTCAAAAAAAAAAAAAGACTTACAACAACAAAAAAAGATACAGCACAAATAATGTGCATTCATACCACAAAACCTATGGGTGAGTATGGTCCAAGAACCAAACCAATACTTCCGGATTATGAATTTGAAGAACCAAACCAACCCACAAAAAGCATAGAACCAAACCAATCCAAACCATTAAATACAGTTCGGTTTCGGTTTTAAACCACGGTTTGCTTTGAACTAAGGTATCACATTCAAAAAATATTTAAAGTACTTAACATTACGAAGCTAAATTAAAAGAAAACTTATACTTATTAAAACCAATTTTATTCAAATTACCAACACATACTAACATCAACCAACTACTCGAGTAGAATACCAAACAATTGCCTCAAGTCTTAAACTAAGTAAATGTAATACTAGTAAGTCACTAAAATGAACCAACTACTAAACATCTTAAGATACTTTTTGGGAGCTGATAATGCCAAAACCCTTTTTGTTCCTGCCAAAACTCAAGGTATACCTTTTATTGCATGACTTCATTGCCCTCCACTACACCACTTACTTTATGAAAATGCCCCTTGAAATCCGGAGGAGAAAGGTCGAAGACGTAGTAGAGGGGACAACGGGAGTTTTTGAATATCTGTATTGGAGATTAATCTCTCTCTTATTTTGTTCGTATGTAGAGGAGAAAAAACAGGGACTCAAACCAGGAAGAAATTTGGAGAGAATTAACTAGTGTTAATTTTCGGCTAGAAACGTAATTTAATCTGTGATTAATCTTTGTATCATACAATAGTAACTTTTTTCTTTCAGAGATTTTGTTTTGGGTCTTTCATTAGACTCTAGGATTTGGGTAAAATTGGGTACCGGCATGTGGGGTTCACTTTATGGTCTCACACAAATAATCCAAATTATTCATTAATTTAAATATAATTTTTTGAGCGCCCTTTCTAAAAATCAGTTCAATTGGATATGTGTAAGTGGTTGTTCCAATCTTTCAAGATTTATTCAGTATTTAGGATCCCGAATTCTGAATGACCAAATTTGAAAATTCGATCAGCAATTTACACATTTTTGGTACTCTATTTTTTGGGTACCCCTAGCATTTTCGGTTTTTTTTTCTTGTCAGAAACATGGAGGTTTTTGGCTTTACAATTCCACCACAAAAATCATTTAGAAAGGATTTGGTGGGAAAAAACAGGTACCGTTTCAGGCTAGCAATGAGTGGGTGCAAACGTGATGAAATAGAGTGAGGAATTGAAAAGGGATTTCAAGGGGCATTTTTGTGAAGCAAGTGGTGTAATGGAGGGCAATTAAGTCATGCAATAAAAAATACACCATGAGTTTTGGCAGGAACAAAAAGGGTTTTGGTAGGAACAAAAAGGGTTTTGGCATTATCAATTCCCTAGTTTTTAACCAAATGAAAAGGCCAAAGAAAATTCCTAAAAGTATTGAATTGAAATGAGGCAGCAAAATGGCAGTAACGGCAGCATGGTAGCCACCAACTTGCCCATATTTATTTGGTGAATCATAATTAAATTATATATATATATGTAACTATATATACACATATTTATTTGTATGTATGTATGTATGAATTATACGGTTCGAATCGGTTTGGAACCATAACCGTGAACGTAAATCCACAAACCAAACCATATAACGCGGTTTCTAATTTTTTTAAACCATGACCGAACCATACTTCTCAAAAACCAAACCAAACCTTTCGGTTTGGATTGGTTTGGACTGGATTCGCGGTTTAACGGATTTTTTGCTCACCCCTAACAAAAACCCCCTATCACCAAATAAAACAAGTAAATGGAAAAGTGAAGGTAGATGGTAGATGGATCATGGGATTTTCTAGAAACATTGGAAAGCCATGCATCAGTCATTGCAGCGGGCCTTTGGGCTCTAAGGGATGGCCTGAACCTAGCTTGGGATAGTGGAACCAACAACCTAGATGTGGAAAATGGATGTCTTGCATGCTCTTCATTTGCTAAAGGATCGATCCGGGAAATATTCACCACCTGCTATATCACACATGCACAACACTTGCAATGAATTATGAAAACACTAGATACGTATCTACACCATTTCGCACGCCAGTATGCCTTAAACCGTAGTGCTGTCTCATCTTCCAGAATGTATAATTATAAACTGGTGTAGTTTGTGTTATTCTAACCCAAGAGGGAAAAAAAAGCACAACATGTCCTGCGAAAGTTGCACCTTTTATATGCTAGTACATATCATCAACATGAACTGAAACTCAAATCGTACATTATGAGAATTTGTGTGGATAAAGAAACTATCAGTGTTTTTAAGACATTGTATACATTTGAGTTCCTTTATAACATGATAAAAAAGTAAATGACACCAATGTTCAAGCTAAAAAGCAGAGCTGAAGTAGCTCTTGACCACGTTGCCACTGAGGATCTGCAACACGTTGTTATTAGCGGGGCCCACGCAACGTGGCGTCTTGAACTGGCTGACGGCGCCTCCCTGTCCGACAAAGTGATCTAGAATCTTGTGGAAGGTTCCCCTCTTAACAACTCTGAGCTCCAGCGCTCCAATGGTATTAACCTTACGCGAGCTCATATACCCTGCATCCACAAATGATCGGTCCAAACAGTTGCAGCATTCTTTCAAAAGGTCGTCGCCTGCTTCCCCAGTCACTTCCCAGAAAATGACGTAGTGGCCTGGATCTGTTGATACATCGACATGGCTTGTGAAATCAACGACCTCCAGTTTTTCTTCTGCCAACAGTTTGGCTGCAGCTTCAACGGCAAGCTGCAAGTCTTTTTCGGTGTTTTTGTCGATGTTAATGGTGAGAAGAAGGTTCCTCCTGCAAATAAATTGGAGTTCTGGAGTGGAGTTGTGGAATCCCTTTACCTTGACCACATCTCCCAACCTATACCGGTACAAACCTGCAATTTAATTGGACAGTACATAACTTTAGTACTTCAGACCGAATTTGAATCTCCACTAGTAAGATTTTACTAAAATCGCAATAACATGCTAAGAGGAAGATTGTAAACATATGCAGGAGTAACATAAGCAGGAGTAACCTATGCACGTATGCATCGAAAGTGCAAATGGGAAAATTCATATGAAAACTATTAAGTCATAGAATGCTGTTCGTCGATGTAAAAAAGAAAGTGGGGGAACGAGAAAACTTCTCAAACCACATAAATTTAATATGGAAAAGTTAAGCAGCGTTCATTAGTCACATGGTGTAGGCCTGTTATTCTGTTTGCTAGCTTTATCAACTTTTCCTACATGCCACACCAGTAAATTAAGCTAAAAATGCAAATGAAGTGTTTACCTAATGTGATTCTTTCAGAAGTACTTCCCACTGCCCTTGTTCGTATCCTAAGTCACATAAAGCGGGTTCGGGGACATGAGCGAAAGTGCAAGAGCGTCTTTTGAAAACATCCCATACTACTAGTTTTACGAGAGCAATGATTCAGAACAGTAGCCAAACTACTAGTTTTATGAGAGCAAAGATTGAGAGCAGTAGCGTTGGGCGAAGATTGACAGTGGGAGCCTCCTACTGGAGGATTATGTAACCTATCCATACATGTTCTTATTGTGCTGAGACTTGAGATTAAGACTTCCACTTACAGCTTGAAACCATGGAAAACAATTGAATGAGTCTTTTAGCATATGAAAAAACATGCGTGCATAAGTACAGACAAAACCATTGCGCTACTTTGTCAGACTCAGTTGTATCCAAGTAAACTACATTAAGTCCAAAAGGCAGACTATATTATCTTCTCTAGTAGTGGCATCCACATGGAACCTGAAATAAACTATTCTTGGTTTGTCGGCTTCTGTATGGCCTAGAAGGAAAAAATTTCTGCCATACATTGGTGGACAAACAAAAAGAATACCTACCACTATTAACAAGGTTTAACTAGAGAGAGAGAAAAATGCCAACCAATAAGCCATGTAGATCAAGTGGGCATATGAAAATTCTATAATACAAAAAAAATATACTCCTAGATATTTGTGTCTCAAGCAGCCAGTTTGGTCATGTGAACTCGACAACCAACGAATACAAAATATGCTCGTTCATGTTCTCCATATAAACAACCTAGACTATTGAAGAAAACGAGGCAATATGGGGAGAAGAAAAAAAAAGACCTCTGACCTGCCCAAGGTCTTCTTGTATCCAACAACCACATGGCAAGCATCCAAGGGAAACAGGGGAATGTATATATTAACCAATGATAGCTTATTTTACTGGTCCCGATAAAATAACTCTATACCCATGACCATGAATTTGCCATTGCAACTGAAAGGTCCTCCATTAGGGTGTAATATTTTGACATGAGGAAAGTGCAATAAAATTCTGCAGTTCTTTACAGAATGCAAGAAGCAGATCATTTCTATTACCAATAAGAAGACACGCCTTTACTCTAAAGGATTAAGTACCTGCAAAATTGGTGACGATGATCTCGTACTCCTCCCCAACCTTGACCTCAGTCAGACCAACTGCTTTGGGCTCCATGGAAAGGAAGGATCCAACTTCATCTTTCTTCAGAACCTCAGCATTCTCCCTTAGGGGGATAAACTCGAAATACCCGATATTAGGAAGGACAGCATAAGCGGCCGATTCAGGAGGCAATTTCGGGTTCACATTTGCTCCGATCCACCCTTCAGAAGCCCCATAATCTGCGCTCAGTAGTGGTAAATTGCCCGAATAGTGCCTCAGTTTTTTCAAATAAGGTTCCATTGACCCGGTCATGATCCCATAAACATACTTGGCATTAGGAAATAGCTCTGGTATTAAACCGTACCAATTAGTTAGCCCCATGCACTTTTTATAGATCATGTCAGCCAATTCAGGATTTGGCTTCAGCAGTTTTGACATAGCTGTTCGGATAGATGGGACAGTGATTCGGCTTGTGAGAACTCCTTCTCTTATGTCAGTACATAGTTCTTCCCATACTTGTTCAAAGGTTCGGAAGGCATAGATAATGCTGTGTGCAAATGTAGAACCCACGAGCTGGATGTCATCGCAGAAAATGAGCCCACTTAAGAGATGGCAGTATAAGGACTGCTGGAAGTCAGGACCAAATATCACTTCATCAGGGCTACAACATGGGGTTTGCATTGCCTTCATTGTATTCTTGAACTGTAAACTGCGATACACGTTTGTAGTAGCAGTGCCTGCAGCAAGACCACCTTTCGTTTCAAACTGCTTGCTGCTGTAGATGAACTGTAAGGTCTTACCATTTCCAATTGGGAATTCCCTGGAAATAGGTCGTTCCACACATAAGCAGATAATAAAACAAGGTATCAAGGAGAAAAAGCTAGAAAATGTTTAAACACTGATATTATAGATGCAAATCGTCCGGCAAACATAACAAAATATAGATGGCACATTGGCAGAGTAGGGGTGTGTGCGGGTGTGGGAGTTTTGACCAAAGGCTTACACAGATATGTAAAAACACAAGGTCTACAGACTCTACACCAATATTTATATCTGTACATTTGTCTCACAACCAGAATTAGCAATCTTTGAAACATCCACGCTGAGTCGCTGAGGATCAAATTCACTATAAGGGATTAATTGACTGCTTTAAAGAATTCAAATATGAAACTTGTAATTAAGCATTTTTCTATGATGAAGACCTCGAGGTTGGAGATATGCTTAATCATCGTACTCATGAAAGTTCCATAACTTCATTGATACCTCTCAAAAAGGAAAAGAACAACGAAAATAAGGAAAAGTGAAATATGCAATGCAGAATGTCGAGAATCACACGTAATATTACCCACAAACAAATGAAAATACAGTGTGCATTACCTGTTTCTAAAAGCATACGATGTCTTAAAGATCTGCATAGTTGAATCCAACAATTCATCATTGAAAGGGACAAACTTGGGCTTTCCCTGAGTGGTACCAGAACTGCAAGAAACACAGAATTGGTTACTTATCCTTTCAGAGAATTAAGCTAACATGTAGCCTAAATTAAAACTCAAAATACCTTAATGAGATGGTTGTGATGGGTTTTCCAGTAAGAATGGGGGAATTATCACCGTCAGCGATCCTCTGAATGTAAGGGTCCAAATCCTTGTGAGTGACAAGGGGCACACAAGCCTTGAAACTCTCCGGGTCGGTTCTTCCATCAAGACCCCATTTCTCCAAGTACTCCACCCTGCCATTTTCTTCCAATATTTTATGCAGGGTCTCTCTCTGAACCCTATCGGCATCCTTCGTAAGCATCTCAAATTCTTCTATGATTTCCTCAGGGTCAAATTTGTTGTCCATCTTTTCTAACATCCTCATAGACCTTTAGGCTTTAACAGCTGCTACAATTGTCAACTAACTCCATTAAGTTTCAAGAAAAAAAATTGAAAGATGAAACAACATGAATGACTTATGTGAATGAAACAAGTGCAGCCGTTGAAAAGTGAATGAAATTAAGAATAATTCCACGTACACCACAATTTTATATAATTTGATGATACAATACTTAGTTTTGTGGCCGGTTTATGAGGCAATTAAACAACTCTAAAATGAAATCCCACCTAACTAATCAACAGACCAACAAATCACAATAAAGGCAGCAATGGTGCACTGCATGAACACGAGCATACGATTCCAATAGACAATTTCAACAAAATCCAGGCAATCCAGAAACAACATTTGCCAAATATTCTACAAAATTATCAAAATCCCGGCTATCTAGAAACAATTTTTGCAGAATATTCAACAAGATTGTAATCAGAGCAGTAAATTAATTGATCAATCACAAAGAGCACATTATAAAGTCAAGTTTTCAATCAACGCGGCAAAGAAAGATGAAAGTTCTCCTTTAGAAAAATGTTTACCCATTGTTGACAAAAAGTATACTCCCAAATCCAGGGACTGAAAAGCGGTTTTGGAGGGTTGACTGAGGTCAACTAAAGTCTAGAAATTAAAATTTTGCAACCAAAAAGCATCGATTTTGATAAGGACCTCGATTCACCGAACGCGAAATTATCAATATTCCGTCCACAAAGGACAGCAGAATCCCAAAACAGTACTAATTCATTGTATCAGAAGAGAAGTCCAACAAGAATGATAACAAGCTGTTCCAAAAAAGAATGCTAACAAGCGTTAAAAAAATCGAGACATGGAGATGTACTGTGCCCATACGCATACATATACACAAACGTAGACGTAAATGAAAGACAAAAAGCGAAACCACGAGAATCACACCGCGCTTTCACAGTAGAGAGGTTCGAATAAAAACTTTCTATGAAAGTCTCAAATTACGTAAAAAAAATAAGAACAAACTGAGAGAAAACTAGTAATTAAACCGAAAGCTTAGTTAAAAGCTGAATTAAAGCACCAGTCGAAGCACATAAACAGTACGATCTCATTCAATCACATCAATTACGCGACACAAGTACGTCCGTATGCAGAAAAACATATGCAGAGACAGAGGAGAGGAGAGGGGCGGGGGGGGGGGGGGGCATACAATGGAGAAAGCTTTCCGATGGTTGTGGAGGAAGTCAGGCACACCACTGGAGGAGAATGGGACAGCAGAGGAGGTAAACAGTTGGGCAGAGACTTTTAGAGAGAGAGAGAGAGAGAGAGAGAGAGAGAGGCGGGGATTGGTTAGTTTCTTTCTCTTTGGAAGGTTGGGGAGTGATGAAGATTCTTGCGGGGTTGCAATCATTTATATAGACATTTACGAGCTCCGTCCACCAAATGGGCCGTCCTAAATTACTAACTCCTAATATATTTTTTAGAGAAATGATTTTGTCACTTTTTTTTTATTAACATCATTTTTTTACAGGAGAGTGGTGTTAACAAAATATAGAGTAGCAAAATCAACAGCCATTTTTTATGAGGGCTTAAAATTTTTAAAATATTTTTTAATTGACCATTTGTTTGAGTCTAAACTTGCCACACCAAACAAATTATTCAATTAAAAATCAATTGTAGTTAGTTACATTTTTTTTTTATAACTCAGGTGTTCGAGCCAACTCACGCACATCTCGGCTAAACATCGGAGACCAATCACGTCTCCCACTAGCAGGGGTCTCCATTAAAATCAAAACAAAGCTCTGTATGAGATTGATCTCGAAAAAGTTGATAACATCTGCGAGGTTTTAAACCTAAAAACGTTTTGTTACAACGTTACGATAGGACAAACCATGAGTCTCAGGCCTTGACTTAGGCGACCGTGGGGTTGAAAACTAGTTACACCTATAATTGTTCAAATGTGAACTTAATAGGAATTATTTTCTAGTCTATGAAGGAAAAAAAAATACCCTAAGCCTAGCCATGCTACCAAAAATCACAAGTAATGTATGATTCATTCAACGTTTCAGAAGTCAAATACGTACGTATGATCCATTCAATGTTTCAGAAGTCATAACACATCGAAATGGAAAGTTTTATTGAGCATGTAAAATGACAAATTAGTCCAACAAAGTTGTGAATTTGATTTTAACTTTACATTCATAAAAATAAAATTTCAGGTATTTACACACATTTTTCTATGTAAATTGTAAATAAGTTTGATTATTTATGTTCTTATCTATGTAAGCTATAGATATTTATGCCCACCAACACATAATTTCGACTTAATATAATGGCAACTTTTCATCATGTATATGCTTTAGGGTTAAATATCTACTTCCCCCTCAAACTATTCTGATTTTAGTTACTTCCCCCTCCAACTACCAATTGAAGTTACTTCCCCCTCCAACTTCCAAAACGTTAGCCACTACATCCAATCCCCCATTTCCATCCAAGAATTGGACGGAAAACTCAACACCCAACCCCAACTGGTATCATTGAAGGCTATTTATGTCTTTTACCTACCAATATATGTATATGTATTGAAGCAGAAGAAGGCTCTAATGTCATCCTCTCTCTTGGGATGCTCCGCAACAGCCTCTAATGCCATCCTCTCTCTTGGGTTTGCATAAACAGAGTTTTCAACAAGAAGGACAAGGGAAAACAAAATTGCGATCAATGTCTGTGCTTCTTTTTTTTTTTGGGGTAAATATCAATGTATGTGCTTGATTATGGATTCTTTGAAAGATTCAAGAAATGGTTAGGAAAACCTGGGTTCTATTACTTCATTGTCAATTATCTTTCTCCTTCCATAAACCCTTCAATAAATCCGTGATCCAAATACAGCTTAAGGCTACATACGGACCTTTGATTTGGGGAGAGAATAGATGGGCAAGAGAAGGTTAGGGATTCTACTTCATTACGCGGAAAAAAAGAAAAAGAAAAAAAAAGACAAAGAAGTAGAACCCCATATCTTTTATTTCCCTTCACAAGTCCAATATCCACGCATAGCCTAAAAAGAAAATGGAAATATAGGTAGAGGAAGTAAAGATCCAACACGACCAGCTAGAATAGGAAAAATTGACCTTTATAGAGTATCCCATCTATTAAGTTCTTCAGCATGGGGTTCATTTGATTACGAAGATCTAAAGGGTTATCAACAATCTGTGAGTTACAGGGAAAGCAGAAGAAAGGCTATACATACATATACATATATTGGTAGGTAAAAGACATAAATAGCCTTCAATGATACCCGTTGGGGTTAGGTGTTGAGTTTTCCGTCCAATTCTTGGATGGAAATGGGGGATTGGTTGTAGTGGCTTACGTTTTGGAAGTTGGAGGGGGAAGTAACTTCAATCGGTAGTTGGAGGGGGAAGTAACTAAAATCTGAATAGTTTGAGGGGGAAGTAGATATTTAACCCTATGGTTTATTCCCTACAGAAACAACACATAACAAGGCATTGAACTTTAGAATACCAACGTTCCATTTTAAGATATGTTTTTGTTAGACTTGTCCCACATTTCTCGGCTCCTAATCTGTCACTTCCACGTGCATCACATTATTTTTATCCAAAAATCATGCTAAATAGATTAAAATATTTCGAGTTCGATGTGTGAAGTAATTCAACCCTCATTTGGGTTCCCGCGTACTTTGACCCTCGTGATTTGACCCAAACATTCCTTTCGAGAGGCTTATAAAATTTTGACAATCCTTGTGAAAAATTATATATCGTTCTATATATATGATTGAAATATAAATTAAAAGCTTGGAAAAGTTAAACGAGTAACATGACGTGAGGATATTGAATATCCGATATTCATAAGGACGAATTCTCTTACTCATGTAGTTTAATTACCGATGTGAGACCAGTAATTCTTTTGTAGTTTGATTTCCGATCTGGTCGAAATAAATAATTTTGTTCAAATTATAAAGCCGGGGTGGACCTTAATTATAAAAGTAAAATAGGAAGAAGGCCATTGACTTGAATTTCGTTGTACCAGTAAATTGCATCCTTACATTTTCATTGACAGGATCCTATATATCTTTCAGCTTTTGTAAACATTTGGGAATTCAATTTAACAGAATACAATTATCAAAACTGACGATAATTAATGCATCCGATAGGATCGTGCATGCGACGACTCGGATCTCATCTCGGCAACCATCGATTGAGAGCCGTTCATTGCCGAGATGAGATCCGAACCGTCGGATGCACGATCCGATTGCTCGGAGGTACGCAGCATAGTACTGTGCACACCACTACACAGCACCATTCCCAATTCCCAGTATGGGAAGAAAATTTCAACCTTCTGTTGTCTTTAGAGAACTTTTCTTAGCCACTACCATACCCTACTTTTACAATCAATCCAGGCTGCTACCTACTAGCTAGATAAATTGAATATTGATATTGATGATGTCAAGTTCCCATTGACCCCAATTTCAACGGACTGGGGGAGCTATTGTCCCTTCTGTTGTCCCTTGAGCGTGCTGTCCGGCCGAGGGGGTCCCACTTTGATGATCGAAAATATTCACTTTGTAGAACTCGTTGAGTTGAACAAGTATACAAAAAATCAATTTGATCGGATATTATTAAGTGCCTGATCAGAACACATATAACTTGCCAATAATGGGTTCTAGTAGATTTGATCCAGCGTTTCGGATCCATTCTTTTCAAGACAAAAAGGTTTCAATTAGGCATTTAATGATATCCGATCAAGCTGATTTTTTAAAAACTTGTTCAAGTGTTCAACTCGACGAATTCTACGAAGTGAACGTTTTCAATCATTAGAGCGAGGCTAGAGCACGGCCCCCTTGACCGAGACAGCAGGCTGCTGTCCCTTTAAAAGACAGCAGCTCCCCAACTCCAATTTCAACTCCCCAACTTTAGCCTTTATTAGCCCTATATTTCATAAATCCCTAATCTTAGTTTATCTCTATTTTAAAAAAACCGGGTGATTGGACCATCTTACAAGTTCGATTTATTAAGAGATGGAGTACTGATGCAGAATGAAAAGATTATACTACTATTTTAAAAAAAGAATATAAAGTTCCTTATTTTGTTAGAAATCTTGCAATTATAGAAATAAGTGTCTACATTTTTTAGTTTTTCAATTTAGTTTATTTAGTTTCCTTTCAAGAATTATTTGATCAAGAAAGAATACTTCGATTCTAATTTTGTAGTTTTCCTTTTTCTTTATTTCCTAGTTTGTAAGATTTCTCCTACTATAAATTGAGTTGTAAACCCTAAGGCTATTCAGTTTTTGATGATTAATGAAATTATAAAGTGTGTTCTCTTTTATGCCAACTTTTTGGTATTTTGTGTGAATCAACCAATTGTTGTTGTCTTTATTCCTGGGTATTCTCAGACTAAACAGGTTCAAGGAAGAGTTCTCGCGATCTGCCCAAAACTATGTCTCATTTTACGTCAATTAAAAAAATGACAAAGGTGCAAAAGTACAATTGTTTATCTTGTTAATTGGTTCCTAATTTTGGTCCTTATCGAAAATTTCAGACTGTTTCTAACTCATAATTATATAGTTTAATTAAAAGGCCACAGCCCACAGGATTACAAAAGTGGCACCAATTAATACGTACGTTTGCAATCACTCTCGGAATTAGTGGTTTTCCTCGTCAAATCTAAACGCCATTGTGACATCATAGGGAGGAAATCTTCACATAGGCCAAAAAGGGCTCAAATATGCATAAATATATCTCGATATTTTATTTACTTATTGTCGTATTCCCATTTAATAAAATGTTCTTTTAACTGTTTGTCATGCATATTTGATTTTTAATTTAAATGAACAAATGGAAGAAAAATGTGTTTATTCGGATCAGTTTAAACGTATTTTAACTGAAAGTTGGTGGATTAATTTCACTGTTCACTAACTAGGAGCCATTTAAAAGTATGTAGGATAAAGTTTCGTACGAACTGACCCCACAATAGTTTACTTTTACCCAAATATTTTTGAAAATATGCAAGATAAAGTCCAAAACTAACAAACACAAAAATAATCCGAATAATGACAAAATAAGAAAAAAAAAAACTCCAAAAAGCTAAGGAGAACAAGGCCCTCATCTTTCTATATGCCTTTACTAATGCATTTTGCGACATGTGGCTCGACATTTTTATCGGATCACTTTTTTTTATTTATCGGATCACTTTAGTACATACTAAGTTCTCTTTAATACAAGTACTACTTTTACATGACCTGTAATTTAAAATCTAGGCTTGAATTCCAGAATCAATTTGGTGAATGAGTCCTTCAACATGATCACGAGAAAGATTTAGAAAGATATTCATAAATTTTATTTTCGATCACAATATTTTCTCACGATACGATCGAAAACTTTTCAGGGTTCTTTATAGGTTTCTAATATTTTCGATCACAATATATCTCAATGCAGATTGCACTTCTTCGGTCATGGGGCCAACTACTTTGTTTTCCTTTTTCCTTTCCTTTTCCCCAGCTGATATGTGTACTGTACAGATCAGCCAAAAGAGAAAAAAAAACAGTTCCAGAAATTGGAATCTGCTATCTCATTTTAGGATTGAGATAATTAATACATTAATTGAGAAAGCATATTACATGCATGTTTATATATTATTATTACATTGGATTTCAGATATAAGAATATTCTGGCAATAAAAGTTCCATAATTAAATTGGAATAAGCTATCTCATTTTAGGATTGAGATAATTAATACATTAATTGAGAAAGCATATTACATGCATGTTTATATATTATTATTACATTGGATTTCAGATATAAGAATATTCTGGCAATAAAAGTTCCATAATTAAATTGAAATATGCTATCTCATTTTTGGATTGAGATGATACATCGAGAGAGCATATTACATGTTTATATATTACATTGGATTTTAGATAGTATAAGATTCTGGCAATTTCAGAAAAGGCTATGGAGGATGTCTTGGACCTACGGGCAAAGATGATGTTACGGCAATGCTACATACATAAACCAAACCAAACCGAATCTTATGTCTCAATGCTACATACATAAATCCGATCACGGATGACTTTTGTAGCATCGTCCAATGGCATGCACGTGGGACTCACAACATCAGACGGCTGCGAAATCATCCGTGGTCGGTGTCTATGTTTGTAACATTTCCGGTGATATATACTGTTAACTTGCCCTAGTGGCACTGAGTAGTACTGATGAGTGGAAATGTTTGGGGACCAGCCTATGGGTGGTCAATGCCATGCATGGTCTAGGTTGCAAGACAGTACTAGTACTAGTTGTACCACTACTAATTACTAATACGTACAAACAACGCACTACTAGTAGCGTTTCGGGTCCGGGTTGGACGTTTTGCTTTTGAGGTTCCTAGTAGCGTTCTTGTTTCGTGTTTCGGTTTGTTTAGGGTTTTCCGTGTTGGAGGTTGCTTTTTTTTCGTCTTAGGCTATTTGGTTTTGAGGTGCTGGTTTAGGAGGTTCGGCTTGGGTGGTTTTTTTATAGGGTCTTTGCTTTTGGTTGGCGTCTTGTCTTCCTGGTTTTTTCCTCTGGGTCTCGGGTGGCGCTAGTCGTTGTGCCATTGGTCCGTTTAATCTTTGTGCTATACGTACATAGCAGGAGGTATTTTTCCATGTGATGTTTTTTCGGTTGATTTTTTATGTGATGTAAAATGAAATTTGTCATGGTTCTGGGTGGTCATTTTATAACTCTTGATGTGTTTATGGTCCATACCAATAATCAAGTTGATTAAATATCGGTATAACTTATTTATCTGGATCTCTTGTCTTCTAACAACTAACGAGTATTATTCGATCAATCATTTATTAATGTCCAATGAATAGAGGACCCTCTAGTAGACGGTAGAATTGATCCCCAAGAATAAGTTGACATATGTTGGCCCAACCATGCTGAGTAATTTTTTGCCTAAATCATAAACGCATGATCACTTTTTACAAGTTGAAAGCTCAGATTGTCGAATGAGATTATATTATGGATCTCATTTTGTGTCACATAAAGATAACATCAGAAATTTTCAAATGAGAAGATTTTTTTTGGTTCGATGGTCAAGGATGTCCGAGCCAGCTTACACGATACTTGACTAATTTTCTCCTTAATCCGATTATAGATAGGTCATCCACGCGATACTTGACTAATTTTCTCCCTGATCCAATTATAGACAGGTCATCCATGTTGGGACTAGGGGAATCAAAGTTATCAATCTTGTACAGGTAAGCGTACTATTTTTTCTACTGAGACGGTACGTACCAGTACCAGTTTGTATCTCGGTATTGTTTCGGATTTATCACGATATACATTTTTAAATATTCTTAATATACTTATGTATAATTGCAAAACTTTAAACCGAGAAATAAAAAAATTTCTAACATTTTGATACACACCCTAATACTAGTTCTAATAGCAAATTAACTTGATTAATATAAAATAGAATCCAAATTTTGTTCAAATACCTTAACAT
The DNA here is from genome assembly GCA_018127125.1 of Rhododendron griersonianum. Taxonomy (NCBI): domain Eukaryota; kingdom Viridiplantae; phylum Streptophyta; class Magnoliopsida; order Ericales; family Ericaceae; genus Rhododendron; species Rhododendron griersonianum. The sequence continues at coordinate 903,946 of CM030794.1, forward strand.
TTATGCATTTTCATCAAAAGGAAAAAAAAAACTACACTAGTTTTTGTGTACCGTCCGAGATCCCGGTACAGACCGGTCATCCGGTATCGACCGGTATATATAAGCAGGTATTTTGGCCGGTTCAGAACACCAATATATGTGTAGTGTGTACCATTTTATGGCCAATACATAGGCCCGTACCAGCTGCTATAAATGGTTTCGATACGATCGAGATTCACAACGCTAAGGGGAATGCTAGTGCTGTATATGTAGGCCTCACATGCATGCACCAAGGGAATTAATTTACACGGTATGTAATGTATGCATTATAAGAGGACAATTCTTTCTTGAATCATTAGTACCAATATTCATGTTATAGTATAAATGCAATGAATTCCGTGTATCTAAACCACTCCTCCCATGTTCAGTTTTTTGTCAATCACATTAACTTGATGATCAGTACTGGCACTATGGCAGCATATATACTACTGCCAGCACAAAATGCATGTTGGAATTGGGGGATGGTGCTATGCAGTAGTGTGTGCTGCGCACCTTCGAGCCGACGGCTCAGAGGTGCGCAGCATGGTATAGTTGTAGGTATTAAAAGTACATATCTCATATTTTATGAAATTTTATATTTATCAGTAATCTAGCTACCTTTCTTAGGTGCGACTTTTCCCGTAGGTTTCAAAACGTGGAATATGTTCTTGATCCGCCATGAAAGGGATAGTTTGAGCTCTTGTGTCCTTTGGGTGATTAAATAAATGACATCTCGGCCTTGTTCTTCTAAGTTTTTTAGGGGTTTTTTCCCTTGTTTAGTTCTTATTCATTTTTTTTTCTCATCTGTTAGTTTTGCATCAAATTTTTGTGAATATATTATTAATTCGTCTATTCGGGAGAAATCGGAAAACCTATTTTTTTTTACTTTTACCCAAATATTTTTTAAAATATGCAAGATAAATTAAACCCAAAACTAACAAACACAAAAATAATCCGAATAATGACAAAACAAGAAAAAAAAAAAACTCCAAAAAGCTAAGGAGAACAAAGCCCTCATCTTTCTATATGCCTTAACTAATGCATTTTGCGACATGTGGGTGTGGCACGACATTTTTATCGGATCACTTTAGTACATATTAAGTTCTCTTTAATACAACTACTTGTACCACTACTAATTAATACGTACAAACAACGCACTACTGGTAGCGTTTCGGGTTCGGGTTGGGAGTTTTGCTTTTGAGGTTCCTAGTAGCGTTCTTGTTTCGTGTTTCGGTTTGTTTTGGGTTTTCCGTGTTGGAGGTTGCTTTAATTTTTTTGTCTCAGGCTATTTGGTTTTGAGGTGCTGGTTTAGGAGGTTCGGCTTGGGTGGTTTTTTTGTACGGTCTTTGCTTTTGGTTGGCGTCTTCCCTTCCTGGTTTTTTCCTATGGGTCTCGGGTGGCGCTAGTCGTTGTGCCCTTGATCCGTTTAATCTTTGTATCTTTTTTTCAAAGATTATGGTCATTTTAAAAGTCTTGATGTGTTTATGGTCCATACCAATAATCACGTTGATTAAATATCGGTATAACTTATTCATCTGAATCTCTTGTCTTCTAACAACTAACGAGTATTATTCGATCAATCATTTATTAATTTCCAATGAAGAGAGGACCCTCTAGTAGACGGTAGAATTGATCCCCAAGAATAAGTTGACATACATGCGTTGGCCCAACCAAGCTGAGTAATTTTTTGCCTAAATCATAAGCGCATGATCAGTACTTTTTACAAGTTGAAAGCTCAGATTGTCGAATGAGATTATTATGGATCTCATTTTGTGTCCCATAAAGATAACATCAGATCTTTTCAAATGAGAAGATTTTTTTTGGTTCGGCGGTCAAGGATGTCCGGCCAACTTACGTGATACTTGACTAATCTTCTCCCTGATCCGATTATAGATAGGTCATCCATGTTGAGACTAGGGGAATCAAAGTTATCAATCTCGTACCGGTAAGCGTACTATTTTTTTGTACTGAGACGGCACGTACCGATACTAGTTTGTATTTCGGTATTAATTGTGTCGGATTTATAGCGATATAGTACATTTTTAAATATTCTTAATATACTTATGTATAATTGCAAAACTTTAAATCGAGAAATAAAATAATTTATACCATTTTAATACACACCTTAATACTAGTTGTAATAACAAATTAACTTGATTAATATAAAATAGAATCCAAATTTTGTTCAAATACCTTAACATTTATGCATTTTTATCAAAGGAAAAAAAAATACACTAGTTTTTGTGCACCGTCCGAGATCCCGGTACAGACCGATCATCCGGTATCGACCGCTATATATAAGCAGATATTTTGACCGGTACAAAACACCAATATATGTGTGTAATGTGTACCATTTTATGGTCAGTACATGGGCCCGTACCGGCTGAGGGGAAAGATAGTGCTGTATGTAGGGCTCACATGCATGCACCAAGGGAAGGTAAACAGTGTGTATACATTATAAGGACAATTCTTTCTTGAATCATTGGGGGTTTTGGAAAACATTAGTACCAAAACATGTTATTATACTGTAGTATAAATGCAATGAATTGCGTGTATCTGAACCACTCATCTCAATGTTCAGCTTTTTGTCGATCTATCAGTACTGGCACTCTGGCAGCATATATACTACTACTGCCGGCACAAAATGCATGTCAAGTTATTATCCAAATTAATGTCAATGTTTCCTTGATCTTCTTTAATTTTTGTTGATAACCAGATATCCGAGCAAACACTTGTGCGCGTGCACCTTGACTAGTTATAGGACCCTGAAATTATAACCACCAGGCAACTCTCCAGTGGCCTCAAAATTTGGAATTAATGTTTAACCTCTGTGAAATTCAAATATGCAACCTAGACAAACATTGATCTCTTGATTATTGAGGCTCTTTAATTTGGAAAGGAAAAATATCCAACATTTGCAAACTCCCACAAGTCAATGATTTGGAAGGTGAAAATTTAATGCCTTGTAATTCACCAACTTTATCTTGAATATTTCAAAAAATATTTGGGTAAAAGGCCTAATTTATTATTCTTTCGATTCTTCTTGACGAATCAATATTTCACAAATATTAGGCACAAAAATAATAAACGTGAGAAAAATTTGAATAAGGACAAAATAAAAAAAATTCAAAAATCTTAGCAGAACTTAGTAGTACAATATTGCTTTACCAGAACATTTAGAGATGATTGGGATTTTGAAAATAGCTAAAAAGTAAAAAGATACATACCATATAGATTCCCCCATCGACATTTTCTTTTTAAAACCATCAATTTCTATTATATAAATGCATTTAACATAATAACGGAGTGTCAAACACAATTAATTTTAGATTCAAACTTTTTGTCATACTGTGATAGAACACTATGGCGATCCATGTTTTAAGGGTTGTACGTAGTGCAGTCCTTTGGTCTTGTTGCTTGTTCTTTATTTGTATTTACGTTTTGCTTTCATTGACCGATGTGTGAATGATATTATTCTGACTTTTTGCCATAGTGTGATAGAACACCATGGCGAATGGCGATCCATGTTTAGTTTCATTGACCGATGTGTGAACCCTATTATTCAAATGGTATTATTCAGACTTTCGGTCATAATTTGATAGAACACTATAGTGATCCATGTTTTGAGGGTTGTACATAGTTCAGGTCCTTTGGTCTTGGTGCTTATTCTTTATTTAAAGTTACATTTTGCTTTCGTTGATCGATGTGTGAATGGGACTTATTCAAATGGCCTTCATCTTAATTTGCTTGTGTATTAATATCCTATAATACGCTCATTCCAAACTTTGTATAGTTTTTGATTGGTCATCAATTCTCCTACGTACGCGTTTTGACCATATATAAGTATGACTTGATGAATCATTAGATGAAGCAACAAAACATAAAATGTAGAGAATATAGATTATTAGATAAAGACCAAAATTAAGCATAGTTTGTGCTCGACCGACAAATTGATTTGAGTATATAGTATGGATGTGGGACAAAATCAATGAAATGACATTTTGTTAACTAACTACAGTAATTAAGATATGATCAGTACAAAAAGAAAAGTGGCTGACCCTTGGGTCGGGTGCCACCAAAACGTGCAATTCATGCTACTAGTAATACTCTTGCGCCCTCTTCCAACTCTACAACATTGGAATGCATGCACCTTGGTTAGGCCTTTTCATGAGACTTTTCTTCATTAGAACTGTTTAATTTAAAGAGGTCGTTGAGCACTTAATTCATTGATTATAAAACAAGGGATGATAACATAAAATTTCAAAATAATACCTGACCTTTCACACAAATAACACATAGGCACCTGACCTTTTAAAATTATCAAAAAAACACCTGACCTATTTAAAAACCCATCAATTTCCCACCCGCCGTTAACTTTCCATCCAAAACTAACGGAAATGTTGAAAATGGGACAACATTCATTTGTCTTAATGTTTTTTACACCTACCATTATTTGTCTTCACTTTGCACAATTACTTTTCTTTCCCTGTCGTCACTTTTCACACCTACTCATGATTATTCTATGTTTTTTGTTTTTTCCTTTTCCTTCGTTTAATACAGAGTAATCTTGTTTGGCTGCATAGTTATGGATATTTAATTACTAAATTAAGCTTGATTTCTTATTTTGGGTGGATTTGAATTGAAAAGTTAAGTAATTTTGGTGACTTATTGATTCGTTTTGACGCAAAACTAATAAATGCAATTTTTTTTGAATAAAGACAAAAAATAAGTCATGGGTAGGTTATTTTTTGTAGGGATAGTCAATTAATAACTTACTACCTCCGTCCCAAAATGTTTGTCTGGTCCGCAAAATGAGAACGTAAAAATAATTCAAGTTTTGCAAGAAAAATTTAAATTTTTTTCAACAATTTACTAGATCTTGACGAGTTCATTTAATTTATGAAAAAAATTTAGAATTTTTCTTAAAAGAAATGCATTATTTTTTTGTCCTCGTTTTGCGGACCGGACAAATATTTTGGGACGGGGGAGTATTTATTTTTAGTCGATGAGGGTATAAAGGCAGATAGAGTTAACAAAGATGATGTTATGTGGGACCATTCTTCTTATTCGTGCCAAAATGCACATTTTCAACATTCCCGTTTGTTTTGGATGGGAAGTTAACGGCGGGTGGGAAATTGATGGGTTTTTGAATAGGTCAGGTGTTTTTTTGATAATTTCAAAAGGTCAGGTGCCTATGTGTGATTTGTGTGAAAGGTCAGGTGTTATTTTGAAATTTTCCCTTATCCAAATTAAACACCGGCCAATTCTAACAACTCCCCTCTTTCCTTCTCCCCCGATCCTAAATCTAGGAGTTTTCCTCGATCTCTTTCCTCCATTACCCCCCATCCTCCTCTCCTCCACAGCCTCCGCTCTGGGTTGGGCTAGATCTAGGGATGAGATAATGCAAGGGTGGATTGATCTTCTCTGGCGAATAAGTTGCCCAATCCTACGAGGCGAGTTCCGGCGACATTGACGGTACCCGGATCGAGTTTATTCCTTGTGAAGTATTTCCTCCCCTTTGCAGGGAGTTTTCTTCCCCTTTCGAATGTTATCCGATGGTGAGATTGACGTGTTATTTCTCTGTGTGAGTTTAGTTTTATCAGGTGTTGATAATTGTGCGATTTATTACTTGACTTGTAAGGGTTTTGAAGGATGGGATAAGGGGGGGTGCAAATCTGGGATTTGAACCTTGTGCACATACTACAATTAACCCCACGTTTTGCTAAAAAACAGAAATGTGCAGTCCATTATCCATGTTTTTATTTAGGTTTCTTAAAAAGAGTCATACTCAAACTCAAGTAGTAAAAATATTTGGGTGCCCTAAAACTTGGGATTTTGGGATGCCCAAGGCCCTGCCTTGGGGGTGGGCCAACCCTGTTTGTGTACAACACTTGTACACCACTTTGTGTGGGACCATTTCGAGATCCCACACAAACAATTTGAACAATTCAATTTGTTCAGGAATTTTTTGAAGGGTCCCTGTAAAAATTAGTTCAGCCAGATATCAGTAAGTTCTTAATCTATAGGTTCTTTTCCGGTCTCTAATCGTACCGACTAAAAAAATAACGTATGGATCAAGCACTTACCGATATCCGGCTGAATTGATTTTTTACAGGGGCCCTTCAAAAAATATTCTGAACGAATTGAAAGGCTCAAAATATTTGTGTGTGACCTTAAAATGGGTTCCACACAAGGTGGTGTATAAGTATTGTACCCATAGCAATTTCGATTTTAGGCCCTTGTCTCCAAATTTCCATAAAATTTAATGGAAATTTTTTCTATTCTAGCCCCATTTGATGATTTGATCCCACCAATGGCCGTATTGCCTCTTTAATTTAGTGGATACCCACCACTCCCCCAATTGTATCTTTCTGAAAGTTCAAACCTTGCAATTTTTGCCTAAGTGCAACATTTTATTCCAAATGGATTCCTCCTATCACTTCACTATTTGAAAGGAACCCTTCAATAGTATCCTTTCCAACCACTTCAATATTCTAAAGGAACCCCTTTTTTTTCATTTTGAAATGGGAAAAGGAACCCTTCAAAAATATCCCTTCTATAGTTAAGTAGAAGTTGGAAACATTGAAGATTTCCTTCTAGGTTTTTTTATTTTTTATTTTTTATCACTTTGCTTCTTTCTTTTTAATATATTCATTACCCTGGTAAATTAATGTAAAAGCATACAAATAGTGTTCTTAGGGAATTGAAAATCTTGTAGTGTGGGGGTTCCACACAGGGGTAGTGCAGCATCTCGACCATCCGTTTGGCATTAAATGGTGTAGTGCACCCCCCGCATTACAAAATTCCCGTATCTTGTTTCGGCTTTCACAAATTTTCAAGAAAAAAATTTGCCGAAAGGATATATATATATATATAAACTGCATTTTGAAGCTAGGAAAATCATCATAACCTCTCTCATCTAGATTAGATCAGGTTCATTTGTCTCTATTGCAAATATAGCCCCTACTACAAATTACTAGAAAAATGCACGAATGTATAAAAGCATAACATATGGTTGAAGATGCCTCGACAAAAGGCACTGGCCTGTCTGGCCATGCCTTTAAATTACAAAAATCTTAATAAGGGGCCCATTATCCATCACCAGTCTGGGAAAAAAGGAAATCAGCCTACTAGTAGTGGATACGCAGCAAGACTACGCCCACCGTAATATTCACCGCTCAATATTTAACTGTCCATCTTGGCAATCAATAGTTCGAAATTTATAAAAATTCTGAAAGAGTTCTTTAAAATTCGATCCTTTCAAAACATTTTTGGACGGTGAGATTGAGAGCAGAGGGGGAAGCGGCAAATGTTGAGCGGTGGGTGTAGACTTTTCAGAGGACACCCGACACGTGGTGCAACCAGATGCAGAACTCCATGTTGGGCCCACGTCGGTTGCCTCTTCTTTTTCTTTTTTCCTTTGAACCAAATGCTATCTCATGCTTGGATTTGAAAGTACTGAGGAGTGTGCTAGTTTAGTGCTATCCCTCTCATCATCAGCCCACACAAAAAGAAAAGCAGTCCACTTTGGAGGAGTTTGGATGCCAAATGCCCTCCCCACTTCCCACACTTCCGAGTACCTGTAGAGTTTGTTGGAAATTTACTATTTTAATATTAAATTTATGTACATTTTTTGGTGCTAGACTTTTACAAGTCGCGTGTATATCTACGTGGGAGGCTCTTATCTTAGCGTTTATTTGGATATCCACTTGAAAGATCAAATCTAATCTTGAGATCACATCATTTAATTGGGTGTTTGGATATCTAGGCAAATCTAGAAGAATCAAGGAGAATCTCTAGAAAATCTAGCAAATCTAGAAAGAATCGGGAGCATATCTATCCTATGGGATTTAGTCATTAATGAAAAGATATAGTTTGGATTATTTCTTGCCTATATATAGCCTGCATAAGTGGTTTTGTAAGTATATAGTAATACTAATAAGACTTCTCCAAAACACTTACCATACTCAATTCTCCCTTCCATCTTTGTTCTTTAAAAAACTAGTCGGTGAGTTTTTAATATGTACGTGAGAGTCTTGGGCAAAGTGTAAGGGTGTTCTTTTGTGGAGCTTTGGGTTCTCCTATTTGTGCAGAGTAGGTCCGAACCATACGATAAATTATCGGGCTGTTTATATCCAGAGAATTTCTACTGCACCGATTTGTTACCATAAAAGGCTTGAATCTCCTTAAAGAGAGCGAGACTTCCGCGTAAACTTTTGTAATATCGCCAACAGAGTTTAATCATGCACTCAAGAGGCTTATAACTGCATTTTAAACTCTCTTTTTTAAGATCTTAAGTGAACTTTTAAGTGGTGGTCGGCCTGTCCTAATCTCAAATTTTCCACCAAGACTCCTGACCCTCTTTTTTAACATCTTAAGTGAACTTTAAAGTGGTGGTCGGCATGTCCTAATCTCAAATTTTTCACCAAGACTCCTGACCCTAGACACTTTATTATAAATGCGAAATGACTTAAGCTGTTGAAAGTTTGTTGATATTACACGTTGTATAGACGGACCCATATCCATAATGGATTTTAGTGCTACAAAAAGTAGCATCATCAACTTGTCCTGATCTCAAATTTTAAATTTTGGCTATGACTGACTCTATACACTGAATACGTTACAAAATGACTTGTAAACGCTCTACTCTATATATATTGATCTTATAAACGTATGCAGACCCATACTCGTAACGGATTAAGTATTAACGTAGCTTTGTTCCATTCATTATGCACTCTTTACTAAAAAAGAAAAAGGAAGAGAAATTAAGCTTTCCTCTCTCAACTACAAACAAAAGGAAAAAAAGGATCACCCATCCATGGGTTGTCAACATGGTAAAGGCGAACCTGCGCTTGGGTTACCAAAAAAAAAGGAAAAAAGGATCTACTATCTTTACTTCTCACTTTCTTTTCCTCCATTTTAGTATTTCCTTTCTTTTTCTCCTGCCAAAATAAATATATATATATATTAGCATTAGTGTGAAATGAGGGAAAATGAGCCAGCCGTTTTTTTTTGTCAATCGATAGAAGAGATCATTTTACATCAGATATGAAGTACGTAGTACAAATTCGGGACACTACATCAAGCCCATTAAAGGGTAGAAACAAAGAAAGAAATGAAAAGCCCTCCAAGGGAAGAACACCCACACGCAGGTGGGAAAACTCGATCTCCTGAGCTACTAGTGAGATACAAGAGTCCTGACCAACTGAGCTAGTCCCAGTTGGTTAGCCAGCCGTTATTTAACAATTCCCAAATTTTGAAACTTTACACTTGCTTGGAGGAATGGGTGGTCCGAATTCTTAGAAATGGATTGTTGGGTCATTGAATAGGACCACCGGCCCAAAAAACTCACGTGACACACGTGGTTCCAAAATCTTGAGTAAAATTAACAACTGCCGACTAGAAAGGATTTGGTGGTCCTACTAATTATTATCATCCTTAATTAGATGGTGTGTGTGCTTAATTTGCTCATGGATGAAACTTTGGGACTCTTTACTAATCTACCCCTTCTCTTTTAATCAAGTTGGGAGTGTTCCACAACTTCGAAGATGAGTTTTATGTTTGTTTCTTTGCGCAATTTTGGTAATTTTCTAACAGATGAGTTTTATATTTGTTTCTTTGCACAATTTTGGTGGTTTTATATTTGTTTCTGTGCTCAATTTTGGTAATTTTCTAGAAGTTTAATTATCGAGAACTTGTAGATGATGTTGGTTTTCTTATTTTGAGTGATCGATTATTTCCCCTCGTTTTTCACGATTGCATTTTAATTTAGCATTCCAACACAATTTTTTTTTTTAATATCCAGAGAGGTTTTTTAAAATACATCATCACTTCATTAGGGCTATATACAGGTACGATGTTACTACTGTATAATCTTGGGTTTGATGGGACCATGGCCTCGTAATCTCCAAAAGGGATCCTTTCAATCTTGAAAAATAATGTCGTAATCTCCAAAAGGAATCCTTTGAATCTTGAAAAATAATACGTGCCAAAATTTCCGTTGAAACTTGAAACCCGCTCATGATATAAGAGGATGAGCCCTAAATCTGTGGAGCCACACGAACAATTTTATCGTACGATTGCGCATCGTTTTGCCGCCTAACTTTCGACATAAGCAGCATAGCTTGTTTTAATTTTGTTAATTCTATCACATCCGTCTTTCAAAAACAAACTGTTATCACCACGGCTTCTCTTACTGGAAAAATAAAAACAGAAACGCAACGAAACAGTAAAGGAATACGAAACATACTTAGCCAATTTCAGGCGTCCGAAAATTGGCAATGGATGGAATAATCGAGGCGAGTAAAGCTCTGTCCTTAAAGCAAATTCGCCCTCCACTACGGTGCTGATGGAATCCGCGGACGTCTGCTTCGCAGGACTACCCGATTTTCACCTACCGGAAGCAGCACTGCAATCTGGTTGATAGGCGAACCGAAACAGTATCGAACTCTCAGAATGGATGCGTGAAAATGCAGAATGTTTGCAAGTTATTTTTTCCGTAATGAATGAAGTCGAAACGGGTCTGATATATAGGCATCAAGACACCCGTTTGGAAAAGACAGGCGTGACTGTTCGGAACAGAACGGTACCGGTTGGTCGGAACCTATTCGCCGAACAGTTGCAAGGAAAGAACGGCTCTGACCCAGCCCAGTTCGAACGGAAAGGCTGCAAAAAGATAATAACGCATTGGGCCAAGCCCAATCTTTTTGATCAGCCCGGCCCGGCCCGGCGCGCGCGTCTTTTGATTGGCCCGGCCCTGTTCGGCGCGCGTGTGTTTTATAAGAGCAAAGCATACATTATCTATGCTCTCTCCCCTTACAAAACTTCTATGACCCAAAGGGCCAACCCTTTGAGTTTCACTTGGGTTACTTATTCCCAATGATCTTTCCTCCTCCCACCAATGTGGGACTAGCCATTTTCCACTCCTCCAAACACCATGTGAGGGGCAACTTTCCATGGCAATTTCTCATTCACCATGACTTGATTTTCTCCACTTATGTGTTCAATCTTAATCTCCTAACCAAGACGAACACAACGGTATGTGGGTCGGTCCACGTGGATGCGTGGGACCCATTCAATAATTAACTCAAAGTTGAGCAAAACCAAATTTTTTCCAACAATCCCCCACATGAATGAAATTGGCAGGATAATCAATGCAATGCAAATGCAAAATTCCTGAGAGTTACAATAGGAAATCTTCTGCATAGGGCTAGGTAGCTTCTGGCTTTGAACCTATCCTTGTGAATAACTATCGGACTTACTAGCTAACCAGTGAACATGATGTCTTGAACTGTTCAGCCATTTGTGCAAGCCGAGACAATAGTCAACACCCAGAATCTTTCCAAACACAGTTTGGTTCTTACGGTTGTGCCCATTATGGCCCTGGAACACGCCTGGTCTTCATGAATGTTTGTAGAGAATTCTGCCCGAGACATTCTCATAGAAGTGGCCCCTTCTACATTCACATAGGTGATTCTTAATACGAGTATTCTGCTATACCCGACTCGGATACCCCACATGGATGTCCAAGGTTTAAGAACCATTAAAGGCATTTGCCTAACCTTAATATCTGCAGGCATCACTGTTTCACCATAGAAATGAGTTGGAGAGATATCTCCTTAGTGATACTCCTAAGTCTCATACAACTCGGTTGTCCCGTTGAACCTAGATCTTAGGGATCTCCAGTCAGCTAGGTTGGGTTGCCGTCATAGAGAACTTTTAATTTGTAGGCTCTAATCTCATTTTGTAACGACCCGGATTTTCGACCCAATATTATTTTTTTTTTTAATAATAGCGTTAATATTATTAGATCTTAATTATTATTATTATTCTTATATATATATATCCTTTTCCTTAATAGATAAATACAAAAAATATAATTATCTTATTTATCTCTTTTATTAGTTGCATACATGATTAGAATTCCTTCCATCTCTCCATCTCCTATTCCTACTCGATCTCTACCACTCCCCTAACCATATTTTCGTCCATATTAAACCCGCGAATTTGAAACCTTTTCAAATACGAATTATTCACTCTCATCGAAAATTCTCTTATAAATAACCCTTAAGCTCGACCCTAGGGTTCACCACGAAATTCCTCATACCCTACCAGTCCAGAAAAGAGAGAGAATTTGAAGAAAATCGAACTCCAATCCATGGAGTTTTAGAGAGAGAAAGAAAGAGAGAGAAAAGTGGGTTTCGTGTCTACGATCAACCGAAACTCAAATTGATCGTTCCAATCACTTCCCTCAACCCCAAGCATCTCCAAACGTCATCCAATTCGAGCCCAAGGTTCCCCGATCGAAGAAACCGAAGTCTTCTTCTCCAAACGTTCAAGATTCGTTTTAAATCAATCCGACCCGATTCGAGGTATTATAATCTATCCCGAACACTCCTCTAAGTATATTTAATGTTTTTAAGCATAACCCAATAGCCCCCGTAGCCCCATGCATCGAAAACCGTGAGAAAAACCAAAAAAAATGAAAACTGGACAGAACCTTGCGGCCGCAACCTGCGGACCGCAAGAACCAGCCGCGAGTTCGCGGCGACGTGCTCCACCGCAAGGTCAACCCGGTCCAACCTTGCGGTTTGTTCTGTTTTGTTCCGAATCCGTTTTTCGACATCCCGAACTCGATTTTCGACGCCCGATCTATTTTTCCTAGACTCCTAACACCTCAAAGATCATAACTTGTTAATATCATATTTTTTTTAATTTTAATATCTATTTAATTAATTTGTTTTGTTTATTTTCAATCAAAAGTTTCAAACGAAAAATCCTTGCGACCTTATAAACCAATTTATAAATTCCCAAAATATTTTTTTTAGATTCTTTACATCCTAAAGATGATATGTTGTTAATCTCGACATATTTTATTTATTAAATAATTTATTATCTATCTATTCTACTTTTGACAACTTTATAAATCATTTTTATTTTAAAAATAATTCCGTAACCCTCCGGAACCACTTGTTGACACTTGAACAGGTTACGTAGGACCCTAGGACTCCTTTTAGAACCATGCTACCTACTCTAGTGTTATTAACTACTTATTGTATTTATTATGATCATCAATCAATTTATTTTCCTAATTAAAAAGCCTAGATTATATTATTTTTATTAAAACTTTCATTTAATAAAAGTTCCTGACTTTATTAATGACTTGTTGATCATACAAAACTAAGGGCAACGGCCCATTCATAAAAGGTTATGTGATTCAATGCATATTGTTTATTTCAATTATTATTCTGTTTGCTTAATTATTATTTCCAACGGTTGAATGATCTGTTAGATTGGACCCTAGAGACATGGGGTGGTATGCGAACTAGAAATCGCCTAGACGATGATAAGTAATGGATGAATTGGAAAAAGTTTTTGTTTTTAGATTGCCTGCAGGCGTGATTTTGAGATTGCGATGATATTGTGATGAGATTGAAACTGGCGGGTGTCCAGTGATGAATTGATAGACTGGCGTGTGTCCAGTGATGAATTGATAGACTGGCGTGTGTCCAGTGATGAATTGATAGCCTGGCGTGTGTCCAGTGATGAATTGATAGTCTGGCGTGTGTCCAGTGATGATTGTGAAATGGTTGTGATGCGGTATATAAGATAGGCGAACCCTAGTTGTAGTTATTGTAACTTAGGTTATCTACGACAGCAAAGGGAAGTGATCTCATGGGACTGAGCATGGCTAGCGGTTGGGAAGGAAAGATCTCGTGGGTGAGATCTTCGATTACACGATAGGATAATGGATAGTAATAAATCAACTCATATGAAATATCTCTGTTTTACTTACTCGCACAATATCAATTGCTATGTTGGCTTTCACATAGAAAGGTATCATGTTTATTGATTATGGATTCATGAATGTTGTATTTGTTGGATCAGTCTTAGATTCGCTCGGTGGTTTCAATGAGAAATTATGTAGACGTTGTTATGGTTAATGGATAATGAAAATAGATGAAAGGTTGCGGGCTTAGCAGGACCTCAGGGGTAGCCTGACAGGACCTCGTGTTAATCGGGGGCAGCCTAGCAGGACCTTGAGGGTAGCCTGAAAGACCCGGTGTAGCTAGGGTGGCCAAGCAGGACCTCTGGGGTAGCCTGGCAGGACCTCAAGTATTGGGGGTAGCCTAGCAGGACCTGGAGGGCAGCCTGATGGACCTAGAATTGTGAGGGTGGCCAAGCAGGACCTCTAGGGTAGCCTGGCAGGACCTCAAGTATTGGGGGTAGCCTAGCAGGACCTGGAGGGCAGCCTGATGGACCTAGAATTGTGAGGGTGGCCAAGCAGGACCTCAGGTATTGAGGGTAGCCTAGCAGGACCTTGAGGGCAGCCTGATGGACCTAGAATTGTGAGGGTGGCCAAGCAGGACCTCAGGGGTAGCCTGACAGGACCTCAGGTATTGAGGGTAGCCTAGCAGGACCTTGGGGGCAGCCTGATGGACCTGGAATTGTGAGGATAGTCTACTAGTACCGTGTGATATTGAAGGTAGCAGGACGTTTAAAATATGTTCAAAGAAATATTGAGTTCGTAAGGTGATGGATACTATGGTGCAGGGATGATTATGAAATGTGAGATTCAAAGGCTTGCTAATGGATTTACTTATTTAATGCTTGTCGTTCTATTATTTTCATATGAATTGTGATAAATCTGCTTAGCTGTAAAGTAAGAAGGGTGGTTGGGTTGGATTATTCTACTGGGTGATTTATCACTCACGGATACGTCTGTATCCTGGTAAATCGATTGCTTCGGCGATCAATTTGCCAGAGGGCGCAGGATTCAATGGAGGGGATTCAACAATGGTGCAGTTCGACACGGGAAGAATAATCAAGAGCGGAGATCGAGCATGCTTGGGATTCGTATCAAGCCTAGAGTCAGCTCTGAAGTAAATGTATTTTTGGATCAGAAAATTATCTTGAGATTGTAATAGACCTTTATTTTGGAAAATTATATTTATTTAGCAAAATTTTCTTAAGAAATTATTTTATTTTGCTTCCGAAAAGTCGGGGCTTTACACATTTCCCTCGGTGAGCATTTGTTCTCTAGTCAAAACTCATGTTTAACGGATCCGTAAATAATTCTTTTTGACGTTTCAATCTCAAGTAAGAACAAGTGTTTAACGGCGAGTTGTCTACAACATAAATATTGAGACAAGCCGTATTAGAAGGTCCTAAATGCCTTTCAACTACTAATGGCCATCACGTTTCAACTCTTGGCATATAATTGGACCATATGGAGCATCCTCTAAGAATGGCTTGTGGCCACTCCGCGTACTAGCTTTTGCCTAACGCAATGGGTTGATCAGACTCCATTATAGACCTTGCTATGCACGTAGAGAATTTTCAAAATTAATGTTGCACTCCTGTTATAATATTGAATCCGCCTTTCAAAAAATTGGATATACATATCACAATACTTTATCACAATACTTCATCCTTCAAGTATTTTAGGACATCTCTAATATTGAATCCACCTTTCAAAAAATTGGATATACATATCACAATACTTTATCACAATACTTCATCCTTCAAGTATTTTAGGACATCTCTAATAGTGCAACATATATTTTAATTTTGTGGAAATTATAAATATTGCTCCCCCCCACAATTCTGAAATTAAATCAGAATTCATCAAATAATTTTCCAAGTTCATGACATGACTCAAATAATGTCTAAACTTACTCAGTAAGAAACAACCCCCACATTGAGTAACTCACCCAATATAATGAACGAGTAACTCTTTACTCAAATTTAAAAGCTTTTTACGCTATTTGCAACATGCATACATCTCTTGGTTTAAATAAAAAAAATCAAGCATTCATGCTTCCGAAAATAATGGTCGAAACACGCTTGGTCAAACCAAGTATATGGGCAATAGAATGGTCTTATTTCAACCAAAAACAAATAAAACTCGTTAATTAAAGATACCACCGTAGGTCCATATGGGCTGTTGCCAATCTTTATCAACGGGTAAATATTAGCGCCAAATTCTTGCACAATTTCAAAATTCCATGAAGGACATTAATTTATCTTTACTCGAAACATGTGCAATCAGCAAACTGGAAATGAGATTTTCTCCAATCTCAGTGCACTTCAGTTAACTCACCATGATTTACTAAAGTATATACTCGATTCAATTTAACAGAATCATAGTCCAGGCCAGTCATTACAAAAAAAAAAAAAATTTAACAAATGGGTTACAACTACCTCTTAGTTGAACAAACTTTAAGATGCAGTTTTGTGCTACTTTCAACTTTGTGCAAAGAGTTCTTTGCCATTCCAAACTCCATACATCTTTCATATTTATGATCAGAATCTATGTAGAATTTAGGTAGACAATTTAAATAATCACATTGTGCAAAAGCCCACAAGACCGTACCATCCCACAAATCAGAAACCTCAAGGATATAAATAAAAGATGTGTTTATTTCACAAATAAACCCGGAGATGCCGGAACCTAAGTCAGTACACCAATGTGGAACAACACATTACATATCTAGCCTCTACCTACATACACCTCACTCGTAGTCAGGCCGACAGGTTCAATATTTCTTCAACCCCATCTGAGAGAGCCTCCAACTCCATCTCAGTCATATTAGCCTGTGCTGGTTCCTTGTTCTGATTACCTCGCCTGCTTTGGCAATCAGCAGCCTTATGTCCTTGCTTGTCACACACAAAACATTTTCCAGCAAACCTAGGCTTTCCATCATACTTGGCCCTTTTAGCCACACCACCTCGGTCCACACCACCACGCGGACCGAGGTCAATACCTTTGCCCTTCCTTTTGTTGTACTGCTTCCCCTTATATCCCTTTCCACCTTGTTCAATCATGTTGGCCTTTGCTGTCACGACCTGGATTTTCAGCATAAATGAATAAAGCTCTCTCGACTAAAATCCATCGCATATGATAATAAATACCCCAAATAGTTCCCATCTGTAGAACATTACAAATAAATCCCTGTTTCAAAGAGTAAACAAATTTGGCACTCCGGCCCCAAATAGATTACAATTGTTTGTACGGACAAATCATAAAGTTACAACCTCATCTTTATCAAAAGAAAGTCTATTACAAAGATGACAATGTAACTAAATCAGAGTTAGCTCCCAAAAATCCTTTTCACGTCCAGACACTCAAGTCATGCAAATCACTGTCCAGCATTGAATCCTGAAAAGAAAGATTGGGTTGAGCTATGCGAGCCCAGTAGGAAAATCTTTACTAAACTTATGTGCAAGTAACATGCTAAGTGCAAAAGGAAACGAATGAGAAGACAAGGTCCAATCAAGCATGACAATGATCAATGTATTCCCTCTAACCATCCCGACAAGACTCGACAACATCAACCTCCACTAACTGCATTTCCACCCCTCGCGTTACAGTATGACATCCCAAGAGTCACCGTGTTACCACCCCTTGCGTTACGGCGAATCCCAACACTTCGGACCATCGTGGTACCACCCCTTGCGTTACGAGGTCCACTAGAGTCTCCGTATTTCCACCCCTTGCGTTACGAGACTCCCTACACCAAACCCGACTCAACAACTTCCTATCTAACCAACACGTAAACTAAGTCTCTCTCATAATCACACTCATGCATGCAACATCTCACATCGTGTCGACTACACCACCGAGATACCACAAATACTCGCAAACAATCAATCAGTCGATAAGTCTCATTATAACAAGGTTTACTCGAATGAACTTAGAGAGAAATCCTACTAACGAGAGGTCAATTGAATAAGGATTCACAAATCAATCATTGGAAGTCAATTGAAAAGCTTGTGATAGTGCATGAGGTGTTACAAGGGTGTTAGAAGTGTCCGGGGTTCAAAGCAATCGAAGTAGAAGCAACGAAGGCAAAACTGCCCATAATGAACTGGTATCGATACGGCCAAAATGGCTGTATCGATACAGGATGCTTATCAGCAAAGCCCACTCTGTGTTAATCGGGTATCGATACGGCAAGAATCCCGTATCGATACGGAGAGGTTTCGAGCAGATTTTTCTGCAGATATCAGAATTTCAAGCTCAACAACAACAACAACATCACCAAGCACGGATTTCACACATTATCAAGCTACCAACACATAAATGTAGCAAGGAAATCCCTACCTCGGTCCAAGGAACGAAACCCAACACTTCGAACGAGCTCGAGCTCCCAACTTTCAAAATTTGCCGCGATCTCTTTCTCGAACCTCACCCAAAGCGATACGAGCCCGGGGTTGCGTAGAGGAGGTGAAATGATGGTGGGTTCTTGAGAGCTTGGAGGAGTTTTGGTGAGTTTTTGTGAGAGAGGAGAGGAGAGAGAGAGAATCGGTGGAGGGAGAGAGAGGAGCCGAGAGTTTTGGTTTTGGGAAAATGATTCCCTACACTCCAATCACTCCTATTTATACCTCTAAAACTTCAAATCACACATTAACCCCTTAACCTTCCGTTCTCTCACTTAAGCCCCCAATTCAAATATTCACAAATAAAACCGTATTTTCTCAATTAGACTTTTAATCGATATCTCAAACATTAAAATTATTCGGGTCTCTACATTTGCCACATACGGAATCAGATCCTTCTTATCCATATTCAGAGTATCCTCCTCCATTCTCAAACGTACAATCAGATCCTCCATGTTCATGTCCTTACGCTTGTGCTTGAGTTGCTTCTTGTACGCCTTCCATGAAGGCGGCAATTTCCAAATGACGGCTCCCACTTGGAAAGACTCACTCAACACCATTCCTTCAGTATGAATCTCATGAAGGAGAACCTGGAGTTCCTGAACTTGCCTCATCACAGATTTCGAATCAACCATCTTAAAGTCCAGGAACCTGCCAACAACAAATTTTTTCAGTCCGGCATCTTCTGATATGTACTTTTTCTCCAAGGTAAGCCAGAGTTCCTTGGCAGATTTCACCGAACAGTACACGTTGTAAAGCGCGTTGTCCAGTCCACTGAGAATGTAGTTTCTGCACAGATAGTCAAAGTTCTTCCAATCATCATAAGCTATACGGACTTGAGTGTCCGTCTCATTTTCAGCCACAGTAGGAGGATCCTCTGTCAGAAACCTAGCCAAACGGAGAGTCGTCAGGTAGAAAAGCATTTTCTGCTGCCACCTACGAAACTCTGTCCCATTGAACTTTTCTGGCTTCTCGGAATGATTCACCGGCAACAGTGCTGCCACCGGAGCAGCAGCAGCGGTGGAAGAGGAAGCAATGGAAGCCACTGAAGACCCATCTCCAGTTTTGTGAACATCACCAATCTTAGGGATTTCGGTAGTCATTTCTGTTAACATAAACAGAAGATCGACTCAAAATCAGTTTACTGAAATACTCTCAAAATATTTCAATTAACCGAATGCCGAAAGAAACAGAATATATCTCAGACTGAGAGAACAAAATTAATTTTTGCAAAACCGGTATTGACAATTTTATAAAGAGCATATACACGAACCAATAAACATGTACAGTAGGTGAGCAAATGAATTTATGCCTTGGACTTGAAAAAACCAACTATTAAACCCACTGATTTCAAAACCGAGAACTTAGTGCCAAATACGATATCAACATTAATTGATCAGTATCCTCCTCTAATCAAACTGTATACAAATTGACTATTAGTTCTATACACCAAATTCAATAAACTTGTTTCCAACAAATAACCGTGAATAATAAAGTCGAAATCACACCAGATTATCAACTTGCACAACTATTGAAGCACGGACAAATCAGTAGTGAACAAACCAAAGTATAATAGTCTTCAGGAGTCTAAGAAATAAACTAGAGAAGGGATCTGTGACGTATTAATCTACCGAAGTAGGAAAACAATAAATAAACCCACTGATCCAAATGGTTAACAGAATCAATACCGATTAAACTAATTAAGTCCAACAAATGACACACACTAATAAGAAATCAACAACCAGATATCAAAACCAATACAGTAGGCGTTCAAAACTATTTAACCAAAAAACCTGATATCTAATCGTAATCCCATACTGATATCAAATCCACTATCAATATTCCAAATTGAACAATCTGGAACTAACGTTTTAACAAATGAATTCACTTTTAAAACCTTACTGATCGAATCAACTAGTAAACACTTATTCCGAGCGATTACGAAACAGATTTACAAACCCACTTTACTGTTTCCAATCTTATAAAATTACGAAACCAAAAATAGTAGAACCGCAATTTCCAGAATTAACCAATTTAATCAAAGTCAGTAGGTATACAAAAAATTTCTTCTCAAAAAGAAAAAAATTGTTTTTCCTACAATCTGAGATGAAAAACCAAATTACGGAAGATATAGCAAAAAGGAATTCGCCTTAGACTAAGTTGCTAGCAAGTCTAAGAAACCCACTGTTTTCCAAAATCGAGATACACAACCGATTAAAAAAAAAAACCAATTGCACAATATCCACTGATCACACAACTTTGAAACTGAAAGCAATGTGACTACACAGATTAAACAATTGATTTCAGTTTTCTAATCTTACAGATTTATCGAACGACGACACAACTTCGAAACCAAAGATCGATCAGTAAGGTATTAGCCAAAAAAAATTCCAGCAATAACACGATTAGAAAACCGAAATAAAGTTTTCCAGTAGATTAAACCCGTATTCCATAAAACTAAGAACACGCGAAATTTTGCTTTAAGATTGTTATCACCACGGCTTCTCTTACTGGAAAAATAAAAACAGAAACGCAACGAAACGAAACAGTAAAGGAATACGAAACATACTTAGCCAATTTCAGGCGTCCGAAAATTGGCAATGGATGGAATAATCGAGGCGAGTAAAACTCTGTCCTTAAAGCAAATTCGCCCTCCACTACGGTGCTGATGGAATCCGCGGACGTCTGCTTCGCAGGACTACCTGATTTTCACCAACCGGAAGCAGCACTGCAATCTGGTTGATAGGCGAACCGAAACAGTATCGAACTCTCAGAATGGATGCGTGAAAATGCAGAATGTTTTCAAGTTATAGGCATCAAGACACCCGTTTGGAAAAGACAGGCGTGACTGTTCGGAGCCTGTTCGCCGAACAGTTGCAAGGAAAGAACGGCTCTGACCCAGCCCAGTTCGAACGGAAAGGCTGCAAAAAGATAATAACGCATTGGGCCAAGCCCAATCTTTTTTATCAGCCCGGCCCGGCCCGGCGCGCGCGTCTTTTGATTGGCCCGGCCCGGTTTGGCGCGCGTGTGTTTTATAAGAGCAAAGCATACATTATCTATGCTCTCTCCCCTTACAAAACTTCTATGACCCAAATGGCCAACCCTTTGAGCTTCACTTGGGTTACTTATTCCCAATGATCTTTCCTCCTCCCACCAATGTGGGACTAGCCATTTTCCATTCCTCAAACACCATGTGAGGGGCAACTTTCCATGGCAATTTCTCATTCACCATGACTTGATTTTCTCCACGTATGTGTTCAATCTTAATCTCCTAACCAAGACGAACACAACGGTATGTGGGTCGGTCCACGTGGATGCGTGGGACCCATTCAATAATTAACTCAAAGTTGAGCAAAACCAAATTTTTTCCAACACAAACAATCAAAGGTGGACAAAAACAACTGGCTTTCAAGAAGAGTAGTTGGTTTTTGCAACAAATGTGCTGCAAAACTAACAAGGGAAAAAGGAGCTCAAGGAGTTCAATGAAATGAGAATGTAGGGCTGAGGAGAAATTTTTCGGTGTTGGGTGAGTATATCCCACGTGGTATCCGTTTAGTACATCCGGGTTGTCCAATACACTTTTGGACGGCTTAGATTGAAACTCTCTCTCCTCTCACCTAGGGGTGAGCATGGACCGGATTGGTTCGGCTTTATAGTAAACCAAGAACCAAACCACTATGTACGGATTATAAATTTAGAGAACCAAACCAACTCACAAAAGTTATAGAACCAAACCAATTCAAACCATTAGACTACGGTTCGGTTTCGGTTTCGAACCACGGTTTACTTGAAACTAATATATCATCTTTGTAAAATATTTTAAGTACTCAAAATTGCGGAGATAAACTAAGAATTGGTTTCCATTTATAGAAATATAGGACAATTTAGGAATTAATTGAGTCGTGGAATTACTACTCACTGAATGGAGCATTACGTTATACCATGTGCTTTTGGTGTACCAAAATTATACTAAATGAGTTGTGATATACAAAAGTTTATGCCAAATAATTTTTGTAGTAAATGAATATTGAATAGAACGGTGGATTGTATAGATTATTAATTCAGGAAATTAATTGACTATAACTCCCATGTATACTAGGTATGTCTAAATTAAATGAGTTATTTATATACACTGTTCGGATCAGTTTGGAACCAACACCATTAACGTAAATCCACAGACCAAACCATTTAACGCGGTTTCTAATTTTTTTGAACCAAACCAAACCACACTACAAAAAAACCAAACAAAATCATTTGGTTTGGATTGGATTCGCGGTTTAACGAATTTTTTACTCACGCCTACTCTCACCCCAACACTTTCTCTCTCTTTTTTCTCTCTCGATCCATCCAAAAACGCAATAAATAGCTCGGATGCGCCGAGCGGACACCACGTGGTACCACCCGGCATTGAGAATTTTTTCAGGGCTGAGACATCACAATCTCTATGGGGATGAGAACCATATAAATTCCAACGTTCCTCGAAGTATTGGTGTACGTTCCTATTCAACGTGCGTTTTTGTTTTATTTTGCCAATGTGGGCTTACGAATCCAGTATGTCATTTTGTCCTGATCAGCAATTTTCAGTCGGATAGATGATCCAAAATCCGTCCACAACACTTGAAATAAAGGTTGTATTATCATCGGGTGCCAAAACAGGAAGATTTAACTATTGGTACACTTTTCCGTTCAAAAAAAAAAAAAAACTATTGGTACACTTTCCACTTTATCTTTTCCTTTCGTTCTTGATCTCTCAACCAAGGTTTTTTTTTGGGTAATGCAGAATATTTCAGGTTAGCTTACGCGCACCTCGAACTAATCCCTACAGCCTTTCCCATAGTCGTTTCATACAATTACGTGTGAGGGTGAGGTGACCTAAGAATTGTTAATAAAGAATTGAACTTGAGACCTTTAAGAGCAGGGATGGAGCCAGGGAGGGGCCAGTAGGGGCAGTCGCTCCTGCAAGAAGAAAAAAGAAACACTACTATTATATGTAAAAAAAAAAATCATATGAAAGTATATAGGCTCGCCCCTGTGTAGAATTTTGGAAAAAAAATATAATTGTAACCTTTGAACTACGAGGATACCAACATTAATTACTAAAGCTAAGGGCTAAAATATAACAAAAAATAAAAACTATAGGGTAAATATTGTGAATATTCAAGTAATAAACTTACACCTTTTGTTAAGACTTCAAAAACAATTTCGAGAAAATAGAGATAGAGGAGAAGAGACTTTGGAAATCCTAAGTAATTTTGGTGAAATTTAAGTTGTGGTAGGTATGTCTTTCCCCAATTATTGTTCTAGACTTCTCCTAATTCTTTGTTTTTTGACTAGTAAAATCAAGTAACATGAAAGTCCATGTACCGAATTCGTCCAGTTGTGATAAATGAAAAAGAAGAAGATGAACAATAAAGAAAAACAAGACACATACATCAAGATCGATCTCATTAGTTAAACCGATTTATGTATTTATGTTATTTTGAGTTTTAATGTATTTACGAGATTATGCATGTGTATTTATATTTTTTTCCTCGCATGCACGGTCACCCCTGCGTAGTGAAATTCCTGGCTCCGTCCCTGTTTAAGAGAGAGCAAACCCCAAGTCTCAGGCCAAGATCACTTCGCCAAACCCGGATTCTCTCAACTAAGGTTTTGAATCATGTACTGTACCAGCTAGTACGTGCTTACCAGCTATTGACCATATTCGGTACCCCACATCTCTAATTTTGTTCAAGCTCAATTATCGGTCGGCACGAGCTAGTACCAACCAGTACTGATCAGAACTGTCAATAACGATGGTACTGGTCAATACCGGACAGTACCAGACTACTTTTAAATTTATTTTTCTCTTCCAATAATCAATACCAGACGTCTTTTAATTTTTTTAAAAATAAATGTATATGTTATATTAAATTGTTTGACCTGGAAAAATAACGCTAATAGTGATGAATCTTAAACGCTAACCAATATCTCAGGATAACGGTAGGTACCTCACCAATAAAAAAACTCATACTCTAGTTGGTACAGTATTCAGAACCTTACTCTCAACAAATCATTATTTGGACGCAATTCAAAAAGAATAGAATTAGGTCAATGACCCAAGCACAAAATATGTAAAACAAGTTTCAGCCTCACTACAATGAGGCCATATTTCCACTAGTAATTTTGGGCAACAAGTTATGGCATTTTAGCTTATTGTTCACACTAAGCAACAGGTTATTAGAGCATCAGCAGTGGAATAAGCAAATGTGAATAATCAAAATATGCCACGTAAGATTTTGATTATCCATTTAGAGGTTTCTAAAGTTAGCAATGTCAAATCCCACATTGGTTATTTTTTGCCCATAATCAAAACCAATGGGCCCTCCAAACTTTTTCCCTTCATTTCACGCATATTTTTTGAAAAAGCGGTTTTGGAAGGAAAAAAAAACAGTTTATGTTAGAAACAGTTCAAAAAAAATAGTTTTTCGAAACAAAAAACAGTTTTTCAAAAAATACACTTTGTTCACTTAAGAACTGTAAATATTTTGAAAGAATTGTATTTACACAAATAGTTTTGAAATTTTAAAAACTATAAATACAGTTTTTTAAAAATAGATTTTGTGTAAAAAACGGTTTTTTGAAAAACACACTTTATTTACTTACAGTTTTTAAAATTTTTGAAAAATTTGTTTTTTGTAAAAAAAAAGTTTCTGAAAAAAACAAAAAAATATTAATCTGAAAGTTACAGTTTTTTAAAATTATTTTTTGAAAACATTGTTGAGAGAGAGAAAATGGAAGAGAGAGAAGGTTTTTGTGTAATGTTGGTGTACTTGATTGAGAGATAAAATTTGGTTATTGACAAAATATTGCTAGCTTTGATTATTGAAGAGTCAAAATTTGATGAGTTGTTAAGAAATTGCTAGGTTTGGTTATTCCAATATGAGCACTTTTTTGATCCAACATTAGTAACTTTAACAATTTTTTGTTTTGCTTATTCCACTGTGGATGCTCTTAGTTGGTGGAAATAACTTACATTTGACAACAACTTATTGATTAGTAGAAATAACTTTACATTTTTCAACAACTTTTCACTCACTTACCTATCTACAACTTATTGGTTAGTAAAAATAACTTGACATTTTTCAACAACTTATTAGTTAGTGGAAACAACTAACGACTTGTCAACAACAAGTTCTTTCTCAAAACTTATAGCCTACCAGAAACACCCGAGTTGCGACTATGTTTTCGTATTTTTTTTCCCTAGTGATAAAAGAAGGGAAATGATTTTGCCACTTCCTTTTTTGTTAACGCCACTCCCCTGCAAGTGTATTTTAGTGGTGTTAACGGTGCAAAAATACACTTGCAGGGGAGTGACATTAACAAAAAAGAGAGTAGCAAAATCAACAGCCTAAAAAAACCATAAAAGAAGAGAAAATGAGAATGTGAATGGGTCTGAGTGATTTTTTTTCCCCCCAAAAAAAGGGTCTATCGTCTATTTTCTATTCATAAAAAAAAATAAAAAAAATATGCGTCTATCAACCTTTCAATTCACATAGTGCTTGAGCAGCGTGCAAAAAACATAACAAATTCACTCCACTTGATCTTCGGCTAACGAGAAAACCAGCTCAATCCGACACCTATAAGTGCTTGATCTAATCGTCTAACTTTTCATTCTCTAAAAACCCGAATGAAAAGTTAGATGATTAGATCAAGCACTTATAGGTATCGGATTGAGCTGATTTTTCGCGAGGGCATTTGAAAAAATATTTTAAACATAATGAACGGCTTGGATCACTTGTGTGGGACCCGTAGTGGGCTCCACAAAAAAATCTGTGCATAATCTGTGCACAGATTTCTATACCAGTAGCAAGGTTCTATTGGAATTTATCATCATATATATCTACACAATTTATCTTCTAGATCATTGTCATGGTGGACATATGGTGCTTTGCTTCCCACTTGGCCTCGGCAATTTTCTCCAATAGCCAATAGTGACCCCTTTTGTTTTCTTCCACACAAGAATCGATCCACCCTTTTAACGAGAGAGAGAGAGAGAGAAACGTTTTTCAAAAGGGAAGAAGTTTCCATTATTCATCTCCTTTTGTTTCCTTCTACAAGTATCGATACATCCACCCTTCACATCAAAACGGAAATTCTAATCGCAAGGATGGATTCGCAGGGATTCACGCAAGGAAAATTGCGTTTGGGCCCATTCCGGGTTCCAAAAAAATCTAGAAAAATATCTATAAATTTTTGAATATTATTTTATGGAGGCTCAGTTCGCCCCTACAAATCCAAAAATAATACTTACCGATATCTGCTGGAGCTGATTTTTTACAGAACTCCATAAAATAATATTCAAAAATTTATATATATTTTTCTAAATTTTTTTGGAACCCAGAATAGGCCCAAACGCAATTTTCTTTACGTGGACCCCTGTATATCTTCCCTGCGAATAGCAGGGTCGACATCAAAAGGAAAAAATTAACGTTTTTGAAAAAGAGATTCCAATATTTGTTCATTTGCCCTCTCACTATCATCATATTAAAATAGTGACCCTTTTGTTTTCTTCCACACAAGAATCGATCCACCCTTTTAACTAGAGAGAGAGAGAGAGAGAGAAACGTTTTTCAAAAGGAAGAAGTTTCCATTATTCATCTCCTTTTGTTTCCTTCTACAAGTATCGATATATCCACCCTTCACATCAAAAGGAAAAAATTAACGTTTTTGAAAAAGAAATTTCAATATTTGTTCATTTGCCCTCTCACTATCATCATATTAAAATAAGACAATATTGGAGAAGTAACAAATTGGAAATTAAGACAGATGCGGATGTGAAGGTTTGTTCACATATTCTATGTACTAAACATATAATATACTAGCGGATACCCATGCCTAAAGGCACGTCAAAATGTATCATAGTCTCAACTTAAATAAAATTGTCCGTACTACCGACTGCTCTACAGGATAATTATAATTTCCACAAAAGCGTCAGTTTCAATTTTGAGATATTTTTCTATTTGATCATATAAGGCAACATTATTTTACATATACATTGCCTAAAAAATGAGGATAGAGAGGGAAAGATTTATTATAAGAGAATACTCTCTGTATCTTTCTTTCAAAAAATGATTCAATGGCTAAAAATTTAACATGAAGCGATCTAACGGTTATAGAGGTTGCTCTCATTTGTATGCCTAGACATTTTTAACAAAAATCGTTCTATTTTTATAATACAGATGTTGCGAAAAAATACACATAAAATATACGTTTATGAATTTCCAAAGTACCAAAAAGAAAAATACTCCGTGCCTATGCACACAACATTGATATGTGTGTAAATGATTTCGTGTTTCTTTCAGATGACGTATCTGTCATTCAAAGATACAATTTGATGAACACTAACCAAGTTTAGATACAATTTGGGTGTTAAGAATATTGACCAAGTTTAGATATATACTAACCAATTGATGAACACTTAAACCCAAACGACCCCCCACTCATCCATCATTTCAATCAAATCCAACAGTTCCAAATTGAAATTAAGGACCTAATAATCGATGAGGTCAACATTCAATTATATTCCCGGCGGTATTAGCGGTTGTCGCAGCCAGCGACATTAACATTAGAAGTCTATTTCGCTAAACTAAATGGACTAAATAAACAAAGTCCATGATTTATGGATTTTTAGACACGTCATTTTTCTCACATGCATAAACTAAAATGTCATTTAGTGGAAATAATTTAACTATTGCCATTAGTTTGTAGTCCATTTGGTTTAACGAAAACACATCCTAAGTGATGTAGTTCCAAGTGCGAGAGTGGGAGAGGGAACGCGAGCACGAGAGTGAAAGAGTCTTCCAAAAACATCTCAAAGTACTAAAATTCGCGAGAACGAGAATTGAGAGTGGAAGCGAACGATTTTTTGAAGGATTATGTGACTAAAAGCACGGACTAGTTGTTTATAGAACTTGGGGAGGTCCTGGATTGTTTAAATAAGAGGCCTTGCAATTCTTTGCACAAATCTGGCCCAGTTGAGCATCCAAATAGAACTTTCCCTCGAAAATCATCCCATATATACCTAAAATTAGGCCATGACCTTTTTGGGCCACCTGAATATTCCATCTGACCCACCTTGTTTAAGGGGCCTTGCAGGCCCACTCCATGCATTATTAGCTAAGCCTACATCATGAGTTTCCTTCTTCTTCTTTTTTCAAATTGATGATGGGATGTTAGGGGTTATAATAGGAATTAATGGAGCACGTGTTAGGGGTTACAACGGGATTCGAACACCTCTTCCATGACCATGAGGACTCGAACTCAGGAGACCAATCACACTAGCCGTGGTGCTCTAGCCTCTTGAGTTTCAAGATTAGAAAAATGCATTTATGAGGATTTTCTTCGTGTAAAGTAAGTGATAAAAGCTTTTTGCCAAGTTTTTTAAATGATTCACACAATTACACAAGAAAATTTAGTAAACAGATGATTATAACTACAGTCTAGTAGGCATTGGCAAAGAATAAATAAAGACAAATTAGTACTATAAGAAATTCATTTTAGCAATTTTTTTTATTATCATTTGAACTCTTTCTTAATGTGTCGTTTATTTACAAGAAATTGAACAAGTACTAAAGTAGTGGCGTATTTTTTTGAAAATGAAAAAAAAAAGGGATATAGATTAGGGGTATAAATCACTATACATTTGAATTTTTTTAATCAGATATCTGTGGTTAAATTTTGTAATTGAATACTCATTTTTTGTAAAATTATTTTTGTAGAACACTTCTCTTGTAAATACTATTTTTTTGGCCAAGCCGGTATACATCAACGGGGTTAGGAAGAGTTAATAGGTTAGTTTGCCAGGGTTCAAAGGCTATCTATATTAGTCTATAGTCCTGAACCCCAAACATTCAGACTGAGCTCGAAACCTAGCCTCTCATAAGAAAGAACCGGGAAATACCATTGGACAACTCAGCCCGAGTGCAATTTTGTTCACCCTCCTTAAAAGAGGGTGAACATTACTCTTTCTCTTATTGGTTGAAATGGTGTGGAACCTACCACAAGGTGATGTCATACTTACCATGCAATACACTTTTTGGTAAGTATGACATCATTTTGTGGTGGGGTCCACACCATTTCAACCAGTAAGAATGATGGTAATGTTCACTCTCTTAAGTGGAGGGTGAACAAAACTCAACTCAACCCTTTGGCACTTGTTTTTGTAAACTTTAAAAAGTCACCTTCGGAACCTACCTTCACGTTCATCACGTTGTGGAGTAACGATTTACTCCATCCGTCCATTTTTAAGTGTCCTATTTCGTAATTCCAACTTATTAAAAAGACATTATTATTACACCTTTCACATCAATTTTGACCTCCACTTTTCCTATTTACCCTCTATGGAGACATAATCATTACACTTTTACTCACTAATTTTTTAAAATGGAATATACTTTTAGGGGCAAAATAGAAAATGCACCAACTTTTACCCATTAACTTTACAAAATGGACACTTATTAAGGGACAGTCCAAAATGAAATACTGTACTCTAAAAAAGGGACGGAGGGAGTAATAAAAAAGAAGAAGAGAGAAATCAAGTTGTGGAGTAGAGTAAGTATTTGAGGAAAGCTATCAATACAATTTTAAAACAACTCTATACACAATTTTGTTTGGAACTATTCGATGCATATGAGTATACATGCATCAAATTGCTTTGGATGCAATTTTGTTCAGAATTGTATTTTAAAATTGTGTTTGTAAACTTTTTGCAAGTGGAGTACAGTAGTATTTTTCGATGCCCCCAGTATCACTGAATAACTTGAGCATCCAATCATAGGGTGACAAAGTAGTGGTCGTGAATGGATGCATTCTTCACCAGAAAGTGACGGAGGAGTACCAGTTGGCGCAGGCACACCATGCAATGCAAACGCCCGTCAGATCTAGGTTTCCGTTTTAGGATTCTCTCTCCTCTCTCTCTCTCTCTCTCTCTCTATATATATGACAAAATAATCCGATTATCTCCTTTACTAAAGTGGGTTGTACTACTGGTGGTAGCTACTTCCACGTACTGCTCCGTCTCCAACTGACATCTTTTCCGAAAATATTATTCCAGGTAAATGATTTTGACATTTCACTTTTTAATAAATTTGCTTCAAATTTTATCTTTTATTTTTTGTCGTCTCAAATTCTTGATCCTTTTTTTCATGGTTTGTGTTATTCAAACAACTATTTATCTCATAATCTATATTATCTTTTTACAATTTCAAAAAATTTATTTAATAAAATTATTTGAGATCTATTTAATAAGATCTATATTTGATATAAAAAAATATAGCCAATTGTTTGAGTGACACAAATCGTGAAAGAGGTTCAAGAATTTGGGACGAAGGGAGGGAGTAGTGTGCTTTAAAAAACGAGTTAATGTGTATTTTGAAATACTAAAAGACAAGTTTTGAAATAGACTTTATATTTTGAGGCTTGATTGATAGAAAAACTAGAGGTTTTTTTTTTTTTTTTACATACCTCACAGTATCCAAGAATGAATGCAGGATTGAAAGATTGGGTGGACGAGCATCATGACAAAATCTGTAACGTGTTTAAGGCAATATCAAAATTTGTCAATACAATACAAATCTTACCCTGTATTACCAAAAAGATAATCATATATTAACGCTAAATCTACTCGATTGCTTATATATGTGCATCTTAATTCATTTATAAAAAAAAAAGTAATAGTATAGTTTTACGAAAAATAAAAATATTGCACTAAACAAATTTTCCCCAAAACTTCTTGATATAGGTGTTAGATTGTTCAAAGCGGCGTTGGGCTTGGGCAGACGAATTTTATTGCCTAGGCTCATCCACCCCTTGGTCCGTTAACACTTAACAGTATTCCCTCCTCTATCCAACGTGTGGCTAAAAGATGTAAAACATGTGGCTAAAAGATGTAGCGAGTACGTATATCTAAAAATACCTGACTCCAACTCCACGTATACATATCACATACACCATCCCGTTCAACACCAGACGCCGTCACGCACACAGCTCCCACTTCGTGCCGCGTTTCATCACTCTCTCTCTCTCCGTCGTAGCAGCCGCCGCCGCCACCTGCGATTCTCGGAGAGAGAAATGCAGACTCTCTCTCTCTTCCGTAGTAGCCGCACCTCGTGATCGTACTTCGCGAAAATCTAGATCGGGCCTTGATTGATTGATCATTAACCTAGAGGGGTTTCGATGGCTTCGGAGGACGTGAAGACGAGCGAATCGGCTGTTTCGACGATCGTTAATCTGGCTGAAGAGGCTAAGCTTGCCAGACAGGGAGTTAAGGCGCCGAGTTATGCTGTACTCACTATCTGCAAGTCTCTCGTCGCCGGAGGAGTCGCTGGAGGCGTGTGAGTTTTCACTTCTTCTTTTTTATTTATTTTGCCAACGTTGGATATTATATTTGTTCGATGCCCTGTTTTGTTTTTGCAATTTCTTCTTCCCTTTTTTAATTACTACTGTATATGTTATTGTAATTGGATTTGATGGAATAAATTAGCTGTACCAAGTAAGTGAGTAACTGAAAGAATATATAGGCGTCCGAGTTTTTACTTCTTCATATCGTAAATTGTATTTTTCTGCAGCGGAAAGTAGTTATTCGATGCCTTGTTTTGTTTTCCTCAAAATCAGGACATTGCAATTTCTTCTTCCTTTTCTTTAATTACGTGTTACTGTAATTGTTTTTGATAGAAAATGAAAATGGGAAGCTAAATTAGCTGAACCAAGTAGCTGAAAGATTATTCGAGTGATCTGAATCAGGTGCCCCCTAAATGAGTTACATGTCCAAAATTTATATATATATATATATAAAAAAAACCCATGAAACTTCTGTCGAGAAATCGACCGAGCTAAAAACACACACAATGCGAAGAGTATTCAAGAACGGACAACAAGAACAGAAGACACTGAGTTTTTTACGTGGTTGCCCAATTGTGTAGTTGAATACATCCATGGCTCACACTAGTTTCTTCCCTGTGCCGAATTTTGAAGAGTACATATATATAACATGCTTTGTATAGCAAGCCCAACAAGTTCCCCTGTTCTAGTTTAGGTATTCGATTGCTGAACTTAAAAAACTTGTCATTTAGTCGTCCTACCAAGCTGCTTTGGACTCCGAGTCTACTGGCCTGCCCCCTTTACAGTGTTGCAATTTGCTATCATTAATCTTCCAATGAATTCCTACATGTCTAATGCAGGTCACGCACTGCTGTAGCTCCCCTGGAACGGTTGAAAATATTGCTTCAGGTAAAGACCATTTACCTGTAAAGATTTGCTTCAGTGACAGTTGGAGCTTTTGCTCCCTACTCATGATCAACCTTTGGTGATCATGGGTAAATTCGCGCATTTTATGCTATATGAAATTCCGAAACAATGCAGCAGTCAAGTCTGATTTTTTGAGGCATTGACAAGGCTTCAATTAGTAGGTGTTATATTCTCATCATTGAAGAATCCCCTAAAAGTTCTGCTTTTGGAAGATATCCAGTATCAAGCAACAGTCATTTGATATGAGTATAAAATTCTTTGATCATGCTCTGTTGTACTTTATGGATGATCTTGCTTTTCTCTGTTGAAAAAGGAGATGTTCCTTTGTAACATCAGCATGTGCTGAATCCAGTCTCTAATTGCCTGGTGTACTTCAAGAGCATTTCTGCTGTGTCCTTGTCTCTCTCAGCTGATTTGACGGTGGAGTTGAATTGTAAATGATTGTGAAACTTATTTTTTCTTGTGAAGGATCCCTGCAATTGTCAACTTCTATCTTATGAATGCATTGCAAACGATGTTTGGTCCACTTTACTGTGTCTTACTCTTGTTGGCTCTTGTGATGTACAGGTACAAAATCCGCACAGCATAAAGTACAATGGTACTATTCAAGGCCTAAAGTACATATGGAGAGCCGAGGGCCTCAGAGGGTTATTCAAGGGCAACGGTACAAATTGTGCTCGTATTGTACCGAACTCAGCGGTCAAGTTCTTCAGCTATGAGCAAGCTTCCAAGTACAATATTTGTTGGTCCCTTGACACCTTTGGGTGTCCTACTTAGTATTATTATTATTTCCTTCTTTTTGACTACTGATTCCAGCCTTTTCAAGTTTACTGATTCTTGTACTGTTTGTGGAACATGATTTGTTCACGATTTGAAAGTGAATTTAACTTGTTAGATTGGGACTATCTGTGTGCGTTTATTTGTACTTGAGAAATGGCTACATTGAAACCTCTTATATAATTTGCGGATCTCTCTTTTTATTGCCTTAGCTATCTAGGTATCGCTGATCCAATTCACTTATTCAGTATCTCTTTATTTCTGCTGGACAGGGCTATCTTATTGTTTTACCAGCAGCAAACTGGGAATGGTATGTCCATTTTACTTCCTTTCTGTTTCTTTGTTGTCGTCGTTTAGAATCCTTTTTTTTACATGGATTTACTCATCAACTCAATAGTTTGTGGCTTTATGCACATTGTAAGAAGCAGTTGTCATTTTGGTTTATTGATAATCAGAAACCAAATTAGCTTGTTATTTCTTGTATGATGTGTTTCCAGATTGCTGCTGCCCATTGTTTGTATATGTTCTCTTTTTATTTAGTGTTTTTGTCGTGTGGAATTTTTTAAAATGCATGCCTGTCTTTGGGTCATCTTATGACTATATTTCACTGCATTGATCATTGTTTAGTATTTAATTTTTAACCAGGATCAATGGGACAAAAATTATTCTCCTTTTTAACCATACAATTTTTTCTTATGAAGTTTGTGTTTTCGATTATAAGTATCATTTATCCAGTAGTTAAGGTTTCTGCTTCATGTGCAATGGGGATTCCTACTTTCCTTCTGACTACCAATTTTGTCTGGCTGTAAAGTGTATGAACGTTTTGGAAAATTGTTAAATAAAATAAGCTCATTAATTTCTGATATTCAGAGGCATCCTTGCGTCCATGTCAAGTGTATTGTCAAACAGTTATGCTGTAGCTTTCTTTGATTTGTTGAAATCTATCTGTATATGAAACAAAACAAAGATTGTAGGGATCGTCTGAGACATTGTTTTTGCTACTTCACTGCAGATGATGCTCAGCTCACTCCTGTATTACGCCTAGGAGCTGGAGCCTGTGCTGGAATAGTTGCCATGTCAGCAACTTACCCTATGGACATGGTTCGTGGCAGGCTGACTGTACAGGTACTTGGCTTCTCTCTATGGTTGATGATTCTCTTTGTCAGTGTCAAGGGTTTTGAACTTTTGATTTCTAGTGAAGTTTGGGTAACTCCTCCCTTCGTTTTGCAGTAGAATGACCTCATGTTCCTTTGTCTTACTTCTTCAGACAGATAAGTCTCCTTATCAGTACAGAGGAATGTTTCATGCTTTATCGACTGTTCTGCGGGAGGAAGGCCCGCGTGCTTTGTACAAGGGCTGGCTTCCTTCTGTCATTGGAGTTGTAAGTCTTCTTGTTCCATGATTAGCACAATCATAATAAATCCATGTATGTGAACTTCTAACCACCCAAGGTAAATGTAGTGAAGTAAACCATTGTTAACATCATCTTCATAAATCATAACCTTCACCTAAATGGGTAGTTTTACCATTTTATAGACAAGTTTAGAGGAGTTGTGTCAAGGGTAAATTCATCAATTGTCTTTTATTCTCTTCTCCCTTAAACTTTGCTCGATTGATTATGGCAAAGCATGGAAAGACCTGACAAGTAGAGTACATGAAGCGATTGCAGGCTAGTGTGAGCTCAGCCCGAGATTTTCCTACTCCCACCCCCAGAGGGAAAGGTCCAAATTCAACTTGAGCATCCAAAATATCCTTGACCAAAGTCTGTCAAGCTGTCAGCCTGCATTCCTCAAGCTCCTCTTGGCTTAGCCCAACATAGAATAATTCCTTCTTAAATGTCGGGTTGAAATCGATGGTGAAATTACTTTGTTCAATTGATTGAATAAATTACCAACTCAAATGTAAATTGAGTGATAAAACATGAAGATCAAATGGGGTGTGAAACTATTTGGATTAGAGTCATGGAAGTATGAGATGAAACTACTTTCAAAGCCTTCTTTTGACTTGGCTCTCGTGTGAGGGATAGTCAATGCCCATCTTGTGTCCATATTCTGCTGAATGACTTTAGAGTCCTATGTGAAGTATACATGCTCTAACAATCCAGCGTAGCAGCTTGCTCTTATAAGCAAATAGTTTCATTATGCGAATAAGACAGAAATAAAGTAGTGTGGTACTTCAGAGTACGAATAACAGGAAGCAATAGGACAAGGCAAACCATGAGTCCTTTTTGCGAAATTCGAGTACTCAACTGATGGGAACTCCTACTTATACAAGTAGCTTCTTAGCTTCCAGCTTATAAAATCTTCTGGGTCTCCAAGCTAAGTAATCCAGGTTTTCTAAATTGTAGATGGGCAGCTAATCACTGGCTTTTAGCTATTCTCCTGCCTGTTATGGGCTTGAAGGCAAGTAGAGGTGGCTTGCTGTTTAGTTTAGTTGCTACGTCTTCAAAATTTGCAACTTTAGTACTTGAATTCAGCATGGCAGTGGCACCATCTCATGCCGGTTATAGTTGCAATTGTATGCACTTGTACCCTTGGATTAGACTTCCTGCAGGCACATGACATTTTCCTTTGCCATCATGGTTTGGGAGTCGGGACGATATTCATTGTACTCACATGATCAAGCGTTGTTGACCTCCTATGCTATTTCTTTTCTAATGTAGCATGTGTCTATCTAATTCTTTTTTTGCGTAAGAGTATTCTTTCTTTCTTAGCTGGAAAGTTGAAGCAGGCAGTCTATTTTATTTGTCGGTCATACAAAAAAACATAGAACACCACTATTTCCCCCTTCCATAGACATCATTAAGAATTTAATGTTTCCTTCTTAGGTCATGTACAACAACTTTATGCTCTGATTTGGTATTTGCAGGTTCCGTATGTGGGTCTCAACTTTGCTGTGTATGAATCTTTGAAGGATTGGTTGATTAAAACCAGACCCTTTGGACTTGTTGAAGATTCTGAGTTGAGTGTGACCACCAGGCTTGCATGCGGAGCTGCAGCAGGAACTGTTGGCCAAACTGTTGCTTACCCTCTTGATGTCGTTCGTCGAAGGATGCAAATGGTGGGATGGAACAATGCTGCTTCTGTTATCACTGGGGATGGGAGGAGCAAGGCTTCACTCGAGTATAAAGGCATGATTGATACGTTCAGAAAAACTGTTCGGCATGAGGGTTTCAGGGCACTGTACAAGGGTTTGGTCCCCAATTCAGTGAAGGTCAGTCTTATAACATGCCCTCTTACCTTTCATTATTCAATATCCTTTGACCTTCCACTGAGCACAAGTGTTCCACACATATTTAAAGGGTGAAATTGTCTGGTAGAGTTTCTAGGTTTGCTAGAAACGTGTTGCGGGTCCCTCTTGAGACATAACGTGACCACAATTTGATAAGTTGGATAAGTTTAGACAGAATGAAATCTAGTTCTAACTTCTAACAGAAGAAAGTAGTTGATGAAAACAAGCAATGCTAGAGGGGACATGGTGGAAAGCCTCGAAATATGTGTTTTTGCTTTTTCGTGTCAGCTTGACTCGTATAGATATCCTCCAGATAGTTTATGCGTCTAAAACCACTGTAAATGAGGCACGCACTGGTCAACTCTTGATGACACACGATTACTACGGCCAGTAAATCTTATTGTGTGCAATGTGAATTTCTGAGAACAGGCAGTGTATTATAGCATGTTGTCTCCGTTAAAAATGTATAACAAACTTCCACTACTTGGCACCTGGACTTTTGTTTCCCTGCTGTTGTGCTTGGATGGAGGTGCGGGTGACAATTCTTTCATTTTGGATGGATCATTACAAAATCTGCTTCTGAAACCACCTTTGCTTGTTGGAATAGGTGGACTGTAGTTGAGTTATCTGTGCATCACCCTTGTATATGTAATGTCGCGATAATGGAATCTGATGACCTCGTTAACTTTTATCCTTGTTCAGGTTGTCCCATCCATAGCTATTGCTTTTGTGACCTACGAACAGGTGAAGGACATCTTAGGAGTTGAGATGAGGATATCGGACTGATCATGCTGGAAGCTCTGGTCTTCGTTCAACAGGGGTTCTATTTTTGCAGGCAAGGGGGAGGAGAGAGATACAAGTTGAACTGGGACTGGGAGTCCCGTCTCCTTGTCTCAGAGAGAGAGAAGAGAGAGAGAGGGGTTTTTTAAAAGACCAGTGTGAGCCTGTGTTTAACGCATTTCCTTCCCCTTTGTTTAGCTATGTATTTTCCCTCTTGAACCTGTATCTAAGTTTAGCTGCTGATGCACACCCTTTACGTCAATAAGCATTTGTGAGGAACTATGTAACGAATGCAGTTTCATGCTTAGCAATTCAAGTGAATAAGGCTTTTTAACTGGTCTGGTGATTCTAGTTTTTTTCTGTGTTTAGGAATCCTGTTCCTTCTCTACGGATGGTTATGCACACATTGCAAGAGAGATCATATATTGCAGATTCATCTTTGTTTTCCAACAGTATTTTCTATATTTTCCAGACAATGAGAACATAAAATTGAAAACAAAACAAGGATAGCAGTTTCTTCCGCAGAGGTATTCCACAGATGTGCATTGAATGGGGAATACAACAGTCACCAGGAAAGCGCTACAAAAGGACCAGACCCTTTGTTTGCCGGAGGAAAGAAGGCAAACAGCAACAAAATTTTACTCCTAAAACACAAAAATGCCTATTTGGAAGAAACGGCGCTATCAAGAAAATCTTTGTTCAACAACACAAATCTCATGAAAATTGCATGTAGATTTCTCCTAAGCAAGCACAAGATCCACTTTCGTTTCATGAATATGACGACGCACTCCATCAAAATCGGATCAATTTGCAGGTAAACTGGGGTGATTAAATCTCCCTACTTCCTTTCAAGACATCGAAAGAAAATATTCA
The DNA here is from genome assembly GCA_018127125.1 of Rhododendron griersonianum. NCBI lineage: Eukaryota > Viridiplantae > Streptophyta > Magnoliopsida > Ericales > Ericaceae > Rhododendron > Rhododendron griersonianum. The sequence goes on from CM030794.1 coordinate 942,073, forward strand.
GCATTTAGTCTCCAACATCTACCTCCTCTGTTGCTTGTTCTTATACTATCTTCACATTCTTCTGCAGTGCCTGAAAGTAATGTAGAGAAACATTTAATCTCCCGTAGACGTGATTGTTTTTATACTTACATCTTTATAGGGTACCCTAAGTACACATCCTCTCGAGACTATATATATTTAGTTTTCAAAGATTACTCATGTGATATCAATGCGATAAAACATGAAAAACTACAAATGCAAAAATCTTACCTGCAATCTCTTATCTTTGTCTGAAACCTTGGTGTTCGCGATTCAACAACCTTGAATTCGTTTATTTCTCGCTTTCTAGCATGCAATCTTGATATGGTGTCTTTCGCTTCAGGAAACTTGACATTCTCATTTTTCTCAATCTCCTCAAAGTCAATGCACTCTTCCGCGGATAATGACATGAACGAGAGGATTAAAACAAGGTTGAGCTTGCCAAGAAAAGTTGTGCTTGTTCCCAAATATGCATCAGAGTTGCAATTCTCTCCGTTTTCTTCATTATCTGTTCCAACCATCTTGCATTCTTCCTGATTTTTTTCTATGGCAGTTTCAGCCATTTTTTTCCGGATCAAAGGCCTGCACAAAAGCATTTACATTAAAGAATGCCTAATTGCCTCAGAAAAAAGTGAGTGCTTATGCTACAGAAAATATAAGCAGATAATAGACGTAATATTTTGACAAGTGTATGGTGAAAAAAAGGAGGAGGAAGAAGATGCCCCTAACCAGGAACATGGCTGGCTAATACTAATTGGGTTTGATCATTGGGTTAGTTGAGTATTTTTTTTGGGTTCTTTTTCCCCCCTCCATTGATAAAACTGGTATATGGGTTTAGCATATTTGATTTGGTTTTGTTTTCACTATCCTTTTTATTCCCTAATTTAATCTTGTAGTTTACCTCAATATTCTCAAAAAAACTAAAAATCGTGTGGAACTTACGGATAGACCTTAATCCTACCACAACGGATTTGCCTTGTGGGGACATAGGAGTTTGCTCCTCCTAATTTTTCTAGTTCGAAACCTCGTATCGTAGGTGCTATCAACTAGTATATTTGGGGCGAGTTTATACGGAGTTCTAGGTAGCCGTGCTATCCACACACACATATTTTGCACAGATTTTACACTACTGGGAGAATCAATTAAGAAAAACCAGTTATTAATGACACCTTTTCCGGAAACTAACCACAAACAATTCCCCGGAGTCTATCTTCTCCAACTACAGCAAAACCCTTGACAGGAAATAGAGAAGAACAAGCGAAATATTGTGGATTATGAAAACAAACCTTAATGGTGAAGCTCTAGCCACCGTCGTCTTGGGATAATAACATCGCAACTTCCAGACACGAGTTTTCTAAAACCAGGTCGTATAATTTACTAAAAACCATGGTTAACCTTCAAATCAACGAAACGGTCATGGTTCTCATACTTCGCAGGTTCAACTTGCGAGGTTTTTTAAAACCTTTCTTGGGAGATTGCACAGCCGATTTCTATCTCTATCAGTAATATTTCAATGATCTGATACATTCATCTTGTGGATCTCGTTACAAGAATGAACCATGTAAAATATAGTTCCAATTAAATTCAAATTAGTATCTAATCTTACCAGATCTTATTGTTTTTGTGTTTCTTAAAGTGAGTTGGGCCACACTGAAGCATAACCATCAACCCTGTTTCTATCCCACCCGCGTTCCACAACTAGGAATTTATACGACGCCGTGTCGTTGATTAGACGTCGCATCTTCGAAACCGGAGGTCGAGGGTCCCTACTTTCTTATCCTTCAATTTAACCCCTCCATCTGTCAAAACCACTCCAATCCAGCCAAACCTTACTTTCTCTGGATGATTTGCAAAGAACCCATTAGTAGTTGAGGAAGATTATGGCTGAATTGGAAGTCGACAAAAAGTGCATGTGACTGGAGTAAGCTCTATGTTTTTAGCTCTACTGCCTTTCAGAACTGATTGTTCTGTGATATTATGTTTGCATTTTTTTTTTTTTGATAATGCAGATTGTCCCGACCAGCTTGCGCACACTTTTCATGGTCAGTTTTGTGAGTTGGCCCCAAGTTGTGTTGTTCTATGTTGGTTAGATCACTATCTTTAACTGGACGATGCTTATTCAAGTTCAGTTTGTGCTTCAAGGTCAGTTTGTGAGTTTCTCAACAGTGACAGTAAGGGGTAGTTTCCCAAAAAATGTCTATTTGCCTTCATTTTATTTTTTCTTTATTCAAATTATTTTCGTGTTTATTAGTTTTGCGTGAACTTTTCTAGATTATTGATTTACTAAAGGTAGCTAAGGGCTTTAATTTTGTACTTAATGGCGATTCTCGGGTATTCATAGGCTCGTGCATGGATTTACTCTCTAAAAAACAGAAAATTGTTCAACTGAGAGAAACGGTAGATTTATTGAAATAGCCATGATCCATCCTTCTTGTGTACAAACACTTGAAGAGAAAATTGTAGACTATTATCCCTTGCTGTTATAAAGAAACATTGTGAGAGGTAATTTCTTGTTGTCATTCAGCTTAAATAACTCGGCTAAAGTTGTGGCAGAAATAGCCTGCCAATGTTACAAAAAGGTGGTACCCAGCAGGCAAGCCTCCCACATACTGGGGCTATCCAAAATCGGAAACTAAATGGGAAGATCTGTTTTGGGTGGGGGCAAATATCTTGTGGAGGTAAGTAATAGTTATGGGGGCCTATGGTAGCTCAGAATCTGAGGCATGGCCTGATTTTCGTCGTGGTTTCGGACTCATGGACAGTAGCTGCCCATCAGAATTCGTTCTTATACTGCGTCCACAAGTAGACAGTTGTGGAGGCTTTAATGACCGTCCTTTTGGTGTCCCTGTAAAATGAAAGCCACAGGAAAATATTAGTGATCATGGTTTGCCATTCTGCTCTAAAAAGGATGGCAAAAGATAATTCACTGGGTTTCAGCTACCTAGGCACTTTGTTTGGGGAGTGTCTACGTATGGTAATATACAGGTACAATAAAGATGTTGGCGTAGGATGAAATTTTTAGAAATCAGTCAAAGCGAGGACAAGCAGAAGTTACTAGAACTTGTTCTGTTTACAGGCGACTTATATTTCCATTTTCACGCTTGTCTGTGTTTTAGAGAATGAATATCTGTGAACTGTGCTCTAATTTAATCTAAATGATGTTGTATCTTATGAAGTCATGATAACGAGATATATTCAGATGATATGCATGGAATCGGTATTATTATGACCATAGGAATCTTGAATGCATATCTCCTTTTGTTACTACTGTCCAATGTTCTCACAGAAGAATGAGAAAGTATGAGTTCTTGATGGAGATTTTATCTTCAAAAGATTTGAAATTTCAATCATGGATGAAATTGTTGTTGTCATCACAAAATAGTTCTGATCCTCTTGTAACTTCGGTCGAAATATTGCCGCCTCATGTGCTTGTCTGCACTTTTCAGAGAGAAAGATCTGGCTTAATCAATCGTAAAGCTGGAGATTACCTGGCTGTTTGTTGGCTTTGACATCTGTAGATTTCTTCAATGCGGATAATTTCCTGTTCAAAGTTTCAGGAGAGACTAAAGACTTCCTTTCGCTCACCGTCGAAAATGGGTCGTCCGCACTCATATTCTCATCCCCACAAGCTGAGGCTCCATCACTACCTGATTCAGAGGTATCTTTTTGACATGTGCTTGTTCTCTCTTTCTCCACAACTCTATAAGCAAACATCTGGAATGGGATTTGCCATATCGGCAACATGTCCAAACTCCCCCACACGGAAAAGTTCTTTAAAAGGCCTGCCTCAATGTCAATGTAATCTACCATCGGCATTGGTGGGTCCGGATGGTTGAGTTCGTAGTTCATCACCAAGAATCTCTTAATATATCTGAGAATCCTACAAATGGATGAGAAACTTGGCCTTTGATTTGGGTCAGTGTGCCAACATTTTTTTGTCAAGCTAGTCAGATATTTTGGCGAAGGGAATGGGAACAGTGGCCTCTCTCCTGTCCTAATATTCCGGCTCATCTTATCTCCCTGAAGGTGACTATCCTCAAAAGGCACTTTCCCTGTTAAAAGCTCAAAGCATATCATCCCAAAGCTATACACATCAGCCTTTGCCGTATATTTACAATTTCCAATGCTTCCCAAATGTTCTTGCTCTGCTAAAATTTCCGGAGCATGCCAAATAAAAGGCATTGTCCCATTCTGATTTGGAGATGTCTTTTGGGTTAGATTAATGGAGGATGATAGGCCGAATCCAGAAACTTTTGCATGTAGGTACCCTTCTGTGGAGACGTTTCTTGGTTTTAAAAGGATGTTAGAAGGATTCAAATCTCCGTGATATATTTCTTTCGAATGGAGATATTCCATCCCTCTTGCAATCTGAAGCATCAGATCAACTGCAACAGGAAGAGAGAAAGGAATTCGTTGTTTCCTTGGGCCACAAATCTCCTTGATGTAAATTGAGAGATCTCTATTCATTAGCTCCATTACCAGAAAACACTCTTTCTTTTCCTCGTCAGTAAAGCCGCAATGGATGTGTATTACATTGGGGTGTGAGAGAGACATTTCTTTGGAAATCTCAGGAACTAATGCTTCAATGTCCCCATGGAAGTGTCTCAGAGCAAAACTCTCACCTAACCATTGGATCTCCTTGTACTGACTTCCACTCCCTAATCGCCTCCTCACCTGGTAATCCTTTGACCCCACCAAGATGGAACACGGCGAGAGTTTACAATTCAACGATTCTGATTCGTTCAAATTCTTGGAAAGTAGATCAGCAAGTTGCCTCTCATGCTTTGTCAAACCGGATTTCCTCTTCTCCTGGATTTTGTTGAGAAGATTCCATCTATCTGCTTCCCAAACAGCTGCTAACCGATTACAGAAATCCTGTGATACCAGGTATTGCTTCCCGAATTTCCACTGGAAAATTTTAGGGTCTTTGCAATCCTTTTGATACTTCATTGAATATATGACCCTCTTCGTCTGTGTCTCCTCATGGTCCCACCCAGATATTTCTCCCGCGGATTCAATTGCTTCTACGACGATTGGAATGCAACAGAGCAAGTTGTGGATGTGAAATTCCACACAATCAGTGTCTTGATAGAGGGTGATGGCCTTAGCCCACCGGTCTCTGGTTTCCAAGCTCTGCCTTATGTACATTTCTCCTTCTTTGAAAATCCTGTGGAGCTCTCTCAATGGCTGTTCGAGGATTTTCCATTTGGTATGTTTCTCTTCGAATCTCAGGTTCTGTCTCATCTCTTCTGCAATTGATTCGTAAGCGAAACAAAACATGTCAAGCAACAAGCCGCATTGCCGTGGATTGATCTGTATTTCGTCTCGGAATACCATTAGAGCCTTCGAGCTTCCCACTACCTCTCCTATCTGCCTTAGTTGTTCCATACCCAGATTGGAAGTCAAAGATTCTGGAAATGGGGAATTTTTGGTATTCAAATTGGTTGAAAATTAAGAAAAATTCAGAGATTCTGGGAATGGGGAATTTCGCGTATTCAAATTACTTAAAAATTAACAGAATTTATGAACATGAACTTTGTTGAATCGAGACACGATCTTAGGACACGAAAAGAGATTATAATTGTTGAAATTCACTCACAAACTGTTTCTTTGGAAACGCAGGCCTGCTGGACAAATATTTGTTGAAGCAGCAAATCCTTCGACCTGATGACAAATGCCCGGTAAAAACATCAAAATTTCTTGGCCAATTCTTGCCAAGCCATTACGAAATCTGACTGTTCGAATTCCTTGATATGATCACCAATGCCCGACAAACTCACAAGATTTTTGACAGATTCTTGCTTCCTTTGATCCTCTAACAGATGCCCAAGAGAAATGCAGAAATTTCTCGGCAAATTCTTGACCGAAATTCGTTTTTCCTTTTGGGTGTGCTCCAATTGAATACATAGAATGACGGGCGAAAATTGGAAGCCCGTGGTTGATTCAGAATCTGGAGGGAAGAAAGAGATCCGCAGGAGGACTGCTAGGGAGAGATTTTTGATGACCCAACACTTGGCAGCCCCTTGGGTTGAAGTCATTGGCCGTTTTGTGTAAAGAGTTCCCGCGAGTTTCGACCTTTTTAGTTATAGATAGATATTTTGGGGAGGTGATGGAGTGCCATAAAAAGCTTTTCCTTTTGTGAAATCCTATTTGGTGCCAATTAATTATTGAAGTTTGTGAAGGTTCTAAAGATGCGATTGTTGTGGCATTACCCAAATCTTCTTAAGTTGTGTTCAGATATTGAGGCTATGGATTATAGAGAAAATTGAAAGCGGATGGAATCCAAAAAGTGATCATCTCTCTTTGTTTTTCCTTTTCACATGCAAATCTCTTCACAAATCTAACATTCAAACACTGAAAGTAGAGAAAATTGAAAGCGGATGGAATCCAAAAAGTGATCATCTCTCTTTGTTTTTCCTTTTCACATGCAAATCTCTTCACAAATCTAACATTCAAACACTGAAAAATCCTCACAAATCTAGACCCGGGGCTCCGGCTATGTGGTCATGGATGGGCTTAGTGGCTATGTGAGAGGTCTCAACTTCAATTTGGTGGTGCAACATCGCCTTGTTGTTTGAATTTATTAATCACTAGCACACTAAGGCTAGGGACAATGCTACTCACACAACAATTCAAACACAATAACTCACATAATTTCTCACATACATGTAGGTTCCACACGCACTACTGTGTGTGGAGCCCACATGTATGTGAGAGGTTGTGTTTGGTATTGTGTTTGGATTGTTGTATGAGTAGCATTTTTGCTAAGGGCAAACAACGTTAAGCATCATTATTAAAAACAACCAACTTAATCTTAAAATAAAAGAAAGAATAAGCCGAATACATTTGCGTTATTTTTTTTTCTTTTCCAAATATTTCTCTTCTTAGAGGCATCTGTTTCACTTTCTTTATGATAATCTTTTTTAGAAGAATTTTGACACGATTTTCATAATTGGTTCCTAAAAATGAGAAGTTTACACAAGTGAGAAAAACCTTCATGTAAATATTCTTTTTCGAACAAAATCTTCACCTCGGTAGCGAAACTGCGTTTTGGAATCACTAATGAACCAACCTATCCTCTGGTCTTGACTCGATATGGCCAAATGGGTCACAACGTCAAGGAATATGTAAAGGAAATTTGCAAGGGAGATTAATAGATTATCATATCTTAATTTTCGAGAAACATAAAAGAGTATCAACCGAAGTAGGGGCCGTTTCGACAAATTCACAAAAATCAGGGATCTTTACGGAAGACAACAGAAATCTGTCCTTAAAAGGAAAATACTACGTATGTCGTTGGAAACCAGAAAAACTGAAAAAGCCCCCGTTGCAGATCTGCTGCGTGACAGTGTAGGAGATGCAGTGGTACGCCGTCGCTGGGCTTCTCACCATCCTCACCAGCTCTCAGGTCTCTTTCTAACCCTAATCTCTTTCCTCTGATAATTGATATTGATGGTCAAACTTCATGATTCGTGGTATACACAATGCTACTTTAAGGTTTAGCGGAAGCAAATGTTTGATCTCAAAAACCAATGAAATTACTTCTGAAACGCAAAAAAAAACTTGTGTGCATTTGAACCAATGGACATTTGAAACTGTTGGTCTGCAAATTATTGATGGGAAAGATAACAAAATAAGTAGAGAAACTGGGAGTGTAGAAAACGAAGCCTTTATTGTCTAAGTGAAGTCTTTATATTTGATTTCTGCCGGTTGGATGATGAGAAACTTGTATATGATTGACAATTCTGCCTGCTGTTCTTGAGCCCTTTAAGAAAGTTTGCTGGTTAAGTTTTTGTAGCTTGCTTTAGGCTTTGAACAGGCAATGTATGTATCTAATTGACCATTTGATCTAACAGACTCATTTACGGGTTGCTATTGTCTGTTGCTTTATTGCAGGGAATTTTGACTACATTGTCACAGAGTAATGGGGGATACAAATATGACTATGCAACCATTCCTTTTCTTGCTGAAGTGTTCAAGGTACTTTTGCAAGTTTCGGAAACCAAAAGCTGATTTGCATTTTTTTTTCAAAGAAAAAATGTTTATACGCAAATTGTACAATGATATTCGCTTCCCCCATTGGACCTTTTGTTCTCTCTTTTTGACTATTCGCTACTGTTAAATTGCAGCTTATTGTATCTGCTCTTCTTCTTTGGAGGGAGATCAAGACATCAACTCCACCAAGAATGACAACAGACTGGAAGAGTGTTCGTTTGTACCCTATTCCATCGATCATATACCTCATCCACAATAATGTTCAATTTGCTACACTGACGTACGTGGATACCTCCACCTATCAAATATTGGGCAATCTAAAGATTGTCACAACTGGGATATTGTTCAGGTGTTGCTCTCCGTCAACAACATATACATCAGACCTAATTTTTTAGCACTTGAATTCCTTTCTAGATAATGTCAATTCACTGTTGTCTTAACGTTTTTAGGCTGTTCTTGAAGAGGAAACTTTCTAATTTGCAGTGGCTGGCAATTGTTCTTTTGGCTGTAGGAACAACAACAAGCCAGGTGCAACTGGGATCTACTGCCTCCATTATTTATCTTGCTTCCTATATGCATAGCATGTCATACATTCAATAAACTTGCTTTCTGAACTCGTACTTTAAGTTTGTTTAAAGTGATTGAGCTTCTCCACAACTAGCTAGCACTGTTACAACCTGGGTTGGCATGATAAAAGGAGGGAAACTACAACTCCTCGAGTAGCTCGATAAATGGATGGTTTGCATGAGTATATGTTCCCATATAAGAGTTAACGACTCACTATCCTTAGACAGCTGGAGTGATTCTGGTCATACAATGAGTCCTTTCCTAGTTTGTGTTGGGACTCAACACAATTTGATAAACAAGGATGCAATTCACTTATTTGACCTGTTGAATTAGACTGATGTATCTTGATAACCTGGTAGAAAGAGTTCAATAATGTCTTATAAGGACAGGATACAACCTCATCGGAATCTGACAAACATGGCTCACAGAATGCTTAACTATAGGCAGTCATGTTACGGTTTGGGTTAGCTAAACCTAATTTACCAGTTGATATGTCTTCTGCAATGCTCAATCGCACAGATTTGTCTTGACTTCAGGTTTCTTAGAGTGAAGATACGCTATATGCTGAAATTGCAATCCTAATACCCATTCCTCTTTCTGTTTGCTGATCATTTAGGTTAAAGGCTGTGGAGGCGCTTCATGTGACTCTGTCTTCTCATCACCAATTCAAGGGTACATGTTGGGGATATTGTCAGCTTGTCTTTCTGCATTAGCTGGCGTGTATACGGAATTCTTGATGAAGAAGAACAATGACAGTTTATACTGGCAAAATGTTCAATTATACACGTAGGTCCCTTCTTTGTGAAAACATAGCTTCTCGTGACTTACACTCAAACTTACATGAACATCCCCACATCTTCCTTGGTGAATCATCAGGAGTTAGGAATGTTCCTGTTCATTGGTGTTTTTTTTTTTACAGAATGGAAAAAGAAAAAGGAACACAAAAAATAAGAAGTGTGTGGAAGGATTGGTTGCAAATGGTACTTTTTAATCAGTTGCTTTGTAAATTTTGGGTTGGGTTGGAAATGCTAACCTCTACCTGGGATATGAAAATGAAATATTGTCTGATTGAGATGTAACTTGATGTACTACTTAACGTACTTACTGGATTTTATGACATTAGAGGATGCCACAACGTAAGTGTCTACAGTCTAGTGTTGTAAAGCAAGTGAAGTTAGTTCCACTGTCACAATTTGTTCAGAACTGAAACATTCGTTAAAGTTGATTCAGGAAATGGCATTCATATTTTCAGGTTTGGTTCAATATTCAACATGGGACATCTACTGTTCGATGATTTTAGAGGCGGATTTGAGAAAGGACCATGGTGGGAACGGCTTTTCAATGGATACAGCATCATAACATGGATGGTGGTGCTAAATCTGGGTTCCACTGGGCTTCTTGTTTCCTGGTTGATGAAATATGCTGACAACATAGTGAAGGTATCTCCCTTAAGTTTTTGTTGTCTTCTATATCATTCTTCTTTCCATCATGGTGATATTCATCTCACACATTATTTACTATGGATGAACCTTGATGAATTGGAATTTCGGAGTGTTTACTTCTCAGTGTCTCACATTTGGGCGTTATCCTCTGGATGACCTCAATGGGCACTTCCTTTTTGTTGCAATATTTTTGTCTCCTTGTGTTTACATGTGTCAGGCCTCATATCCATGCCCATATGTTTGTGTCAAGGCACATAGGCATCAAATTTGAAACCGTCCTCTTCACTTCCGCCACCAGCACACCTTTCGTGCAAGAAAGAGAATTACCTTTCGTGCAAGAAAGAGAATTGAGTTGGGGCAGAGGGATCGTCTAGCTCTTCACGATCTGGAATAAGCTCCGTTCCTTGGTGTGTAGCAACGCTAGCAAAGGTCCAAGTGGAAATGAATATATTCTTTCAAGTTCTCCATCCCTCCGGAAAGTAACAAAATTTACTTCCTTGTTTTTGGGTCGTAATTGATTTATGGATCAAGAAAGGTAGGTCTCGGAGTTGGGAGCACATACTCAGATAAACTAGGACTTAGAAGGATCACTCTAGATAAACTTGAGGAACTCCTGATTTGTGAAGGACGAAAAGAAAATACTTGAAAGCAAAGGACTTTGACCTTACAACCTCCTTTAATACAACCCATGTGCCGAAACTTTTTTGCTTGTCTGGAACATGGACAACTGTTAAAATACCCCTTTTTATGGGACTTTATAGGAAACTGACCTCATACTTGATGTAACTAATCAAAATATCAGACATGAATGACCATGGTTCTAATTTTTCTTACACTGAGATCATTGCAATTTCCATATTTGGTGCCTCATAGATAGACTTTTCCTCATCCTACATAGAGAGCATCAGATAGCCAACTCAACAAAGTCTTGTCCCAACTCTTGGGGTTTGGTTACATTAATTCTTGTCCCAAATAGAAGAGTATGCGTGTACACCTGCCTATGTACATATTCTCTCATATCTTTGTACTATTTGAATTAAACAGTTTCTACAAAACATTGCAACCCAGTTGCTTCCTTGTGACACCACTTTTACTGGCTTGCAGTCCTTATATGCTATTTGTTATAAGTAGTTATGCTACTCTGTAGTCATCTTTAGATGTTTTAACTTTTGGCGTGCTGTTTTAACTGAACACTAATTGGAATTCAATATTCATCTAGCTTGAAAGTGCTTCACTGTCTATTCATCTAGCGGTGCTGGATGGATTTTGGTTGCTTTTGATGTTTTTTTTGGCATCTTGCCGACGTTTTGTGTTCTTATTCTGTGTTTTTTATAGAAAAAAATCGAGAGGTGAAGGGGTAGGTTGAAATTTTGCGAGTTGCAGCACTAGAAGAGTCTTGTGTACTCTTTGAAGCTCTCTCTAAGCTTTTCTTTTCCTATTGTAGTGGTTTCATTTTTTATCTTTTTGGTAATGAAAGTTTCCTTTGCCCATCAAAAAATAAAAATAAAAATAGAGCTAGTGGGCAATTGCCAACAGTTATGTTCTTATCTATTGCAACATTAATATCATCGTTTTTTGTTATTTACTTGTAAGTTTTGGCTGCAACTTTTAGGTGTATTCCACTTCAATGGCGATGCTATTAACAATGGTGTTATCTGTATTCCTCTTTAGTTTCAAGCCCACATTGCAGGTAATTTGGCAATGGTTTGTTTTCACTTTTCCTTTTCCCCCCCAATGGTCAAGCTCTTGTCCTTTTGTTTTCTAATATTAAACATTTCCAGTTATTTCATTCGTATTAGATTATGATAGCTGATTGTTGAATAGCTTGATATATATTGTTGGACCCATTTCCTAATAACTTAAGCTTTTGGGACAATTGATAACTTAACGTGGTATTGGAGCTCAGGTTGGGAGGGGTCTCAGGTTCAAATAGTTGTCTAAATTTGTTCAGATGTTCTCCATTTGCATTTTGATTCTCCGCTTTGCAATCTGTTTCATTCCATGTGCGGTTGTTTGCATCTCCCCGTGCAAGATGGGGTTGCATGTGAGGGAGGTAGTGAATTGCTTAATGTGCATTGTTGGGTCCAATTCCTAAGGCATCTCCAGTCCTTAAACCTTTTTTTCACTCAAACTCAAAAAATTGAGCGAAACCCCACTAAAACTCACTCCATTCCTTGACTCAAACCTATACCAAATTGAGTTTTACTCAAATCAAGGGAGACTCCAATTTTTACTCAAATTTTGCAAGACTATTTTCTTCCTTTCAAATTTACAATCATGTTATTAATGAAGCTTTTACTCAAATTTGTACTTAGATTTGGGTTTGCCCATTGGAGTGCTTCATACCAAATGAAGCTTTTGTTAAGTTTTTACTCGATTTTGGGTGAAAATATGAGTTAGGGCCAGAGATGCTCTAATAGCTTAAGCTTTGGGGACAATAGGTAGCTTAACAGACATGTGGTATAGGAAAGTTCATATAGGCTCGCCATAGTACTGTATTTATTTGTTTACGGCTGTCATTGTTTCTCCATTGGGTACTATGAGCACATGTCTTTGTATGTTGCTAAAGAGACAAGTTAACAATTTCCATTTTAATAGGTGCCCACCTCTTCCATCATTAAATCAAATCATCTGAATTTTGTCCCCAAGGATCTATACATGTCAATAGATAGAGTTATATTGCACACATTCTATGCTTCTATATCTGCACGAGTAGATTGTGGTCCTGGTTTTGTCAGGCAACCACGTATTACTTTTTTCTTGCTTTGCAAGGCAACTTGGCAATTGTTGATCTTATGTAACTCACTCTCTATCTTTTTCTTGTGTATGTGCAGCTCTTTTTGGGGATTATTGTTTGCATTACGTCTCTGCATATGTATTTTGCCCCTGCAAACATGCTTGTAGATTTGCCATTGACTGCAAAAGTGGGTTCTCAGACTGTAATTGATGTTTCTGTTGATCGAAAATCAGATTCCTGATGGTTCATCTTATTGAAGCAAAACATTTCTATGGTATCAATGGTATGTTTACATTTTCAAAGAAAATCAATGTGGTGTTGTACAGGAGATAAAGTTTTGTGAATTTATGAGCCTTAGCATAGAGTGAAATTTGGATATGAAACAAATGATAGGGATTTTAAGAAGACAAAGGATAGAAAAATACCTTTACCATTTTGGACTGGATTCACCATAATCCCTTGTAATTATCACACCCAGCCGCATTTCAGTTTGTGACTCATCTAACTAAATTCCAAACAGGGAAATATAGACAAGCCAAATATGCATGTGTATTTTGGCTCTTAGTTTATGAGGCCTCTGCGGATGATGCCTTTGGACATATTCAAGTATGGGAGGAATGTCATAGTGATGGCTAGTTCTGAAGAGGTGGTCGTGGTATGAGTAGTTCAAAGTTAGCAAGGTGAAGGCCTCTCTAAATGCTGGTTTGGTTGTTTTGTAAGTGGCAGTGTTATGGTGGTATCAAAGCTGTCTGAAGATCATATAGACTAAGTGTCCACGTACAAGTCTGCAATTGGTAGATCTGGTCAAGTAGTTCTAGCTTTAAGCATCATTTCTGCACGATGTTGGGTACATAGAAGTTGTCATGGATTACTGGTTCCATATTGATCGGGATAGAATTTTTTGTTGACTACATGTTGAAGCTACAAAGAATAAGCATGGAACGTTGATTAACTAGCAAGTATACTTATATTCGTTAATGTGGTGGTTCAATTGCTGTAACGTACAACTTGTGAGACCGAGTTTTACCATCTCACCTAATACCAATTGGTGTTAGGTAGGCATCACTTTTCAAGTTTAGTCGTTGTGGTGGTCAGACCTCTAGGGCAGTTAGTCCCTAAGACTTTACGCCGGTTAGATTGCTCAGTCCATTAGGGGTTGCTAGTTCCTGCGAGTTTAGGAGGGTATTTTGCGCAGTTCACTAGGGGTGGTTTGTCCTACAAGATTACATTTGTGGATTGTTGGTAGCGCACCCCACAAGCGGCTGGCCATCTTTTGATTTCTAACATCCTTGGTGCTCTATCGGTCTCCCTATATGGTCATGTTTGATGCCATAACTATTGGGTTGGGTTGGGTCATGGGTGTAGGGGAACATATATGCCCTAGCCCTCAGGAGCAGCCGGGCCTGGTTGATTGTCGGAGAATTTACGGGACTATTTTCTAGGCTTCATAATTTTCTCGGGAGACAACTAGTTCAATGGAGAGAGTGGTATTAGCTAATGCCTCTTCATCGAATTCTCTCTCTCTCTTCTCATCCAACAGTAAAAGATACTCTGCTTTTATCCCACTCTTGCCAAACAAAGTAAAAGTATATATGATTTGGGCCATTGTCCTGTGGACCCCTCTGGTTCTCTCCCTCCACATCCATTACCCAATCTTCTCCAAACCTTCCCTATTTAATCCGGAAACATTGGGTGCACAGAGGGAAACAAAAGAAGGAAAACAAAGAGTCATGTTACACCAATGGATAACGATAATTTAGCAAGAGAGGGAAATGATACGAGGAAAGGGCCAGATTTGTATGATAAGTCTCTAAAGTGCAACTCAATTGACCTTTTTGTAAGTCTACATGTTGAAATAACTGCTGGAAAATAAGGAACGGATTACCTTAATGATTTGTAATCGAAAACAGATTACCAATTGAAGAACTACTGCTGGGTTGAGTCGCGGACTAGGTCGCTCTCTTTAAGACGTTTCGCGGCTCTGCCCAATTTGTGCAAGCAGTTCGTGAATGCCCCGCCGTCTCCAGGATAAATCATCCCAGAATTCACTACCTCTGCTCGGCTTTCTCTGCACGGATGAAAAACCGAAAACAAAAACACAATCGACCTATTGCTTGAACTCAAAAAATGTTTTTAGGGGAGGAAGAGAGAGTTGTTATTTTTTCCGTGTCGAAACCAATTCTGAAACGCTGTATTTATAGGTAAACCAATTCTGAAACGCTGTATTTATAGGTGCGGACAGGGCTGGATTCAAATCAAAACGTAATTGCTTTGATTTTAGCACACAATTTTTTTCACATTCTTAACCAGCAAGAATTTTGTAACTCGTGACGCGCACCCGGTTAACTAGTTTTTGAATCAGTATTCCAAATTGCCGCTCATTTTCCTAAGCGCGCGAGACCTCTCCTTGGATCCTCATTTATAAACCCACTAAAGTGCAAATTCATTTAAAGTAGATAGAGGTTTTGTAACTTCCCAATGTGGGACTAGAGAAAATACCATATTTTACAAATACACACTCAAGTTCCAACACTACATAGTTGTAGCATCTCAACATAGTGAAATCATAGAAAATGTGCAGCCCAGAGGAAACAACAATTGGACGATAAGTTTTTATTTTTGGGTCTAACCCATTTTGAACCTATTTTAAATCCATTTAAATGCATGGATATATGGGTTAATGTGGTTTACCCATATATGACCCATAAAACAATATGGGGGGATTTGGATGAATTATGAGTGGACGAATATGGGTGGCTTCATGGGTCGGGTTGCAAATTGCCGCCTCTACTTGGAATACCGAACGGAAATACCAGAACTAGTAGCCAGCTATGAATTGTATGTCATATCCTTGTAGCTAACCCAGAACCGACACAGGCTGTGGATGGTGAATTTCCTCTTTCTCAAGTGGAAAAAGAAATGATTTCCAGATTTCCAACCGTCACATGAAATACAAAGCCAGGTGGTATATGGAACACACTTTTGGTGTTATATTTTGCTCTCATTAAAGAGGCCATTTGTATTCCTCTGTCAATTAGTTTGCAAAATCCAGCAAAGTCTGTGGCCTATAATGTTTGGTAGTTGAGTAATATCTTCCATCACTAGTCATAAAGGTGCAGCCTGTCGATAACCACTATGTATACAGTTGATGCACATACATTAAATACACTGATTGAAGAGTCCAACAAAGTGATTCTTGTCCATGAAGTAAAATTTGTGGACAAAAACAAAGCTTGTACTTAATGTTTCATTGAATATGGGTGGCAAGTTGTTCTGGATTGTTGTTATCAAGCTTTAATATTATGTCATCTCAAAAAAGCAAAAAACAAATGCCTTTGGTGTTATGTTGAATAGTTCATTGGAAAGGTTAGCAATCCTTGTCCTTCACCAGCACCATTTTATGAGTTCACTTCTGCAGAGTGCAGAGTTAATCTAGCTTTGTTGCCTAGACCCTTTTGGTTGGTATTTGACTATTTGGTAAGGTTAAAACTTAAAATTAGCTTTTACCATGTGATGAATTTTATCAGAGACGCCATCATTAGGTGATGTTGCATATTACAAACTCTTCTCTGCATTCGGAACTTGAAAATGTTTGTGTGCGCGAGCATGCTTGTTGATGCTCTTACCTATTTATCTTCACTCCCATATTGTTTCCCTACTTCCTTCTTATCTTTTCTCATAGGGCTCTGTTTGGACATTGGAATTGTGGAGGGGTTACCCGCGGGAAAGGAATAGGAAAACTAAAGGGAGAAAATTTTATTTGTTTTCTGCTCGGTTTAGCTTATTCACATCATTTTTTTTTTTTTACCTTTGTGAATCCCTTAGCATAAGTTTGTGATCCAATACAGCCTCAAAGAATGGGTTTAGTAGGGTTGCTTGGTAAAGACTTCTCTAGATGCAAGTTTCCAAAATTTATATGATGCTTATATAAAGATGTATATAAGTATATTTGAATGGACTTTATCTCCCAATTTATCATCCTATGGGAAGCATGGGTGTGGGGCAGAGCCCCTTGGTGCCCTCAAAGAAGGGTAAATACTCAATTCAGATTGTTGAGCAGGCAAAACAATTGGTCCTACACTGAAGTGAAGAGAGACACATCTTGTGGCCAAAATGAAAAGCAGTACAATAATGCAAATGGTTGATGTTCTTCCTTGGTTTCTCTAACCAACCTCATTTATTTTTGAGGGACATACCAATTTTTTTTTTTTTTGTTTTTGTAGTATAGTATTTGAATTGTTAATGTTTTCAAACCTAAATAACAGCTACTCTGTTTTAACTTTTGAGTAAATGGAGAATCAATCTTTAGTTTGTCAAGAAGTGGTTGTCACCACCTTAATAAAAAAGAATCTCCTCTTTAATCTTTGCTTTCTCAGATATTAATTGCATACCTACCTGATGCTCTCTCTCTCTCTCTCTCTCTCTCTCTCTCTCTCTCTCTCAACACTCTATAAATAGGCTGTAATGTTGATATCAGTGTTTATACTGTCACAACCAAAGTTGGGAATCATAGCGGTAAAGATAGATATGAGTGGAAGACGTATGGAATCCTATGCCAGGCCACCACAAAAACTTGGCGGCAGCACAAACGGGTACCATGTCAAGGAGCAGTACGGATACTTTCAAATGCCTTTGCATTACCCAAGGTACACCAAAGCTGAGTACGAGGCCATGCCGGAGTGGAAGCTTGACTGCTTGCTCACTGAATACGGACTTCCGGTCACCGGAGATGTCAGCCACAAGAGGAAGTTTGCCATTGGAGCCTTCTTGTGGCCTCACTAATAAGTTTTAACTAGCGGAGGATAGCATAAGACAAGGATTCGCATGTGAGGAGTTATAGCTGCAAAACATTGAGTAGATGCATGATTTGAGTAAGCTGGAAAGGTTGTAGTCACCTGTAACAAAGTTGTGTGTAACCTGCATGTGTCTTACTATGTGTTTGTGATCTTGACCAAGTAATGAATGTAATCTTCCCTCGAAATAGTTACTAAAAAAAAAAAAAAATCTTCTCTCGAAATGGTTGTCAAAAACGTCCTTCTGGGTTCACAAATATGTCAATATGGATTTGAAGAACAACAGGAGTTGCAATTTTTAAATTTTTTCATCAGCTACAAAAGTTGCAATTAATAAGGCTGAATCAAAAACACGAAACCATCCCTTTCTTGAAAACATACCTGTGTTAATATTGGGTTTATGAATGAGTGTTGAACATTTTCCATTAATCATTGGAGACCCATTCATATTTGAGAGTAGTTTAAAATAATTTCAATAAGCTTTCTGAAAATATCATAAAAATATGCCATCGTTTTATAGTTGTCTTGAATACTAAGGGAAATAATAAACGTAATTTTTACAATTATATGAAGTGTTTTTGAATGTTATGAATAGAAATATGCAATAATTCAGCATTGTTATTCTATAGTAATTTTTAAACATTTGGAAAAAAAGGTAATTTTGTTCCAACATGGGCCAGGCCATTCACTATAGGCCTATTAGCATGTTTCGGCCCAACAAACTTGGAGTTGTTGCCGGCCAGATGATTGTCCGGATTGGGCCTTCTACGTCAACCATGGGCCCAAACAAGTTCTTTTACTGGAGTATTACTATTAACCAACACATACCGCGTAAGATAGCACCAACAGCTCACGTTAATATTGGCCGGCACGGCAGGCAGAGTTCATCATTTTCAACTTCCCCCACAGAGCGCCAGTGGCAGCCAGTAATCACTTCCTAGGAAAAAGTCCGTCACTTTCCCTCTCTCTATCTTTTTCGAAAGAATACTCCCCAGTACTAGTCCCACTTTTTCTCAGATCGGAGCCCTAATTTTCACAGGAAAACGAAGAGAGAGAGAGAGAGAGAGAGAGAGAGAGAGAGAGAGAGAGAGAAGAAGAAGAAGAAGAAGAAGAAGAAGAAGAATGCCGCGAGAAATTATAACTCTACAAGTGGGACAATGCGGGAACCAGATCGGGATGGAGTTCTGGAAGCAACTCTGCCTCGAGCACGGTATTAACAAAGACGGGATTCTCGAAGATTTTGCTACTCAGGTGTTGTTCACTCATTTCCTTCTTTCCCTTTTCTGTTTTGAAAATCCTTTTGGTTGACGAGAACGGAAATTATGTCAAAAGGAAGAGAAAATGAACGGGATTGTCAAGGTCTGTGCTTCATGTTTGGACTTGAAGAAAATAATGAATTTTACTTTCCTTTGGTCTGCTTTTAGTGATTACTTAAAAGTAAGTGAGATTTTGTTGTGTTTTGGGTTCAATTTTATGACGTTGCCTTTGTTGGGTTATCTATTGCAAAGATTTTTAACATTTCGCTTAAATTAACATTTCGCTGTGACTCTAGATCACAAAACAGATGTTCAAAAATGTACATTTGCATTTTCAGTGGGGAAACTGGTGCTTTACTTATGTATAGTATTGCTCAAATGAACCCTGGAATGTAATGGTCTAGGCGTGGAGTTGTATTATTAGTTACTACCAATACCTGTGCACCATCATGTCTTATATTTGGGCTAAAGCTTTGGCCTTTTAGAAGTGAAAAGAGTCACTTTTACATATTGATCTTATTGTTCCATGGTGGAGCATTGTGGTTTGTGATAAGATAGTTTTAAATGTTGTAGGGAGGGGACAGAAAAGATGTGTTTTTCTACCAAGCTGACGATCAACACTATGTACCACGGGCTTTGCTGATTGATTTGGAGCCCAGGGTGATCAATGGTATTCAGAACGGTGAATATAGAAACCTCTACAATCACGAGAATGTCTTTCTTTCAGATCATGGTGGAGGTGCTGGCAACAATTGGGCTAGTGGATATCATCAGGTTCATTACTTTCGTATTCTCTGTTTAGATTATCAAGACACTCTTGGCTAATCTTGTGGTTCTACCAGAGATGTTTCTTTTTGTTAAATGTTGTAAACTCGCAAGGAAACACTATACTTGTTATTTGTAAGTGTTTGCTTGTCTTGCTTCATTGCTATAAATTTGTTTGCCGTTAGCTACATTTTCGATTGTAATGGAATTGAGGTACATACTAATGTTTGACTTCTATATACCTAGTACCTACACTTCTTGGCATGTAAGTTATAAACTGCATCTCGTTTTATGACCAGGGGAAGGGTGTTGAGGAGGACATAATGGATATGATTGACAGAGAAGCTGATGGAAGTGATAGTCTTGAGGGTTTTGTTTTATGCCACTCAATTGCTGGAGGAACAGGCTCAGGTCCAACTCTCTTAACATTTCCTTTTTAATTTTTATCATCAAGCATTGTTGAAAGTTCATTATTCTCATGTACCGTCTCACTATGCTTTGTGCTTTTTCTGAAGCTGAATTCTATCCATCAACTGCAATTGTAGAATCAACCAAAATGATATGCTTCATTTTCCACTCCCCATTGCATGTGGCGAACTGACACTCACGCTAAATCAGCTTTGCTGCTTCCTTTTTTCCTTCCTTCGTGTAAAAGACATGAATTGCACTTTTTAACTACCTGACACGTTCTCTGTTGACTGGTGTTAACTTAGCAAAAATGCTACTTGCACAACCGTTGTGTTGGTTGTGTGCGTAATTTTGACCGTCTAGATGTATTTGGACTGTCTAGATTTTAAAAAAACTCTTCCAAGGAAAAGTTTAACTTTTCCGGGGAAGAGTTTGAGCGAATCCTGGCCATTTATTACACAGCAATTGACGGCTAGAGATTGGTTGTGTGTTGTGTTTTACACAACCGTTGTGTGTGTAGCACTTTTGTTAACTTAGTGGTTTGTCATGAATAAATAATCGGCTGACTGCATGCAGGTATGGGTTCATATTTGTTGGAGGCTCTGAACGATCGCTACAGCAAAAAGCTTGTTCAGACATATAGTGTTTTTCCTAATCAGATGGAGACAAGTGATGTGGTGGTCCAGCCTTACAATTCGCTTCTGACACTCAAGCGACTTACCCTAAATGCTGATTGTGTCGTCGTTCTCGATAATACTGCACTTAATAGAATTGCGGTAGAGCGTCTTCATCTTTCAAATCCTACTTTTGCTCAAACAAATTCATTGGTTTCTACTGTCATGTCAGCAAGCACGACCACGCTGCGGTATCCTGGATATATGAACAATGACTTAGTTGGCCTTCTTGCCTCTTTAATTCCAACACCAAGATGCCATTTTCTTATGACTGGATACACACCACTTACAGTGGAGCGCCAAGTAAGTTTTACATGTTAGTATTCTCCGGTTCACTATATTTCTTTTGCAATTCACTTGATTAAATATTAGCACTTCTGTAGCACATGAACTGATCTATTTGCATTATTTGCTCAGAACTTGTTCTAGCTTTTGTTTAAAATGGTATACCTTTCTCATCTTTCTTTGGGAGGCATTCTTGTCCTGGTGAAAGATGTGATACTAAAGTGCAATGCCATTTTCTGGCTCTTCATCAATAGCTTTGATAGTTGGAGGAATTGAATTATGAACTGTTTTTAAGATTTAGGTATTTCAGCAAAACATTTGTACATGAGTCACACATTTCTATCATTAAAGCTGTTGTGTTGTCTGATACATTCATATATCTCTTCTTGGCAGGCTAATCTAATTCGGAAAACTACTGTACTAGATGTTATGAGGAGACTTTTGCAGGCAAGAGGAACTTGCTTATATGTCTTTCAATAAAGCATTGTACGTTGAACTGATGAATCTGACGGGGTTTGTTTTGCAGACAAAGAATATCATGGTTTCATCTTATGCTCGGACAAAAGAAGCCAGTCGGGCCAAATACATTTCAATATTGAACATTATTCAAGGTGAAGTAGACCCCACGCAGGTAATGACAATATTTTACTTATTGCTTTCCAGAAATTTTTATTCTGCCTGGTTTTCCATTTGCTTTGAATCCTATCATAGTAATGAAGTCATGGTGGATACAAGATTTAGTAGGTCATTGCACTTCAAAATGATTGGATATAGCCCATAATCCAGGTGTGAAGTTTGTGTTTTCCTACTAAGATGGTGAGTCGGTGACGGTCGAGATGAACTATGTGAATGAAACAAATTCTGATACTTTTGCTTCTCAAATCAGGTTCATGAAAGTTTGCAGAGAATACGTGAAAGGAAGCTGGTTAATTTCATAGAATGGGGTCCTGCAAGCATTCAGGTATGGCTCTTCTAAGCATTTTGGTGGGCTACCGATCTGTGTGACTCATATTTTTTCTGATTTCTTTGAATGTGGTGGTATCTTGTGCTTTCCTATTTATGCAGGTTGCTTTGTCTAGAAAATCTCCATATGTTCAAACTGCCCATAGGGTGAGATTTTGACTTGCTATTGGTTGTTTATACTTGAATGCTATAGGACATGATACATGCTTTTTCCATTTGTCATTTTGGAAACAATTTTATGTTGGAAGTCTATTTATCGAAAATACACTTGGTGCACATTTTATTTATAGGTCAGTGGACTTATGCTTGCAAGTCATACTAGTATCCGGCACCTCTTCAGCAAATGTTTAAGCCAGTATGAGAAGCTGAGAAAGAAACAAGCCTTTCTTGACAACTATCGGAAGTTCCCTATGTTTGCTGTAAGTTTCCCACCTCATTACTACAGAATCGTATTTCAGCTCTAGTTCGTTGATGTATTAAGAATCACTATTTTGGATGATTACTATACATAACTTGTAGTCTTTATGCTGCACCTGTTGTCTCTGATCCACTTCATTAAGATGACTGACAAGGTGGTCGTTTCTGGAAGTCATTTAACACACTCCTTGTCTTCTTCGACTACAGTTCTCACATGTGATCAAAAGTCAAAATAGAACTCTGGCTATTTAATCAATAGTAGGTTTCTTTTTAGTGACTGAAGCACTCCTGTCCAAAAGTGACACGTAGGTTGAGATGGGAAACAATTAGGTACTTTTTTAATTCTGTGGGAGCACATAGCCCTATTTTCTCTGTTTTAGAAAACTAGAGATTAGACATCCACTCATGCTTGTGTCCATGTAAAAAAGTCAATGGGATTGAAAACACAAGGCCACACAATCTTGTACTTTGTGTGATGTTGAAGCTCATTTGATGGTTGTCTCATGGGTTCTTTACAATAGGAGGCATGTTTACATGCGAACATGATGTTCAAAGAATCAGATGGGCAAAAGTAGCTGACGGTCCAGAACTGATAAAGAAGCTACTTGTTTTTCGTTTTTTTTGGGCTGCAGCCAGCGGTTAATTGTTTCCGAGTCTAGTCAATACCTTTTCATCAGAGAGAGACACGAGATAGATGCGTCTCTTTTTGGGCTGATATGCTAGAGTGCTTGCATAACTTTATGACATAGGTCTGATTCCCATACAACGTGAAACATGCAGGACAATGATCTATCTGAGTTTGATGAATCAAGGGACATTATTGAGAGTTTGGTGGATGAATATAAAGCATGCGAGTCTCCAGACTACATCAAATGGGGAATGGAGGTAAATCTGCCCTGGCCCCCAGAGTCTTCCATCTCTAATTCTTCATAGCTGATCACTGATGTCAGCGAGTTTTCATATGTTTATGCAGGATCCAGACCACATTTTGACTGGAGAAGGCAATGTTTCAGGAACAGTGGATCCAAAATTAGCATTGTGAGCTGGTAACAAAACAAGTATGTTACGTGGCTTTTGCTTCCAGAAGGAAAAGATGGTACAGTGGGATTGATATGCTTTTTATTTGGTTTTGCTGCCTTTTAAACATGATATGACATGTAATATATGACATGCAACTTGCCACTTTTGTTAATGTTTAGTATGGTTAACCTTTATTGTATGAGCCTGCACCTGGGAAATTGAGTAGAGATTCTTACTGTATATTTGGTTTTACTGTTATCGGATGAGGAAGTTGTCTGTTGTCTACTCATAGACGCCTGCCATGTGGTACAAAAAATTATTGGGTGGTCCTTGGGCCCCTCCACGTGGTGTCCCACCACCACCGAATAATTACTTGGTGTGGTACATATCGTCTTG
This sequence comes from Rhododendron griersonianum, assembly GCA_018127125.1. Classification (NCBI taxonomy): domain Eukaryota; kingdom Viridiplantae; phylum Streptophyta; class Magnoliopsida; order Ericales; family Ericaceae; genus Rhododendron; species Rhododendron griersonianum. Next base: position 965,809 of record CM030794.1, read on the forward strand.
CATGTTACATACTTGTATGGTCCCACCTATTCAGTATGGTGTCACATAATGTTTACTCCCTATATTTCCGTGCATGCATGTTTCTGTGTTGTACTCATGTTGGCTCCTGGTTGTGCTCATCAAGCCGTTTCATACATGTGGGGTGTTCCCATTTATCTACCAACATTTTGGATTATATGTGGTAACATGTTAATGTGAGAAAATCTTGGATGATTTTTGCCATTATGTCCATTATATAAGTATCTTAGCAAGAATATGCTTCTGCTTGCATTTAGCTTGATATTTTTGCCTGTCATAGTTGCTCACGTAACAAGTTCCTATTACTCAAGACTGAAAAAACTAGAATTGGTCTTGATGTGAATATGGTTCTGCATTCGCTTGACCACTTTGGCATGGAAAATTTTAAGTTAATTGAGGTTAACATATGAACCGCTTGTCTTTAAGTCAAAATAGGTGACTGATAGTAAATCCTAAAACTCCTTATAAGTGCTCTCGGTATTGTGACTCGCAAAATGTTCGTATGTTATGAAACTTACAAATGTCTGATGCTATCAATATTTATCTTTCAATAGCTGTTGGAGCCAGGGGACAAATGCAGTTTTTAGTTTGAGTTCAAAGATAGTTTTTGTGCCTGCATACCATTTGCCAACCAAAATTTAGCTGGTGTTTAGTCAGTTAAATGTGCAGGGCGAGCTCAGGTCACTCTGGTTCAACCTTCATAAAGAAATTTTGTATCCAATTCAGAATTTGAACTATTCGATGGAGATGTCTGATATGTGTATTTAAATCATAATTTTCTCCATTCCCAATCGATATAAGTTTGGGTAACAATGATTCAATTTGTTTAACCATCTTTCAAGTTGGTAAGATTACAGATCAAGTAGAAAGTTGTACAGTAGTAAAGAAAATACTTACAAATTTACAAACTTGGCATTGCTCTTAACCAAGAGTTGTTTTTTTCTTTTTCTTTTTTCCCTAATACTGATAACTAAAGAAAAGGAAATGCGGAAGGTAAGATGTTTACAAGAGAGACAAGAGGGAATGTAGCCTTTTTGTAGACCGGCTTTAGACTAATTAAAGACAACCGGTCCTTTAGGCTATAATAATAGGTGGTCCATACTTGTTTCTTCTCCAGAATAGGTGGTCCATACTTCTTCTTTCTTCATAACCTCGTGTTAACCCAAAGAATTTGTTTGGTGTTCAGCTAGCTATTCATGATTGTTTAGAACAGTAAATTTGACTCCACTTCGGCAAGGATTCAAATGTATGTTTTGTTTGAAAGTTATACTAATAGATTAAGTTAAATTCGTATCGATTTGTTTGTGCCAAATCATGTTCAGAGGAGAAGGTAACACTTATAGTATTAGGTTATAAACAGTATATCCAGTTTAAAATCCAATGACAAAGAGAGGGATAAAAAATTTGAAATTTGAAACTTTAGGTTAAAGCTTATAACGGATACTAAATGAAATAAATCACTCAACCTGACCCCATGAAATAAATGAAGTTTGCAAATTTATAATGTGTTTGGTTTGTGTTTTGAAATTTTTTTTGAAAAATAGTAGGGGTAATAAGTGGAGAGAGATAGAGAGAAATGTTGAAAGTAGGGAGAATCTAGTGGCAATTTTTTGAAAAATGCTTTTTGAAAAGGAAAGAGAACAAGGCAGTGCCAAACATGGCTGAAGTCGGAATTAGGAGGCGGCACATGGCATGGTCGTTTGCAAGTGGGCCCCAAACAAACGCTACATAACTACCGCCAATTCCTCCCAATCACAATAACAAACTCTCTCTCTCTCTCTCTCTCTCTCTCTCTCTCTCTCTCTCTCTGTTTTGCTGATTACTTTTTCATTCGAGAGGGAGAGAATGGCCTCGTCTAGATTTTTCATTGGAATTTTATTGGCCGTGTTCACAATTGTTTTTGCCGTAGTTCCCCCCTCCGCTGGCGCTCAATCGATGGCTCCTGCTCCTGTCAGCGATGGTTAGACTCTCTCTCTCTCTCTCTCTCATATGCTTATGCATTGTTGTTAGTGGAGCCCCCGCAACTTCAAGAAAGATCTCTGTGCTTGTTTTAACTCGGTTCGTAATTTTACGGCACTCGAGGTTCAATTTGATTGGTCTTTCATGGAACAGTTGTAATTCGACAACTTCTGCTCTTTTCCCTATCTATCTCTTGCTTGAGATTATTTTGTTGTATCCTTAAAGGTGGCTTGAGTTTTTCTTTTGTTGTATTGCAGGAACTTCAGTTGACCAGGGGCTTGCTTGTGTGTTGATGCTTGCTGCCCTTGTTCTCACATACCTCATTCATCCCTTGGATGCTTCTTCCTACAACTTTTTCTAAGTTTCTCTCTTGGATTGAATGGAATTGATTGGAGAAAGGAATTCAATTTGAGTAAATGCTCAATGCTGGGCCATGGGGTAGTATCATTTAGTTTGGAATACCATTTCTACTTTTGAGTTTTTTCTTTTTGGTGTTCCCCGTGTAAGTTCTTTTGCTACAATATTGCCAAGTTCTTAGTCTTTCGCAAGTGGAGTGGTAGCACGGTGATAGACATCATGTACTCCCATGCATTTGATACAAGTGAACCTCATTAAAACTATGAGCCCAATCCATTAACACTTTTTCCACTTTTTCTGGTGTCGAGACGAATCGAAAAAATAAAAAAGTGAGGCGTAATACTAACAAACGCCAAAAAAATTTAAATAAGGACAAAACCCGAAAAAGTCTTAAAAGTTTCTATTAGAACAAGGTTTGTTCTGACTTTCGCCGAGCAAAAATAGATCGATAGAAGTTACTTTCCGTACGATTTCTTATCCTTAAGTTTCTAATCCTCTCTGTGTTTCTAATCAAATCGGGGCCCTTAATACATTGTACAAAGGGGGGTTTGATTCGGTGAATTAGACACGAAATTAGATGACAAATTCTCTCAAGAATACGTCCTATGGAATTCTGGCTCCCCCATTATAGTAAGGCACAACGTGCATCATTCTCAAAGGTAGAAAGAAGGTAAATATTGACTGGATGTCGTCTCAAGAAGTGATGTAATTCTTATAAATCAGCAATCGAAAATCCTGCGCTGCATGTCATTCTCTATCACTGAATTTTCACAAACAACGAAAATAAATCTCACTTATTCTTTTTCCTTTGCATCTCAACAAAGAGATGAAAGTGCCGAAGAAGTAATGCCGAATCATCTCTACTTACTCGATAAATCAATCATCTTCCTGCCCCTGCTGTAATTAGCCTCAACTTTGCGAATTGCCCGAATGCATCAACTCTTGCTCGAAGCAGCTGCCACTTGAGCTGCAGCATCCAAGAAAAAATTTCACCCTTTTTTGCAGAAGTCCTTTGTACCTTTAATGGAAAATGAAGAGGTTCTGGATACAACGATCATTCATGTCCTTACTGTATTCATTGGACTGTCCGTCTTTTATACAGAGCATACTTGACAACTTCATAAAACGAAACCACAATTCCAACTGAAGGGCCAGCACGAGCAACACGAGGACCAACTCCTGTAAATAGTCCCCTCATTCCTCCATCCCTGATTCACGACCATGAGTTAGTAGTCAAAGCAATACTTGAATAATGAGACTGTAGAACAAGGAAGGAGAGTGTTACGCACCTCCAGATTTCAAGCAATGTTTGTTTTGTGGTCATCTTCAACGCTCGGCTAGGATCCTTCTAAAAATCCAGTAATCAACAAGACCCGAGTCAGAACTCTTATATTGTGCATGTACACTAAATTAGCTTTGATAAAATAGTCTTACGACTGTTATTCTATAAAAAGGATATATGTTCTCATTAACGTCATAAACTAAGAATTACACTAGAGATTACACAACATACTCCCATAATTTTCTTCGTAAAGCATTTCAATATGCTGTGCACTGGAGTAAAGACAAGTGAATATGAAGCTGATCAAAAAAAAAAAAAAAAAAGAGACGAGTGAATATGAAGATAAATGACGACGACATTCTTATTATTACTTCAGATACAAATATACTCTTTGAATGCATTTCTTTGGCGAATTGAATTAGAAACTTAGATTCAAATATATACTCTTTGAATGCATGTCTTTGGCAGGAAGCAATGTAGACATTTAAAATTTGGCCCTATTTTTTTATTATTATCAGAAATTTGGTCCTAAATTGAAATACCAAAAATGTGTGCCAAGAGAGTTCAGATGAAAAAACCAACCTCTATCTGCCGCCTAGTTTTGGCAACATCTAAAGGACACGTAGCAGCAGCAGCAAGGCTTCCTGCAACAAAGCCAGCACAGAAGTTTGCTCCCAATACATCGGCCACACTGGGCTCATCACCCATTAGACCCAATATTCTTCTCCTCATCTGCATAGAAGCAAAAACCAAAATCATATCATGTTGAATCTTCAGAATTCATTAAATCACAAGTAAGAACCACAGTGATCCCTTCGGTTCTAAGAAAACAAAGAAATCTCACAGGCTCAAGGGTTGCCCAGCAGATGACGGAGAATGGAACGTCACGTGCAAGTTGTGCTCCAAGGCCTGTCCACAAGATGAGGTAACTTTGTACTGCCAGATAAAAGAATGATATCAGAACCAGGAGCTGAGCAAAAATATGCACAAATTACCCAAACAGGGTGTTCTTTCCCTTTTGCTTGAGGGGGTGTGAAATTACACAACATGTTTCTTAAGTGCCTATTGCCTAACATAATTAACTCAAAAAATAGGTTATTTGAGGTGGTTGTCATACTTGTGAGTTCTGACAAAAATGCTTACTATACGGACTTGTTCATTTAGTAACAAATACGGTGGTACCTCCGTGTACTATTTCCATGGGGAAACTTCAGCATGTGCAAGCTCAACTTCCCAGTCCTTAAAAGGGAAAAAGAAGTACAAAGAAGGCAAAAGAAGACATTGATATTGAGTTGTGTACCTACAACACCATCGATAAAATTACTTTCACCGCACCTTTAAAGAATTACTTGTTTCCACTACCTGCTACAAATGCATCTCAGGAGCATGCGCTTTTGCATTGGTCATAAGAGGATCAAAATGGAACTATTAAGCAAATTGAAAAGTTACATCTACTATTCCAACAAGCTTCCTCCATGATAAAATCCATCGCCCATCTTCCAGCAGATTTTATGATAAACATGAAAATATTTAATGCAGGGGCTAGTGGTCAGCTAGAGGACGGCCGCTTGATTACCCAGTCGAAAGTTACGTATGCTTATTAATATATCAGCTAGACCAGGAAATGAAACTTATGTGCACATAACCTTTGACATCTGGATCCAGGGATCAACTTACAGTTTTGAAGGTTGTTTGTGCTCCTGACAGGGGAGACGACCCCAGCCAAAGTCTTCCAAACTCCTGGAGGCTTCACACCATTTTTAGCCTCTTTGAATGCCTACAGTCGAGAAGAACTTCAATACAGATTACAAACGTACTAAAAGCTGATATGGTAACTGAAAAAGTTATCTCCAACAACATGGCAGAGGAAGTTAAAAGGTTCTCTAACCACCAAATTCAAGATCCAACATTGGAAGTTGTTCATCAAAACTAGGAAGTTTCATAGTGTAGCTCGTTATATCTGAATTCATTAAATCACAGGCCTTACCAAAACTAATGTATCCATACACCTTTTTTGAGGATCATTGAAAAAAATGGGGGTCAATGAAATTTCCAACCACATAATATGCATACTGCCACTACATAGAGCTCAACATGTCAGAAATGCAGCAGGTCACACATGTGAAAGAAATACCAATTTCTGTACGGCATGTATTTATACCTGCATACGTGTTCTGGCAAGTTCAATAGGGTAGCAAGTGATACAAGCGAAAGACCGTGCAACTGCGCCAGCAATTAAAGGGACATAGGGTGTAAGGATTGGAGCATTCCTTGAAGTGAATTCTTCCGCATAGTTGCGCAAAATGTCATAACAAGGCAAGTAGATCGCCACCTAGTAGTTTTTTCATGAAAAAATAAATGTCAGTAACATCTTGCTCTTAAGTTCTAAAGTAGAACCTATTCTAAAACCTATATGTGGGGTTAAGCCCTATAAGAGACCTCAAGCAGGAAGCTGAAATTCTTGTCAGAAAAAACTTACAGTTGGCACTGCCAATGCTAAACTTGCATTCGTGCCTCTCCAAAGTCTTGCCAATCCTTCCTGCACATTTTGATGCCCGTTAAACACCTTATAAGTTATAACATTAGTTAGCTTATACATATGCCTGCACAAGCCAAATATTATAATTTTCTAGTAATCCGAAGTGGCAACCCAATTAACAAGAATTGATAGAAACTTCTAGTTATCAGAAGAATAACTTGAAACCAAAAGCCAATCAAACTTGTTAAGGGTCACATGATAATATCATGATGTTATTGCACTTGTTCAGTCAGTAAACTTGACTTGAAACATCATATTGCCTTCACATGTAAAGCCAAATACATTTCAAGGATGGGTCCACTTTGACTTGTTGGAAAGAATAACATCGTCTGGTTTAGTATGACTAACCAGGTAACCAAGGCCAGTTTCTTAGGACTTTCTCCACAAAATAGTCTAATTGGATAGAAACTAATACATACAAGCACTTCAATCATAAACCAATTTTAGATAGATGTAATGTGATTTCTAAAAATGAAAATGTGAGTACATGCATCACTATTCCGTAAAATGGCCAACCTGGCGTACGACTTTGTAGAAGACGTCCATTGTGCCTGTATACCGTGAACAATCCGGATGACATGCTGGTTCAGCACCAAGAACTGCACGAGTGCAGGACAGAGAACATCTCATATCTGGAAGCATCTAAAAACAATTGCGCATTTCCCCAATAATTATTAGTCCTAAGTATTGAGCAGAGAAAACCAACAATTTCCTAGGACAAACTAAATCCCAACTTCAACAAATTAGTTGTATAGTGGAGAAAAACACGAGATAAAAAAATGACGGAATAACACATTAGGATTAGTAAAATAAGACAAAGGTGGATGATAATGGTAGTTGTTGCTAATAGTAGTTCTTAGTAAGGGTAAAAGAGTCATTCTACTGGTTTTGTGTCTTTCACTATTCATACAATATGTGTTCTGGTTACCTTAAACACTTTTCCCTCTTTCTCAAACAAGAATGATTTAAAATGATCAAATTAATTAGGGGAATTTCATAATTTGACCTAGGGCCAATGACATGTGAGCAGAATGCCACTCCAGTAACGCCAGATTTCCCCAAGGAGAAAAAATATATGCAAAGGTGTTCCTATCCCATATCGCACAAGGAGTCAGAAAAGAACCCACAAACGGCAGTCAGTAGGTAAATACAAGGAGAAATGTCACGGTATATAGCTATAGTTCATCTTCGATTGACCGTCTAATAGAAAAGACATGAGAAACAACAATAAAGATTGAAGAGGAGTTTAGCCATGGAATAGGAGGGCGAAATGTATGGACGAAGTGTTTAGAGAATGCATTGCGATTGTTAAATGCCAATCAGATAATTTATAAAATGAAAACAAAAGAAAAAGTTCATAAGATAGAAACAAGGAGACTTTTAGTGACACTCAGCCCTTCTTTGAAGAAATAAAGACACTTATCCATCAGATGTAAAACTGAAAGTTGTCCCACCAGCTCATAATTGAAATGCGAAAATCAAGATGTAACCTCTGCGAACTTACCGTGTTTGTTTCGAAACATGCCATACTGCGAAGATCATCGTAAGGGATGCCAGCAGCCTGCGCCTGCAACCTTGTCTGGAAACAGCCAGTAGAAATTAGACCCAATCGAGTTCACCAGACATCTGAAGTTAAATCATTCTAGTAATACTATCAGTGGTCTATATCTTTCCACTGCCAGATTCACCCCCCCAAAAAAAAAAATGACACGCCTAGAAACATAAAAGAAGGAAAATGACTTCTAATTGGATCCACTGCATTTGTTTAGTCAAAAAAATCAATATTTTTTGTTTTGGCTAATCAATAGGAGAGATCATTTACATCATGCATCAATTACATCAATTGTGAGAGTCTACGAGATAACCAAGTCCAACAACTCAACCAATACAAGAAATAAACCCATCATAGGGAAGAAACAAATAAGGGAAGAAACAAATAAAGAAACGAAGAGCCTCTCTAAGTGAAGAACACTCACACGCAGGTGGGGAGATTCGAACTAACCTCCTAGTGAGATGCAAGAGTCATATCCAACTAAACTAGCCCCAGTTGGGAAAAAAAACCAATATAATGAACCCTGAAACATTAATTTGACCTCATTTAAACGGAATTTTTTTGACCCAATTAAGGAGAAGGGAGGAGGAAGGGGGTGAGAGGGCAGATGTTACAACTTCAAGCAAGTAGAGATATGCTATGTCAAGATAGAAACCACTATGGCAAAACGACTACTGCGAATGTTGGAATTTGTCGAAGAGAAGGGCAATGTGAGTAAAATTGTAGAGAAAACTTTACTGTGCTCACCACTTAATTTTGTCATTTTCTCCTAACTTTCCTCTCAAACCAAACAATAAAAGATAATTTTTTTTAAATTTTCCCTTCTTATCTTTTCTACGAGTTCCAAACAAAGGCGTCCTTTCTGTACACATGAGAAACCAAGCATACTACTCCTGCCGTCTCTAAATAAATGTCAGGCCAGCCCGCAACTTAGGCCTTTAAAAATATGCACTTTTTCGTTAAAACATTCAAATTTTTTCAAAACTTAAAACTCATATCTATTGAATTGTAGAAAAAAAAAAAACGTATTTTTTAAAGGCTTATGTTTGCTATCCGGACACTTATTCAGGGACAAAGCAGTAAACAGCTAAGCTTATCCCACAGTTCAATCAAATTACACAAATAAAAACTACAAATATGTGGAATAGGAAAAACACAAACAAGTGGGTATAAATACTAGTAATGAATTTGGGTGAAATGAAACACCTTGGCGACATCGAGAGGGTTGACGAGGACGGCCGAGAGGACGGCGGCACCGGCAGCAGAGAAGGCCCTCTCTGCGAAACTCAAATCGAAATCGGCTAGGGTTTTCTTGGAATGATGAGATTGCGATGATGAATCTCCAGTCCCCGAAACAGAGGTGACGTTTCCGTCGATTTCAACTCTGGATGATGATGATGATGATGATGCCGCGCTTACCCACGGAGGAAGACCCTGCCTCGTGCTCACCATTTCCCAAACCGACCTTTTTCTCTCTTTTCTCTAACAAAATGGAAGCTTGAAAAGCTGTGTTTGGAATTACTGGAGAAATCAATGAGATTGAGGTAATGAGCTGTGAGAGAGCTGTTCCTGTTAAAGGAGGAGAAGGAACAGACGAGAAGACGGTCTACGTGTTTTTGCGTAGGTTAGAGAGAGAGAGAGAGACAGAGAGGTGATTCGTGGCGTGTAACAAAGGGCGCCAAACATAGGGGGAAGTGGTTAGATAGAGGTGTCTGTCCACAAAGGCAACCATTTCTACTTTCGAGAGCGATAAACAAATGAATTCTTCTCCTACAGACAGGAATTTCGATCATTTGAGATTTTTATTTTTTCCAATTGTCATCGGCAGAAAGAGAAAAAAATCAAAATTTGCGTCATCGCATACGTTTTTCTGTTTCTTCTTCTTTTTTTAATCCAGATCATCACACAGGTAAGCGTCAAATACAAAAGGAAAAGATAGAAGAACCTCAAAAAGCTTGAATTAAACAGAATTAATAAGGCGGATCAAAAAAAAAAAACAGAATTAATAAGTATTTTTTTATTTTTTTTTACAAAAGTGAGAGGTACTACGTTGATAAAGCCCAGGGGGCACTTACACGACGAAATTCATTACAGATAACTTGGACAAAGCCAAACTAATTATCTAACTGATACATAATGAGAAAGAACAAGGCGATTGATGTTTTTCATCCCCAGCCCAGGCAACGCACCTCCTGCTGAGTGGAAAATTCATATATCCTATAGCAATCTCAAAAAGAGATACATTGCTAGCCAAAAAAAAAAGACAACAAGAATCCAAACGATTAGATGAACTTCGACAAGAAATGAACACACTAATGAATTTCTAACAAACCACAACCACCAATAGATGAGTACTAATCTTCTCGAGCTTGAACAGTAAACAAATCGCCCAAAGACAAACTTTATTACTCTCATAAGGAGAGACAAAACTCCCACAATGAGAGACAAAACTCTCCCAGATATTGCTCTAAATCCAGCCGCCCAAAAACCGCCGACACAGATCGCAACCCTCACTACCTCCACCGCTGCTACCACAAGGGCTTCAGCGACGGATTACATGTGGACAAAACGACACCAGTGACGGCGGAGCCTACCGAACAAAGAGGGTCAGATCTGAGAGAGGAGAAAACAAGAAGAAAAAAACCATGGGGAAGAGGAAAAAGAAAGAGGAGAGCGGATGGAGGAGGAGGAGGAGCCCAGGGGGAGGGCGCCTCACCACCCCCGGCAAAAAAACAAGGCGGCTGTGACTTTTCAAAATCACCTTAGAGCTCTCAAAACCCTTGGCGGCTTCTATTATGTTTAATAAAGTATATCGGATTATTCTTTGCCTTTATTTAAATTTTTTTGTGCTTGCCTCTCTATCGATTATTCATTCGTCTCGACAAAAAATTAGAAAAATAAGACATATGAACCAAACTTATTTTTTCAATAACAAAGAAAATAATTCAAAAGGTTTGGTTGTATTGGATTATTTTTGCCATTAGTGAACTTTTCAGAATTTTGATCATAATTTTTTACTTTCTAAATTCATACTTTACTGGAAAAAAAAAAAAGAGACTCAAAAGTCAAAACCAACAAAGATGGATATTCGGGTAATACTGGACTTTTCTTCTTTCAAGAAAGGAAGATAGTACTAATATTTGATCCGCACTAGTACCTAGTTTTAAAATTCAAAAATAACCTTTAACATGTACTCCAACCTTTTTTTTTAATCCAGCAACATGTAAAACTCAATAGTAAATTTTCATATCATCGGCACCGGAATCTGCGTAACATAGCTTTACAATAATCGACTGGGTGGATACCGATTCTGCACCGACAGTCTTGTGGGGCTCACTCCGGGTTCAACGGAGGGAAACAGACGGTACGTATTGACAGCACGCGAGGCCTACTTTGGGTCCCGCACGGATGATCCGAACCGTTCAATAATTAAAAAAATAATAAAACGAGTGGGCATATGTAGATTTTCTACCCAATCTTCCATTTTTTTCATTTAGATTTCGGATCCTTAAATTGAATGGAAAAAAAGAAAGAAAAGCTTCTTTCTGTCAACCGAAACAACTGTAACCGATATAGTCGACAAAATTTGATAAACAACTGAAAACCACCATCTTTTCAATAAGACCTTATAAAATCAAGATTATAAATAGATTTTGTTACTTCTCTCAGCAATGTTGTTTTCAAATGTCCAAGAAACTTTCTAATTTTTTTGGACGGAACATACTTCTAAATTTTTTCTTTGTTGCATTTATCATTTATTTAAAATTTATGATTTTTTTTTTTGTGTCTTTCGGTTGCCCCATGCCGGGGGTTGCCCAAGCCCATCAGCTTGGGTACCCCTAGTCGGCCTTGGCCAAATTTTATAGTATTCGAGCTCAGTTTGTTTACTAAATAAATCTAAAATTTGAGTTCAAAAAACAACGGTCTTGTTCGTTTGGTAACTTTGGGTATTTTAGTTTTAGTAGTGAGTAGAGAGAGAAATAGGATAATGATTAGAGAGAGATATAATAAGTGGAGAGATAAAGAGAGAAATAAAATTAATAATTAAAAAAATATGATAATAATTCAAGAAATATACTTATAGAATAATGATTGAAAAATAAAGCAAAGATAGGAAACGAACAAGACCGTCCTTCTAGTCTTATTTATTGAGATTATGATTTCCATTGTTTGGTTTGGACTTTGGAGGGAAAACTACACTAAAAAGTTCAATTTTTGTCCCATTTTTTCCCCTCTTCTTTTCTCCCACCTTCCCAAAGTTCCAAACACTTCTCTCCCTCCCTCCAGGTCCAGGAGTAGTATTTTTTCTGTTCATCATCTCCTTCCTGGTGCTTGTTGTTTTTCAGGGATAATTGAGTTGAGATACTTGGAACATTTTACTACTATATTTTCCTGTCCAGGCCTCAACCGCTCTCTCTCTCTCTCTCGCTCGCCATGGCAGCCGTCCCTGGGACTCCAGAATCTCTCGAATACGTCCGCAACCTAACCGACGTCGGATCATTAACGCGGCTACTCCACGAATACGTATCCTACCAGAGAACCCTTGACCTCAACCTCGACGCCAACCTCTCCCACCGCATCGATCTAAACAACCACCTCTCCGACCTCCACAAATCCTCCGCCGACGTCCTCCCCGTCATCAAGTCCGACTCCGACTACACTCTCTCCAACCTCCGATCCACCTCTGACCTCGCCGACCAGGTCACCCGCAACGTCCGCACCCTCGATCTCGCCCAGTCACGCGTCAGCCACACCCTCCTCCTCATCGACGCCATCGTCGGTAGGGCCAATTGCCTCGACGGCGTCGTTAAAGCCCTAGATTCCGAAGACTTTGAGTCCGCCGCCAATTACGTCCACACTTTCCTTCAAATTGATGCCAAGTACGAGGATTCGGGTTCTGATCAGAGGGAGAAGCTATTGGCGTACAAGAATCAGCTCGAACGCATTGTACGGAAGAGATTATCGGTGGCTGTGGATCAGCTTGACCACCCCTCGATCCTCTGCTTCATCAGGTTTTGAAAATGCGATTCATTTATTTATTTTTTGATCGAGAAAACGTGTTTTAGATTATTAGTTATCAAAATATAGGAAAATGCCCAGTAGGCAGCAGTTAATTGCAAAAATTCCATGAAAGATGCATAAATATCCGCGAAAGTGTATTAATATATGTGTGAAAAGTACGTTGTTTTTTTGGCATTATGTGTGCATTATCCACCCTTGGTGAGCTGGTTAGCAGAACGGTTGAAAATATGTTTGAAAACTGGACTATACTGCATTCCAGGTTATTCTCCCCTCTTGGCCTCGAGGAAGAAGGGTTGCAGGTGTATGTAACCTATTTGAGGAAAGTCATTGCGATAAGATCGAGGGTTGAGATTGAGCAATTGGTGGAACAATCCTCTGCAAATCAAAACCAGGTAAACTTCGTGGCATGTTTGACCAGCTTATTCAAAGACATTGTATTGGCTGTAGACGAAAACGATGAGATTTTGCATAGTCTGTGTGGGGAAGATGCAATCGTTTACGCGATATGTGAACTTCAAGAGGAATGCGATTCTAGGGGTTCTTTAGTTTTGAAAAAGTACTTGGATTATAGGAAATTAGCTAAATTAACTGCGGAGGTTAAGTGTTATAAGAGTAATTTGCTCTCTGTTGGAGTTGAAGGACCTGATCCTAGGGAGATTGAGTTGAACGTGGAAGAAATATTGTCCCTTACACAATTGGGGGAAGACTACATGGAACACATGGTCTCAAAGATCAGGGGTTTGAGTTTGGTTGATCCGGAGTTGGGTCTGAGAGCCATGAAAGCTTTTAGGAGTGGAAACTTCAGTAAGGTTGCTCAGGAGATTAGCGGGTATTATGCCATTTTAGAGGGATTCTTTATGGTGGAAAATGTGAGGAAGGCTATAAACATTGACGAGCACGTACATGACAGCCTCACCACTTCCATGGTGGATGATGTCTTCTATGTTTTGCAAAGTTGCTGTAGGAGGTCCGTGTCCACATCAAACATTAACTCTGCGATTGCAGTTCTTGGTAGTGCAGTGAGTTTGTTGGGCAGTGAGTACATTGATGCATTGCAGCATAAAATGAGAGAATCCAATCTTGGAGCAAAGCTGTTTTTGGGCAGTGTTGGCATGCCGAAGACTGGAACAGAAGTTGCTACGGCTCTGAATAATATGGATGTCAGTAGTGAGTATGCACTAAAATTACGGCAGAAGATTGACGAGCAATGTGCAGAGGTGAGTGAGGTTTTCTCTTTCCTTTCATTTACTTTCTCATGTGGTCCTTGCCATAAGTTCCAATTTGAAATAATGTTATGGCTTGCCAAGCTTGTATTTTTTTCTTTCTTTTTTGGGTTGGGGGTAGACTGGGTAGTTTCCATTTAAATGCAGGGAGGAAATAAAGTAGTTCCTCAACGTTAATTATTCAGAAAAATGGAAATACAAAACTTTAGTGGCTCAACTTGGTTGTGTTGTCCTTGAAGTGAACATTTGAAATACAGTAGGCAGTGGTATGATCACGGAGTATGGTGCAGCTCTAGAGCATGCGATGTTCCATTTGAGCAAGCTATTAGTGATATTCACTGGGATCGGATGGCCATTTTGAGAGTTATTTCAAAAATTTGTTTTTGAAAGGCAAAAGGCCCTCTTTTTGCTCACCCCTGACACTCCTGGAACCGGCCCCACCACTTTTCCCCCCCTTTCCCCTCCTCCCCCTCTGTTTTTGTACGAATCTCTGTATCCCAGCCATAAAGGGGAGCTGTTCATGGAGGAGAGAGAGAAGAGTGGTTTGTTTTTTTTTTTTTTTCCCGCAGAGAGATGAGTAAAATGTCACGTCAGTTTCAAGAAATGTCACATCTCTTGCCAACTCTCTTTTATCAGTTTTTTTCTTTTTTTCTTTTCTGTTAAGTGGGTCCCATTTATTTTTCAAATAACTCATCCAATCACATATTTTTACATTTTAACTCAAAATTTTCAATCCAAAATTGTCATCCAAACACAGCGATTGTGTCACTTGTAATGAGTTATGGTTATGGATTATTGGATAAAAAAGAAACAGTTATGGTTTAGGGCCTGTGTAGGACATGACACATTGGGAACAAGTCCAAAACTATATTTACGTAAACTTGTTAAATTATTGTGTAAATAAAAATCATTAAAATCCAAAACTAAGGTTCTTATTATAGTAGAAATACCATATTTGCCTTCATTTGCATATGTTGTTACATCATTCGAATTTGTCATTAAATCATTAGATCATACTCCGTATGCGTCTTTATGATCTACTATCAACTATCTTCTATCACATAAAAAGAAATTTTCCGTAATGTACTCCTTGACTTCTATGGAGTGCCCAAGAGAGTCCTACCATATCCAAGCATGTTAGAGTGTCCTGCGACTGCGAGTGTCCAAACTCCGAAGGAAAAAAACTACAATAGCAAAAGATAGGGGTGATTTAAATGACTGACATGTGTCCCGGGAGTGCTGGTATTTGACAAAATCAGGTATTGTGACTGATGCGGAACTGAATAACAATCTGTTTTATTCCTTATCACCTTTGGAGAGGAAATGTTCATTTTGATTCATCAATAGCTTGTCTTGGCACTCCAATGCCTATAATTGATTGCCACTCAGTATTTCCCAAATAACTAGCCTACCTCATGGTGACACTGTTTTACTAGCGTACTTCACAATTTTTCTCTCTCCGATGCAGTTCTAACAGGATGAACTTCTTTGGTGATGTTATGATGCCTGGTTGCCAAGTTACATTGTATCATCAGAGTTTTTCTAGATAAAAAGATTTCCCTCACACTGACTTACCGAAAATCAGGGACTACTACAGTAAGGGATAACAGAGACGCTGCACTCGTTCGCCTGAAAGGGCTCGAGTTTTTTCTGTACTTTTTTAGTACCATATTTCTAAAAGAGTATGTTGTGATGAAGATCCTTAAAGTTTTTTTTTTTTTTTGGCAGGTGACGTGTGGTAGTATTCTTAGTGTTGATACTTTTTCCATGTCCATGTGATATTTAGTTGCAACTTCTGCTAACTAAAGTAGAGATTCTCAACGTTGGTTTTCAATATTGGTGTAAATTTCTTTAGATCTCCTATGTGGGTGTGAAATCCTTAGTTGTGTGTTGAATGAATTGGTTTTGGGTTTTTTTCAGGTATTTGTTGCACCAGCAGATGTAGAGAGAGTGAACTCCTGTCTGTCTGAATTGGGTGAGATGAGCAACAGCTTCAAAAAAGCCTTGAATGTTGGAATGGAGCAACTCGTAGCAACTGTGACAGGTAGGATCCGTCCGGAATTAGACAGTGTGGCAACCATAAGTTATGAGCTGTCTGAGGCTGAATATGCTGACAATGAGGTGAACGACCCATGGGTCCAGCGACTTCTTCATTCTGCTGACTCTAATGTAGCATGGCTCCAGCCGCTAATGACTGCAAATAATTACGATTCATTCATCCATTTTGTCATTGACTTCATTGTGAAGAGGCTTGAAGTGATCATGATGCAAAAAAGGTTCAGTCAGCTTGGAGGTCTTCAACTTGACAGAGATACGAGAGCGCTAGTGAGCCATTTCTCAAGCATGACTCAGAGGACTGTTCGGGACAAATTTGCTCGCCTTACCCAGATGGCAACAATCTTGAACTTAGAAAAGGTTTCTGAGATTCTGGATTTCTGGGGTGAGAATTCAGGACCCATGACCTGGAGACTTACTCCTGCTGAGGTTAGGAGAATGTTGGGTCTGAGGGTCGATTTTAAACCTGAACGAATTGCTGCTCTTAAGTTGTAAACCCTGTCTATACAGAAGACATCATCCACCATGAAGCCCAACAGGATTTGGTGAACTTTTGAAGACCAATTCCCGATCCGACCTCATGTTCTTGATTGACGATTTCTTCTACCAGTAGTTTTTCAATGGGGATAGAATTTTATCCACTTCATTACAACTTACAATTAATTGGTTCTTGTACTTCTTCCCACCCATTTAGAATTTTTATTTTGATAGCTGGTGTCTCGCTCAATAGTGAGATTAATTTGGGAGGCCAATCCGACTGACCAATAATAGGGGTCGTATTAAAGTCAGGACATAGCCCCACATGGACCGGCTCAACACCGGAGTTGATAGTGCGCAAGTGATAGTCAAACCCCTGATCAATGTAACCATGTTGTAATCTTGGGAGGCGTTTACTACTTTCTTTTTTTCCCTATGAAGGGCTTGTATTTGGCAATTCCACTGTCAACTTCACTAATGTGTCAACAGATACCAAACTTAGGTTAATCATGAATGCAATGACTTAAACTATGGAAAAGTGCATGCATGGCTAATTCAAGAAATTGATGCTGCTGCAAATTAGACCCTGAATTGGACACATCTATTACAATGCCAATGGTAGATCAAGTGCAATGTACATCAAAGTTTTCTAAATTAAAATTATCTGTAATTTTGTCCAGACTAATTACCCAAATGTAGTCCCGCGTCCCACAAATTTCAATTACTACCGCGCGTAATTCGTGTGTTGTCCCCGAGACGGTTCAGGGCTTCATGGAGTTTAACTATAGTCTATGGAGCCCATGAGTTGTCAAGAAAAAAAAAAAAAAAATTCCAGCTGCTCTAACTCCCTACAAAAAGTCTGATTAAGCAAGCTTTTCTTTTTGCTGTTCTTATTGTATGTGCGTGCGCACCAATCAAGCGAATATATAAATGACCCGCAAATGCATATACATATGTCATCGCGGAAAGAGAGTAGATACTATAACAAACTTTTATCGAGTATTTATCTTAGTCCTACTACTGTCTTATAGTATTAACAAGATGCATGATTGTATCTGCCTACATTTTTAGAAAAATCTCGAGATATGAATGGATTTCTAGTCATCGACCAACAACTTTTGACTTGCACCTCTCATGCGCCCCACAAAATCTAAACCTGTAGTAATGTACACACCAATCTAACTTCAAGTAATTTCTTATTTTTCGTTTTACAAGACAAGTCATTCTCTCACAATTCATCATCTTTCAATTCAAACGGGGCCTAATTAGTAAGAAAAGAACAAGAAAACAACTCATCCCATGTACGGAGAGAAACTTCAAAACCAGCTCCAAATTCACAGATAGAACAGAAAAAAAAAAAACAGAAGAAGAAAGAAGAACCACAGCTGATAAAAGTACCAAAGAGATCGATTAAATTAAGATAAAACACCTATGTACCGAATATATCTAGTCAGATTTCCCCCCACATTTTCTTGGCAAAGCAGAAAACGAATTTGTACCCAACCCCCCAATTTTCCCATCCATTTTCCTTGCAAAGAAAAACACTTTTTTGTCAATTTAGAACCATTCATCGGATCGGAGAGGGTGTTCAAATAAGCAAGTCATCCATGTTCCACGAACAAGACCAAAAGTCTTCTTCCCAGTTGACCGGTGGAAAATCACAGAAACCATCCTCCGTAGTACCAGACTGAGGAGACACGTGACTTATCACGTCCTCGTACAATTTTCCACCCGAAAAATCACGCAAATCTCCTCCCAAAACAGGGTGCGCCACGTCACCAATCACTTCCTCGAGCAGTACCGGTGGCGACCGGTAATCGAAGAAATCATTCAAGAAGCATTCATCCAGCGGCAAGCAACAATCATCGTCCGGCAAACTCACAGCCTCCGCCGCCGACTCAGCCGGTCTCCACCCACCACCACTCCTCAACTGCTCTGTTTCTTCTTCCTTGTGACTGAAACACAGAACAGAGGTCGGCGACGAGAGGTCACCGTAGTCGTACCCGCCGGTGACGGACACCACCTTGATCTCCGGCGACGGCGCTGGAGTTTTCAAGAAGTTCGTGATGGCGTTCTCTCCGCGTATCCTTATCGCCGCCTTGTCGTACACCAGGGCCGCCTCTTCCGCCGTGGCATAAGTCCCCAACCAAACCCTAGCCCCCCGCGACGGGTCTCGTATCTCCGCCGCGTACTTCCCCCACGACCGCCGCCGCACGCCACGGTACTTCGTCCCGTTCTCCGACTGCTTCTTCACCGTATTCTCCTCCCCCTTCTTTGGCCTCCTCTTCTTGCAAACGGCACGATTCTTCTCGTTCTCACAACAAGCTTCGAATCTGATTTCAGTCACGCGTTTCTTCACTCCGTTACGACGCCTGAACGGCTTGTCCTCGTCGCTCGACGACTCCGTCGCGTCCCCGTCGGCCACGTAAATCCGAACCACACGTGGCGTCTTGGCGCTCATTTCCACCGGTAACCGCAGCTCCGGCGGTGACAACCGAAGGTAAGTAACGTTCTTGTTAAATTTTTGCAACGATGAGAGAGAAAGTTTGAATCTTTAAATGCGGCTTGAAGAGTGAGAGTAAAAATCTCTTGAAGTTACCTGAAAAATCGATAAAAGGAAGAGAATAAGTCACTCCCCCCCAATCTGAAATGAGAGGATGGACTGACTTAAATACCCCCACGTTCATCGTGGTGTATACTTGCACTCCAAGTTTTTCTTAAAAGGATAATTGAGACCACCTTTTCAGTTAATTTCTCCAACAAATTGATTTGTTTTGACTTGACTATATATTATTAAGAATGTTTAGCCTACTAAAAGGAGTAATTGTTCAGCGTTCCCGGAATATCACGTGGCGTTGCCTACGTAATACTCTCAACCATTTACTTAGCGAAACTTTATGCAGTAATTATGGACATAATTCATTTTTGTTGGGTGATTGGGAGGGTGACGATCTTTTATTTGCGGAGAGTACTGCGTGACAGTACTACATGATATTCCGAAAGTACTCAATAATTGGCCAAAAAGGAGTCACTGAGATGGTGATATCAAGCACAATTTTATAAGGCGGTGGAATTAACATAAAAACCTTCCTAATTTAAAGATATTCCTATCACATAAAACGTGTTTTATTTAGAGACACTATTCCATTTCCAAAACTAATGGGGTGCAGGAATTTCCAAGTCTGCCACGCATGATATTTTTGACTTTCAAGTTTTTTAAATGGGAAATGATATTGCCACACCATTTTTTGTTATTGCCACACCCTGCAAGTATATTTTTGCACCAAAAAATACACTTGCAGGGGTGTGGCAATAACAAAAAAGGGTGTGGCAAAATCACTAGCCTTTTTAAATTTGACAAAGTAGAACATCATCTTGTATGTAATACAAGTGATACAAACATAAGTTTAGTGCTGACCGGACTAGCGTAATTTAAAAAATCAACGTTCGTTATATCAAAATACAACAATTCAGTACCGTGAAACAAAAGAATTCTAACGAATATTTGTTTTTTTTGCGATTTTCACGTCTGCCGATCATGTATCAAATAAAGTCCGTTGAACGCGATTTTTGCTATGAATAAGGTTTTCATTGAACTCTACAAAATGAACGGAGTCGATCATCAAAATGTGATAGAAAAATGGCCTAGAAAAGAGAAACGTACCAAAGGAGATACCAAGAGGTTGGTATACCCGGGACACACAAAAGTTTCTCGTTTCAAAGGTATACCAGTAGACTCCTATTATTCGTGTGTCTCATACTCTCATATTCCCATTTTAAAATTTACGTCAGGTGCAGGGTATATTTGACTTTTACTAGTATAATAGTGGAGTAATTTATAGTAACAGAAAAAAATAATCTTTCTACCAAATAAAAAATAAAAAAATCTTGTACCAAAAGCTTGGGCTCCAAGCAAAGAGTCAGATCAGTTTGGTAGTACTCTGTTTCAAGAATTTACTGCTCCTAGGAAACCCAAAAGACCGGCCGCACTTTGTTCACTTCTCATTTATCTTTAGTTTTAGTTTAGTTTTTCAATCATTACCCTATATCTTTCTCCAATCATTACCCTATATATCCAATTATTAATTTCATTTCTCTCTCTATCTCTCTCCAATCATTACCCATCTTTCCAATCATTACCTTATTTCTCTTTCTACCCACTACCAAAACTAAACTAAACTACCAACCAAACAAAGCACTTGTCCTTTGCCTCAGTCTCCGTACTCTCTGTTTGGCTTTCTCCACACGTGATCTCCCTTTCCTAAATTTATCTCTCAACCGTATAATTTCTCCTTTAGAAAATGGAAAACAGATTTATAAAGAATTTTGATTTTTGCGCTCCACTTTCTAAGCACTCCATAAAAATCAGTTTCCTTTATAAATTGCAATCATGCATTACCTATCCCTCTAACTCGAGGGAATTTGACATCTCTGTACAGATCACTGGCAATTTATTTCATACCTATCTTCGCCTTAACTTCGTATCGTTTTCCCTTGCAAGCTGGAGGTTTAACTTGTATGAAAACTTTTAGGCGCTATCAACATGATTCATGTGTTAGGTTATTCATTCAAAGTTCATTTTTCGTGCAATGTCCAAGCTAAAAAAACATTTGGCATTACAGATGCATGTGTTTGAAAATTAAATATGGACCGTCAAATGGCTTGTTATGATGGATACAATTACCTTCCCAATCAAATCGTCCACCGTATCTCTCTGGAAGCCGTTGAACATGAGACTTGACCAAATAGGCAGAAGCAAGCAAAATTTAGAAGAAAAAAAAAAAACCAAACTAACCATTATTGGGCTGAGACAGATAACGCTATGCCACTTTGGAAACAATTCCAAATCACGCGGTAGAATAGGTACAAGGTTAAATAGACATTATTTCCTAGTTTCATAGATTAAATTCAATTCAAACAATCAAAGGATTCATCTTCGTTTCTTTTTTGGAGCATACAACTAAAGTTCAATCCCACATTCGTGCATTACAGGGGTAGAGAGGACAAAGCAAATTTCATTTCTACATGATATCAGACCAAGCTCCTAGAATCCTTAAAAAAGGAGCAGAGACTATCCCATGGCGTACTTCTGGGTCCAGCTCCTTGCAGTTGCCTCATACTTTCCCTTGTCTGTCTTGTACATGTGAGCAATCTCCGGTACCAATGGATCATCAGGGTTTGGATCTGTCAACAACGAACAGATCGACAGTAGCACCTGAAAATAGCATTGATAAATGTTTCAATAAATCCATCTGAAAAGTTTCGCTTAAGCAATAGAGTTGAATCAAGCAAAAACGAGAGAATGATTTGAGGCATTCTCATACCAACAGCTTTGGGCATATTGTGTCATGCATGAATATCAGTGACTCAACCTAGTGTCGCGCTTAAGAAGTGTTTTCAGATAAATAAAACATACAAAAAAAAAAGATGCATAGAGGAGGAAAAAGGGTCCAAATAGTTCAAAATCATGAGAGAAGAATTCGAGCCAAAACAAAATGGAAGGCTACTACTAATCTGATATGATGTTAAGTTACTAAGGGATTTCCCAAGTACAAAATAGCTACGCGAATTGATTATTCCCTTATCAAGGATAAACATTAGGCAACCATGACACCCGTCTCTAAAAGGAGATCCACGTGGTAAATTAACAGACTCAATATAATCTCCTTGACAATATCCTATTTTCTGATTCTCCAGGAATTGAAAACCCTCATATAATACACCGTAAGGAAACTGAAAGCTTATAAAATAAGAACCTTGGAAATAGTCAGAGCGGGACTCCACTGCTCCTTTAAGATATCAAGGCAAATACTACCATTGCTGTTTATATTCGGATGAAAGACTTTTGTCCTGAATGCAACCTGCAAAATAGTCACAAAAGGAAGCAGAAAGAGGTTAAAGCTGTCAAGCTACATCTAAAATTTCAGGAAATAGGTTGACCAATGGAAAAAAGTGTTGAAAAGTGTTAAATGTTATGGACTCGATTGAAATTGATACGCTAACCCTACATGCCACACTGTAAATTAGCCAAGCAAGATTTTCATATGATAGACAACTTGTCACTAAGTTCTGATTTATAATACTTCTTATATGATTAAAAGAACTAAAAGCCAATTGAGGATGAGATTTTGAACAGTTCTTGAAAATCAAGAACTGTTCAAGAAACTTTGCAAATTGCAAGTATCAAAGGATCCATCAAGAAACAAGCATTTGAACCAAAAGCAACGCGTTTGAACTTGGTTCACAGGAAGAGCGTATGAGGTAGACTTGAGCTTGCCCGCAAACTCAGCTCATCTTTGGACATGACCGGCGATTGGGCACCAGCTTCTCATACATTACTATGAGTGTAAGACGTTACTCGCTACTACTAGGCTTCATTTTTATTCTGCATTGCAAATGCAATAAAATGACAAGGTAAAATATCGTGCAATAATTGATTCCACATCCCCCACCCTGGCCAGCAGAGAGGAAAAAAGAAGAAACCATCCCATTTATGATAATAACCAAGCAAGAACGAATCCCAAAAGGAAAATCATGCTGAAGCGTTCAAATAAAAAGAAACTACGAACATTGTCAGCCACAGACCCACTAAGGCCTCTATAATCGATATCTATACCAAGTGAAGATCCATCTCACCACATCACCGAAGCATATGCACCAATGACTCATATCAAAGTAATTTTTTTTTTAAGATGAGTATCAAAGCATGTAGTGAAACAAAAATAACCAGTGTACTACTACATGAGATTTCCAAAGAGCTGATCAAAGAAAAATTCCCGAAAGTAGGGCATAGCATGAAACTGCTAGTAAACATATCAATAAATAGCATTAACCCTTTCAAATTGAAATTCTTACAGTACCTTGGGAGGTTTAAATGGATAGTCAGGAGGAAAATGAATTGTAACAAGAAAAACACCGCCTGCATAAGGACTATCAGCAGGACCCATTATTGTTGCTTGCCAATGAAACATGTCCTCTGCAACAGGGCCTATCAATATAACGAATGCAACTTAAGACACTAACCAACAAATAGTTCTAACAGGATAACATACAGTAAAATGGCAGGACTCCAGTAGAAAAAAGCAGGCATTAAATAGGCATAAGAATCAAGTGGCAATATGGTTACCGCGAGGAAACAACTGTACATGCATGTCTAATTCTAAGATGTGTGTATTTTGTGTGTGTGTGAGAGAGAGTGGGAGGGGAGAGAGGGGAAACCAAAATATCTTGTTCCAGGTTGCTTCATTGGACAATGACTCGCCTTTCAGTCTTTGAGCTCTACAAGTCAACCATAACCTCCACAGAAAGCTGTAATTCGAGTCTCGACCTATTTCAAGTTTTGAATCATCTCCCCATCATTCTGTACGGTGTCCATAACATATATTTGACCAACATTCAAATCCAACTTTAAAGAAGAATGATTGTTATGTTTTGCTCAAGTAATAAAGCAGCACTTCCTTATACTTTCCCTGAATCTGTGTTAGATTATGTATATCAACACTATTAATAATCTAACTTCTCAATGCTCCCTCTTAGGTTTGAGGTTCGAAACCTATCAGGTGCCATCAACTCTTATGGGGCAAGTCCATACAGGGATTTGACCCTGCTTTACATGGACCCCCGGCCAGCAAACAATGGAATTGGTCCCCTAGAGATTAGTCAAGGTGCGCGTAAGCTGGTCTGAACACCCTGAGTTATCAAAATCTAACTTTTCATAATGGACTACTAATTCTACACATTCAAAAAGGATGGAAGTTAGGAATAACGGATTGTTATCAATTATTTCGACCAAGTGCAGCAACAATCACCTCAAGTAACCATGTGTCAGCCAGCATCCAAGTCAAAATACCTCCCAGTTCAGGGCACACCATACTACTTTGCTCCTTCACATGTTGAGCTCTTACAGTCCAAATATGATGTACTTGGCCTCAAACCTGGAAATGATCATTAAAAGGAACTTGCATGACCTTGGGAAGTTACATATTGATTACGTCAAGAGTCCTTTTGGAGCGACACCTAGGGTATCCTCTGAGCTCAATGCCTATCTTATGTACCAGCACTAAATTCATGAGGTTGCAGCCAAGGGACTTGCTATTCCTACCCTCAACTTGGTCGATCTAAAGAGGCAGAGGACCCTCAAAATCTTTCTACATGGTTAAATCCATCAGGCCACAGAACTCACTCCTAAAGTTCTTCAAAAACGACAGGAAGTAGGTCACCTATTAATAGAGGCCCTGCCACAGCCCACAGGAATAAGGAGACTACCTTGGTCTCACCCAACTCGTACCCGCTGTAGCCCCACCCTTATGACTTGTTTTACCATCATCCCCTGCAACCTTATTGAGCAGAAACAAAAACACATTCCCAGTGTTATACAAATGACTCTTCTCAGTTATTTCCTTCTCTCCCAACGGGACTACACATATCGATTTATTCATACAACAAGCTCATATGGGAACAATCGAGTTGAACTCACATATTTGGCATACATCATGTAAACACAATCAGACATATACATGTAGAAGCATCCATGCATACATAAACTCATGCAGCTGTCAATTCCAGCTAATCATTAACAAGCAGTAGAATATCTGTTAATTTTGTTTTCAACTCACTCTTCAATCACGAAATAGTCAACGAAAAAGCCAAAATCCCAAGGAATCCAAAGGAAATCACAAAAATATGCAATACAAGAGTTTTACATGCGTTTATATCGGTATATAATCATAGATCGACCTGAAAGAATACTAGTAGTAACGAATCGAAGCAACAAATTGAGGCCCAATACACATGGATATCGATATTTATACGTATATACCGGCGCTGCAGGAGGTGGGAGGATCCTTCTGGAGATCCTTGAGCTCCTTCAAGATCCGTTTGGAAGCCATCTGGAGAAACGCCGAGATCTACACCAACAACAACGACAACAACAACAACAAGAACAAAGGACGATCGTTCAGCCTATGCATAGATGTGAGCCTATGTAGCGCGCGCACACATATATATATACACGAATACATACGCGGATGAGAGCAGGTGATTAGGGAAGAAAACGAAAGCGTGTTGAGAGAGAGAGGAGGCGCTGACCTGGATTTGGGGGATTTGGAATCCAATTCGACGACTTCTTCGCTTTCAGTCTCTGGTTCTTAACGCGGCAATTATGGGTTAAAAAAAAAAAAAGAACTAATAACACAATTTAAACGTTTTTTTTATTCAATTGGATGGTAACTTTATGACCTGGTCCATCTGTATGATTGGTGGGTTCCTTCTTGGGACCACTCGAGTTTGCTTTGATCCAGCCCATTGGGCCAAAGACCTGTTTCCTTCCCTGCTTAACCTCTGAAATGTCGAACAACTTCACATGACACAGACAGCTTCCAGCTAGGTGGTGGAAAGGACCCGTGCCCGTGGCAATGAAAAAGCACCAAATCTAGGGTAAGGGCATAGCCATAAAGTTTACATGGTATTGGTGAGGTTTTCGCACGGATCCGGAAACGATGTTGTGCACTGCTTATGTACTACGCTTGTAGTGCGGCATCGTGGGTCTAAAAGTATTTTCAACAGTTCAGATTAAAAATAAAACTTTTTCACGGAATTATTAGTTGATGAGATCGACGGTTGTGTGCCGTCCTACAGCGCACTACAAATGGGTGCTCCTTTTTGCACTCCCCAAATTGTTAACTGCACATGGTTGATTTTTGTATTCTCCAAATTATTAACTTTTGGGAAGTGCGGTTAACAATTTGGAGAGTGCAAAAATCACTTCCCCTTTTTAAAGTGTATTTTACATTGCAAGAAATTTACTTCGTTCTACTTTAACTTAGGAGATTGGGAGATTGATTCGGAGAGGCGGGTGGAGTTTAAAACACCTAAAACAACCCCCTAATACATAAGAGTACATAATGCCTACGCATTGGAATACCACTCAGCGAGCTACCACTCAAAAATAACAACTATCTCTCTTCTGAGACATATAAAAAAAAAAAAGAGCACGACAAATAGAAGCCGTGGTTGAAGTAGTTAAACGCATTACTACAATATTGTGGCACTATCCGAAGCATTTCCATGAGTCCTGCAATGGGATGATGCTAAAGAACTTCTGTTCACATATCGATGGATCGTGTAGTAGCTAGGACTATAGCCTTCACTAATCAAAAGTAGTATTTTTTACAAAGAAATTCAGCTTCTAACTTCTTTTCGTCTCAGAGCTAATTCATGCCACCCGACCCAAGCTGAATACAGGAAAATAATTTACGAGCAATTGTGAATTGGGGGCTACTGACAATTAACCTCCTTACATGTTCAATCTACCCATGTTCAATAGGACTAAGGATACTTACAATCCAATTAGTATTGTGAATGCATTTTTTTTACCCTTATTACAATGATCCTTATGCTCTATGAAAGTTCTGGTTACTAATATCCGTCTGGTATGAATAACAAGTAGATTGATTTCTTGAAGTAAAGGAGGGGGGAAGTTTTCATTTTAGTTTTCCTATCTTTCTCATCATTGTAGAAATTTCTAAACAAATCCCGGTCCGAGCAGAGCCGAAAGAAACTATTCAACTGGAATAGTGATTGATCACCTAATAAGAGAAGCTAAAAGCAGCAGCATTTCAACAAAATCAGGCCAAATGCATCCAATAAGATGGTAGGTACATCACAACATCTTTCCTTCACACATACTTGCAAATATCCTTGCTTCAAAGGCAGCCAGGGTTCCAGTAACCTCAACAGGTTGCCCTTTCACTTTACCACACCACCACAACTTTACACTTCTTGCACACAATAAGAAATAGGTAGCTACCTAGCTAGCAGTTCCAACGGGAATCTGAAGAGCCCCACTTCCGAACCCCACAAGCATAATAATTGACCAAAAATAATTTAAGAACATCATTAATAATGCCCATGATTCCCTCATGAAAGAGACACATAAATATGTATATCATTTATGCATATGTGTGGATTATCAATATTATAGTCCCACACAGCAAGCACCATGAGCCAATGACAGGTACACAGACAAATGTTAGGTTGCTATAAATGATGCATTCAACACTTATCTTTTCCTCCACTACTTCCTTAATATAGTACTATCTGTCGAGTAAAGGATAATGAAAATCCAAGATATAAAGTTAGGTATACAATCCAAATATGCAGTATTGCAGTCTCAAAGGACTCAGGAGTTAACACCAGGCCAGTCTCTCTCCTTTCAACTCTGTGTCGCACAAAAAACTGTATAAATATGTCTTCTTATAGGATTGGTAGGATTGGGACACATGAACCATTTGCACACATTATATGGGTAAGTTGATCCTGCAGCAAGACAACAGTTTCAGATTCAGATTGTTAGCAGAGGGGAACATGTGATCTCTAGACAATAAGCATGCATGAGTAACTCACCACGTTCCACCAAAGTACATTTTATGACTCGATGAGAATTAATTTGCGCAACACCTCTTCCAACGCAGTGGAACTCACTATTCAAGCAGACACAGTGAACCCCTCCCCAGTGAGAGGAATACTGGGAGATGCACTCATGTACACCCGCCTTTAAACGGATGAATAAAATTATACTCCCATTTTCATGGTTAACCACGCAAGGAAGTCTATACATAACTACATGCCTGCTGTTTTTATGAAAAAATACCAAACAATGTATAATCATGAATCATCATTTTCCATGAAAACGAATGCTATGCGCAAACAAAAAAAGGAAAGGAGGTGGGGATGGGGGAGTCATGGGTGTCCACTTGAGACATGGAAGTGTTTTATCAGATTCTGTTTTCAATTTATAATAATCTCCCAACTGAAGAGCATGTGAAATAATTGGTACGCCTGAATACAATAATCCATGGCTTCACGAATGTAAACAACTAAGCTAATGAAAATTGCAAAGAATTATCCTTAACAAGATCTCGTTATCTGAACTGTAGTCCTCTTTTATACGTTCTAGAAAGCACCGATGCAAACAACTAACGTTGTGCCAGTATGTCTTTTGGTTTTTAGCTAGCTATATTGTTGTCTTTAGTGATCTATAATTTGTCATTTTTCATTGCTTGTCTCTTCAAAAAAGTTGACCAGAAACTAACAAAATTCACAGCGAATAAATGAATCCAAAAAAAAAAATATATGATTTGTAGACATCCCTAACACAGCCCTACATGATAGACAAGGAAAGAAAGAAAAACATGAGGACATGGTCAAGACTCAAAACAGTTACTAGTACTATCTAAGCAAATGGAAAAATGCACATTCTTTCTGTTAAAGACGAGGGAGATGCAAGGTAACATAATCAAGATAAGTTCTTGCACATCAACCCCAAAGATTGGCATGGACCTCGGATTTAGGAACTTGCTCCTTCTAGGTCTCAGATTAGTCCGTGACTTTAACTTAGCCCTTTTAGTGAACCCTAGGGTTAATATATATCAGAAATTAGTTGAGGTGCGCATAAGCAGATTTTTTTAAAAACTTCGTGCACATTAGTTTTCTTGACCTAAAACCACTGCTGTTAGGATCAATCTATCAAAGCAATTGAAAGAGATGCAAATAAGGACAGAGAGGGATAGAGAGCATGGACAAATGGGTAGCAAAAACACTAGGCTCTAGCAAACTACACCCTAACGAAGATTATAAAAAGTCCACAAACACAACTTCGGACACAATGGTATCCGACATTGTTCAATGCATGTCGACCCATGTGCATCGAACATCTCCGGACGCAGACGTGTCCGGAATTGTGTTTTAAAGTCATGTTGGTGTAGCATTGCTTCAAAGACTAACCAGTCATGTTGAATTGGTGTGCACATACCAGTTGAAGAAAATGATTTTGCATTTAGGCACAGCACCATTCTCAACCTCCTTCAAACTCACTCCCCCACACACCGCGTTAACCGACGCCCTAGCCGTGTTCCACCCGTTCGCACCCACCCCAATCCCAACCCTCACCTCCGTCCCCACCACCACCCCCTTGCTCCTCACCCCTTCCTTCAGCCTCTTCGCCGCCGCCTCGTTCCCAACCAACACGCCCTTCACCTCCGTCGTTAACTTCACCACCGTCGTGTTCTTCTTCCCCTGCGTAAACCCCGCCACCCCCGCCGTCCCCAAATCCACATTCTCCGCGCTCAAATCCGCCTCGATTCTCCCGTAATTCACGTGCAAAAAGTTGTTAGGATTTTTCACCTCGATCCTGACGACAGCTCTGGAGTTCAACTCCGGTCCGTCTGGACCCGAGGTGACGTTGAAGAGGGGGAATTGAAGGGACTGGAGGCGGAAAACCGGAAGGCGCGGCTCGTAGTAGAGGTAGAAGCAGCAGGCGGCGACGGCGGCGAGGATAGTGAAGAGGATTATGAGGAGGCAAATGTAGCAGCAGATGGACCGGCAATACCTCCGTCGTTTTTTCCTCGGTCGGAGCGATATCGGAAGGATCGGTTGGGGCGGTTTCCGAGCAGGTGGTTTGGGTGGGGCCTGGACCGGAGCGGCTGGGTCTCGGTAGCCCGGAGGCTTTTTCAGAACCGGCTTTGCTTGTTCCGTCATTACCCCCCGAAAACTAGAGCTCAATTCGAACAAGCGTCCTACCTACCTGTGCTATATCCAATAGAGAATTTTGGTAAGAGGAATGAATGTATGGGAGGAATATATATATATATATATATATACGAAAAGAATGCTAGATTTTTGAGAATTGGAACGAGATTACGTGAATGTGGGATTTAATGAGGGGGGGGGGGGGGGGGGACTTGGGGGAGATTTCCGAAGATTTTTCTTGAATTGCGGTAAAGAATGGAATTGAAGAGGTTAATAAGAATGGAACTTGGAAGGCATTTTGATTGATGGAATTCCGGGGAAATTAAAATCTTTGAATTTGCAATGGAAGCAGATCCCAATGAGGGAATGACGTGACGAGGAGGAGAGCATTCCCAAAACTAATAAAGGACTAGAAGAGAGAGAGAGAGAGAGAGAGAGAGAAGGGGTTATCTGTCGGTCTGGTTGTGGATGAAATGGAGAGACGGAAGATAAAGCGGAGGAGGGTAGAAATTCAAGCGCGAGATTCACGCGCGGCTTGTAGTTGATGACGTGGCGCGCGGGAAGGGCTTTGAAGGAAGGAAGAAACACTGCTGTATTTTTCTGAGTAGTAGTATATTATTGAGATGAAATTAAATTTGATGGCATAAAAAAAACAGGCTGTCGGCTCATTGGATCTGGAATCGGATTCTGCTCACCCCATTTAATTCTCCCTTTCAGATATCCTATTTTTGTTCCAGGAAAAAATACAACAGTATTTATCATGTGTCATAAAATCCTAAAAAATAAATCATTTGTAGTATTATGGCATATATATATAGTCATAAAATTACAATGTTCAAAGCCCACGTACGTAGTTTGGTTACAATTAA
This sequence comes from Rhododendron griersonianum, assembly GCA_018127125.1. Taxonomy (NCBI): domain Eukaryota; kingdom Viridiplantae; phylum Streptophyta; class Magnoliopsida; order Ericales; family Ericaceae; genus Rhododendron; species Rhododendron griersonianum. The sequence continues at coordinate 996,689 of CM030794.1, forward strand.
CACTGAAAGCATTACTATCATCACATAGATACGGACAAGGTGTTTTCGTAGAGCGGAAAACACGACGCTCAAGTATGATCATCTCATCTAGAGACGCATGTTAGAGATCGGGAAGGATAGATATCGGGAACCAATTGGGCCCTGTTTCTCCTTTTGGATTCGTCGGCAGCATAGCCCGTGGGGTTTCTCTTTTGAAAATATGCTGTATGTGGCCCTATAACATAACATTTTTCAATCAATTTGATGGGTTTTCCCTACCTATAAAATCAACCTCATAAGAATCGTTTTCACATAGCAGACAACCTCCAAGTGATGTTGCACCCATCGAGTATAGAATTGCGGTGTTTATTGAGGCCAACAAACACAAATAAATGTGGAATTGAATATCACACAGGCACAAAGAGTCATGGATAAAAGATGGCCTAACTAGTTAAGGCAAACTAAAGAAACGGTTCAGAAGGTAGATCTCAACGGAATGGTCGGATTTTTCTTCAGGTGGGTCATGAATCTACTGGAGTTGAGAAGTTAATTGTGGATGAGGGTAAGAGCTGTGATAGTTCCTGGAAACACGAGCTCAAAACCCCCGACAATCTCAGAGTTTGTTGCGAGTGGAGATTTTCATATTCAATTTTTTTTGTAATTTTTTGTTTTCTTTGTTTTTTGGCTAGCCTATTGCCTTTCTTGATGTATCCAGTTGGATTTGGCTGTTTTCTTTCTCAAGGTTTTCCTTGAGGTTTTGGGCTTGGTCCCTTTTATAAAATTCTGTCTTTCCCCAAAAAAAACAAAAAAAAGGTAGACCTCAACTCCCTTGACTAATCATCGCACATCGAATAGTGAATGGTCAGAAATAGATTTGATAATTAACCACTCACATACTATCTTGCTTGATTATTGGCTATTAAATTTTGGAGTTGTTGGCGTCTGGTCCTTGGACAAGATGATACGGTCCCCCAACTTAAGCGCAATAAGTTCATACGAAAAACATTATACAGTAAGTACTTTTCTAACAACATAGGAGGTGTTATTTGCGATTTGGTGCGACCATACCGGTCAATGTATGAAGAGCAACAAATTCTATGCTTTTTGGTTAAGAACCTGTACTAAATACCAGATGTTTTCACGTGTCAACAAATTTCGTCGATAAGTATTTCTACTAAAAAGTCTTATTGGAGCAAATAGCGTGACTACATGAGACGGTCCATAATAAAAGGCGGACCGGGCCAACCTAATCTATAAATCAGTTGAACTCATTAGAAGTAGTAGTTTGAAAATGCCCGGCATGTAGTATATATGTAATTGAAACTATAGAAATAGAATTAAGAAAGAAAATTCCTGCCCGTGCACATAGTTAACGGGAGATCAATATGTGGGCTTAAATTTTCCTGGTGCCCAGTCTGAAACCAGCCCCAAGCCTAATTGGAATATTGCTATGTGCACCAAATGAACAATAACTCGAGTCCTCTTCCTCTCCGGTGGTGTTTTTGTTTCACTCACAACTGTTTAGGCAGTCAAAGATACTATCTGTTTTTCTTATCTGAGAATTCTTGATTCCACAACTTGAGACATACTTTACCATTAATTTGATGTACTGGAGCAAGGAAAACGAAAGAAAAATTTCGTATTAAGCTTTGGTCTTCAGAGTAAGAGTTGAAAGAATTTCGCCTTACCAACCCCAGGAGGTGCCCACCCGAATGCATCTTGCCAGGATCCGGCTGGATACCCCAGGAGGTGCCCACCCGAATGCATCTTGCCAGGATCCGGCTGGATAGGTATCGGTACAGGTCAAGCGAAGAGAGAGAGATTAGTCGAAAGTACATATTTTTACGATACATGTTTCTGAAGAAGGAAAAAAGAAGCAGCCAAAACAGATTCCTATTCTTGCCCGAAGAAAACTTGCTTATGTTTTGGTAAAGAGAGGAATAAGACTGCCCTGAATTTGTTAACCATATAAGCTCGAGCAATTAGGGATCATGAAAGTGCCGAACGAGCCGAGCAGATGGTGGATGAAGCTTAGTTTGAAAACTTAATAAGTTTATAAAAAATGTGTTTGAGCTAAGCTTGTTTAGGAGAGGAGCCGATCTCGAGTAGCTTCAATTCTTTCTTTCTTTTTGGGTAAGTAGCTTCAATTCTTTATACTCCTTTTTTCCTATTTTGCTTGCTCTCGTTTTCTTTTTGAGCTGTCCCAATGTGTTTGTGATTTTTCATAATTAGAAATCACCAAAATGGAAAAGTTTCAATTATACCCCTTTAGTTTACAACTAAGTAAAGTTATTGTATTTTTCTGAATGGTATTTTTCAAAATCTAAACATTTTCCAACCCAAAAATTTTGAGTCAATAAAATGGAAGGTGAAGGAGGAGAACCAAACACCACCACCACCACGTCGACGCTTCCATTACCGCCGCCATCTTCAGCTGTTTTTTCTACCGAACCGCGCTTCCATCCCACCGTTTAATTTTCACAAGGGAGGTAGATTTATCGCACTCAAATAATTTCCCTGAAAAAAATGACATTCCATTCAACCTTGCGGCCAGGCTCTTCAACATTGCGTCCAGGTACTTAAGAGCCCATTCGGTTGGACATTATGGTTTTGGATTTGTAATTATTACCCTTCCTATCTCCAATTATTACTCTCATTTTTCTCTGTATCTCTCTCCAATCATTATCCATATGGGCCATATTTCCAAAACGAACAAGGTCTAAGTGTTGCTGCCGTGCCCTTGAACCTTGAGATGTTGGGCTGGGCTGGGCTGGGCTGGGCTAGTAAAGACCTTATTTTTGTTGGAAAGTGGGCCTATGTTGGTTTTTTTTTAGTAAAATCCCGTTGTAAGCCCTAAATCACCCGCACTGTTCTGTTTCTGCGAAAACCTTCCCTCACTGTCACTGCGTCTCTCTCTCTCTCTCTCTCTCTCTCTCTCTCGTTTTGCAGATATGGAGTACGTGAGCCCCGAAGGCCTCCGGCTAGATGGCCGCCGCCCCCTCGAGGTCTCTCTCTCTCTCTCTCTCTCTCTCTCTCATAAAGTCTCAAGTTTTAGCAATGAATTTATGGTGATATTACTTCCTTGTGTTATATTCTTGTTCTTATTTGTTCCTTCTATGTTGTATTTACATGCATAATTTCCAACTTCAGATGAGACAAATTAAAGCTGAAATAGGTGCCGTTTCCAAGGCTGATGGGTACTGAAACTCCTGGTTGAATTGGCATTGGTTCTTTCTTTCTTGTTTATTTATGTTTTCGTGTTTCCATTAAAGGTGAGGTTAGTTAATCGGGTTTAGTGTGATATGTGCTTCAATTATTTCAGTTCAGCTGTTTTCGAAATGGGTAACACCAAAGTCATTGCTGCAGTGTATGGTCCTAGAGAGGTACCCTCTCTATGCCCCTTGACATTGTTTTTCTTATATTAACAACTCTTTGCTATATTAATTTTTTCATCATGGCATAAAAGTTATGCAAGTTTTATGCATTGCTCATTTCATACATGTATGCTTTAATCATTTCAGGTCCAAAATAGGAGCCAACAACTTAGTGATCAGGCCCTGGTACATAGTTTAGTAAATGTTCTGCTAATTTGAAGATAATATTTTTCCTGCTAGTTTCTAATGTGACACTTGACACTGTAGGTCCGTTGTGAGTATAGCATGGCTAATTTTAGTACCGGAGATCGTATGAGAAAGCCAAAGGGTGACAGGTTACTCCTTTTTGAGAGCATCCATTCGATTGGGAACATTGTGATCAGAATTGCTTTTGGGCATTTGGATGCTGTAATGTGGGTTAAATGTGCTGACAATTTGGTTCTCTTCTTTGTACATGCAGGCGATCAACGGAGATATCTCTGGTTATTCGCCAGACCATGGAAGCATGCATATTAACGCACCTAATGCCTCGATCTCAGGTTCTACTGCAAGCTATGCGAAACTTTCCCATGCGATTGGAAATTTCTTTGGTTAAAAGGTTTTTTTTTTTTTTTTGAATTTGTGTGTTTTTTCCAGATAGACATCTTTGTCCAAGTTCTCCAAGCAGACGGAGGTAAGTGAAAACGGAAGCGAATCTAATGTAGTGTGTGGACACTTGCCTATATATTTGCACAGATCTTTACTCCCTCTTCCACTGGTCCAACCCATATTCAGTGTAGTTGCATAATTGGGAGTTGGGACCATATTATGCTGTTTTCAGTTCTTTTTGAGGTGATGAATGTCCTCATAAGATGGAAAACATCCCTAATTTGGGTTTGATTGCCTGCAGGAACAAGATCTGCATGCATAAATGCTGCGACCTTGGCCCTTGCAGATGCTGGGATTCCTATGCGGGATCTTGTCACTTCGTGTAGTGCTGGATATCTTAATAGCACCCCTCTGCTTGGTGATTCCAAAAGTCCCACTTTGTTGTTATCTATCATTTGTTTCTTGACTCTGTATTTTTCAAACTGATTCTCATTTTTGTATGACCCAAGTTTTATAGACAATGTCATGTTAATTGAGAAATTTCCTGAATGAACAGATCTAAATTATGTTGAGGATAGTGCTGGAGGCCCTGATGTAACAGTAGGAATTTTACCTAAGTTGGATAAAGTTACTCTGCTTCAGGTTATCACCTATCCATTTGTTGCCGTCATAGGATAACCTGCATACTCATTCACTATTGCAAATCTGTTCTTCTTGGCTTACTTAACATAACAAGTGTAAAGCCAATTTTTATGATTTGGAAATGATGCGATTTTATTCCAGTATCTTGTACATTGTCCATCATGGACCAATCCTTTCCTTTTACCTTTTCTAGTTATTCATCCAACCTGTTGATTATGCTCTGCTGTTTCCCTAGTTTAAATGAGATTCATGTTCCACATTAGAACTTGCACATCTGCTTTTCTTGTGTGTGTGTTAAAGAACTCCTAAATTTTGGTTCTTTATTTCAGATGGATGCTAAGTTACCCCTGGATACCTTTGAAAACGTAATGCAACTTGCAATAGAAGGCTGCAAGGCAGTAGCGAATTACATTCGGGAAGTAAGGGCATATAAACTTTATTTGCTTGTATGGTTTTTTAATTCTTCCTCCCAGTTCTTGTTTAAGAGGATTCATTCCCCAGGTCCTACTTTCCAATGTGCATGTAAGAATCGCTAGTGGTTTTTTTTTTTGGCAGGTATTACTAGAAAACACTAAACAGCTAGAGTGTCGGAGGGGCGTGTAACATGTAAAGGGTGAGAAACTTGAGCCCTTCTGATGTTTTCTATGATATAGTGAATGAGAGAAATACATTGTTGCCCTGATTACTGCCCTACTGAATATTTGATATCACTTTCAAAAATGCTGCTCAGTTCTTTATATCTTTCTTGGAGGATAAAATTTTGTCCTTATAGTCAATAATTAAGAAGGAATCACATACAATGGTTCCTTTCCTCCTATATTGCAGGGATGCAGGCTCTGGCTCGGGATCTGGCTCTCTTATATGAAAGCTCAGCACGAGGAACTCTGGATGCTGATTTGATGTATGAAATGTGTGTTGATATGAGGGATATGAGGTTTTCTGTGTCTCTCTCAGAACTGCAAATATCAACTGATGTGGACTTTCGCATCCCCAGAAGGTTGCTTTTCGGGGGTGGATGATTTGTTACTCTTTTCTAGGAACAACATTCGGACTGTTGGAATTCCTCGTCTTAGCATATATCTATGTGAAAAGTTTGTTTAGACGATTTGGGCTACCTCTCTATTATTCTCAAATTCTCCATACATTGAATCCTCAATATCAAGCACATCTTCCATAAGTCATCCTCCATGTTTCTTCTCTTCTTTTTGTTTTTGCCTTTGTTTCCTACATTGAAATTCCAAATTTAACATCACAAAATAAGTGCTGTTAAATTTGGAATTTCCGTTACCGGATGTGAAAGGCCATGATGTTTCTGTCTTTTTTGCTTTGTTTGACATGGTTAATAAAGATGGGAGGATGAAGGTGCTCTACTATTTTTGTATTAGAACAGGGAAAATGTAAATGAGATGGGAAAATGATTGGCAAACACAAGGACAGGTCAGAACCCAATTTCCCAAACATTTCTGTTTGTTTGGTACTACATCCATGCAAACATGAACATTTACATAGACAGACGACGTTTGTAATTTCATGCCATCTACATTTGCAATAGCGATCAGAGAACATTAATAACAGAAGTTAGCAATAACCAAGAGACGAAATAGCGAAGAATGTGGAAGTGAAGTGGATATTTGACTGAATAAACTCCAAATTTTCCCACAAAAAAGAAAGGAAAACAAAACAAAATTGGAGCAGCATGCTAGCAAAAATATAGGCTTTCTGCTCTCCATTAGGGATCTATCACGATCCCAGTCACACGATTCAAACTATACTACCAACCGTACAAACCCTAGAGATACCACCTATGCCGATATTTTTACCCGAAACAGTTAGTACTATTGTAAAGGGGATCCAAGGCCCTCACTACAAAAACTTGAAGGCACAGCCGTGAGTTCCAAACGTCCAGTCCATTCTTCACCTGGCTTCAAAGTGATTGGTTTCTGAATTGCTGCCCCATTGACACAAAGCATCTGTTTGTACTCCTCATCCCCAAAATCTGACATTGCTCTTGATTTCTTCTCCCATGGATTCCACACCACTGTTTCAGAAGTGAAATAGAAACCAATCAGGACAGAGAACAAAAATAATGGCCCCCCATTGACAGGTCCTTGATCTCTTAAATTAGTCAAAACTAGTTATTTTCGACTAAATGTTCGCCATTTGATTCCAGCTAAGTTGATTGTGCCTAAGCAGTATCAGAAGTCTCAATTTTTTCTTTCCCTTTCCTTAGGTATGAATAGTGAAAGCATTGTGTGGAGGGCGTGGGGCATCTTACCAACATCCGGTAGCCCTTCCTTCCTTATCACATATGTTCTTTTCCTCTCATGATCTAGGACTGCGATGACATTGGGAGAACTAAGATAAAGTCGATCCACCTATAGAAGGAAGAAGAAACAATTAAAACAGCAGACTTAATAGGCCAAAACCCTTCACCTTGCTTTGATACAGATCTATGATGCACGGACACGGACACGGACACGGGAATTCTAAAAAAATGGGGACACGGACACGGCGGGGGACACGCCACGTGTATAATTATTTATTTATATTTATTTTCAATTTTTTTCCAAATTTATATGGCAAAATGTGGACAAAACGAAAATTCCATAGTTCCAATACCATATAAACAAAACAAGACATCCATAAGTTGAATACAACCCTATTGAAAAATTACAGTTTAACCCCTGTTTTTTTAAAAATTTACAGTTTGACCCCAATTTTTTTTAAAATTACATTTTGACCCCAATTTTTTTTTAAAAATTACACTTTGACCCCTGCAGTATCCCCATTGATGTCCCGCTGTGTCCCCCTCAAAAATTTATATTAAATTATGGGACACGCCACGTGGCGTGTTCCATACGTGTCCCCGCGTGTCCCCGTGTCCAGACACTGCGAAATGTCGACCCCTAGAGGTGTCGGTGCTTCATAGATACAGATAAAGTTAACTATTCCGACCAGTAGTCCTAATATGGCTTTGAGAAGCAAATCGTTTCGTTTCAATTACTAATATTTTACGTCATAGTAAAATTCCCCCATTCAATTGAACAATATGTTGTGTGTTTTGCACACCCATTATTAGTGGAACTGCCCTACGGATACAAGTTAGAGGGGAAGGATTGGAAATTCAACCCATCCCCCTAATTTCATGTCTTCCGAAGCAACTCCACAATATCACTACCCAAATAATAAAAAGAAGTTTTTACCTCGGATTCAAAAGTTATGGCGTCTCCTTGTTCTGTGAAACGTTCTCTCTGGCAAAGGTTGTCCAGATAGTCCAGTGTTTCTAACCCTTCAATCCTCACTTCACTGCATATACAACTCACTTTCATGTAATTCCAGAAATATTACTTATCTTTAATAGAAAGGAATAGTTATTTTCAACATCAGAAAAAACTGATAGTAGTCATCACTATCTTGTCCTGGAAATTCAACCCATCTCCTTTGCCATTGCAGAGAAATCCCAGCAACCTTTGTTTATAATGCTTCCTATTTGTTTTGTTCTATGAAAAAAGAGTATGGACACAATGATATATACATCTTTATCATGGTTCGTTAGGCAAAATCTGTTAAAAGGGTTTGTGGAATGAAACTAGAACAAGAGTTTGCGCGATACTTCTGCATCTATATTATATTATATATTATATTTATATATATATACTATAGGAATGTAGTTGAAGTCAAAAGGCTCCCAATTCTTAATCTTAAATTCATAGAATTTAGAATTTTTTTTAAAAAGAAATTGAAAGAGAGAAAAACGTGGGAGTGGGGGAGGGGAAGAGAGAGAGGAAAAATTATTCTATGTCCTAGAGGTACCATCACATGGTACTCCAAATTCATTTTACACCACACATATGTCTTTCAGTATACAAAATAAGACTAATGCTAACGTGCATCGAACATGAGACCAAAAAAAATATTAGATTAAGGGTCAAAAAAAACTAATGTTAATTTTTTTCCCCATGCATTGAATGGGTACAATATTTGATTTTTTTTTGATACAAATTAATTTGATTTGATTTTTTGAAGTAATTTAATTTGATTTAATATTTGTTGCAATCTGAGTCGTCCATTGCCAAGCATGGACGGTTCGGATTGGCCCAACGCTCATGTTGTTCCTGAGGGACTATACACACCTCGGGTTCCTTTTTTATCAACTAGCGTCGTTCCCGTTCGATGCACAAGACAAAATATTTGTGTGATTCTACTACAAAATATCGACCTCACACAAAATTTATTGTTTGTACCGTGCATCGAACGGGAACGATGCTAGTTTAAACTACTAGGGAGAGGAGAAACAGCCATAGTAATAAATAGCATTACATGCCGGAAGTCAAAGTTCAAGAGAAAATATAGCTTACCTTATGTCAGAGACAGACAAGTACGTATGATAAGCAAATGAGAAACTAAACGGCTTGCCATTGATGTTTCGGATGCGCGATATCAGGGTCAATTTTCCGTCTGCTGCAAGAGAAACCCTAAGACGGTACTCGAAACTGACAAAATAAGGAAATTCAATCAGCCCCATATGTAAACATAATGAACACAGGAACATCGTGTTGGTGGAAAACATGTTGAAGAATGCATTGTAAACATCCTCAACAAACTATTTTCTGAAGTCAGTACAACTATGACATGAAAACAAATATTTAACTGTGATTTTGAGCCAATTCAAATAATTTAAAATTTCATGTAGACATTTTGAAGTCATTAATCTGAATGAATCCTGAAATTTACAGCAGGTCTACCAAATCCCCCCTTTAAACTTAAAACATTGGAGCCCACATGATAATGGATCTTATATGCCTCTTCCCTGCTCTAAGAACCTCTATCTATGATGCAGAATGTCATAGGAAAATCTGAAGATAAGGAACCAGAGAATCAAACAGCACAGTGGGCACTGGGCAGAGATCCATAGGGATTATTGAAAACCAAGAGCAGCGTAATCTTCATTCTACTAAGTAACGGAATTATTAGACCAAAAAGTGGGTATTGTAAAGCATCAAAGGATGTACCTATGTGGCCAGCACTTCAGATCTTCTTCAGATGGTTTGAGTACCAGGTCAACAAAGGATTTTCCAAGAGAATCATTTGGGTGCAAAGGAGGAGGCTTCTTGTCGATGGTCCAGATTTTGTTCCTTGCAAATCCATGTTGCTCAAGTGATCCGCAATTTCCAAACTGCACTAGCATTTACAGGCCATCGATTAAATCCAGACCCCATAAAACAAACCACAAAGATACACGCATGGTATGTAGTCAGAATCACGAAGGAATGGTTGAAGAGACCTGTGGGAAACATATAGGAATTCCTCCCCGCATTGCTTTTGGAGGCTTAAAGATTGCCTACAATCCATAAAAAAGATGAAGTCATTCTGTTCTATAGACATCAAGTCTCAAGTAAATCATTACATGTAGACATTCAAGTGATGATCCACACTGATGGGCAAACAATCAAATTAATTCATCAGCAATTGTTCTCTCAAACATCATGGAATGGCAAAACTGGAAAATAGAGGCAGTCCTGATTTCAATGGGGAATTTGAGCTAGCATTCTAGCAAGATAAATTACCATCGATACTGGTTACGGTGGCATGGACCACAATAAGTAAAGAGAACTATAGTTGGACCAAGATTGGTGTCAACAACCTTTTATCTTGACACACTCGCGACACAGCCATTTTTTTTTATGAGATGATGGGGACTTGACACAACTAAATTCTATTATTCTCCAAATACAAGTTAGTAACTGAAGGTATTTGCAATTTGAATCAAAACAAGGCACCCGGTGTTGGAGAATATTCCTACTCTCTGGAATAGTTCATTAGATCTTCCCCTCCTCAAAAACCAATTAAGGTTACAATATACCTATTTTACTACAAATCCCCACCATTAAGCACTGTCATTTATGAAATTATCCATGACACCGAGAGAAATTGGACCTCTCTTAAATCAACCTTGGCTCTGGACCACAACTAAGATGTTGAACATAATGCTAAAGCACACAACAGCAATACAGACAACCATAAACTCGAAAACTCTACCTTGTTACTAGTGAATAGAAGTTCTTCACCTCTATCACTCCGCCACGAAGTGACTTGACCTCCGTGCAAGCTCACCTAAATCACACATTGATAAGCATTGAAGTATTGAACTAACAAATCGAGCAGTTTTCCGGTATTTGATTTACTACCAAAGAAAATCAAGAATCAGAGGTACAATGGACTCGAACTTAAAAAAGTTATGATTGAAGAGGATCTCACCCTTGCAGAAGCCCCTTGTGGGTTCCGAAGAACGATTTGATCAATCCCATTCCAATCCTTGGTCAATTCAACCGCTGCCTTGTGATCCCAAACTGGAGCAGAATGTCCCATTTCCTAAAAAACAAGAAAAAAGAAGAGAAAGTTTCTAATGCTCTCCTACTTCCCTTTATCCAAACAGACTTCCCAAAGAACTTCGAGTACCCAAAAGAACAACTCAAAAACAACAAAAACCAACAATCATGAATGAATGGAAGCACATGTCACTAGGATAGTTGGTAAATTTGAACTCCTCCTAACACCTTTCTTGTGAGGAAATTGGAATCTCGTGAATGAAATTCAAAACCCAACTACCAATTCAACTTTCCCAAGATTTCCCTCTCAATAGTATCTGGATCCAAGAAAACCCACAACCCAGAAACTCCCAAAACGCGTTAATACCTAAGAAGATTTCCATTTCTTGAAACCATTTAAAGATGCATCCAAAATGCAAGATTTGGTAAGTGGGTGGTAATAATGCTACAAATCCTGCCACCCAGAAAGAAATCCCAAGAAGTTTGCCGTTTTTGTGTTAAATAAAGACAATCCCATGTAGTAAAAGACGGAGAAACAACTCAATCAAGAAAGGCTTTGAATGCACCCTTCGCTTTGATGACAATTTGCCAAAATAACTTCACCTTTTCGTCAAAAGAAGACAACCCAAATCCCAATTTCGCATCCAAATCTCAAAACTCGAAGAAACCGACTTCAGTGAAGAATTATTGAAGTCTAAATTCCTTAAACACTGTTAAAACCCACTTGTAGACGTGAAAAAACAGGACAACCAGAGCCTTCAAATTTAAAAAATCTGAGAGAAAACAGTTCTCTACAATGCTCTCACTGGAAATGGAATCTGAATAAAAAACAAAGAAAGGAGAGAGAATGAGAATTACACTGCATGCCGATGAATTAAAGTGTGAAGCAAAAGTACGCGCTAATAAATCAATGATGATGCATTAATTGAAGGAAGTTACGTATTAAAGATTTGAGAGGAGAGGCAATGGCATGGAAGTATACGAGGAACTGAATTAAGAATAGGGATGGAAATAGTAGGTGAGAGAGGAAACGAATTTTTTATGTGTTGCGGAAAACAAGGACGTGGAGATACGTGAGGTACATGATGATATACAAACGGTCAAATTTTGAAAGGGCATTTTGAGACAAAGAAATCGATCGAATCCATGGACACAGGGGGACAATTTTTTGAGTGGATAAAGAGGGAAGAAGATAAAGAATGGATTAGGCCGCAAATGGGGTCCTTAATGTCCGTCCAAATTGATGTGCATGAATTTCTAGATACGCTTAACAGAATAGTAGGGGACGGTCTTTATTGTTCAACTCTTGATATTACCAGAAAAAATTGTCTTCCAATTGTCAAGATTCCAGCCTTTCACCAAAAAAAAGAAAGAAGAAGTCACAATTCAATGATGACGATCAAGGTTGAATGCTCTAGATTCATCAAACACACTGTCAAACGGAGTGGGGTTTTTTTTTTTTTTTCAAATTTTGTATTTTTCTTATTTTGATTTCTTGAATTGTTCTTTGTTTAATAACTTCAATACATTTTGTATATCATTTCATTCTTAATTTTTTATTTTAAATATTACAACTATTCCATTACACTGCCGAAGTGAGATGTCTAATGCAAAAAATAGCCACCACTTACCATTTGAAAACTCTCCGATGAATGATGTCCAAATTCATAAGTGGCTAAATCATGAGTTATATACATTATACTTTATTAAATATTTACAATTTTGAAAGTAGTATTGTATTTGTTGGTAGAACCCATAACATCAAGACGAAGTTAAAGATTTAAGGACAAAATTTGTAAAGAAAAGTGTATTTTTTTTTTCTAATTGGATCAAGATTGTTGAATATTGACATTTTAGTTATTGTGTATCTAACCGCTCTAACACATGATCCGTTGGAACAATTCAAATAATTGATTTGTTTTGATAGTTTATTGAATGTGAAAATATCCTCATTTAAAATAAAAATAACAATACTAGCATCCATTGTTGGAGTCATAGGAGTAATACTTAACTAGAGGATGAGAGTTGACTTGGTAGTTTAGATGCTACCTCATCAATTGTAATGCTTGATCGATGCCGACTACATAAAATAAAGATACAAACATCGAGCGTGGGAGGAACTTTTTCCTATTTTGCCTTTCTCATTTGTTATATCAATTAAATGTTTGCAGAGTTAAATTTACGAGGAAAAAAGCACTGGAAAATTGCAACATAATAAGCTAAGATGATAATGTCAATTTATTGTCCGTATTTTAACGGGTTAGTTAAATAACGACTGACACCATAATTTCTAGTATTAGAGGTTGGGTCCAATCTGATGCTACTTTTTTGCGAAACTTTGAAAGTATAGTTTACACTTTCTATTAGCACAAGAGTCTCAATGATGCATCATGCATGAGCACATAGTTATTGAGAATTAGTCTATGACATGGTTGAAAAATCTAAATCTTATGATAGCAGTCAAAGAAATTAACCCAATGAAAGATCTTGATCCTCTACAATCGTAGCTTGTGGTTGTACAAACCAAAGATGGGAATCAAACAATGAAAAACAATGAAAATAGTACTATGCATTTGAACAGAGACAAAAGTTGAAATCTAAATACTAAATGCCTTCCTTTGTCTATTCTATTCCATGGACTAGCTCTCAAGGATTAACAGTGAAAAGGGCCACAAGAGTTTAATTTAAATGGGGGCTGGGACATCCACAAGGGCCCCCCCTATGTAAATATGGATCCAGCGTCCATATGTTGGGAATCTAGGATGGACCCAGAATCTGTCTATTTGGCTTCGGATTAGACCGGTTTATTTGGTGTATTCAGATCGTTTAAAATATTTTTGGACGGCTTAGATTTAAAGATTTGATTTTTTTTTAAACACTCCTTTAAATTTGGGCTATCCAAAACACTTTTGGACGACCTGAATGCATCAAATAGACCGAAGCAAATGGATGGAATCCGGTCCCGGATATGCATGCATGTTACCACCAACAAAATAAAAATCCAGGCTGGATACGTACGTACAAAGAATAACTGGGGACTTCATTAAAAGCCGTTAAGGTCGAAATAAAAGCATTTTATTGGTGGGTTCGTCTTCACCAATTCCAAACTAGTGCCTGGCTTCCGGTGGAACTGTAATGAAATACTCGGGTGTAAGAGCCTGTGGGACTAATATCGCGCCGGCCAACTCGGGTCCGGTAAGTTGATCTGAATTGCACATTTTACGAGTCCAATTGACAACTATATAGTCGGCGGGATGAGAGGTATTTTCGGTAAGCTAGAAGTAGCTATTTGTAGTCAGGTCGTTCCGACTAAATTAAAAGTTGTAAAAAACGTGTGGGGTGTTTGTGAGAGAAAATGTGTTTGATGTTTAAGTTTAGGCTCCATTTTGCTAATTTTCTTATTTTTCTTAATACTTATTTTCTGTTTTACGAGACAGATTATTCTCACACCACTTTTAATTCAAAAGATAAGTACTTGTTTTAGTTAATGGAATACCCACACAATGGAAACTTAATTTTTGACCAAACAAAATTTAGTATGAACAACTTCGAAAAAATAAGTTGGGAGTCATCATCTAGGGTAGATAGATGTATGTGAATGATATATGCATCGCATGGGATAGACACAAGTTGGCTACTTCTAGAGAATCAGAGGGGGACAAAAGCCGGAAAATCTTTATGAACCTGTCTTTTACTGAAAAATTACTAGGTGGCCTTGGGGCCGACGCAGGACCTGTAGTGCAAGGTTGCAATGCGAGAGTGCAGTGCATCATCCTAGTTGTTCATTTTGATAATTAATGGTTCAAATTTTTAAAAATATCTTACATGATACATATCTTTCCTGTAAGATATCTTATTTTAATTTGGACTATTAAGAACACTTTTGGACAACCGAGATGCTACACTTCGCGCTATGTAGTGCACCCTTGCACTTCAAGGTCCAGATCCGTCACACATTTTTGTGTAACCGGTATTAAATGTATGAACTCTATAAAAATGTGGGGGTAGATAAAAGATTGGTGCGCCAAGAGCCCATTGGCATCTCTCGGTCCTCCCCATGTAGGAGGCTAGGGTTTGAGTCCCGTCGTGGGTGTTTGGAATTCAAGATTATGGTTAGCCTCTGAAATTTCTTGTAGACTAATATACTAATATCCCGCTAACACCCTTGCACTACAAAGGTTCCAGATCCGTCTTGGAGCACAACCCGTCTTGGAGCACCGTTGTGTATTGTTCCAACACCTTGATCCACCACACATTTTTGTGTAAGCAGTACTCAATGTATGAACTCTATAAAAATATGGGGACCCGGAGGTGCTGTAGTGCACTAATCCTTGAATCCGACTGTTCATCTCGGCAATGGACGGCTGAGATTTTCATCTAAACAACGGACGACTAGGATTTGTAGGAGTTTGGATTAAATTCAAGCCGTCCTTGCCGAGATGGACGGTCGGATCAATCTCTGCGGGTGAACTACAGCCCCTCCTATTCCAAAATATGGGGTAGATAAAGATTGGTGCGCCAATGGGCACTAGCCCAGTTTGCATCTCTTGGTCCTCCCCATGTGAAAGGCTAGAGTTCGAATTCCGTCATGAATATTTGTGATTCAGGATTATGGATAACTTCTAAATTTCTTGTGGACTAACCTACTAATTTCCATGTTTTAGGGCAGGTGCACGTTCATTCGAATTTGGTAACTATCCTGCGCACTGCGGCCTGATGTTGACTTGGGGTTGGGGTTATTCTGAGGTCGGCTTCAACCTGCGGTCCTGATGCATGCATGGGTGGTGTAAACACAAATGTATTTTTTTTCTTCCTTAAAATGTGCCACTGGAATTTATTTTGGTGGGTAGGACCCAAACATCAAAATGAATATAAACCATTCATTTCTCTTATTCGGGAACATTTTTGAGAAAACTTTTCATGTACCCTAACATTGCTCATGGTGTAAATTAAATTGTGACTCCCAGAGACGAGCTGGGTTGTTTGATAATGATAAAAGTTCGGGAGAGATTTTTGGAATAATGAGTGAAGATAGATAGAGAAATAGGCTTCAAAGGACAATATAGAAGTTTGTGTTTCATCTCTTTATAAAAGTCATAATCAAAATTTATGTTCATTGCTCTTGCATGATGTAAAATTCATTTGTAATAGAATTCCGATGGGCAGGTGTTAGATTTTGAAAGAAAATGTTGAACGGACGAACCTATACCACTCTAAATTTTTGGAAAATAAATTATAAGTTTTTGGAAAATAAATTGTAAGTTTTTGAAAAATAAATTATAAGGGCGGTCGTCCCGAGCTCATCCGCCCTTTATTGACTCCCATTCTATTGTAGGCTGGACATAGAGACCTGTCAACTGCAAAACATACTCTGAATCTAAGAAATATCTAGAATTTTGGATTCAATTTGGAAAATGGATCTCAGTTTGGTCAAGTTATGAACAGATTATATCAAGATTATTGGGGTCTACCAAACATCCACAATCCAAATTCAATTCAGATCCAACTGTGGTTGAGGAATGAGATAATCCTTGTTAAAACCTCCAACCACCATTTTTCACAACTTTAGAACCAAATAACAAGTCCCCAAGATAGAAAAGTACTGCAGCAAACATATATCTACTTCTCCATTGTCATAAAGGGTTTCATAAAACAGCTCATTAAGTTACAGAAACCAGGTTTATGTAGTCTGACAATATGCCTAACCCAAATTTTTAGTTACACCACCTTCTTGCGGCCTTCCCGGCACTCTGAGCTAATAAAACACACCAGTTCTGCCCAGAGAGAGCTACATCACAAAGTGAAAGTAAGAGTCTTCTGTTCGTCAATCCTAACCTGTTATTCCATTCCTCTACTACTGTTAGTGGCAATTTTGGGCTTACAATTATGCCAAATTGCACGATTCAGCTTAATACTTAAATTAAAATCTGCCAAACAGTTGTAAATTCCTCAATCAGCGAGCAGCCACAGCATCTGCCCTTGGACTTGCATCCAGAAGCTGATGGAGCTTTGCGCCTGATTTGGAGCTTTTCTCGTACATTTCATTGCCTTCATCACTTCTATCAACAGATCCAGAATTGTTGACTCTAGAAAGCAGGTTCTCAGTACCGCCAGGCACCCTCTTCTCACTTACCTTAGTTGAAATAACTGCATCTGTTCGTCCACCTTTAGCATTCTTCATTTTGTCCTGAGTTACAAAGTACAAACCCATTCATGAGGACCAAAGAGGAGATAAATTCAAACAAGCTGCTGTTGAGTGTTCAATCAAAATCAAGAAAGCAAATGGTGTACCATTAGCGAAGCATTTTCAAGCTTCAGTTTCTCTGAAATATCAGTTAGTCGACTAATTTCAGACTTGAGCGTCATATTATCGGCATTCAGTGATTCTACTTTCACTGAAAGTTCTTCCGCCTCAGCCTGGACAAGAAAAATGAAAGCAAGTGTTTCATACACCAAGATCCAGTATGAAGTGCTGTACTGCGTAAAAAGGATCGGACATAACGTCAAAGTTGTATGTTTTCATATTTACTACACCTGTCTCCTCAATCTGGACCTTCTTGCAGATTCTCGATTAGATTGTTTCCTCCTCTCCCGTTTCAGCTCTCGCTCATTCTGATCATAGAATATAAAACACCATAAAAGAAATTAGACTCAAAGAAACAAGTCCGATTTACAGCATGGAATGAGGCCATCTGAGCATCCATGATCATAGCATGGACAACTTAATTAGCATTACTGATGCACATACATTGATCTTATCTTTTTGAATGAACTCAATAAGCCCAAAGCATACATATGTGATGCAGAAGAGGGGAAAGTGTAAGTATATAAAGAGGAATATGTGAAGAGATTTGTACCTGTAACCAGGCTTCATTTGGTGGCATCACTGCAGGACCAGCCTTGTTAACACCAGGAGGAACATCTGGACTATTCTGTGTTTCAGTTTTCCCATCTCCACCTGTCGGTATGACAATAGGGCAATTAACAGGAAAACAAGTTAATTGTCGCGCACTGGTTCATATGCATATGTTCAACATAGTACGACAGAACCTCTTGCACTATAAAAGATCGATCTTAGTGAAGAAATCTTACCGAGTGTTGGTGTTTTCTCATGGCTCCTCTTCCTAACACGACCAGCCTGCAAAAGATTTGGAATTCCTAAGACTTTCAAAACTCTTCCTCATAGTAAATAGAAATACCACTACGTGCAAATTAACAAACTGATGAGAAAGATCTAGCCGATGGAAAGAAAGGCGTGAGCAGAGTGACAGATTCTTACCCCTGCTGTATTACCATTACTTGTATCACTTGAAGTTTCTGTCTCTACACTGTTCACATGAGCAAAACATTTCCAAGTTAACCTTTCTATGAGAGGCTTATATCTTGGAAGATAAAGAAGGCAGACTTCCAAATCTGTAAAGGCACATATAAAAACCATTTAGTTGAACACCAACCTCTGGGATTGCACATGGTTAGCTCCACCGTCAGCACTGTTGGCATTACTATTGCCTATTGACATTGCTAGCCCATCGAACCCTTTCAATTTCTTCACTGTGCCTTGATCTGTATGTCCTGATGACTTGGTAGGTGTTTCCATGAACGGAGTACCAGCCTGCATTGCTAAACAAATGAGATCCAAAATCCATCCCAATGAGCCTACGCAGCTAGAATAGGCAGCTAGAAAACATAGTAGTCCCCATACCCTAACTAATGCAGCTCCTTTTTCCTATGAACAGATAAATTGCTTAAATGAAAGATCATTGGGAATCTAAATTCTTTGGCCACTGCATGACTCATAGATAGGGAAAACAACCACTTACCAATTACAACTTAATTTGCCATTACATTCACTGTTAAAGCATCAAACTCAAAACAATGGGCAATGAGTGGAGAGGCCGCCCAGACTCATATACTAGGTTTGGAAGTTGTAACACGTGGAGAGGTAAACAACAGATTCATAAAATAGGGACCACAACAAACAACAAAACAAGGTGCGCTTAAGGCACAAACAACGGGGCAAATAATTAAAAGAATCTTGTCCAAAAGCCTCTGAAAACCTAGCTCTGATACCATGTTAAGGGGACCCAACTCAAAACCAATTGGCAATGAGTGAAAAAACCGCCCAGGCTCATATACAAGTTTTGGAGGTTCTAATTAACCAATGTGAGACGATCTCTAACATTCACAATTTCATTTAATTCATGAACTTAATTCCATTAAAGTGTCATCGTCAGTATACGGCATATAGTTGGGAGAACAAAAAGAGGACAGAACATTCTAAGATGAACCCAGTCTATTGTGATTCCCGGACATAATGAAAGCGGACTTACAAGAGGAACTCCAGGATGTGCATAAACACCTCCATGTGCATAGATTGCAGCATATGGCGGTCCATAAGGTGGCATCATATGCTGAGAGAACGTATATACAAATCATTCTTAGTTAACAGTGCGGAATTCATGCTTCTGCAACTTTATGACCCCGTTCGTTTTGGGATTTTGGATTTGGATTTGTAGGTAATGAGTGTAGAGAGAAATAGAGTAATGATTGGAAATAGGGGTAATGATTTGAGAGAGAGAGAAGAGTAATGATTGGAGAGAAATATGATAATGATTAGAATTCAAAATCCAAAACCCTCAAACGAATGGGGTCATATGACTCGCAGTAGCTAAAAAGGTCATACAAAATTATAGAAATGCCTCTGAATAGGATGATACCTGTGGTGGCCCCCACATATAGGGGTGAGGAGCATGAGCAGATGCAGCAGCTGAGTTGAAATATGGTGGTACAGGAACTCTGGGGCCATAATATGCCTGTGTATCCACACACTATCAAGAATCACTACTTCAATTATACATTTTGAAGAAAATGATCACTTTAACTTTGTGTAGGATACTCATGTTTGAGCAATTATATAGTGATAAAGGAAGAGTGTGTGCAGTTGGTGAAAAACCTGCACGGCTGCCCAATCGGGATAGACATGAACGTTGGGCTGATCCTGAAATATAAAGGGAATGACCATTCAGTAGCCTTCAGGTGATGATACCACAAAGTAGTAAAACCATATGCTTAAGACTCAAATGTTGATAAATACAACTGTTGCACTTGATGAAGTTGGGAAGTTCAAACATCCCAACTGAAACAAACAGAATTTATCAGCTTACCTGTGGAGGTGAAGATGGTTTCTCAGGTTTAGAAGGCCTTGTGTCATCACTTTTTCCCATGATCAACCACCAAAGTGGAACTCCTGACAAATAGAGAGATGCCGAAGAGGAAAATCGTTTCGACAGCCACGTCTTCTAGTTCTCTGACTGAACAATCAGTCAGCTGTGTTAAGGACAGCTATATGAAGCAGCAACTTACAAAATGAGTTGCATTATAAACAGACTCTGCTACAGAATAATAGTAATGGCTATCTACCAACGTCTAGAAACATTGCAACCCCCCACACAAAAAGTAAAGGTATTGCTGGCAACCTGAAAATTATGGAGTTCCTCATATGGCTGTCACTGCAAACATGGCTAACCAGACAAATGACTTGCTGATCTAATGATACATGCTGCCTCTAGGGACTAAGAAACTAATGACCACACAAGCATAGTAAAATTCAATTCTACAAACCACTAGCAAAGGTCAAGGTTAGACACTCTCAAAGTATTTACTAATTATAAGTCATGCATAGAATGGTCTCGTGGCTGAGAACCAAAACAAAAGACTTGAACTAGCATTCACAGTTACTCCTAGAACTCAAACTGAAGATTAACAAACCCTAATAATGACGAATCGTAACCAGGATAATTATTGATCCTAATATAAGTAGCAACAAGAAAGGCCTTCCCCTAACCATCATACACAAAATGAAGTATCACCCAAAACATATGCTTTCAGAGCCGTAAATATGACCTTCAATTGAACAGAAACCATGCCCAAGCAACACTATAACAGAATATCGCTCAACTAAGCTCTAGATAGGCCAATTATTCATCATTAGTCATTCTAAACTTACGTAGTAAACGAGAAGGACATAAATGCTTCCTTTCCACATCCGTACCCAATTATCTAGAAAAAAATTGCCAGATCATGAGGTATTGTCAATCCAACATGCCAAGGGGGGAGTAAATGAAAACTACCCTTGTAGTGCAATCACTACATATTTTACATAAGACAAATTATATAATCTCCATATTACGAATTACCTAAAATCTATTCTCAGTGTTTCTCCATCATAAGCCATTTGTTATTACCATAACTCGTGGATCAAAAGCGGAGCTGGACGAATTTATTTATTCTTTATTAAAACTCCTCACACCATCCTACAACTTTAAGATAATTAAAAGGATTTGCATCCCAAACTTGGAATCCCACGCCAGACCCTCATTATAAGTTGTAGGCAAATCTGCAGCAAACACTTGAACAAAACCTCCAAAAAGTCCCTGAGCACTCAACAGAAACAAGGACAAGGAGTCATCCTAGTGCGGTAATGTACTAGGGGTATGGTGTATAGTGCGCCTCGGTAGGCTTTAAATGGAGATCTCATCATTGTGATCTGAACTGATCTAAATCGTTCAATTTGTAAAGTTCCCAAACTGCAGAAAATCAATAGCTTTTATGTGTCTGCAATCGATTCTTTAGCCGGAATAGATCCAATTTTTCCTACTCTTTTTCCTTTTTTCCATTTCTTTGGTCACTATCTCTTTCTCCAAAATACTAAACCTGATTAACAATACCTGTGATACAGAGCAAATTTACGGCTAACGTGACGTGAAAACTAGGACTTAAGTCAAATCATTAAATAACATGCTCAACATTCACAATCCTCAGCAGAAACAAGACAAATTCGAGAAAACAACCAAATTTTCAGCTCAAAAAATAAAAATTCGACAAGTAAATCCGCAATTCCAACACCTACTAATAACAAAATCAAAATTCTAATTCACAATACCTGCAAATCTCAAACCAGCTCCTTCTGGAGATATAAAAGTTGTGATAATTAAAACGAAGAAAACAGTATAACACAAGGAGCTCCGACAATTCTCCGATCCAGAAAAGCAAAAAAAGAAACTTTTCTTATGCAGTAGCCTGAGTCCTAGCTTCTCGAATTCTGCATTAACTATCTACTTTCTCCCAGTAGAAATTTGAGGAGGAGCGAAGAGTTCAGTTTTCACTTTTCACAGAGGTTTTAGAGAGAGAAAGGGAGGAGAGAGAGGAGGGTGATGGAGGAGGAGGAGGAGGGAGGGCGCCAAGGCAATATCCACGTCACGGACACGTGTTCGTATTTTGACGCGCGTATTGGTATCACACATCTCAGATCGTATATAATGACAGTGATGTATTACTCGTCACATCACATTATTATTTGTCGGATTTTTTCGTAATAATTAGATATCTGAGTCAATTTACGAACATCTCAACTAATTTTGAGACCTTGAAATTAACGACCGGACATAACCCTCATTAGCCTTAAGACTTTGGAATGGCTGGCTTCCGTAAGATTCGAACATTCGATCTCATGTCAAACACCCATTTTGCTGATCCCTTGTGATTATTATTTGTAGGAAATTCCACCGCACCTGCGTCCGGAAATTCCGTGGGATTGGGCTTATTGTGGTTGTTGAGTTGGCCCGTCCACATTCCCGTTGGCAACATTTTATTTTATTCGAATGCCGTTTCAGCCGTACACGTGTATGTCTACCGATGCGTAGCGGGCTACGGTTCTTTTACGGCACCGAATACGCACACAGTTTTGTGTATGACGTGGCCTTGGATGTAGTTAAATGGAATGGATAGGCCTTCTGAATCCGCGGTGGGCCCCGTACGAGTAAAAGGCCTGTTTGCTAGCTCAAGATATTTTTTAGTAGGAGTACTTTTTAATAGGCTTGATGCGGTCCATTTCATGAACGGTTTTGCTATTGTCAGCTCATTAGGTTGACGATAAACACACGAGAAGATAAGGAAAATGCGTATTTTTGTGCACTTTTTACACCCTTTAATACACATTCACACACTACTATTGTAGAATTTTCATTTCACGAATGCCTCAAATTCGCAAAAATTTGAATTAGCAGTGAGTTTGTGTTAGGGAAATGATTTTATCACTCTATTTTTTGTTAACGTCACTACTCTGTAAGTGTATTTTTCATCAAAAAGATACTTGCAGGGGAGTAGCGTTAACAAAAAAGAGAGTAGCAAAATCGGCAGCCTTGTTATTAACAAAAACTTTGAAAAGATGTAATTAATTGAAAATTGTGTAAAATATTCATTCCATTAACTATTGAGTTAACTTGTTAGGGCGAAAATCTGAGACGCCCTCACCAGCGAATTTGATAAAGCTATTGCAATTCTGAAAATATACAACTCCCATATCGATGTTGACTTATGAAAATATAATTTCTCCATTTAAAAACCTACATATTCTATTTCACTTTCACGACATTTAAGAACCTGTGGGGAAAGATTTTTCCACCTCACTCTCACGACAAATATTTCACCATTCATCAACCGGATATACCTGTCTTTTTCGTTGTGAATATGAATATAAATGTACTAACTTCCTACGTTTAGTAAAGCATTTGAGCGAATTGGGGGGATCGTGGCACGATCCGAGTCGAGATGAGATGCGAGCAGTCAAATGCATGATCCGACGGCTTGGATCGTGCGCAGCACGCCACATAAACCAATTAATGTTACGGATAGAACTCTAAAATGGAATTCAAAATTTGAATGTGTTCGAAATCTTTCGATGCCTATGGACCCGCACATGCACACATTCAACGATTCTGAACACATTTGTATACTTCACTTTCGTCCGAAGTTGTGTTTTAGTGCAAATTGTAGGTGGAGTGAAGTTGGAAATCAACCTCAAAAAGAAAATCCAATTTTCGCTCGCACGTTGGCACCCACTCCTTCCGACGCGATGAGCACTTTCACCATTCGACCCCATCCCACTTACCCGCGATCTCCTATCCCAGCCGTCCAATCTTAAGATGCTCAATATCAACGCTTTCTGCGTCACGACTCACGTCACCGGCGGACCACGTGTAGCCTCACCTGTCGTAAAATAAAAAAAAACAGAAAAAAAATAACCCAATAAGCTAGTAGTACTACTAAAAAAATAAGGGAAAATGATATTGCCACATCCTTTTTTGTTATTGCCACACATTGTAAGTATATTTTTGCACCAAAAAATACACTTGCAGGGTGTGACAATAACAAAAAAGAGTGTGGCAAAATCACTAGCCAAAAACAAAGAAGAAGCAACAATCAAGGTTCTGGGACCCACTTTACACTCTGAGATTTCAATCCAACGGCTAGAGTGGCCCTACTGTGAAAAACCAGCCACGCCGCTTGATGATTTTCGGAGTATCTGTGCCAACGAAGACCCAAAAGGCATCTATTACCACGTAGTATTTCCGTGAAAGTGGTCCCCACAAGCTTTTTTTGCGAAAATCAACTTAATCCAATAATTATAGATGTTTGATCCAAACATCTAACTATTCATTATCCGAAAATCAAAATAAAATATTGGATGATTCGATCTAGCATCTATATGTACTAGATTGAGCTGATTTTCTGAGGGGATCCTTGAAAAAATATTTTACATTTAATGAACGACTTGGATTCTCTTTGTGTGGGACCCGATGTGGACCCCACAAAAAATCTGTACCTATTTATATATGTGTGGGTGCTGATGTCGGTGAGAGGTTGTGGTCCAAGCAGTGACGTGTCACCTGCTAAGGAGTCAAGCGTGGGTGGGTCCCACTAGGGGGGGGGGGGTTTGCGTAGCCAGCTCACCAAGAGAGACTTTCTGAAAGGAAAGATGGCCCACGTGTTACGTCGAGAATCCACGTGGTTTCCTCGGCGTGCTGTCCTGTTACTGGTCCACTCCCTCGTACACTCCCCCGTCCCGTCCAATCAAATTATGAGCAACCTTTGCCAATGTGTGCGACCCAATAAATACTCCACCCATTATTGTATTCAAAGATGCTACGCAAACAATTGTTGTGCAAAACACCAAACACAACCAATCTCCATCCGTCAATTGTTGTAAGAGTTTTTTTTTAAACTTTTCCTTGGAAGAATTTTTTTAAAATCTAGACACACACAACGGTTGTATGAGTATCATTTTTGACTCACTATTAGGAAAAAATATTTTGATATTCTTGACGGGTATTAATTATCAAAATACGTTCTTGGCCGTCATTTTCCCCCATTATTACTCCTATTATTCAACCACAAACAGGTGTAGTGTGTGCGGACCCCAATATGAATGTAAGTAGGTTTGTATGAATGTTTGTGGTTGTAGAATGATTGTTAATATATTGTTGGTTTTATGAGGGCCAGCATCCACCCTGTACTAGAGACGCCCCCTGTTGGCGCTGGGCAAGTGTATTGAGAGGAGTAACTGCCTTCACCCGTCGATGTTGTATGGGCAACATTGCAAAACCCCTCATGTCCACCTACCGCTAAGTGTAGGGCTCTGCGCTGCCCTTTAAAGATTAAGTTGCACATTCCCCTAACGGCAATTGCTTTTAGGTGAGTTGGTTAGCACCTGATCCAACATATACAACCACACACACTACACACACAATTACATAAACTCATTCACATGCAGTGTATGTGGGTTCCATATTTGACGTGAATGAGTTTGTGTTGTTGTAGCATAACTAGTGTGCAATCTCATGGACTTCTGATTTTCATCTCTCTGGCCCTAGTGTAATGTTTGTAATCGTTCCCCCTCTGCATATTAACAAAAGTGGTAACCCCCAAGGGTTGACCTAGTCCTCAAAGGTTTGAACTTAGGGGGTTTGCTTTCGAGATTTCAGGTTTGAAACCTCCTAGATGCTGCTAGTGAAAAAATGTTTATCATAAATTTTAAGACTCTAAAATTAGTCGAGGTGTCCAACACTGGGCCGATCACCTGGCTATAAAACAAAAAGGGAATATTGACTAAGGTGGTGCCCTTCAAGTGTTGTTTTTGCTTGAAGATCGTGCTGCATGCTACTTTTATTACTGACTCAATTGGCGTGTTTTTCGTTTTGATCTCGAATTGGCGTGTTTTGGTTAATTAGAGAAAATTAATTAGTCCATGTCTCTAATTAAGAACGTTATGGAAAAAGAATGGCTGAATATATGGGCCCATTTAGGTGCTCTTTAACTGCGGGCCCAAACAAACACACGTAGCCCAATGGAAGTGAGGATTGCTTGCTGGGCCTTCTTTTTGTTCAACTGGGACATGCAACCTTCCTTGAGCCCAGCAGGGCCGAGCGTTATAGTGTACGAGCTCGGCTCGGCTCGTTTTCTCAACGAGTCTAAAACTTCAGTTTGAGCTCGCTCATTTGTAAACGAGTCGGAGTCAGGCTCATATGCTAAACTAGCCGATCTATACAAACAAGTCGAGTTTAATCGGGTCAAGCCGAGCATCGAGCTGCTCGCGAGCCGCTCAGTTTGTTGGCAGCCCTAGGAGCATGATGTCTCTCTTTCTTTTTCTTTTTTGATAATCGCATGATGTCTCATTGGAAACCATTTACATATATAATTCCATCAATCATAGAAAAGCATACAAAAAATTGAGTAAGTTCAAACGAGCACGTAGCATTTTCCGAAAGTGAATGCATGCTTCCAGGCTTTCACGTCCATCGTCAAGGCTGAAGTTGTGTGGGTCCACGGCTAATCAAAAATGGTACTAGTAGTAATAAAAATCACAACCAACCAAGCTGAACCACAATCATGAAGGAGTTGTTGGATCGACTTCGAAAAAGTATACTATAGGGAAATGATTTTGCCACTTTCTTTTTTCTTAACGCCACTCCCCTGCAAGTGTATTTTTGGTACAAAAATACACTTGCAGGGGATTGAAGGAGTTGTTGAATCGACTTCGAAAAAGTATACTATAGGGAAATGATTTTGTCACTTCCTTTTTTGTTAATGCCACTCCCCTACAAGTGTACAAAAATACACTTGTAGGGGAGTGGCAATAACAAAAAAGGAAGTAGGAAGTGTATTTTTTGTACAAAAATACACTTGTAGGGGAGTGGCATTAACAAAAAAGGAAGTGACAAAATCAGCAACCATACTATATACTCCAATCGTACCAAAAATACACTTGCAGGGGGGTGGCATTAACAAAAAAAGAAGTGACAAAATCAGCAGCCATACTATATACTCCAATAGTTTGATTCATGTAGCTGCAGCTAGCATAGTGTTTTTTAAGAATGTACATACAAGGTTGCTTTTCTAACTGTGACCTCGTTCTTACAAATGCTAATATCACCTTAATTCACGCTCAATATTTACTATGGCTTGGTAGATCAATGTTTTGTGGGATACTACTTATGACCATGTTCGTTTTCGGATTCTGAATTTGGATTTTGGATTTTGGATTTTCTATTTGCGCACGATCTCCAATAAATTTTTTCTCAACTATTACTCTCATTTCTCTTCACTCATTACCCAAAATCCTAAAATGAACATGGCCATCGGATTACGTATTTTATTTTTCGTATCTTTTTGTGGAGCTTTTTGTTGTATTTTATGGGGTTAATCATTTGTCTCAACAAAAAAAATAAGAAAAGTTTAAAAATGTGAACCGATGTTAGAAAAAATTCATATACGACACAACTTTAGAAAAAATAGACAGTTGTTTCATACTTTTTTCGTCTTTTGATGGACTTATTTTTGCTTTTGATAATAATTTTATACTTTTTAGACTCTTCTCGTCGAGACTGACGATTATTAATAAAAAAAAGTATGACGTGAATCTATCAAAACTTCATAAAAGATGTACAAAACACACAAAATGAAAAAGACAAAAAAGTTAAAAGGAGAAATGGAGCCTAACTTTAAGAAATGTCCTTTGACTATCATCAAATTCACCACATCGGTGAGCTTAACATATTGCTAGAAAGGACCGGGAAAACAGACTAGGCCAAACTCAGGGGTCCTAAACATTTTGCAGTAGCAAGTTGCACAACACCCTATCAAGGGCACATACTCGCAGGCAAGATTCTCATGGCATGAGAATAAGGTAGCATTATCACCACCACCCACCTAACCTAAGGGAACATCACCAAAACATTTGAGATTCTTCAAACAAGAAACTACTTCTTTCATGGTTGGTCGCTGCTCCAAGCTTCGCTGCACGCAGCGAATGGCCAGTTTTGTGATTTCAACTCCGTCACCAGCATCAAAGGATGGATCACTCTTGAGACTTTCGTGCACAAGAACTACTGAACGAGTGATCTGAAGAAAGCACAAAGAAGATAAAAAAGAAGCTCGAGTAGCCAATTCTTCGAAGGTTTTAGGCAGGATTCCTTGCTAAAGTGAGGAAAGCCTTGAAGAATGTATTGTAGCTCCCACTTTAAATTCCACTGGAAGTTCCAGAAGGAACGAATCTCTCATCTTTGCTTTGCAGACGATTTGCTCATATTGTGTAGAGGAGAGGAGGGTGTCATTGCCCTAATGAATTGCTGAGATTTGTCGGAGTATGCTACATGCAAAGAATGTGCCTAGTCGATTATGGACAGAGTGGCAGCTTATGTGATCAATAGGCTACCCCAGGCAAAGCTCGGCTTTGTCTCACCCTATGAGAAGTTGTGGACCAGACCGCCCACGGTGAGTCACTTTCGAGTCTTCAGATGTGTAGCAAGACTTAGACTTGCGTTCTTTGTACACTCCCCAGTACGTGCGAGCGATGTCTTTGATGTCTTTTTTGCTGCGAAACAACAAGCACTTAGACTTGGGTTTTTTTATTGTACTCTACCCAGGCCCAGAAACAAATTAAATGCCCCAATCCCAGACGACAATGCTCCTCTCCATCATACGCTGTTTTTGTGATAAGCCCCAGAAGTACAGCACCGTACCCAAAAACATCTCTTTTCTCGGACCGATCACCTGCTCGTAGCACGGAAAACAAAACATGATAATCAGAAGAAAATCTATATGTGCCTTTAAACACATTTTACATAAAAGAGATCAAATTTGTGACTAAGCTGTTAAGAGGTACATGACAAAAATATGAAAATTAGGAACGCAAAGGATTGAAATGCTATCTTCATTTGCATGCTTAGCCAAAAAAAGAAGGTGTCTTTATTTGCAAATTTATATCGTCACATGAAACATGTTAACCTTATATTTGAGCTTACTCTAGAACTAATCCGAAACAGTACCGGGGAAGACAACAGCCCTGTACTTACCATACCACTAAACGATACAGTAGCATTACTCAGAACCTTGCTTAAGGCTCACTTGAATGCAAAAGGTACAGACGTCACACAACCATGGAGCATTCATTAGTTGGAGATTTCGTCTCCGGTTGCTCACCTTAATTCTAATTGGATCCTACTTTGTTTAACAACTAGTCACTCTTGGCTGTTACACCACACCAGCGCTTAATATCAAAAATGTATTTCTACGTGGCGACCTGAAGGAAGAAGTGTATATGGATACCCATAGCGTTATGTTGTCAGTGGTGGTGAAGATCATGTACGTGGAATGTGGAAGCCACTGTAAGGTCTAATACAGATACCTCACGCTTGGTTAGATTAATTCAGCACTATTTTCCTCATGTATGGTCTTTATCGCTCAACTTTTGATCACTCTATCTGTAGCCAGCTTTCAGCTGGGAAATGATAGTCTTTACATTGCTTTTTCTTAGTCACGTACTTTTGTCAATCGGGGTACTTTTCCTAATTTGCACTATGCCGCTTATAGTGTAAATTCAAATGAAGGCATATGGTCTCATTACAAAGCCCTAAACCTCTTTCTCTGAACTCTCTCTGTCTCCTCTTCTTCTTCGTACCTAACCCCAAGGCCTAATTCCATATATCATTCATTCTTGATGTGAAGTCTTTAAGTATTAATGACTTATTAATAGTCATTAATAGTCATTAATACTTCGTTCTAATTGGAAAGTGGGAAAAGTCTTGAAGTATTAATAATCATTCGTTCTAGTTGTATCTTCGTTTATTTGGAGAAATGCCTCATACTTCTCATAGGTTCCAGTAGAGATGAACCACTCAATACTACAATGGCCAGATTCAAAATAGTGTAAGATTTGGCAAATGAACAGGAGGATTTGTAGTGTTTGGAACAACACTCGTGCCTACATCAACTCCCAGTCTACCACATGGAATTTCGCCATACTAAACAAACGGTTTTCATTCATGTTCACCCAAAAAACCTTAACAGATCTTGGGATTTCACTAAACTAACCCACAAACCTCTGCAAATCACACAAAAAAAGAAAGATTACTGACCAAATCACTTTGCTATAACAAGCTACGCCAATATCTTCTAGATTGTGAGTCTATAAGACAGACCAAAGACTGGGTGTGGGGTGGCAGAAGAGTACTTCATAAGTGCATAACATAGAGTGAGTTCTCATTTGGCTCCCCTTGCCTTGAGTGAACAACCGCAATCCCCTTAGTTTTCACCGGGCACATAGGATGAATTAATCTTTTGAAATATCCTTTTGCCCAATAGAGGAGACATTTACCTTGAAATGAGAACTTGTAAGGTCTCAACACCAATGGAAGTAGAAGGTACCTCAAGAACAATCTCTCAGACGAGGTTTAATAAACACTTGACTTGACAATGTGATTTTGAGTGTTATTATGATTACCTAGATAGCTTATGAAATATGAACCATAAAGAAACCTAAATTTGTGTGTTGGGATTATAATCCAACTTCTAGCGCTTAGTTATTTGTTAAGATGGTGAGTTGGTTGACCACACTCTGAGTTTGTCGAGACTGTGGCATGGTTGGTTGATCATATAGAGAATTGAAATTGTCCACGTTCCAGATAAAATGACAAAGCAAATGCCATGAAGGACCAAGTGCGCGCAACCTAGACTTTTTCAAGCTAGTCCTCATCATATCTTTCTGTCCTTCCTTGGTCCATATCTTTCATTATGTCAATAAATTAAAGCTCTCTTATAACACTCTTCATGGCGATTAACATCTCCCACAAGCATCTTCATATTTCGTCCAAACTAGCTCATGCAATCATATTTTGTCCAAACTAGCTCATGCAAATGAAGTCGATGAAGAACTCCCCAGGACACAGCGCGCATTTTAAGTACTTAGTCTCCAACTCTACATGGGTGATCCAATGTGCCCTCCTTGAGGCAATAGTTTCTGTAACTTGTGTTCTACCTCAGGTTGCACAAACAAATCATTAATTGCCAACCTATGCAGCTATGCTAGCTAAGCACTAAGACATACATGCCTTTTTATAGTTCTATTTTAGATAAGTGAAGAGCGAGCGCTACTTTCCGGAGGAAAAATAACAAAAGAGCATGTGCCGAAAGTAATTAACAAACCATACTCCCTCTATCCCAAATTTTTTTCCCACTTCTGAAAAGTCCAACTTTTAAACCTAAAACGCTCATTCAAATCCAACACTGTCATTCGTTGAACAGTCGCATCAATCCACAAAAAGGGGCAAAAATGGAGTTTTACAAATTTGGCCCATTGACTATTGGAAAGGGACAACTATTATGGGGCAACAAAAAATGTTGAAGTGGACAAAGGATGGAGGGAGCATACAAATGCCAGGGACAGGAACCTTTTGGTGCTAATCCTCGTAGGGAATAAAAAAAAGAATTAGAGAAGAAAAACTGGGGAGGGAAATAGAATCGCGTTATCTTCTAAATTTCTTAATTTCACTTCCACTGTCACACGAAAGCAATTCTAACCCAAAACTTCAAAGAAATTCTAAAGTTTTGTTACTGGAATCAAAACATACCATTTGCTCGCCACATATCAATCAACCTATGAAAGGGAAAATCTCAGACCACGAGACTCTAAAATATGAAGGTAGATCTATTAAAAACTATGTCATACTTTAATTTTTTGTTTTATTTGTTGTTAACTTCTCCTCTGTCAGCCACTCCCCACGTGAGTCACGTGACTAAATAGACACAACATTTAAATACAGGTGTGTCCTCAGTTCCAAATAACATGTATGGAAAAAACAATACGATATAGTAGTAATATACCTATCTCAGCGCCATGCAAATCAATATAGCCAGCACTTCCCCCTTCACGTTTATGGTCAGAAATTTCACCAAAAACTCCACCAACAAGCATACTAAAGTCAAATTGTTTTGGATTGAAAGCCTGCATGCAGTATAGTATAACGTTCAAGATTGTACAATCATTCCTAAAAGTTGCAACAAGAACACAGAGGTTGATAAAGCAAGAGTAATATGGGATACCTGGTCAACCATTAAATGATCCGGAGTGATGTTGTGAACCCAAAGTCCTTTATAATGCAAAAAATCAAGGAGGCGTGCAAACCCAAGAGCTGCCTTGATTCGATGAATCCACTTAAAATCATCTAGAAACACAAAACGGCTGGTTACAATGCAACATAACAACTACGAAGTACTAGAAGAATTCCTTTTATTTTTTTAGCTTCTCCCCCCTATGTCTCTATGCTCTTTTCCAATTACTTTCTACTTGTGCAATTAATTTCTTACACCACCGGCCCAACACACACAAATTTTCGGCTGACAACTCCATTCCTTCTTCTTTTCTTTTTTTGTAAATAGGGGAAAAACCTATTACTTATGCATGAATACTAGAAAGTAAGATCACCTTGAAGAACTATGTTGGACAGAGAGTTAATTGGTTGTAAGTCATATACAACACCAAGCTGTCCATTTTCACTGCAGCACCCAATCAACTTTACCATGTTTGGATGCCCTTTCACATCTGGATCTGTCAGTAGCTTGATTTCTTTCTGTGACATATATGAATCGTACTTTAGACAACAAAAACCAGTCAAAAGAAAAGCCAACTAAAATCGAATGAAGAAGTCCACGGGAATACATACTTCCCATCTAGATACTTGACGATGTGGAACAGTTGACCAACAACCAACATCTACCCATATTTTCACAGTAACCACTTGAGTCTCCAAACCTTGCTGAATCTTTCCCCGGAACACCTTTCCATATTGGGTATTCTCAATAAAGTTTTCGGCACTGAAGCCCTCAGTGATAGAGTTCAAGTCTTCATAGGTGTACTTAACCAAATCACTAGCTAATTCCATTCCTTCAATTCAAATATATCCCATTAAGGTTAAGGTAAGAAAAAAGAACATTCACAAGCACAAAACTATAAATGTATAGAATAAAAACAAAATATTGCAGATATAACATGACTGTATTTTTTTGGTAGCAACATTATGTATGCATTCCCTCTATAGTCACCCCTCATACTTCAAATTTTGAAAAATGTGCTATAGAAACAGTTTAAAAGTACGTATCTTAGATTTGTATATCAAGCAGAACGCGCGATGCTTAAATGCAATGGAAGCAAATGAAAGAACCATGCATATCTGTTACTAACTTACTATTATAAAGAGAACACCTTTTGTTGTGCATCGGTGGTTATAGCTAGCTCACGCTTTTTTTCCTTCCCAAACTTGTCCAATCCAGATAATATGTGTATCTTCTCTATACGTCTTTGCTTCCAATAATTGACGGCTAAATATGACAAATCATACAATCACTATCACAACAATATTATTATTGATTCCATACAATTGTTTTAAAATCAAACAAAAGCAACTGCACAACAGGGTTTTTTCTTTTCCCTTTCCGCTACCGATGGGTAATGGAGATAAGGGTCAAGAAAAGGAATCAAGATCCTCTCTGTCGGTGTGCCCAAGGGGAATTAAGATACTTCCAATAACCTCATGGCTATTTTATCATAGGCACACACGTACGTACGTATTTGTTAACATCTCTTTTTCAAAGGAGATGGAATTATTTTCTTGGTATTTTCACAAATATCATATGTGCACATTGGTTTATTTGCAACAAAGAATTGCACATGCACGTCGTGTAGCACAAAAAAAATAAAAAATAAATGGAACCCTACTAACAAGGGGACACAAATTATCAAAATCAACAAACACAAATTTAAGAGTCAACCAACCAAACCCAATTTCTCATAAAACTACAGTTCGTGTATGGAGATATGTATGTGAGTGTACCTGTGATATCCTTATCAATGATATCCCCGAATCAACCAAAATCCAACCCAAAGATGATATACGACCTGACACCGACCAGAAGTTAACTTGGGTGCCCCGACCCTGGCAACCTGAAACCCCCCAAAAAAGAAATTTTACTCCGAGAGATTTTTCAGTGCCGAGCGGGTATATCCCACGTGGTACCCGCTCAACGCATCCGAGCCGTCCGATACACTTTTGGACGGTTCGGATTGAAACTCTCTCTCTTTTCTCACCCCAACATTTTCTCTCTCATTTTCTTTCTCCAAATCTGAGCCGTTCAAAAACGAAATGGACGACTCGGATGCGCAAGTTGGCACCCCGTGATATCCGCTCGGCACTGAAAAATCCCCCCCACCCACCCGAACCAGGAAAAATTTTGTTTCCTCCTGACTCCTGTTGTTGTACAAAAATTCGCTGTACTTGAAGAGCTGAAAATATATGGGCCCATGTAAGTGCTCTTTAACTGCGGGCCCGAACAAACACATGTAGCCCAGTGGAAGTGAGGATTGCTCGCTGGGGCTTCTTTTTGTTCAACTGGAACCTAATTCCCTTAGCCCAGTAGGGCCTTTACCAAACCAGCCGAACCGAGCTTTATAGTGTTCGAGCTCTGCTAGTTTACTTATTGAGTCTAAAACTTGAGCTTGATCTTGATCTTGGCTTGTCTAGAAACGAACCGAACCCGGTTCATATACAAAACTATCGTATACGAAGCTGCTGGACTACAATATTTGTGAAACAACTAAAACTTGAACCTTGATGACGTTGGAAAGCACCTTTTTTTTTTCTTCCCCTTTTTGTGTGTGTGGACAAATTATGTGTGGAGAGTCATCACCGACTCTTTGAAAGTCTCCAGATATTTTTGAAATGTTTCGGGCCTCTCTAGAACATTCCATTCTCTTCTAGAACCTTATAGACTTCTCCGGAGTGGTCCAGGGCATGCTAGAACTTTCTAAATTCTTTCGAAATTTTAGGGAGGGATTATGATGGAGTCTTTCAAATTTCTCCTAAAACTTCTAAAACTCATGCTCTAAATTGTTCTTGTCTAGAAGAGCCGTTAGCTTCCTATAAATAGGGCATGAGAGTTCATTTGCAAGTGTTTGAAAGTGCGTGGCGATAGCGCAAAGCCTGAGTGTGTGAGAGACACTCAAGTGAGAATGATGTAATATATAGTTAAGGCTCTCAAGCATGCGTGAGAGTTGCCTTGCCTTGTGTAATTTCATATTGAGTGAGGGTATTCATACAAGTGTGTATTAGTTTGGGGCCAAAAGATCTTTAGCTCGATGACAACGTTCAACCACCCAAATGTGGTTCGATTGATGGAATTTGCAGAAGATGTTGACCAACCGCAGAAGCAAGAACGGGAAAATTCGTATCCAGATCCATGAAATTGAAAACAGAAAAGAGTAGAGAACTAACCAAAACGCACGAGAAGACAAAGGAAACTAGGTAGAGCGACTCCTGACAGTGTAATGGATGGAAGAGGTGGAGAGTGGAGGCGGCATTCAGAAATTGCCATGGAATTGCCTTGCCCCGTGGCTCTTTTTTGCCATGGAATCGCCCTGCCCCGTGGCCTTACTTTGGACTTGCTGTCCTAAGTAGGGAATAAACTTCAATAGGCAAATCCAGAGTATGCAGATACAACATTCATTGGTATGTTGTCTAATAGAACCATGAACCGATGACTTTATCAATGAAAACTAGCCATGTGTACTAAATGAAATTTCAGCCAAAATTTTGAATTGAACTGATTCTACTTGTGTTTCTATTTTTGTTGTTCCATTACAGGAAAGCTAGCAATGACTATGTCCGACATATACAGCTTCAGTGTCCTTATAATGATATGTATAGCTGAAAAGGAGGTATCTAGAGGAAAGAAACATATGATGAACGTGTTTGCGGGCCAACACATTAAGTATGACTTTGAAGACAATTCAAAATTCAAAGATTTGATAGATTAAAGGTTATCAAAGCCGGGTTGCAAAAATCACAAGTACAAGATATAGTCAAGTTAGCATGCAACTGTAGTTCATCCTTCCCAAGAGATCGCCCAACCATTGCAGCTATTATTACTACACTAGATCTTGTTGGTACAATGGTTGTACCAACAAAGAAGACCTTGAAAGCCAAGATAAAGGGCCTCTCCAAGTAGTAGAGTTCACATTTGGTTGTAACGAAGTTCATTTCGAATTTTGAACGAGCTGAGCTTCAATGATTTAAAACTCGACTTGGCTAACCTTGATTCTCTGACAAATTTGGGGTTTAATTTGCTTCGAGACTCATGCAGCAAAACAGTCATTTGATACACAACACCAAGCTGCCAATTTTCACTGCAGCACCCAATCAACTTTACCATGTTTGAATGCCCTTTCACATCTGGATCTGTTAGTAGCTTGATTTCTTTCTGTGACATAAATCATACTTTTAGACAACAAAAACCAGTTAAAAGAAAAGCCAACTAAAATCAAATAAAGAAGTCCACCGGGCTACATACTTCCCATCTAGATACTTGACGATGTGGACTAGTTATCCAACTCCCAGCATCTACCCATATTTTCACAGTAATCACTTGAGTCTTCAAACCTCGCTGAATCTTTCCCCGGAACACCTTTCCAGATTTGGTATACCCAATAAAGTTTTCGGCACTGAAGCCCCCAGTGATAGAGTTCAAGTCTTCATAGGTGTACTTAACCAAATCACTAGCTAATTCCATACCTTCAAAGATATTCCATTAAGGTAAAGGTAAGAAAAAAGAACATTAACAAGTACCAGACTATAAATGTATACAATAGAAGCAAGCATATCAGAAAATCTTTTTAACAGAAGGTTTTGTGAATAGTGTTTACGGAGGCGAATTCGCGATTCATTTCCTCTGTAAAGATCCGCTTTACAGCAGCTCCGTGAATAAGTATTACTCATGGAAGATGGAATTATTTTCTTGGTACTTTGACAAATATCCTACTATGTGTCATGGTTTACATGCAACAAACAAAGAATATAATTGCACATGTGTGTCATGGTTTACATGCAACAAACAAAGAATATAATTGCACATGCGTCTCGTGTGCCATGGCTTTTGGTAGGTAAAACTGCAGCCTCCCTACTAACAAGGGGCCACAAATTATCAAAATAAAAAAACAGAAATTTAAAAGTCAACCAAACCCAATTCATAAAACTACAGTTCGTGCATAAATTAATTAACGGGTGCATATATAGGAGTATCCATGTATGGAGATATGTATGTGGGCGTACCTGTGATATCCTATTATCCTTATCAAGACACCGACCAGAGGCTAACTTGGGTCCCGGCTTTTGCCAAATCTTACCCGACCTTTCCTGACTCAATAGAAGTGCCGAATTATAGACCTAGATTAGATCATTGGATTTCTGTTGTGATTGGTAGAGCACGACATTTATACACTGGCTAGTAAAAGTTTAACAATTGGCAAGAGATTAGTCGCAGCGGAATTGCGTACTAATCTAAACCAAGGTAGAAACTCGAATCTACGAGAAAGACACAAAATCTAAGAATATAATTGGTAAAAAGTTGAACTATCCTAACTTAAAAACTAAAGTTTCCCAAACAATTGGGGAAACTAACAAAATTAGAAAAAGAAAGAAAAACAGGATTTTTTCAAAAATAACTAACTAAAACCGAATTATACGCTAAGAGTTATTAATGAATTAAAACTTTCCAATTTAAAATAATGTTATGGCTTGCCAAGCTTGTATTCTTTTCTTTCTTTTTTGGGTTGGAGGTAGTTTCCATTAGAATGCAAGGAGGAAAGAAAGTAGTTCCTCAACGTTAATTATTAAGAAAAATGGAAATACAAAAAACTTTAATGGCTCAACTTGGTTGTGTTGTCCTTGAAGTGGACAATTGAAATACAGTAGGCAGTGGTATGATCTTGAAGTATGGTGCAGCTCTACAGCATGCGATATTGTGTCACTTGTAATGAGTTATGGTTATCTAATTTTTAATTTGTTTGAATCGGTACAAAAATCTTATTTTTTTATTATATTATTTTATGGGGGCATAATTAATTTTTGTCTCTATAACTTTCAAAAGTCTTATGGGCCCATGTAGGTGCTCTTTAACTGCAGGCCCAAACAAACAAATGTAGCCCAATGGAAGTGAGGTTTGCTTGTTGGGCCTTCTTTTTGTGCAAGTGGACTTGCAACCTTTCTTTAGCCCTGTAGGGCCGACCAGCCATTAAACGAGCTGAGCCGAAGTTTGAAGTATTCGAGCTCTGTATGGTAGACACTAGACAAGTAAATTTTCAGGTATACGAAGCTGTTGGACTATAATATTTGTGAAACAACTAAAACTTGAACATTGATAACTTTGGAAAGCTCTTTTTTTCTTATTCCGTGTGCATCTATGTGGATAAATTATGTGTGGACTCATTACTGGAAGTCTCCGGATATTTTAGGAATGTTTCAGGTTTCTCTAAAATATTTTGTCCCTTCTAGAATCTTTTGGACTTCTCCGGAGTGGGTCGGGGGCATGCTAGAACTTTCTAAATTCTTTCAAAATCTTAGGGGATTGTGACGGAGTCTTCCAGCTTTTTCTAGAAACTTCTAGAACTCGTGTTCTAAATTGTCCTTGTCTAGAAGAGCCTTTTGCTTCCTATGAATAGGGGATGAGAGTTCATTTTGTAATTAGTGTTTGAAAGTGTGTGGTGATGGTGCAAAGTGTGAGTGTGTGAGACACACTCAAGTGAGAATGATAATAAGCACTCGATATTGCCATTGAGGGTGTGCTAAGTCTATAGTTTAGTTTAATTGTGTCGTTAATTTAGTAGTTTTTACTTATGTTTGCACTTAGGGTATGTTAGTTCCGTTTTGTACGAAAACCGCTCAATAAAGGAGTTTTTAAATCCTAAAGCGTGTCGAAGACATTCAAGGCTCAAAGATCATCAAGAATGGAGTCACCGGGACCCGAGAACGAAGAGTCAAAGGCCCGGAGGTGACCCGACGGCATGAAAGGCCAAGGCAAGGGCCAAAAAAACAAGTGCCGGAGCTAAGAGCTTCGATACCGATACCAAAGCAGCAAGGGTATCGGTACCGAGTGGATCAGGACGAAGGAACTTAAGAGCCTTGGTATCGGTACCAACCCAGCAATGGTATCGGTACTGAGAGGGTTAGAGGCGCCAGTCTAGTGAGCTCGGTACCGGTACCAACTCAGCAGAGGTATTGGTACCGAGGGCCTTCAGAGGAGAATTTTTAGAGCATCTTTGGAAATATTCTGTACGCAAATGGGGCTTGTATAAATTGCTGTGATGTCACCAAATCAAACAAGTAGATTTTGTTGCATTTCTATATTTAGAATAGGATTTACTTGCTTTTTGAATTGTTCTTCATTTTTTTAGCTTTGAAACTTCATTTTCTGCCTTAGATAATTTTATTTTGTTGTTTTCATCTTCATTAAAGTTGTAGCTACGCTTCCGATCTATCATAATCCCTAGTTTATTTCAAGTTTAGTTGATTCAATATGTTAGCTAGTTTTTGCTTTGCTCTTACTGAGTATCTCTCTAGATATGAGTGAGTAGTTTCATAGGGCTAGGCCACCTCATGGCTTGAGTTAAAATCGCTTTCCTCATCATAAAGTTGTAATCTTTGGTTCAAAAATCGATGTTTGGTTCGGGTTCATTCGTCAAATTGCTAAGGTGTTAATCTTCTTGATCATGTGTA
Organism: Rhododendron griersonianum; assembly: GCA_018127125.1. Lineage (NCBI taxonomy): Eukaryota > Viridiplantae > Streptophyta > Magnoliopsida > Ericales > Ericaceae > Rhododendron > Rhododendron griersonianum. The sequence goes on from CM030794.1 coordinate 1,036,316, forward strand.
GGCAAGAGCTTGCTACTTGCCACACATGATGCTTGAAGCTTTGTCGCTCGAGGCGTTTGCCAAATGAATTCTAGAGCTCGCTTGGTAATCGAACTATATATCTTCTGGGTTGAGAACCTTAGTTGTGTATCTCAAACCGAGTAATAGGATAAGAAGAGTGATTTGACTTGAGTCGTGGGTGTTAGGATCTCCTAGACCTAGCCTTCTGTTTTTATTAGTTAAATCTTCTAAATTTAGCCGTTCATTTTCCACCGCTTAAAGTAAAACAAAGTTGGCTGTCTAAAGGCCGAAAACCCTTGCTTACTTCTACAAATCCATCCAAGCCGTAACAAATATTCCCTTGGGTACGATACCCGGTCTTCCGGATTATTATGCTTCAAATGACATTTTAGCCCTACGCTTGGGGTGTTATTCCATTATATCGGAGACGACGAAGCAAATGATGTAATAGTTAAGGCTCTCAAGTGTGAGTGAAAGTTATCTTGAGTTGTGTAATTTCGTATTGAGTACGAGTGAGGGTATTCACTACAAATGTATTAGTTTGGGGCCAAGAAGTATTTGGCTCAATGACATTAGAGGGTACACTTAGATGGCAGAAGAACGGAAGTTAGGGGTTCAACTCTTCTCCCAAGATACTAATCTAAATATTCTAGCCATACTAACTTTAGACAATAAAAAAAAGAGTGCATGTGTACGTGTGGATAAATAAAAAATTCTGATTGTTAATTTGCATCAACCTCCAATTTACTTGCATTGAAAAGCTTTACTAATGACTTCAGCCAACCAATTGTCGAAGACAATCAAGGGGTTGTGTATAAAGGCCACATCAGGGACACCAGACAGAACATAACAATGACGATGTACAGAGGCCATGGGGGTAAGGAAAGGCAAATGAGGCAGGTAAAATTTTATGTGTAATAAGTTTTTTTTTATCAAATTTAAAAGGATTTGTTATGTTGACTGGATGAGATATCTACAGTATTTGTCAGCTTTCAACCACCCAAATGTCGTCCGATTGCTAGGATATGCTGATGATGTTGAAGGGGACAAGCTTTTCCTTGTTTACCCATTTCTACGATGGAGGGTCCTTGCAAGCCAAGCTTCAAGTTCTTTTTCTTGTTTGTAACCTCTACTTATTAAACAATTTTGTTAAGTAGAGGTTAACAAAAAATATGTTTAAGTTTTATTTTTAAAAACTTAAGTTTCTATTTTTATGTTTTTTGTATCAAACTAAAAGTATCTTTTGTGTTGACAGACGGAGATTTAGCATTTGGCAACGTTTAACCACCCAAATGTGGTTCAATTGATTGGATTTGCAGAGGACGTTGACGGGGATAGACTATTCCTTGTTTACCCATTCTATGGTGGAGTGTCTTTTCAAGACAAGCTTCAAGGTCATTTTCTTGTTTGTAACCACTACTAATTGAACAATCTTGATTATGCTTGATTTAAGCATGTTAGGGTTAATTAATGTACTGATTGTGTCAGAATTAAATAACTTTTTAGTTTTGTAAGGAGGGTGCATGTGGAAGAGATGCCCGCTAGTGTTATGTGAGCTTGTGGAGTTTGTAGGTGTGTGTTTGCACTTTGCAATAGATTGAAAAGGGGGAAAAAATAAATAAGTTAAAGTGGGGACAACTCATATTACAATCTTCTCCGGTGTATCAATCTCTTCTCTTCTCTTCTATATAAGAAGGAAACTGAATGGTTGTAATTATGAAATTCCTACAAACTAAACGGTTAAAGTCACGAAGACAAAATTTCGATTGGACAAACCGAAACGTCCTACATCCCGTTGTACATTGGCGCTTTACAGGATCCCTTGGATATTTCTGTATATTTCTCTTCCAATGATGATGGGATGTGATGGAGGAATTAGGTCATGCAGTGAGTTGGAAAGGCAGTATTATAAAGTGTGTACTACTATATTAGATTAAGCAGTTGGCTTTGATTAAACCCTTTAGATAATTTCCTAATGATAGGGACTTGCCAATTCCCTCGTATATAAAACATACTTGTAGGTGTCGTATGCGCCTGCTTTTCTTGGTGAAAGCAATGCCTTAACAAGTGATTAATTGGTCTCATCAAAATAGAAATATTAACAACAAATAAATGAACTGGGCCATGCATGGCAGCTCTCGTTGAATTGAACTATTCATCTTCGATAAGGTGGTCCTCTTTTTACTGGTAATTAAGTTGGTATCGTTTTTTCATTTTTCGCTTAATTTCATTTACAACGCAAAAGTTCTATTGAGATGAGTAAATCTTCAAAAAACAATCTGTTTTTTTCATGAAACAGTAACAGTATGTGTTTCGAACTGTTTCTCATAACAAAAGAGAAAAATGAGCAAAAACAATAAGCGTTTTCTAGTTTTTATTATAATTTTGTAACCATAAGCACTGAAGACGACCAAAAGAAAACGAGACAGTACCAAAAAGACTAAAATCTTGCGGTTGATCTAGTCTTCTAGATCCTATATTTGGTGGATTTTACAAGCATAAGAAGATCCAAATTTGCCGTCCGTTAATTTATAGTCGCACTACCCGGGCGCGCAAACCACGCATAGGTTTTCTCAAAGAGATTCAACCATTGGGAGATTATTTGAATCAAAAGAATCTTCAAATTTGATGAAATGTGCTCATCAAAGGGTCATGTTTATTCCTCAACAAGTAAAGAATTCACAAGTTCCAAACAATTTTCCTATGATCAATCAAAACTTCACAGCACCAAAAACACATTCAAAAACTTCACAAAAAAAATAAATATGTACTTCTACAAAGAAGAAGAAAGGTATATATATTCACTTCAAAAGAATATGAGGCTCAAAAAAGTAGGGTCTAAGGAACATATTCATTCTCAATGGTTGGTTGAGTTCTAATCCCTGTTGCTGAAGGCATTTTACTCCTCCCAATCCATGTCGTTTCCAAAGCCTCATTTCTTTCCGACTGTCTCTCCATCTTCCCCATTCTCCTCCTCTTCACAAACTTATACGTCAAAAAACCAAACAATGCCACCATAATCATCCCCAAAATCCCCAATCCAAATCCCAACACCCACAACTTCCAAATCCCATCTTTCTTCCTCTTAACCGGCGAAGGTGGCAGCAGCGGCGGTGGTGGCAGCAGCGGCGGAGGTAGCGATGGTGGCGCCACAATCGTAAAATGCCCGTCGTTCCTAGCAACACACGCGTTCGGCAAGGTCATTTCGGTCAATTCAACTGATCCATTCGCGTCGAATCTAGCACATTGCAATGTGACATTCTTATTCTCCGGAAAAGAAATCCACGGAAATTGGACCAAAATGGGGTCCCTATTGACACCGACATCAAGCCTGATTGGGCTTGAATGTGAAGCATTGTACAGCACGAGGCCAACAACGGGGGCGATGAATGTGTAGTTTGGCACCTTGTAATAAACATTCGACCAATTGCCTAAATTTTGGTACACCAAATAAAATCTCATGACAAAAGGCACCGGCAAATTGCCCGGCGGGATGCGAAAATAGCTCAAATTGACTCCGTTCAGCCAAAACTTCCTAGTCCTAAGTCGAATAAACGAAAGTTCCATTCCGGAAAAATTAGCCGGCAGAGAAACGTTGTAAAGAATACCTGTACGAGGCCTCGACACTTCATCGAACGCGTAGCAGCGAAAGATATCATCTAAAGAATCAGGATCAAAGCTGCTATTGTTCGTCGGTTGAGCGAAAAATCTTGATATACAAGATAGAAAGAACGTCACCCAGATGATGTGCCGACATTTCTTCGACCCCATTAACATAAACCCAATGGCCTGTTTTGCGTTCTCATTTGGAACCCATGAGGAGGAGTCTCCTCTGTTTTGGCTTTTTGATTCTGTTGTAATCAAGCCTTGGGCTAAACTAACGTCAGGAAAACAGAAATACAGGGAAATCACAGCTGGGAATGATTCGATTGGGGAATTGACCGGGTTGTCGTCACTTTAAATGGAGAAAAGAAAGAAAAGAAAAGATTGGCGTAGGACAGGGGGCTGTGTTTGGTGGGGTTGTATTCTAAGCAGAGAGGTTGCGAATTATCAGACTGGCAACATAAAAGAAAGACTCTCTTTTGGGTTGGATTTGTGTTCTCTAACATTGTTTAATTGTTTCTTTTCCATTTGGAGAGAGAGAGAGAGAGAGAGAGAGTTTGGCCATGAAAGACGGTGCCAACGAGGCTTGGGGTAGGATAAACCCGCCGGAGACGGCGGAAGTACTTATTTAGGCAAAGTTGAATGTTGTACTACTTTATTATGTTATGCTAATAATATACCGTGCTTAATAAATTCCCCTTGCAAAAAAAAATCGTTCAATTCGCTAGTCGGCAGCCGCTCGTTCTCTGTGCCACGCATACGATAATATCCTAAAGAAATTAACCTTGATAGGACATTGAAAGATATGCAAACATATTGGACGAATGAACAATTTCGCACTATTTAAACAACGTAATGCAACTAGTTGAAGTATCTTTCAAGGTTGAATCACGTCGACCTTTTTTCACACATTTTAGTCATGGTTAGACGTATGCAATCAGCGGTACAGATCCAAATCGAGATAAACAAATTCAAATTTGGAGGAGTTTGAGGATAAAGGTGTGGAGATGATAAGAAAATAAAAGTTCAAATTTTTGTCCGGACTCAAAAACAATGACTCGAAAATAAAAGTACAAATATTTAGAGACTACCCAGGTGGGTAGTCTCTAAATATTTTCGGTGTGCGTGAAAGTAACAGCCGCTTGTTGATCTATTGTGGAAGTAAAGCATTTTTATTATGTGGCCCGTCGGCAGTCGCTACTTTCCATGCCACATTGCTTGGTTATGGTTGGTATTAAACAACAAAGAGTCTCGTAATACTCGGCCAAGTAGTCAATGGTTGGTGCCTAAAAATGGGTCCATGATTGTCCAAGTGGTTTGGCCCAAGCGCAGAATGGGCCAGACTACTCTCGGTTTTTTTCACAAGCGGGTTGTAGATTAGGCTACAAACGAATTCATGAGAAGTTGCTCGACCTGACTCGTTAGGGCTCGGTTTGGCTTGACTTCTTTAGTATTTAAGCAGAGCTCGAGTTTTAGACTCGTTTAGTAAATTAGTTGAACTCTACAGCCTACACTCTAAAAACTTTGCTTGGCTAGAAAAATGTTCCGCTCATCTATAAATACAAACAGGCCGAATTCGAAAACTGCAAAGCTCGGCTTGGCTCGTACACTACAAACCACATATAGCTATGCAGCCCATCACCTGCACTACTACAGTCTACACCACCGTCGCCATTGGTCACCACCACCCACCATGGTAGCACCACCATCTTAGAGGCCTCCAAATAGAAGTTGGAGAATGGAGGGTACCAAATTTAAGGGGAGGGCTCCCAAAAGATGGAGAAAAATACGAGAAAGTGCAGGCCTAATTCGAAAATATAAGTTTAGGGAAGGTTTAGCATCCAATTGTGTACAAAAAACAAAACATTTACTTCTGCAAATCTTTATGTCATCGTCCCCAACAATGATAGTATGCATTACTTGGAATATGATTTCACTGATTTTGATATGTAACACTTTTTAATACTCTCCTATTGAAAAACTTTTACTTGGATTTTTAAAAATTCAATTTGACTAAATATTTGAAACATTACTTTGAGATTAGTACTGAATTAAACGAGTTGAGTGGTGAATTACTGTTCAATTTTGATTTGAAAAGTTAAAAAGTATGTTAAAGGTTGGTTAGGTATCAAGCGGCCAGTCATAAATCGATTTCGAGTAATTTGAATTCTTTAAATATTAAAAATCGACCGAACAGTAATCACTTGTTCAAAACTTCAAACTTTGTTATAAAAAACCAAAATGAATATTTAAACTTGATTTCCTATTATTTTATTTCACCACAATAATTGCGTTATCATTTGAGGAATTAATTACAATAAGATAACTCCAATGAGTTTGGCCATGTGGACATGAGAAAGCAATAAGTGCTTGTTTTTTATGAAGTTGCATTTTCGAATCTTACGGAAGCTAAACGTTTAAAACCTTGGGGCCACAAGAGAATTTTGTTGGGAAAAATTCCGGCATATACAGAAAATCCAGAGAACAATTTCATTGATAATATAACAATTACATAATCGAAACAAAATACAGATAAATAACAGATTGAGATAGTAGAGATACAAACTGAATTTGAGAATATCGAACCGAGGCCTGTGTAATACCACAGTCACCTTAAGAAATATTCGCCGCCTACCGTGGGTATTGTAGGTTGCGTCGACGACTTTCTCCCAGGGTTGGCTCGGCTAAACCGCAAGCCGTCGGAACACCACCGTCGACTGCCTTGGCGAACTGACTACCGCCTGCCTCTTTCTCTCAAGAACGAATATCAGAGTATGCTGGAAAGTTGTGAGTTTGCTTGTGATTTCTCCAAAACGTGATGCACCAATTTATAGAGTGAATGAGGCTGAAGAGGAGTAATGCTGCCTTCAATCCTGATTTGAATTCAGCCAATGAATGAGGGAGGTTACCAGAATCAATACTCCATCATGGTGAGGGTTATAGGAGTTACGAAATCCACACATCAATACGTCTATTGATTGTGGTGCATCAGGATTCCACGAGCTCGGAACACGCACGGTTGCTTCGAGAGACCCTCCGGTTTGTCCCGATTTCATTCATCTGAAATTCCGTAAAATTTCCAACAAATTTATCCGATCGTTATCTTCAGGGCATCAGAATTAGTCGAGATACTTAACCATAACATCCGGTTATCAAAAGAAATTCAACAAGACTCCGATTATTTTACCAATTTGAACTAAAAACTTCCTCTTATAAAAACTCCCTCCACAATCACTTGATTCCACGAACGGCAGTCTTTGAACCAAACTTTGATTTGTTTATCGGCCTTCATGCGCACGTGTGTGAGTGTGAGGGAGGAGAGAGAGCGCCCAAAGGGTTAGTCGGTTTGGTTGGTGGGTTTTCACCTTACAAAGAGGAGATTTTTTTAAACAAGACTGCAAGAAGGTAATTGCTTGTGAATTTAATAGTGTCGTCGTGAATTTAATAGTGTCGGTGTTGAGAAACAAAATGCGCGTAACTTGGCCCGAACTACCACAATCTAACAAAAAATGAGGGAGAAGAGAGAGACTGCATAACCCTTCAAACGTGGATTTTCAAGATAGGGAATGGGCCAATCAGGAGGCTCAATTCATCCACGCGTCACTTGGTCGAATCGGTGTCCCAAAATATTGTGGATAGAAAGAACTCAAAGAGTGGTTGCGTTGGAACCAAAGAAAAATCTCGACAGCTGAAACACAGAGAGCAAAAAGCAGAAAAGAGAATTGCTCCAAATAGATACAGATAGAGAAAGAGAGGTGGTGATATAAGCAGGGACAGGGGGTGCAAGAGCCAAAAGGGATTTTTTCGCAATCGGTTTTTGGGTGCCCAATTTCACATGGCAACGACAGCATCCACATCCATGGCGGCCACCGCCGTCTTCATGCCCTGTCGGTTACCCACCTCCGCCGTCACTCCCCGCTGCTCCGCCTTACCCAACCTTCCGCCGCCGCGCGTTTCCACCACCCCATCATTTTCCGCTTCCTTGAAACAAATATCGGGTATGCTACCTCTCTCTGGGGCATTTCTTCGGCACGTGGTTGAAGTTACTTTAAACTCGCCTTATCGGCCGTGCCCTGAGTTTCAGTTGTGCAATTGAAACTTTCTTTGACATGGGTACTGTGTATTGGTTTGGCATTATCAAACGGGTAATCTGTATGGAAACAAACCTTACGAGGCGTACAATGAGTTCATGAGAATAAATCAATTGATTTGACTGGTATTAGTAAAGGTCCTATCTTGCAATCTTATAGTGTAGAGTATTCACCCTCATAGATACCTTCTGTCTGTTGAATAGCTTGATATAAATTCTTAGGTCCATTTCTTAACAGCTTAAGCTTTTGGAACTCGTGGTAACTTAACAGTGTCCAATGCTAGTTTGCTAGTTTTTATTCACTTTATCATCATTTAAAGTAGTGGTAGAAATACTTGTACTTGGCAGTGACCATAACCGTGCTAGAATGCAGAACCTACTACGGTCTAATTGCTTGGTAACTAGGTAGTGATATTGCTTAGCTGGTTTGGGATGTTTGATTGTTTTCATAGTCATATGGTGACACTAAGTTTAGTGCAGATCTCTTCCTGGAGGTCTTTTATTAGTTGGTGTTGGGTGTCTGAATAGATGTCATGTGACACATCTGGAATGTGCTCTTGTTGTGCCTTCTTTTGGAGCTTGGACAGAGCAGAATAAGAGGCTTCTTGAGATTGAGAAATCCTAAACCTTTCCATTCTCGCAAAGGCCCCTTCTATTTGTCCTCTTTGCTGCCTTCTCTCGGGCATTCCTTGAAAGAAAATTGATCTTTGTGAGCATGATCCTTGAACTTCTTCATGCTGTTCTGTACTTCTGTTGATCATGTCTTCTATTGATCATAAATGAAGGAGTGAAAGAACATACCAATTGATTTCTTTCAGTTTAGTACTTTGTATACAAAATCTCAACGGTGGAATGTTTTGATATCTAGTACGTTTTCATTTTTCTTGGATGCGCTTGAGGACTTGAGAAACCACTTGTAAGGGTTGGATTAAATGGCCTGTTTCTCAAACTTGGGGATTGGTTGAAGTATTTTATGTCTGTTTCAAAGTTTGTACATATTTGACTGCTAAAAGGGCTGCAAAGCTTCTCTAAAGCATTGGGCTATGGACTCATACTATTCATTCATTCATTCTCCGCTGGATAGGCTTAATTTACAGATTTACGATGCAAAATGGTCGAAGAACAAATATTACTTTTAGTTTCCCAAGTGCTTAGTAGTGTCCTATATTCCAGCAACCAACTTAGGGGAATGGGGATTTGGATTTGAGTCTGGTGGATGGATAGCACACTGCTCATAAATTGAATGTGGATTTATAGACTTCGTTATGTTATTCTCAGGAATAATAATGTTTATCTGGATAATTCTTTTTTTTGTCTAAACTTAAAACAGAACCCCGGAGGATTTCTCTATTTCAAGTCAAAGCCTCTTCATCAGAAGAGTCGTCCCCTCCTGTTGATGCCGGAGAGATATTCAGTGATCTAAAGGAAAAGGTAAGGAAACATTAGGCCTATGCCCCGGAGGTTTGGAAGTTCTCCTATGAGTACCTTTCCCATTGACCTGTTTTTCAGTTTCTCCTTCCATTGCTTATTGTGAGAAGTTTTCCGGTCTGACTTTTTAGCAAGTTAGCGTTTTAAATGATGTATTGTTGTTTTCCTAATTATTTTGCTGCGATGTTCTATAGTGGGATGCAGTAGAGAACAAATCTACAGTAATTCTCTATGGGGGTGGGGCTATAGTTGCAGTTTGGCTATCCTCAATTATTGTTGGAGCCATCAACTCAGTCCCTTTGGTAGGTGATATGATTTATGGATACTGCATGTTTCTACTGGAAGTCATGGATGTTGCTCTACTGTTTGTAATCTCTTGGCACGATTACTCACGGGAGATCATTAATCAGTTTCTTTTGAGGTCTTTTGTTCAACTGCTGATTATTTTTTCCACTGAAATTTGTATCAGCTTCCAAAGATCCTGGAGTTGGTAGGACTTGGATATACCGGATGGTTTGTTTATCGATATCTTCTGTTCAAGGTAAAATTTCAAACAGTTTTCTATCCTTATTTGAAGCTGCTCATACTTCCTTCTGAATATAGATTGCCATGTCATAGAATCCTTTTTGGTATAGCTCATAATCAAAAAATTATATTTTTGCAGTAGTCTGACTAAACAATTGGAAATTACACAATGTTTGCTAGCTAATTAATGCGTCCATTTCACATGATTTGAAGCTTATCTAGTAATTTAATTACTTAAGTTATACTATTTATTTATCTGATCAAAAGGAAAAGGCACAGGGGCTTTGCTTATATATGGGGCAAGGCGCAAGCTATCCAAAAACGTTTAAAAAAATTGGCAGGATTGTTTTTTTTTTTTTTTTTAAACTTGATTAGCCTCATTCTAAATAGATTCTAGAAACATGTTGTGACTACTCTTCTACTTATTGTATGTACCTAATGCCGAGAGGTCGTATGTCCGAAAAGCTGTCATTGTTCAAGAGTTTCTTATTTGAATCTTCTTCTCAAACTTAGGCATCTGAGCACAACACAGCTATCAATTTTTTGCGATAACTTGTGAGCTACCGCATGTATTGGTATCAAATTTTGTTGCCTAGCAAGTAATTATTTTGCTGACAAAAGAAACATTTTTTTTTTCTCAGCAAAGTAGAAAAGAACTGGCTACAGACATCGAAGGCTTGAAGAAGAAGATTGCTGGAACCGAATAGATGTACGTGATTGAGTGTTAGAGTCATCTTACATGCACTCGAGTCATTGGTTCAAATGGTTTTAGATCTCCTTCACGAGAGGCTTATTGTTGTGTAATGTAGAAGAGGTCTTCTATGTATTCCTAATACTCTTGTATTCTTCATCTTCGAAATAAGACATTGGGCGGTTCTGTTTTCAGATGGATAAGTATATAGCCCTAAATTGCCTTCAAGATCTCTCCAGGAGGATCCATGTTTATGTTTCCTTTTTGAAATTGCGAGTCCATGATCCAAAACACACGGCCGTGAGGACTACTGGAATTTACCAGAACAGTTAAGAGTTGTCTGAAGTTTCATATAGTATTACAAAAGAAAAGAGTGATGAGGATCATAGACAATTCAAAGTCATCACTTGGAGAATGGTGGTTAGTTTCATGCTTCTTATGGGAAATGGCTAAGTTTTACAATTCTGCGCTTTACAAATAATGATGATCGACCTTCCATTTGAAGGTATGTGTTGACTCTGTCTCAAATATCCATATTTCGATGTCGAACAACAATGATGGTAAGATTTTCGCTCCAAATCTCAATCTTCACTTAACACTTCCGTTCTCAATCCCCACACTTGCGACTTTGAATAGTTTGGGGTCTTCGAAAGATGCTTATGTGCATGCAATTGCACCTCCACTTACGCTCATGCTCACATTATTTGACTGAGGTCCCTTTGACCCAACTTTTTTGCGACCTTTTGGCATGGTCTTTTTTATTGTTCTCTCTTAATTTTTGTTAGATTTGGATCAAATTTTCGAGGAAAAAACTATGAAAAAGTATATAAATACAGACCAAAATTGAAATTTTTTTCATATTAAATGACAAAAAAATACTCAAAACTATATAGGAATAGCTGTGGTTTTTTTTTTTTTTTTTGTGGTCTTTTTTCTTCATCTTACAATAGTATGAATTTTTTCAAATTTGGTCTATAATTTTATACTTTTTAGATTTCTTTTGTCGAGCTAAACCATGTAATGTGAAAATTGTATCCCAATAAAACAATAGTAAAAAAGTTGCCAAGAAATTAGGCCTAAAAGTGTGATGAATTGTGTAACAGAAAGAGAAAGTATAGGGGCTGGTAACGGGATTTCCCGAACTTTGGAGGTAAAAAATTCAGAAAGACATTTCATTTGATTTTGCTAAGAAGCCCTCGTGGTCAATGAGACCGTCGGAGGTTTTGTTAGGGTTTTCTTCAGGCGATACAGAACTCCGAATCCTAGTCCTAGCTCCATTTGCCACCGCCGATCCATAAATCTCTTTCTGGAAGAAAAAATGATGCGAGTAATCGACGTCAGGAGACTGAAGCCTTCATCCGTCGAGTTCTTGACCCATCAACTAATCCAGAAATGCTCAGTCAGCGGAACTGCAAAAGGCAAATCGAAGCTCAAAACGGCAGCGCCACTGAAGCGGTCGAAGGTCACAACCAAAAAGGGAAAATCACCCGAAGACGCGTCGGAAAAGGGCGAAGGCAGGCGGTTCAACCAGTTCGAAGAAATGGTCGATAACTGCCTGAACGCCACGTCGCCGGTCCGGCATTTGAAGCCCAAAGAACGAGAACGTGAAGCCGAGCGGGAGAAAATGGGACTGATGAGCAAAACTAGGGCAAAAGAAATCGAAACGATGAAAAAGAAGAAGTCGGAGTCGGATACGGGTGCGGGTGTGGTTATGGGCCCACCGGGTTTGGATCTGATCACGTTGGGGTTAGTTGACGCGGATAAGCTTATGAAGTATGAGCTGACGGTGGAGGACGGGCGGCGGCTGGCGAAGGAGTATTCTAGGGTTTTGATGAGGAGGCACAGGGCGAGGCAGGCGGCTGAGTCGAATCTGTTGAGGTTGAAGAAGGAGGCGATCGAGGCATTGCCGGAGGGGTTGAAGGAGGCGGCTTTGGTGCCGGATTTGACGCCGTTTCCGGTGAATCGGTTTATGGCGACATTGACGCCACCTATTGAAGGGTATATTGAGAAGGTTAATGAGGCGGCGAAGAAGAGCACGGGGAAGGAGAAGCTCCGGCGATGAGAGGTTAGGTTTTCTCTGAATTGGTTGTGGAAGTTTTACCTGTAGTGTTGAATTTTTAGGAATTGGTTTGATTGATGGATTTGGATACTTGTTTATGGCTATGTTTGTGGAAAAGAACCTAACTTTAGGAAGTACCAAAAAGATCTTTTTGAATCTTGGAAACTAGTTTTGGTCGAAAACTTTTGTATTTGCAAAAGTGTCATGAAAAACTAGTTCTGAGAATCTGAAGCAACCACCATTGGGCATAATTGGATGGAAAATATTACTGTAAGATTTAGCAAGTTGTTAGTTGGGCTTCCTAGTTTTGGTGTATCAGGGTGCTGTAGGAATGCCTTGCACATAACATTGAGACTTTATGTTACAGATTGCTAAATGCTAACAAGATCACGAATTTTATATTTGAAGATAGGGTAAAGATAACAAAGATACTTGTGCCTTGATTAGACAAAATAATGGGGATCTTCAAAAACAATTAATTTTGATGAGGCGTTTTGTACATATATAATCTGTAGCCTGAAAGGATGATGCTGTCAACATGAATTCTCCGATCATGGGGAAGAACATGGAAGAAACTTGATGAAAAGGTCAAGCTCCTTAAACTAGGTAGAGCGTGGAAAAATGGCACACCTTTTGAAGAATTGTTGGTGCAACAATCCAGGAAAAGAGCTTGAAATGCCAAAAGATGACGTGTCTAGAGCGGCAACCTCCATAGCTTCTTGTTTACCTATCCTCTCAGGTTATGATTGGTTCTTTATAGTTTGAATACCTAGTGTTTTGGTTCTTCAAAATTCTCTTGCTAGGGGTTTACAGTTGTTCACCTCTTCAAGAGGTTTGCTGTGCCAACAGGCTGTTTTTCGAGCTTTGATGCAGATCTCACTTACCAAAAAAAGAAGAAAGAAAGAATCCGGTAGTACGCGGTGACTGTTAAGAGGATGGGTTCTACTGTGAATCGAGGGTGTGAGTCGTTGTCTCTTTAGAAAACAGTTGATTGTCCTTAAAAGCCTGCATTTCGGTTTGCCTCTTGAGACTCCCACTCCAATGATGATTTGTGAGAGGAAAGCAGGCCATCCTTGAATTGTGAGAGAAGTTTTACGTGGGATAATCATCTGCTAAGTGGAAAAAGAAACCATTATCAGAATCCACCCTGCCATTGTGTCTTCAGAAACTCAGTTGTTTGAGTTAATTCATCGGTTATCAAAAAAAAAAAGTTAATTCATCCGGTATCATTAGATACTCCATTTGTAATCGGCTATCTATTGGAATTGAATATATAAAAGGAAATAAGATAAATCAAAGATAAGCATCATGGCATTTGAGTCATGCTTTTTGTGTGTTGTTTCACTACAATTATTGTAGTTAGAATCCTCTCACTCCGTTGTAGGTTTGAAATGTGCCACATCTATTTTTGTGATATCCATTAATATTCTTTGCATTAATTCTGTGTGCTCTTAACGACTCAAAATCATTTTGTATGAGAACCCGAGTAGTCGGATGTAAATAGATATTCCGGGTTGTTATGATAATTTTCTACTCTGTGTATTGTAATTCTAATCCACTACTCAGATCTTGCATTTTCTGTTGGTGCAGATGGAGAAAGCCTGCAGTGCAAGAAAGCATTTTTTTCCCCATTAGGTGCGGTTGTTGGGAATCAAAGCTCATCCCTGATAACATTACAGCAATGAACAACCCTGTTAACCTGCAATAATCTTGTGATATCTGCTCTGTATTTTGGTATTTGACCTTGTCCTGCAGCGTTTTACTCTTTAGACTTTGTATCAGCTTTTATAGCATTTTGACACTTTTTCAAAGACATGATTCTGTCTCTGGTCAAACAGATTTTGCATACTGGATTTGTGTATATTTGCAACTTGTTATGATCAACCTCGTCTGAGTCATTTGGGAAAATGATATGATGAATTTCTGCACAAGCAAATTGACCTGTTCTCAAGTTGAATGGCTGCTTCTGGATGAACAGCTCGTATCCACATGTGCACAATTTGCTTGACTACTTGTTGCCTAATGTACACAATTTGCTCGACTATTTGTTGCCTAATTTGCATCGATAAAAGCTGCTACATAGCAGCCCAGTCTCTTGTTATCCACCACGGGCTTTTGTTCTGCAAGTGTGATGCCATATAAGAGCTCATTTGTGTGGAATCCTTCTACACTTTAAACTCCTGAAGCCTTATCGACACTCGAAGCCTGTTATGAGCTCAAGTTCTAATGGCTGATGCGTGGGTGATACCTGAGCAACAAAGAAGCTCCAATGTTCCCATCAACTTTCTTCGAGTTGATTTGAGAGAGAGAGAGCTAGACTTGAGACCTGAACAGAGACCGTGTCTTGGCCCTTGAGAGAGTACTTCCAGAGGCCCAGGCCAGCCGAAAAACAAGTAATACAGAGAAGGAACCAAATACCAAGTAATACAGAGAAGGAACCAAATTGAAATCCTCACATCAAATGACATCCTGGCCAACTCCTCCTTTATGTATTTATAAACAGAGGCTAAGTTCCTTGTCCTCTCAGAATAACTAGTTTGAATTCATTTGCGAAGATGCCCATCAAATGGGAAAACAAGCAGCAAAAGCAATGTAATCAATTGCTAACATCAGGCCAAATTATGCAGACTGACTCGAGACCCAAGCAAAACAACAATACCGTAGGCTCTCTCATTCCTGGATCTATTCTAGATCAAATCCAAACAGAGATGAAGCTGTCAATAATAGTGTTCAAATGCATGTCATCAATCATGTAAAATGCGAACACCATTGATCTGCAACGAAACATATTTGTAGATGGTGGACTTATGCAAAAGTAGAATAGTAGCATGCAAAATAAATCCAATAGGATGATCCTTGATTGTAAGAAGATACCGTTTCCGATTTTAACACAATGAACAGACAAAAGTAGCAATACAACTCATATATGATCAAGATGCATAACATTAGTAGGCAATTGACGAGGTGGTGAATTGAACATTACACTCGACACTGGAACATGTTGCGAATTTGGGGCCTTAACATCAGTCAACAACGATCACCATGAATTCTAGCCAACAATTCATAACAGATGTACAGTGCAAACTTTGTCCAACCATATTGATTGCAGTGAATGATGCAGTTCACAATGCTTACGGATAGGGGAAATGGTTGATGCTTCTCATCTTAGCACTAGTAGTATAATAACGATAAAGATATGAGGACCGACGGTCCCCGGACCGAAATCGTACCGACCGCCTCGGTCGGCAGTCTCCGGCCACCGGACGGCCGATCCGAGCAGTCCAAAAATTCTATAAAAAAAAAACCGAGGGGGCCCACGCGAGAATCAACGGCATCCGATGTGTGTAGGGTGCTTGATCGGAGACTGCCGACCGAGGCCGTCGGTACGATTTCGGTCCGGGGACCGTCGGTCCCAATAGCATTACTCGTATAATAATTGCAAGCAAGTAGATACTTTTTGTCGATAGATGAACTGGACACCTTGACACATATCTTCCGCTAATCCCGTGACACATACCTTCTGCTAACCCCGTGACACATACCTTCTGCTAATCCAGTAACGTACATCTTGATGCCTCGTGAAAAATTTTAGCACTAGCTGAGCAAAACTCTAATCCAAAATTTTTCTTGCTCACAGCATAAATTCTTCCTAGTTAGCTGATTTGGATCTACCTAGAGCTATGTCCAGGAACATGAAAACTAAACAAATGAAGCAAAAGACAAGATGATAAATTGGGAAATGACATGCCTTGCAAATGGATAAAACCAAAGTACAACTGCCATCTAGTCAAAATACCACCTGCATCTGAAACTAATTCACCAGGCTACAATAGAGTCTACTCTTATTGCAAAGCAACAAATGAAAGGAAAACACGTGTACCAATTGCCCGAGCAAGTTTCATATCTTCACCAGATACCGACAAATAGCCAGCACAACACATATCCTATTTCAGCACCACACAAGAATTGCTATTTTTTTTTGAAAAGAGTCATTCATTCATCACAAGCCCATTGGGCAAACAGATTCCAGAACAGATACAGGAAAGAACCAAGCAATCTAAACGTCGATATGAAAGTAAACAAAAAGGAGTAGCAACTTGCAAATTACATAACTCCATCAAATAACTCTAGCAGAGCAAAAGATCACCGATATCCAACACAAGAAAACCAATTACAAACCAGAGTAATGGAAAGCTAGTACAGTATTATTGCATCAACTTTACTTCTATAAAAGTCTAAACTTCAGCCACAAACCCCCCCTCATACCCCTAAATTGATTCAGATAGGCGATATGATGTAAATTGAAACAGAGAAACTCATTCCCAAACCTTTGAGCAAGGTACTACAACATTGATGCACCATTTTATCAAACTTAAGCCAAACACAAAACGTTATTGCAAATGCTGAATAATTGAAAGGTAACGCAAGTTACGCAACATAACTGCATCAAATTCATCAAATAGTACAGACTTCAACCACTTATCCCGAATAACGCCACGCCACCACATCAATTCAAACTTTACATATACCTATACCAAATCAAACCAAAGGAGGCAACATACTACAAGCCTACAACATTCATGCACCATATTATTGGAACTTCAGCCTAAAAAAGCTGAATAATTGAAAGGTAACACAAATATTACTGCATCAAGCTCGTCAAGTAGTATAGATTACAGACTTAGACTTAAGCCGCGAATCCCCAATTCCGCCACAACGTCAATTCACAACTTACACATAAATATCAAATACACTCATACCCAATCGAAAGAAAGGAGACGATATGATATATGCTCCCTCTATCCTAAATTGCTTGTCCCATACAAAAAAAGTTGTGCAATTTTGCTATCAAAAAATAAAGTATTTTTCATGCATAATTTTTTTTTTTATTTCTTGCACCAAATTGAAGTTCTTCTTCGAGTTCTTTAATTCAGATTTGGTGAAAAAAACTTCAAAAAAATTACGTACCGACTTACTCTATTATTTAATCTGAAAAATTGCACGACTTTTTCGTAAGAACAGCCAATTGGGACGGAGGAGTACATAAATTAAGTCGAGATGGCGAGAAACCTTTCGAAACCCTAGATCTTATCAATATCCTCATCCTCGAACTCAATATAATCATCGCCAGCGCCGTCCTCCTCCTCATCGAGCCCACCAGCAATCCCCTCGTTCAGCCTCGTGTTCTCCGGCAACTCACCGTACGCCTTCAAGAGCCTGGCCTCGTCGGGCATGTACTTGAGGATGACGTCAGCCTTGTCGTCCTGGTAATCCCTCAGGCCGACGAGGATGATGTCGCCGGCGGCGATCCAGACCTTCTTGTGCATCTTCCCCCTGATGTGGCACAGGCGCTTCGTGCCGTCGATGCACGTGGCCTCGCACCGGCCGTTTCCGAGCATGCGGAGGACCTGGGCGTACTCCTGGCCGTCTTCCTTGAAGACGAGCTCGCGCTTCTCGTCGTCGGCTTCGTTCTTGCCTCGCTTGCGGTTCTTGCCTCCCTTTCCCTTGTTCTTTGGCATGGCTGATGGAAAACCCTAGATCGTACGGTTCCTGTTGATGTTCTGATCGGGGTGCGTAGATATGTGGTTATGGTCTTCTCCTCGATTTTGAGTGCGTTTCTCTTTCTATAAAAGCTATCGTTGAAGTTGCGTGGAGGACTTCTAAACAGCATCTCCAACTGATACCTCAAATTTTTTTTATATACTCCATCAATCAATTACTAAATGGAAATGAGTTATGCTCTAATTGGGGTGTAAACGAGCCGAACCGAATTCGAAGCTTGGTGGTGCTTGAATTTGTTTGTGGTGTTTGAATTCGGTCGTTTGGAAACGAGCCGAGTTCTTAACAAGTCCGGTTCATTCGCTAAACAATTACTCCATCCGTGCTAATTTATTAGTATTCTCTTGAGAGTTAGTGTCACTCTTCAATTGATTATATACAATTTTGTAATCTATAATCTTTTAGATGATTTTTAAAACATTGTTTAAAAAAATTAATTGAGATCTATCAAACAAAATTCATATTACATATACAAAGTATTACTAATTGAAAAATATAACAAATTTTTTAGCCGGTTATGATACAATGAGGGACCAAAAATTGGGATGGGGGAGTATTATAAAGGAGCCGAGCCTATGCAAATGAGCCTAGTGAAGTCCAGCCCCTGCTCTTAACAAGCCGAGCTCAAGCTGCTCGTGAGCATTAGCTCTAGCACTCTTCATAATTTTTAATAATTAAAAAGTTATTTTTGTCTTTTATTATCTTAGAATGCACTCCAATTTGTATAGAATAATTGTGTTCCAAGATTACCATTTGAAATCTCGAATCCTCCTTTATCTCTTGTATCAGTTCTAAACTTGGACTTCAATGAAACCCAGTAAGGGCGTTTTTTGCGGATCAAAAAAAAAAAAAACGAGAAACAAAATATACCACTTGGGATTTTAATTTCTTGAAGTTCGATATTTGTAGATCCTATCTGTGGATACACGCAACTTTATTCCTTCCACAACCACCGGATAAGTAAATTTGTTTCCAATTGTACCCAAAAAACAGAATATCATTTAGGATAAAAGTTCCCTAAAATTCGAAAATAACATTTCCTACTACCACACATATCGAATGAGGCTTATCTCATGTGATGATCATTCGTTCGATTTTTCATGTGACAGTAAAATGAGAAATAGATAGTCAGTTTCTGATAAAAAGAAATTTAAACGAATACGATTCAACCAAATTTCTTTCAATTTGTAATCAACTTGATTTTTGACATGAATGGTAGACACACTAAGACCTACAAATATCGACTGCGACCATATCAAGTCATATTTTGAACCACATAAGGGATCACACGAGGAATTGTCACATGAAAGTTTCTCAGTCCACACATACCATCTCGTATATCAGTCACCATCCAATCCTCCACCACGAGCCTCACAACAACTAGCAGTTTCAAAACTCTCCCTTCGCTCCCCAACTCGTCAGCCCCTTCCCCCATCATAGTTGCATTGCACGGCCTAACACAGTTTGCACGCAAGAACGGCAGATGAGGTGGACTGTGCAGATAGGCGTTTTACGCAAAAAAGAATGGCAAAACCATTGGCTGCATTCACAATGGGACGTGACAAAGAAATGAGACGGCAAGAATGGTCGTGGAGGTGCTGTTGAGCTGATTGGGAGAGGTGGCCAGAGACTTGGGAGGGGCGCAAGATGCGCCACAAAGCGAAGGTTGGGGTGGGTGAGGGTGATGACAGGGAGGCCCCGAGTGGTGGTTGAGGTTACAACCTTAGTTCTCCGATGAATAAGTTGCGTGGGCACGAGAGAATTAGGGGGTTGAGATCGACGATGGGCACGAGAGAATTAGGGGGTTGAGATGGGAGAATAGTATCGACGAAGGGCTATTCAGCTGAGCTGGGTACCTTCAATCTTGATAAGTAGAATCCGAAGGAATGGTTACAAAGAATATGAGAATCATATATTCCCAAAGCATGGGTTGTAATGCGTAACGCAACAGTGAGATCAATTCCATTTAGCCAAATGTTACACCATGCTAAGATATAGATCTCGGTAGTGGATTCAACTTAGTTAAGAGATAAAACCCTAAACCTGTCAAACGCAAGGATCATGATACGGGCTCGAAAAGACCCAAACAAACAACACCCTGTGTATTCTCAAAATGCATTAAGTTCGGCAAGGTCAGAATAGGTAATCCTTCCATTCCAGGAATTCATTTACAGGGCCCGGAAGGCGTTACCGCAAAAACTCTTCCTACCTCTCAATTCCAGAGCACAATTTGGCCCATGTCTAACAACAAGAAGGCACAATCTTTCTCACAACTGAGTTAGAAATGTTAATGCTAACATCTAAGCATCACCTATAGTGCTTGTCACAAAGCCAAGGTAAAGAACGTTAGCCCTACCAAGAAGAAAAAGTTTAACAGAAAGTTTGAGAGAGAGAGAGAGTTTAACAGTTCGTTAGTTCCTGATTGTAAGCTCAGCCCTGAGATGGAGGATGCCATTGATGAAGTAAAGACTATCCTCAGCCATGAAAGAAGTCCACGATATAGCAAATAAGTTACGATAACCAACTGCCTTTCCACCAGTGAAAGTGTAATTTCCCTTGTACTTGCTAATGTACTCCTCCGTTGGCTTCGATCTAGCCGAAAACTCATAGTCGACAGCAAAAGTGACCGACCCTTTTTCTTGCATTCCAAGAAACAGCCCGAAACAATTGGACGAGTTCTGCTGATCCATGTTGCAATGCGCTGATAAGAAGAAACCTTGGCCACCTAAGTGAAAAGCCTGAGAATAGACTCTCCCGTTTGGGAACAAATTGGCGCATTCCTCGCGCTTTAAATCAAGGTAAACCACACACTGGTGACGTGGCATTTCAAACTCGATCACCTTAATGGGCCGGTACTTGTAGGCTCGTTCCACAAAGCGTCGGCTTGAGGTAGCAGACTCCTCCGCGGCAAGGGCCCGTTGTCGGTGTGGGGCCTCAGCTTTGAAAAACAGAGACTCTAGCACAACCTTGGACGCAAGATCATGATCAAAGTCGTTGCAGGTTAAAACCTTCTTGAGCTTGCGGCAGGTCATGTAAGGAAAGCGGATGTAGCGACCAAGACGTGAACCCAAGATTTCCTTCCTCTCCTCCAGTTTTGGGTACTGGGCCCTCGCCCACTTCAAAACAAGGTCGTATACTGCATCTTCTGATGCGACCTGGAGATCATCACTTGCCAATATAGCTTCGATACCGGCAAGGGGTAAGCTCATTACCTCTTCTTGGAACCTGGCCAAAAGTGGAAAAAGAGACGTACAGAAATTAGAAAGGCCGAACAGCTCAACAAGAGTTACTTTCCCAAATATGATATCAGGTGTTTGTATCAAGCAGAATACTAATGTGTTTTTTACACTTCAATCTTAACTATGAACCACAATACCCATATTTATCAGTTTTTCTTTCAACCTACTTGCCAAATAGAAGACATACTAATTCCTTGAAGATGTTGCGGACATAGCCTACATTGAAGAAGTTGTTTCAAAAAATTACTACGCCCACAGACTCTCAGTCATCTCATTAAGCTAAACATAAGAACAGTATCTGCAAAGATTAAACTATTGGTCTGGAATTCGGACATGAATTTCAAGTTGACATAATAACGGTCTCTAATAAGACTGACTCTGTCATGAGAACAACTCAGCTGAAAATGATGTTATAAACCTTCTCCGGGTCTTGTGTTGAACAGGACATTAGTTAAGCCAAATTAACTCACCTACATTCTTAAAAATAACAAGGTGATTCAAATCACATAGGCATGAAAAAGAGGAAACCAACCAGAAAGGGGCAAAAGAAAAAGAAAGAAAAGCGCTGGAAGAAAGAAAAAAATATTAAAGAAGTTAAATAAGGCAAAAATATCTGCAATTTCAAGCTAGGAGAACACGTTACAAAGAATTCTTACTTAGTAATGTCTTTATAACGAGCAGCAAGGAACTGCTTTGCTGCATCTGTCAAGGGCTGAACTGCATCAGCCATTAAGACACTGGAAGGAAGCTCCAGATATAGCAACGCAGACTCTGGTGTCATGGGCAAATTCCGTAATAATCGGCTGCAATGCCGCATGCATGAAGCAACCTCAAACTTGTCGGCAGCCATCAACACATCAAGCAAAGCAGGAGCAGTAGTTGCAGATAAGGTATTGCTATACATGAAATTCAGGAGCTCCATGAGCGCTGCTTCCTCTGTTCCAAGAGGGGACAAGGGACAGTTATTTAAGATAATAAAACAGCCATTTAATAGTGCTGATTCCATTTCACAATACCTAAGCACTATGAACTGTTCCAATGGAACTAGCCATACTATACTAGGAAAGACGATTTTACTATTTTTTTTAAAAAAGATGAAAGACATCTTCTCAATTATCATAACCTGTCTAACCCATTCCACAGGAAAATGCATTTATGAAGAAGTGATTAGCCTTGTAGAACTAAACTTCCAAGTTTAACACCAAACAGGAGTCCAACAACCATAAAGTACTGTCTGAAAGTAAAATGGTCGCGATTTAATCCATACCAGAGGCATTGATTCGTAAGGTGACGTGTCGCTGCTCTGACTCCCTCATCCCATTTGAGAAGAGCTAAAAATAAGATGGAATGAATCTCTCATCCACAGGCTTTGAACAACAGACAAAGAAACCCATGTAAAGAAACTAATGATCTTTACCTTATAGAAAAATGGACTTTTTGCTGCTAAAATTGGAGAACTGATGTGTAAAGTTTTAACTCTCAGAACTGTAGAACAATCCATGCTCCAGTTTGAGTCATTGCTATTTGCAGCTTCATCGCCTGCAAAGATAACATGAAGCCTTGACAATTTTGAAATACAAGATCAAATAAAGCAAACAAGACCTAACTGTAGTGGCACATAAATTGGCAAGCTGTTAACATCTCAACGGTAAAATTGGTAACAACGGAAGCAACCACCTGGACAACTTAGTTATACTTTATCTCATACATGAGAAAAAACATATTAATTAAGACTCCAACTTATAATCCTGCAGAAAAAATGCAGCATCTTTATGGTAAAAAGGCAATGAAAACAAATGGACTGAAATAACTTCCTAACTCAATTCCTTCTTTGAATTTATAGCGAACCCATCTTCATTGCACCTTACCTTTCACCCAGCAGGCATTGGCTAGTACTTTCCGGACCATTTTAGCATCAAGTTGGCTTTTCCCATTACAAGATGCATCAGAGTGGCTGCACTAATTTCTGGAGATAACAATTCAATTGTTGAACCAACTCGATGCTACACCTGACGTCTATTTTTGCATGTACAAGTATATTTCTCACTTTCTTTAAGTCACAACTGTCACATAGTTCTTGTTGCTTTAAAAAAGATCTGGCGAAGAGCACCAGCAAGCATTTTTGGAAAGTAACAATTCCATTCAGTTAGGTTTCGGAAAATGAACTCTTTGAAGGAAACCTTGCCTCTGCCCTTTCTTTTGCAATACTCCATAATGTCTCTCATGGCCTAATTGGTCCTTTATTTATAGTTCTTGCATTAACCGGTCCAGAATTAGGTGAAAGAAAGCTAGCTCTTGAAAGCAGCACAAAACGAACGGAGCGTAGCGAACACAATGGGCAGAAAGAAACCGCAGGTTGGAGAATTCAATAGGTGAAATGACTTATTCAGGGGGTGCTTTAATCCCGTGCAAATAGCATCGGGATAGACAGGCTTGGCTCAGCCCAAATACCCACCAACTGCCTCCAACTATATGAGGATGATGGTTCAATCTGTCTTCTCACATGTCATAGACTCATAATTTAGCATCAATTACAAAGTGATCGTTTCAGTTTCTTCTTGACAGAACATACATGTGGACCGAGGTAATGACCATTCTACTACCTGAAGGTGATTCTTCATTCATTGCAACAGGTTCCTCATCTTCATTTTCAAACCCTGCATCATCAACGTCAGCCAGGTTACAATTCAGAATCTGCTCCTCAGCGCATCCAGCAGCATCAACAGCTGCAAACAGCCAAACATAAAGCAAAATGTCAGTCAACATCAGTAAAATTTCTCAAAATAGGCATAAGTATAAAAAAGGGTTAAGGGTAACGGTATGCATGATAAAGCCAGCAGCAAAAGAATCAATCTCAGAGAGGATCCTCATTCCTCCCAATTGAGGAATCAAATATTCAGTCCACAATAAGATTTAAGACACAACTAATTGAAATTAAGAATGATGATGCATTGCCGGATCACTGAAGCATGAGGTGGCACCCGCGCCTCATTGTAGCAAGGCGCAAGTTGTAGCAAAATGGTAAAATGTAGTATACAAAAAATTTCAACATGAATAAATGTTGTGAAATTCCAATAATAATACACATAACAGGCATATTCCAAATAGCAGAACACTCACAAAATCGTCGAACATCCATTAAAAACAGATGTTTCACATTCTAGAGCTTCTGTTCAGCAGCTTCACTAAAGGGTTTAAAATCTGGTTAGAGATTTATTTATCAATATTAAACATGAATCCTGTGTCCCTGCATTCGCAAAACGACATAATACTAATCAAATCTATTGAATGCTAAAACATGTAAAGTGCATGACTCGTGCCTCAGATCAGTCGCCTTAAATGAGTTTCAAGTACTGCAACTCGCATCAACGGTCATGAGGCACCACAAGGTCGCTTCAATTTGCCTCGCGCCTAAGCGCGATTCTTAAAACTGGTAATAAACAGGGTCCACCATGAAGACAAAAAGGAAAGGAACATAAGACAATCCAAAATTCAAATACTCCTCGTCCGTCAACAATTAATGCAGTCAGCTAAAAATGTCAGTCACGTCATCTACACAATCCAGATGCCAATGTAATTGCAGCAGCATAACATTAAAAAGATACCGTATCGTAATTACTCAATAAACAAGCTATCTATAATGATATTCAAATCACTTCCCCGCCAACTTTGAGGTCGACAAGCCAATGTGCACGACAATTCTCCAAGCTAAAATTTGAAGAATTGAGACTAATCGAACTGCTTTATGAAAATAATCCCGCTACATAAACACTATCATAAACATGAATCACCCCCGAAAACTCACATAAACTAATCGAAATTGTTTCGTTCTGTTTTCTCAACACTATCATAAACATATATCACGCCAAAGTTTCAAATTGACTCTCCTCTCCCCTGTTTTGCTCAACAACAAAAGCAATACACTAAACCTTGAAAACCAAATGACACCCGAGCTTATTAAATAACTCACCCCTGAAAACTCAGCTAAACCAAGCCAAATGGTTGAATAAACGCTCAGCTGAATAAAGTTTCTTATTTTTCCCAACACTAGCATGCATAAACATAAATCTCGCCAAAGTTTCAAACTTTCTCCCCTGCTTTCCTCAACAACTAAAGCAAGAGCAACAACCACCACAAAACCAAATATCCATGAATTAAATCAAAACGACATGAAGACAGGAAAGAAACAAGAAACAATCAATTGACCATCAACAAGTCTCCTACGGAAGACCGTGCCATTTCAACCATTAAAAATAAACTACTTCCCGAATTTTTTATTTTTTATTTTTGCACCGTTGGGAAAATCTCAAATGAGTAATTTTGATCGGTGCAAAGAGGTTCGAGGTCAAAGAGGTTCGAGGTCAAAATAACACGACTTTTCGTACGAAGCAAACAAAATGGGACGGAGGGAGTATAATAAGAAAGGAGCGCTTACGTTTCTTGGTATCTTCTCTCCTCCTCTTCCGATGGCGGGCCCAATCGGCGAGGCTCTGACAGCCGTCGGCGCCGTCGGAGGGAGCGTCGGCCATGATCTCGATCCGGAGCAGACGGTCGGAGAAATTGCTGTCGTTGAACGCGAAGGCGAAGTCGGCGTCGCGGCCGGAAGCGTTGGGAGAGTAGTCCGAGTCCATGACCGACGTCACCGACCTCGGATCGAACAGATCCAAATTCTTATCTTTCATTCTCTCTCTCTCTCTCTCTCTCTCTCTAGGAAGAAGATGAAGAAGCGGGAGCTGGGGTAACCTTGGAGGAGGGAAACCCTAACGTAATCTAAGAGAGAGAGAGATATGGACCTTTGCCCTTTGGTTTGGATGCGAGCTTTCCGACAAGAACTTATGAGAGAGAGAGAGAGAGAGAAAGAGTCAAGGTGTATTTCTATTTGTTTTATACGGAGTATTACGGAGATACGATTAAATTAAGGAAATCAAACAGTACCGTATTAGACCAATGCAATTTCATGCAGCCAATAGCAATTCGATGCGGTTAAGAGTAATTTATAGCGGTCAAGTGCAATTCGATGCGGTAAGAACAAAAAATGGAAATACGAGAGAGAAATCTTATGAATGTACAAGTGTTTGGTAGCAGTGCCAAGCTGCCGATCCGGCCATTCATCTCGGAAATCGACGGTTTGAATCTTAGCTGAGCAATGGACGGTTCAAATTTATTTGTAATCAGATTCAATCCGAACCATCCATGCCGAGATGAACGACTAGATGCTGCTCGGCACCTCACTTGGCAGCATTCCCGGGTCCCCATCCCAATGTAGATAGTATGCCTTTGACCGGACCAGGGAAAAAAATAGTTGAGGCTTGCGTAAGTTGATGCAAACAACCCTAAAAAGAAATATGCCATTATTTGGTTTGTATATGTTATTTGTATTCTAAGGCTGAGGTCAGTTTAACTTACAGTAATTTTTTTTGGCTAGTGATTTTGCCACACCTTTTTTTGTTATTGTCACATCTCTACAAGTGTATTTTTGCACCGTATTTTTTGGTGCAAAAATACACTTGCAGGGTGTGGCAATAACAAAAAAGGGTGTGGCAATATCATTTCCCTTTTTTTTCCAAAAAAAATAGTGGGTTTCAACAAGACAGTGGATATTATTTATGTTTTTTTGTTTAACTTCGATGAGAGAAATAGAAAAGCATAAAAGTACAGATCGAAATTAACAAAAACTTAGTTAAGACAAACCTAAAGACACTAAACATAGAAAAAATTTGCTTTCTTGAAGTTTTTTCGACATAAATGGATCTTTTTGGGACTTTACAATTTTTTCGAATTACTTTGTCCAAACACCCTCTGAATCTAATACAATAATTTTGTTAAACCTGAATACAACGACCCCCCAAAAAAAAATAAAAATTGACAAATTACTAAAATAGTAAAAAGTCGTTTAGTATAAAAGTCCTGCATTTATGTCGACTTTATAGTCTTTCTAAGACTAGAGGGTATGAACATTTTGCCATTCTCCTCACCTGCCTTTCAAGGGTTCTTATCTTTCATGGTTAATTTTATTAGTTTGACATTTAATTATTTAGGGTGCGTTTGGTAACCTTTTCAATTTTCAATTTTTTTTTGTTTTTAAAAAGCTAGAAGTAGAAACAGGTTTATGTTTTAAAAAAAACAAAAACAAGAAACATGTTTGGTAATATTTGTGTTTCTTAAAAAAAAAAATTGGGTAAAACATCTTTTTGTAATTTCCATAATTTACAAAAACTCTATAAAAGTTTATGAAAAACAAAAAAAAGAAGTAGAAACTTGTTACTGAACAAGTTTTCTTCATTAGTTTTCAAAAACTAAAAACAAAAAGGTTACCAAACGCCCCCTTATCTTTTTATAGTCTTTGAATGACACGATTTCTTTCCCTTTTTAACCAAAAGTCAAAATCAATACTGCGTCAAAAGCTAAAAAAAATCATAAAAATCAGTGAATATATGGTTGCGTCAAAATGAAGTCGTGCTTTTTTGAGTGCAATTATTGCTTCCCATATTTTTGGAAATATGTGAATCCAAAATTCAACCTCTATAAATTATTTTATTTTTTTCGGTACTTCGGAATTTATAAAGATGTTTCTCTAACAAGCATTCTATGACACTTCTACAAGTTATTCATTCTCAATCAGTATCTGTTTTGCCGAAAGTGTTTTGGGTAATTAGGGTATCTTGTGTTTTATAATTAATTAAATCCTTAAGACAGGAATTTGAGTTTTTAATTTGTTTTTTGGACAGAGAAAATATATCTCTCTAAAACAAATTGTTTGGATAAGCACTCTACAAAGTTTAGAAAAAAAGAAGGAAAAATATGAAAGAGAGTTTGTTAAGAGTTAAAGTAGTGGGTGAAGTCGATGCCAAGAAATGGTATCTCCTTTTCCAAGTCTCATCCCATATTCATTCAATCTGAAACTTACCAGAAGGTCAAAGGTATCATCTCTCTCTTCAAAGTCTCTCCATCTGCCGTTGGGTTTGAGAAATACAATTTCGGTTTGATGATGTAGGACAAAAATTGAGAGTTTTTGTTTTTTATTTTTATTGTTTTAGAATAAGATTTTGACTAGAAATATTTTCGTTTAGGTTAGAATTATTAACTTTCCGTATTCAGTTTGATTTTGATTTGTACCTTTATTAGGATTCTTGGTCTACAAGAATTAGGATTTTATTTTAATTAATTAGGAAATATCTTTTATTTAATGCCGCTTGTTTTGGCATGATTTATTATTTCTTTTACAGTAGGATTTCTAGGGTTAGGGTCTTATAAATAGGACTGTAACCTATTCAATTATTGATCTTAAAAAGCTTTTTCATCAATAATATTCAGACTTTTGTCTTTCTTTCTTGTGCGCAAGATTTGCTCGTTGCGACGGGTTGTTTATCTCGTTTGGACTGGTACGCTAACTAGTCTCTCGTGAATTCCGCTGCGTCAAGTGGTATCAGAGCCACGCTTTTCCTGGTTCGATGGCACCAAACAAAGTTGAAGACACACCCATTGACGTTGGTCGTGGTGAAGGATTTAACAGGACTCGCACCAAGGGATTTGCCCATGGTCAACCTGTTAAACGCAAAGTTGATAGGAGCCACGTTGAGGGATTTGCCCACAACCAACCTATTAACCAAAACGTCTCCAGAGGATATTCTTATTATCACTACGATGGTAGGAATAAATTTGAAGGCAAGCTATTCAAAAACTATGATGATTATCAGTCGACAAAGCGACAACCAAATTTCAGGTATTACAATAATTTGTCAAAATTTAGTGGTCTTGAATTTTTTGAAGATCGTTTGGATTGGATTTTAGACATCGAAGATTCTTCGAGTATGCAAAAATTCCGACAGAACAAATGTGGAGGTATTTGTTAGTGAAGCTTACAGGTCCAGCGCTACGATGGTGGCTAGATCTGCAATTTCTAAGAGATCGATTGGGCAAGCGTAGAATTTATGCATGGTACAGAATTAAAAAACGTATGATAGAAAGATTTTTACCATGGAATTATGAGCAATTGTTGGAGGAAAAATATAGGCCAAAACAGTATCATGCAGAACAAATTATTGTAGAAGTCGTGAGGGAGGTCAAAATTGAAGTTGAAGATCAAGACAAAATTGACATCGATGCTTGTGTGCAAGAGGATATTGAAATTGTTTCAGATGCTGTTGTGGAGGAACAAAAGAATATTGCATTGGAGGTTTGTGCGTTTGGGCTTGATGAATCACCCACAATGGAGTTGACTGCAACACTACAAGAAAATATGGTTGTTGCTGAAATCCGATTTTCTGACAAAGGAGTGTCAACCAACTCTATAATAAATCAAAGTCTAGAGAACCAGCAACTACAGCATAAGGTTCTAGTTGTTGATTTTCTTGGAGTGCAGCAATTTGATTGGGTTCTCAATATTCATCTAGTGAATTTTGTCAACAAGTTAAAGCATGCTGAGAAACAATCTTTGCAAATACACTTTTCATTGAAGTTTTATTTCAAGTTAAGAAAGGAGTTGAAGTATTCTAAGTATCTGTTTCTTTGGCATGGAAGATGGCAGATTCCCAACGAGAACTCGAGGTCGAGTTCTTTTGAAGAAAAGGAGACTGATGTAGGACAAAAATTGAGAGTTTTTGTATTTTATTTTTATTGTTTTAGAATAAGATTTTGACTAGGAATATTTTCGTTTAGGTTAGAATTATTAACTTTCCGTATTCAGTTTGATTTTGATTTCTACCTTTATTAGGATTCTTGGTCTACAAGAATTAGGATTTTATTTTAATTAATTAGGAAATATCTTTTATTTAATGCCGCTTGTTTTGGCATGATTTATTATTTCTTTTACAGTAGGATTTCTAGGGTTAGGGTCTTATAAATAGGACTGTAACCTATTCAATTATTGATCTTAAAAAGCTTTTTCATCAATAATATTCAGACTTTTGTCTTTCTTTCTTGTGCGCAAGATTTGCTCGTTGCGACGGGTTGTTTATCTCGTTTGGACTAGTACGCTAACTAGTCTCTCGTGAATTCCGCTGCGTCATTTGATTTCAACTGCACTAACTATTTGGGGTTCTACGGCGATTAGTGATGTAAATCATATGTTATAAATACTTGTTATACACATCCGTCGATGTAACTCTTGTATTCTCTTGATCATTTGATATAATTGAAAAATTAGTGCGAGTGATGGATGTAATTGCACGACGTAAAAATCTCTGTACGTACTTTCCGTTCTTGGTTTCTTGGCTGATTTCTCAACATATATGTATTTATCAAACTAGTAAAACAGTATAAGGTGACCTAATCAATGTATTGATTCCAACAAGGTCATCATCATGAATTGCAATAATTTCATTCCAGTGAGTGTGATTTTTTGACCAACCAGCAAAAAGTATGCAAGGCAGGCACAGCCATCAAACTAGTGTGTCGGCTATATATCTAATTCTAGAGTTCATTAAAAAAAAAAAAAAAGAACTCTCATAATGAGGTGAGATTAGTAGTATAGTATTATAAACCTAATTTAATTATATTGGTAGGCCACCAAATCATAACTAGTTATTGGGACTGGAATAGTCTATTCAAATGTGGCACCTCAAACCAATATGATGGGAGAAAGAAAGAAAAAACTAACACCACCAAAGGTAAATTGAGAAATTACTCATGATTTCGTTTCTAGATACTATACTCTATGCTAACAAATTGAAGCCACGCCTAACTTTGTTGGAAATGCTGATAATCTTCAATAGACATTACTCCGCTACAGACGGCGAAAAAAAGAAAGAAAGTTGTGTGTGTACGTACTTCGTGAATTTCATATAGTAAATCGATGTAGCCCTTGAGAAGGGACAAGGGGTTTCCGAAGTGCACTACATTGTGCGTCTCGATGAGCTCTACCGAGATCTCGTCACTGTTATTTGAACTGTTCAGACGTTCAGTTTGTAGAGCATCTCCAACCCAGATCATTTTGTCAACTGCAAGCCACTCCATTCGTGGGCCTTAATTGAGTTTAGTTCCTTCAATTGTTCTAGACTGGATCCTGATGTCTACATTCGGAAGTACAGAAATCCAGGGGGAGGGGGCTGTATGGACAATGCCTGTTGTGGGACGTTTGACTGGCATGCCATCTATTTTCTAGTGTTGCCTTTGATTCAAGAATTTCTCGACATTGTTGGTGAGTAAGCGAAGAAGAGGTTTGTTAAGGACCGAATACTACTTATTGTATGTGTGATGTTCCGAAAACGCGAAGGCTTATCTCAGAAGGGTCTCTGAGACAACCATTGGTGTGTGACTCGGTGTTGTATGCTTGGTCAGTAATGCCATTTCCATCGAATGCATTTATCAGTTTCTCACAAACCTTTCTCAAGAAGATCGATGCGAAGCTTTGGGGTAGCAATTAATGTAGGACTAATCGGACGGCTCCCAGGTTTTGAGGTGATGAGCATGTTATATGGATGGATGGTAGCTTAGTTTTCTGGAATTTCATATCAGAAGGTTTCGGTATTTTCAGTTATATGCGCAAATCTGCTTGGAAAAAGAAAACGCGTGCATAGATAACCGGACTCAAACCACCATATACATCAACAAAATTCTAAGTCAAATGTCTTTTAATTACGTTATGATGAATTCTGCCATCCAGACAAACAGAAATATGTTTACTCTAAATGTGCAAACCCTGCACGTCCGTCCTCTACATCTGATTGCATCTCATCTCTCTCTCTCTCTCACACACAGTTTTTACATGCGCTCAAGAATTAGCCGGAGCAGTTACTGAAAACTTTCACAGGAAAACGTATTATACTGATGATCTTTGGAAAAAGAGTAGCCTTTTTATGCTTGAATCGTTGCAAAAACGTCAGCCATCAAAATGCCATCTTCTTCGAATTTTATCACCTGCTTGAATGAGAGAGAAAAAAAATGTTACTATACATGAAACGCAAAGGGAAGCATAAAGAGAAATCCAACACGAGAGATTGTTAGGACCATAGGAGCTCCCTTCACTCCAATCCATAAAAGATCAAGGCCACCTCATCTCCCAGTTCATGCCCACCCTTAGCCTGCGCTCACTAACTCCATATGATATGATTCTCTGTCATAATGCTATCCGACGCAGCCAGGGGTATTCATGAACTAGCAGGTGTGGAGTACCCTCATTTCCTTCTGAGTTGGAGTAACAGAGAGCTCCATTAGCCTTTCACAAGAACCCTAATTAATGAATGTTTTTACAAGGAAAAACCAAATCAGACCCAAAAAATGGTTGTGAGACAAGGGGGGAGATGGGAGGGGGGTTTATATAGTCCTAGAGATTGCTCACCATGAAATCTTGACAATTGAATGTCAAAGATATGTAATCAATATGAAATCCTAATATGGGATTTATCTTGCCTAATATGAGGATTGCAAGAATTAGGTAGTGGTAAGAATCTCTAATCTTTCTCATTGCCTTTTCTACATTTATTGGTCATTGATTTGTAATGGAAAACTATTTAGTGCCTAGGGGCAAGGACACGTGATGCCCCAGTTCCTCTTTCCACCACACATTAGCACTAATGTGTGGTGGAAAGAGGAGCTGGGGCACCATATGTCCTTGCCCCTAGGGACTCAATGGTCTCCCGGTTTGTAATACCCACCTGGCTAATGGTGATTAGTTGATTGTCAAGTCTTTAGGAGTGATCATAAACAGGGATGATGTAGTGCTGACGGGCATCTCTCCCTTTTCTGTACATTTATGGTTTCATTCTTTTCAAATCATATATAGTCATATACTATAAAGTGAGTATTTTTGTAATGTAGATCATGATTACAGAATTAGTGGGTTCACCATGTAGTGGTTTCTAAGATTTCTTAAATTAACAGAATCCCTTAAAAAAATTTGTATCAAAAATACCTGTATCATTGTTTGTGTATTTTTGAATATTGTCAAATGACAATCTTAAGAGATACTACGAAGATTCTCATGTGATTCAATGGAATCACATCTACGGACACTTTCGGGGGAATTGGGGGATGGTGCTGTGCTACGCACTTCCTAGCCGTTGGATCATGCATCCGACGGCTCAAATCTCATCTTGGCAATGAAAGGCTCTCGAAGTCCCTTTCAGGGATAGAGGGTTTGAACTCATAACAGGATATGTGTTATGCTATTATATGCAATTATGCATCTAGAGTCTACTAATCACATCAACTTTTACCAGAAACATGAAGTTATGAAAGTTTTTTCTGTACCTGAAAAAAATGACAAATTTCACAACCAAGAAAAACATCATTTTCAGTAATTTCCCTTTAGTTTGAAGTGAAATGCCACCAAATATGGAATATCACAAGAACTGATGCATATTTTTCATTTGCTGATACTTCAAAACCATGCAGCCTTTTGTTTGTACCATTACGGTTTAACTTCGACAGCTTTATTAATAGCCGATACTCATATGAAGTTATTCTCATATCTAATTAGTACATTACTTGTTCTTTGAAGTTCAAAGGCGACAACAAAGAAAGGCCCTAAACACCTATCCTTGAAGAAAAAAGAGATTAATGCACTCCTAATATCCCCGCTTGTGGCAAAGCATACACTCTGCTAATATCTTCTCTGACATTGCCTAATTCTTCTTTAAATTCGCGTCTCATCACTCCACAATTAAACATATTGTCCCAATTTTACCCGTCTCGTAGTTGATCCATATCAACATTCATATATTGCAGTTAAACAAAATGGAGAAGGGCAGAAACCTATTCTTGCATTCCCCAGGTCTTCAAATAACAGAGGCTTTTCATTAATTTGATTCCCTAAAAGGCGGTTTCTTCCTTTCAAAGCTTGCAAAGGGACACTGCTCACTGTGAGGCACTTTCAAGCAGGCTCATGAAGACCCACCATATGCCCATCAACACAACGCATCGCTGCAACCTGCCAGAAGGCACCATTTATCAAGTATCTTAGATTTTCGTTTCTGAACACAGTATACAATTACTACTAATTGTATGGGGGAAGATAATAGTGATTACTACGAAAATCGAGCTTATGAAACTAGAGAAGGTAAATAGGATGTTTTGTAGTTGGGTGTTTACCTTTCCATGGATCTCATATTTGATGGGACCATCCAGCTCTGCACCCAAAGCCATTAGTTTTGTCACGGTATTGTTAATGTCCGTCACTGTGAAGGATAAGACTGATGAGTATCCCTTCTGCGGGGGAGGTTCACTGAAAAGCTCAAGTTAGCAGCTAATTCAAACAATTGTATTCAAACGAAATTAAGTACATCTTCTGAAAGGAAGGCTGATTTTCCAAGTAAAGACATGCACCATAATGGGCACAGAAGCAGGTAGCCCGGGAGCATTTTCCACATAGAAATCCATCACATAAAGAGGTGATAATTCATAAATAGAATGATCTACCTCCAGAAAGAGGCAAAGGGGAAATAATGAGCAAAGTAAACATCATTGTGCCAATGGAACAGACAAGGATTTAAAGTGAAAGATCACACATGGCATGAATAAGAGTCACATGCTTACATAGGGTGAATTCTGGCATTGAACGGGCTTTGAGCATATGTGAAAGATACATTTCTATGTCATGCAAACGAAGATGTTAAAGAATTGCCAAAAATATTGATCCCTGGCTCACTGCATAATAAGATACGTCCTCAGCTACATCAAACATGGTAAGGCCCAAAAATATGCTAGGTGAAGCAGTTTGCTCCCCAAGGTTTTGTAATAAGAACAGATAAACTATCTGAATCTGATCGTCCTATGTAGGTGTTGCTTTTTGCAGCAGTTTCTCAAAGATATCATCTACTTGTTTCCATGGCGTCCACTTGATCCAAGTAGTAACCATTTGGTAGTTGTCCTTGTTCCAAATACTTAGAGCTTGATCATTTACAGCTATGGCAAACTACATCTATTAAACTTCAAACAAAGATACTATCAACAAATATTCATACATCCCGTCAAACATTTACCACGGTAATCTTGCCATCAACAGATTACAGAAGCAAGCGGTAATAGTCCAGGAAAAATTTGGGCAATAATGCAATATATGGTATTCATAGTAATATGCAGTAACAGCGAGCCATGTTGTGTTTTGAGATGGATGCCTCTCCACCATGAAATGCTCGATAATTCAGTGATTTCGTTGAACTAGGGAAATAATGCCAAGATTTTGATAAAGCCAGAGTTAAATTCTTAACTCCAACAAAAGAGATGACACGGTCATCAGCAAATGCAGATTCACCAATGCCTAAATGCTCACATTGGCATTACTCCAAGCTTCTATTGTGACGTAAACATTCCCAACTTATCACAAATACATCGAAAGAACTAGCTATAAATGCCAAATCTAAGTATTCACAGGTCCAACAAAGCATTGAGTTGTTTTATGTCCGATGAAAATTGCGATAAAAATTTGTGACCTTCGGCACTAATTGGAGTACAGTGTCGGCCTCTAGCAACTGAAAAATCATAATTTGATTCACGGGAATGCCATATATATATAATCAACCTCAAACATTTGTGATAAACTCGATATCCACCTTACTGAAATTATGCACAGAAAATCCCAGTTTTCAAAGTTTCATGGAATGAATATGAAACAACCACGATGATGAAACAACCTAATTGTGTCATAATCTAATCAGGGTAAATTGGTGATCAGTTTTTGGTAATTTTACAACAAAAAATCTGTTCTTTCGCTTTCACTCGACCAAAAACGCAAAATCGAACTATATAGTAGTATCAATGAGACGGTGCCCATTTACGAAGAAAATGATTAAACCCATGAGAGAGAGAAAACCTTGGGGAATGTAAGAGAGCGAGTTTGAGAGGACCGGATTGAAGTTCGGCCCAACGAAGGGTACAGACATTGACGGTGAAGTCTAAACCCTCGGAGTAGAATTTCGCAGCTTTTGGAACGTCCTTGTGTAGTTGCAGTATCCACCTGAACGTAGCCGCCATCTTCCACCGCAACACCAACTCTCTCTCTCTCTAACAGGTCGTTTGGATGGAGAGAGTTCGAGAGAGAAGAAAAGAAAATGAGGAAATAGGTATTCTCTTCCTTGTTTGGATAGCCAAAAGGGTGAGAAATGGTGAGAGAAGGAGGGGGAGGGTGAGATTCATGAACCCCTTGCATTCCCCATTCCGTTTCTCACCAAAGTTGGCGCGATTCCGTGAGAAAGAGAACACGGGCTGCCATTCTGTGCGAAGTTCCAGTTTTAACCCTGCTACGCCGCACTACCACTTTGTGTTCTCAACCCACCATAACTGCAGCTACCCAACCTTCTCAAAATCGCGAGTACCAGATCGAGACAAACAGAGAGAGAAGGAAAGGTTGAGATTTTGAAAAATCGAGAGTACCAAATCGTCTTGCAAACCCAGATCGAGAGGTTGTTTGCAACCCCAGATTCTCTTGCAAACCCCGGATTGAGAGGTTGGGGTTTCGAAAGCTGTGTTACTTTTCTTTTCTTTTTTGAAAGCTGCGTTTGAATGACCAGAATTTGCTAACCCAGATGTCAGTCACGACCCAGTTGTGTTAGGGGTAAATTGGTAAAAATACAAATGGCACTCTCTTTTCTTTTCTTTCCTCACCTATATTTTGTCCATCCAAACAAGATGATGAGAAACCATTCCCCTTTCTTTTCTTTTCTCACTAACAAGGAAAACTACACCCCTTTTTTTCCTTTTCTCACCCAGGTTGCCAAAGGAGCTGGCTTCGCAATTTGCAGGTCACAGATTCTACTGTGTTGGTTTTCCCAGAACGACCGCGTTTCCCATTAACCGTATCACTCTATGAGATGTAAAACGACGTCACTTGACAATTTAGACAGCAACCCAGCCCTACGCCCATCGACCCTTGTCCCACGAGCAAGGCTACTAACACAACACAACACAACAACGCGAACAACAATTTACATAATATGCTGATGTGGCACCGCACCAGCAATAATGCAGTGCCACATCAGCATTTCTCTTGTCCCATTGGATTTTGTCTTGCGAAAGAGAGATTATTCCCTGAGTACTAGGCCTCTCCTCGAATACTTGTCTTGGATGAAACATCAATATGTGCGGGGTAATGAGGGGGACACTGGGCGAGATCTATTACAGCAGCGAATTCCCCGTACAAATAGAGGCGCCTATCAAAAAGATACTCCGAAGGCTTCGGGATCGAGGTATCATTAGCCGATCCTCCATATGGCCTTCTTGACGAATGTTGGCGACTAAGTGTGGCCTCTACTAAGTCAAGGGGGAAAGTGCCCTTGTTCGGTTTTGGGTTTGGAAAAAAAATTCCAAATCCAGATCCACTCGTTACCTATATTTTCAATCATTACTTCCATTTCTCTCTCCACTCATTACCCCTATATCCAATCATTAATCTCATTTCTCTTTCTATCTCTCTCCACTCATTACTCCTATCCTCAATTATTACCATATTTTCTCTCTTTACTCATTACCCAAAAACCAAATCCAAAAATTTTCCAAACCCACAACCGAACAAGGTAAAAGGTAGGGGAATACGGGGAGCCTTAGCCCTTAAAATAGAATTCGATACATGTGGTAGAGAAGAGACTTGAACACGAAAAATTTTCCTTCACGAGACAAAACCCAAAAAAGGCCCACAAAAAGTTAGCCAAGAATAGTTGACAATAGATACCAATTTCCATGGGTAATGATCACATGGGTTTGTATTTGCTTTGTGTTTTTCCTCTAAAACTTGGAAGAGGTGGAGTGCTAGTTTGACTTATCGGAGAAAAAAGAAAGGGGCAACAAAATCATACTATTGGAAATATCATATCATGAGGGAAGGCCATAAAGTCACAGACATAATCAAGTGGCACATATATGAGACCAAATGAACGATATAATGAGGAAGCATACATCTACCACATTCCAATGTCATATAGAAGTACTCCTGCTATAAACACAAAGTTTAAGCTTAACAAGCATCAAAGAAGCATACTTTCAATCCAAAAGAACCATTTTATTTACATCTCAGCTCTGTCGCTCTATATACAGCTATATGCAAACCATAACTTCGATGCAAAACTAGGCTCAGAGCCTGAAATGAGAATCTAATGCGATAAGGATGAAACTAGTGATGGCAAAACCAAATCTAAACGATGATCGATTGGTGTCTATGCTACTGCCTTCTTAAGAAACATCAAGCAGCATGATAATTTGCAAAATCACCATAACCCAATCTTGTTTCTGAAAACCTTTTGCAAGGTGCTGACAACATTGACTCAGAGCCATTCACACAACATTCTCAAACTAACAGGTAATTCTTCCAAGTTAGAGGGTGGATAGTCGAACACTTGCAAGTTCAGAAATGATTCAAGAAATAGTAAATAGATTTGATGATAGCAAGTTAAAGCAAATTCCATAGACAATGAACTTCAAAATGCACAGTACAGTTCGAAATCTTTGATAGAGCATTCGAATTCTAGCTGATCTAAACATGTGGACGACAATATCTTATCATTTACAAAAGTAAATCCAAATTTTTTAAATAAAGCATAAACATGGCACCTATTTTGAAATTACTGCAAGGACATCGGCCAGTATTCACAGAACCAAAATTTCTTCGTTTGAGAGCTTGTTATGGCCGGCAAATGACAGTTCAATCAGGCTATGAAGAACTCTTAGTTGGTTTTGAGTGAGAACGCTGCCCCTCTAATCTTGCTTCAAGAAGCTTAGCCTTCAAAGTGTTGTCTCCCAAGCTTTGAGGCCATCTAGAAGAAGTTTCAGATACTTCAATATCTGGTGTTGTGAATCTTGATACCCACGGTTGAACAGGACTAGCATGACCTCGAAGTGCCGATTGGCCACGAGAATCTTCTGTTCCATTTTTCTCCGCGTGTAGCTTTCCCCCTTGCAACGACAAAGAATGATTTCTTGCCAAGTTACTGAACATATGATTACTGTTCAGTCCAGGATTCCCCACACTTCTTTTCTTTATATCCTCGAGAACTTTTGCACCCTCACTTGTTTCAAACTTCTGGGAATCTCTCAATTCAACAAGGTCTTCTGATCCAATTTCTTGCGACTGGACCTTCTTCTTTGTAGAGCTTGATCTGACTTTTTCTCTACTATGGCTTTCTGAAACATCATTCCCATTTTGTTTAGAGCTACTGTTGATGTTTTGCTTTCCACTAGAAACCCTAGTTAATTCGAAGCAATTTGAATCACTACTAGTAGAATCTTCCTCCTCATCAGCATTATGAGGAGCACTGCCAGCCGCATTCAAGTGAAAGGACTCCGAAGAATGCATACGTAAGCTACTTTCCATTGGCTTTTTGTGGGATAAGCTTAAGTCGTTCATATTAATAGAACCCACAGAATTTCTGGCTCGAAGAAAAGTTTCTATTTCAAGGCTAAGCTTATCCACAATATTGTTCTTCTTTGCAAGATCATACTGAGGTTCAGCAAGGTTCATCTGCATCCGTTCATCTAGCCAAGCTTCAGAAAGATGGAGGATCAAACGGTCAGGGCTTTCCCTATGAGTGCGATCCTTCTCAGGCTTGTGTTTCAAAAACCTCACCTCTTGTTCATAATCTCTTATTCCCTTAGCGAATTCATCACATAAGTCTTCCAGCAAAATTCGCGCTTTTTTCTCTCTTTCTAGGTCTTTCAAAGCACTAGAGAAGGAGCTTTTCAATTCAGAAATTTCTCGAGCTAGCTTCCGGTGAAGGCTTTCAGAATGCTTTCTCAACTTCCTCTCATTGTCTAACTCATCCCTCACTGACTGAACTGCCGCCTTTATTCGATCTTGCTCCTTATTTTTTCTACCAATTTTATCTGCTGTAACTTGCTTCATTAACTCATCCATTTCTTGTTGAGTCCTTTTCTTTTCACGCAGTAACTCTTTGTTTCGTGCATGGCAGTGCTCCAGTTCCCTTTTCATAGCATTCACTAATGACATGTTGGATGCATGCTGTTCTTCAAGACTCCAGATGCGATTGAGTACTTTGAGTAACTCTGTGGATGTTTTAAGGTTGAAAGTTGATTCTCCAAGTCGGCCCTTGAACTCCACAGAACTAGATGGGGTGATAGCAGGATTATAAGGTGCTACCTGCGGAGGACAAAAGGTTTCATTCTGGTCCAACAATGGGGTATTTTCTCTAAATTCAACTGATTGAGAAGAATTAGAAGTGGGATTAATGTAGTAGTAAACGAAACAACCATGTAAACTACAGAATGGGATATCTTATACGATTTCGCAGATATTCATTATGTTTGTTTTCTCCACACCGTCTGGGTGTGATTTTGTGTGTACGGATGGTGGGGAGAGGGAAAGGGAGAGTGTCTATTACCTCCATGGAGCTACTATAACTGGCAGGAGAAACGGGCTGTAGGGCATGACCATTTCTTTCTATGACACGATGGTATTGAATCAGTGAAGCTGCAACATGTCTTCTCAAACTGCTATCACTTTCTGGCTGGACAAGTAAAAGGGTTAGAAGATAAGTGCTAAGGCCAATTAAAATGTAGTTCCATTTCAAGGATTGATATTTCCAGAGCAGAAAAAGAATATCATCATAAAAATAATCATGAACAAGCTGTTGAAATTCTTCCTCGTTGTTCACCAGATGTCCCACTTCCTGGAGGGGAAAATAGGCTCGTAGCCTAAATACCCTTCTTGGACCAGACCCCCACCCCAAACCAAATTCAATACAAGTAAACAAAAATGCTCCGATGCAGGTGTGGTTTACAAGTTATGCTAGCTGGCAGCTTTCTCTAGTGATCCTTATGCCAGCCAATTTGACCAATCTATTGGCGAAATTTACCTCAAATTAAGCTCAACCAACTGAAAATGCAAGTGTTGTCTACTATTCAGTTTTGAGAAGCACCAGTGAAGGACACTCCAAAATTCAATCCATTTTCTCGTTGCAAATGGGGATTTAAATTTCAGTTCCATTTTTATGGCACTAAAGAAAGTGCTTTGTTCTTGATCTTGGTTTCGTGGAGCAAAAAGAAAAGACACGCGAAAAAGGTATTCAAAAATATTTATAACTTACCTTCTTTTCCTATTCCCCTTCACAAATCCTTCCACATATCCAGGACCAAACACAGCTCATGCCACCCAAAGGTAACAAAATCCCATTGCCCATTGGCATCATCAGCTCTAACTAGTAAGATTTCATCATTTTGGTCGAGTATCAAGCAAAGGGTGAGGAATACAATTTCAACAAGAGAGTTAACTCAAAACAAAATATCAGATAACAAATACATCGATTCAAAGGATGGCCTTCTCTTCATTGCATTTAGATCTTCCACAAATTTAGCCAAAAGCTAGAGCAATAAAGAACAAAACACTGTAAGGGCTGTCACCTTCCATGTGATTAGTCAGTATTCTTTCTACTCTTGTCATCAAAGCTCTAATCAGAAGTACACTGAAGCCTTGCTCCTTTTTTCTAATGCTTGTAAATTGTCCAAAGCTAGTCCTATATACTAAATTGATCTTTCTCAGCTTCAATGAGGGTCTATTTTCATTGATAGAGATAGACAGGACCTAAGCAATAGGAGCACAATACGAAAGCTTGCTTCCATCGGTCTCTACTCCTCTCTATATTTCTAACCACCAAGTCTTGTAAGAGCTCATGATGTTATGAGATAGGGCGTAAAAATTCTAATAATCCAAATGCACTAACAGTTACATGTCCCAGGCTCATCATCATGATTAGCCGGCACACGTGCAAGTATTGCAATTATCAGATGGGCTCGAGAGTCGAGAACACGAGAACTTTCGACTTCTATAGTATCACGTTAACAGACATTCTCTTTCAAAACTAAGTTATTACAAAGGGTGTAATGTAAGTGTTTGTCCTTAATGATGATAAAAAAAGGTGTGCCCTTAACATCTCAATCACCAAGAAGTGGATATGTTTGACATGGCCTCATTAGTTTAAATCAGTTTTTTGCTTTTTGGAGAGTCCAAAATTCAGATTCTTGGTGCTTGGCTTCATTAGTTTAAATCAGTGTCAAGAAGAAAAACAGAAACAAAAAGCAGAAGATACAAAAAGCAGAAAACATGAAATAAATATCTTGAACCATACATCCAAAAAGAATGAAAGAAAAAGGCACAAGACAAACAAGCACTCTCCAAAGGAGGACAGAAAATCCTCAAACAAATAAAAATCAAGCACAGCCCCTGCAGAAACATCAAACTAGTACGAAACCTAGGTAACAACTAGTAACAAGTACTTTTACAAGAAAAAGTAGAGTTGGTCACCTTTTTTTTTTTGGATAAGCAAACAAATTAACAAAAGAAAAAACCCACGAAGGAGTAAAAAAGAAAAGAGAATACGTACCTCCTCATGTGGTTTACCAGGAATTTCTTCATCCACTTGGGTAGGAAGTTGAAAACCCTTGTCCTTCTGATTCCGGCGGCGGCGGTGGGGGAACCTAGCACCACCGACTTTGCTCATCTTCGCCGCCGTGGGTAGGGGCAGAGCCTCCCAAAGATTAGCCCCGAGCTTCCTAGCAGAGAGTGTGGTGGTGGTGGTGGTGTCGTTGGTTCGAAAAACGAGATCTTGTTCCTCAGTACGACTACACTCACGGGGTTGAACAGACCCAAATTTCCATGTGGGTGAAGGAGTAGTACAAGTCCCCCCTCTTTTACCAACCAGAATTCCGCGTTGCAACTTTATTCCCATGAATTCCTCCTGCTTTTTCCCCTCTCTCGCTCTACCTTTTTCCTCTCTCTCCATCTCTCTCTCTCCAAATTTCAAAAATTCAAATTCTTTGTGCTTGACTTCCTTTTATCGATACAATAAAATCTTTTATTACCATCCCTGTTTGTCTATCTAGCTAGACTCCACTTTAATTTCTCTGTTTCACTCACCCCTTTGCCATTTCCCTCTTTCTTTTTTCAAACCCACTATCTCAAAACTCACCACAACCCCCACACCACAAATTCTCTCTCTCTCTCTCTCTCTCAACACACACACACACACACCAGTCTGTGTGCCACTTGGACTTCAAAAATTCATGGCAGGCTTGGCAGCTGGATTTTCATCCTCATGGCAGCCATGCTCCCTCAAAGAAAGTGAGGCTAAAAAACGTTAAAAGCATTCCTAAAACAATCTATGGAGATTTGCGATGGTGGGTGCTCTGTATATTTGGGGAAGACTAAAAGGGGAAACTGGGTTCTTATTAAAATCATCAAGTTGTCGGAGGGCGTGACACGTTACCCTCCAACCCTACTCAATGTCACGTTAATTTTAGTAGGGCCTGTTCCAGAAGACTAGACAGACTCATTTTTTTACTCCGAACTGGTTCTTTGGTTCAGATCATTTTGGCTGAAGCCTTGAAAGGGTAAACTCCATAGTTGGTCTTCGTACTGATGATTGGTGGACATCAAAGTCCCTCCCCTGCAGGCTGCAGGGCAATTGAGCCCAAAAACTTTTTGCATGGGGTGTGGTCCATGAATTTGTCAGAAGAGGACTTCAATTTGTTTTGTTTTTCACTGTGTCGTACGTGGTCCATAGTCTAGCAAATTCCACGTGGATGTTGATTTTACTGAGATATAGGTAAGTTATGGTTAGCATCATTTGTGTCCCCCCCCCTCCAACGGATACATTTTGGATACTATTCCCAAGTTTCCCTGCGGGCGGGCCGGGGCTGTAAATGAATTGAGCAGTTCGTGAACTGTTCGAGACTCGACTCGGTAAAGGCTCGTTCGAGTTCGATTCGTCTACTAAATGAACCGAACCTCAACCTCAATTTTAGGCTCGTTTCATAAATGAGCCGAACATGAACGCAGCAGTATTCGACTCGCGAACCTGGAATATATGTGTATCATGCGGTTTTTTATATAGTTATATAGTGAAAATTTTAAAACTTGTACAAGTCTAAACATTTACAATTACTAA
Source organism: Rhododendron griersonianum (assembly GCA_018127125.1). Lineage (NCBI taxonomy): Eukaryota > Viridiplantae > Streptophyta > Magnoliopsida > Ericales > Ericaceae > Rhododendron > Rhododendron griersonianum. The sequence continues at coordinate 1,080,333 of CM030794.1, forward strand.
AAATTTACTTATGTATATGTTTTTATCATTTTATATGTATATGAACATATTTATGTACATAATGAAAAATTTATTTGCAGTTTTAGACTTGTATGAGAGCATAAAAATATGATATTATTTGATCGTTAAGGCTCGTGAACAAGTTCGAGTTCGACCCAAACCTGGGCAAGCTCGGTTCGAGTTTGGCTCGTCATAGTTTTCATTGAGTTCGGCTCGAGCTCGAGTTCGCTAAAAAACTTAATGAACGAATCTGAACATTCTAATATTCGGCTCGATTCGGCTCATTTAGGACCCTCTACGGCCTAGAGGGGTTAAATGAGCTAATTTTCTTTTACAAAATGCAAATAAAAAAAAGTTTATTTACCCCGTTTTAGCTCTATAGGGAAACTCAACCTACATTAATGTTAGGAATGATTACAGCTTTGTTGAGATAGTAGTAATAAGGGCAAATTTTCGTAATCGTTCATCTAATTTTACAGTTGTCTCAATTTCGTCCATCTAGTTTCAATTGTCTCAATTTCATCCATGTAGTTTGTTTTACGTTCCAAATTGGTAAAATCCTTAACACCGTTAATGAAACTAACGGAAAAATATGATTAAAAAATTAAGTGCTCCATTTTCAATCCGGTTGAACCGGTGCGAAAATCTTATTTTTTTTTTTATCATTTTATCCTAGATGGTCGTAATGAATTTTTGGCTCTAAGGCCTTTCAATGAGCACCCAAAGACTCCTTATTTAGTTTCCGGGCTCTCTTAGGGTGCTCATTAAAAGGCCTTAGAGCAAAAAATCCATTATGACCATTTAAGATAAAATGATCAGAAAAATAAAAAAATTCGCACCGGTTTAAACGGATTGAAAATTGGAACACTTATTTTTTTACACCATTTATATATTACTCCCTCCGTCCTTTATTTAGAGTCCAGTATTCCATTTTGGGTTGTCCCTTAATAAGTGTTCATTTTGTAAAGTTAGGGGTAAGAGTTGATGCATTGTCTATTTTGTCTCTAAAAGTATATTTCATTTTGAAAAGTTAGTGAGTAAAAGTGTAATGATGATGGGTAAGTAGGGAAAGTGGAGGAAAAAGTTGATGTGAACGGTGTAATGATGATGTCTTTTAATAAGTTGGAATTACGAAGCAGGACACTTAAAAAGGGACGGAAGAAGTAGAAAATATAGTTAAAAAATTAAGTGTTCTAATTTTTAATCTGTTTGAACCGGTGCAAAGATCTTATTTTTCTGATCATTTTATCTTAAATGGTCATAATGGATTTTTGGCTCTAAGACCTTTCAATGAGCACTCTAAGAGAGCCCGAAAACTAAATAAGGAGTCTTCGGGTGCTCATTGAAAAGCCTTAAAGCCAAAAATTCATTACGACCATCTAGTATAAAATGATCAAAAATAAAGATCTTCGCATTGATTCAACCGGATTGAAAATTGGAGCACTTAATTTTTTAATCATATTTTTCTATTAGTTTCATTAACGGTGTTAACGATTTTACCAATTTGGAACGTAAAACAAACTACAAGGACGAAATTGAGACAATTGAAACTAGAGGGACTAAATTGAGACAACCGTAAAACTAGAGGGATGACCACGAAAATTTGCCCTAGTGGAGTAAATAAGAAGTATGTGCATTTGCGGTGTTTTATCGAGCACTATGTATTTTGTTTGGGTGCGACTATTCGCAGCCCCGTATTTTCTCCCTTAGTCCATTAAAAATTTTCAATTACCGAAATATGTTTCGACAGTTAGTTACCGAAATAGAGATACATTTTCGACAGTTAGTTACCGAAATTGAGATAAATTTTCAGTATTCAATTACCGAAATATATGTTTCTTATGTATTTCCGACATGTAGTTACATAAATATAATCTTATTTTCAACAGCTATTTACCGAAAATGTATGTTCGGCAGTTGTTTACCGAAGGTTGAACATATTTTCGACATGTAGTTACCGAAATATAATCTTCGGAAATTTTTAACGGGCTATGGGAGAAAATACGGGGCTGTGAATAGTCGCCCCCTTTTGTTTTGTTCATAGCTTTAAAACGGCCAAGATTAACAAGCAGGCGCGGACCCACTGTAGGGCACGTGGGGTCACGTGCCGCCACGCTTTTTTTAAAAAAAAAAATTCGGTTTTATATATATATTATTTATGTTGAATGAATGTAAGAAGTAATCTATTGGTTCAGTGGTTAAGTACCTTCCTTTTAACCAAAAGGCTGTGGGTTAGAGACCCCATGCTCACCTGTCAGGAGGTTTTTTTTGCCTTTTTCCCAAAAGACTGTAGAAAATGTGTATATGTGTATTTTTTTTTTTCAAAATGTAGTAGAAAATAGTAGTGCGTACCTTGTTTTTTATACTATTCATCGGTTCGAGTCTACCCCACATTGCATTTGTATACTTTTTGTTTCCAAAACTGTAATAGTAGAGTCAGTAATAGAAAAATAGTTGATGAACATGTGATAATGTTGTTTTAATGCATTTAGTCAAGGTACGCAAGTTTGCCCAAGTAGTAATTATTAAAATACATATTTACTTTAAAATTGTTAATTTATTATGAATGCTAAAATTATTTTAGAGTAAATGCGCTTAACTGTAACTCGTATATACGGTTACAAAAAAAACTGGTGCCCCCTCTATGTTAAATTCCTGGGTCCGCCACTGTTAACAAGTAAACCATATGTCTATCGACTCACAATGGGTTTGTTTACCCGATACAACTTGATCAATATCATCCGATGACGTATGGAGATCTAAGGTTGTGTATCAAGTAGGATACGAAAATAATCTCTAGAAACATTCTTCCCGATAGCAATTATGAAACATAATAAATACACCGTGGTTAGAATCCTATTACCATCTATTCCGTGAGGAAACCGCTAAGCATACCTCTTGCCCATAACCAAGTTTTCAATTCTTACAGTCACTCTAATTAGGTTTAAACTTATAGTTTAACCTCACACAAGAGCAAGTCTGGTTATGTAAGTGAGTCAATAACAATTCTCATCTCACTCCGAAGATGGAGGTTTCATCCCTAAAAGCTTGTGTTTCGTATAATGTCAAGTCGCTTTTAATGTATATATAATTATATGTGTGTGTGTCGAACTGTCAGAATCATACTAATCATTAGTGTAAAACGTTGGGACCATGGGACTGTTACCCCATTCGGATAGTAACATACCATAGCCAACTACACTAGGAGGATATAAATCCACATCCTTATCACACATAAACAATAAAGGGATGAAAAATCTTCATATCCGTAACTAAAATTGATAGGCATTTATCCATGATTGAGGCCCTTCATGGCAGCCCTATGAAACGTGTGACAGGGGGAAGGATAGAGAATTGAAGAATGCTCAGAAGAGTTTTTTTAACATTCGGGATAAATGCAGAGGAAGGAGAAAATTTCTAACTGACAGGACCAAGTTTTGCTTTTGCTGCTGCTAGTTCAGACTGGGCTGGTCCATTTAAGTAACCGGACCCTGGCCATGGATGATCGGACTGCAACCCCGGGTGCGGACTTGAGCTGGGATTTGGTCTGTGGGCCTTTTCTTAAGAGAAACAATCATGCCCACCTCTTTTGCAAGTTGATGGACCCAAGTCCCAGGATAAAAGGACAATCAAAAGGCAAAAAAGAAGTAATGTCTAGTGGTTTAATTGCCTTGAAATGGTATATGAGGTTATGGTTTTGGTAAAAAACCACATAACTATTGGATTCTAGTATCCCAAGGACAACAGATGTTACACTCCATCTGGCCCTGGAATCTTTCACCTAGAATAGGACTAAGGGAATGGGGAACCTTCCCTTGAGCTGAACATCATATTGGATTCTAATATCCCAAGGACAACAGATGTTACACTCTGCCCCACACGACGTATTAAGTATATGCACAGAATCATGTGTAGAAATCTGGACACATATGTTCTGAACAGTCCGATCCCTCGTTGATTCGAAAAGCCCACGTGCGTCGGATGGTTTGAGGATACATAGGTGTCCGGGAATAGATCTATTCCCATAGCATTGCTAATAGAAGACATGTTCTCAGTTCTCTCAATAAACAATCCTTGGCCTTCTCCTAGAAAATAGCTTATTGATATCAGGCACCAGAAATAATCAGACCTTCGGAACTTTACCAAGTTTTCTCTCAGTTCAAACTCCACCATGACTATAACAGAACTCAGAAACCTTGCAACATGTTAGCAAATTGTATGAGCCATGGAACAAGATAAAACAAAGAAAGTCCAACTGCCACTGGAACAACAAAGAAACTCCAACTTAAGACCCTGGTAATTGAAATCCACAAAGCAAGGATAATCCAATCCAATGTTCTGTTCCATGTTCTTGCCGTAGTTTCTAATAGATGGATCGAAGCCAGATCCGAAGAAAAAAGTACGAGACAAAAGGAAGCTGCAACAGTCCATTCTATAACAAGAACACAGAGAAGAATTAACATTAAACTTGTGTTTCATTGCCTGGTAGTTGAGTAAGGTTCCTAGCTGCTTCTTCCAGGATGATAAGTACTTCCTAATTGACTACAACAAAAACTTCCAAAAAATATGCAGATTGTGGTATCTTTTTAGGAAACTGCCAGAACCATAACCTCATATAACATTTCAAAGCAAACCACTAGACATTCAGTTACAGAACAAAACTTCTTTTTTGCCTTTTGATCGTCTTCACAAAAAACTCACCCCATAATGAAAAGAAGTTATTCCCTACGGATCTCCAATGCAACAACCCCAAAGAAACCCAAAAACAAAAAAAATACTACAACATAAATCCATGATGGGGTACTGAATGCATCCTCTATTCAAACTAAGGGAAGAAAATTGCAGGAGATGAAAAGAAACTGTAAACGATAATCCCAAAGATTCTGAATGACAGACGAGAGAAAATGGAGTTACTTTGTATCCAATTAATAGCACTGTTAGCACAAGACCACATGACATTCAATCCTGAGAAAATCCACAGTATCGATCTACGGAGTACATAACCCAAGACATTTGCACATTTTTAAGGAGGTGCCAATACCTAATTTTCACTTTTCAGAAGTACCCAAGAGTCCACTGCGCTAAGGATACATCTTCCCCTTCCACCAAACCCTTCAATTCAACAAATGATCATGTTCGAGTGTGACTACACATACCCTAATAGTAAATGCTACCAAAAGTTTTCTGGAACATAAATGCAAAATGTAGATGTCATTGCTAATTATAGCGCATATCTGTACTATGAGCTATTAGAGACTTCATATACTATACAAGCAAGTTAATATTTGACACCTATTTTCTGGAGGGCTGTCCATTACGGTAAAAAGGACGCCTAAGCATATCTCTTGTTTTTGCTTTTCCAATCCTCCACACTTTTCATGAACAACAATGACAAAAATGGAGATGACTAGGAAGTTCAATAACGAAAAACAAGATGATAACAAATCGTTACGGTCCTTTAATCAGAGATGGTTCCGGATGCACAAAAAAATTGGAAAATACGAAGTAAACAATTGTCTACCGACTCTACCCTGACAACGAGCATCATGTTGGTAGAGAGGTGTACTGCATTTTCTTACTTGACCTCGTATTTTTATATAGCACAAGACCAAGCTAGCATGGAAAGATGTTTTCCTTCTTAATTGAGGATACTATGAAGACAAGTTATTCTAGGAAGACAGCCACCCTACACTTGCATCACTTCTCTATGAAACAGTGAATACTTGTGCAATTCAATAAGAAATCCTAAATTAACAATGTACAGAATCTTTCATAAAGATAACCTCCAAATATGTCTAAACCACTGGAAAGAATATACAAATAAAAAGTTGATCTTGTAAATTAACATACAAAAGTACAAAAAAAATATAGAAAAAGAGTGTGATTATAAAATTGTAAAGAGTGAAAATCACTATGCAAAAACAATCACTGGAGTTGAAAAATCAAGGATTTTTTGGTTTATTTTCCAAACATTTTTTTTTTGGTTTTCATTGAAATTTTTTCATATTGAGCGAAGTAATATTTTTGCTTTCCAATAACAAGCAAAAAAACAATAAGAAATGTGGAATCAACGCAAGCTGTATTTTTGTTTTGTTTTCAGATAGATGTCAAAATGCTATATATACCATTTAGATAACAACGTTAAGGGAAATGAGTTGTATGGACCATGAACCCGCCATCCACTAGCGGGGGCCCGACCCACTCAAAGACGGAGCTAATGCTTTGTATGAATTAGCCCCAAAAGAGTTGATCTAAGAGGTTTCGAATCTGATATCGTAGAATGGGGCAAACAAGTCTTAGGTTTTAATCACCAGGCCAACCACCGAAGAATGCTTACCTGTGGGCCCAGGAAAATTTTCCCACTGCTAAAGAGCTACTCCCTCCGTCCCTTTTTAAATGTCCTGCTTCGTAACTCCAACTTATTAAAAAGACATCATCATTATACCTTTCACATCAACTTTTTCCTCCACTTTCCCTACTTACCCATCATCATTACACTTTTACTCACTAACTTTTCAAAATGGAATCTACTTTTAGGGACAAAATAGACAATTCACCAACTTTTACCTACTAACTTTACAAAATGGACATTTATTAAGGGACAGCCCAAAATGGAATACTGGATTGTAATAAAGGGACGGATGGAGTACTAAAATAACTAGCCATTTGCAAGAAGTTCCTATTGGTTCCAAATTTTAGCAAAGCTATAGCAGTGTGGGTGCATGGTAAGAAATTTATTTTGCCCAACTCCACATTTCAACGCATACTTAGCTCGAAAAATTCTGAAAAAGAAAATCCTGTTTGAGTGATGGTAACCTTTGAGTAGAATTGGACTGGGACTGGGCCTGTGGGCCTCTTATTGAATAAACATTATTGGGCTCAGGCCCACCTCTTTAGAGTTGGTGGACCTAGGTCCGGGCTCAACAAGGCCGTTGGCTAGAAGAGAGAGTCACTTGGCCTCATTCTTATAGTATATTGTTGTTTTTTTTGTAATTTTAAAGATTAATCATTTTTCACGACTAGAGGAATTAGAAAATTATAAAACATAGACCGAAGTTGAAAATTTTCATATAAGACGATACTTTAGACGAAAAATATTAGATATTTGGTATTTTTCCCGTCTTTAGTGAGTACATTCTTTTTTATTTTGATCATAATTTTTTACTTTTTGAATTTTTCTCGTCGAGACGAACTATTAATAAAAGAATCAACGCAAGTTAAACATAAATAAAAAAAGGAACAAAAATACCAAAACCAGAGAAATACCAAAAATGGCATGTGGTACTTACTTTTGGATCCCACGTAAGTAATTTGACTCATTCATTAATTTAAAAAATTATTTTTCAAATGGCCTTGTTAAAAATCAGCTCAATTGATTATGTGTAAGCTGTTGATCCTATCTCTCAAGCTTCATTCAAAATTTAGAATCATGAATTCTAAATGAAAGATTGAATTAACTATTTACACACTCAATTAAGCCAATTTTCTGCAGAATCACTCGAAAAATTATCTTAAAATTAACGAACGGTTATAATTTGTGACTCAAAAATGGGTCCCACATTCCGTCGGTGCATTTTCTATACCCCAGGTATCGGTACCCATAGTCGGAAGTTACTCCATGTAATTTGTATATATTTTTTTTGGCAAGTTCCACATTTTGTACGTTTGCCAAAAGAGAACAAATTCTTGGATCACATAAACTCTCCCAAGCTTTCCATTGTTTCCACTTTCCAAATCCCAAAGACACTGAAGAATAAGACAAATTGGATCCGTCACTTGCGCAGCAGGTGTAGTAAACTCTAACACCTAGACAGAAGTCTTTTTTGCCATTTTAAACTGCCGGCAACAATCAATAATCAAGTTATTTTCATTAAATGATGGAGTATTATTTTAGGTTACTTATGTGAGTAAAAATTACTGTATAAAATGACCTACGATATGAGAATCCCGGATTAGCTAGTTTGGTGCACTCCTGTATTTAGCGATGCAATCTTTGCCTTTGGGCTTAATAAATTGACTGGTTTTTCAAAAAAAAAAAAAGATTCATGAAAACAAACTTTATTCCATCCAGTCAATGGGGGAAACTCAACTTTATCTAACTGTTTGTACTATGTAGCTTATTTTAAGACTGTTGATTTTGCCACTCCTTTTTTTTGTTAACACCACTCATTTGCAAGTGTATTTTTGGGTGCAAAAATACACTTTCAGGGGAGTGACGTTAACAAAAAACGGAGTGGAAAAATCATTTCCCTATTTTAAAGGAGATTGTTGTTCGGGCTTCCTGTTGTAATTTACTACAACTCATTAGTAATCCACTAATGCTAGTACTTGTTACAAAAATAAAAGTAATGACATTTTGTCGTAAGCTAAATTCTGCCATTTATTTTTGACAGCCCCTCTCATAATCATTTCATATGCTTGCGCGTAAAAATAAGATGACCCCAAAAGTTGCTGGCATGAAAATTTGAACATGAGAACCCAAAAGGAGTAAACTCCTAAGTCTCAAACCAAGACCACTTGACCAATCCCTTCCTTTCGTGGGAAAAAAAAAGAAAGAAAAGACCAATCCCTTCCATTTTCCTCCCTCTTTGTAAACTTGTCTTTTTTACTATTTTCTTCTGCCTACTCTTTAAAATCAAACGACAAAACGTTGATTTCTTTCTCGTAGTCTTTCCTTTGCCTTAAAATTTCGGCTCACACCCGTGATTGGGTATGCCAGTTTTCTTTTTCACACATACTTTGAGGAAGCCAGCTTCGCATCTTTGTAATCAAAATTTCTAAAGTGGGTCCTTTCTCTGATGCGATTTCCTGGCTGGCTCATTTCGTTTTATGCAATAAAAAGAGCAAAATCATACAAGAAGTTTCAACAAAGAAAGACTCCAACAAATGACACGCGTGTTGGCCCGGACATCCGGTTTTCGAAAAAACAAATTCAACTGATGGACTAAAAGCCAAAAGGAGAGAGTGGCTTGCGTATGCGACCATGTGTCCTATAGTTCAGATAACAAGCAACACAGTTAAACAAATGTGTGATCCAAACCTTTCAAGTGAACTCAATTCGCCAGCTTTCGCCTCAATTACTTCGCAAATGAATCCAATTACGTCAAAAATTGCCAAACCCATACAAAGATCACCGATCCATGCATTTTTCGCGTACTCATTGGTCTAGAACATCACATGTCTTGCCTAATTTTCCCTCAGGAAAAAATACACATGCCATTTGGTATTCTTGTCATTGATACAACTCCAAGGATTCGGTTGATTCGGTCCCATGTGGAAAACGCACGCTGGGAGTATGGCATGCTATAATATTTGGCATTTTGAAAAAACTAGGTGGTCCAAACCTTGGAAAATAACCAAACCCCATCATGTGCTACCCAATTTGATTAGAGAAAGAGCAAAAGGAAGAGGAGTTGGCGGTGGAAAGAAAAGAAAAAAAAAAAGGAACTCCTAAAAGTCACCAGCATGGAGGACATCTCTAGATTTTGACATCGGAATTGTAGAAGGAAGTTTTTGTATTGGGAAAGAGAAAGCACCCATCACCAGACTTGTGATATTCAAGACAAAAGGGTTACCAGATCTAGAACGGGTCCGGATCCGGATTCTCTGCGGTAGCTATTCCGGACAGTCCAATACTCGCAATGCGATACGGTCGTACTCGTCTAGAAAAGGGACAGGAGAAACGCTGTTTCTCCCCAAAATTTCCCTGAAGCCCATAACAGCACATCTATACCAAAAATGAAGATAGATTTGAAATCCAAGTGAAAAAACCAGAAAGTCAGGACTTGTTCATCCTATACAAGAATAAAGGTCTATGATTCTTGCAAAAAGCACAGATGATGAAAGAGTATATGGAGAAGAACACCGAACTGTGAATCTCTAAGTAAAGTGTAGAGAGAGTAAACCCAACCAAGATGTAATTTTTTCCTTTCAGATAATAAACAAAAAACAAAACTAACCAACCCAAACCGGACCTTTAAGTCCCAGGAAAATTGCAAACCTTGCAAAGCAGAGGGAGTCGTTAAAATGAGTAGGATTCTTGCAAAAGACAAGGTCAGAAAACAACTCTCATTCCAAAACAATCTGAAAATTCCATACACTCCCACTGTATTTCTGAATGCAAAGAATAATATTTCCATTTTCTCGAAGCAGCCTTCTCGGCTCATACATTTTCTGTCATGGTAAATAACGCAAAAGGCCAAAGTAAATAACAAAAAAAGATGGAGTTTAAGCCAAAAAAAGTTCAGAACCACATAAAACCCAAATGACAAATAAAAGTTAAAACTATGGAACAGTTTCAAGCCTGGGTTCAAAGCAAAAACCAGTAAAGAGCTGAAGCGGGAACTTCTTTGTAACAGGGCATTTCTGGGACCATTTCCATTGCTTCTGGTTCATGTCGAAAACAAGAAGAGTAGGAGCTCCATAGCTCTGAATGTAAACCAGGTCATCCGTACCACTGCTAGCAAAAACATCATCAAACTCCCCAAAGCCTTGAAAGTGCCTATGGGGCATTCGGGCAATCTCTACCCACACTTTCCCATTAAGAATCCAAATGCCAATCCCTTTTATTATATCAGGCCGATCTTGTTTTCCAATTCCCCCAACCAAAACCAGTTTCTCTTTGAGGTTCATAAGACGACCGCATGTGAGAGCACAAGGTACCGGAATAGAACTCTTAAGCAATTCATCCTGGGATGACCGGTTTGAGAGGTTATAAGCGATTAGGCTGTGGCGATTCTCATGGGCTCCACCTCCGGTTGAGTAAATCAAGAAGTACAAAACCCCATCGCAGATCACACTCTCATCACCACCCCTCCACCCAGGAAGAACCTGTGTCAGGTGAGTGACCCAAATCCTAGTCTGAGAGTCATAAACATGAATTGAGAGATCCCACTGGAAATATTCCCCAGGGACTTGTTTGGATTTCACAACTGAGACACAGTAATTGTTTGACGTCCTGTTCACTGATATAGCCAATGCACTGTAGTCTGCAAATTTCAAGCCTGGGGGCTCTTGAAGCCTCTTGTATCGCTTGGTAATTGGGTTACAGATATATAGCTCACTCCGGCTGTCATTGTCCATGAAGGAAACCAACCCACAAGATGAAGCAATGAACCAATTAGATGTTTCGATACAGGGGAGTTCAATGCCATACCACTTTTTAAGGAGGGGATCATAGGCATATCCAAATGGCTCACCTGAGCTAGTAAACATGAAATACCAAGGTTTTTGTGATAAGACGCGAGAGAAGTTCCATAAAAACCTTCTTGAATTAACAATCTCATTCCATCTTTTACATACGGAGCCCGCTCTAAAAATGCCTGGCACTGGGAGATAGGTCAAGATTCGCTCCAACAAGTCATCAGGCAGGATTAAATCAAGGGAAACCTCTGTATTTTCTTTATTGTCTTCATCACTAAGCTCCAAGAATGAATTAAAATTCCCGTTGTCTCCCCCATTGTCATCGAGGCAGTGGCTAACCCATGATGTTTCACCCTCCATGATCAACAGGAGAGAAGCAAAACTAAGCAAACAGAACCAACTGCATGTTAGATTATAGACGTAAAAAATGATGCAAGCACCATGAAAATATCAAAATTGAGGACATAAGGAATTTAGATCAACTTAAAAAAATACCAGAAATCTAAGACTCCTCTTTACTTTATGTATGCTTATCATGTATTAGAACCACATCATCATAATCCTGCTGCCTCCTCCACCATTGAAAGGTCAAATGGTAAAACAAAAAACATTATGAAGTATACCATTTAAACAGGAACTACCGACAAATTCAATACTAAACTACTTCTGAAGTCATGCGCCTATGTCTTGGTACATTAGATAATCTACAACAGCTTCGCCACTTCTCCAACAAATAAAAATAAAAACAACAAAAATTTCACAGAATTAAGGGCTGCCAATCGAACTAGTTTTGTATATTGTTTTCCTTTGTGCCAATAAGAAGGAAAGGATGGAACTTTTATGAAGAAACCAAAATTCATGCAAAACTGGGTACATAATCAATATCAAGAGGGTCACAGCATTGAAATCAAGCTATTTTGAAATATTCTATACGAGGAAAATAAAATGAAATGCAACTACCAAAAACCATTCAGCTAGTACCAGTTTAGCATCCTGAACAAATAGATTAAGAAAAACTTCAACCTCAAGATTTTCGTACCAAGGGCTATTCCAAACAACTTACAATGGATAAGAAAAAATGCAGGAAGTAGTTCAATGGAACTCTAGAAGGATAAAAGAAACTGAAACCTCTCATGCAAAACCAGAAGAAAGTGAACTCTTTCAATTATTTATCAGCACAATGTTACTTCAATTAATCCAAGATCAAACACTTCCATAGTTTCAAATCCTATACGGGCGTGTGATGAAAACCCCTAAACAAATTTAAGGCAAATAGATGAAAACTCGTACAGCTGTAACAAAATCCAATCTTTCCAAGCTTTTTTTTTTTTTTTTAATCATAATGTTACTTTACCAATCCAAAATCAAACACCTCCAAAGTTCCACCAAACCCTAAACGGGTGTGTGATGAAAGCTAACAACCAAATCTTAATCTTAGGCAAGAGAGATCTAACCACTATGCAGCTACCATCATACATCAAATCCCCCGCTAACTGACTAAAAACAAAAGCAATAATACCTAAAGAACCCAATCTATTGAAACATCATGCAAAAGCCCAGAAAAATGAAAACGGAGACAAGAACAAAATCCGACAAAAGAACAGGAATCAGTGACATACCTGAAACCCTTCTCCAGCCACACAAAATGGGCTCGCTAGATTTGTACGAAATCGCAAGTTTTAGAGGGGGGGAATGAGAGAAGATGGCAGTGAATCTTTAATAGCTCTAACGTTATATAAAAGAGGCACTGAATGAACGTTCCTCAATAGATAATGAAGGGTCCTGAAATGGGTCGGTTTGGATTTTGGATATGAATATGCCTAAACAACTACCAGGTGGAAGAGAGAGAGAGAGAGAGAGAGAGAGAGGGCTACGATTTTCTTTGTTTCCTTTCGTTTCGCTCTTTCGGTGTTAACAAAAACCACGGGCAGCGGAATGAGCTATGAAGGCGGATTTTCAAGACTCACACGAGAGAGAGAGAGAGAGAGAGAGAGAGAGAGAGGGTTCCGGGGGTGGTTAAGATGTTTTTCAAAGGAATTGATGGATTTTAATGGCAGCAATCAAAAGGCAAATAATGCTGTCTTACACATCGCACGTTTCATAATTTTTTTGCCTTTCCTCTTTTTCTTTTTATTGTTGATGAGAATTACATTAATGCGAATACTGTGGATTTTCTAGTCCCGATTTGAATGATCTGCTTATGATTAGACTGAAAAAGAAATTAATTGAGATGTGTGTAAACTGGCCTGAACACTCTTAATTATTAAAAAAATAATGAGAAAATTCAATGTTACTGTACAATAAGTACAACTATAAATAAAAAGGCAAAGCCTTCACGCGAGAGGAAAGAATCGAATCCTTGAACTCTTACTAATGTGCAAGGACTTTGGCCAATTGAGTTTGCCTTGTTGGTGTCATATTGTCTTCCCTCCTGAGGGATAAAGTATCTTGGCTACTTCTCCTTCATAATCAAAGTTTCGTAAAATAATAATTCCCAAAAAGTAGAAGTTGTAATTTTTTTTCCTAAGAATTTCAAATGACCCTTTTTGGTATTTTCTGAAAAGAGTTCATTTTAACCAAATTATCCTTAAAAACAAGGCTAGAAATCTGAAAATCAAATAATGGTCCGTCGTGAATATATATTGAGAAGGTGATTTTGAAATATTATAACCATTATGAGGAATAAGGTGGATTATCTCCGCCCAACTTATCAAACTTTGTTAGGTTGATAACATGCATCATATGACCCGAAACACTATAAGCGTGTTTAATTGATACAATATCCTATAAGAGTCTTGCAATTGGTACAAACGAAAGGGTGTATATACGGAGTACATCGCCATGTGGGGTCCACTATAAGTCCCACACAAATGATTCGGTCCATTTATAAATTTTATAATATTTTTTCTAGTGGCCTTGCGAAAAATCAGCTCAAAAGTGGGCCCCACACGGCAATGTACACCGTATGTACACTCTTTCATTTGTACTCTTAGCATTTCTGATCCAATAATTACTAATTTACTTCCATGTGAGTCCTTACTTCCTCCACTTTCTTTGTATTCATTCATGATATATTCTTCACATCTTTTGTGGGTATATACTTTACCAGCACAACTAAGGTTGCCCCCCAATGCCACAAGGGGCAATCTTCTTTTTGCTTCTCTCATTTTGCTTACTTAGAGAAAGTGGAAGAATACTATGGGGTCCATTTCCAATTGTTTAGATGAACCAAGGCCAACATAACTTCTTTACCTAACTGATGTTCCATTTCTTTTTTTGTTGGGTAACCTAATTCTCAATCTCAAATTCCACCAATGCTTCTTACTTCACAGTATATTTGGTCCCAAACCTAGATTGGATAATAAAGTGTAGCCCACTTCTTTCCATAAATAACCTTAGGCTATGTTTGGCAAACCAAAACTCAATAAGGAATGGAATGCTTACTGGCTTACTGCGTAGTGTAGAATTGGCAAATTACCACATCTAGATTGTATTTAGCTACAATGAGTCGTTAATTTCTTAGTCACACAATAAGCTAATTTTTTCTTGAAAGCGCTGCTAAATGAGTTCATGAAATTATAATGTCCTAAAATCATGTCTAGAACCAGAAAAAGGAAACAAAGTGTTTTGGCAGATTCCTATTTTCAAAACTTTTATGACTTGAGTTATGACCATTACTCGTCCTATTTTTTATAATTGGATGCACACATCGACTAATTCCCCGGCCTATTACTAGTCTAACGCTGAAAAAGTAGGAAATCCTTTTGCAAAGTTATGCTGGCCAATATGTGATAGTTTTTTGCTATATTTTTCACCTAGCAGATTTATGTGGGCTTCTCTGGTTTAGGAATTAGGTCAAGATGTGTATGCACAAGGCTCAATGTTTAATTATACACAATACGAGTACCCCATGCTCCAATTTTTCAAACTTTGAAATTTAGCACTGAGAAATATTATTACTCCCTAGGGTCTCAATATGTGCACATACATGAATTATATATTCATTCACATGCACATGTGATACACGTATCTACTTTTTAAACATCGGAATTCAAGTGGAAACTCACTTTGTACATATTTGGGGTAGTGAACTATAGAACTGGGGACCATGTCATGCAGGGGTGCGCTACACGGGTGTAGTGCGATACAATCCAACAATCAATGGTTCAAATTTAATAACACTTTTGGATTGTAAAGATGGATTGCTCGGATTTCGCACTACACCCGTGTAGTGCACCCCTATACTAACAGGTCCTCCGTGTCTGTGAATCATTTGGCTGAGTTGCATCTTCGGTCACTATAAATTCAACTTTCAAGGGTAAAGAATCATTTTGAGAAAACCAAGATAATTATATGTGTTTTAGGAGTTTAAGATTATGATCAACCTAGAGTATGGTTTGAGTTCTAGATTATTCTATCGAAAAATGCTAACCATAGCCGATGGGCAAGCGTAAATGTGCAAAAAAAAATGCATCGATATTTGTGAAATGCATTAAAACTCGATCTAACCTTTTTGTCTATTACTCCGTATGTGTGCATCCACTGCTTTATGGGTTGTGGTTAGCATTTTAATTAAGAAAGTTGTTGATTTAACCATTAAGAGTGTGATGTGATGTGATGTGATGAGAAAGGAGTAAACCACTTAAACTCATGGTTTAAATAGCAACAATAAATTTGCAATGCTGGCATTCTTGATCGCTACATGTTTAAGTAGATGTCATATACAACCATATTAAAACGAGAGATTTTAATAGTGTAGGCGACGTCAACATAAAACAATTGCTTAATTTCTTCTTTTACCGTTATTTATGTTTTATTTTTGTTCATGATGACATAACAGAACCTCCAAAAGGAAAAACAAGAGATTGGTCGGAACACGCCTATAGGATATGCGATCCGATGCTAATACTCAAATAAAACAAGCATTATAAAACAAAATGGTAGATAAACAATATATTTCGTTTACTTTTTCAAAAGCCCTTAATACAAATAGAACAGACCACTGAGAACTAATTTCCTTTTTGCTAATGCACAGAATGTGGTGCCTCATGAGCTGGTGACTAAAAAAACAGAGGAATTTGGATCCAAGTAAATGGGGATTGACCTTTGTATTCTGTATCAAAGGTGCATATGCAGTAAAGAGAACTGAAAAGGAGGAGTGGGTAGTGGCAACCCCACTACAAGTCTACACCACCTCTTTCCAGCCAAGCCATATTGTGCACATTAAGTCATGTCACACTTTCAATAGTTTAATTGATATCTCCCTTCAAGCAACTTAAATATTTATATATACTTAATGTTTTGTCTTGTTATGTAAAAGTTTTTGACATGGAAAAGCCACCAAATGCATTTCATACATATTCAACAAGTGGGTAGGGAGGTGTTAATCAAAAACTAAAGGTGATGCATTGAGGTGATCATTTTAGAGGTGACCCCTCTTCTTTGTAGGGTTGAGGGAAGAGGAAAATATTTTCATTCATCTAAACATGCTCCAAACCTCTCATAGCCACATTGTCATGGGATGTACTTTATGGTAGACTCTGCAATGATTGCGATAAGTGTCTTGGGGATATCCTTCATGAATTATCTTTCGATTAGTTATCCTAAAGAACATGTGTAAGTTAGTATACTTTTCTATTCATATATTTTTTCGCCGTGTAGATTTTGAATTCAGATGCCTAACTTCATTTCTGGACCACAATAGCTGACATAATCACTTATGGGATTCATGTACTTTGTTGTAGACTCCACAATGATTGCGATAAGTGCTTGAAATATTCTCTATGAATTATCTTTTGATTAGTTATCCTTAAAGCATATGCGTAAATAATCTCCTTTTTCATCCATATGTTTTTCGCCATGTAGATTCTGAATTCAAACGCCTAACTTCATTTACCACAATAGCTAAGCTAACTTGTTGCAGTTATATCATCAAGAGTAGCTCGAATCCTTTTGAGTTAGCCTACAAAGAGATTGGAAAATTGGCTTTGTGACATCTGAAATAGGAATATAGGATGGTAGAGGTGCAATGATAGGTAGAGATAACGTGGTGAGAGAACCGATGGATGGCTCAAAAATACCGGTCTTGTTTGTTTGGTAACTTTGGGTATTTTAGTTTTGGTAATAGGTGGAGAGAAAATAGGATAATGATTGGAGAAAGATATAAGATAATGATTAAAAAACAAAGTAAAACATCAAAACGAACAAGAAAGTTTTGCCTTTCTTCTCACCTGTGTATTAAACAACACAAACAAGTCGTAAATGGATCCCACAGGCGGCGGGCCAAAAGGAAACTATTTCCAACCCCTCATCATGCAAATTGAAGGATATCAATGAATGAGAGAGAGTTGCACAGATGTGCCAAAACCGAGCACCTCAATGCTTGTAGCCTTTTTTGAGATGACGTGCAGCTCAACTAATTCCGAGGAGAATTTATTTCACCGTCCACTTGTGGAAAACTCAATTAAATTCGGAGCAAAGTTCCGGATGAACCCGTGGGTTAATAGCACCAAAAGAGTTAATAGCACCTGAAAGATTTTGAACTTGAAACTTAGGAGGGAGTGAAACTCGTAAGTCTTAGACCTCCACCACCAAGTCAACCCATGGATTCTCAATGCTTGTAGTCTTGTGAAAATTTGAGGATAGACAAGAAGAAAGTTGGCAAAAATAATAAGGGGAATAACAATGAGAGTACTTTTGAAGAAACATGAAAAAACCCAAGGACACGACAAAATGCTACTACTAGTCTTGTGAACAATGAGGAGATGAAGAATGTGTGGATGCCAGAGCTAGAAACCAAATGGCTACATGCCATTGGTGGGTGCACTTTGTGGGGTCCTTTGAGATTCATCACTACATCAGAATCCACGACATAAGCATTTTGTTTTTGTTTTTTTAACCCCCCCCCCTCCTTTATTTACCTATTATTGTTCGGCTGCTCCACTGTCGCAGAAAATAATAGCCCCATCATCTCTAAAGTGGGGTTTGTTTGGTTGCAATTAATTGGAAGACTTTCGGTAAAAGCACATCAACTCCATTGAGTGTATCATGCCTTCATGGAGCAGCTTGTTGGGTTTTCACGTGAGTTCAAACCAGGTTGCTTAGATGGGAAAGACACGCACAAGCGAGCATTTTCGTGTAAGGAAAATGCTAATCATAATCTAGCGAACAATGGCTAATGTACAAAATTTTCCGGTTAGGAGTATTCGAGTAGAGATCACGCCTACGGAGACGGAGTTAGGAGTAGTCGAGTCGAGTCGAGCACGGTTCTCAAATCTCTGCAGCGTGGCCTAGCCTGCGGGGATGTCAATGATGAAGTGTAATTGACACCAAAGAGAAGTGTAGGCAAGTCAATAATACGGAGTAGTAATAAATGAACGGATGAAGTGTGCCCAATGGCTATGTAAAGTACAAAGAGTGTCGGAGACATACAAAAGTACACAATACTTGCACATACAGCCAGAATGGTCACGCACGCGAGAAATTTCCGGTGCCGGGTGGGTATATCCCACGTAATACTCGTTCGGCACATTCGGATCGTTCAATACATTTTTTGACAACCCAGATTGAAACACTTTCTCTCTCTCTCTAACCCAACCACTCTCTCTCTCTCCAAATCCGAACTGTCCAAAACCGCAATAGACGGCCCGGATATGCCGATTGGACACCACTCGATACCTACTCAGCACTGAAAAATTCTTCCACGCACACGGCTCAGCACAAACTATACAACGCTGAAAGAGCCGAATCCTCTCTTTTTTTGCCCTTTTCCTTTTCCTTTTTTGTCTTTTTGGACTGAAAATCCTCAGTTTATTGCGTGTCTTGAGTAATTTTGTGCAAACTAAAAAACTCGACCGAAAGCAAACCTTAAAGAGTTGGTTTGATGGTCAATATTTGAGATTTAAGAATTTATCTCTTTTGGAAATGATATTCGAATTATTTTAAATGCTATCAAATCCAATGATGTCATTCCATAACCTAATTTTAAATGAGCGCCTCCGTTGTCAAATAATTAAGGTGCACGTAAACTATTCCTAATAGGATAAGTTATCAGAGTAGAGAGAAGTCCTGGAACATTGTCACATGGTTTCTTAAGTCCCTCCTCTACCACGGTACCACCATGCATTGATTTGAGGTTTAAGACAAAATATATGAACCCTATTTTAATATGTGATGTAAAAAACTAAAATGCCAGGCAACCGTGCTTTAAAAACACGAAGATTTTACTGTAATTTTTTTTCCCAGAGAGCGCAAGAGAGGGGGAGAGCTTTCGAAGGACACCCAATTCTTTGTCTTCCACCAGACATGGCCATATCGATAAAATCAGGACAGCCGTTGCATCAGATTATATCAATCCGGCGCCTTGTTCATTTTGGGACATCAAAACTTCTGAGAGCGATTTTCAATAATTTTTTTTTATTTATCTCTCTCCATTTATTACTTTAAAAAATCTCTCTCAAATCTCAAACCGATCAGGCCAGGTTACTTTGTTTGCCATCAGATTTTGTCAATCCCCACGACTAATGTCGGCCGTCCTCTTTCTGCTTTTACTTTGTGTATTCAGCAGAGGTTCGTACATCTGTAAATACATTGAGTTTTAAATTCAAATCAATCGCTCAATCAATAACTTTGTCTTCTCCCTTGCCCTGCTACCAATGCAACGTTGCAACAACCCCCGTTGACTTTCTTTGTTGTTTTCAATATACTACTCCAGTATTCTCTCCATTCCAATTTATCTGTTCAATTTCGATAATGGAATTGATTTTGAAACTCCCCAAATTGATAATCACATTTCTCAGGGGGTGCCAAAATCATTGAATCAATCCCTATGAGGAGTGCAATTATTAATTTGAAGAGTGACAAAATCACTCCCTTTCGAAAATTCAACTATTTTTAGAAACACAATGATTACCTCTAAAAAGACCCTGAAGGGTACTACTATAAATTTCTAGATTTACCTTTTAAATTTTCAGAAAAATTACTACTTTATTTCAACAAAGAAGGGGCAAAAAGGGAAATTTGAATCATTTAAGAGGAAGTTAAATGAACAAAAATTTTGGAACGCTTGATGGAGTAGTAAATAAGAATAATAAATGCTAGTCCCTGCCTTTTAGAAAGTGCTCCAGTAGTTTAACAAATTGAATAAAAAAAAAAGGTGTGAAAATCAATTCCCTTTGAAAAATTGTACTATAAAAGTTTGTAAAAATGTGTGACGTATAGAGATTATTTAAACATTTGAGTAGTATTTTTCTGTTTTTGGACAATATAGGCATTATTGAAATGAAAATGCGAAAAACAACAAATCTAGACTGTTACTATTAAGGTTAAAAAGTGTAACAATTTAAGCAAGAAAGATGCGAAAGTGTATCGAAGAACGTTAAATGTTCATGGATAAGTGCATGATTTTCAAAGTATATTTGCCTGATGTAGATGAAAATGACTTCAGAAATACTTCCATGAAGACTAAAAAATACCAAAATTAAGTTAAAGAAGAGTGAGGCCTTAATACAGTAAAAGGAGCCTGCGGCCTGCCTTGTTAAAAAAAAATGTATTCATCCACTGGAAATAGGACCTTACCCAATCTCGACTAATCTGACTCATGTCTCAAGACATTCATACACTGGAACCTTGCACAAGTAGTCCAAATTAATTCGAGCCCGTTTCCAAAAGTAAGTTAAAAAGATCCCCCATTGCTGGCCCACCTTAACAAAAAGGCTAAGCATCTCCAACCCATCTCTTGCCCACCTAGCCCGTTTCCAAAAGTTAAAAAAGCCCCATTGGTGGCCCACCTTAACATAACTAAGGGTGTGGTGTGTTCCACCAACTAAGAGATTTTTGTTTTTTGAATTAAATGTGATGTATTGTGAAATAATGACCTGTTTTGTAAAATAAAAAATAAGTACTTAAAAAATAAGAATATCAACAAAACGGGGCTCGTATCAAAATGACACGAACCCCCTTGGGGGGGGGGGAATAGATAGACAGGGTAAAATCGCAAGACCAAGCTAGGTATAAACCAAACATTTTACTATGCTCTTTTTATTTGGTACCAAATCAGTAATAGTTGTATCTGTTACAGTGCTAATATTACGATGAAAGAGCTTTTTGTTCATAAACCCTTGTTCTTCTAAGAAAAGAAAAGGAAAGATGAATCTCGATCAGTAAGACTTAAGAACGATGCAATTGTCGGGAGGGTCGAATCCATCGAGCCAACCAACCATCGAGCCAACCAACCCTTGGTCTCGCTAGCTGTATATATAATACTAACCAATAAGAGAACTATGTACTGAGATATATACTTGCGAAGACGAACATAGTAGAAATTGAAACGATAAGAGCAAACAAGAATGAATTCCTACGCATGAAGTTTTTAACATGATGATACTAATCGAAATTAATAGACAAACATAAACATCCCGATGCAAAAGAAATCCATAAAAAGACACATAACTTTATCTAGAGTGGTTCGATGCATGCGTATCCCTCCACATAGATTGAACGACCTTAGAGTTTACTCATATCCGGAATCATATTCCGTTCCAGTACTTTTGGTTTCCCTAATCCTTGGTTGTGGTTTTACCAAAACACATCAACAAGTGAGACTTCTTCTTCTTCTTTCTTTTCTTCGTTCGACGTTTTTTCCAGTTGCAGTTTCCCCTAGGCCTTTCCCAGGGACTTGTCGGGGAATCCTTTTCGGACGCGGAAAACCTCAAACCAGACAGAGGTAACCTTGTTGTCGACGACGAATGTGTGGGGGATAGCGAACACGAATTTCTGGTTCCAAATGGGTTTGGAGCCGGAGCCGGTGGAATAGGAACAGACCTTTTTGGTTTTTAGCATGGAGTTTTGATGGTCGACGATCCACAGCTTTACGTAGAACGGGCCTCTGCTTTTGGTGATCAAGTTTGCTGAGATAATTGTGACTTCTAACATTCTGGATCTTCTGCCTGAAGAAGAGGAAGGAGTATAAGAATCCATCTCTCTCTCTCTCTCTCTCTCTCTCTCTCTCTCTCTCTTCGTTTTGCGAAAGTAAAATTGCTTCTTTAATTTTGGGTAATGAGTGCATGTAGGGTTTTATATATATGTATACAAGAAGTGGCTTATGGGTTTCCAATTCCAATTACTAGTCGATGTTTTAGTTTCCCAATCCTACTTGGAGATCTGCTGAAAGCGAATCACTTCCTTTCTCATATGGGCTACGACTAGGATTTATATTAATACTAGTGCATGCCCGTGCCCGAAGGCATGTCTTGAAGCATTCGATATTCAATACGAATTCGAGTTCCCTTGGCAAGATGTGAACAAATGATCGTGCATAAAAAGGCACGGACCCACATAGCTTTATCACCACGAAGAACTAATTTCTCATTATTTTTATTGACTACATTATATTGATTAATCTAAAATCCAACAGCTCCATCAATAGTTAGTCACACTTGAAGAAAACAAAATAAACTATAGACAAAACTCATCTTTATCCAAAAGTAATGTGATTGTGTGGCTAATCATAAAATAGCAGCCATTGCAAAACTAATGGAACCAAAAAAACATCGATCCAATGCAATTCAAACTTCAATTAATCATAAAACCATCATACATAAAAGTTCTCAGTTAGATTCTCACCCCTTCTCCGTTAGATTTTCATTCGTCCTTGATCGAATGCAACACATTAAAAATGCAGAGGGGATAGAAAATGACAAATAGGGAAAGTAAGAAAGATAAACTAATTTCCATATTTTTTGCCACAAAGAAAGGGAAGATTCCATAAACCATTGGATCAAATTGGATGGATTGAATCTCAGCTGTTAAATCCTTTACTACCCATTTGAGTGCACTTTGTATTTGGGAAAGAATTAGAGCCGTGAAATGGAATTAATGATTCAATCTCAACCCTTAATTGTGCCATGGAGGACAGTTGTGAGAGAGACATTTTGCAAAACCGTTGTGTAATGTAATATAGATACCCAACCAAAAAGAAAGGTTAGATTTTCACAAGATTTCACCCCGGTTTTTATTTAGTTTTTTTTTTATTTATCGAAATGTATACCAAAACGTTTCAGTGACGAATGATTAATTCAAAAAATATAACGCAAATTTAACAAAAGTTAAAAAATGACGAAAAGAAATACAAAACGAAGAAGGAATAATGAAAAAAAAAACTTTCCAAGAATGCAACCTAAGCCTAGCAATCCAGAACGTTCACTAATTTGTGAAGGTTTTGGTTTAGATTTGATGACGTGTAAAATTACTGTTGTGTGACCAAAAATTCAGATGAAACAATAAAAATTTATTTTTGAGAGTACGAAATTCTCAATCGTGTACATGTCTCAATTGAAATAAATTTCGTTCATCATTGGTGGTTTAATTTTTAATCTAATTTTGTTTTGGTCAATCCCCAGAGGCAAATGAAAAATAATTTAAGCAATTTTTTTCCTGACAATACAGAAAGTACCCCACGTCCAAACAAGATGAGACTAATCGACCTGGGACCAGCCGCAAGTAACCAAACACCCATGGAAAGTAGTTAGCAATGTTCTAGACAAACAGGAGTTTGAGTTAAGTCATTAGTGTGTGTGTGGAATTACTCTCTTATCCTTCCATGTTATAAAAAAAAAAAACTCGACTCATCTCAGCACAACTCTTCAAGTCCAAACCAACCAAGACCATCCAAACCCTACGTTGTTGCATGGATCAACCCATAAACAGAAGCTCACCACCACGAGGGTCGACATGCTCGTTGACTCCAATCCAACTTTGGAACGATGAGTCCCACATTCATCGTCGATTCAGAGACCATAAATCCTTCTCCTACTATGGTGATCTAGATATATTCCGTTCGGAGGTTTCGAAAAGGACAAACGCATCGGTTCTATCAACGTCCTGATTGAGAGTTTGATCGAAAAAGGCAGTCAGGGTAGAGTGCATGGCGTTTCCCGTTTGTAGATCCCACGCCGAGCCTCAAGGACACTCAACATCGGGGTGAGTAGGGTGGATGCTCTGTTTCATGAAGCACTTGCTTTGTGGGTTCAGGATTGGGAGTTGATTACAGAAAGTTGATGGGTGAAGATACAGAAAAAGGATATGAAGGCTTGTAGGGTAAACTAAGGGATCGTTTGGTTATCAGGGCTAAAATTTGCGTATTGTGTGTCTGAATCTAGACATATCCTAGATTTAGACACAAGAAAATCATATAAGCCCTTAGAGTCAAGACTAGCCAAGAAAACCATAAAATTGGTCGGTTAAAAAGATGAAAATCATTGAAACTAACATACACATCATCAACCCATAAAACGCAAAGCAAGCTTCTGGAACAACATATCATATATTTCCATGTTAGACAAACAGTCCCTGATGAGGTTTCAGAGTTATCTGCATTCCTCTTTCTAATATCGTTTCGACAGGAGCTACACGAGAAGTTAAAAAAGAAGCAGACCGGCTACTTTACATTTCAAGCATTTAGAAGGATGCAACTGTTACATACGAAGGCTTCCGATAGAGAAACACAAGCCCTAGGCATCCCTTCGGACAGAGAATGAAAAAAATGAAGGGGGTTACACTCGAAAATAATAATTGAATCATAAAATCAGACTACTTACCTTCATAACCAACGCCAATTAGAACAATGCTATCTCAATGCCACGGTCGAGTTAGAATCTTCCACCCCCTCCTCTGGTGGAGGCTTCACGTACTTCCCTATAATAGGTTGGTGATTTCTTTTCCTCATCCTATCATGTTTTTCCTTACTCAGTCGCGTTCTCTCCTCTCTCTCTCGGTTTCTTCTTTTCCTTTCCTTCTCATACACTCCTTGCCAGAACACCTCACCCGTTGATGGCCACAACCACCGCCTCCTTGGCTGATCTGAATCATACACCTCTGCTAGATCCTCATCCATGCTCTTGAGAGTGGTATACGAAAACCATTTGACCCACATTTGACCTCTCCTGTTCTTCAACTTGTGTTGCTCGTGCATGGCTCCGGTCTCCGGATTCACGAACACGATCCTCCTTGCACTGTGGTATGCCCACACATTTATGAGTAGCTCAAGCACCCGGGAATAGCAATGTTTGTCCTGCCAGAAGAATAGTGCGTTATTTGTCATCTTTGTGAGCTTAGGTATCTTGTCCTTCTTGGGAAATACCTCATTTTTTAAACCAATTTCTAGAGATTGGAGAGTTGTAAGTAGTGTTCTCTGGTTGTATCTTTTCTTTGGTGGACTACTGGTCCTCCAATTTTTGTGGTCATTTTCCTTTTTCATATTTATTGTCAAAATCTCTATAAAGAAAAGAGTGATGATCACAATACGGAAATCTAAAGGAGACAAATGACGAAAAGGAAAGACAACAGAAATGACGAAGAAGAAGAAAATTCAAGCGTTAGTTCCTAGTTCCTCCAAGCAAACACAAGGAAGCATTTTCATGAGGAGTTAACGTTAGGTGATAATGCTGAAGACTACAACTGGGAATCATGTTTTGGCTATGTTTTTGTCTTTTGAAAAGATTTTCTTTGGTTGTCTGCAATCTTATTTACAAAAAGAAAACAGAGCACGAAGTGATATCTGTAAACCAGAAATGACGAAAACACGAACACAGTTGTTGAAGTAGAAGAAAGTCACCTTGGATAAACTCAGATAACACTGTCCACTTTGATTGTGCTTTTCATAGAATTGTGCGTCCAGTGCATCTACAAACATTCTGCAAACAACGGTACCAACAATTTCACTAGTCAATGAACCCTTAAATATGTATTGAGAGGTAAAATTGAAACAAGCGTTCTCGTAGAGAACCAATAATGTCAATTTTCAAACCTGGAAAACATTACAAACTCCATGAAGGACTTGGTCGGTAAAACCCAACTGTTCATAACAGACCACGTGTCTCCATCCAAAGGCATGGGAGGAAGAGAAGTCAAATCATGCTTTATGCTGTACATCTTCCTTAGAGTCTCAGAAAAAGCAGATCTGCAGCCAATAATGATATGAAGAAAAGTAAACCCCCCCAAAGATAAAATGAAACCCACGAAAAAAATTGCAAACTTTGCGAAAACATTTACCGAAATTTAGGTAATAGATATAACCACTCTTACTTGCAATTCCCAGCATTCATAGCATCACAGAATGACCAAAAATCCTGTTGCAATGGGTTTCTTGGATCCATATCCATACGAACCCAAAAGTAGAGAGTGTCGCCATGAGTGCGTGCTTCAATAGCATCTAATAATGCAGTTTCAGCAGTCTTAGACAAAGAATCCTGTTTAAGCCCCCATATTAGCTATGAAGCAAGCAACACCAAGTTTAATCCACACAGAAATCATCACTTCTGTAGTATCTGGGTAACAAACCAAGAAAGCACTCTACATTGTTTCATTTAAACCAACTTTGTACTACAACTAGTATATCAGAAAGTTTCATCTCACCTTTGAGTCTAAAGGAGGACACAAATCAACCATCAGGTACCTCTATTGCAGGAAATGAGCAAGAAGGTTTTCAAGTTGTAAATGTTGGGATCCTCTTCCCAAGATTTGAAGGTTTTAGAATTGCCAATTTAAAGAAGAATCAGACAAACAAATTTTGTACATACTCATTGGTGAAATTCTACAAATGTAAGAGTATTTCAACGACTTCTTGATTTGGAAATCCCAAATTCTAACTGACACATTCACTCAACAAAAATATGTCCAGTGTTATGCATTTCTTTTTAAATGTTTAACAAAATTCTGCTACAAGTTTTAACAGCAGGTTGCAATTCATCTATGTTAGTGGGTCAAATGATCCCCCATTCCATCTAAATGTCACAAGTCCTACTGACGACAACTAAAGGTCATATTGGCAAGCGGATGCATAATGACTCGCAACAAAAGAAATGTCGGACCAATGTCCATTTTCAACAGAAAACTCTGAAACCCTATATCCAATCTCCAATGTGGTAAAGGAAAAACGGAATAGCAACCACAAGGTAAAACATTATCGGGGAACTGGGAGTGCTGAGAGAAAGAGTACGAAAAATAATACCTTCCTAGCCGTTGCTCTCCATGACTGGAACCCTATCCATGCATTTTTGTGGATGCGGTCAACACGGTTAGCTATTGCAAAAAAGGCTCCATATTCACCAAGGACATCTCTGTAGTAAGGGTTGTTAAGAAGTGGAAGCCGAGAGGGTGCATCGATATCGTCTGCCCCATGCCTTCGACCTTTGTTGGACTACAATCAACCAGTCCGTGTGTTCATTTGAGATACGAAAAGAGGGTTGCTTCTTTATCTATGAAATTTAAAGACACGTATTTTGTTGTCGTTATCGAAAAGTGGAAACAATAATTTGAAACAACCAATGAAGGATTTTTCAGAATTCTCATTTCTTTCATCCAAACATGGGACTAAGACAGGATTCCCAAGTTCTTGTGGCCCCCTTGAATTTACTGTCCAATCTGATGCTTTAATCCAGACAAAAAACAGGGCCTTAGGATCTTGATTTCTACGAATCAGTTAAACATGATTGAGCAGCACAGTGGGAGAAAAGAAAGGATGACATAATCAGTATGGTGACTCACCAGCCCAACTCCGCGATAGAGTGAAGAACGGTGCAAAAAAGGCCAGGTTCCTTCCCCAAAGAATGGCTCATAGATGCATAATGGTTGGCCTGTCCTTTCAAGCTCTCCATCATCCCTTTCATGCAAATTGTTCTTGGACCGATCCGCCTTTCTGGCACTTCGATACACGTCTTCCCATGTTCCCCTAGGTTGATCAGTTCTGTCCTTCAACTGCATCAAATCCCCAAGAATGAGTAAGGGCAATCATAAAAGAGGCAACCATCAGAAATTCTCCAACCCAAATTTATGGATAATCGGTGCTTCCTGGGCCACTTACCACTTCTTCTTCTCCTCTCTTCCTTGAATTGGCCATCACAATTTGTTTCTCTTCCTCCAAAAAATGATATAATGATGTTTCATTCATGCCAAATACAGCACCAGAACCCCGTGTTTGGTTACGGGTCCATTGTTTTTCAACCTTCTCCAAAAATTTGTGGCTTCTCAAAGTTCTATTTTTCCGTGTTGAATTTGGTATTAACTCAAACAGCTGCAATTGCCATTTATCTTTCATTTTGCTAGGGATTTCAGTTACAGCCTTGGAAAGCGCAACTTCTGATGGGAGCTTGAGAACATTTTCTAATAGAGAAGCATACCCTTCAATAGTTTCCGAAACCATAAGGTTTTCAGCAGTGCGCTTGCCCATTGATGCAATATCGCGAGCTAGAGTTGTTAACTTCCCTTTTGAGACCACTTGTGAGAGTATTTGTTTGAGAACCCTTATATTCTCCTTGGGGAAAAGAAAACCATTCACCCTGTCATCCACCTAATTGTTATCGCCAAGTCAGTCAGTAGCTATTTTTCTGAAGACTTACCAACTATTCACCAAATGTACGAGTTTTACATCAAAAATACAAAACACACTATAACATGAAGTTTCAATCTCAGGGATCATCAATGGCGTCGGCCTGTCAGCCCTATCCAAATAATAATCCACAGAAGCAGGTTTTGAATAATAGAAATTAGTGATCCAGGTATTAATCACCCAGACATGAATATGCAAAGACAAAACAGCATTAAGAAGCATACATATTTATGTATGATGGATAGATTCGGAGCAATGATTGGCTTCTCATGGCACATAGCTTTTACCAAAATGTCCGGAAAAAATTGCTCTTCAAGGAAGGATCCATATATCACAAGATCAGCCATGCTTAGAACGCTGTCCGCATCTTCATCGACTACATGCCTCACTATGTTCCTTGGGTATCTTAAGTTAAGAGCAATTGCCTGTGGGAAAAAGAGAGACATTATGCGCGAGCCAAGAAGGCAGTAAAACAATTGAGTCCTAAAAGAAAAGGCCAAAGACCCCAAGTTATTGAATAAAGCTTTACCTCCAAAGCCACACTGTAATTGCCAGTCAAATCCCCACTTACTATGATGATTTTGAGATAAGAGTTCGAATTGTTATCAGATGGGAAGTCTGTTAATAATGGTAATAAAGCCTCTAAGACAAAGGCATGCTCCAGCCACAAACCACTGTAGAAAAAATGACTTCCCACAATCACGATAATGAAGTCATCAGGCCCATAATCCATCCTGAGGCGTAGATTGTCTTTGTACGATTCCATAAAGTTTTCTGCTCCCCATGCTCCAGCAGGAGTACCCGGAATAACAAAGTAGTTTCCAGAATCACACACGGAGTAAAACATCTGAAAAAAATATTGACGGACATCCAAGTCAGCTTGTAGTGTTATGATTACGATTAGGAGCCGAGACAAGGGAGGCGATAAACAACAGAAACAAGAACAAAAAGCAGATATGATTAGAAGGTGATATCAGATTTGCAGATTATTATTATTTTTTTCTATTGGACTGTCCACCGTGCTCTTGATTGGAAGAGTGTGATTCATAACATCTTTATAAAGCACCCAATCCCTGTTGGTTTAATGAAATCCAGATGCATGCACATTTTTCAGTTTTTCGGTAGTTGATACCTACAAATGCACTAAATTTTCTATTCTTAATGCTCTTCTTGTGACACCATGTCTTCATATAACCATAGCAATGGAAGGGACTTGTAGGACAAGTCTTACTGGCAGGGCATAGTTTGGGAAGACCACGACAGTAGCACGGCTGAAGAAGTTTTTCCAATCATTTAGAAGCTCAAACTGGCCACTCAACATGTATTGTCTCAAATGAGTAGCAAGTGTTCCTTCATGGATGCTCCATATAAGAGGTACGGACTTGAAAGGTTCCTGCAGAAGACTGAAACGACTAAAACATTTCACTCCAACTCAGAAAGGATAATGGATACTTTCAGGTGGAAGAACTTATCCCAAGAAGTTCATAAAAAGAATAATATAACTTACTGAGAAAGGACTTCCCTGGCTTCAATTGAGTTCACAATAGTGCCATCATAGCTGCAATAGGTACATGCAGTAGTGAGAATGAAGAAAATGGGGGGATGTTGCTATCAACTTTGTTTATAAACTCAAGAGACATCTAAAAAATGCTATGGATTTATTTTCATTTGTGAAAAGTACATAAGACAGGTTTTATTAGCAGTACAACAAAAATTCATTGTCCCCAAAAAGTAACAAGACCAAAATGCCAAAACTAAAGTAACACTTTAGAAGAAGCACTTAATTTGGACGCTGCATGACTTTTAGGTGAAGTTTGGAAGTAAAACAATTCCTTATGGCGTGTACATTCAATTAAGGTAGCCAAACTAGTTCCTTACTTCCTTCTAATAATGAGGCTGACCGGAAACTTCAAATGACATAAAGACCAGGAGAGCATTGGTCACAAACAGCAAAAGAATGATCTAGGCTGTTGTGTTTTGCTAAATCATACTTGGGATGATTCTAAACTAGTCATCGTTCACAAAGTCCAGGATAAGGTTTAGTCTTTAGTTGATTATGCATGAAAAAATAAACAAAGACACTCATACGATAGCCAATCTACGACGACATCCGCCTTGAAGATAGTGACGGGAACACCCATATTTTTCCAGATAGCAAGAACAGGACCATCTTCAAGTGAGTAAACCTGCAATGATTACAATAGAGAATGCTGAGACACCTACATTTATGATCAATGGGATA
Organism: Rhododendron griersonianum; assembly: GCA_018127125.1. Classification (NCBI taxonomy): domain Eukaryota; kingdom Viridiplantae; phylum Streptophyta; class Magnoliopsida; order Ericales; family Ericaceae; genus Rhododendron; species Rhododendron griersonianum. The sequence continues at coordinate 1,111,100 of CM030794.1, forward strand.
AACGTATAACAGACATGCAATACCACTTCTTAAAGAAGCAGGCAAGTGTTTCCAGAGAACAGAAGGGACTAGGCAGTACTTCAGGACTTAGGATCATGATGGTAATGATGCGATGCTTGAAACAAATATGTCCTGCTTGGCATTATTCCAGCCTAGTCTGACTTTGCCAATCATCAAATCAAATAGGATACAGAAACACACATTCTGTAAGTGAGTGAGTGAGTAACCCGATACGCCAATTTCCCTCAAATATTTGCCCCTCTAGATTCACATTAGCTCCTACTATTTTATAGCCCTTCAAACAGCAGATACACCACTGTGTAGGGATAAGCTCTACAAAAATCCAAAAATTGATCAAGAAGGGGACTTTGTCTTTAAATTCCCTCTTTAGACTCCCAACTAAAAAAAAAATCTAACAGGAGTACTATTAATTTTTGCGAAGGACTTTCTAAGCCACCAAAGTGTTGCCGATTACTTTCCTTCCAAATGAGCCACACCACGCCTAGAGGAAGCATCTCCTAAATCTTCCTTCTACGATGAGCGACTGCCGTCCCCTTCCGGAAGATCCATTACCCAGTAGGAAAAACCCATACACTCGAAACCAATAATAGAAAATACCATAAATGCATTAAGTTTAACTACATTCTCAAGTACACAAGGGATAGTTTTGCACACAAAAAAAAAAAATCTGTTGATGCTTCAAAGAGGACTCCTAGTTTGGGACATCCCATATTGGAATGGAATAAAAATGAGGGATGGAGGAAGTAAAGTTCCATTTCAATACTCTGCTAGCTGTGCTGTAAATTGAGTCTCCTATAAAAGCATGTCCTAAGGAGCACTAGGCAAAATATTATAGCAATGAAAAATTACGCAACATGCTCATTCCATAAAATTAAACCAATCCAATATGCCTCCCTAAACGCTTCAAAGAAAATAAAGAACAGAAGAAGAAGAAGTAAGGAATAGTTTCACTGATCAATGAAATTACCTCAATTTCATACCCAATCTCCCGCAAAGCAACAGCAACACTAACCATCAGTATCTGTTGTGGATCAACTAATAGATCTGCAAAAACCTACAAGTACAAAACAAAGCAGTACAGATTAAAACCCCAATGGCCACACTACTCAGTAAGCTACAAACCCAGAATATCAAAACACTCAACCAATAAAAAGAAACCCATAAGAACAATAACCCACCTGCCAGTAAATATCAGCAGAATAACGGGTAACCGTATGACTATCAAACTAATTCCAACCAGCACTAGAAAACAAGATGAACGTAAAATTGGTGCGAAATATCACTTACCAAAGCAAGCTTGGGTTTTCTATACCCAAATCTCACTCCTCCTCTGGAGCTCACATTGACCTCATTAGACTCTTTCTGGAATTTGACCAAAAGCTTCGATGCCTCAAGCATAATATCTTCCCCAAAATCTAACCCACCAATCTCCTTCAATAGCATTAAATCTCCAGAATATACTACCTCTCCTCCTCTACCCGAATTCTCTGAGTTTTCCATGAATGAACTGGGCAAGAATATCTGAAAGAGAGCCACAAAGAAGAAGAAAACTGCAACGGTGCAAACCCATTGTAGATAATCTATTCTCTTGAACAACACCAGTCTTGCAAATCTTGATCTGGGTTTTGAACCAAACGGGGAAGAACGAAGTAAATTTTGATCCCTCTTCAAAGAAAAACCAGTAACAAGAGAACCCATTTAGAGTCCCATCAACAAACACTCACACAAATTGATAACATATATGTATATTCACCGTTATAGAAATATACAAAGATGGAAATAAAGATTTAGAACAGAGGAAGAGAGGGACGCAGAGTCGGCGCTCTTTTTTGCTGTTTTGAGAAATTGGTTATAGTGAAAAGAGTGTTTCAGAAACAATCTTGTTTTTTTGCCATTAAAGAAATCTTGCTTGTGGGAGTAAGGAGACAGCTATGGAGGGGGAAAGGGAGAGAGAGAGAGAGGGAGAGAGGAACAGGAGCTGAAGAACCGGGAATAATTAAGTGAAAGAATTTCGGGATTTGTCTCTAAAGTTAATAATATTATAATATAATTTTCTTTCTTAGTTTGGAGAAATTTTACTTTTGCCCCCTATATTATGACCCTATTATAACTACAACCATTCTACTAATTTTATCCCTTAACTTTCAACTCTTTTTTCCTCAGCGAAAGTCTGCAGGGTTAGTCGTAGCCAGTGAGGTTTGAGTCTTGGTCAAATGCAAGAGAGTAATTGATGTCTACCAATGGACTACCACTCCACTTGCTACTTTCGACTGAGTTGGATTGTAAAAAATAAGACAGAAAAATAGATTATAAGAAGTCAGTTGTGAATTTTCCGCCAACTAAAAAAGGCATTGTCTCGCCTAGCCCTGTGAAAAGCAGAAGACATGCCATGCATTTGCCTAACCGTGTGACAGGCACACATTGCGATAGTCCTTGCCGAGCAGGTCGATGGGCACATTTTGTGTAAGGCCATGTCTTGCCCAGCACGTTGACATGCTATTGTCATGCCATGTATTTCTTAACCTGGTGACAAAACAGACGATTGATGCTTCCCCTAGCCCCGGTTACTTGTAAGGTTTTGCTATACCTTTGCCTATAAAAACTCAATGTTGTGCACAAGTCGTGTCATGCCTTGCCTAGTCCGGTGTCATGCACTAGTCATTTTATGCTTTACCTAGCCCAGTGACAAGCACATGTTGTCTCATGCCTTGCCTTATCCGGTGATAGTCATGTGTCATGCAAAGGCATTGACGGGGATAGGTCGTGCCAGCTCTAGCCTTGCTCGGTGGCAAGCACAAGTCACGCCATTGCCATTGGATACTCATTTTGTATTTAATGCTTATTTTAAGAACCCATTATTGTGGCCTTTTGGATTGTACGTTCCTTGTAATGCCCAGCAACAAGGACATTTGTGTCATGGCCTAGCTCGGTAAAGAGCACATGTTGTGACTTGCCAACTTTTTTCCATCTTGTAATGACCACCAAATCGAGACCAAAAAAAAAAAAAAAGGAGCAGCAGAGAATAGACGATATGCTATGTGTCGGGCTCAATGGGTAGTTATTAAAGGAAATTCGGGTTGGTTGATGTTATTCAAGAAGAGAGAGATACGAGAATCTATTTATTCTATCTATAAAGGGAGAACACCCTTTTGGTATGGACTCAAAATTGAGGTTGACTCCTCTTAAATAAAAGATAGAATTTCACAATTGAATACATCTTTTGTTATCCGTAACTACTAACTTCTAGGGATAGTCATAGAATGCCAGCAGGTACCCTTTCTCTATCCATAATTGCCATTCCATCATAGCACATCTTTCTTTTTATTTTGAATCAGGTCTTTCTCTCCTAATCATGTCTTCTTCCATTCCATCATTAATTTCTTTGTTTTTCTTGAAGTTTACTAAATTTATTTGTCCCAATGTACGAGTACATGCTTAAATTCCATGGAATAGATGGTATTGCTATGTGCCCCTAAAAAATGAGGTTTGCAAACTAGGACTCCAGCTTGTAGCCGCTCCAAAATTGATTAATGACACTTTATTGTTTCTTCCCTTTTGAGTCAAACAACTGAAGTCAATAATGGAGGGTGTTATATTGGTCAGCTCGGGTAGAGAAAAGGGACGAGATGCGTCGGGGAAGAAGGATAATGAACAAGGACGACGAGAAGGGTGTTTGGTTATGGAGGCAGTGATCGGGTGGGGTACTTAGATATTTTTATTTCTTATTTTTATAGTGGATAAGGGTGGAAATTCGATTATAGGAAAACAAAAATGATGATGTCATATTTTTCCGCCACGACGAGTGCCGTTGTGTGCCGGTGGAGTAGCCTGATACCAACACTCAAAGCAGAAGGGAGATCAGTGTTATTTTCAAAAGTTGAGGGGTGGTTTTTGTTGTTATTAGAAACCTCAGAGGACGTCAGTGTCATTTACCTTTTCTTTTATTATTGTTTTGGGGTATTGTAAGGTAGGGCGCTGCTATTCGCACCCCTCAATTTTCTCCCGTAGCCCTTTAAAAATTTCCATATGTTTCGACAGTTAGTTACCGAAATTGAGATACATTTTCGACAGTTAGTTACCGAAATTGAGATACATTTTCAGCATCCAATTACCGAAATATATGTTTCTTGTGCATTTCCGACATGTAGTTACCGAAATATAATCTTATTTTCAACAGCTATTTACCGAAATGTATGTTCCGCAGTTGTTTACCGAATGTTGAACATATTTTCGACATGTAGTTACTGAAATATAATTTTTAAAAATTTTTAACGGGCTACGGGAGAAAATTTGAGGATTGCGAATAGTCGCCCCCGTAAGGTATTACTCCTTCTTTACAAGAATCTTTGATCTTTGGGCAAAGATTTGTCACATAATAATAGTCAAAGAGGTAGACAGACCTACTCCCTCATAGTTATGGTTTTTGTTTTTTCCATCCCACCAAAGTCAATTAAATAAGGTATTTTCCTCTTTATCGATAGTGAAAAAAAATGGTAAGCCAAATTGTTTCTACTTTCTAAAGACCAACTAGGCAACTACATAAGAAATAAAAAATAAAGCTAAGATTTTGGTGTCTAAAATAGAATAAAAGGCGTATTTGAGAAGTCTCGGTAAGCCCTCTAATTTTTTGAAGGAATGTTACTATTTCTCTATTAGTGATCTGTTTATGAGTTTAACACACACACAAAAATGTTTCTAAATTATAGGAGCATTTATTATATTCGTTTGTATAATATTTCGTTTGTTACCAATCAAAAAATACTCTCGTTTGTTGATTTTTGAATAAAACAAAGCTTAAGCAATTTTTCAGTAAAAGGGGATTGTACTATCTAATAACCATAGAATAGAAATATAAGCGATCTTGCATTAATATGCCAATGAAAACTAGAGTACGATAAAAACTGCAACAATTTTTGGCCGGCTTAATGTATTTTAGTCAATTATATTCATCGCTAGACAAAAGAATTTTTGACTCCTTCCCTCATAAAATTTGTTGAAAGAATGCAAATGCTGACGACAATGACAATAAAATAAGGTATGAGTCATATTACTTATGTTGATAATCTATATAATAAAACAGAAGGGTGTTTAGGAATATTCCTAAAGAATATTCATTTTCAATGGCTCAGATTTCTCCCTCACACAAGTTTTATCTATTCATATAAACAAATCCAACGGTCCAGATACCAATTACAACTTTCCATAATAAGCTGATATCGCATTAATGAAGCCCATTTCCGTTCCAAACAACAAATTGACACCCCTATTTGCGGCGTTCTACAGCGACTACGATTCACTCTGGTTCTTCATCTCGGTAACTTAATTCATTGATCTCTCGGCTTTGTGGTTGATTTGTTTTTAAACTGTTGTGGGTGGAAGCGGGTTCTGTGAGGTCGCTTACGTGTACAAAAGTGAGCTGGAGAGGTTCGATTGGTCGATAATCAGTACCAAGGGGGAAAAGAGGAATAATCTCGTGGGGTGAGGGCTAGAGCAAGAGGTACGGAAAAGACAAAGGCAACGTGTCTCCTTTGTTCTCCGCGGGGGGTGAATGACGACTGCCCTTTCCAGAATCAGATGAGTGAGGTCACCTTCTCTCCGGGGAAGAATGTTCTCCTTCCTCAGAATCAGTGCTCTCTCTCTCTTCTTTTCCAGAAAAGTCAGCCTCTTCCAATCATTGGGAATGTCAGGGGTATTTATAGGGCACATGGGCCTAGGTCAGGCCCAGGACGGCGCTCCTATAAGACCCCAACACGTGTCCCTCCCGTACCTCCAGGTCGCGGAAGACTCGTCTCTCCGCGGAAGACTTCCGCGGGACCCGAGCCTCCGCGACGTTACCTCCATCCCAAGCCACCAAGCCACAAGAGCTTCCCCAATTCCCGCAAGAGCGAGGTCGCGACCCGCGGCGATCGTCTGCCTTCCGCGGGATCCCTTCCGGGCTTGCCTCTTAGGCCCGAATATGATCCCGGGGTCTTCTTACAGCTTCTGTCTCGATTCCGGTATGTCTTTCAGTTCTCCCTGGCGGGGCCCGCGAGATCTTTACTTCCGCGGGCGTCTATCTTAATGTGCTACGTGTTTCCTTTCCATTGGTCAGTCAAACGTCTCCTTGGAAAAAAGTTTGATTAAGATTGACTTTCCGCGTGGACCTGGTCGCCACGTGTCCACGGCCGATAGGCTGGTCAAAATGTCTTCCCTGATGACACGTCAATAATTTTGACCGCGCCTACAACTGTATTTTAGGGTTTTGTTGATTTGGTTTCGTTTTTTTTTTTTTGAACTGTATTTGGTTTCGTTTGGTTGGTTCGTAATTGTAAAGAGGGAGTTGGTTGGTTGATCGGGGCAAATCTCATTCATTATTTGCAGAGTTGCAATATATAATCCCACGAGGTGAGGAATTTTTTTCCCATTGGCCAACTAAGAAATAATGATTATTTTGTTCCACTGGTCAAAACTTTTTTTGATATTTGATTTCATATATTCAGCTTATTGTGTTTTTTTGTCATGATCATCCTGAATTGTTGTCCCTTTATGACCTTTTTTTTAAAACTTTATTATTTATATACCTTCAACACATGTGTAGACACACTCTCCTTCATAAGGTAGGCGGTGAGGTTCGAAGCGGGTTAAATTGTTAAACTGTATTAGAAAAATTTTTACCTGATATTTACTGGAATTCCATAAGCAAATTAATAGTTATTTGTAGCTAACTTAAATGTATAGTTGGAAGAGTATCATAAGCACGGGTAATTCTTTTTCGTGCCACTAAGAAGAGGATCACATACTACACACTAATGTTCGAGCCATTAGCTAGCAAGTGCCGTAAGCACGGACAATTCCAACCGGGGTGCGTAGTGCCGTAGGCACGGGCAAACACTAGTAGTATTAATATAGTAGTAACTTGGGGGCAAGTGCATTTACGTTTGGAAAGTTGAAAATGATAACGACAATCCAACAGTTTTCAAATGAAGTGGAGTAATAATTACTATAAAAATTGGAGTGATCTAGACTTCAAACCATTTATAGTTTAGTTTAATATTTTGAAGCTTTCTCATATGTGAGCGTTTGTAGTCCAACGGTTAGGATAATTGCCTTCCAAGCAATAGACCCGGGTTCGACTCCCGGCAGACGCATGACTTTTTGCCCCATTTTATCTGGTTTTGGAATTATTACCTTGAGGAACAAATGGGAGAGATTATACATTGCATACTTTAATGGAGCAATTTTCAATAAAATCTCTCTCTCTCTCTGAGATTGATAAAAAAAGAAGGAAGAAGCTGAAGCATTTTACTTTGGCAGACTATAGACAAGTGAGTTAAGATTAGCTAGTATAACCAACTAAACAATTACTCTACTTGGGGGGCATTGGAATCCAGTTTGTTCTACAATCGAAAAAGTGGATTGGATTACAACCAATCAAACATATAACTAGCATTTGCAGCACATAGTCACTCAGAAATCCCATAAATGCGGACGCGAATCTTGATTCCCTCTAGTTAGTACAACCATAATGCAAGTATTGTTTAGCAAGTACTCGGACACGATGTGTAGTTCAAAACATACGATACATTCATGAAACTAAAAACTGTACAATCTCATGAACGTAGCATTGGGAAAAAAACGGCAAATTAAAATGAATGCTTACAGTTGTGCTGAGATACAAAATGAACGCAGAAACTAGTTTTTCCATGGTAGGGTTGAACATCGAAAAGCTATTCTGTAAAAAATTATTTCTTGTGCTTAATTAAACGCAGATCAAAATCTACTGAGACAAATCGCAAGCAGGTTAGGAATCTGCAATTCTATGTGCTTCATAGTGGTGGAAATGACCGGAAAAGAAGAGTTTGATCGGCTGCCACTGAATGGTAACTCCAAAAATGCAATGGGCATAAAATGAGCTCAATAGAAATTGGAACAGCAATGTTGTTCGAGGGCCTCTTCTATCCATTTGATGAAGTGTTCTTTCAGACTCATTATCATCTGCCAAGGGAGGACTCCTTCGCATGTTCGTCCACCAACCAGAGGCCGAAATCATGAAAGCGCTTGATTTTCTTTTCAAAACCTGTTATATAGTTATTATGAATGATAGCATGCATTCCCTTAGTTTCCTGAACCCATGTCTGATTTTTGAAGTATAACCCTCCCGTAGGGAATGCTGCCTGTGGGAGCAGATACAGATCAACCTGCAACAAAGAAGACATTTATGAGAAGCTACTTGTTAGGGTCATGCTCAAAAGGTAATAAAAAATAGGAGTAATAAAAGGAGGAGAGTCCACTTTCACCCCCTGTGGTTATCGCCATGTGCGGATACACCCCCTATGGTTTAAAAGTGTGCACATAACCCCCTGTGATTTTCAAATTGTGCAGATAGACCCCCTGCCGTCATGTTTTCCATCCATATTAACGGAAACAACGTTAAAAGACCGTTATACCCCCATCACATCCCTTGATTCTTTTTCTTTTTTAAATATAACCACACCATCCCGTCTACCAAAAATTGAATCCAAACCGTTGATATTGTAAATTTTGACGAGTATTAGGTCTATGCCAAAATTCAAGTCAATCAAAAAATGAAAAGCTCATGGTCAAATCGATTTTGTTATGAAATTAAAATTTCAAATTTGAATTTACTAAAAATTAGATCATTGGGTTACTGATGGCTGATTAAGATGATTTTTTTACAGAGATACTCTATTCTTTATTTAATACATTATGAACGACTCAGATTACATTCTAGAGGTGTGTGAGATACACCTCCGTTAATATGGATGGAAAATATGACTGCAAGGGGTCTATCCGCACAATTTGAAAACCACAGGGGGTTATGTGCACACTTTTAAACCACATAGGGTGTATCCGCACATGGCGATAATCACAGGGGGTGAAAGTGGACTTTCCTCTATAATTATACCCATGATATCAATAATAGGTGCATCAGTAAGTAGCTCAACCGTTAAACAACATAACAGCGGATTGGATTACTCTGTACCCTCAACACAGTCGTTTGAGTGCTAAAACACTATGTGGTGCATTCTCAAGAATAAAGTATGAACTGCCAATGGTATACTATCATCCCAACAATCCACGAGGGGAAGAACTACGGATTAGAAAAGGAGACAAGGACGAACACAGCAGGGAAAAAGAGAGAGTAAGATGAATGTAGACATCATCTCTGAGTCTTGCATCTTCCTTAGACTTTGTTTATTTCTTTCCTTATGAAACGTGTAAAAACAACTATAATTTTTAGTCTATTCCACAGTACTTGGTAGATGACAGTCAAGACCTCGACAGTGAGCCAAAAAGTATTAGGTCAATAATTGGTATCTTGGTGGCAGTTGAAGTGGAATTCTCACGGGTGTTCTAAGTTGGGCTCTTAACTATGTCCTGTAAGGTAACTAAAAACCATAGAAAAGAAGTTTACTTGGTTTACAGAATGTAGAAGCAACATTATAACAAGGCGAATGCAAGTTGCAACATACCTGTCCTGCAGTTTTGTTCAATGCCCAGTTAAAAGCAGGCTGATCATTCGACTTCTTTGCTTTAGACCAAGGCTGAGCTTGAAGCTCTTCGATCCACTTCTTCAGAACCAGTTTAGCTCCACTAGTTGGGCGCAAGTAAATCATGCAACTGCAAATGTAAGTCCGATCCTTTTTCCCTGGAGGTGGCAAATCGTGAGAATGGTTCAAAGGTTTCACCTGGTTTTGACAAAGGAGAAGAAAAAGACAGGAGGTGATCATTAATAGCAGTCATGCATGCATATTGGAGAAGAGAAATGCAACGTAGAACGAAGCCATAGCAGTAGTACACAGGTAAAAGGATCATGACAGAGGTAATTTAGTATAAAGACTAGTTGTAGCTTGAACATTTCGTGAGGGTTTATGCCGCAGAGTTTATGTGGGATGTTTAGTTTTTTATAGGGAAAATTTCAAAATGGCACCTGAACTTTCGCCCAAATGTAACCACACCTGAACTTAAGTTTTTTTCAATTAAACACCTCGACTTACAAAACCCCCAAATTAAGGCCCCTGCCGTCATCCTCCATCCAGTTTGTTAACAAAAGTGATGACGTGGCAGCTCTTGCCTGTTCAGTGGCCTCACAGCACATGGTATGAAGTGGGGAAAATGCACCCAATCCAAACCAAAACTAAACTGTAAAAACGAAGCACCCACGTTCCCTCCCCGTTCACTGCCCCTCACCTACACGACAACTCCATCTCCAAAACCTTCGTCAACCCACTCTGAAAACAAATACCACCTGCAACCTCCACTACCTTTCCATTTCAATCAATTCATGACACTCCCACTGATTCAAGAACCTCACCAAATCCAAATCGCCAAACCATGACACAAAAATCCCACAGATTCCGGCTTCTTCTGTGCCATCGACGCCGACGGCAAACAAGCCATCATCTGCTGGGGCAAAAACACCACCACCGTCTCTTCTCCATCCACTCCCTCATCCAGTCAAAACCCATATCTCCAAATCCCGCCAATTGCCGCTCTTGCAGGCGGCAACAGGTTTCTTTGCGGCATTTTGTCGAACACTTCGCAGCCTTACTGTTGGACCTCCAATGGCTCGGGCACCAGTCTCGTCCCTCCGCCTTTCGTCGCCACCGCTTATTCCCACATCGCCGCCGGTAGTAAAGAATCACGTCTGTGTTGTTAGGGGATCTTATTACTCGGGTGGCAATCCCGGGTCAGTTCATTGTTGGGACATTGTAAGGAAATCAGATGACAGTTTGAGTTCAAAACAGCTGACAGTTTGTTTAATGGCGATTAGGGCTTCTATTATAATATGTTTTTCGTCCAAAACCTCAAACCCCTAACCTTTTTTCTGATTGGGACTACCACGAAAAGGTGAAGTGAGTAAGGGGTGGGGTTTGGATTGGGTGCATCTTCCCCACTTCATACCATGTGCTGTGAGGCCACTTAACGGGCAAGAGCTGCCACGTCATCACTTTTGTTAACAAACTGGATGCAGGATGACGGCAAGGGCCTTAATTTGGGGGTTTTGTAAGTCCAGGTGTTTAATTGAAAAAAAACTTAAGTTCAGGTGTTTTGGTGACATTTGGGTAAAAGTTCAGGTGTCATTTTATATCATACTGCCACAGCACAGTCCATCCCTGCTTACATATGATGTATTACAAATAAAATACAGGAAGGTAAAGTAATCATACGTACTGCAGCCATGTCATCTGTGAAGTACACATCATGCTTCCCTTGCAGATAAGAAAATGGATCTGCTAACCAGACAATATCAACATCATTGTACATAACATTATATCCAAGCTCCAAAATTTGCAGAAGGTGGCGGGGTCTACGGGAAGTAAAATTGAAGAATCCCTGTAAAATGAAAGTGACCAAGTCATTATGAGAAAGCTCTCTGTCAAGGAGGTTGACGAAGTTAGTTGAAGGTTTCTTTTTATGATCGCCACAGTCAGCATTATTAGAATAGTTAGATTAAAACCTTGGAGGAGGAGTTGAACTCCTGACCTCCTTTCTCCTAGCACTTAAGCGCATTCCCTGATGTTGTTGGGCTAAAGGCCTCTTGGCGAAGTTAGTTGAAGGTTAACAAATTGTAGGAAAGAGCTAGAGTACTACTACAAGGCTCTATCTGATCAGAAAACATATACTCCCTCCAGTCTGGTGGAAAACTTAAAGAGTTGTTTCAGTTTTAAAGCAAAATACCTTCTACCCTCAAGCACTTAATCAATAGACCTTTCAAATGCCAATTCCAGCATAGATTCGTCCTTAACTAAGACATGAAGCCTTATCTTACTCAACTAAACAAAAGGGGTACTACTAAAGCATCCAACTCCGAAACAGTGCTCAAAATTCAACATTGCCAATGCAAACATGTAACCCAATAACAGAGGCATAATGTGAATACAAAGTGGCCTATATGATGGTCTGACAAGCTTTCCAAAATCATGGATTCGAGTGTAACAGCTAATTACGCCACTCCTACCCACCCACCAACAGTGGTGGCTCTTGGAATTTAGCTCAATCGGTTCACTTTTTATTTCGCCACAGGTTTGAATCATATCATACCACTTCTACCGACGAAATTAATCATCATACAAAATTTACATCCAACTAAATTCAATTAACAAGCTGTAAACTAATCCAATTTTCACTAAAAATATGCAAGACACTACAGAACCCAAAAGCACCTGAGACCCAAACTTATGCGCAGTCTGAGCATCAGGAGCCGGCGGAACAAGCACGGCATGGCCTGGCCACTTCCCATTGACCTCATAAAGCGTAGCATAGTCCTCAGCAATCACAAGCACCTGCTCATGACGCTTCTGCCTCGCGATGCTAATCAACCAGTTGTTCAAAAACGGCAGGTAGGGCTGGCTCACAGCACACACGATAATGGTGCCGCTTCTCGCCGCCGCCTCGGGCAGCATGTAGTCTCTCCATTTCGAGAGAGAGGACTGGGAGGAGGGGGAAATGCGACAATACACACCCCTTGTTTGGGTGTGTATCATTTACACCCCAAAATGTTATGATTTATAGAGAAAATGTTATGAATGATATTGCTAAAAAGTTAGCATAAAAGTTACGAATGCACAAAAATGTTATGAATCATAATGAAAATGTTACGAATCGTATTGTTGAAAAGTTACTAAAATGTTATGAATGAAGTGTATATGGTACACACTTTTAAGAAATGTATATTGTAGACTTTCCCGGGAGGAGGATGGAGAGGTGGTGAAGAGAGATTGAGGCGTGCCTCGCCATGGGGCGCAGACGCCCAGGATTATGAGGAGGAGTAACAGGGTGGTTTTGGTGAAAACGGCGGTGGATTTGGGGGGGGGGTGGTTGGCCGGAGAATCAACGGAGGATGTAGGGTTGGGGTTTGAGAGAATGTTGTGGAGGGAGATGACATTTTGAGAATTTTTTTTTGTTTGAATTTTTTAAAGGAAAATGTGAACCGCATCCCTTCCGCGATGAATAGTAAATCGATTTAGTACTATTTTAAGAAAAGAAAAAAAAGGGGGCAATTACAAGTTTCAATGGAAAAAAAAAAAACTCGACAAAATGAACGATTACGATCGTTGTTGTCTAGGCCCATAACGGCCAAAAAATGGACCGGACTAGACATACGTTGTTGTCTGGGCCCACAACGGCCCAAAAATGGCCGGACTAGACATACAAAAAACTGGACTAAACCTTTTTTTTTTTTTTTATCAAACCACAAACATAACATTAAACATGCTAAACCTTAAAATTTACATCTTTAGCTAGAGCATGCGCTGCTCTAACCTCAGTTCTTGGAACCTTGGAAATAACAACATAATTAAACTTACAAGCCAAATAAACAACATCAGACAAAATAATCCTAACCAAAGGATGAACCTGATAGGCCTTCTGGAAACCTTGCACCAAACTCAAGCAGTCCGAGCAAATTTCCACAGATAACCAACCTTTTCTCTAGACCTTAACCCTGAACCAAAGCTGCCTTTTCTCTCTCTAAACTTCAGGGTGATCTACTCTAAACTTCAGGGTGTTCTAGGACTAATCTCTGTGAACCACTCTCACCATCCACAAACGGAGAGCCCGATTACAGTTGTGGCAGAGCTCCTTTGAACCTAAGACCTTTGCTGGAGCAATCTCCTTTTCAATCAATCCTTGTGTCACTATCGATTAAAGAGACTCGTTTAGTAAATCGTTAAGCTCGGCTCGTTGCCGAAGTAAAAAAGCCGAGTTCGAGCTCGACAAAACTCAGCTCGGTTTGGCTCGTTTACAACCTGTGTAGCATGTTCATGTTCCTCAAAAAAAGAGAGGTTATTGAAGCTGATCATTTTTACGAGCTCCATATAGTCCATACACTACTGGGAGTGGGGCCAAACGATATTTTCTGGACATGCATCACGTTGGTAGACTTCCAAAGGTACTTAAGCAAGCAATTCAAGCCCTGTCTTCATTTTCCAAAGAGAGGAGTAAATTTCCTGACCTGAAATTACAGATACTAGGCCCTCACTTGCGAATTGTTATGTCCTTATCGAGGACCGATGAATCAAGAGCATCTTCAAAACCAACCAAACTAGGCAAGGAACGGCGAATAGTAATCACCTAGGGTAAAGTTAAAAAAATATTCCCCTCATCAAAGGCTTCATCAGTATTCACAATCTAATTGCATATAATTAACCCTAGAGCTATGCATATGAATACAGCTACTAAACATGGCATCGAACGCGACACATCACACTAGAACTGCTGATCTGAGCCGTTTTTTCATGAAGCATACAATTTCAACTACCTAAAACAATGCACTTCTGCTTGTTATTTATACGCCAAATAGAAGGAATGAAAGTAGATGGTGATTTGTGCGCAATTAGTGAATGAATAGGACGAAAAGCCCATGCGTCAGGGGTGGTTTGCTGACAGGTAACTCTTAGTCAAATGGCTTGAGAATTCATGAGACGCTCTTTAGTTTGGGTGTCTTCTGTTTTACAAAGAAAGCTGATATCAGGCTCTTGCTGCGGACTGGTGCACGAACAATCTCTTGCCGACTTGGGTTGTCAAATGACCTGGAAGCTGCCAAAGCTTTGGAGCCCTCTACGGTGTTCTGCAAAGGGATAACATCCAGTAAGAGCTTTCCCGATTTTATTGTCCCCCAAGGGAGGCAGGATATTTTGCAACATATGAAGTTTTTCTACAACTCACAAGTGGTCCAGCAGTAAAATACGCACATCAAATACAGAACAGATTTTATGGAACATAGCACGTGAAACATTTAATTGGAACGAAAAATTTAGTCCACCCAGTAGAAGACCAGCAAGCATGCTAGAGATACGGTCAAAGAAAACAACATATCGGTAATTGTTCTGTCAATAGGACTATAATCCTATCAGATATAAACTTAGAACAACAATGGGCATGTCTTAGTACTTGGGAGTTTGAAATTACCATCCGTGCAGTACCGAATGTTTGCATAGCTGCACTTTTAGCATGCCCTCCGCTGGGCAACTGGAATTGAACTGCTGAGGATTTCATCCGGGTGCTCTCTTCAGCATCTAAAAAAACAACAGTGGGAGCATGGTTTCATCATTACGCAAGGAAAATGCACCATCCAAAGAGCAGTCAACTGCAAGCAAAATGTACATGCATACCCACTAAATGGAAGACCCCAGAAGCTATGCTAGAAGTTGTTGGATCTTCACTGCTGAAAGATACATAATATCCTGAACCTTCAACCTCTCATGCAGTTCTCTTGGCAAAAATTTCACAGGAATATGACATGGAAAGAACTTTTTTGTTTGATAGGCGAAAATGAAAGAACTTAAGCTCTCGCGTTTTGGTATTACGTACTAGGTACATGGACTAACCTCGACAAAGCACATGAGGAATCTTTTAAGGTAGACTTGGTTTCTGACGCCAAATGCCATGACAGAGTTGTGGGAGCTAGGCTGCCTACAGTAAATGCAGTAGAATAAGCACTAACATACGAATTTGATGCTGAGTCAATGAAGACTCTGCACTGAAACAAGTAGTGACAGGAATCAAGCATTCATCAGGGGAGAAATAGTTACCTGAATTGTAAAGACGAGGTCTTGGTTGAATACGACTTTGCCTGGCATCCGTTCTTATGTGTGGGTTAAATTGTACTTTCTTGTGGACATAATCTAGCTTGTGGTGTTAAACCAATAAAATGGTCAAAAGGGAAACAAATAAAATGCCAAATGTCTAATAATATAGAGCAGCACTTAAAAGAACCCTGCAATAATTAGTCTTACTGGGCAAGGTATAGTGTTTGTGATGCCTCGGAATGAATGCTAACAACTGCTGCTGCCTGAGGCCTTCTCTATCCGTGTATGTTTGGCACGTTAGTAGTTGCTTACACCAAAAAACTAGTTTCAGTTTTTATCCATGTAACCTTCTTCCTCAAACGACCACTTTTCCAGAGAAACTGCAATATAAGTTACCTGTTTCAGACATGAAACCTTAAGCTCCATGGTTGAGACATCCAAAGTTTGTTGCTCAAGGAGATCAGTTAATTTGCAAGCTACAGTGCCAAGGTGGTCAACAGCATTCACAAGGGCTCGGACAGCATAATCCTTCAAGTTGTCCAGGACCCTACACAGCTCTGAGTTAAACTTCCAGTAAAAGCAGAAAAGTAACTAAAAATTCCAATAATTTTGAACGTAATGGTGTGCAAACTGCAAACTTTTAATATTCAATCTTAAACAGTATTGGCACTAGGCTATACTATTACTATAGCTACCATTGGATAAACCGTAGATTGCAAAAATGACAATGGCTACGAAGCATTAATCCTATACATGATGCAGAAAACTTTTGAAAGAGTCAATTTGTAGACATTTTCCATCACATTCTCTAATCTCTAGGCTATTCTTTGTTACAGAAATCAAATAGAATCACATCCTTAAATAGTTAAATGTTCCCATGGTAACTGCTGCTGATTGATAGGGAAGGTAGGAGCCATGTATTGCATATCCCAACACTCATTTTACAAAGAGAGTTTGCATTATAAAAAACTTTCTTAAGAAGGTACAAAAACAATTCAATAAACTATTCACTGTAACCTCAGCAGTCAGTTGAAACCCACTCCAGAAATTGCCTGGTTAGGTCTCTCATACATTGTGGAGGACAGAATGTCCAAATACCGGGCCGAACATATTTATAAGCCCAAAGTCCATCTAGGCTGTTGGGCCAAAAATGTATATGTGAGTCATTTGACAGGTAACAGGTTGGGTGGGGCTTTGAGACCACCTTGCGGAATGGCAAGCACATGGCTACCGGGCCGAGTAGTGTCGGAGAAGGCCCAGCCAATTTGGATCATTTGAATCAGTAGGCGGCATGTGGATGCCAGGGGCGGCAGTGATTGTCCACGAAGCAGAAACCGACATGACACTGCACAAACGTCATGCATGATGTCTCCAAAGGATCCAGAGACGCTTATAAAGATGATATCACGCACAAGAGTCAAGAGGTACAACACTCCTAATACTTTTACTACTGCATGATTTCCTGAGCGAGGCTGACTTGAGCATTGAAGTGCCATCCAGCCAACCTCTGGCCCACCGGCACTATGCCGTTTGTTTTTTCGGTTAGCTGAAGTGAGGGAAGATTGGATCAAAATGTGATAGTTGACACGACATTAGATGGAGGAATCAACCCCACCACATACATAATAAGGATAAGTAGTCACCTACGGAATTCAGCTCCGTTACCAGACTAATCTTAAATACCCAAAGGCTTTAAAATTCACTAAGATGTTCAAATAACGCAATAGTTACAGTGGGTCTCACATCTGTTTCTGTTCGCTATGAAGATAAGACTTCTCACAGTATTCTGCAGCAGAATATAATTGAGGCCTCAAATTCTTGAGTTCCTGAAATAGTAGTAACATAAGGATCAGGCTGGCATCAACTCAACAATTTTCTGTTAAACAACTAGGGAAAATGCTTACATACAACAAATGTGAGCGGAGAACAGCTATCTAGATTCAAGAGAAAGAATACAAACAACTTCTTTCAATAATAGCTTTTCAAGTGTAAGGTATGTCTGTTATGCGGGTAGGGATTAACAGGTTGGGGAAAATATACAAGGATCCTTGGACAAGCACCTCCATTAGACAACATAGAATAGAGATTTTAGAAATATAAGAAAGCCCAGATTAAGATAGAAATAACAAAATATAAGTAGCACAAATCATTACATCATCTCAAAATGTTTTACACTCAGACATACAAACAAGCAAGACTAAAGGAGACTGATTTACGATAGAAGATTACTTGGGCATGGGGCGGCTCTACTTGGTGTTTAGGGGTCAAGCGAACCCCATAAGTTCAAAATATGCACTAAAATTTTGTATTTTCCTCACTAATTTGTTTTTCCTATGTATTGTCTGCCCTGAGTCATTTGTGCGAAGCCAAAGTAAATGAAAATCTACTTAAATTTTTGAGCATGTAGTTAGTATAGCTCAACAAAGTCAAAACAAATCAAGCCCAGTAAATTTTTAACCAAACTATAAAATAAATAAATAAATAACTTCATTTTATATGAAAACAAAATCTAGAGCCAGGGGAAAAAATTCATATCCAGAAAGCCAAACAAAACCCCCTTTCCACTGCACCAGGTACGACGAATTTATTCAGCTAATTCTAAAATTTTAGTTTTGCTCCCTTCATGTAATTTTCTCAGCTGCTCAGCAACCAGACAGAAATCAGGAAAAATCAAAAGTCAACCATGAATGAAGTAGAAGTTACATCTAATACTAGTATTCACATAATAGATGAACTAGTACCGCAAAAAAACACACAGATCTGAAAGAATAATTTGAGAAGATAAAGTGAAAGATTCGAACTTGCAATGCTGTGACGAAGCTCTTGCCTCGTTCCATTGACGCCTCGTCGAAGGTGATCGATTCCATATTGTCTGGCCGTGACTGCTCCACTTCCACTTCCACTTCCATCTGTCTCTGGCCTTCAAGTGAGAATTGTTGAAATCAGTAGAGAGAGAAGAGTGTTTAGAAGTTATAATGGTAACTTAAGGTAGATTTGGAGCTAAGCTAGCTTTTGGTTGGAGAGAGAGAGAGAGAGAGAGCTAGCTTTTGGTTAGAGAGAGAGAGAGAGAGAGAAGCATCCCGGGTAGTTATTATTTGAGTCAGTTGCAAGTAAAAATGACAACAAATTTTATTGCAAGCCATTCTGATTGTTCCCAATAGGAAAATTCTAACTCCACGCCCAAACACACACCCATTTACACACCCACACACACAATAGAGGTGGGGCCCGCACACACTATACACGTAAATGGGTGTGTGTTTGGGTGTAGAGGTAGAATGATTGCTCCCAATAAGGGTGGGTACGTTGGTGCAATGCAGTACAACACTGTGCACGGCCGTGCATCCGACGGCTCGAATCTCATCTCGGCAACCAACGATCGAGAGCTGTTTATTGTCAAGATGAGAACCAAGCCGTCGGATGCACGATCCGACGGCTCGAAGGTGCGCAGCACGGTGTTGCGCACACCTCTGCACAACACTGTCCCCCAATTCGCGTGGGCGTGTGAGTATAAGCACGAATATTCATGTTACAACACGTCCAAAGTTACTACTAAAGTTCATTAGAGTGAAGATTGAGAGCGCGTGATAAGAAAAACAATTGAGAGCGTAAGCTCACTGTGAGGAATGAAAGCGAGAGTGCATGTCATTTTGAACGTGAGTAAGGCTGCATTCTTGTAAAAAGTCATAAACTTATTTCGATATTTTTTATTTTTCGTAACTTTTTGTTTAGCTTTTCGTCCTAATTTTTGGGGCATAGCGTTTGTCTCGACAATACGAATCGAAAAAGTATAAAAATGTGGACCGATGTTGAAAAAATTCAAATAAGACGACATTTTAAACAGATAAGACAATTGTTTGATACTTTTTTCGCTTTTAGTGATTTTTTTTTCTTTTTGTCATAATTTTGTAATTTTTAGACTCCTCTCATCGAGATGGATGACCAATCTAAAAAATATTACGCAAATCTAACAAAAATTCAGAAAAGACGAACAAAGCACACAAAACGAAAAAGAAAAATAAATTTACAGGAATAGAAGAACCAGACTACTCTATTCATCAGAGGGGCCGTGCTTCCAGTTTCTGGCCCAGAAAAGAGAGAAAACTGGTGGGCCGTACAGCCTACTCTTACTGGGCCTCACACGTATTGTTATTTTGATAATTCGATTCGATTCTTCGATCCATTTTCTGAATAAAAGTTCTTAAAAAGAAGGGAGAATGACGGCCAATGACGTGTTATGATAATTAATACCCGTTAAGGATATTTTCAGCATTAACAAATGTTCTCAGCATGTCCTTGGCGGATATTAATTATCAAAACACGTCATGGACCGTCATTTTCCCCCTAAAGAATCAGATGGGTCTGGTAAATGAGTTTACCAAATTTGTAAATAGACTGTATACTTTCAAATTATGATACTTGGCCATGTTATCAAATTACTCCCTCCGTCTCATAATATTTGTCCCGCAAAACTAGGACTAAAAAATAATGCATTTCTTTCAATAAAAAATTCAAACTTTTTTCATAAATTACAAGAACTCATCGATATCTAATGAATTGTTGAAAAAAAAATTGAATTTTTCTTGCAAATAACATATTATTTTTACGTCCTTGTTTTGCGGACCGGACAAATATTATGGGACGGAGGGAGTAGTAGTTTTATATATGCGAAACGGACAAAATGAACGTTTTCACTTCTAAGTCATCATCGTGAGATTCGAGCTAGGGTTCAAGGAAGTGCTTTAAAATGTTGATTTTTCAATTTTACTTAATGCCAAGATTAATGTATTGAAAAGGTGCTGATATATGAATTCTTGGATTGTTATTATGTTTTCACTTTCGTTCTTCTCCTTATTACATGCACTGTGAATTGTCGTTCTATGGGCGTACACAGGATTTGAGCTTGAGGAGAGTCAAAAAAGAGAAGAGAATTGTTTGTAAGATGAACTTTAAAAACAAGTTTGATTCTTCAAATTTTCGCAAAACGTTCTTTTTTTAAATGCGGAGAAGGAAATCTCGAGATATTGTTGACACCAGATGACAATAACACGTGATACTTAAGGGTGGCGATACGGCCACGACATCATTTGTTAGTACCACGAAACTATTCACTGTTCTAACACTTTTGTCCTTTTTTCATGTTTTCATCTCTCTTGGCCTGTGCAAACAAAAAAACTAGGGGTACATATAAACATGTGCAAATATGGATTTTGTGGGGTCCATCTCAGGTCCTACAAAGATGATTCGAACCGTCCATTATTTTTAAAATATTTTTTTATGGAACCCCGTAAAAAATCAGCTCAACCCGATAATAGTAAGGATTTTTTCAGAATTTGTAGGGGCGAAACTACCTAACTGCTCAGTTTCGCTCCTACAAATTCAAGAAAAATCCTTACCGATATCGGGTTGAGCTGATTTTTTTACGGGATTCCATAAAAAACTATTTTAAAAATAATGGATGGTTCAAATCATCTCTGTGGGACCCGAGATGGGCCCCCACAAATCTCATATGTGCATGATATGTACCTACCATATGAACCCATAGCAAGACTCGTTCTCCGAGTTCGTATCGTTTGCGTTGATGGTAACGGATATTTCACGGCGGCGGTGTTGGCTCATGGGGATGATCAGAGAGGCGGATTATTAATTGTTTATTGAATTGATTCCAAACATATATGTATAAACTTGTGTTTCATACTTTCATGTATGTATAGAACCCAAAGTTCAATGAATCTACAATCCAATTCATTTTTGAATGAAGTAGCGTTGTCGCGTATGAGGATGAGCCAATAAGGTTTGCTGTGATTATGGTGCAAGACAGAGAAAGGGTGAGATTCAATTCAACTCATTTGCTGTGAGTTCTAGTGAGAGAAAAAGTTAAAAGAGCAAAGAGTCCAGTCAGATGAAGAGACGGAGGGCAAAAGTGTCAGAACAGTGTATAGTTTTGTGGCACTAACAAATGATGTCGTGGCATTATCGCCACCCGATACTTAATGTAATAGTGAAATATCATGTACGCCTACTGAACCCTACAGAACTTGATATACCAAGGCAAATTTGATTCATGATTTAAAATATGAGCAACATCTCTTATATTTTCTCCTATTACATAATCCACTCGGGGCCACTAAAGGAGGATTGACATTGTCCGTACGTGTAAGCGATTAACTTTGTGTACTGCTAAGATTGCCCTCGTGTGTCTGTGAAGTTGGATCGTTTTGTGCAGGGTTGTAAAAAGGCTATGAAAAAAATTTCTCTTGGGCAGGGCAGGCCCTTCGGGCCTTTTAATACATCCTCCACATGTCGCGTGAAGCAGTTTAGTGTCACAGCACAGCCTGCATTACAAGCTCGTCATTGCCCTTGTACACGATCAATGAATTGAGAAAGGGGAGAAAAGGAAAAAAATGACTCTGTCAATCTTAGTAGCAATAAAGCCCCTATCATCATGATGATTCGCCCAACAAAAAATATCCAATCATAAGTGTGTATCCATCCAGTCTTGGAAATTCCTGTCCGAGAAGGAATCAACCCCAACAAGGCCACATCAAATTAGGTGGTTCCTTAGAACATGAATTGAAGCAACATAAAAACAGCCAAGTCAGGTAATTCGGTGGAGGCACAGTTAAGCACAAAACAGACTTCTTTGCCAAGGTGCCTTGTACACGGTTTACCCCACACACATGTTTAACATCATACAGTTCAAGTCTTCAAGACATATATTAAGGATTCCAACGATTCAAGTTTGACAGCAACCATACACTCACACACACAGCCCTCTGCACCAAAAAGACACTAACTTTGAGTTGAAGAGGTCACAACACAAATGGATCATAGGCTTCATAGCTAAGATTGCAATCGCATATGAACAAAACCAACTTTGGATGGAAAAAAAATCGATGGTGCACATCTCTGTCTGCGTTAAAACATTTCCTTCAGATTTGTCACAGATAATTGGAACTAAATGACTGGTCGACGCACCACTGTATGAACACAAAGTAGAAGCCATCCATCTGTGTAGAGCCACCCTTAGGGCTTGTCTTTGAACATGGCTACGCACAAAAGCAGCACAGTTCACAAATATCTACCTACTCTTAGTAAGGGGAAAAAAAAAGAAGCCAAGGAGGCCCAGCTTAGAAAGGCCTTCAAGAAAATGATTCTAGTAGCCTTCCTCTCGTTAGTAACACTACCACTACGCTCTAAGGCAAGAGGAATCGCTACATACTGGGGTCAAAATGGAAACGAAGGCACCTTGGTGAAACTTGCTACGAATATGTCTGACATAATATGATCAACTTGCCTGTCATTCTGATCCCTATACTAGTGGGTTCACCAGTCTAAGCTCATATATAAAATCATGTCAAGCAATCGGAGTCAAGGTGATACTGGAGGAGGGGCAGGGAGTTACTCCCTAGCCTCTTCCGAGGATGCTAGACAAGTTGCGTCTTATCTATTGGAACAATTTCTTAGGAGGACAATCCTTGTCCTGCCCTCTTAGCCTTGCTGTTGTGGACAGAATCGGCTTCGATATAGAGGGAGGAACAAACCAACACTGGGATGAGCTAGGCAGCTAGCTAGGTAACTTTCAAGATAAAAAAAAATAGAGGCAAGAAGGTTTACTTAGTGCCACTCTCTTCTGCCCATTCCTCGATGCTTGGGTTGGAGGTGCCCTTAAGACCGGTATTTTCAACTACGTTTCATTTCAGTTCTACAACCCTCCTCCTTGCCAATACTCATCTGGGGAATTGGTCAACTTGAGGATTGGAAGCAGTGGAGTTCGGCTATTCCAGCTTAAGAAGATTTTCCTAGGACTTGCGGCTGCTCCTGATGCAGCTGGAAGCAGGTTCATTCCCATAGCTGATCTCACCTCCAAAGTGCTTCCATCAATTAAGGGTTCTGACAACTGGCACGTATGGTGGTGTGATGTTGTGGTCAAAGTACTATTTGATCATACTGGGTACGACTCTTAAATTAAAAGCCATGTCTAAAGATGTTCTTTAGTATTCATATGGTTCCAAGCCACAGGACTACTTTATCCATTAGATATGTATCCTGTTTACAAACATTGCATGTTCTAGCTGTTTGTACATATTAAAAGGGAAAAGCCATGAGAATGGTTGAAGGTTGGTGTGACTCTAAACTAGACTCTGCTCTCTGGAGTCTGGAACATCAAAACTCAAGCTATGATAGGGATGCTTTAAGTTTTCTGCAAGTAACATGATAATGGCTGTAATCCTTCCTCGAAGAAGCAACTCTAAACTCTATACCGGGGTTCTCACAGCTGCAATCACGTCTAAATTTTCAGAGTTCCTATCCTGTTTAAATTTCCAAGCCCCAAGTCCTGTATAACTTCCATAAGCCATAAATTCAACAAATCCAAAACTGGATTGGATCCCTTTTTACTTCAATAACCTAGGAAGCCACAGAAGCAATATTGGTTTCTGATGATAGAGATCATAGTTCATTGGTTCGGCGGAATAACCTCTTTTGCTACATGAAACTGTAGTCCTAGAGATACAAAAAGGCAGGGGAAAGAAAGTATTTTTATTTTGCATCAACAATCAGATAAAATAAAGCTAATCAATACTGAAGAACACGGAGGTATTTACATAATACTATATAGAGAGCTAACATATTATCAAAAATTATATCATCCCTAAATAACATCTTAATAGAATTGACAATTCGACATATATCCCAATGAAAAACTCAACCAGAAGCAGAGTATGTGAAAATTAAGAACAAGTTGGATCCAAATAACCGCTAAGAACAAAAACAAAACAGAAAAAGAATGTGTTTTAATATTTTTTTATTTGTTGTTTCCGGAATTCCCCAACCCCAAAACAGATTATTATCATTACCCCCATAAGGTGCTGGTGGATGACTGATAAAACCTTCTCCGCCATCATCAACCTCATCCGTGGGTGTTAACAGCCTCCCATATCAAACCCCTAGCCTGTACGGCTGCTTCACGAAGTGTCTTGATCGTCCTCACATTGGCATCATAGAAAGAAAAGCTCTTATAAGGCAAGTCATGCTTCTTGCAAAGATCTTTCACCAGAGGAGAAATCTTCCTCAAGTGGCACCTGGGTAATCTGGGAAACAAATGGTGCTCCAGCTGAAACTGAAGCCCACCATGGAACCAATCCATCCACGAGGAGCACGATATGTCGATCGTCCCAGCCGTCTGTTTCTCAAACCAATTGTTCCCCTTAGGCGGCCCAACATAAGTATCTGCCGAGAAGTGGTTCAAACAGAACTGAATGTGCTGAATTGAGGTGACCACGAAACTGACCAGCACGAATAGGATCCTCTCAGTCCAATTGGGCAGGCATGAAACCAGGAGAGGAAACCAAGTCCAGAACACAAGTATCCCCAATATGTTGAGAGCCCTGTTGGGCACCTTTCTGTTTGAGAACAACAACAAGAACGTCTGTACAAACAGGTTGATCCTTCCAACACACATCACGGGGTAAAAGGTGTAGTGCTGGTAACTCACACACAACTTAGCCATCGTATCAAATGACAATTCTCTTCCGTAGAAGACGGATGTTATCGATTTGAACAGGCTCGTTGAGACTGCGAAAAAGGGCAGGTGTTGTAAATCAGGGTCATAGTCAAGGCTGTTGCAGGCAATATGGTGGGCATTATGTGTCCATTTCCACCAAGCAATGCTGATCCCAGTCAAGCAATTCCCAGTCAGAATCTGAGCCAATTGATTGAAACCCTTGCTTGTCATCATGTTATAATGACCAGAATCATGACCTAAATAAGCCACCTGAACCCAAGCAAATCCCAACAAAGCCCCTGCACCCATATGAACGAAAAAGCTATTGCTACCCAGAACCCCATAGACAGCCCCAACAAACAGCAACGTGACAAACAAGAGGGACTTAACCACGGTGTGCTCTTTCTTTTCGAACAAACCCAATTTGGAAAACTCAGAGGCGAGTTTCCTGTAGTCCTTGGACACCTCGGAAACGACGAAGTCCTTGAGGTAATACCCTGTGAAAAACTGATCGAGGTGTGCCCAAGCGGTACCTGGATGGAAAGCGATGAATGCGTCGGTGGCGTCTTGTCCGGCCAGATTCAGGAGCGGTATGTCCCCGCCCGGGTGCGTCTTGACCCAATCCGTGACGTTGTAAACCTTGCCCTGGATAGAGATCCACAAATCACCCGGCTTGTTGTGCTGCTTCAACTCCTCTTGCGTTACGTACTTCTTTTCCATCGCCATTGCAAGATTACACGCACACAACGGAAATATGTATAACTACGTACGATAGAATCTTTATGTAAATGGATACACAAAACAAAACCCAAATGAGGTGTTGAGATTCAAAACAACCCCGAGAAGGGGGTGTTTTGTTATGCTTTGGTTCGGATTTGCTATCGGCAATGTGTTACAGTATTCTCTCTCTACTTGGTGGGTGTTTGAGATTGTGGGTGTGGTTTTCAGATCTATGTAGAGAGAGAGAGAGAGAGAGAGCGGCGACAGGGATATATAGCAGAGGGATGTGTGTAGGAGCGGGTTGCACGGTAGCGGGGCCCATAGGAGTCGGTCGTTTATTGATGGCTTAGACGCGTTCGGAGACCCACGCGCTTGACTTGTTTTCTAAACCTAGTTAAGATACACTTGAAAGAGCGGTTACAAAATTTGTTTAGATATGGAGTTTGTATCAGGTGTGGTCGTTTGTTTACGAGAGTCGGGGTGTCCGGGCCCGTACACGCTCACCTGCTCCGGTGAGTGGTCACCTGCTCCGGTGAGTGGGGTGGTGGCCTAGCCCAGTGGTAACGCCCCACGCTCACCTTGGGGATCAATTCCCAGCCCCCTCGCCCTTTTCCCATCCCTCCTGCACAGGCACAGCAGTACAACACCATCCATCGTTCTCTTTTTATACTAAAGTTATTTTTAGTATCAACTTTTTACTTTCGTTACAGCTTAAAAGCGGAGAGGTTATGATATCATGTTGCATCAAATAGTGTATCCAACATTCGGACTGGACAAGACAACCCACACTGCGACCGTTCATTTGTTTCAATGAACGGTTGAGATTTGTTGTCGTCCGGTCCAAATGTTCTACCGGAGAGGATCCGGATCCTTAGAAAAGTGGTACGGAGTAGTTGGACTTTTGTCATGGATTAGTGAGCTTCTGTGGAGGTTCCTTTGGACAGGATTACCCTCGAATGGTTTCAGATCAACAGCTGTTGGAAGATCTGTCGGTGTATTTCATAGTTACAATGAGGGTGTGCAGTAGGATAGAATTATTGAACTTTTTTTTTATTTTTTTATGTTAAAGTTTAACCATTTTTCCGTTGCTAAGATATTTTGTGGCAGGTTTTTCATGACTTAATGGCAAAGGCTGAGGCTGTAAAGTCAGATGTGGATGTGAATTGTGAAGAATAGCATGTGTGGATACCGGTGCAGTAACCCACTACCAGGCATCTATTCTAGAACATTCCAGCTCTCCTATTTATTTTTGCTTTAATTAACACAAAATCTTTGTTTGGTCATTTCTTTTAGGGTGTGTTTTCGATAGTGAAAAAGTTGTTGAGAAATGTCAAATTATTTCCGGTAGTGAATAAGTTGTAAATGGGTTGCGAAAGAAGAAGTTGTTACTGGAGTAATTAATAGTTAGTGTGAACAACAAACTAAAATATCAAAACTTGTTGATTAATGTGAACAAGATGGTGAAATAGATTACGTTTTTTTCACCCAAAGCTTAGGGGAAACACCCTCGCGTCTCAAATTGCTCCGTCTCTGTGGCTAATAGTACAATTTGCACGGGAAAAAAATGATGTAGTAATTTTTCTTCCCAAAATAAGATCTGTTTTGAGCTTTAATTATGCTTTTCCAACCATGAGAGTTTTATACTGTACCTTCCAAAAATGGGAATTGTGTTAATCCATTGAAGGACAACTGTGTATGAGTTTTCAAAATTTAATTGCAAATAAATCAATTTCCTTTCCTAAGAGCTACTCCCTCCGTCCCAAAATATTTGTCCGGTCCGCAAAACGGAGTGTTAAAAATAATACAATTTTTGCAAGAAAAAATCAAAAGTTTTTTAACAACTTACTAGATATCAATGAGTATTTTTAATTTGTGAAAAAAGTTTGAATTTTTTCTTGAAAAAATTGCATTATTTTTAACACTCCGTTTTGCGGACCGGACAAATATTTTGGGACGGAAGGAGTATAAACCTTGAAGTGATAATTCACAAAACTAAAAAGAAAAAGACTAGTCGCATGCCAATACACCGCCTAATAAATGGGCTACTAAAAGTGGTCCAAAGACTTAACAAGTCAAAGAGCAATGGGTGGTATCCTACCCAGCTCGTTTGGTGAGGGCTCAACCCCTCATCTCCCCTGGCCTCCCCCCTCCCTACTTGATCAGATTAGATTATGAATTTTCATGTTCAAAAAGCATAAGTCAAAGATTCATGCACATGGTTTATTAATACTCCATCAAACTACTTGACACCCTACCGTTGTAAAAATGCCGCACCTTTTATAACCCAACTGGTGACGGATCGAGTATTTCGATTTGATTCTGTAGGAACAAACAGATGTTAAAAAAAATGAGCTAAGCAAGGGCAGGGCACCACTCCCCGCTGCTGCGGGCTGTGTTCTCATTCCGGTTCTCCTTTAATCCAATAATTACCAATGTTTTTTTTTCACCGGATAATTTTCAATGTTTAATCATCATGAAATACTGAGTTGATGTTGTACAAATCATGACAGATTTTTCTGGAAAGTTAAGAAAAATCATTGCTTTTTTTACATTTCAAGAAAGAATCATTTATTGGGATCCTTTATTTTGGCTATTCTCTTTGTAGGAGTCCCTCTATAATACTGTAGTTGTTCATCTACTACTACACACTGCGTCAGAAGCCCTTCACAGGATTAGGTTTGAGCTCTAATTTTTCTTATGGAAACTCACCATTAAAGGCATATATATAATTTTTTGTGGAATCTCTTTTAAAATTTTTTTTTGTGGAAAGTGTACCCATAAAGGTTGGATAGATTAATTACGCTTTTATGAACAATGCTCATTCATCTCACAAAAGTGCGGGGGGGTCCACACACTTGAAGAGTGGGGAGCAAACAATAAGATTGATTTTATAAACATTAGTCAATATACGTGTAAACTAATCCGAATATAAAATTATAGGAAGGAGCAAAATTATAACGGAGTATTAAATCTTAATCAATGGGCCAACCCCTCAAAGGTTAACATGCGATATTACCATCCCACCGTCGATTAGTTTTAATTTTTAAGGTACAATTGTACTGACTGTTAGTGGTCCCACTAGCACGTAAAATATGATTAACTTTATCTCAAGAATTTAATTATAGGAGATCGGGAATTCGACCCAAATAAAAGTATTTTTTTAATTACATTGCGTCTTTCCATTGATTAAGTTTTTCAAATTTTGTAGTTATCCCCATCGATGTTAACCTTTATTATCTACTCCGTACCTAATAAAACAGAGGGGTGTGAGGTCCCGTTCCAGAACACCTTCTTAAAAAATACTCCCTCCGTCCGGATTTAATTGTCCCTAGTTCTATTCTAACTGGCTAAAAAACGGGTTATATCTTTGAATCCGTAATGAATTTCATATCGAATATGGATCTTGTTTGATAGATCTCGATTAGTTCTATAATACAATGTTTTCGAAGTCACGTAAAACATTGTAAATTGGAAGATATAATCGATTGAAAAATGGCACGAACTCCAAAAAAAAGACTATTAAATCCGGACGGAGGGAGTAAGTACTTATTTCATATTTTCAAACTCAAAAATAGTGTAAATGAAAATTATTTTTTTGATTTTTTTTGCACCGTATAAAAGATCTCATTGAGAAAGATGAGATCTTTCAAACAATATCCATAGTGCATATTTTTAGATTTCAATAAACCCATTATTTTTTAGCTTAAAATTACCTTCTTACAAAATAAGGACTTGTTTTACGTTCAGGAACGGGGCCTGAGAACCACACAAACACAAGTTGAAAGAAGAACTGAAATTCATTTGATCCAAGGGTTGATGCGTGCTTTCCAACTCTTTTAAAAAAACACCCACACTCATACAAATATATTATAAAAATGCCATCAAATAGTGGATAGTGCCGTAGACACGGACAAGTATTAATAGTATAATAGTATATCATTGCTTAGATATTTTTGGAAACTACCATTGTTATTCTTAAATTTCTAATCCCGGCCACGATGTGGATTTCGTAGGCTTAACTAGTACTAGTAAAAAATGTCGATTACGGGGAACCACGCGCCATGACCCACGCGGCTAATGAACGAAAATTTTCCCCCAGCGGGAAGGATCCTATGCCACCGTCTGTAGGAATTATTGGCGCGTTCGGCGACCATCCCATCGTGATCAAGCATGCTGCGTAGTCTGACCGGATCTGTTTCCCCACATGGTTGAACGGATCTGATTTCGATGCCATTTGCACGGTACGAGCGTCGCACGGAAGCATTTCCACCTTAGATACTTATTTTTTTTCTCAGAATTTAAAGAACAGCAGACATTGGGGACCACTGTATTGGAGTACTACTATGACTTTTTTCTGGGTCATACTCTAAGAGAATGTTAATTAAAGTGGGGAAGAAAGGAGGGTGGGACTTGAATTCCACGCCTCATGCAGAAGTGTGGTTTGAATTTTGAAATAATTTTTTGGGATAATAAGGATGTGTTCTATTCCTATTAACTAAAATAAGTATAAATTTTTTAAATTAAATGTGATGTATTGGAAGAATGACACGTCTCATAAAGCGGAGAACGAGTACTTAAAAAATAAGAATTTTAGCAAAATGAGAACTAAGTGGGAAATAGATACAGAAATGAGTGTAATAATTTGTAGGTAAAATTTATTGAAGACTGTGTACAAAGAGAGGTTGATTCTAGAGATCCAAAACAAACACAGTTTTATAGGAGTATTTTTTTTTTTCCTTTGTTTCCCTAGAAGAAGAATAGGAAATTAATTTCATACCCCCTTTTATTCAAATGCATTCCCTTTTTAGATTACTTGATTATGAGTATTTTTTTCATGCAAAATAAATGCACGAAGGATCACTTCGTGATTTTGCATGAACAAAGGAAAATTTTTTGAATAAAAAAGAGGTGCAAAAAATAAGGAAAATAATTTTGACACCTCCTCTTTATGCATGCACTCTTTTTTTGTCTTTTAGTGGACAAAAATTACATATGAATGTTTGACTAAAAAATAAGAAATGGAGTGTACATATCAAAATTTAGAGTGTGAAAATCATTACCCAAAATTCATTTTTTTTTTTGCAAAATGGACATCTCTTTAAAAATTATGCACATAATGGCTAGGAAAAAAAAAACCCTACAAAGGGCCGCACTTACTGTAGCGACTTCTGGTTGGTGCCTCACTGCACAACACCGAGCTGTGCACTTTCGAGCCGTGCATCTGACAGCTCGGATCTCATCTTAGCTACTTATGATCGAGAGTCGTTTATTATTGAGATAAGATCCGAACCGTCGGATGTACAATCCGACGATTCAGAGGTGCGTAGCACGGTACTGCGCACACCACTATTCCCATAGGGTGGTGGATGACTTGGTAAAAAGCGAATGAATGTTCTTAGAAAAGGTAGAGTATAAAAAAATTTGGTGCGTTTCATCTACCCCTTGAGAAAGAGAGAGATGGGTCAGCAAATTCGATTTAATTACAGTTAAGACCTTACGCACAAACTCTTGCGTTTAAAATATGGCACCTTTTTCAAAATCACGTACATTTACGTACCATCCCTCATAATTAATTACTAATACTAATAAAGTACTTGACCGGACCCGACCCAACCCAACAAATCTCCGTTCTACGAGTACTAAATAGAACTATCGTTATTATAATCGACGTGCTATGAATGTACGAGCATCCTTAGGTTAGGTTGGTTTTCCCTTTTTTTTAGGGAAAAATTCAAAAAAACCCCTGAACTTTGATTAAATAAAAAAAACTTACCACCAGTTTGCAATCCTATGAAGCAGAAACGTGATTATGAGAGCCTTAGAGACAAAATTTGATTATGTCTCTTTAGAATAATATGATCAGAATAATAAAATCTTCACACCCATTCAAACGGATTAAAAATTGGAGCACTTAATTTTTTAACCATATTTTTTAATATATAAACGGTCCCAAAAAATTAAGTGCTCAAATTTTCAAAAAGAATTTTTAAAAAAATTCCCCCTACTTCCAACATTTCTCTCTCTATCTCTCTCCACTTATTACCCGGACCCGGGGGCTCTGCTGCCCCAAAGGCACATCAGCCCCTACCCACACACCAAAATGGCAACGTTTTGGTTAAATAAAAATTAATTTTTTGGGACCGTTTATACCCAGTAAATTCATAAAAAATTTGAGCACTTAATTTTTTGGGACCGTTTATATATTAAAAAATATGGTTAAAAAATTAAGTGCTCCAATTTTTAATCCGTTTGAACGGGTGTGAAGATTTTATTATTCTGATCATATTATTCTAAAGAGACATAATCAAATTTTGTCTCTAAGGCTCTCATAATCACGTTTCTGCTTCATAGGATTGCAAACTGGTGGTAAGTTTTTTTTTTTTAACTGCGCCGTTAACGATCCGAGATGGCAGGGGGTAAATTGATAACGGAGTGAAAGTTCAGGTGTTCAATTGAAGTTTATTTAAGTTCAGGTGCCTATTTGACATTGAGTTCAAAGTTCAGGGGTTTTTTTGAATTTTTCCCTTTTTTTTAAGGTTTCCAACTGCAAGTGGTTGGAATTATGTTTGCGTTGGATGACGTTTGGAAAATAATTAATTGAGTCTTAGCCATATGTGAAAGCTAGCATTTTTGTTATTCTATTTGTAGATTACAGTAGTCGGCCTAACCTTCAATCCTCATAACCAAGTTCTTTTTTTTGGGTGCAACGGAAATGAGAAGAAGAAGAAGAAGAGAGAGATTGAAATTTTTGTGGGATATATGATATTGACACTTTCAAAAATTGATGGAAGCACTCCAAAAAATAAAGGAAAGTGTCTTTGGAATTACACTGATTTTGGAGTGTCTGCATCAATTTTTGGAGTGCCAATATCAGTCTCCTAAACTAAATTAAAACTTAAGCCCTAAGCCTCAATAGAAAAATACCTAGATCTTAAGCCCTAAACGAAGATATTAAAAAAAATGGAGATGTAAATAAGATGGGTGTGAAAAATCAATATCATCGAAAGCAAGGAAATGGCTTCTTCATAACAATTTGTCAATCTCAATCTCGCCGCCTCTCTATATTTTATATTTGTCCAGTTTATTTACAAGATTATTTTACATGTAAGAGTTTCGACGTGGTGAAATTTCACCGGTAAACTGCACTCTTAATAGCGATTGAGATGCGACTCCACCATCCAATCTAAATCCAAATGGCTAAGCGGGGTCTCCAAAATAAATTGTGGTATTGTGGTGGAATAGCATATAATAAAGTCTGTTCAATAATGGAGTACTACTGTAATAATGAAGGGAAAAAATAGCGTAACCGCACTAGTGGGGTATATTTTTTTCCCTGTGGGTATAAAAGGTGGCACCGAGGATCTCCTGTCCGAGTGAAATCCGGACAGGGGCCTGTTCCAATGCTCGGAGCCGTTGATCTCGCAAATCAACGGTTAAAATCTGCCGAATCAAAACGACGTCGTTTTGGACCAACGACTCCGAACACTAGGACAGGGGATCTGGTCTCAAAAGGTGGTGGTCCTGGTGGACGTCAAGTTAGGTTTAGACGGCCTCTATAAATGCAATTACAGCCACTAATAGAAATACTACTCTGAAAGCTATGGCTATTATTGGCCCTGCTGGCTCTTTCAATTTCGGAATTGATTTCCACAATGGTGGTGGGGACATGAGATGAGACCCATTGCTTCAAATAAAAAAATCTCCATTTTCCGACCTTTGTGAAAGGAAAGCTTGACAGTTGTTTTTGTCCTTTCTTTTTTGAAAAGAAGAGATCAAAAAGACAACCGGGTTTTGTTTGGTTAGGAGTTTAATTTAGTTTAGTGGGTAGAAAGAGAAATATGATAATGATTGAAGATATGAGTAATGATTGGAGAGAGATAGAGAGAGAAATGAAATTAATAATTGAAGATATAGGATAATGATTGAAGAAAAATATAGAATAATAATTAAAAAACAAAATTAAAACTAAAAATAAATGGCAACCGAACACGGTAAAGTATCTGGATATACGCCCAAAGTGAAAACACAAGCTTTTGGTCATGGGGACAGCTTTATGAGAGAGTGTACCTTCGCCAGTCTTCTTGTTGACTAGCCAATTCCTAAGTCATTCTTATCTTAACAATTTCGTATACAGCTTCAGTAAATACATACGGTGCTAATCATCTAAAAGTGTTTTGGAGGATTCAAATTTTAAAAAACTTTTTTGGGAAAAAGTTATCTCCAGAAAAGTTTCATTTAAATTCGGACCATTAATTATCGAGACAGACGGTCCAGATGGGGCGCAGAACACGCTACACAGTCCCTGCATCTAGTAAATACACATAAGTCATTTTTTTTTTAAAGGTAAGATATATGTATACTTTTTTTTTAGCAACGATTTATTTTTTATTTTTTGTCAGTAACTTCTAATAGAAATAATTGATTAAACGAAACAAGAGCAAAGGAACATCACGACGGACGGAAGAAAGCATCTCAACGCGATTGACAGTACTCAATTTTAGTAGGACTATAGGAGTAAACACGTAAATCATTATATGTAGTACTCCTGTATTTCTTTGATGACTTTGGGTTAATTTCTTACACCACCTCTCCACAATAAACCAACCAATTCCAAAGGAATTAGATAATCGAAATGGACCTATTATAGAGGAAGGCTTCTGATTAATTTTACTATAATCCAACTCAATCTTATCAATGTTGGACTGATGTGGGTCTATCCCAAAATTCAAACGAAGAAATGTTCATATTGTCAGTGAAGAAAACCCTCTTACACAAGAAAATCATATTTACTTTTGATTGGTGCAGAAATTGCCCATGATGGTGAGCATTTAATTAGTTTTTCTCTTCCAAATAAACTCTCAGATAAAAATATTTTTTCGAGCTATAAGATACACCGTACATATTCAAGGCCCATTATATGACGGCCTGCCTTCTCAATTGCAACTGGGCCGGGCCTGCGCTTGCTATATGTAGTGCAGAGACTGCAGAAAGAGAACTAAAAACGAGTCTCCAATTGTCTTTTATTGGGGCTAAACATACTCGTAGCACCATCCACAGGTGGTAAGACTTTAACTTCGGTCACGACATAGCTAGCTTCGGTCCGAAATTAATGTTGCATTACCACCTGTGTAGATGTAGACATTAACAATTAGAGGAGTACAGACAGCCCCAAGGGTTGGTGGATTTGTTCCTCACACAATTAATCGGAGTTCGATTTTTGGGTTCAGTTAGTAAGAATGTAATTTCTTAGTCCCAGCGATGATGACATGGCTTTGATCGGAGTGGGGAAGGGATTGGTTAAGGTGAGCATAAACTGGCTCGAACAGCCCACCACCACACACACAAACCGGAACAATATGCAAGGAACTCCACAACCAGGGAATAACACGTGTAAACTACGCAAGAGAAATTTGATTCATCGATCAGTCATGGTTAAAAAATCTGGTAACTCATTGTTTCGTCTAGTACTAACTAAATATGATTCATTTATTAAGTTTACTTGATCGAAAATTTATTAAAACCATCAGAATTGGATTGAGACTTGCCTTTGCAAATAGGAAATGGGGGTTGTCCTCCAATGTGGGTCACAATTCTGTGCTCTTAATAATAAGGTGCATGCATGGCTTAGCACAAAGATCATTTGGAGTGGTAACACTGTGCCTAGCTAGATGGTCCTTTATCTTATGGTTTGCTGTCCTTTTATCTTTTGGAGTGGTAAAACTGTGTACTGGAGCAGATAGCCACATCCAAATTGCTGAGCACAACCAACAAACAATTAGACCCAAGTGAATCTACATGCACCAGCAGGACCTGCATTCCATAGCTCTTGAACCAAAGTAGCATCATCACTATGCTCGCGCTCTCGTGGATTTTTATATGTTAGAATGTTTTTGAAAGACTCTTTGCTTACCAAAAGAAGAAGGATAAGTAGCATCATCACTAGGTACCAGTAACTATTCAAGGCAGCGTCAACAGAAGAGAAGCCCTCGTACGCAATTTCTTGTTCCTTTAGAAACGATCTTTCCGGTAAGCAGGTGCAGCCCAGAAACGCAGTAACATAACAGAAGCAGAAACCAGCGCCAATCTATAGAGACATTGAGGAAAGCAGTAGCAGCAAAGTAATCCTTTTCTTTCATGTATTAAAACTCCTTTGGCCTAACTTCTTAGTGAATTTTTTGCGCTGTCTTTTTGATTGTTTTATCTTATTTCTTACTAGATTTGAGTCAAATTTTTACATGCGATAAACAAAATATCCGCTGACCAGGGAATCCACCCAAGCATCAACATCTGATAAACTTCTTTAGCAAAGAAAACAAAATGACAAACACGAGAAAGAGAGAAACAAATGCTGGTTTACCTTTGATAATTCCATAATGTGCAGAACCTTTCTCTGTACATTTTCAGCCTTTGCAAGTTTGTTGGACAATAGATAGCAAGGTCAGTTTTTATAAGAAACAACAATTACAACTATGTGGCAGCAATGACAACTACAGTATATGTTTATTGTAAATAAACAAAATTCAGGGCATTATCCACACAAAGCAGAGCACTTTATTGCAGAGTCAAGAAGGAAGGTTTTGATCGAAAACAAACTGTTTTTCTTGCGATCAT
Source organism: Rhododendron griersonianum (assembly GCA_018127125.1). Taxonomy (NCBI): domain Eukaryota; kingdom Viridiplantae; phylum Streptophyta; class Magnoliopsida; order Ericales; family Ericaceae; genus Rhododendron; species Rhododendron griersonianum. The sequence continues at coordinate 1,147,490 of CM030794.1, forward strand.
TTTTTTCAGTAAAAGTACTTTTCATTGAAAACCCCAAACCAATAAAAATCTAATCTGAAAGGAAAACAAAACTCCTTCTACCAGGCCATGCAAGACCTTACATTAGATAGAAAGCTAAGACTGTAAAAACAAAGCCCATTGCAGATCAAGAAACCTATCTATACACAGCATTTACAATGAAGAGGAAACAAAGACACCATGATGAACATTCCAAAATGCGAGGAAACAAAGACACCATGATGCACATTCCAAATGCTGCAAATATCTTTGTTCACCCGCTTAGTCTTGACATCTCTCCAAGACACCATAGCATCTCGGATAGAGTTGCAAATTTTAGCACACAAGGAGTCAGGATCTAAAACATGTGTTGGAAGATCCTAGTGTTGCGTTCACAGCATTTACTGTAATCAACAGCTGAAAGGGAGAGTTTAAGTGCACTTTTTCGAAAGCTATTCCCCTTAGCATAGTCAATAAACAAAGCTATTTCATCCTCCCAGTTGATTGGGAGACTAGTCACTTGATTCTTTTGTAAAACAAACGACCAGACAGCCCTAGAATAGGGACATTCAGAGAATATGATTATAATCCTCCACACTACCATTGGAACACAAAATACAAGTAGCATCAGGAGTAATGCCCCAACTCGGCACCCTATCTTTGGTACTCAAACGTTGTTGCATAACCATCCAGAGGATAAAGGCCCATCTAGGCACTTGTTTCTTGTGATCATTTGTAACTCTTAAACTACAAACTAATTCTTCAAGAATGTTAAATCAGATCCTGACATGTCTTAAATGGTTCAGCAGAGATCAGGAACGATCTGGAACAAGATCACGGTAAGAAAAAGCCTAATTGAAGTGGTTACTTATAACAACAAGGATGAGAAAGGTAAAACATGTAGATCTCCGATTGAGATATCGAGATTTCATTTTTCTAGAACTGTACTTTTCATCATCATCTATAAAGATCATCATATCAGCTGTTTCAAAATCAAGACTATCAGAAAATCTCCGTTTTGAGTGCAATGGTGCTCGCAACCTAAGTCACATAATGCGCGTGCACGTGAGCAGAAGCACGAGCGTGAAAGAGTTTTTAAAAAACATTGCAAACTATTAAAAATCCGCAAGAGGGCGAGCATAGAGCGGGAATTGAGAGCGAGTGCGAAGGGTCGTACACCATCAACGGATTAAGAACAAAGAAAGCTTTAGGGTTGAAAGTTGAAACTGAAGAATGGAAGATCAGATCATCGGAGACTTGGCTGTTTTCAATTCCTTCCGTAACTTCTTCAGCTGAACAAAATGGGTTTGATCTAGTGTGGCCAAGTCTATTTTCATAAAGACAAATTCACTCTGATTATCTCCGATAATGTACTAATCAGCATTCAATCAATACGATCTTTAACATGGTTTATCTTCTTCACAAGCTCTACAACTTCAACTGTTACGATAAAAAAATAAACCTCTACTAAGTTCACAATTTACGGATTAAACTCTCTCGCTCGCGGATAACACAGTGGGTTTGATCGAGTGTGACCGATCTATTTTCCTAAAAAGAAAATTCACTCTGATCATCTCTGATGACATACTAATAAGCATCTGATTAATAGGATCTTCAACAAGGTTTATTATCTTAACAACATCTACAACTTGAATAGTTCCGATCAAGATATCAATCAGAAATGAGTTCACAATTTACCAATTACGGTATGACGAAGCTTTGAATGACTTCGCATGTTCAAGATAAAGGAGTATTTACGTAATCGGTACGACGTCGTTTAGCGGAACCTCCCTTGTTTCAGACGCGAGGACCCCCTCTCTCTCTCTCAGTGAACTTGATCCAGTGTGGCCAACTTTATTTTCCTAACAAAAAATTCAGACCGATTGTCTCCGATGGCGTTTTAATCAGCATTAGATTTGTTTTTATCTTTGGCATGTTATATGTTCTTGGAGAGATATACAACTCGAACGGTTTAGATTAAGAAATAACCCACCAATCAGTTCACAATTTAACTTTGGCCACGACATAGCTAGCTTCGGTCCGAAATGTTGCATTACCGCCTGTGTAGATGTAGACATTAACAACTAGAGGAGTACAGACAGCCCCAAGGGTTGGTGGATTTGTTCTCACACAATTAATCGGAGTTCGATTTGGGTTCAGTTAGTAAGAATGTAATTTCTTAGTCCCGGCGCGGATGACACGGCTTTGATCGGAGTGGGGAAGAGATTGGTTGAGATGCGCATAAACTGGCTCGGACACCCCACCACCACACACACAAACCGGAACAATATGCAAGGAATAACACATGTAAACTACGCAAGAGAAATTTGATTCATCGATCAGTCATGGTTTAAAAATCTGGTAACTCATTGTTTCGTCTAGTACTAACTAAATATGATTCATTTATTAAGTTTACTTGATCGAAAATTTATTAACACCATCAGAATTGGATTGAGACTTACCTTTGCAAATAGGAAATGGGGGTTGTCCTCCAATGTGGGTCACAATTCTGTGCTCTTAATAATAAGGTGCATGCATGGCTTAGCACAAAGATCATTTGGAGTGGTAACACTGTGCCTAGCTAGATGGTCCTTTATCTTATGGTTTGCTGTCCTTTTATCTTTTGGAGTGGTAAAACTGTGTACTGGAGCAGATAGCCACATCCAAAGCTGAGCACAACCAACAAACAATTAGACCCAAGTGAAGCTACATGCACCAGCAGGACCTGCATTCCATAGCTCTTGAACCAAAGTAGCATCATCACTATGCTCGCACTCTCGTGAATTTTTATAGGTTAGAATGTTTTTGAAAGACTCTTCGCTTTTGCTTACCAAAAGACGAAGGAGAAGTAGCATCATCGCTAGGAACTAGTAACTCTTCAAGGCAGCATCAACAGAAGAGAAACGATCTTTCCAGTAAGCAGGTGCAGCCCAGAACACAGTAACATAACAGAGGCAGAAACCAGCGCCAATCTATAAAGACATTGAGGAAAGCAGTATGTGGCAGCAAAGTAATCCTTTTCTTCCATGTATTAAAACTCCTTTGGCCTAACTTCTTAGTGAATTTTTTGTGCAGTCTTTTTGATTGTTTTATCGTAATTAATTCTTACTGGATTTGTGTCAAATTTTTGCATGTGAACTAAACAAAATATCCGCTGACTAAGGAATCCACCCAAGCATCAACATCTGATTAACTTATTTAGCCGGTTTACCTTTGAAAATTCCATAATGTGCAGAACCTTTCTCTGTAAATTTTCAGCCTTTGCAAGTTTGTTGGACTTTATGTACATCTAGAAAAGATTGCAAGGATATCAGTTTTTATAAGAAACAACAATTACAACTACGTGGCAGCGATGACAACTATATGTTTATGATAAAAATAAACAAAATTCAGGGAATTTTCTTTCCTGTACAAGTTTCATTTGTTGGCAGTTTTACAGTTGTATTTGTTGGTTGTTGTACGGGATCTCATCCCTAGACTTCAATTCTTTTGGTTGAGCTTAATAAAATCTCGCACTTACAACAAAACAAAAAAAAAGGTGCATGGTTTAGCGGGTTGCAAATGGATTGTAGAGAGTTGCATATGCAACCTATATAGGGAAATTGAGTCGAAATTCAGTAACAAGCAACTTATTCAGAAGCAGCAAACAGAGAACAGTTTAGACTACTAGAAGTTGCTCTCGTAGGAAAAGATCTGTATCCAGTTTGATGCAGTACTTGGACCACAGCATGTCAGCAACACACCTAAACATTTGGCAGAACCTTTAATAGCTGGGATCACTTTTGAAGTGAGATCAGAGGCAGGAAAAAATCCACTTCCGGCTGCTATAGGCGCCGCAGGTAAGCACAAGAAGATTTTCTTGGCAGATATATCCTAAAAGGCCACTGCTTCCAAGCATCTTCATGATTACCAAAATCTCCAAAAGAGTACTGGCAAGTAGGGTAATTGTGGAATTGAACCCCAAGATACTAAAAAGGACCGGTCTTAAGGGCAACCCCAATCCATGCATCAGGGAAAGGACATTCAGGGGCTGCAGTCTGCAGTTACATAAATTTCTTCCCGGTAGCTATTTTACAGAAAAGATACCTCGGGAGTTCATCACAGTGTTGGTTCATTCCTGTTTCTATATTGAAGTCAATTCCACCCAAAACAACATTGCCAAGTGGGCGAGAGGACGATGTTCCCTCCAAGGAAGTTGTTCCAAAGGTAAGCTGCAACTTGCCTAGCATCCTCAGAAGAAGTAAGGTAATAGCTCCCGGCTCCCACCTCCTATTGATAGCATCACTCTAATTCCTTTAGCTTGGCATGGCTTTGTATTAGGGCTTAGTTTTGTCATTTGTGCACTCATTGCTGTATGGATTGCAATAACCTGCAAGATTTATCATTGGCTCATTTGACTGATGAAAAATGTGTGGACACTCCTATGGAGATGAATGTTAAGTATAAACAAGACGATGGTAATAAGCTTCCGGATCCGACTTATTATCATCAGCTTGTTGGTCGCCTTATCTACCCTACTATGACTCGACCGAATATCTCTTATGCAGTACATATTGTAAGTCAATTTGTTGCTCATCCGTGTCATGTTCATCTTAATGCCGTTCATCGAATTGTTCGATATCTTCGAAGCACTGTTTCAAGAGGATTATTCTTTCCCTCTCAATCCTCTACGGAATTGCAGGCCTATGCTGATGCTGATTGGGCTGGGTGCCCTACTACTCGTCGCTCCACTACAGGTTGGTGTGTATTTCTTGGCGATTCGCTTTTCTCATGGAAATGTAAGAAACAACACACCGTTTCTAAGTCTTCCACTGAAGTAGAGTATAGAGCAATGTCCTCATCATGTAGTGAGATCACCTGGCTTCGGGGTCTTATGCGAGAATTAGATGTCCCTATTCAGTCTCCGACACCACTCTTTGGAGATAATATCAGTGCTATCCGTACCGCGTCCAATCCGGTATTTCATGAGCGTACGAAGCACATTGAAGTAGATTGGCATTTTATCCGTGACAAATATTTGGATGGTGAGATTACACTACCCCATGTTGCCTCTGAACACCAACTTGCTGATATTTTTACCAAGGCAATGACTCAGGGGCTCGACATGAATATCTTGTTGACAAACTGATGCTAGTGAATCAGCCTCAATTTGAGGGGGAGTGTGGAAAATAGTGTACTCTTATTGTATTTCTTGTAATAGTTTAGGGGTTCTTATGTAAATATAGAACTCTTGTACCCTAGATATAAGTAGGACGTTATTTGGTGGCTGAATATTATTGAATATACATTCCGCAAACTTCTTCTCGCTGCTGTATACTGGTATTTACACTAGAAAAGCTATGTTCTACAAAATCGTAGTTCCCCGTGGCACAGATCAGTGCCAGGGTCCTCTCATTTCCATTTTGATTCCAATAGATTGCAATTCCCCCGGCATCACAACCAGCAACAAATATTAGCAGTACTAAGGAGAAGAATAAAGTGAGTTTTTTTGGACTGATATGGCATTCTAATCTTGCTTTTGTATGTGTTGAGTTTCTTAGTTTGGCTTGTATGCTTAATCATGCTAGAGGTGCATGGTTTTCATAGGAGAAGGACATCCATTCATTGAAAACTAATTTTTGTGTGTATTATGAAAAATGGGCCAACGGTTAAATTAATTCCTTGTCCTTGTTCTTGAAAAAGTAGATTGATATTGTTTTGGCTTTGCGTGGATGACGTGCTAGGAGTGAAAATAAAGTCGACTTTGTTTCTTAGTTCATGTCCTAGACTTGCGCTGTTACCTTATGCGGCAGAAGTGACTATTCAACCCCAACTCTACTTGAATCGCTATGGCAAGTTGTTTTTGAAATGGTTGCAACATATGGTATTTTGTGGAACTATTTGGTTTCAGAAAGGCATAAGTTTGCATAAATTAACCCAGAATAGTTTAATTTAGTTTCTGATAAACTTAATTCTCTACCGAAGGTAACCCTGATGGCTTTGGTTGAAAATCACATAACAAGTTGACCTTGATTCTGAGATGCATAGGCTTTGGTGGGAGGAGTATCTTGGACAAATAACGAAACATGATTTATTGGAATCTTTAAATGGGACGTGTCCAATAGTTAGCCTTAGTTCTAGTGGGAAACAAGGAAAGAACCTGGCAAGTTTTCTTAACTTGCATTTCTGGTGTCTCTAAATACTGTAATGTTTTTTTTCCAACCAGCTAGGGACCCCTGTCTCCTGCTTTTTCTTCTTTGCTAATTGCTATATAATTTCGTAGTTAGGAGTAAGGCATGAGGGTGTTGTATGCAAAAGAAGAAGAGAAACTCTCTTGGCTTTGAACTCATACCGCATTGTGTCAGGTGCCGAGCCTTCCCAGCCACACGCGTAGCTCATTAGTGGAGTACAACGCAACCGCTACATTGCTTGTGCAGACATCATTGTTAAGCTATTTTCACTTATTTCATCTAGTATGAAACTTATGAACTCTATTGCACTGAGTAATGGAAGAGAACAGAACAGATTTTTTATTTTTATTTTTCGCGAAAATAGGCATTGACCAACCTAAAGTTTCTGCAAACAGCTGAATTTAATCATTTACCAGCACATATTCACTTGGGTCTGAAAACCCTTCATACTAGCTAGTTTGCTGCAGTTTGGACTTACTTCTTGGAAAAGTGGGACACTGCAACATTTTCCTGTAATACAAATACTTGGAAAAGTGCGACACTGCAGCCGACCTTTTGTAACTTCAATTCTTACTAGATTTGAGTCAAATTTTTACATGGGAATCAAACAAAATATCAGGTGACTAAGGAATCCACCCACGCATCAATGTCTGATAAACTTGTTTACCAAAGTAAACAAAATGACAAACCCAAGCAAGAAAGAGAAACAAAGCAGTTCACCTTTGATAATTCCATAATGTGCAGACTGCAGAACCATTCTCTGTACATTTTCAGCCTTTGCAAGTTTGTTGGACTTCATCTATATCTAGAACAAATAGCAAGGATATCAGTTTTTTTTTTTTTTTTAATAAGAAACAACAATTACAACTATGTGGCAGCGATGACAACTATACGCTAAGGTTAATAAACAAAATTCAGGGCACTATCCACAAAAAGCAAAGCACTTTATTGCAGAGTCAAGAAGGAAGGTTTTGATCTTGTGATCATTTGTAACTCTTACACTACAAACTAATTCATCAAGAATGTTAAATCAGATCATCATATCTGCCGCTTCATAATCAAGATTCAAGACTATCAGAAAATCTCCGTTTGGGTGCAATGGTGCTCGCAACCTAAGTGGCACAATGACGTGAGCAGAAGCACGAGCGTGAAAGATTTTTTCAAAAACATTGCAAACTATTAAAAATCCGCAAGAGCGCGAGCATAGAGCGGGAATTGAGAGCGAGTGCGAAGGGTCCTACACCATCAACAGATTAAGAACAAAGAAAGCTTTAGGGTTGAAAGTTGAAACTGAAGAAGGGAAGATCCGATCATCGGAGACTTGGCTGTTTTCCATTCCTTCCGTAACTTCTTCAGCTGAACAAAATGGGTTTGATCCAGTGTGGCCAAGTCTATTCCACCCGGGCTCACTAAAGGAGGATTGAACTTGTCCGTACGTGTAAGCGACGAACTTTCCATCCTGGCAAGATTGCCCTTATGTGCTTGTGGAGTGGTGAGGTTGGGTTGCTTTGTATCCAGGGTTGTTTTGGTCGTTTCATCTGTTTTCAGTGGTGGCCCCCGTGGATTGGGGTGGCTAGATTGTGGTTTATTTATTTTTACTTTAATGGGTTTTCAGACTTTTCATGTTTTCCTTCCATGTCCTGAATTTCTTTCTTTGGATTAGGTTCTGGGTTTTGGGGTGGGGGTGATTTGGTAATGTTGCTGGTTGGATTGGTTTCATGGTCCCAAAGGAGAATCTGTTACTTCAGTACGGTTTTGCAGGGCAAATCTGTTCGCTGAGGTCAGGTGGATTCGATGGTGAGAGTTTAGAGAAGATCTTTTGCTGAACTGTTATCCAGCGTCAGGAATTCTGAGTTAGTTAATTGGTGTATGTGTTCTCATTAATTATTCTGCTATTTATCAGGTGGATTTGATGAATTACTGACGTTGGGATTAGTAATGTTAGCTCCGGCTTCGTTCGTTGGTTTCTTAATTGGATGTGTTTACATTGGAGTCTTTCGAGTTAAGGATTTGCATGCCTTCTTGGAGGTGATGGACAAGAACAATAATCCCTTTGAAATATCAAATTGAAAGTATCATTGTTGCAATCGTAGTTGGAAACATTAATGTTTGTAGCTGCTTGAATTTGCTATGTGTTGCATGGTTTCTTATTGCTTGAGGAGCAGACCAGCATCGGAATTTCAGTTCTGGTTTGAAACATTAGTGTTTGGGGTTGCTTTGATTGGCTATGTTTTGCTAATCATTGCAATTATGGATAAAATAATAGCTCACCGTGAGCTGGTATGGGTTGAGATAGGGAGTGTCTGTAAGGAGTTGGAAGAAATTTTGCATTAAGGCTCGAATGTACTTGGAAAATCTTTGTTTATTTATTGGCACTGTACTTGGTAAATCTTATAGTGATATTCATGACATCATGGCAATTATAAGACCATTATGCTTGTGTACCACCATGCCGAGAGGGAATGTTTGGGAATAGTGGGAAAAGATCTTGGATTTAGTGCTCGGATGTGCTTGGAAAATATTATAGTGATATTCACGACATCATGGTAATTATTATGCCATCATGCTTACTGAGGTAAATATTCATATGGCTGCTTGGATTTGCTATGTGTTGCATGGTTTTTATTGGTTAAGGATCAAAACAATAATTCCCTTGAAATATCCAATTTCAGGCATCAGATTTTCAAATCTGGTTTGAAACATTAGTGTTTGGGGTTGCTTGGATTGGCTATGTTTGGCCAATCAGTGTAGTTATGGATAATAGCTCACCATGAGCTGGTATGGATTGAGAGAGGGAGTGTCTGTAAGGAGTTGGAAGAAATCTTGCATTAAAGGCTCGAATGTACTTGGAAAATCTTAGTTTTTTTTATAGGCACTGTACTGGGAAAATCTTATAGTGATATTCCTGACATCATGGCAATTATTATACCATGATGCTTGTATACCACCATGGTGTTCGGATGTCCTTGGAAAATCTTATGGTGATATTCGTGACATCATGGAAATGATTTTGCCATCGTTCTTGTGTACTGCTATGCGTAGAGGGAATGTTTGGAATTGGTAGAGTCATCAGAAATTTTGCATTTATTGCTGGGGTGTACCTACAAAATATTATAGTTATGTCTGTGATATCGTAGTGATTATTGAAGCGTGATCTTTGTGTACTTTCATTGGTTGGCATGAGTTGGCATGTGACGTCGAAGGGTGAATTAAATCTCTTGCTCTTATCGTGTGCAGTAGGTTATGCTGAAGTTAAGGGTAGTGGTATACCTAATATTGTAGGCTTATTTATAGGCCCAGATAATCTTGGATCGGGGTTATACTACAACAAGCTTATAGCATGCTGGTTCGTTAGTCTGTTGGTTGAAGTGAGTTGGTCGACAAGGTAGTAAGGATGCAAGGACGGGGGTACTCTAACAGCACCAGGCGACCGTGGTATGTTACACGGATTCCAATGTTGCTTGAGGAAGAAATGCTGCTTGGTACTGCAGCAGGCGAAGGCCCGTTTTGGGGTCTTTACCGGCAACTTAAGCTAGAACTGTGCGCTGTGTTGCGCCGATTGCATGCGTATGGTCATGCGTAGAGGTAGAACATCTTCTGCTGATGTAAAAATGGTTTCACTCGTGAAGGAAGAAAAGTGTTCTGGCTGATAGAGATAACCGCCAGATGAAGTGTTTTGTTAATATCGTGGTTGTTTAATTCATTAGAACTGCAAGAAAAAATCTAGGTGAGGATAGAGAGCAACGAGTAATGAACTCATGTTTTGGGTGATGTTTTGCGCTTGTTTGGCTGGACATCAAGATTGTATTCGATGCACCAATTCCACCATTCATTAAGTGTACAACATGAAATCTATGATATGAATCTATAGATTTGTAGTTCCCAGTTGCAGTACAGATACTGCTCAGAAGATCAGGTGATTAAAATCCTCGTTGTCAGAATAGCTGGGTACTCAAGTACTGTGACAGGAAGAAAAATATACAATGTTTGGGTTATATTGAAGGGTTATTGGATTAATAATTTATACTGGATTACTGTGTGGTGTTGATCAATTCTTTGCTGGCTTTATTAGTTGTTGATTAAAAAAAAAGATTTATTCTTTGGTATTACCAAATGTATTTGACAATAAAGGATAAGGATTCAAATTCCAATTTGTGGTAATAGAACGAGAAAGAATAGGTTATTGGGTTCTTTGTGTCTTGCTTCCTTACAAAACGAATTTGAGTACTTATGATATTGTATCCTTGTGATTTGTATAGACATAGCAAAATAATAATCCTAAAGAACTTATCGACCAATTAACTAATTGCAGAAAAGATATGTAAAAGGACTAAAAAAAAAACGATGGTGGACTAAGTATTATTGTGTTATTTGGATTAAAATTCTTATCAAACGTAAAGATGTGTATCAAGATTATGTATATAGTGTACATGAAAGAACTTTAATTAAATTTGTCAGTAAATATTAGTTTGGGCACCATTGGCTACAGAAATAAATGGTGGATGAAGTTTAATTGGTCACCTATAAAGATCAAAATTTGGGCAAAACAGTTGATAAGTGATGGTTGATTTTTTAGGGGGCACAGGTGGCCTATTATGTAGGATACTGTAGCCTGTTGAAAAATCCAAGAACAGAAATCAATAATGTGATTGCCATCAAGGCTTGCAGAAGATGATGTGTGTTGCAAGTACAATAGTATCTTGGTAGAATAGTGTCTTGGATTATTACTCTCCTATGAATGGATATCAGGATACACTGAATAAATCATAAAGAAACAAAAAGGGGTTTAAAAAAAAAAGGAGTATGAGAGCAGGGTTTGAATTCTTGGTTATTCTTTGAACCCTTATTCTTTCTTGCTGCCAATTAGTTGCTGCTGTTTGTTGACACAAAAGATTAACGAGCATCAACAAGGTACGTAGGTACATAATTGTTAATTCTTTTCGTCAATAGAATTAGGATAACTATTGGAATATCTTGTTAGTTATTAATTAAAGTAACATGAATTAGGGAAATTTAGTTGTTATATTTCTGCTGAATGCTAGCCTTGCTGCTACTTGATATTAAGTTTTGTTCTACATATATGTCTACCATATTGGGACAGCTAGGTTTGAGAATATGGACAGGTTTGTTGTAGTGAATGATCTTTTGAGTTGGTTAGGCATGTTTTGCATGAGTAATATTGTTTTTGGGGTAGCGTTTTTACAGTTACAGTTTTGAATAATGGCTCTAAGATTTTCAAATAATATAATATTAACGCATAAAACACGAATAATATTATTGCGTTTCACAGTACCTGGATTTGTTAGCTATGATGCTTGCGAACAAGAAACCTCCAACCACCTATGCTCAGCTGCCGCAGGAGACAAAAGATAAGCGAAATCGATGTCGTAGAGAGCTGGATAGTAATCTTTTAGAGGTGGCTAGAGCGAAACGCAATGAACGCCGTAGGCTTGCTTACGCGAAAAAAGCTAATATATATCCTGAAATTCGAAAATCTAAGAAACGTAAGTGTAATAAACGATGCGCAGAAACCGCACACAAATCGCGCATTCGAATAACTTGGAAGTTATAGTTGAGGCAATACTAGATGGAACAATATCAACGGATCAGAACGGCATGCAAAAAACAACACAAGTAGTTGGCAGTTTCGAGCCGTGTGAGAATGTATTCGCCAAAAAGGTACATACTGTTGTAGAGGCAACATCTGCCGATCGAATCAACTCAGAAGTTGAAATTGAGGGAGCAGCAGGGGAAACGATGCTGATAGATGAGGATTGCATGCAGCCCTACGTGGCTGGTGTTCTTCGGGAGGTTTCTCAGACCTTTGTTCATTGTTGTACGACCAGCGTCCATGAGATAGGTGAGTTCCAAATTTAAGTTCATATTTAAAACATGTTATAATGGCAGAAATAGCAGTTGGATAGCATCATTGTTGTACGACTAGCCCTACACTGCGCAGAAACTGCACAAGGGATTATGCAATGGAACGCGACTAATATGCAGGAAATTGCATAAACATGTTATAATGGCAGAAATAGCAGTTGGAGAGCATCAAAGCAATATTGTATTTATACCTCGTATCTCACTACAGCCAACTGATGTTAAACTCTACCCTGTGCAATTTACCAGGCGTCAATTTCCAATAAGGCTATGTTTTGCAATGACGATTAACAAGGCTCAAGGACAGACGTTGAATGTTGTGGGTGTTAATTTGCAGGAACCGGTGTTTTCGCACAGACAACTTTATGTTGCTCTTTCCTGTGCCAGAGCAGCATCAAAAATAAAAGTTATACTAAACACTTCTTACGATGAAAACAAAATTGCAACAACAACTAAAAATATAATTTACAGCAAGATACTAAGTGAAACGCACTCGAATCCAATACAAGAGGACTTGCAGCTATTGACTGTAGGTATGTTCATAAATATCACCAAAAGCAAGATTTTTAGATTTTATAGGTTTTCTGAATCAGTAGTGGATTTATAGTTAATGTTGCATCAATTAATGCTTGTGTTTGTAATATTATACACATTTGGATAAATTATATTCATCTGGCATTGTGTTGAGCTGTGTAAATGTAAAATCTTCTACCTGATAGGATACATGTTTGGAATTACAGGTTAACGCTGTGGCCTGAGCTATGACAGACAATTTCTTCACGATTAAGGATGTGAAAGAGGGAATGATCAACTGGACAGTTCAGACAATGGTGATTGAAAGAGGTTATCCCAGAATAACATCCAGAGATCAAACTTATCAAAAAATCATACTCGTGGATTCTGAAGTTAGTATATTTTGTTTGATGCTTCTATTCAACAAAGGTACCTTGAGTTTTATGATTTAAAGCAGTTTAACAATATTGCATGTAGGGCACTAAGATGCAATGCACCATTTGGAATGCGGATATACCAGTGCTGGAAGATACCCTTGAGCTATATCACAGTTACTCAATAAGTAATGCAAAGGTTGATATGACTGTACCTGAATTCCGGATTTGTTATAGTCCTCTACAATGGACCCTCTCTGCCCGAACACCAATTGAAGAAATCGCAGGAGTTTTGTACAATATTAAATGTGTCAAGTACGAATATGTTCCGCTTGCAGATTTGAGTGAATATGTTTGTAACAACCGAGGTTTTGGTATGTTTCTTTAGGTATTCAATCATCATGACAATGTGCACTGCAACTGAAGAGGACACTAATATGCCAAGTTTTGTGCTGTAACAGATGTTCTTTTTGCTGTACTTAGTGTTGGCACGAAATGTACTACAAGGGATAACCACATATTACTGTCATAACTATATCTGCTGGTATAATCAAACATTTAATCTAACTTTTGCACTTTTTAATGAACAATTATCTTCAATTCCACGCATGCAAATGTACCAAAAATGTGCAGCAATGTTCCAACGACACTTGTGCTGTGGGATCAGTATGCAGAACAGGAGGGAGAAATAATGGGTAGACTAGAAGGGCCTTTCCTCATTGTTTTCTTGAAATTTAAGAATCAAGTGTTCTCTAATTCGTAAGTTATTGACAACTAACTGATTCAAACATATTGTATAGTTGCTCATTCAATTACTGCTACATGAAATTATGGCACAATTTTCAAATTGAAAAATTGGCATGATCTGCTTGCATTAACTCTCTCGTATTGGATTATGTTTGATATTTGTAATCACGGTTGCATTACTGATGTATTGGTGTACAGCATAATTAATTTTGTGCAACTTTAATCTCTTGTTGTACATCAAATTGAAATAGCTAATTTGTACTATTAATAAGAGTTACCATGTTATTTAAAATGGAATTCAATCAGTTTGTGAAATCTTTATAAACATGATACTTGATTTACTTACATGCTCACTTGCGACAAAGCAAATTGGAAAGCTGCAAATATTCTCACTTTCATATTTGTATACGCACGTATTCTCAAATCCATCAGTTGCAATGTAATTATAGAAGTTACGATCATTCGAATGATATGTTTGATAGACGTGAATTTGATTTATGTTGTTGATGTAGCGCGATGCTATATATCGTGGTTTTCCAGAGGAAACATTCACGCTTGAACCAAAGCTTAGTACATATGAATTGCATGGCAGCTTCCAGATCGATCAATTATCAGCACCAAAAAAACAATTGAAAATGAGGAAGTTGTCTGATCAAAAAAAAAGAAAAAGAAAATGAGGAAGTTGGATATATTTCTACCTAAATCTCCTATTGTCCCTATTTCGCTTGCCAAAGAGGTACCAAGCAAAATTTGTCCCGCAACTCCACCCATGTTCAACCATATGAATTCCAGGAAAAGAAATGGCATTCCTCAGCGGGCCCCTCTAACTTAGTTTATCGAATAATTTGACAGCTGTATCATATAATTACAGCAATACCAGAGACACAATGTTGATAGCACTGGAGAATAGAGAGTATGATAACTCTTTTGAAACTTTTGGGCCTTTTGTTAACTCTGACTTCTGATGGCTAAGGTAATCAGTGCTGATTTTGTGAACCAGACAACATTTGTGTTGCTTGTAAAAAGTTTATGACTCTATCTTACGTGTTTGGATATATTAGAAAAATATATTGATATGCCAATGATGTGAAAAGAATGCGTTAGTTTAAATGTTTTTCTTTCGTTCCTAAATGTTTACCAGTGTATAAGATGGCATTTTCACAGGGTTATAGTGGTTTATTCTTTCCTTGCGAACTTTGTTCTTTATATCATTACAGATGACACCCCCTTTTACTTAGGTAATTCGTTAGCGCAGATGTTCATGAACTATTACTTTCTTTGTTGTGTTTCTTGGATATTTCTTCTACAAAGCATCTCGTGAGGTAGATACCCAAGTTAGAATTAGCCAAAAACTGAACAATTAATCCACTGAAGCATGGCCTTGAAATACGAAAACCTTATTTATAAGAAAGGCAAGTGGATTCTGTTTATGGAGTGTTATAACTAGCAACGCATACGTGTCCATGAAACTGGATTGCATTCTGAAATTGCTTAGAGGATAACATTTGAGCACAGAGTTACTCAACCCAACACGCAGTATCTACAGAGGCTACCAGATGAAAAGTTGTGTTTGACCTATACAGATGGTTTATTAACATACTTGCTGGGCAAAGGTTCAAAGGAGCATAGCTTCTTAGGATGTCGTGAAGTGGTACACCGGTGTATAATGCATAGGCATATTGTTTTCATTAATCACCCTCTGACTACACATAAACATTCCTTGCAAGCGTTATGAGATTATGTTCAGAAGGACCATACAGTGTTCATCAACCCTCTTATACGTGGGCCTCTTATTGCTGATTTTGATGAGAACTATGTCCATTTATCTTATCCCCACTCTATTGCTGCAAAAGTAAAGGTTTTGGAACTGTTATCTGTACTAAAGCAATTGCTTAGTTCTCATAATGGTAACCTTAACTTGCAGCTGACCGCAGATGTATTATTATCACTGAAGATTATGCTTATGAACTATTCCTTTAGAAAACCAGTTGCTCAGCAATTAGCAATGTTTGTCTCGAATTCCTTGACGCATTCAGCCTTGTTTAAGGTGAATAGATCACGCCCTCAGTGCACTGTGGTACAATTATTACACACAACTAGATCTACCACTTCGTTTTGACCATTCTGGTGATAGATTTTGGGCTAGCAAGAGTGAACTTTTGACAATTGATTTTAGTAGGGATGTTATGCAATCAATAGTTAGTAACATTGTTAATTCTATTTTCTTAGAGAATGACCCAAATGAGGTCTTGAAGTTCTTTAACGCTTTATGACCTTTCCTCGTGGAACATTTGTTCTCTCAAGGATTCAGTATGACGTTAAAAGATTTTAAAATTCAGAGAGCTGTCTTAGAGAACATTCATTATCGCCTTCAGGAAATTGCCCCCTTGCTTGGTAGCCTGCATTCGACCTACAATGAGTTTATTGAACTGCAAGTAAAGAAGCCCTTGCGGCTTCTGAAATTACCTGTCAGCAAATTTCATTCTGAGGTCATTAGCAGTAGGATATATTATTGACTCCAAGACTGACTCCTCTATTACGAAGGTTGTTCAGCAAAGTGGGTTCTTGGAGCTTCAACTTTTGAATAGGGGAAAATTTAACACAAGGGCCTTAATTGAACTCATGGCTTCTCTCTTCCATAGCAAGTATCCTATACATGCTAACTACCTGTCATAGGAATTTGGGTTGGCTAGAAGGTGTCTTTTGATGGATAGGATTCCTATCAAGAGATGGCTCATTCTATCTTATGAAGAGAAGTTATTGTCCGTTCATCCAGAGGGTTAACAAAACTGCGACCTTTATTCAAAACCTTAATGGCGATTCTTGAGGATGTTGTTATCTGCTATGATGGCACAGTGAGGAATGTCTGCAGTAACTCAATCATACAATTTAAGTATGGGACTAAAAGTATGTTTGCTGCTGGTGAGGCAATTGGTGTTTTGGTTGCAACTTTCATCTCTAATCCTGCATATAATGGTGTTCTTGACTCTTCTCCCAGTAGTAATTCCTCGTGGGACATGATGAAGATAATGTTTTACGAGATACTGCACCATAGAGCTCTTTTTTAATACTTCGTTTAATTGCAGCATAATATGTCATTGTTCTATTTGTTTAGGAGATACTACTTTGATCAGCGAATTTAAAGAACAATCTTTCCGATCAGCGTGTACTATTGTACTTGAACGATTGTGAATGTGCGAGAAAATATTACTGAGAAAATGCTACATATTTAGGCTCCGTTTGTTTGGACGTAAAATATTTTACCCATTTTTCGCCATTTGGCTAGAAAAACAGGGAGGAAAATATTTTCAAAGAAAAATATTTTACATCAATGGGGTGAAAATGTTTTCATTTAATTTTCTCGGTAAGTCATTTTTGTTTTCACCGTCCCACGTTCCGAAACCCGCAACCCATCCCTTCGTCTCCCAAATCTCATCAAATGTAAAACGAGAGAGTGTGAGAGACAGAGAGAGGCATTCTCTATAGCACCGTTCGCCGGCCGATCACCGGCGTTCTCTACAATGAGTTTTCACCAGATCTCTACTGTTTTTGGTCCTTTCTTTTGATTTTGGTTTTGTTTTGTTTTTATTTATATTTTTGTTATTCAGAATTGGCAAAGTTTCCTTTCCTTTGATCTCTACTGCGTATTCATCAGTCTAGGTTTTTCTTGCCTATTTTGTTCTGTTCCCCGCCATCTGTTTGATGTATTCACTCAACGAGCTTCAGCTGTTGGTTTATTCTCAGCTGATAAAACCAGTGACTCTGTCCTCTTAATCTGGTTTTCCTCTTGGGGGTTTTCGTAAGAAAAATTATTTTTGGATTCTGAAGTCTTGTTGACTTGGAAGCTATATATGCCAGAGATTGAACCAATACCATTGGATGATGACATTGCCATTGAAGACATCTCTAAAGACAAGAATGTTGGAAAACAATCAGCATCCTCAAGTGAAACTTCTGCCCAACCAAGAGCTCATCGCAAGCGTGGTCGTGATACTTATGACGAGGAGTCGGGTATCAAAACAATTTCAGAAAAGCTTGGGCAAGTTGCTGATGCAATTACTAGGTTGATATGCGATAGGCTTAATGTGCAAGCTCTTCCCGATGAAGTGATAAAGATAAAACCTGCAAGCTCTTCCCGATGAAGATGAAAGGTTTTGATGAGGCTTTTCTAGGCTCGGATTTCGATTGGAGAGATATTGTGGGCAATGGCAATTGGCCCTTACGTTATTCAGTTTGGATTGAGCTTACAGGACCATTTGCAGAACTATTTGTGTGGAAAATCATTTTGTAACCAAACGACGGAAAATCATTGTTTTGTAAAAAAAATTCACGAGCCAACCAAACACCGGAAAATAAAAATTTGAAGTTTGTTTTCTTGGAAAATATTTTACATGAAAAACATTTTACATCGAAACAAACGGAGCCTTAGTGAAGAACCAGTTAAACAAAGTCAGTCTTAAAAATATTACTGGCGAGTTCTCCATTGAATACGTCTTTAACCTGATTAAACTCTTTTTGGCTTTCTTTCTTTATCCTTCAATACGTTCACCTATTTTTTAAATAGAGATTGGTAATATATAAATGCTGCCAATATATTCGTTAATTTTTGTTCAATTTTTAAGTAGTATGGTTTGGTCATGGTTTAAAAAAAATAGAGACAGTGTTGTATGATTTTGTTTGGAGATTTACGTTCATGATTATGATTCCAATTGATTTGAAACATATAAGATATATATATATATACACACACACACGTACACTCCATATTATTTTATTATGCTTCGTCAAATAAATATAACAATCTTGGTTAAGTGGTTTGCTTTTTAATTGATCCTATTAAATCTTCTACAAAATTTAGTGTTCCTTTCCTATTAGATAATTTAGACTAAACTTTTACTATATAACAAACTCATCATTAATTCCCAAGATTTCATTTTATTAGTTTAAAATTTGAGGCAACTGTTGGTATTCTACTCTTAAGTAGTTGATACAAATTACTCCCTCCGTCTCTTTTTTAAAGTCCAGTATTCCATTTTTTGTTGTCCCTTAATAAATATCCATTTTGTAAAGTTAATGAGTACAAGTTTGTGAATTCTCCAGTTTGCCCCTAAAAATAAATTCCATTTTGAAAAGTTAGTAAATAAAAATGTAATGATGATATCTCAATAAAGAGTAAAAAGGGAAAGTAGAAGTAAAAGTTGATGTGAAAGGTGCAATGATAATGTATTTTTAATAAGTTGAAGTTACGAAGTAGGACACTTAAAAAGAAACGAAGAGAGTAGCATGTTTTGGTAATTTCATTCAAATTGGTTTTAATATAAGTTTTATTTTAATTTGACTTTATAATTTTAGGTACTTTAAATATCTCTTTGAACATTATATTTTCATTCAAAGCAAAACGTGGTTTAAAACAGAAACTGAACTATATTTTGATGGTTTAGATTGGTTTGGCTATATGCCTTTTGTAAATTAGTTTAGGTCTTTAAATTCGTAATCCGTAAACATTGATTTAGTTCTTGGTTTAATATAAAAGTAAACCAATCTAGACCATGCTCAACCCTGCTCAATATCGAATAGGTAGAGTAGTTGATTAACAATGGAAGATTAGTGATTCGAATTACACACTTCCAAAAATAATCTTAAACCAAAAAGTAAATGATAATTAAAATACAAGCATTTAAGACCCTATTTATCTAAATAAAAAAATAGCTTATTGTTTTGCCCTTATCAAAATTTTATTCATATTTGTTAGTTTTCCATCAATTTTATGGGAATTATTGCATCACCATGATCAAAGAAATCCCAAAAATTGTAAATTATGATCGAAATCCAATTTTGGATAAATAAAGACCCGGAAATTATCCTATTGGCTTATTTTGGTTTTTTTCGAAAAAAAAAATAGTATTGTAATTTAAAATTCTAAAAACTCCTTGTGTCAAAATGTTACAATAGTTCCCAAATATTTTATGAAAAATTAACAAATTTTTAAAAAAATGAATAAAGACCCATCAAAAAGCCCGAGTTGTCTTATTTAGCAAAAAGAGGACTAACGAACCGTAAGTGAAGAGCTCCTACGTAAGTGAACATTATTAAGGCCCCGTTCCGCTCTCTTTTTAAACCTTCCTTTTCAAAAAGAAAGGTAATTTCTGAAAGCTCGGGCAAGAGTTTGGCCAGTTCACATTATCAACAATAGAATGGAACAAGGTTGGGATGAATTTTACCGTGAAAATCACTTGGCAGAAGGATATAGAGTTCTCTTTGGCTGCGAACGGGAATGGATTTTTGAAACTATTGTACTGGACCTAAACTTAGAACGAGTTCAGAGTGCTACTTCCCCTGTTAATTCTGATCTCAATGATATGACTCCTCCATCTGGTTAGCATTGTTTTGCTTCCCAATATTTTTTTAAAATAATCATACCATATGAATTTAAACTAAATCACACATCATTTAATATTTTATACATTAGCTCAAATGAAGATAGCATGGCTACCTTCGATTCTTCTTGCCGATGATTATCTCCAACAATTTGCATGTGTTTGGACACCGCAAAGTTCAATCAATCAGGTTCGATCCTAATCTACACTATGCCAGGTTTTCACACATCGATTTGGAGCTATCCTCCAGAATCAGAACATTGATGCAATTGTCTTTCGCATGAAAAATTTCGATTGGAAGGTTCCAAAAAAAAATGGCGGCTTCCAATCTATTGGCATGGAAATTTTGCAGAATCAGTTGGCGTTACAAGATTCTGATCTCATCTTTGTTGCTGTTAAGGATCCAAACAATATCCGCCTCATGGTACTCACTTCAGATGGACTTGAGAAAATTTATTCCTGCCTTTCAGATTAGACTAATAGACACTGTTACTGTAACTCCGAATTTTAAAACTCCTATTCTGTGTTGTTGTTTGTATGATGATTTGCACGAATGGACTATTAACTAGATCTATTTAGCAAAACAATCTTATCCATGCTTCTATTTAATTAATTATGAGATCAATAATGCAATGCCTCTCCTGTTACTCAATGTATGTCAAATTAGATTTTTAGTACCTTGGGTAGGTATGAGAATGTTAAATGGTATATATAATAATTCTGATTATCTGCCAGACCAAAAAAAAGAAGAGGTAATGCCCCCCACACCTAAGTAATAATGTTTTAACAACCTTGTATGCATACGATTCTGAAAACACTTGTGTGCACATATGTAAGAGATATTGGCATACATTGCATTGCTCAAAAGTTATGCAAATTATTCACATGTTATACATATAAATCATTAAATACAATCTGCTAACTATCGCAACCGAGTTCCACAAATTCATGTCACACCGACGCGCGTAGCGCGTCGGCATCGCACTAGTTTCATAAAAACAAATTCACTCCGATTATCTCCGATAATGTACTAATCAGCATTCAATCAATACGATCTTTAACGTGGTTTATCTTCTTGACAGGCTCTACAACTTCAACTGTTACGATCAAAAAATAAACCTCTAATGAGTTCACAATTTACGGATTAAACTCTCTCGCTCGCGGATAACACAGTGGGTTTGATCGAGTGTGACCGATCTATTTTCCTAAAAAAAAAAAATCACTCCGATCATCTCCGATGACATACTAATAAGAATTTAATTGATATAATCTTCAACCAAGTTTATCATCTCAACAAGATCTACAATTTGAATATTTCCGATCAAGAAATCAATTAGAAATGAGTTCACAATTTACCAATTACGGTATGACGAAGCTTTGAAGGACTTCGCATTTTAAAAATGAGAAATCTTAACGTAACAGGTACGACGTCGTTTAGCGGAACCTCCCTTGTTTCAGACGCGAGGACCCCCCTCTCTCTCGGAGTGAATTTGATCCAGTGTGGCCAATTTTATTTTCCTAACAAAAATTTCACACCGATTCTCTCCGATGGCATACTAATCAGCATTATATTTGTTTTATCTTTGGCATGTTATATGTTATTGGAGAGATATACAACTCGAACGGTTTAGATTAAGAAATAACCCATCAATCAGTTCACAATTTTCAAATTACAAGACTTTGGAAGACTTCTCATGTTCCAATTGCGAAGTCGCAACGAAATCGGCGCGACGTCGTTTAGATGAACCTCCCGAGTTCAAGATGCGAGTATTCTTGAAACTCGCTCAACGTCGTGTTGAGGTACCTCGCGTCTGTGGAACTCGAGTAAGTAACGATTGCCAATCGTCGTCCTCGTTTTCCCCAAGATTAGCCCCCCTCTCTCTGTGTCCAAACTAAGATCAAAACCCTATGCTCTTGGTGCAATTTCCGGGTTTTTCTTGGGCTTGAAGACGAAAAAGCGATGATGCAGACTGGTAACTCTATGCCGCCTATGAATCCAATGTCCAAGGGCGAAACCAGGAATTGATTCTACCCCGGGCTAACCCAAAACCAGTGTTTTCAATTATATAGATCGTATCGGAATACGTATAGCATATCTTAAGATACGTTTATTGGAAGAGTAGAAATTTCTATTATTCAGTTGAATAAGATTTTTAGAAAAAAAAAGAATATAAAAGACAAGAGTTGGGAATTAGACACTTGGACTCAACCTTGTTTTTTGGGTTGATACAAAATAGCTAAAACTCATCCCTATTTATACTACTCCATAGAAAACTCTAGTACAAAGATATTTTCATATAAGATAAATTTTGAGGTAATTCTAGAATTACACATGTGACTAATTCTCAAAAAAAATTCTAGATATTTCACAAGGATATTCTAAAGTTTCTAAAACTAGATATTTTAGAGTTTCTAAAAACTAGATACTATTTATATCTTCTTTAATAATATCTTCTATCATTAGATTTTGTCGATTGAACTTGTTTGAACTTAACTTTCTTGTGTCAAATACTAAATTTAGTTTCTGGTTCAACAAAGTTAATCATAATCAATAGACAATTAAAAAGTAGATACACCTAATACCACCAACAATTATGCTTATTTTTTTAAAAAAAAAAGATGCAAAATTTCAAGTCTCTTAATTGAGACCTATTACATTAAGGTTTTCTGTACCCTTTGTTAGGAAAAGAAAAGTCAAGCAAAATACAATCAAGGTATGGTTCTTTCTTTTATACAAGCTATATATTGAGATTGAATGTCTATCAAATGGTTTGAAAGATTCCATAATTAGATCAAACGACTTAGATTAATGCATTCAGGGTTCCGCTTCGTGAAATAAGGTCTAACTATTTCCCAACAAAAATATCAAACGATACGTACCGAATTAGGATACGCATATAAATAATAGGATATGCAGTCATATAGTGTAATTTCTATACAAAAAGGATACATGGTAGGATACGTATCGTTCTTAGAATGAGACGATACAAATTGTCGGATACGTATAATGTATTGAAGGTTTTAACAACCATGGGCAAAATAGTGTATATAATATGCATACGGGCAATCTCTAATAAATAAGGTTTGTAATCCAATCCATGCACCACGCGTATGGCTATTATCATCATATTATTGACCTCGCATATTGTGAATGTTCATATTGTAACGTGTGTGAACATTGGATATCTATTTCTTAGGAGTTAATAGAGTGGTGTCTTTGATAAGCCCTCAATAGTGTAAATAATAGGGCTTATCTCTCTCTATTTTGTCACACTCACGTGCGTAACTTGCTTGATTTGACCGATATTGCACAAAAGGTGTGTTTTTGGCGTTTGCAGGTAAATCGTGTGAATAAGGCGCATTTGAAGGCCATGGATAGCCCTGAGTGTGTCCAAGTACCCAAGACCACGTGGCGCTCCGCGACCGAGTCCCAAAAGTCATGAAAAGAAGCTTTGAAGCGTACTCGGGATGTCCAAGGATCAAGGGAAGTGAGGGAGATGCAAGGATGTTACCCAAAGCAACTCATTTTCCGACCAGCTGAGGGTAGAATCAGCATAACTTTTGATGTAAAAATTACTTTTGATCCAAACCACTTGGGTTAGAAAGTAGACTCAACAAGCTTTCCAACGGTTCAAAGAACACCCAAAACCGAGTTCGGGAGTGTCCGGAGCAAGCCCGCGAAGTTGAAAATGTGTCTGCAGAATCCAGCAAGCTCAGGGATCGATCCCCCAATGTTTAGGGATCGATCCCCCCTCCCTTTCAGCTCCTGCAGCATCCAGAAAGCTCAGGGATCGATCCCCCAATGTTTAGGGATCGATCCCTCACTCCTGCGCGGACATTTCAGTGGCATTTTTGTAATTTTTTGTAAAGGGGTATATATACCACCCTTAGCCCGATTTTAGGGCATTGTTACTTTTTCACTTTCTCTCTCTACCTCCCTCTTCTCCTCTCTTCTCAAGCTCTCCTTCTCTCTTCAAAGGAGGAGGATTGCTAAGGTTTTGGGGTAGATTTTCTTCATTAATGTTGTAAGTACTCTTGTTCTGTACATTAATCTAGCTTTTATTTTCGTTTTTGCCCATGTTTTCATATCTCTCTTCATTTTGCCTTGTGTTTACACCCACTATGGGTGAGTAGTGATTTAGGCTTGGTCATGGGGTGATTTCTACCCCATGATTTAGGTAGTTTAATGGCTTCTCTCATTTCTTGTGTTTAATGTGGTTTGTGAATGGATTAAGTTCATCTTTATATAACAAAACCTAGGGTTGTTAACCTCTTTGATTATGTGTAGGCAAAGACTTGATCTCTTGCCACATGTAATGCTTGGAGCTATGTCACTCTAGATGTTTGCCAAAATGCCTCAAAGAACTTGTTGAACTCTAATCTTTGGTCTAAACTTAGGGTTGTTAACTTCTTTGATTGGGTATAGACAAGTCTCCTTGGCACACCCAATGTTTAGAACCATGGCACTCTATGTGTTTGATAAAATGCCTAAATGAGTTCCTTTCAATTTCCAAACCCCGTTGTATGAGTTAAACTTGATTTTCATGGTTAAATCTTCCGAGTGAGATCAAATGACAATGACTCTCACTTGAGTTATCAAAGAGAAGCATTGAACGACCTAAGTTATGGGCGGAATAAACCCCTAGACCTTGCCGCTTTTAATTTCTAGTCAATCTTTGCTTTCAATTAAAGTTAGGAGGTAGAGAGAATTTCCATCACTCAAAAGTTGGCCGTCTCAACGCCAAATCTAAAGGTTGGCGGTCCTAACGCTAAAAATCCATCGTAAATCAAACCTCCGGCCTAGCTCCATTGGCTCCCTGTGGATTCGACCTCGGACTTCCGAGTTTATTATGCTACAACCGACCTAGCCCTACGCTTGGGGCACTCTTTACTGCGACACACTTTGGTCGAGCAAGCAGTCTTTAAATGCACAATATGAAAAAGTC
The DNA here is from genome assembly GCA_018127125.1 of Rhododendron griersonianum. Taxonomy (NCBI): domain Eukaryota; kingdom Viridiplantae; phylum Streptophyta; class Magnoliopsida; order Ericales; family Ericaceae; genus Rhododendron; species Rhododendron griersonianum. The sequence continues at coordinate 1,172,494 of CM030794.1, forward strand.
GCTCTCGTAAAAATTATTGGACATCAAAAAATCTCAAAAAATGCTTCAAATTTTTTGTTGTTCTTACATTATAATTTAAACCTATAAAAATAAGATTGTAAGAACCAAAAATTTAAAATTTAAGCACACCAACCAGTGTTTTGCATTTAAAAAATCTCAAGTAAATCAGTAAAAATCTAAGCACATCGAGCAATGCTTTGCATTTAATAATATAAGAGCAAATCTAAACATATCAGCCAGTGCTCTGCATAATAAGGGAATACTTATGGATCTGAAGCCTCGCAATTCGACGTACTTGAATAGTATTTCTGCTCAAACGTAAAAATAAATAAACTAGATGAGAGATTAAAGAAATTCTAGTTTTCCTCATCAATGAGAGATTCAAGGATTTTAATAGTAGCATGTTTGCCTTGTTAGAGACCAGGATAATGTTCCAACTTCATTAAGGCTCCGCTTGTTTGGGTGTAAAAATATTTTTCGGTAAAATGTTTTACTTATTTTTCGGTGTTTGATTGTGTAAAAAATGAGGAAAACATTTTACATGTAAAACATTTTCCTTTAATTAGATGAAAATGACTTACCCTTAAATCTTCCGTAAGTTATTTTCCGAAATGAACATGCTGTATTCTACTGCAATTCTCACTGTTCAATTTTCTCGATCGTCAGTCCTGAGCCATGTTCAATTCAAATATTCTCATATTTCTCCACTGTTTAAGCCCCCTTCTCTCCCTCTCTCTACACTATTTTGTTTATTTCTAAAAATATTTTTCAAGTACCAACCAAACACTGGAAAATAAAAGTTTGAAGTTTATTTTCTGAAAAAACATTTTACACCGAAACAAACGAAGCCTAAAAGTGATGGACTCTAAGATTGAAGAATGAAAGCCCAATTTTTTGGTTTAGCATAAACCCTAGATGTCAGTCCTTCGCCCGATTTAGAAGATGGTAGCTTAATGAACCCATTTTGATCAACATCTTGACCAACGGGTAGCTTGAAGTCACTTTTTAGGGCTTTTCATGTGGCATCCGAATCAAAATATTGAGCACCATGAGATTTCATGAAATTTCTTGAGTTAATTTAACTGGGTTTTCAACTTTGAACAATCAACAAGAATCCCTACCCTTGACAGTAGTAGAGAGGGAGAGTACGAGAGAAAAAGTAGAAAGTAAGAACGTAGGAGAGAGAGAGAGAGAGAGAGAGAGAGAATAGATTGGTGGGATGGGTTAGGCTAAAAAAAGTGAATTGAGTTTTTGGTTTTTTTCAAAGTGACCTGGGCTATAGCCCACCTTAGCCCTTAAGTACTTCCGCCCTTGCAATGTCTCAGATGAACCCAGGTCCGTTCACGTCAACCATACCTCAACCATGGTTTCCGATACTACCCCCAGCTCCTCCACCTTCTTGTGCCTTTTGGGAAACCACAAATGTGAGTGATCGCCTCAAGGAGTTACGGGACACCATTGAACTTGCAAAATCCATGTGAGTAGTACCTTTGCTCGAAATTTCAATGCAAAAATTGTCATTGTAAAGTTGATATTATTAATTTTGTTTTTGAAAAATTGAACCTTTGCCAGATTACTTAGTGGACCTTCTTTATGTTTATGAGCCAAAAACCGGTTAAAAAGCTTTAAGAAAATAATTTAGGAAGCTCTATTTTGTGGGTGTTTGTTGCAACGGACTTATGGTAGAAGCCAATTATTGCAACGGAGGAGCCAAGAAGCATAAAAAATGGTGATTGTTAGAAACACCAATCTTGACTTCCACCTCTGAATTGTCAACTTTTTTTAATCCTAATTCGCTTCTATTTCCTTGTTCCTCCCGAAGGCTTGCTAGTGCAACAGATACCCACTAAGGTTGCGGAAGTGTGTGCGGTATAGATTACTGGGTGTGATTCAAAATGTTAATTTTGAACAGGGAAAAAGAGTTAGAGGCATTCATTAGGATCAAAGATTGTGAAGGATCCATGGAGGGTGGAGAAGATGGTTTGATGTTGAGGCTTTCTAGGTTTTTGAAAGAGAATAGAATGGACTTGGTATCACAAGAGTCACTTTCATTGCGAGCTGCAAATGCTATAATGTCGAAGTTAGGAGCTCAACTTGAGCCATTTAGAGTTGTCACGAATGAAACAACTCCGTGGGAGGAAAAGTCTGCAGTGGTGCGATTAGGTAATAAAATGCTGAAGTCCAGAAGAAACAAACAATGGAGGAAGAGAAAGAGGAAGAGAATTGCAGAAATGCTTGTGAAGGTGGTTACATCTTCAATGCCCCCCCCACCCCTCTCTCTCTCTCTCTCTCTATGTATTTACATATCTATTATATCTGATGCTGGAAGATGATTATGTTGTTTACTTCTATTTAATCACTATTGTGTTTAGGAGCGTGAGCAATTGGACCAAGCTGATCAAGAAGCTGATGAATGGAGGGCTAGAGAAATCGCAAAGGATATTGCAAAACGAAAGGTACTAAACATGTATATTTGGTCATTGCAAGCAATGCTACTTGGTTATGCTAAATTTCCTGGAGTACTGGGAAATCAAACCTTAATAGACTGTTGAACATTAATTATAGGTTGTCTTTTTTGTGACACCTTTTTCAGTCCGTTCCATGTCATTTAGTTTGATGCAGAACATCACTTGGTGGGACACAAGTGGCTAGGAATTTATCAAAATGATGATTTCGGTAATTGGTCTGGTTTTATTTCAGAAGTGAGAGGTTGTTCGAAATTTGCACCCACAATTTAGATGGCATCAGGACCATTATTAGCATTATGTGCTTGGCTTTATTCTACTGATTGAGGAGGTCAAAAGCATCTCCCACGGAGAGAGAGAGAGAGAGAGGGAGGGAGGGAGGGAGATTCGGTGCAACTCTCATGGATTGGGTTCATACCCCTGATATGGTGTCAAACACACTAACCAACCAGAAACTTCCCCAAACTTCTAGTACCAAAGTAGCTGAAATTTTTTGGCCCATAGGGTCAGCCGACCCCACCAGTTGTATACTGGCGTCGCCCCTGGTCACCAGTTATATCCTTTACTTTCTTTTGATAATTGATGAACTCGGTGCATTTTTTATTTGCACCCTCCAATGTTCTCGAGTTATGACGATGGACAAGGGCAAGTCAAAGAATATAAATGGATTTAAGGTTTTAAGTTCTGGATAGATACATTTCTTCTTGAAAACCATCTTTGTTCTGAATAATTTGTTGGTCATTTATTTTCAAGGTATGGCGTTTTTCAACTTATGGTAAACTACATTTTGCATGCACATGATTTATTATTATCTTTATTTCCTGAGGGACATGTGAATGCAGGTAGAAAAGATGAAAGAAATTGCAAAACTTAAAGCAAAAGAAGAGAAGAAGAGATTAGAATCTGAGGTGAGAATTACAGTAATGCACTACTAGAGTTGATTTGTTGTAGTAGACAACTGTTAATATTCTTCTGAAGTCTGATGTTTAATATATGACCCCTTGATATACACGTGAGAGTTACTGAAGCTTGACATGGTCTGGTTGCCTTCTGAAACATCTTAAATGCATCTTCCAACCGTGGCCTCATTCCACTTATTATAGTCAGCAATAGAGGAGGCGTAAGCGCATACAGGTTTAATTAGAAGACCTCTGTTTGAGGTGGACTCTATAGTAAGTTCACACCGACAGTGCAGATGGTTTAACCTTGTTATTTGTCTCTTGGACAATTCCAAATGCTCAGTTGAGCATTCTTTAATCGACAACATGGTTATCCATTTGCTAAGATCTCCATATGTGCAATACTGTTGCTGCTTTTATGTTTTTCATATATTTCCACTTGGGGAAACCAAATTATAACTACGACTACAACTTTCAGCTTGAGCTTGTATTGATTGTGGAGAAGTTGCAAGAGTTGCGGTCTCTCAGGATCCAAAAATTAAAAAAACAAGGTGTGCATTTTCATCCAATTCGTGACTTAGAGTACTTGTATATGCTTTGGCTTGTGCTTAGCTTTTTTTCCAGATCGTGCAAACATTTGATGCTTTGCATAGCTTCACACAAACTCACTTTCTATGTTGTTTAACTATTACAACGTTGTAGTTAAATGGGAGATTTCAGACACATGCTTTTCGCCTATTACAATTTGGTTGAACTGTTTCTGACACATGCAACTTCATCCTGACTAACTTAATATTCCATTATGGAGCTTCAGCAATAGCATTCTGCCATTTTACTCGAAAAAAAGTAAAACCAAAAAGAAACTGCTGTTTTCGTTCAAGGGAGCAGGATTGCCAACCTGAGCTAGTTGTGCCTCCTTGTAGAATGTTCTCCGTCTTATTATTGATTTGCTGTTATTGTGTTTCTTAGACAACAAGGTTTCATGTTTAACAAAATTCGATACAAGTTTATACACTGTTCTTTGCATCATCATTCTCTTTGCTTAGTTAAATAAGGTGCTCATGCATTAGAACAAAGTCAATTTTCCAATCAGGTCCAGTGATTCGCTCTTCACTTTAAAATTTAAATCACAGTTGTTTCTGGAATTGTGCAGGCCATTTTCTCCCAGAGGAGGATGATAAGTTCCTTGAAAGAGTTCGAGCTGCAGTTGAGGAAGAGGAGCGCCAAGCAACAGCTGCAGCTGATACAGATGCTGCTAAGGGTGCAATTGCAACTGCTGAGGAATCTAGAAAAAGCTTTCAGGGTTGTGGGCCTGACTCAAAAGTTGTAACAGGTGATGAAGGTGGAAATGAGGATGGTCAAGACAAAACAACTGAAAGTGAAAATAGAAGAGGCTCAGGTATGGTCACTGACAAGGAATCTGGAAACCAAGGATCAGAAGGACAAAGCCGTGGTGGGGTGTATGATTCCGTGGCAAGTTTACCAATTGAGTTTTATCACTATTACCATGGCAGCAATACGGATTTGGGAACACTTGTTGAGGTAATTGCAACTGGTTTTTAAGTTCATAGAGGCTGGTAATTTTGATGGCTAGATGTCTATGATTTGTAGTAGGGTTAGATGGTTATTTACATCGTAAATGTCCTATAATTGGGTAGCCTATGCATGCAGCAGTATCTGTTTTACTTAAAAGGCTAAGCTTTGGTATGATAGTTCCATTCCAACTTTCCAGGTTTGGTTGCATGTATGCCATATGCTATCTGTTTACCAGATACTCCTTTACGTCTAGAATCGGAAGTTCATATGTATTTCCGATGCTCGCTTCATTTCCTTTGCTTACAGAGTCCTCGAGTGCTAACCAGTTATACTGAAATAGTTTCTTCATGAATGCAGGTTAGAAGAATGTGGGATCAATATATAGGACCAGGGGGAAGGTGAAATCACTAATTCTTTCTTGCCCCAAAATGCTTGCTTTCATATTGGTGTTTCTGGTATCCTTCCGATCAAATAGTGAGATTATTTTTCTATTACTGGAGTCAGCTGAACACCGTGATTGATGAGTGGGTAGGTAATACCTAGATCAAGGGCAGTGGTTTCTTTTAGAAAGATCCAACTGGGAAAAGAAAGGGCTATCGCGGCCATCGCGCCCAAGATTTTTGAAGATAATATTGAGACTATCCAGTATCCTCTGAGAAAAGTCCTGGCCCTTTATGGTCTTGAGAAATTTGGACATTTGGAAGACATGAGTCACGTGACATAAATGTGTATGCAATCCACTTGCAAAGTACAATTCTAAGAGCGAGAGGGAGCTCTGGGTCGTCTTTGTAGGTTCCGCTGGGTTACCTGTGAACGTGCTGGTTGAAGTTTTAGCCTCTAAGGAGTTAGGTCAAGGACAGTGCATGAATCACATACTAAAAGTCCAAGTAAGAAAGTGTGAACCAACCAGAGGTTCATTAATTTAGGTGAAATCGTTTATGAGCAGATCCATCACGCTTTTTTTTTTGGTTTTTTGCTAAGCACATCATGCTCTGTTATTAAGGTTATTAGTGTTCCATTTCCAGTATAGTGTATTGCAAGAAGTTCAGGCGAATCTTGATTTTGGCCAACAGCACGAGGTACGGTCACCCAATAGGATTAACAAATCATCACGATTCTTGAGTTTTATACAACTTTTGGCATTTTACCCTAGTTTGTCAGTAAATCTTCAGTAAGTAATGCCAGTGTCTTGTCCATTAGGCTCTCGGATCATTTAGAGCATGCCCTTCTACTCAATTACAATAAGTAGACAAAATGCCTACAATTAAGTTATGTATCTCCCAGTTGGTTCAGAAAATTGCTCCCTCCATTCTGTAATGAAGGTATAAAGTAACGCTTGTATGATGTCCTTGGTAACGCTTGCATTTGACATCTAAGGTATGATACTATGATTTCTAAAGTAACGCTTGTGGTTGGATTACAGTATTGACATCTTTTTCTTAAGTTCCCTTTTGTCCTCGCAATTTATACACCATAATGTTATGGTGTCATCTCATGATTGCTGAAGATGTGAAACATTCTCAACCTCAGTTGTCATATTAAATGCTGCATTACTTCATCTATTTTTCACATTTCATCAGATTACAACGTTGATAAACTCACCTATCTTTTTCTTTTTCCATGCTTTGGTGCAGCCGTATACCAGGACACTGGGTTCAACCTCCAAAACCAGCAGATGCAATATGGGCTTCCTACCTTGTGCAGCGTAAATGACTGTTTGGATTGCTTTTTGTTGGTGACTGATATGGGCATCCTACCTTCCTGACATCATTCACGACTTGTTTTCTGGTTTGGTAGCATAACATTGTCGCATCTGTTACGTATTTTACAACATGATACTGCGACCTTGGATATTGTATTGGTTTTACTGAATAACATCCTTTCTTTCTCCAACTGATGGTTGAGGTCAATCTTGGTATTCTTTGTTCACTTTCCTTCTTATCATTCTTACCCTTCCACATACGGTCGACTTATCAAACTGTATTCGTGCTGTATGGGTTAGCCAAATGAGTAAATTTAATGAAGGGGGATTTTCTTAGCATGCCACCACCTAAGCCTTGTTGAAACAATCATCACTTGGGAACATCATTGCTTTGCACCTTAAAGTGCCAATGATGGCATTATAGTCCGTCGAATAATACTCCATATAGTTGAAATCTTCTTATCCCTGCCTTGTATAGTTCATAGTCTCTGTCAAGTGGTCTTGCTAGTGATTAGCTTTCTCAATCTTCCTTCTGGGGTTCAAAGGCATTTTCATACAGTAATGTTCCTGAAGACCCCGAAGGAGCATTCTTGATGGTTCCCAGTCCTTTTCCAGGGCACCAAGTCATACTCATGGGTTCAAGCAAACCGCGAATGTTCCACTTCCAGTTCCCATTGTTTACGCAATTAAACTGTAATGATGCTCTTCCAATAAACTGGCAGAACGACAATAAATGAAACCATCATTTACTTTCATTTTAGCTTAAGAACTTGTCTCCACTTTTATGTCTGAATGATGCTATTCTTACTTCCAAGGTAAGGTTTGCTAGGGACACAAAAACCATGGATTTTAAGACACTAGAGATCTCAATACAGACAACAGAGCTATGTTCAAAACCATCTGATGCATATAGGTCTTCATTATTTTTGTGAGATCCGCATGAGGCCGGACAAAATCTCCTTAGATAAATGTTAGATTTGTGTATGAAATATGTGCTAAAAGACACTGAAAATTGAATGAAATACATAAATATAGCCGAGGGTTCAAGATGCACCAAAATAGGAAGCAGTTTGGGCATCCTACGATTCGGCCAATCACTTTGCGAAGGAAAGTGTAGAAACAACTGTTAGAGAGGCCTCGTTATGGAGCTACCCCCTCTGCTGGGACCTTCGCCATCTACGTAAGTACACAACAAGCACTACTATACGTATATGTACAGATATATACTCATCTACATCGTTATCATCAATCACTTTAGAGAGAGATAGAGAGGATGCTCAGACGAACCATGGTAAATAGCATGTTGGTAGAGATTTTAATCATCTACGCAATCATATAATTTCATTCAGGTTTCTTCATAGCAATTACAGATCAAAGCAACGCAAGGGTAAATCGAAAAGTTGAAACAGGGAAGGAAAAAGAAGAAGAAGAAAACAGGGAAGGAAGAAGAAGAAGAAGAACTGTGTAACAGGAGCAGAGAACTCGGACGGCCAACCCTAGGGGCTGTGGTTGAGGAAGGCGACTATTTATACAAATCTGAATTTTCTGTTTCTTGGATAAATTACACTAGCAGGCTTGTATTGTGCAACATTCTATTTTGGTCCACATGTTTTAATTTTTGCCACATTCAACCTCATACAGTCATACTTCTCCTTAAAAAGGATGTCTCGACTCTCGAGTTCTAATCTAACTTGTTTGTTATCATCATAGGTTAGAATGTTTGAGGAAAATATTCTCATACTCTTCAATTTAACGAATGCATTTTTTTTAACCATTAACATAAATAGTTCTAAGAAAAAGAGTGCACAAGTGGACAGGTAACCTAAGGACTAACACTACGTATTCTACTCAGACACTGGTGGTAGTCTGAAATCCCATCCCCAATGATGAAAATATGGTACTCCATTAGTTCTATCAATATTTCATCCGATAAGCTAGTATTTCTTTTGTTCCTAAATAAGAGTTCCTCTTAGGTATTTCAATTTTTTAGGAGATATGTAATAATTACAAGTATTTTTCACCATTATTCTTATATTCTATTTATATTGCACCATTTGTATTCACATATGAGAAAGGGAAAAAAGTATTCACATATGAGGGACACTTTTACAATTTTATCAAATTTCAACTTCTATGTTTGGAATGGTACAATCATTTTGGAACATCTCAATTATAAAATAAGATAGGAGACTGATAAAGCCACAACAACTTTTTTTAATGCCACAACAATTTACGTCGTCTGACAAAATTACCCTTGAAACCCACCGTTCATCTTCTCTACATTCATTATCTTCTCTGTAGCCCCTCTCACCACTCTCTCTCTCTTTCTAGTTTTTCAACAGCATAGAACAATCCACTTTTCTCCTCCTTCTCTCTCTCTCTCTCTCTCTCTCTGGAGGCTTTCTCCTTCACATGTTTCATGACCAGACCCAACATTTTCGTTGAACATAATATCAGAAATTTTCGAGTCAAGAAATAGCGTCCTACTCCTACCCGCTCCCATGTTCTTGTATTTGACTCAGTGCATGTAGACCCAGAAATTTGTTGATTGGTAAAATAAACTTGATTTTAGCAATGAAAATTGGTTCGGTCTTAGAAATACAAACAAAAGCATGTAATCAAAGAAATCATGAAAACAAAGGCTAGGAGAAGAAAGGGAGGAGATGGAAGTGGGTTTTTGCCTTGTGTAGAGAGAGGGAGAGAAGCAGCTTGGGGTTAAAATTGGAAGCTGAATTGATTTGTCGTGGCTTTAAAGAAAATGATCGTGGCATTAACAGCTCCCAATAAGATACTATCAATTAGGAACGGATAAAGTATTTCTATGGACTACATATATCCCTTAAATGATCCACTAGTTTAAGAGTTGGTGCGTGAGCGAGATTGCGAATGCAAGCATGAAAACATTTTCGAATAAAAATTATTGAAATCTGGGAAAGCTAATAGTTGTTTAATTAGTACTTAACACAGACGCGGAGTCCCTGCAGTGCGCAAAAATCACTGCAAACTACAGCCCCCCAAAACGACGTCGTTTTGGGGGCAAGTTACACACGGCCAAGCCACCAGCTGGAAAAGTGGAAAAGGTGAGAGGGAGAAAAATTATTCAGTGCTTCTGCCTCATATCATCCCATCAAACACACACCCCCTTTCATCCCTCATCTGATCCCATCCCCCCTCTCTCTCTTCCCCCAAACGCTTCCTCATCTCAGCCCACACAGAGCACTGCCGCCGGCCACCACCTCCTCTCTTACCTCCTTTCCCCAGCGATGAGGAAGCTGGGTTTTTTTTGTTATTCTCTTTTTTTATTTTCCTTGATTACAGTTTTGGTTAGTCTCAGACAAAAGTTTGTAGAAGACTTTAATAGAACAATCAATCGGGTGCTAAAGCCAAAAATTGGAGGACTTGAATCGGCCACCACCTCCTCTCGGAGTCGTCTTGAATACGGCTCCGGTCGTGATGGGTCCTCCTCCGACCTCCGTTGCAATCTTCTCGTAGAGCCAAACTTTGGAAGAGCCAAACATGGGTCCTCCTCCATTGGAATGGGTTTTGATTCTTAGAAAACTGATTTCAATTTTGGTAACCATAGTCAATTTGTTTCGATTCTTTGTTGTTGGAGGAATGGCTTCATGCCTTCAAATACGTTTGCGAAAAGGACGAGTTTATTTGTGGTAGTAATTGCTGGGGAAGGGAGGTAAGAGAGGAGGTGGTGGCCGGCGGCGGTGCTATGTGTGGGCTGAGATGAGGAAGCGTTTGGGGAAGAGAGAGAGGCGGATGGGATCAGATGAGGGATGGAGGGGGTGTGTGTTTTGATGGGGTGATGATGAGGCACTGAATAATTTTCCTCCCTCTCGCCTTTTTCCACTTTTTCAGCTGTTGGCTTGGCCGTGTGTAAAAAAAATTAAAAAATTATTTATATTTTCATTATATTTGAATTTAAAAATTAAAGAAAAAAAACTTTTAGAAAAAGAAGGGAAAGTGAAACGGGGCCTTAACACGACTCCTTATCCGAGTAACTGAAATCGTAAATAAAAACCCCCCCTCTTACCCTTTTACTATTCCAAGAGATCTACCCAACCTTCACAAATATTCAGGAAATTGTTTCGACCTTCGTCTCTCTCTCTCTCTCTCTCTCTCTCTCTCTCTCTCTCGTCACCTAAAAAATCGATGCTCTCACCTCCCCTTGTCTAAGTTCCCCTGAGATCTCTCATAATTTTCGAGCCGAAATCTCTATTCGACCGTACACATATATCCCTACAGATATACTCCACAGAGAGAGTGAAGATTGTCGGCGGATTGAATGATGTGGAGTTCAATCGCGAACGTGAAAGAAAACCTCCACAAAATCGCGCTCGACGTTCACGACGACGACGATGACGAAGCGCTCGAGATCTACAATTCGCCGGATCGAAGCGGTCATCTCTTCACCGATCGCCGATCCTCTCACAGTTTCGCGCATTCCAGTCCGGCTTCGCATTCTCCCCTGGCCAATGGATTCGGTTCCCCCTATAATTCCGAGGTATTATTCCGTTGTCTTTAGGTTTCTATCTATGACACGTCCTCGCCAATTTTGTTTGATGTTACTGAATTCATTGGTTTATCTGCTGTGAGTTGTGTGCTTCGGTTTTTTTAGGGATACAGCTTTGGTTTCTTGTGGAATTTTGTGAATTTGGGAATAGAACTCCCTATGCAAGTGAAAAATAGCGAGCTATGTGAAGTCTGAATAATATCCCTTCCACGTATTGCGAGCTATGAGAAGTCTGATACTAAGTCACATAATGTGTGTGGACGTGTGTGAATGGGAGCGCAAGCGTCTTTGAAAAGCATCTCAGACTACTAAAATTCACGAGGGTGAGGGTCGAGAGCGGAGGATCCTACCAAAGGATTACGTGACTAAGGTCTGATATCAAGGTTGCAATGCACATGAAACAAGGAAAACGAAGTAAAATATGCAACAGCTGAATTAGACGAGAGTTAGAGTTATGAAACAAAGAACAAGAAGAGAATTCTTGCTAATCTCACCAAACGGAGATTTAAATACAGACTAACAACTGTCTCATAACTCTAGAGTCTATACAAGACAGCCAAAAACAGACTCGTGGTTACGAGTCTACTACTATCCAATGGGGCACGTGGGCTGGGTAGGTCTGCCAATTGATTCGGTGGGTGGACCGGTGTGGATTGGGGGTGTGTCCCTTCGAGGAAAGCAGAAACCTTGCCCGCAAGTCGGGGAAAGCCAGTTGTGGGGCAAGGCTAGGCACCATGGATGAAATGGGCATGCCATCGGACATCTTTGCACAACATTGCATGCCAAGGCTCGCTTAAGCTGGCCGATCTGGACGGAAGACATTGTAAGGCAAGGAGTTTGGCTAGGGCCGTGCGGTGACTTTCTTGGTGTGGTTATTTAAGGTTGCAACCTTGTAAATAACCATTCTGACGAATACAAAATCATCTTAAATGAATTTTAGATTTTGCAGGCTATGTTACATGGTTCTTTCATTTTGGCTGAAGTACTCGTGTGTCCATTTTGGCACTCGGATCCTCTACTTGTTATTATAATTACCGAAACATTAATGTCAAATTAGCTAGAAAAGCGATATTTCTAGTCTCACATGGGCAGGAAATGGTAAAAACAAAATTTTCTTAATCCCTTTTTATTTAAATACATTTTTAAATATAAGTTACTCCCTCCGTCCCTTTTTAAATGTCCTGCTTCGTAACTCCAACTTATTAAAAAGACATCATCATTGTACCTTTCACATCAACTTTTTCCTCCACTTTCCTTTACTTACCCATCATCATTACACTTTTACTCACTAACTTTTCAAAATGGAATCTACTTTTAGGGACAAAATAGACAATTCACCAACTTTTATCCACTAACTTTACAAAATGGACACTTATTAAGGGACAGCCCAAAATGGAATACTGGACCGTAATAAAGGGACGGAGGGAGTACAATTTTTAATCTGAAAATGTTCCGCAATATATTCTACAAACAAGTGTTCATGTCCCCGTAGCCATACCCAATTTGGGGACACATCCGAGTATCCTAAGATTTCAGTTTAGGAAGGTCTGACGTTTGGACTTGCACCCGCACCCGCACCCGCACCCGCACCTGATACTCACACCGGAGTCCATGTAACATAGATCTTAGGGTAGATATTTATGACTTTGAGGCTTGAGGCTTGGGCTTCCAAGTCCTTGGCGCATGTCTAGTTCAGATTAAAGTTCTGTTGATTTATATCTATGCAAGTCCAGCCTGTCCAAATGAAGCTGCTGGAGCCCTCAATGAGTTTGGATAATGGTTTCGCTCGGCAAGTGTACTTTTTTTTGGATTCATTGGCATGCCTAGTCACTCTTGATTGCTAGTATGACTTTTCCTTCATTGCAAAGTTCGTGCGTGAATGATATCAGCGTTTTCTATTTATGTGGTTGTTGCAGATTGAGCAGTACAAGGAAGAAATCAAGAGGCTTCAGGAGTCTGAGTCAGAAATCAAGGCGTTATCAGTTAATTATGCAGCTTTATTGAAGGAAAAAGAGGTAATTCTTTGTTCTGTGGCTGGTTTCCTTTGTTGCTTTGTTTGTTCTTTTGATAGCTATGCCTTGGTTGTTGAAGGCTTCCCTTTTGGACAACACGGTTTGTTAGACAAATCTGGGCCTGAAAATCTAAAGATATTTTTAGGTGTTACTTAGGTCCAGTATGCAAATGTTCTACCTATGAGTCTATGACTTGTAAGCCATTGTAACATTTTCATCCTGACAGAAGTTTCTAGGCTATGTTTGAGATCACTCTGGTTCATATATGTCTCGTGGATATGTTTCCATGTCTTCAATGGAGTACTTTCAAATTTGGGGTAATCATGGTTTTTCTACCAAGAGTCTTAATAGTACTGTGGAGGAAAGTTCGTGCTGCACTGTGATTGCAGATGGGAGTGTTGGTTATGCAACTCTGTAGCACAACCAGCCACCTATCTGGTTTGGTCCTTTCATCTCATAGTGAAGAGTGAACTGCTTCAAATATCAACCTAATCTCTTAGCCACTCTTTGTAGCTATAAGTGTCCTCAAAGCCTTTGACAAGTGTTAAGGCACCGTTCCAGAACTCGTTTTAAGTACTTATTTTTTAAGAAGGCAATTTCAAGCTAAAAAATAATATGTTTACGCAAATAATTTTCCTAGCAATATTGATCTTGTTTGATAGATCTCATTGAGATCTTTTGAATGGTACAAAAAAAAATAAAAAAAATAACTTTTCATTTACATTATTTTTGAGTTTGAAAATGTGAAATAAGTACTTTTTTTTAAAAAATGTGTTGTGGAATGGGCTCTAATTAGTAATTACTATCAATTTTATTTGGCAGGATTGGATTTTAAGATTGAACGAGGAAAATGGCTTGTTGAAACGGAATCTGGAATCAACAAATGCTGCCTCAAATTCACCTAGAAATGAGAGTTTCAAGACATCGACAAATAGCCCGAATGGTGTCAAGGTATCAATCTTTATTCAAATATATTTTAATTTGACTCTGACATGTAGAGGTCTCTCTAAGATTTTACCACTCGTATTATCAATTAATCTTGTATGGAAGATATGGAAGTTTAAGCCCCAGATGATTGAGTGGCTAAATAATGTTATTTTTTACTTGATTATTGTGATTTACATTTTGCTACGTTATTTTACTTGATTATTGTTATTTACATTCTTAGGTGCATTTCCCCAATAAAGATGCATCTTCTAGTATCCAAGTCTACCCATCAGAAAAACAAAATGGCAGGAGAGAGAGAGAGAGATGATTTGTTTCATATATTTTCTCTGTTCGAATTTCCTAAACACAAATGTTGAACTTTGAACTTGGGTATTGATTGATCTTATCTGGGATTTGTCCAGGGGAGTACTGATCAGTCACACAATCGGCATCAGAAAGCGTCCGTAAAAAATCGATCTGTGGGCAGCCGAACAATCAATGGTGTGGTCTCCAAACAGGATGAACTAAGCAATGGGATTACACAATCTATGCAACCTGATATTACTCAAACTAAGATAGAATCAAAACGCTCTGACATTCAGAGTAATGAAAAGGTAATGATGCCTTTAATCTATTCTGCTTCAGTGATTACATGTGTTGATAGGGATCTAGCTTAACTGATTTATGCCTAACATATACACATCAGCTATCTTTTGCCATGGATTGGGTACTGATATTTTTTTCCCAAATTGAATTTGTGTTTACCTTGCTAAAGTTTCTGGTTTACGCATTCTTTAAGTAGCTCTCACTTTATTCTGGTCATGATGTAAATTTCTTAATTTTTTCCTTCTTGCCTCTTTTGAAGTCAATCATAAGGTTTTGTTCTGGTTTCATTGTCCATAATGATTGAAGTTGACAACAGATATATGAATGCCTTCTAGGATCTTGCAGATTTGTTAGAAGAGAAAAACAGGTCTCTGGCAGCAATGCAAGCAGCTCACGAGTTGCAAATAAAAAGCTTAGGGTTGGAACTTGAGAAAGAACGTGCCAAGTTAGCAAATATACAGCTACAGTTACGAGGTATTTCCATACTCCTTCTAGGCAAACCGCAATATTACGTTAGGTCTTCTTAAATTTCTTGACTGATTCTCATTTTCATTCCTAGAGGAACAGAAGTTGAATGGATCCTTTCAGGAGGAGCTGAATTTAATGAAAGTAGAAAAGAGCAAAGTGAGTTCTGAATCCTGTTTCTTTCTATTAGAACTGATGTGTATTTCGCCCCTTTGAAGTTATAAAGTTGTGATCATAAATTACTTTTGCTCTTTTATGCTGTTATTGAAAAGGATTCCTTGAATGTTTCTTGATTGCTTATTTTGGTGACATAAATAACCTTGTAATGCAAGTTTTGGTTTTTGTCCAAGTAACATCTCATGTAACAACCCGAAATTCTGAAATACCGCAAAATAAATACGATATTATTTAACCAATTACCCAACTTACTTGGTGCTAAACAACTATTAACCTTAAAAAGCATAACCTTTTAATTAACTTTAATCCCCCATTTTTTACCTATCACCCCTTCCATCCTTCCTTCCAGCCCTGTTTTTCCCACTACCTCTTGAGACTTGACTAACACATTACCTCCCATGAACTTCTGTCCCCTCCCTTGCAACTGAAAATACTTACCTGCAATCGACATACATACATAAGACTTTAAGAGAATATCTGCCTCTCCCCAATCCGTGTCACTCTTACATATACCCACCAAGCCAAAATTGCGCCCCTTCCCCCTTTTTTTTTGCCTTCCAAAGTTCCGAGTATATCCTCCCCATTTATATATCACACGATTCACATCTCTTCCTCTCTAACTTGTCTTTTTTTTTTTTCTTTTTAAATTCACCGTTTCTTGGTTATTTTAATGGGTGCTCTCTCTCATCCTTAACACCCATGCGCACTCCCATGAGTGAATAGCACACGCATAAGCCTCCACATTTTGAGGCAAACTTTTAGGGTGTTACATTGTAGTATTAAAATCTCCAAGGGTAAGCAAAAGATTTTCATTGTCTCATTTGTAAAGTTCTCCGGCCTATATATGTTCATGCTCTTTGTTGGCTGGAACATTTTGCGGAAGAGGTGAAGATCCTTCAAATGGATCTGACATTGCTTATAAGCTATATGACTTGGATTCTTCAAAATAAATCAAGTACCAATGTCGAACACTTGGCACCTGGCCAAAGTTCTGGATATGTGTCCCATACTTCTCGTGGAGCCCTTATGGTGAAATAGTACTTGACACGACCATTTTCTTTGGATATCAATCGCTTTAAAAAGGTTAAATGAACATAAAGCACAAGGATTAAATTCTACAACATAGTCCTTTTAGTGGGTTTGCGTATCCTTAAGTTAGAGGTTTGATGGTTCGACCCACCCCCAACCGCCACCCGTACGGGAGTCTGTAACATAGCTTATGACTTTGAGTAAAACTGACCATAACATTTTGGTATTTTTTATTTGCTTGACAAAGAAGTGCAACTTAATGAGTTGGAGTTTAACTGATACGGTGATTGAACTGGTGGGCGTTTAACTTAAGTCTGCAGTCTGCTAGCATCCCTAACATGGTGCTGAGAATTTTTGTCGTGACTTTGTTAACCATGAACAGGAAGTAACATAAATTGTTCTCTGCATTAACATTATTTGTTTGTACATGTTTTCATGTGATTCATCCAATACATCTTTTTATCATAGCCCAGGATTATGTAGAGGTGCTCTAAGGAATGTATTGATGGTTTGAGCTTCCATTTTCTTTTTGTGCTTCGATGTTGTTTTTGTTGGAGTATCTTTATTTATGCAAATTTTCATGGGTTCTTGCAACCTTACAATTACTCTTCTCTCTATCTCTCCCCTCTCCCATTGGCATTGTTTCTTCTTGCAGACCAACAGGGAGATGAATGAAATTCGTGATGAATTGAATCAGAAAATAGCAGAAGTAAGACGACTACAGATGGAATTTAATAAAAGGGAGACTGCAGAAGCAGATGATGATATTGCTGAAGGTTTGAAAAGAGTAATTGCATCCCTAGAGAAGGAAAACTATGATCTTAAGGTTAGTACTTAACTTCATTCATTGCTTTCCCAGCTACGGGTGCATGTGTTATGTTATCCGGTAAAGGTTTCAGGTTTCAAACTAAAAATTGATTTCAGAGGGTAAAATTAGCATTCATAGCAACCTTGTTCCTTGAGCCTGTTTTTATGTTACGAGCCAAAATTAACATGGTTGGAAATCTTTCTCCTTGAGCCTGTTTTAATGTTATCTCATTTGTGGTAGATGGAGAAGGTTGAGCTTCAAGCAGCGTTGAAAACAGCCAGCAACTCCTCAGTGCATAAGTCCTCTCATGATGCTCAAGAAAATCCAAATAAGGAGTCAAATCATTTGAATGAGGTAGTTCTGGTATTGTTTAGTAACATTGTACCTTACACCTGGCGGTTGATAGAGTTCTGAAGCTTCCTCACTCTCCCAACCAATGTTTTTCATGCAGAATGGCCAGTCGTTGGGAAGTTTTCCTGGAAAAGAAGAGATGGAAAAAACGATGCGGAAACTAGAGAAAGATTTGAACGAGGCGCGACAAAAAAGGGACAAGGCATTACAGGAACTGAACCGTCTTAAGAAGCATTTATTAGATAAGGTTGCATATCTTCTTGTTTACAATGTTCTGCTGAGCATGAACTTCTTTCAGACTTCGGTATAGGTTTTACAACTTTGAAAGTGTTGACTGTGACCCCTGCATATGTGGAAAGATAAAGATATATGTTTTTTAGTCAGACATGAGGCAGGAATTTTTAATAACAGTTCTAGAAAAGATTGTAAGCAGGCTAAGTACTTCTTAATATAGTTCAAGAGTTTTATGAAGTGTCTGGAGGCCTATATATGTGGATATAGGGGTTGGTTCAAGGGACACAACATTTGACACACAATGTAATCGGAGCCCCACTGAACGGCTCCGATTATTAGCATGGGGCTCCGATTACATTTTGCATCAAAAGTTGTGTCTCTTGAACCGGCCCCATATATATATATATGAAAATTCCACATTATGTTCTTTGATTTAATGCGGTTTACAGAGTCAAACTCAAAGCATCATGATTTGAACCTGTATGCTGTGCCTTTTCCGGGCTCTATGAATGTTTCAGCTAGCTTCTCCCTTAGACAAAACAATGGTATCCGTTTTCTTGTTCCTAGAATCAGGATAACGTTTTTATGTCAAGTCGTAGATTCTAGCAGTGGATCATTTCATCTCTAGTAAGCTTAAATTTTTCAATCTTCTGCAAACAGAAATGTAAACGGTTTCTCTTGCTGCAATATTTTATAGGAATCTGAGGAATCAGAAAAGATGGATGAAGACAATAAAATCATTGAGGAACTACGAGAAAAGAATGAGTATCAGAAACAACAAATGCTTCATTTGCAGAAAGCTCTGAAGCAGGCAATTGCAAGTCAAGACGAAGTTAAGATGGCAAACAACAACGAGCTTCAAAAGTACAGAGAAATCATTGATGACCAAAATAGAAAGATGACAAGCTGTATCAGTACGATAGATGCCAAAAATGTCGAACTTCTAAATCTTCAAACTGCGTTAGGCCAGTACTATGCTGAAATTGAAGCTAAGGTAAACATTGTGTCTTGTCTTTTTGCTTTACGAAGCATTCTGGGTAGAATAGACCCATCCAGTCTTAATTACGTTCTTTATGGTAATTTCACTTTTATCTAATCAGGAACATTTGGAAGGAGATCTGGCACATGCAAGAGAAGAATCAGCTAAACTTGCTGAGCTTTTGAAGGTGTAGTACTTCACTTATGTTTTAGAATTCTATCAAATGCCTTGTTCTTGCCCTTTTGAAACAGAGATCCATCATGTCAGTATTTTTGTAGTGGTATAGAGTAGAACTTATGAAGTAGCTTTACGTGTATATGCAATGTCAACGGTAGCAATTTCTAGCCCATTCGCCTAAACAGATTTCGCACATCCGAATGGCATTCCAGTTTACTATCTATAGGTTTCTAGTACTTAATATGTTTGGTAGTAAAGTTTCTGTTTGAATTAGGTACAAGGTCTTGAATCTTAATCCCTCTGTTCCATGTGGTTGTTCCATTACTCGTAGTTGGGCCTGGAATTTATTCACAAAGATACATTATTTTTTTGATCTGATGGGGTCATGAATACTGAAAATAGACCAATATTACGTGACTGACTTTATATACATATTGGAATATCATATAAGTGCAAATCTGATTTCCCTAGTTTCTTGGGTGTGAATTTGTCTTTGCTTTCAGGGTGCACATCAACAGGAAGAGATGTCACGCAAGGAGAAGGAAGATATATTGGAAAAGCTTTCACAAGCTGAAAGGATGCTAGCAGAAGGAAGAAATAGAGTAAATAAACTTGAAGATGACAATGCGAAACTGCGTCGTGCTCTTGAGCAGAGCATGTCAAGAATTAATAGGATGTCAATGGACTCCGATTATTTTGTCGACCGGTTAGTCTCTGCATGTTCTCTTTTGTTTAGTTTTGTCTGTCATAGTCCACTTTTTATTGGTTTTGAAGATAAAGATATATTCTAATTTTCAATGTCATAGTCCGTCCGCAACTATTAGGCACGTTCATTCTCTCGCCGTGCATTTCTTTTGCATGACATCTGCCTGGCTCCCCTTTTGACTTTCTTGAGTGGCCTGTTGCTAATATCCTATCTTTATACAAATGGTTGCCAAAGTTACCCTAATTCTACTGCAGCAACCTAGAACAAAACCCATCAGGGTAAGTGTGGCATGGGGTACCACAGGAGGGCTTCAGGATTTTAGACAACTTGGAGCTCTTATTCTGTAGGAGAGGGAGGGAGGGGCATGTCTGATCATGTAGCAGTCCATACTTGAAAAACGTTTGGATTGTTCAACCAATGGATTGAGGCACCTTTTCTTGTCCATGCATGCTAGTTAAATATGACATTCAGCCGCGTATTGCATCAAGCATTCTCTATCACCTTCGGCAACAAAGAAATTTGCCGTTTTCTCTCTCTATCTAGGATCACCTCTGCTCTCACGTCCCCACAGTGGTGGTCCTTTGCCGTCTCAGGCTCTACCATCTTTCCAGAAGACTCCATTTGATCACTCAAGGCCAACTATCAACACTTGCTAAAAGTTGTATTAATGATCGGAATATATTCGATAGATAATGAAAATATGGTTCATGCATTTCTTTTTTGGATTGTGTTGCTATTCAACCTTTGATTTGATGTTACATGATGATTGATGAGATTATTTGAAACATTGTGTCAGTCCGTGGCTGGAGTCATAAGATGTTTTAAAAATCTCTACAAATGATGCCCAGAAAGCCATAAAAGTAATATTATAAAAATCCTCTCATACTGGGGCGATTATACTTGAAGGATGTTCTTTCTAGTGTCTGTTTGAAGGCACTGGGTCCCGTTGGTCTTCTAATAACAGATTGGGCATGCAACTTAACTTTCTACAGCCACTCTACTGCTAGCTGACATCACCACCTTTACCAAATTTTCCATGATTTCGTTGGCTGCAGTTGTAACCTACAGCCTGTAGCTTCTTTTGCCATCTTAGATGACTTGCTTCTTGCTGTCACTCCAAGTTCATCTTTCATATCATTGTTCTTTGGCAAAGTACTGTGGACAAGAGGTCCCCCTAGTTAACATCCCTGCTGACCAAGTCGCATTCCCCCAACTTAGCTATAAAAAAAAGTTGCATTCCCCCAGAAAAGAGGCTGAATTTTGAGTCTCCAAAGTTGCCTGTCAGAAAAGGGTACAAAGCTTAGTTGAATGTGGCTTTTAGATATTTAGTTGATACATTGAATTTGTCATGTTATGGAATCTGCAAGTCTTTATTGACAGATTGACTGGCATTTTGGCAGGCGAATAGTGATCAAGTTATTGGTAACCTACTTCCAGAGAAACCACAGCAAAGAGGTACTCCTTATGATTTTTTGAGAAGGTTTCTTCAATTCCTCAACATACACAAGAACACTAGAGTACCAGAGCCAGAGGTTTTCCTTGTGGCACACGTACGTAAACACTTGTGCATAAGCTTGTCAGTATATTAGTGGGCTCAAACACACAGGTTTTTGGCCAAGGATAATTTTTCCCGAAAAAATCAGTGGATGTGAATAAGCCATGAAAGGGTCATTACTTGTTCAATTTCCATGATGCTCCTGAGATATCACCTCCCTGACCTAATTAGAGGTGAATTAGTCCATTCTCATTCTAGTTCTTCCATATTCTATACACTAATTTTATGGGCATTGAAGATGCATAGAAGATCACTGTTTCCATCACCACTGCTTCCCCCATTATAGTTGGAGTAGCTACTCTTTTCAAACTTTTTCTGTTTATCCTGCTTATCCACTGATTAACATACTGGTGATGCCAGGTTCTGGATCTTATGGTTCGCATGTTGGGATTTTCCGATGAGGATAAGCAAAGGATAGGTGTTGCTCAGCAAGGTACCGGTAAAGGTGTTGTTCGTGGCGTTCTGGGTCTACCAGGCCGGCTCGTTGGTGGCATATTGGGTAGTGGTTCGGCTGAAGCTAATGCAAATATGGCATCTGAAAACCAGGTTCCAATCTCTTGTCTGATAATTATTCGTTTGTTCTGCTATCAGTTTGTTTTGGTTCTGTTCTCAACAGTCACCTTGTTGTAAGCTTAGAGTTTCTTTGAGTGATAAAATCACCCATGAAAAGCCACAACTTATCCTAATTTTTTTTAATAGAAAGTTCTTATTCTAGCCTGCCCCAAGATTACTGCATTTTCTGGATTATGCAGTGGGTATCAACAGTTTTAGTATGTATTCAACGTGCAGAGGGAAATCCCGTACCTTCTCTATTATCAGCAAGCCCCTCTTCAGAAATCCGTGATCGAAACACAACTAGTTGTTTGCACGCATTAACCACGAACTTAGGTCCTAGAGTGACATTTTTCTAAGTTGCCAACTACACGCCTTTGCTTACAATATTTTGATGAGCAATGTCGATTGGGATGTTATATTGCTGCCCTTATTTATTGCCACTACTCATTCTATGGAAGAATAATCCAGTATGAATTCTTGTTTCTTCTTTTATCTCAGTCCTTTGCAGATCTTTGGGTTGATTTCCTCCTCAAAGAAACAGAAGAAAGAGAGAAGAGGGAATCTGCAGGAGCCACCAATGCATCCGATGGAAATCAGCACAATAGAAGTCCAAGTGATACACTGGCCGCTTCACCGGTGCTTGATCCGAGAACAAATGCTGCTTCTGCTTTCTCAAGGTCAAGCCCATCCCTGAACCACGACAGCCCCATTTTGTCAGGTAGAAACATATTGCAGTCTGAACAATCAGAATCGGAGTTTTCAACAGTTCCTCTTAATTCCTCAGAGCGCACGTCTCAGGTCTCAAGACTGCTTCCAAGATACTGAAACCGCGTTAAATTTTGTAATTAATTTGAAGTTATCACCTTTTTTTGGCTGTTGTTGTCATAGTTGGTGCAAGAGGCGGGGTCATTTCTTTATTCATTTTACTACTAGGGGTGGGTTGCTTGTTATTGTTGTTACAATAGGTCATCATTTATACAAATGGTATAATTGTGTAGATTCATAACTGCCACCTGTGGAGGGAAAATAAGAATTGTTTTTGTACATATCCAAGATTTCTTCCTAGAAAGTTGTGAGATAGAAAGAAGCAACATGGCAAAAGCAATCAGAAGCAGATCTCTCCATCAAGCGCTTTCTTTCTTGTCCAAAGCCAAAAATGAAAAAACAGAAAGCACCAATTCCATATTTCACCAAAAATCTGCTTGTTCTCTACTTCAACAGGCTAAACAATATTACAGCATACTGCTCATTGATCTCAATCATTTCTTTCTTTCTTTGCGAATGAATAAACTTGGTCCTCGCATTTCTGAAAAGAACTGTTGCGTTCATGAATTTAGGCTTTATGAATTCTGTTCATGACCGCGTTCAAAGAGAGAAGAATCTGACTCCATAGATTAAAAGAACTTCATGTATCAATATCACTAATTCTTCATTATTACAACCCAGGAGGACCAACCAATTCATACACTTGCGACTTGTTACCTTGTATATATAATCCTCTCTCTTTTTTGCGACATTGTACACAACACCTTGAATACTTGAGACTGTATCAGCTAGATACTGATAATTTTATTGTTACAGTATGTACCAGTATTGGTAGGTACCGGATTTATCGATATTGTTGTTATTTTTTCACATTAGAAAATTTAGCCTAATGTCTTCTCTAAAAAAATTAAATTTAAAATAGTCTAGTACCGACCTCTAGAGTACATGATTGGCTCAAAATCGATATGTATCGGCCGATATAATTTGCTCAAAAACGGTATGTACTGGGTGGTATACTGGTGTACTGGTACGGCATGGGATTCAAATCCTTAACTATCCATGCTTTAAACAAAAGCTTTGTTTTACCTTACAAATACTGCTATATATAACCAGCCATTTTAGCTTCTGATAAAAAAAAACAAAAGCAAAAATAGAAGCCATATTTCAGCTAGTGGCAATTGCTCTTATTTGCATTATATCACTCATTACATGCTGTACAAATTATTTGTGGAATGACTTGAGGCATCAAT
Source organism: Rhododendron griersonianum (assembly GCA_018127125.1). Lineage (NCBI taxonomy): Eukaryota > Viridiplantae > Streptophyta > Magnoliopsida > Ericales > Ericaceae > Rhododendron > Rhododendron griersonianum. Next base: position 1,196,214 of record CM030794.1, read on the forward strand.
AGTGCCACAACTGCGACGAACTCCAGATCGACCGACCATTTTGTTTATTTTTCTGCAGATCGGTTTTTAATACGACCGGGCCCTTTATAGATTTTTTCTCTCCAGTCATCCACAATTTCTTGACCTTTTCCCACAATTTCTTGACCTTTTTCTATCCAGCCATCCACAATTTGAACAGTGTTATTGATCTGTTCCCAGTTCTTCTGCCAGTCATCCGCAACATGATCAAGAGCCTTCTTCTGGTCATCGTAATAATGCGTTAGCGCTTCTAAAATTTCGGACAGAGCTTTAGGCATGTTCTTCTTATTGCCCTCGATAGTATCCAATACCACTTGGACCAGTTTGTAAAGTGCAGGGCTCAAGCATTTGTCCAGGACTTCGGATACCGGCACGTCGATCGGGAATTGGGTTTTTATTGGACATGATTCTCCGATAATGGGAAAGCCGAAGGTGATTTTCAATGCCAGTTTAACCTTTAGGTGGCCATCAATTATAGTTTGGAGCATTATTTCTTGCAACTTATCTCCCAGATCGTTCAGCGAAACATTTATCGTCACGTCCACTGTCGTCTTCTTCTTTCCTCTCAGCCACTTCGAGGGCACTTTACCATTAGCAATTTCCCTTTTCAACAAAACGTATATATATAGATACATAGTCAAGCCAAACCGAACCGAACCGAACCGAACCCAACGACACGCAGAATTTGTTAATTAAAAACAACTAATTAAGCAGCCTAGCTACAATATTGTAAATCTTTTGTAGAGTACTTGTAATTGATTCATGAAACACAATGAAATGATCATATTCCAAACCTGTCGCTGTTGGGAAATTTAAGAGTGTAATGCGCGGACTTCCACTTGGGAATGCCGAAAGCGAGAGGGTTGTAAACTGAAAAGTGGGCCTTGAAGATGAGGCCCTGAGAAAGAGTGAACCCCTCAAATTCAACACGAGGGTCTTCAGGGTACGGTATGTTCTTCAACTTCTTGCCTTTCCAGTCCCTCACCTTCGTCATCAACCCACATTTGCCTTTTGTGCTGTCGCCACCGCAGGTAACACCACCTTCCGAGCTCCCATCCGCCTTGCTCCCGAGGGTTTGGCACATTTTGCCTGTTAATTGTTATTCACCTGCAGCGTATGAGTTTATATTGTGTCGTCTATTTTAAAAAACTCATACGAATCCAATAACCACGGTCACATAACTCCAGTAAATTTGTTTTAAAAGATCCAACGACGAGTATGATGATTTTCTAAACAGATGAATTATTTTTTTTCGGAGATATATACAAATGATCGACAAGACCAATATATTTGAGGTCACCAACAAATATATGGAGTATATATATAGAAATGATGAATTTTCATATGAATTAATGTAAGCATACAGGATTAAAGTTGAACGGTTTCGGAACATAAAATTAAACTTTGGAAGTTTGACCTAATACTGTCTCCAATTCGAATAAATAATTGCCAAGAGAGAAGCTGAGCCCTATATAAACTAAGGAATGAAAAAAAAAAAAAAAATCAAAGTAGACAGGACTAAGCATATACAAAATAATGGTCATGCTTAGCACCAAAAGTAATACTCCTATGAAACAATTAAATATGAAATGGAAGTCAAATGATCAGACCTACCAGGTAGATCCAAAATGCTTTATTAATTAATTAAGTCTAGTGCTTAATTAATTGCTTCCTTTCCTGTGAATTCCAATATTGATGGATGCATCAATTAAATATTAGTACAGTAACATATAAATAGAAGAAGTTGAGAGAATATGGAATCACCTTTCCCTTGAGGTTGACACAATGAATCTCATTCCTAGCTGGCTAGCTTGCATCAATATTTAATCGTACGTGACCTATACATGAAAAGCATCATTACTAAATCAAGTATGTGTGAATCTGGTCTGCAGGATGATATATAGTATATACCTTAACTCATGATCAATTAATTCAAGTTATTCTATCCCTCATGTCATGAAAAAGCAATCGACTATAATAAAGTAATCATTATATATACCGTATTGTTTTTTTTTTATAGGCAACACAAATTTTATTAAGAACATCTTGACAAAGGTACATCAAGTGGGAGGAGAGGGGGAAGGGAATCCAATCCAACCAAAGGTTGGATAAAAAAAACAAAAAAAGATGGGTCATAGCCTACCAACACCCAAAGGACTAGGCCCCAACAAATTAAATCCTAGAAGCCACATGGGCCTAGCCCAAAAGAATCAAAATAACCCCTTAAATAGATAACTATAAGACGATGTGTCAAGTTTTAATTATTTAATTTTGATTATGCTATTGGAGATACCCTAACATATGCATTTTAGTAACATGAAAATTGCAACGAAGTGGGGTTTTTGCTAGACATTTCAAGATATTCGAAAAAAACTTTGTTTTTGCTAGCTTCCTCCCTCTTCCTCTTAGGGTTTCTACCCTAAATGGGGGGGAATCTCTTTCCCTAATCGGATCTTTTTTGCCGGCCTCCATTCGGTTCTTCCTTTCCCTCTTTCTTCTTTTTTTCCTTCCCTCCCTCTCCCTGGCCGGTTCTTCTCCATCTCCCGTCGGATCCACTTGCGGTTCTGATGGTGGCCGGTTCCTTCCGATCGTCCACCTCTGTGCTGTCCTCCTCTATTTGGGCTCCACCATCCGTGTTTTGTTGGTGGTGGTGTTGCCGCAGTGGCTGGTGGGTGTGGGTTGCCGTCTGAGGCGTTTGGTGGTGGTGGCCACGTCTGTCGTACGTGGTCGCATCTGCTTGCTCGCTTGGTGGCTTGATAGTCTGAGGGCAGCAGATTTATGATGTGGTGGTGGTGGTGTTTTGCGGCGGCGGTGGTGTTTTTGCTAGGGTTAGGTTTTTTGGTGTTATTTTCTGTTTTAGCTATGTTTCCCCTATGTGGGTCTTTCTCCTCTTTGTGGGTCTTCCTCACCCTTTGTGGGTGTCGTTTGGGTTAATTGTTTGTTGAACTCGGTGTGAGTTGGATGAGATATGTGATATGTTGATAACTTTGTGGCTCAGTGTGTGGCCAAGAGTGCTGCGTGAGGGAGTTATCTGTATGCGGAAACTCTCTCTTCCTGATGTAATGGTCTTTCTTATAGGGAAATGATTTTGCCACTCTCTTTTTTGTTAACGCCACTTCTCGGCAAGTATATTTTTGCACTAAAAATACACTTGCAGGGAAGTGGCGTTAACAAAAAAGAGAGTGGCAAAATCAGTAGTCTTTTTATATCATGGAACTCTTCTAACCTTTGACAAAAAAAAAAAGAAAAGAAAAAAAAGAACCCAAATGTCAGAGCACCCTTCAAGAAATTGAGGTAACAAGAATAGTCAACGAGAACAAGTTCGTGCGATCAGCAGAGCACTTTTTATGAGCCAAATTGTCAAAACCATTTGGCTTTTCTTCTATTTTCTTTGCTCATTTTGTAGAATTTTGGACCAAAGTTGTTCTAATGATGTCATTCGCTTGACAAAATCCTTTCTTATTACATATAACAAAATTTCAATTGGGCACACTAAGACGTCCTATACTTTCATAGTGTATTGACGCACTACAGAATCCCCCATGTAAAAACCAGACAAAATCATTCAGTTCAAAACCAAAAACCAGCCCATATATAGTACATTGGCGCACTACGGAGTTCCTATGTAAAAACAAGACAAAATCATTCAGTTCAAAATCAAGACCAGCCCGTAGTGCATTGGCGCACTACAAAGTCCCTACGTAAAAACGGGACAAAATCATTTACTAGTTCAATATCAAGACCGGAGATGATCCATTTCCATTCAAAATAACAACATAAGATTACACGTCTAATATCCAAAGAGAGAATTTTGTGATCATTATTAACGTAAAACTCCAACAACTGGTACTAGCTATTTCGAAGAAGCTAGTTGGTTGGTAGATTTCAATGGTGGAATCTGTGTAAACAATACAACATTCTGGGCTTTATCGAATTCTGTTCAGGGCGGCGTTCAACATTTCAATTCAGTTACTATATATAGATTAAAAGAACTTCATGATATAACTCTTTCACTTATTACAAATCCATGAATATCTATATCTCTAATAAAGGAGTATTAATTCTTACAACCCAGGAGAACCAGGACCCGGAAACCCTGTAGTGCGTATCGCAGCCGTTGGTGAGTGTATTCAACGGTCGGGATTCAAATGAAATTTTTCCGAGGAAGAGTTTAACTTTTTCCCGGAAAAGTTTTATTTGAATTCGGATCGTTGAAAACACTCACCAACGGTTGCGACTAGCCCTACAGGACGCCCTGCAGGATCCCCGGGTCCAGAGAACCAACCAATTCATACACTTGCGACCTAACCACAAACTGTTTACCCCCACGCTTTATTGTCGATCAAAAAAGAGAAATTGAACCAAAACCCAAAAATATATCCAAAGGCAAATGAAACAATGAACTCTAGCTCAGTCATCACAATCCATATCCTGAACCACCCTACTAGCCAAATTAATCTCCATAACACAATTCATCTGAGCCCCCTTCCTCTTCTTCATCATTGGAAAATGTATCCCCCACATCTTCATCAAGTGCACTTTACCCCTCAACGCAGCCTTGCTTTCGAGCACCAAAATCCCCGAACTCGTTTCGTTACTCGACGCGACCACCGAGCTAACCCTCGCCGTAACCTGCACCGTCTCCGTGTCCCTCGCCTCGGCTTTTCCATTCAAAATCACCCCCTCTCCCACCGTCACGCCACCGTGGCTGATATTCATGGCCGTCCTTTCATACTTGTAGTCGCCGAAATTCTTGTTCTTTATTTTCAGTCGGGCAACGATGGTCATGTTGTAATGAGACGAAGCGCCCCCACTCAGCTCTTCAACGGCGGCCGAATCGATTTCGACCTCCGGTGCTCTTACGCGCATCACGACCAGCGCGAAGACGAGGATTACGACCGTTTGGAACACTGCAAATGCTGCGATGTATACTAATCGCTTTCGTCTCTTTTTCCTTCGAATTTCATCATCGTATGACATCGTGGCAGATTCTAATCCGTCAGTGCTGCGGGGGTAGAGGTTTACCGGAGCAATTTCAGCCTTTTCATCCATTTTACTTACGGAAGAGATGTAGGCCGGAAGTTGGTTTGTGAATAGTAATAAAGATCAGAACTTGAGATTGGCAAAAATATGCAGATGAGTTTTGGGTATATATATGGTGTTAGTCAAAAGATAATAGAGCGTGTTGAATTGTATGTTTTCTTTGGTTTGACGTTCAGGAAAATTGAATGAAGCTTCTGATGAATTAATGGGTCTAAATTGCAGACTTTTTTTGCATATTGCGTGGTTGATTACCCTGAAAGGTTAATCTTGAGGGGGGGAAAAAATCAAGGTCTGGAAAACGAATTTTCAAATAGTCTAGAAGCTCTACAAGTCGTTCATTCATATCATGAGATGAGACAAGATCTTGAGCTCTTCAATGGTTCGTTAAACCTTGTGCTAGCTATAGTATTAAACAATATCGAATTCTGTGTTAAAATTTGCAGCTATACGTCTTTCACCATGAGGACCGTCCGACATTTAGTGAGAGAACATCAGGAATAGACTTACCTCCGAAATCTTACCCAATTCCCGATTTTTTCCAAAAAAAAAATCTCCATAATCCACGAATCTCCAATCCTTTCAATTAAAAATGGGGATCGGATTGGATATGGAAGGATCAAATAAAATGACCATCACTATTGAGGGTAACATTGTTGGCGTACACATAAAAATTTCAACACTAAAAACAAGGTTCGAAATACCGTATCGGCTAAATACCGATTATTTACATACATTAAATGAAAATTCATATAAGAAATAGATCTAGTAAATTCATATGGAGTAATCTATAGTCGGTTTGCTTATTCTCTTTTCCAGAAGTCGGAGATGGAAGGGAGCTTGATCTCGCCCTTGGTGGAGAGGGGAATGGTGAAGTCTCCGACGAGGGGAAGGTCGACGGTGAGACCCAATTCGAGTTCATAGTCTATGTCCCAATCCGAACTTATATCCCTCACCAAGCTCACCACCACACTGTGTGGAACCTTCACCGGCACGTTCAACAACGTCTTCTCGTTTCCATTGAGCGATCCTGGGTCCTCCATTGTGCCCGATGCAATCACCCTGTCGCGGTAATCAGACAAACGAATCAACAAAACCAGTAATTAAGAGCATGCAAGTCGCAAGAACTAGCTAGCCCCAACCCAAGAAACAAACGGTCAACTACTCCAAAAGTTGTTAATTTGTTGGATTTCTCATTTTTTGAACGGCCTGTTTGTTGAATTTCTCTATTGCTTTTAGAATAAAAAATGGTGGTATATGAATACTCATGTAAATTATATTCCAAATGAATAAGGTGTGGTATATGAGACAACCGTATTTTTTAAAAGAGAGAAACTTATTCACGGAGCGGCGCAATCACAGCCGTCCATTCGCACAATCAATGGTTGAAATTCATTTTCAACCATTGACCGGTCACAATTAATTGTAACCGGTCATAATTGGTTTTTTATCCGAACCGTCCAAAAACACTTTGGACGCTCGCGATTGGGTTCCGTAAATCCTTCTTTACTGAAAACTCCGTAAAGAAGTTTTTCTGTTTCGAAAAAGGTTTTGTACTCCCTCCGTCCCTTTTTAAGTGTCCCACTTCGTAACTCCAACTTATTAAAAAAATATCATCATTATACCTTTCACATCAACTTTTACTTCCACTTTCCCTACTTACCCTCTATGGAGACATCATCATTACACTTTTATTCACTAACTTTTCAAAATGGAATATACTTTTAGGGGCAAAATGAAAAATATATCAATTTTTATCCACTAACTTTACAAAATGGACACTTATTAAGGGACAACCCAAAATAAAATATTGGACTTTAAAAAGAGGACGGCGAGAGTATTTAGGAGTAACTTCTTTCGAGGAAAACTCAACTAATTCAATAGATATGACTTGTGGATGGCAACAGGTAGCCCGCGTTTACGTTCCAGGATGTATTCAAAGAGGCCTTTACTTTTTTGGAGGCTCGTTATACCATCACAGCCGTCCCTGACATTTTTGGGACCTGAGGAGAACTTCAAGGTTGGGGTCCCTTCAGTACTTTTACGAGCAAACAAAAATATAATTAAACAATGAAAAAAATATAATTAGGTAGATTAAATTTACGAAGGTATTGATCATTACAAGAATGGAAAGTATCACTTCAATATATTTGTTCTTTTTTAACAACAAAAATAGTAATTACACTAACATAATGAAATTTTTTGTTATACCTAACGTATAAAATTTGGGACCCCTAATATGTAGAAAATAAAATTTTAGAACCGAGGCGCTTGCCTTCCTCGCCTTCCCTCGGGAAGGGCTCTGTTTGCCATAAGGGAAATCATTATATAGCATTTCAATTATATAATGTCTTACTCTGCTCGTCCTCCATATATAGTATTGGGAACAAGTATGAACTATTAACAAATATTTCTCATATCCGTTTTCTAGATCATTCGTTTTGGTATCGGTGGAAAGTCAATATTCATTAAAATAGTTAGATTTAGCATCTTGGAAAAAAATTTGAATGCCCCAAGGGTATGTTTGATTCGACAGAATCAACGTTGAAATGGAATGGTCATTCCATGGAATACTTATTCTCATGTTTGGTTCATCATTAAATGATTGAATGACCATTTCAAATTGAATAACTATTTACCTTTGTAAATTGAATCATTTGACAACCACTGCTTAGTGCAGTTGGTAAGTCATTGGTCTCCCTGTGCTAACTCTAACACCCCCACTAACTCCCGCCGATGTATATCGCTGTGGCAGAAAAAAAAGAATTGTCATTCTATTTTTTTGTCACACAAAAATTATTAGTTCGATTTCAAGATTCAATATTGCAACACCAAAAATTACTATTGCTACACCATTCCATTGCGGATAAGAATGGCTATTTCTCAGTGCAACCGAACTTGAAAATGGAAAGGATATTCCAATTTCATTTCTTCCAATTCATTCAAACCTCAATTCTATTCCATTGCCAATTCGATTCAATCGAACCAAACATACCCTAACCTCATTTCTCTAAGGACCTAAGTGCAACTTGATATAAAAAATAATAATTGATCATTGCGGGTGCTTTGTCCAAGATCAGTAGATCAACGATTCATCTCAAGTCCACATCACAATTTTTTTTTTTGGGTTTTTGTGTAAGAAATCCAAATCACATGCGTCCATGCAAAATTGGTACAAATCGACACAGACATGCTCCATTGGAGTACACATTTATACATGCATAACACACGTGCGCATAAATATAGATCGACGTAGAGAGAGAGAGAGAGAGAGAGAGAGAGAGAGAGAGAGAGATGGTTATGGATGTAGACCTGCCGGCGCTTTTGAGGACGTAGGAGACCTGACAAATGGGGATGGAATGGCTGTAAGGGTTGTCGACGGAGACCTTGGCGGAGTAGGTGACGCCGTCGCGGCCAAGGCCCTTGAGATCGACGTCGTCGATGGTGGCCTCCGGCTTCTTCATGTTCGCCACCTTCTCCGCCACGAAGTTTTTCGCCTTGTCCAACAAATGCGCCATCTCTGTGACTGTACGTAATTACAATGAATCCCACACGTACCAGAGATATATATATATATATTCTTACAGATACCGTATACTATTTTCCGAGAGAGTGAAAAGTAAAGAGGATTTTGGATCGGAGACGAAAGCGTTTTATAAGGAGAGAGAAATTAATAAGGAGAGAGATTAGAGAGAGAGAGTCCTGATTGGGACGCGTGAAATGTTCCTTGATTTGTGCGTGCGTGCGATTGTGACGGATTGAATTCCATTTGGGTGGGAGCTTCTTCCCTTCTTTTAGGATCTGTGCTCAAAAAAAGAATGTTGTAAAATTGTTTCATTATTTTTCGAGCAATACTACATACACATCTTTAGAACATAATCTTGGATATAATCGTGTGTGAAAATGTTAGATTCAATTATATCCGAAATTGTGTTTTAAACGCGTGTTCATAAACTTTATGGCCAGCAGCTCATGGGCTCTAGCCCAGTTGGCATCTCTTGGAGCCAGGGTTTGAACTCCATCGTGAGCGTTTGGGATTTTAGATTTAGATAGCCTTTGAAACACCTTGTAAACTATGGATAGCTTACTGTAGGCGCGGTCAAAATTATTTACATGTCATCAGGGAAGACCTTTTGACCAGCCTATCGGCCGTGGACATGTGGCGACCTGGTCCACGCGGGAAGTCGATCTTAGTCAAAACATTATTCCAAAAAGACGTTTGACTGACCAACGGAAAGGGAACACGTAGCACATTAAGATGGACGCCCGCGGAACTGAAGACCCCGCGGAGCCGATCCGCGGAAGTGAAGATCCCGCGGGACACCCCCGCGGGCCCCGCCTGGAAGAACTGAAAGACACGTCGGAATTGACACAGAAACTGTAAGGAGACCCCGGGATCCTATTCTGGCCCAAAAGGCAGGCCCAGAAGGGACCCCGCGGGAGGCAAACGATCGCCGCGGGTCGCGACCTTGCTCTTGTGGGAATTGGGGAAGCTCTTGTGGCTTGGTGGCTTGGGATGGAGGTAGCGTCGCGGAAGTGCGGGTCCCCCCCCCCCCGCGGAAGTCCTCCGCGGGAGGACGAGTCTTCCGCGACCTGGAGGTACGGGAGGGACACGTGTTGGGGTCTTATAGGAGCGTCGTCCTGGGCCTGACCTAGGCCCATGTGCCCTATAAATACCCCTGACATTCTCAATGATTGCCAGATGCTGACTTTTCTGGAAAAGGAGAGAGAGAGCACTGATTCTGAGGAAGGAGAACATTCTTCCCCGGAGAGAAGGTGACCTCACTCATCTGATTCCGGAAAGGGCAGACGTCATTCACCCCCCGCGGAGAACAAAGGAGACACGTTGCCTTTGTCTTTTCCGTACCTCTTGCTCTAGCCCTCACCCCACGAGATTATTCCTCTTTTCCCCTTGGTACTGATTATCGACCAATCGAACCTCTCCAGCTCACTTTTTGTACACGTAAGCGACCTCACAGAACCCGCGAGCCACCCACATTTAGGCGACTCTGCTGGGGAGGTGTCTTTTGGTTTATGGTTAGTACCTGTTCCACGGAATACATCGAGCGGCCGCTATCACGCCGTAACGCAATGGCGGCACAACACGACGGCACGCCAGTTATCGAGGAGGTCGAGGAAACCAATAGCGCGGGCACGGCCGCGCAGGCGCTGCGAGCCCTCCAGGACGGCCAGCGGCAGTTCCTCGAGACGCAGCGACAGCTGCTCGCGGCTTTTGCTGGTCTCACCGAGGTCATCTCAGCGGCGCTCCCAAAGGCCGCGGTCGGTCAAAATGATGAACCGCCACAGAATCAAGCGGGAGGCAGCACTAGCCAGACAACGCAGCCCCAGTTTCCCCCAACGGTGCCTCCCCACTTGCGCCCTATACTCGTAGGGGGCGTCGCGGGAAATAACACTGGAGACCGCCAGAAGGAAGCAGCCGCTGACGGTGCTAGCACGCCCTCCGCGGGACCTTATATTACCATGGCGGAAGTTCAGGCCCTACTAGCGCAGCAGAAAGCGAGCGAGGCGAGCAGGAAGGAGCCGGCCATTACTGAAGTGGGGGCCTCGTCCGCGGGACAGTTCATCACCCTGGCGGACGTACAAGCCCTCTCACTAAGGAGAAAACCAAGATGGTCTTGCCTTCTCTCCCTAGCCCGGATATCCGCCCGCCTTATCCTATGACGATCCTATCACTCCCGTACCCGGAAGGGTATGCCCCACCAAAATTTGTGAAGTTCGACGGAAAGGAAGGAAGTGCCCAGGAACATGTAGTCCGTTTCATGGAATCTCTGGGGGCACACGCGTCCGATCATAACTTACGGCTACGGGAATTCTCGAAGTCCCTCACCTCGCGCGCGTACACTTGGTACGTCAACCTGGAGCCTTATTCGATCACCACCTGGGAAGAAATGGTGAACAGCTTCTACGCTAAATTCTTCCAGGTCCGCGAAAAGGTGACAGTGATCAGCTTGACGAAAGAGACGCAGGCCAACGGAGAAGACGTGGTGGACTACATCAGGAGGTTTCAGGATCGTGCAGTTGATTGCACCGAGTCCGCGAAGGAAGTACAACTAGTGGAAATTTGCATCGGTGGGATGATGGACGAATTTAAGATGCTGCTCATTAATTTGAAGTTGGGAACATTCTCTGCCTTATTGGAATCGGCGTACAACATCCGCCATGTAGTCAAACCGGCAAGAAAGGATGCATGGAAAGGCAAGACCGCCAGCGCCACTGTGGCTGTCGCGGAGGTACCGCGGACTCAGCAGGCCGCGGGAGGTCGAAAGCGGAGAGAACGCGAGATGGGACCAGCGCCAGATTTCCCATGTACGATGGATGAGGTACGGGCCTTGGTAAATGCGTGGGTGCAGGATGGAGAATTAGCACTCCCCCCCGTGGAGTATGAGCCGACGCGGGAGGACCGCGAGCACCCAAGGTACTGCATGTACCATAGGCATACCAAGCATCCAACGAGCGATTGTTGATCTTTGAAGAGGTTGTTCAAGCGGAAGCATAACGCAAACGAGCTAAGGATAGGACGTCGCGACGTCCGCGACGAGCCTTATCCAGCTCACAGAAACAACGGGGAGGTCAACATGGCGGAGTGCTACCCGTTCATGTACAATGATGATGACGAGGCCGAAAGCAACTACTACATGGGAGGAGACGGTGAAGAAGCAGGGGCCTACATGGTCTCGTGCTACGAGATAACCGAAGAGTTCGGGGAAGGTCCAGCACCCGCGGTGATACCAGACCCCAATGCGTCGGCCAAAACATTACAGAACAGTGTGAAATTTCGCGCATTCTTTGATGGTTTTGGATTCACGCCGGCGGCGAGGTTGGAGATTACAAAGGCGATTGTCAATATCGCGGAAGTCCATCAGGAGTCGTGCATGACCGCGGAAGGGTCCGTCCCGCGGACAATCCGCGATGAGTCTAACTCGGTCACCTTCTCGGACGTGGATTGACGGGTGCCTTACCCGCATAACCGCCCCCTGTATGTTACATCCCGCGTTAACGGGATGGAGCTAAAGAGGACTTTCTTAGATGGCGGAGCCTCCATCAATCTGATGCCGATGTCAACATTCAAGAAGGTGGGAATACAGCCCAACAGGATCGTGGAATCTCCAATAACCATCACGGGGTTTGGAGGAGATAAGTGATAAGCCCTCAATACGTGGTGGTGGACCTGGAAGTGGGGGCAATCCGCTCGGCCACTAAATTTCATCTAATCAACGCAGATCCGAACTACCAGATTATTCTTGGAAGAAGTTGGATGCACAAGTACGCGGTTGTACCTTCTAGCTACCATCAATGTTTGAAGGGGATCTGGGCGGGAAAGAAGGTCACAGTCCGCGCGTCGGAAAACCCATTTGATACCAATGAAACACACCTCTCAGACGCGGTCTACTTCTCGGAGCTGGGCGAGGTATCTCAGGCGATCACCGCCAAGCCTCGCGCAGTCAGGATCCCAAGGTGGGAAGATATCAAGGATGAAAAGCCGGAGACGCGCCGGAGAGACCCTGCCGCGACAGACGCCGCGACCCCCAGGAAGATAACTAAGACGAAGGAAGGGGGCAAGACAGTGTAATGACGGTCCACCGGGGCAGCGGATGATCATGGAACCGCTGGCCCCGGCGGTACATGTGCCGCAGTGGAAGAAGAAGAGGTAATAGACAAACCAGAGCCCGCTCCGGAATGTATGCAGGACCAACCCAGGCCGCAGCAAGAGGCTTTAGAAGAAGTTGATTTAAGCGACGGGGTAGGCCCCAAAAGACCGGTGTTCGTAAGTAAGGAGTTGAGCGGAGAGTTCCGCGAGAAACTGATAACATTACTACGTGCTAACTCAGACGTATTCGCGTGGCATTACGAGGAGATGCCCGGGTTGGATCCAGAGCTGGTTACGCATCACTTGGATACCTTCCCAAATTCTAAGCCCGCGAAACAGTCCCAGCGGAAATACCACCCCGATTTGGAAGGACAGATCAAAGAGGAAGTCGAGAAGCTGCGGAAGGCAGGATTCATTCGCCCGATCCAGTACCCGGAGTGGCTGGCAAACATTGTCCCTGTCAAGAAGAAGAATGGCCAAATACGAGTTTGTGTCGACTTCCGCGATCTCAACAAAGCGTGCCCAAAAGATGAGTTCCCGCTGCCACATATCGATACATTGGTGGATGCTACCTCCGGCCACCAAATGTTCTCTTTCATGGATGGTTTCAGCGGGTACAACCAGATCAAGATGGCTCCGGAGGACGCGGAGAAGACAGCATTTCGAACACCGTTGGGTAATTTCTACTACATTGTCATGCCTTTTGGACTCTGTGGGCACACGCCCCAAAAATCCCGTGTTTTAATGCATGAAATCCTGGGTGCGCCCTTATCCTGCGGAAAGCGCGGCGAAGTGCTTCGCAGATCAGAGAGTCGCCACTCGGGTTTTGCGGTTAGTACCCAAGAAACCGTTCTTTTGAAAATGTTTGGACCACGTCCGTTTGATTTTGAAAAAGGCTTTTGTAGACTAGGCCGTCGTCACCTTCGATCTTGAGGTTCGGGAACCAGATTACGAGAAGGGAAGGGTTTTATGGCACCCCCCTCGCCCAGTCCGGAGACCGGTCTCTACTCAGGCGTTTTGTAAAACATTTGCATTTCTCTCTTTATTTGATCATTCTTTTAACCAGTTAGGGCGGGGGAACAGTTAATAGGGATTAAAACTGTAAACAAGTTGCATTTATATACAAAAGATGTAACAAAATGTTTATGGATGATGATGTTTGATCTAAGCAAATATAATAGATTGAGAACAAGCTTCTGTGGTTGTTTTAGACAAGCTAGTGCACGCTGTTTGTGCAGTAGTGCACACAGAAGCACGCCTGCTTGCACTGGCTAAGCCACTGCATGTAGCCATGATCTGCGTGCGCCACCCCACAATTGGCGTGCGCCGGTGAGCCTAAGACCACAGCTTCTGTTCTCGACCCTCTGGGCTCTGGAAAGGACCAGTGCACACCCAGGACAAACCACGCAGTTAAATATGGATTACTAAGCTATTACAGACAATGTAAAGGGCTTAAAAGCCACCAAATAGGCAGAAAACCCCTTAAACAGTGAGGAGGAGAAACAGAGGCCGGAGCCTAGTTGCCATGCAAGGGCCACTCCTGGGGTTCACAGAACCATTGCGCGACAGAGTGGGTTGACTCTGCTCGGTGCTTGGCTTTGCACCATCTGGGCTCTGGAACATGACCAGAAGACCCCAGAGGCATTCCAAAGAAACGAAAGGAAAAACTAAGTACAATGCTTAAACAGTTCTACAATACAGAAAGCAGTAAACTTGTTTTAGCATGCATCATGGTCATAATGTAAATAAGACAAAATAAGGATGATCGGTGATCCCCCCGATTTCACCATACTGACCATGGCGGCGTACGGTACAAGTAATCGGCGTGCGCCACTGATCATACCAAACGGCTTTGAAGCCTTGCCGGCTTTAGGGCCAGGACTGGTATAGATTACCGGCCTTGACCCTGCCAGCCCCGTCAGAACAGAAAACAGGAGCAAAAGATGTTATACCTTTGCTTGAGAGTTTGATGGATGGTTTGAACTTTGAGCTTGAAAGAAGATGGATGGAGGGTGGATGTAGTGAGGTTTGAGGATTGTGGAGAGTATGTTCCCTTGCTTGCTCTTTCTATGGAAGAGAAAGGAAGCAAAGGAGAATGATGAAGAAGAGGACAAAGGGGCTTGAACTCTTTAATGGTGCTAACCCTTTTGAACTTGGTAACCCTTTGCAAGAGTGAGAGAGGGGAGTATATATAGGCAAAAGGGGCTGAGATCAGTTTGGCCTTTAGGGGCTGTTTGGATGATCAAGTATTGGAGGAAGCTCCCATGCATTAAATGCATGGGACTTGGCTTGATGGAAGGGAAAGGAACAGTTCTGGCCGGAGTCATGATCAGGGGGGAAAAGTCCCGCGCTTCTGGCCGAATAAAGTTGATTTGACTGGAATTGACTGGCGTGCGCCACTTGTTGAGTGGCGTGCGCCATAAAGCGGCGATGACTGACACGTGGCAGTGGTTCCTGCGCACGCTAGTCCACCACTGGCGTACTCCAGTAGGGTTTTGTTGAGGCCATTTGGCTCTGGCTCGAGGGTTCGACAAGGGTTTGAAATGGGTTTGGACGAGGTTCGGGACGCTCAAAGCTCAAACTCATCAAACAACTCGGTATGTTCTCGACCTTAATCATCATTGGGGAATCAAAGACCGTAAATAAACTATTCTGGAAAGTCCAAAATAGGGTGTCTACAGTAGCCCCCCTTTGACGGCACTTGGAGCACCATTGTTTTGGTACAAGTAACGTCAAAGGTTTCTAGACACCCTCTCAAGGCTATCCAGAAGAAATAGAAAAATGCGGACATGTATTTAAATGTACCATCCATTGAGAGATTGAAGACGGGCGGACCATCTGAAGATTGTTGGGAAAAGAGTTTGAACTCTGTTGGAAAATAGGGATGGGTGGACCATCATTGAATGGTGAGGTGGACTCTCCTGGGGAATAGTTAGTTGTGGATGGATCAATGCCACTAGGGATCAAACCTTCTTTGGCATAAGCCAACGGTTGAGTCGGACGGACAGACCGTCATTGATTTGATTTTGGATGTACAGACCGTCGTTGATTTTAGAGTTGGACGGACGACCGTCGTTGATTTGAAGGTTGGACGGACGGACCGCCGTTGACTTGGGGTTGGACGGACAGACCGTCGTTGATTTGAGGTTGGACGGACAGACCGTCGTTGATTTGAGGTTGGACGGACAGACCGTCGTTGATTTGAAGGTTGGACGGACAGACCGTCGTTGATTTGGACAGGACGGGCTGTCATTGCTGGGGATCGAACTATCTTTGGCACAAAGAATCCCAACAATCACGGGTAGGTCGCGTCGGGTAGGTTAAATTCCATCTGTTGGGAATCAGAGCCAATCTCCTTATCATGGACCATCCGAGGCAGAGCAATAAGACTGCTGGAAGATGTGTTACTTGTAGACCAATGTGGACTAGGATAGGCGAACGGTGTTGTAGACTGATTGGACGGGCAGACCGTCGTCGTGGATCGATCGGACGATATTCTGATCGCCGTTGAGAGGGTGAACGCGGGCAATATTCTCGATCGCCGTTGATCGGGGTGAACGCGGGCAATATTCGATCGCCGTTGGTCGGGGTGAACGCGGGCAATATTACGATCGCCGTTGGTCGGGGTGAACGCGGGCAATATTCTCGATCGCCGTTGGTCGGTGGTGAACGCGGGCAATATTATGATCGCCGTTGGTCGGGTGAACGCGGGCAATATTCTCGATCGCCGTTGGTCGGGGTGAACGCGGGCAATATTCGGATCGCGTTGGGTGGGGTGAACGCGGGCAATATTCTCGATCGCCGTTGGTCGGTGGTGAACGCGGGCAATATTCTCGATCGCCGTTGGTCGGGTGAACGCGGGCAATATTCGATCGCCGTTGGTCGGGGTGAACGCGGGCAATATTCTCGATCGCCGTTGGTCGGGGTGAACGCGGGCAATATTTCGATCGCCGGTGGTCGGTGGTGAACGCGGGCAATATTCTGATCGCCGTTGGTCGGGGTGAACGCGGGCAATATTCGATCGCCGTTGGTCGGGGTGAACGCGGGCAATATTCTCGATCGCCGTTGGTCGGGGGTGAACGCGGGCAATATTTCGATCGCCGTTGGTCGGTGGTGAACGCGGGCAATATTACGATCGCCGTTGGTCGGGGGTGAACGCGGGCAATATTCGATCGCCGTTGGTCGGGGTGAACGCGGGCAATATTCTGATCGCCGTTGGTCGGGGTGAACGCGGGCAATATTCTGATCGCCGTTGGTCGGTGGTGAACGCGGGCAATATTCTGATCGCCGTTGGTCGGGGTGAACGCGGGCAATATTCTGATCGCCGTTGATCGGTGTGAACGCGGGCAATATTCTGATCGCCGTTGATCGGTGGTGAACGCGGGCAATATTCTGATCGCCGTTGATCGGTGTGAACGCGGGCAATATTCTGATCGCCGTTGATCGGTGGTGAACGCGGGCAATATTCTCGATCGCCGTTGGTCGGTGTGAACGCGGGCAATATTCTGATCGCCGTTGATCGGTGGTGATGACATGACTGATCATCGTTGAGAGGACGACATGGCTGATCGTCGGTGATGACATGGCTGATCATCGTTGAGAGGACGATATGGCTGATCGTCGGTGATGACATGGCTGATCATCGTTGAGATGGACGATATGGCTGATCGTCGGTGATGACATGGCTGATCATCGTTGAGGTGGACGACATGGCTGATCGTCGGTGATGACATGGCTGGTCATCGTTGAGATGGACGAAATGGCTGATCGTCGGTGATGACATGGCTGGTCATCGTTGAGATGGACGACATGGCTGATCGTCGGTGATGACATGGCTGATCATCGTTGAGATGGACGACATGGCTGATCGTCGGTGATGACATGGCTGATCATCGTTGAGATGGACGATATGGCTGATCGTCGGTGATGACATGGCTGATCATCGTTGAATTTGAACAGGACTGGCTGTTGTTGAGGATAAAGCTAACCATGGCACGGATAGTTCCAACAAATCACGGGTAGGTCGCGTCAGGTAGGTTAAATTCCATCCGTTGGGAATCAGAGCCAATCTCCTTATCATGGACCATCCGAGACAGAGCAATAAGACTGCTGGAAGATACGCTAACGGTTTGAATTGGAAGTTGGACGGACAGACCGTCGTTGATTTGAAGTAGGACGGATGGATCGTCGTTGATTGGAATAGGACGGATAGATCGTCGTTGATTTGAAAACGGGACGGATGGATCGTCGTTGATTTGAAAATGGGACGGATGGATCGTCGCTGATTTTGAATTGGGACGGATAGATCGTCGTTGATTTGAATTGGACGGATAGATCGTCGTTGATTGGAATTGGACGGATAGATCGTCGTTGATTGGAATTGGACGGATAGATCGTCGTTGATTGGAATTGGACGGATAGATCGTCGTTGATTTGGAATTGGACGGATAGATCGTCGTTGATTGGAATTGGACGGATAGATCGTCGTTGATTGGAATTGGACGGATAGATCGTCGTTGATTTGGAATTGGACGGATAGATCGTCGTTGATTGAGAATAGGACGGATAGATCGTCGTTGATGTTCGGACAGGCTCTGCTTGGGGAAATAGCGAACCGGGATGGAAGCATGGATCAGGGCAACATGGGCTACCTGCCGGGAATGGGCCTCAATGCTGATTTGATTTGATTTGCCAATGCCACAACACTGATGATAGAAATGCCTCAACGCTGGTTTGATTTGACTTGCCAATGCCACAACATTGACTGTAGAAAATGCCTCACTGCTGGTTTGGCTTGATTTGATTTGAAGCGATCTCCTGCTTTTGACATTTGATATACAATATGCAACGATAATATATGCTAAACACATATGTACAAATTGAAAATGCAAGGGCAGACTAGGGCGGCTTCTAGAGAACGGGACGACACAAACGACGACCAGGACAATTTTGACGATCGAGGGCTACCACTGAGCCACCCTTTCGCTTTACTGCTTTGATTTGAGTTGCGGGCCTGCAGGTCCAGTAGGTAACTTTCGAGTGGGTTAGAGGTTTGCTGCTTTGATTTGAGGTGCGGGCCTGCGTGCCCAAGTAGATAACTTTTGAGCGGGTTAGAGGTTTGCTGCTTTGATTTGATTTTGCGCGGGGCCAATGTATCCCTCTGTTCTTGACGATTTGCCGCTTGCTTGGACCATGGACGCCGTAGTGGCGTTGTAAAAGTTGCATCATTCTTGGTTCATTGGAGGTAGAGTATAAACCAATTGCTAATATCCAACTTGCATTGACGAGCGAATCGAGTTGACACACAGACGTACGCACACGTATAGACTGCCTAGCTCGGAAGAATGGGGAAGAAGAGTCCTAGGATACAATGCAGACTCTCTGACACTTGGGCAATAATGAAATTTTGGGCATTAACAGGCCAAAATCCAAAATATCCCTAGATAGGTGAAACTGACACTCACACACAGTCAAATATGTACAAAGGCCTGTGTGAATAACAAAACAGAGAAGAAAGCCCCGGAATGGGTAATAGACCGGAAAACTAGAAAAACGTCGCAAAGATGGACAAAGTACGCAAATGGAACGACTCATATAGGCCCGGACTGAAACCGACACCCCCGCACAGTCACATTAGGCACATATGACCTGCACGGCATAGAAAACTTGGCAAGAGCCCTTAAAACCAATTTCGAGGCACCGAAACCTTGGTTTTAACTTGAAATTCCCACCGGGGGTTAAAATCGTTGTTAGGCGTGATGGCTGCCGACTGCTGTCTGCGGCAAGAATTGAAGAAGCGCGCGCAGGTTTGAGACCAACGCGTGTCACTTTGAGAAAACGTGCGTGAGTCTCAAACTAGCGCGCGTGACTGAAAAGCTGCGTAAATTAGACTTCGCTGAACTTAGAATAAACTGTGAGCCCGTTGGGGCCTCGTAAGCATTTCGTTCTGTTTTTGATGCTTTTCTTTTCCTTTTCTTCTCTTTTTTTTAAGGCTTTTGCTCAGCTTTGAAATTGAAGTAGTAGTTTGAAATAAGATTGAAAGACAAAGGGTTCCCCCTTCTGTTTCTGATGAAGCTTGTTCTGTTCTTGACCCTTCTCGACCCTTGATGTGTACCAAAACGCCAATCCATGGATCCAATTGATAG
This sequence comes from Rhododendron griersonianum, assembly GCA_018127125.1. Lineage (NCBI taxonomy): Eukaryota > Viridiplantae > Streptophyta > Magnoliopsida > Ericales > Ericaceae > Rhododendron > Rhododendron griersonianum. The sequence goes on from CM030794.1 coordinate 1,216,026, forward strand.
AATATGACCGAGTCTAAAAGAGAGACTGCCTACGTATCCCACATTTGGGGAATCAGGTCAAAACGTAGTTCAGGCCAAGGTTCACTCGTGTGTTTTACCTCTCCTTTTACGCTCTAACTTTTGCCTAGTGCCGCCTTCTCAGGTTTTCGGCCTAGCGAGCTTTCGACTTTTTGCCTATTTATTTTTGCCTAGACCGCCTGCTTAGGTTTTCGGTCTAGCAGGCTGCTCTAACTTTTGCTTGGCACCGCCCACCCTTGTGGTTTTCGGTCCAACGAGCTTCTCTCAGGGAAAAGTGGCTCTTGAATTGATCCAAGTTGACTAGAGTGTTGAATTTGTTGTCGCCGAGATCGATGATCTTTGGCTGCAGCCCCAGATAAGATAGCTTTTGATAATGCAGGGTCCTGACTGCTTCAGTTGAAATGCCTCGCTCCAGGCCACTTTTGCGCCTTTTTAATGTGTGCTTGATGGAATGCTGTTAACGCTGTCTTGGACACAGTGCAAGGCCTGGAGCCTTCTGAGTTTCTGCTTTCTGGCTTGACATCCGTTAGCAGGGGTTTTGATGTTTCCTTATCTCATGATCAACGCCAGGTGCGTCTTTGTGAGACCATGCCAAAACGTCGATGGATTCTTTGACCCTGTCTGATCGGGCACGATGCTCCTTTGGGGGACAGCGTTGAGCCAATTTTGAACCATCCGGGGCACAATGCTCCTTTGGGGGACATCGTTAAGCCAATTTTGAATCATCCGGGGGTCTATCTTATCTTTCAAGTTTATTGAAACTACTTCTTCTTTTAATAGGCCGAGCATGCCTTTCGTCTTCCCTTTCGGCGAGGGAACACATTTCCTTGGGGATGACCCAATCGAAATCTATCCCTTCGTCGTCAGGGTCGACACAGTTTATTCAAAAACCAGCAAATTACTTATAAGCAAGATAGTGCATATTATAACGAAAGCCCCACGGGGTTGCCAAGCACAGCAAAAGACTCGAATTTGAGAATAGAAGCTACGACATGGAGGGCCAAGAGGCACGAACTCCGACTCAGAGCTAGACTAAGACGACTTGACAGATACTGTGTCAGACTCGGACTCAAAAGTGTGCAATGCAAGCTAGACGCGATTTGAAAATGCAACTTTTATTGCTACCCTTTGCTTCCTCACAGAGAGGTGGGATCTAGAGGATGTCAGGCCCAAGCAACAGCACTTCAGCTTCCTCAGCTTCTTTGACCAAACCTACTCAGTGCTCCCATGAACAAGGATCCCCAAATTGTCAGTCCACTCATTTGCTAGATCGATCCGGTCCTCAACCAGTGCTTTCCCGCTTTCAGCCCCGTCTTCTATTCCACAACTTACGGCCTCGGATTCAGAAGGGATAAACATAGTTGGTTTGGGTTGAGTTTCTGGGATAATGCAGAGGGTTGGGTTGAGTATGGTGGAGCTCGGGTTGATTTGAGTGGAGATGGGGTTGATTTGAGTGGAGGTGATAGATATCTGACCAACCAGAGTGTCAGACTTGAGTTGGAGCAAGGAGCTGGAAATATCGTCGGGTTTTGATGGGAGTGGGGGTGGAATAGTGCCATTATCGATGAGATTCTGAATGGCATGTCGGAGGCGGTAGCAAGCATTGGTGGAATGGCCAGGCCTTTGATGGAAAGTACAATAGGCATTTGGATTGTGAGACGCCGGGAGTGCTCGAGGTGGAGGAGTCGGACGGAGTGGCCTGAGGATGCCAGCTTCAAAGAGCTTCTCATAAACCGAGGACAAAGGTGCAGAGAAGCACGAGAAGACCCTTGGTGGGTTCCGGCGACTGGATTGAGGGTTGGCGGAACTTTTACTCACTCCGCCGCTGTATAGCATTGTGCTGTCAAGGGAATGCACTCTTTCGGCACTGGGGATGATTTCTTTGTTGCGCATATCCTCCCTTTCGGCACTGGCTTTGAACAAGGAACCAGCGGTCTTCGGGCGGGTTCTAGCTTCATGACACTCAACTAGGTCTTTGAACATATCTTTTGAGCACAACTCAGTTCCGCTCGCAGGAGTGTGACAGGCCTGAAGAGGTTCTTTGACTAGCCCCGGATCCGGTTTAGACATGATGGAGGTGAAAAGGTCAAATAGCCCCTGGACCATAACCATTTGCTTGTCCATTTTCTGGTTCATCTCTTGTACTGCCCTCTTCAGCTCTGCTTGTGCTGCCATTTTGGATTGATGATCGAGGACGGTGATATGGCGGTGAAATAGCCCCGGTAGATGCTCCCAAGCAGGTTTGGCTCTTCTTTTTGGTACTTTCTTTGACGGTGTGGCGCCCAAAGCTAGACAGTAAAGCAATCGAAGGCTCAGGAAGTGTCCCTGCAATAGTTTTATTTGAAATGATGCAATGTACATGTTGCCGTTGGTGTCCTCCTAGACTCTACAACTAACAGACAAAACCGTTTTATGACAGCGGGACGCTGCCCAGGTCCTCGGATTTCTTTTCGACAGTGTACCTTGAAGGGATCGTCTAATACTAGGAGATGTCGAAACAGCCTAAGTCTTTGACTATTCCGCTTTCGAAGTTTCAATGTTGGAATGGAACAACTCGGTGTCGACGACATGATACCGTAACCAGGGGGCGTAGGCAGCACTGTGCCGGAGCCTTGAATGGTGTAAGTGTTTAGCACTTTTAACCTGGGTGGTATGTGCATCATGTCACGTCTCCCGTCGTTCCTAGTTTTTTGCTTGAAACCTCGATCGGGTTTAGGCAAGGGCTTAGAAAGTCTCGATTTCCCAAAGTCTCGTTGACCCAAGGAATTTGGAAAGTTGATAACGTGCACCATCACGATGCACGACTCGTCATCGGTCCAGGCAGTGCCCTAGCAGGCATAAAACGGGTTTTGAAAGAGAGACAACCCCAAAAGCCGCCCTAGCATGCTCCTACGCAGAGCGGTATGAATGTATGTACAGGCATGCGATATGGAAAGCAGTAACACATAGACAGTTTATGGGGGTTAGATGCAAGTAATCCTACCCTGTGGGTTCCTGTCTTAGTTTGGAAGGTTCTATTGCTCTGTACGCATGGCGAGGCTGGTTTTGGCTTAAGGGGGTTCCTCAGGCTAGAGATGTTTTATACCTCCCATCGCAATGCGTGCAGCAGAGCAATGGTCAAGCGGTAATACGTCTCATCATCGTCCAAGGTTGTTGGGCATTCGAGGACCCCGGGCTCCAGTAAACTGTGCCGGTTACCCAAAACGCCTCAACGGGGCTGATAGAACACCGATGCAAATGAGCGTGTGTCGAAAGAATGATCGAGAGAGAGAAACGCACATGTTTGTTTCGAAAAACACCTTTTGAAGCTTGGCTCACTTCATTAATCGACACTTGGAGAAAACTACATAAGTGAACAATAGCAAAGCCCCAGTGCGGAGTGGTCGGATGTAGAATCCTGTTACGTTACCATTCCGTTCTTCAGCAGCGCGGAGCGTACTGTTTTGACAGACTTTTGAAAATTGTTCATTCATGTATTAATTTCCAAATGTTGATTAATGTAATGTCCCCAGCAGAGTCGCCACTGTGGGCACACGCCCCAAAAATCCCGTGTTTTAATGCATGAAATCCTGGGTGCGCCCTTATCTTGCGGAAAGCGCGGCGAAGTGCTTCGCAGATCAGAGAGTCGCCACTCGGGTTTTGCGGTTAGTACCCAAGAAACCGTTCTTTTGAAAATGTTTGGACCACGTCCGTTTGATTTTGAAAAAGGCTTTTGTAGACTAGGCCGTCGTCACCTTCGATCTTGAGGTTCGGGAACCAGATTACGAGAAGGGAAGGGTTTTATGGCACCCCCCTCGCCCAGTCCGGAGACCGGTCTCTACTCAGGCGTTTTGTAAAACATTTGCATTTCTCTCTTTATTTGATCATTCTTTTAACCAGTTAGGGCGGGGAACAGTTAATAGGGATTAAAATTGTAAACAAGTTGCATTTATATACAAAAGATGTAACAAAATGTTTATGGATGATGATGTTTGATCTAAGCAAATATAATAGATTGAGAACAAGCTTCTGTGGTTGTTTTAGACAAGCTAGTGCACGCTGTTTGTGCAGTAGTGCACACAGAAGCAAGCCTGCTTGCACTGGCTAAGCCACTGCATGTAGCCATGATCTGCGTGCGCCATCCCACAATTGGCGTGCGCCGGTGAGCCTAAGACCACAGCTTCTGTTCTCGGGGCTCTGGAAAGGACCAGTGCACACCCAGGACAAACCACGCAGTTAAATATGGATTACTAAGCTATTACAGACAATGTAAAGGGCTTAAAAGCCACCAAATAGACAGAAAAACCCCTTAAACAATGAGGGGAGGATGATCAAAGGCCTGCAGCCACTGGTCCTTGTCACAACTGCCGTATGCTAGTGAATAGAGACCGTATGCCAGTTGTGTCATTCTTCCAATGCTTGGCTTTGCACCATCTGGGCTCTGGAACATAACCAGAAGGATCCCAGAGGCCTTTCTAAGCAGAAATAACTGATAAATAGCTACATGATTCTAAACTACAAAAAGCGGTAAACTAGTTGTTAGCATGCTGTAAGGTGATCAAATGAAAAATAAAGCAATAAAATGATGATCAATGATCCCCACACTAGTTTTACCATACAGCCTGGCGTACGGCTCAAACTAATGGCGTGCGCCACTGATCATACCAAACGGCTTTGAAGCCTTGCGGCTTTAGGGCCAGGATCGGTATAGATTACCGGCCTGACCGCCACCCTCGGGGTCGAACGAAACAGGAGCAAAAGATGTTATACCTTTGCTTGAGAGTTTGATGGATGGTTTGAACTTTGAGCTTGAAAGAAGATGGATGGAGGGTGGATGTAGTGAGGTTTGAGGACTGTGGAGAGTATGTTCCCTTGCTTGCTCTTTCTATGGAAGAGAAAGGAAGCAAAGGAGAATGATGAAGAAGAGGACAAAGGGGCTTGAACTCTTTAATGGTGCTAACCCTTTTGAACTTGGTAACCCTTTGCAAGAGTGAGAGAGGGAGAATATATAGGAAAAAGGGCCTCAGATCAGTTTGGCCTTTAGGGGCTGTTTGGCTTGACAAAATATTGGAGGAAGCTCCCATGCATTTAATGCATGGGACTTGGCTTGATGGAAGAGAAAGGAACAGTTCTGGCTGAAGTAATGATCAGGGGGCTGCCAGCTGACGTCAGCAGAGGCTCCCGCCCAGCTGGCTGAAAAGGTTGATTTGACTGGTGCTGACTGGCGTGCGCCACTTGTTGAGTGGCGTGCGCCATAGAGTGGTAGTGACTGACACGTGTCAGTGGTTCCTGCGCACGCTAGTCCACCACCAGCGTACTCCAGCAGGGTTTTGTTGAGGCCATTTGGTTCTGGCTTGAGGGTTCGACAAGGGTTTGAAATGGGTTTGGACGAGGTTCGGGACGCTCAAAGCTCAAACTCATCAAACAACTCGGTATGTTCTCGACCTTAATCATCATTGGGGAATCAAAGACCGTAAATAAACTATTCTGGAAAGTCCAAAATAGGGTGTCTACAGACTCAAGAATGCAGGGGCAACATACCAGCGGGTCATGACAGCAATTTTCCACGACCTCATGCACAAGATAATTGAAGATTACGTGGATGACTTGGTGGTGAAATCCAAGGAGCGCAAGGACCATCTCGCGGACTTAGCCACTGTTTTCGCGAGATGCAGAAAGTTCAATCTCAAGATGAATCCACTGAAGTGCGCATTTGGAGTCACCGCGGGAAAATTCTTGGGCTTCCTGGTACATCGCCACGGGATCGACGCAGACGAGGCCAAGATCAAGTCTATCACGGAAATGCCCCCGCCCCACTCACAGAAAACACTCAAGCGATTCCTGGGAAAGGTATCATACCTACGTCGTTTTATTCCCGCGATGGCGGAGATCGCGGCGCCGTTCGCGGACCTGTTAAAGGGAAATGCAAACTTTGAATGGAAGGAAGACCACCAGCAGGCGTTCCAGTGGATTAAAGCGGCATTGACTTCTCCTCAGACAATGGTGGCACCAGTCGCGGGGAAGCCTCTGATCCTTTATCTGACCTCTACCCCGAGATCCATTGGGGCCCTGCTGGTACAAGAGGTAGATGGGACAGAGCGCCCAGTCTACTACATCAACAGGAAAGTACATGGAGCGGAGGAAAGATATACCGCCATAGAAGGACATTGCTTGGCTCTCGTCTTTACCGCGCAGAAGCTCCGGCACTATTTCCTATCTTTTCCCATCCAGATAATCACTAAGTGCGACCCCGTCAGATTTCTTCTGTCACGCCTCGCCCTTACGGGACGGGTTGCCCGCTGGTTGCTGGCACTCGCAGAATTCGACATTTCGTGCGTAACTCCAAAAGCAATCAAGTGTCAAGCTCTAGCGGACTTGCTAGCTCAGTTCCCAAGCGGACAGTGCGAGCCGCTAGAAGATTGTCTACCCGGAGATGGTTTCGAAGCTCTTGCGGCCAGCACAGATGAACAGCACTGGATGGGGCCGCGGGTAGTGGATCAGGAGGCGCGGGAATAGTATTACAAACAGAAGAAGGAGATAAAGTGCACCTGGCGTACAAACTGAATTTCCCATGCTCCAACAATGAAGCGGAATACGAGGCATTAATCCTGGGTCTAATAGCAGCGAAAGAGAGAGGAGTCAAGCACCTAAGGATAGCAGGAGACTCAAAGCTGGTAGTTTTGCAAACGGAAGGGATCTACGCGCTGAAGGAACCAACGCTGGCACCATACCGAACAACAGTGCAGAAATTGATGAAATTCTTCAAAGGTGTCAGTATCATTCACAAACCCAGATCGGAGAACCATTTCTCGGACGCTCTCGCAACGCTGGGGGCAAGGACGGAATTTGGAGAAGACAGAGCCTGCATTGAAATTGTAAAGATGTTTGAACCATCCGCGGTGGAGGACTTCGCGGAGCCAACCGAAGATTGGCGCGGATCTATTAAAATTCAGTTGGTCACCAGCGTAGGGCATCTGTCCACCGCGGAACTGTCGAGTTTTATAGTTTTACGCGGAGAATTGTATTATCGCGGCCCGCAGGGGTGGCTCGCGCGGTGTATTGGCGCGAAGGAGGTAGAAGAAGTGTTGGACAGGATCCACATTGACAACTGCGCGGATAACGAGATAGCCCTATACAGGAGAATTCAGAGGCAAGGTTATTACTGGCCTACTATGAATAAAGAGGCTGATTTGATTAAGAAGAATTGCACTCGGTGTTCCCTGTACATGGCCCAGCCAGAATGCCTGATGGCAAACACTGACAACCAGGAGGTGGACTGGAGACAAGTCTACATCGATTACTTACGAGAAGGAGCCCTACCCACCGAGCGAGCTGAGTCCGCGAGGGTCGTCCGCGGTGCGCGGCGTTTCTTCTTGGAAAAAGGACTACTGTTTAGAAGAACTCTTGATGGAACGCCTCAAGTATGTATAGACAAGGAGCAGGCAGAAGAGGTTCTGGCCAAGACTCACGGAACTGAGCACCTGTAGACACCCTATTTTGGACTTTCCAGAATAGTTTATTTACGGTCTTTGATTCCCCAATGATGATTAAGGTCGAGAACATACCGAGTTGTTTGATGAGTTTGAGCTTTGAGCGTCCCGAACCTCGTCCAAACCCATTTCAAACCCTTGTCGAACCCTCGAGATAACCAAATGGCCTCAACAAAACCCTGTGGAGTACGCCGGTGGTGGACTAGCGTGCGCAGAAACTACTGCCCGTGTCAGTCACTACCACTCTATGGCGCACGCCACTCAACAAGTGGCGCACGCCACCAAGATCAAATCAACCTTTTCGGCCCTGGCGGAGCTCTACTCGCCGACGCCACCGGCAGCCCCCGATCATTACTCCGGCCGAAGGTTCCTTTCCTTCCATCAGCCAAGTCCCATGCATTTAATGCATGGGAGCTTCTCCAATACTTGATCATCCAAACAGCCCCTAAAGGCCAAACTGATCTCAGCCACTTTTGCCTATATATACTCCCTCTCTCACTCTTGCAAAGGGTTACCAAGTTCAAAAGGGTTAGCACCATTAAAGAGTTCAAGCCCCTTTGTCCTCTTCTTCATCATTCTCCTTTGCTTCCTTTCTCTTCCATAGAAAGAGCAAGCAAGGGAACATACTCTCCACAGTCCTCAAACCTCACTACATCCACCCTCCATCCATCTTCTTTCAAGCTCAAAGTTCAAACCATCCATCAAACTCTCAAGCAAAGGTATAACATCTTTTGCTCCTGTTTTCTGTTCCGGGGGCTGGCAGGGTCAAGGCCGGTAATCTATACCAGTCCTGGCCTAAAGCCGGCAAGGCTTCAAAGCCGTTTGGTATGATCAGTGGCGCACGCCATTAGTTTGAGCCGTACGGCTGTATGGTGAAAATGGTGTGGGGATCACCGATCATCCTTATTTTGTCTTATTTACATTCTGATCACCGATGCATGCTAAAACAAGTTTGACTTTCTCGTATTGTAAAACTGTTTAAGCATTGTACTTAGTTTTTCCTTTCTGTTTCTTTGGAATGCCTCTGGGGTCTTGGTCATGTTCAGAGCCGGATGGTGCAAAGCCAAGCGAGCAGAGTCAAGCGGCGTACGGTACCATATACTGCGTGCGATCGCCCCCTTGGCTGGCCCTTGCATGGCAACTAGGCTCCGGCCTTTGATCATCCTCCCTCACTGTTTAAGGGATTTTTGTCTATTTGGTGGCTTTTAAGCCCTTTACATTGTCTGTAATAGCTTAGTAATCCATATTTAACTGCGTGGTTTGTCCTGGGTGTGCACTGGTCCTTTCCAGAGCCCAGAGGGTCGAGAACAGAAGCTGTGGTCTTAGGCTCACCGGCGCACGCCAATTGTGGGGTGGCGCACGCAGATCATGGCTACATGCAGTGGCTTAGCCAGTGCAAGCAGGTTTGCTTCTGTGTGCACTACTGCACAAACAGCGTGCACTAGCTTGTCTAAAACAACCACAGAAGCTTGTTCTCAATCTATTATATTTGCTTAGATCAAACATCATCATCCATAAACATTTTGTTACATCTTTTGTATATAAATGCAACTTGTTTACGCTTTAATCCCTATTAACTGTTCCCGCCCTAACCGGTTAAAAGAATGATCAAATAAAGAGAGAAATGCAAATGTTTTACAAAACGCCCGAGTAGAGACCGGTCTCCGAATCGGGCGAGGGGGTGCCATAAAACCCTTCCCTTCTCGTAACTGGTTCCCGAACCTCAAGATCGAAGGTGACGACGGCCTAGTCTACAAAGCCTTTTTCAAAATCAAACGGACGTGGTCCAAACATTTTCAAAAGAACGGTTTCTTGGGTACTAACCGCAAAACCCGAGTGGCGACTCTCTGATCTGCGAAGCACTTCGCCGCGCTTTCCGCAGGATAAGGGCGCACCCAGGATTTCATGCATTAAAACACGGGATTTTTGGGGCGTGTGCCCACAGTGGCGACTCTGCTGGGGACATTACATTAATCAACATTTGGAAATTAATACATGAATGAACAATTTTCAAAAGTCTGTCAAAACAGTACGCTCCGCGCTGCTGAAGAATGGAATGGTAACGTAACAGGATTCTACATCCGACCACTCCGAACTGGGGCTTTTACTATTGTTCGCTCATGTAGTTTTCTCCAAGTGTCGATTAATGAAGTGAGCCAAGCTTCAAAAGGCGTTTTTTTCAAAAGCATTGCGTTTTTCTCTCTCTCGATCATTCTTTCGGCACGCGTTCATTTGCATCGGTGTTCTATCAGCCCCATTGAGGCGTTTTGGGTAACCGGCACAGTTTACTGGAGCCCGGGGTCCTCGAATGCCCAACAACCTTGGACGATGATGAGACGTATTACCGTTTGACCATTGCTCTGCAGCACGCGTTGCGATGGGAGGTATAAAACATCTCTAGCCTGAGGAACCCCCTTAAGCCAAAACCAGCCTCGCCACGCGTACAAAGCAATAGAACCTTTCAAACTAGGACAGGGACCCACAGGGTAGGATTACTTGCATCTAACCCCCATAAACTGTCTATGTGTTACTGCTTTCCATATCGCATGCCTGTACATACATTCATACCGTTTTGCGTAGGAGCATGCTAGGGCGGCTTTTGGGGTTGTCTCTCTTTCAAAACCCGTTTTATGCCTGCTAGGGCACTGCCTGGACCGATGACGAGTTGTGCATCGTGATGGTGCACGTTATCAACTTTCCAAATTCCTTGGGTCAACGAGACTTTGGGAAATCGAGACTTTCTAAGCCCTTGCCTAAACCCGATCGAGGTTTCAAGCAAAAAACTAGGAACGACGGGAGACGTGACATGATGCACATACCACCCAGGTTAAAAGTGCTAAACACTTACACCATTCAAGGCTCCGGCACAGTGCTGCCTACGCCCCCTGGTTACGGTATCATGTCGTCGACACCGAGTTGTTCCATTCCAACATTGAAACTTCGAAAGCGGAATAGTCAAAGACTTAGGCTGTTTCGACATCTCCTAGTATTAGACGATCCCTTCAAGGTACACTGTCGAAAAGAAATCCGAGGACCTGGGCAGCGTCCCGCTGTCATAAAACGGTTTTGTCTGTTAGTTGTAGAGTCTAGGAGGACACCAACGGCAACATGTACATTGCATCATTTCAAATAAAACTATTGCAGGGACACTTCCTGAGCCTTCGATTGCTTTACTGTCTAGCTTTGGGCGCCACACCGTCAAAGAAAGTACCAAAAAGAAGAGCCAAACCTGCTTGGGAGCATCTACCGGGGCTATTTCACCGCCATATCACCGTCCTCGATCCAAAATGGCAGCGCAAGCAGAGCTGGCTGAGCTGAAAAGGGCTGTACAAGAGATGAACCAGAAAATGGACAAGCAAATGGTTATGGTCCAGGGGCTATTTGACCTTTTCACCTCCATCATGTCTAAACCGGATCCGGGGCTAGTCAAAGAACCTCTTCAGGCCTGTCACACTCCTGCGAGCGGAACTGAGTTGTGCTCAAAAGATATGTTCAAAGACCTAGTTGAGTGTCATGAAGCTAGAACCCGCCCGAAAACCGCTGGTTCCTTGTTCAAAGCCAGTGCCGAAAAGGAGGATATGCGCAACAAAGAAGCCATCCCCAGTGCCGAAAGAGTGCATTCCCTTGACAGCACAATGCTATACAGCGGCGGAGTGAGTAAAAGTTCCGCCAACCCTCAATCCAATCGCCGGAACCCACCAAGGGTCTTCTCGTGCTTCTCTGCACCTTTGTCCTCGGTTTATGAGAAGCTCTTTGAAGCTGGCATCCTCAGGCCACTCCGTCCGACTCCTCCACCTCGAGCACTCCCGGCGTCTCACAATCCAAATGCCTTCTGCACCTACCATCAAACGCCTGGCCATCCCATCGATGCTTGCTACCGCCTTCGACATGCCATTCGGAATCTCATCGATAATGGCACTATTCCACCCCCACTCCCATCAAAACCCGACGATATTTCCAGCTCCTTGCTCCAACTCAAGTCTGACTCTGGTTGGTCCGATATCTATCACCTCCACTCAAATCAACCCCATCTCCACTCAAATCAACCCGAGCTCCACCATACTCAACCCAACCCTCTGCATTATCCCAGAAACTCAACCCAAACCAACTATGTTTATCCCTTCTGAATCCGAGGCCGTAAGTTGTGGAATAGAAGACGGGGCTGAAAGCGGGAAAGCACTGGTTGAGGACCGGATCGATCTAGCAAATGAGTGGACTGACAATTTGGGGATCCTTGTTCATGGGAGCACCGAGTAGGTTTGGTCAAAGAAGCTGAGGAAGCTGAAGTGCTGTTGCTTGGGCCTGACATCCTCTAGATCCCACCTCTCTGTGAGGAAGCAAAGGGTAGCAATAAAAGTTGCATTTTCAAATCGCGTCTAGCTTGCATTGCACACTTTTGAGTCCGAGTCTGACACAGTATCTGTCAAGTCGTCTTAGTCTAGCTCTGAGTCGGAGTTCGTGCCTCTTGGCCCTCCATGTCGTAGCTTCTATTCTCAAATTCGAGTCTTTTGCTGTGCTTGGCAACCCCGTGGGGCTTTCGTTATAATATGCACTATCTTGCTTATAAGTAATTTGCTGGTTTTTGAATAAACTGTGTCGACCCTGACGACGAAGGGATAGATTTCGATGGGGTCATCCCCAAGGAAATGTGTTCCCTCGCCGAAAGGGAAGACGAAAGGCATGCTCGGCCTATTAAAAGAAGAAGTAGTTTCAATAAACTTGAAAGATAAGATAGACCCCCGGATTATTCAAAATTGGCTTAACGCTGTCCCCCAAGGGAGCATTGTGCCCCGGATGGTTCAAAATTGGCTCAACGCTGTCCCCCAAAGGAGCATCGTGCCCGATCAGACAGGGTCAAAGAATTCATCAACGTTTTGGCATGGTCTCACAAAGACGCACCTGGCGTTGATCATGAGATAAGGAAACATCAAATCCCCTGCCACCGGATGCCAAGATAGAAAGCGGAAGCTCAGAAGGCTCCAGGCCTCGTACCATGTTCAAGACAGCGTTAGCAGCATTCCATCAAGCACACATTAAAAAGGCGCAAAAGTGGCCTGGAGCGAGGCATTCTGAAGCAGTCAGGACCCTGCATTATCAAAAGCCATCTTTTCTGGGGCTGCAGCCAAAGATCATCGATCTCGACGACAACAAATTCAACACTCTAGTCAACTTGGATCAATTCAAGAACTACTTTTCCCTGAGAGAAGCTCATTGGGCCGAAAACCACAAGGGTGGGCGGTGCCAAGCAAAAGTTAGAGCACTGCTAGACCGAAAACCTAAGGAGGCGGTCTAGGCAAAAATAAATAGGCAAAAAGTCGAAAGCTCGCTAGGCCGGAAACCTGAGAAGGCGGCACTAGGCAAAAGTTAGAGCGTAAAAGGAGAGGTAAAACACACGAGTGAACCTTGGCCTGAACTACGTTTTGACCTGATTCCCCAAATGTGGGATACGTAGGCAGTCTCTCTTTTAGACTCGGTCATATTCTATCAATTGGATCCATGGATTGGCGTTTTGGTACACATCAAGGGTCGAGAAGGGTCAAGAACAGAACAAGCTTCATCAGAAACAGAAGGGGGAACCCTTTGTCTTTCAATCTTATTTCAAACTACTACTTCAATTTCAAAGCTGAGCAAAAGCCTTAAAAAAAAGAGAAGAAAAGGAAAAGAAAAGCATCAAAAACAGAACGAAATGCTTACGAGGCCCCAACGGGCTCACAGTTTATTCTAAGTTCAGCGAAGTCTAATTTACGCAGCTTTTCAGTCAAGCGCGCTAGTTTGAGACTCACGCACGGTTTCTCAAAGTGACACGCGTTGGTCTCAAACCTGCGCGCGCTTCTTCAATTCTTGCCGCAGATAGCACAGCCAACACGCCTAACAACGATTTTGAACCCCCGGTGGGAATTTCAAGTTAAAACCAAGGTTTCGGTGCCTCGAAATTGGTTTTAAGGGCTCTTGCCAAGTTTTCTATGCCGTGCAGGTCATATGTGCCTAATGTGACTGTGCGGGGGTGTCGGTTTCAGTCCGGGCCTATATGAGTCGTTCCATTTGCGTACTTTGTCCATCTTTGCGACGTTTTTCTAGTTTTCCGGTCTATTGCCCATTCCGGGGCTTTCTTCTCTGTTTTGTTATTCACACAGGCCTTTGTACATATTTGACTGTGTGTGAGTGTCAGTTTCACCTATCTAGGGATATTTTGGATTTTGGCCTGTTAATGCCCAAAATTTCATTATTGCCCATGTGTCAGAGAGTCTGCATTGTATCCTAGGACTCTTCTTCCCCATTCTTCCGAGCTAGGCAGTCTATACGTGTGCGTACGTCTGTGTGTCAACTCGATTCGCTCGTCAATGCAAGTTGGATATTAGCAATTGGTTTATACTCTACCTCCAATGAACCAAGAATGATGCAACTTTTACAACGCCACTACGGCGTCCATGGTCCAAGCAAGCGGCAAATCGTCAAGAACAGAGGGATACATTGGCCCCGCGCAAAATCAAATCAAAGCAGCAAACCTCTAACCCGCTCAAAAGTTATCTACTTGGGCACGCAGGCCCGCACCTCAAATCAAAGCAGCAAACCTCTAACCCACTCGAAAGTTACCTACTGGACCTGCAGGCCCGCAACTCAAATCAAAGCAGTAAAGCAAAAGTGTGGCTCAGTGGTAGCCCTCGATCGTCAAAATTGTCTTGGTCGTCGTTTGTGTCGTCCCGTTCTCTAGAAGCCGCCCTAGTCTGCCCTTGCATTTTCAATTTGTACATATGTGTTTAGCATATATTATCGTTGCATATTGTATATCAAATGTCAAAAGCAGGAGATCGCTTCAAATCAAATCAAGCCAAACCAGCAGTGAGGCATTTTCTACAGTCAATGTTGTGGCATTGGCAAGTCAAATCAAACCAGCATTGAGGCGTTTCTATCGTCAGTGTTGTGGCATTGGCAAATCAAATCAAATCAGCGTTGAGGCCCATTTCCAACAGGCAGCCCATGTTGCCCTAATCCATGCTTCCATCCCGGTTCGCTATTTCCCCAAGCAGAGCCTGTCCGAATATCAACGACGATCTATCCGTCCAATTCCAAATCAACGACGATCTATCCGTCCAATTCCAATCAACGACGATCTATCCGTCCAATTCCAATCAACGACGATCTATCCGTCCAATTCCAATCAACGACGATCTATCCGTCCAATTCCAATCAACGACGATCTATCCGTCCAATTCCAATCAACGACGATCTATCCGTCCAATTCCAATCAACGACGATCTATCCGTCCAATTCCAATCAACGACGATCTATCCGTCCAATTCAAATCAACGACGATCTATCCGTCCCAATTCCAAATCAACGACGATCTATCCGTCCAATTCCAATCAACGACGATCTATCCGTCCAATTCCAATCAACGACGATCTATCCGTCCAATTCCAATCAACGACGATCTATCCGTCCAATTCAAATCAACGACGATCTATCCGTCCCAATTCTAAATCAGCGACGATCCATCCGTCCCATTTTCAAATCAACGACGATCCATCCGTCCCGTTTTCAAATCAACGACGATCTATCCGTCCTATTCCAATCAACGACGATCCATCCGTCCCGTTTTCAAATCAACGACGATCTATCCGTCCTATTCCAATCAACGACGATCCATCCGTCCTACTTCAAATCAACGGTCAGTCCAACTTCCAATTCAAACCGTTAGCGTATCTTCCAGTGATCTTATTGCTCTGTCTCGGATGGTCCATGATAAGGAGATTGGCTCTGATTCCCAACGGATGGAATTTAACCTACCTGACGCGACCTACCCGTGATTTGTTGGAACTATCCGTGCCATGGTTAGCTTTATCCTCAACAACAGCCAGTCCTGTTCAAATTCAACGATGATCAGCCATGTCATCACCGACGATCAGCCATGTCATCCTCTCAACGATGATCAGCCATGTCATCACCGACGATCAGCCATGTCGTCCCCTCAACGATGATCAGCCATGTCATCACCGACGATCAGCCATATCGTCCATCTCAACGATGATCAGCCATGTCATCACCGACGATCAGCCATATCGTCCATCTCAACGATGATCAGCCATGTCATCACCGACGATCAGCCATATCGTCCATCTCAACGATGATCAGCCATGTCATCACCGACGATCAGCCATATCGTCCTCTCAACGATGATCAGTCATGTCATCACCACCGATCAACGGCGATCAGAATATTGCCCGCGTTCACCACCGACCAACGGCGATCAGAATATTGCCCGCGTTCACCACCGACCAACGGCGATCAGAATATTGCCCGCGTTCACCCCCGACCAACGGCGATCAGAATATTGCCCGCGTTCACCCCGACCAACGGCGATCAGAATATTGCCCGCGTTCACCACCGACCAACGGCGAACAGAATATTGCCCGCGTTCACCCCGACCAACGGCGAACAGAATATTGCCCGCGTTCACCCCGAACAACGGCGATCAGAATATTGCCCGCGTTCACCCCGACCAACGGCGATCAGAATATTGCCCGCGTTCACCACCGACCAACGGCGATCGTAATATTGCCCGCGTTCACCCCACCCAACGGCGATGAGAATATTGCCCGCGTTCACCCCCGACCAACGGCGATCGTAATATTGCCCGCGTTCACCACCGACCAACGGCGATCGAGAATATTGCCCGCGTTCACCCCGACCAACGGCGATCTAGAATATTGCCCGCGTTCACCCCGACCAACGGCGATCAGAATATTGCCCGCGTTCACCCCGACCAACGGCGATCAGAATATTGCCCGCGTTCACCCCGACCAACGGCGATCAGAATATTGCCCGCGTTCACCCCGACCAACGGCGATCAGAATATTGCCCGCGTTCACCCCGACCAACGGCGATCAGAATATCGTCCGATCGATCCACGACGACGGTCTGCCCGTCCAATCAGTCTACAACACCGTTCGCCTATCCTAGTCCACATTGGTCTACAAGTAACACATCTTCCAGCAGTCTTATTGCTCTGCCTCGGATGGTCCATGATAAGGAGATTGGCTCTGATTCCCAACAGATGGAATTTAACCTACCTGACGCGACCTACCCGTGATTGTTGGGATTCTTTGTGCCAAAGATAGTTCGATCCCCAGCAATGACAGCCCGTCCTGTCCAAATCAACGACGGTCTGTCCGTCCAACCTTCAAATCAACGACGGTCTGTCCGTCCAACCTCAAATCAACGACGGTCTGTCCGTCCAACCTTCAAATCAACGACGGTCTGTCCGTCCAACCTTCAAATCAACGACGGTCTGTCCGTCCAACTCTAAAATCAACGACGGTCTGTACATCCAAAATCAAATCAATGACGGTCTGTCCGTCCGACTCAACCGTTGGCTTATGCCAAAGAAGGTTTGATCCCTAGTGGCATTGATCCATCCACAACTAACTATTCCCCAGGAGAGTCCACCTCACCATTCAATGATGGTCCACCCATCCCTATTTTCCAACAGAGTTCAAACTCTTTTCCCAACAATCTTCAGATGGTCCGCCCGTCTTCAATCTCTCAATGGATGGTACATTTAAATACATGTCCGCATTTTTCTATTTCTTGGATAGCCTTGAGAGGGTGTCTAGAAACCTTTGACGTTACTTGTACCAAAACAATGGTGCTCCAAGTGCCGTCAAAGGGGGGCTACTGTAGACACCCTATTTTGGACTTTCCAGAATAGTTTATTTACGGTCTTTGATTCCCCAATGATGATTAAGGTCGAGAACATACCGAGTTGTTTGATGAGTTTGAGCTTTGAGCGTCCCGAACCTCGTCCAAACCCATTTCAAACCCTTGTCGAACCCTCAAGCCAGAACCAAATGGCCTCAACAAAACCCTGCTGGAGTACGCTGGTGGTGGACTAGCGTGCGCAGGAACCACTGACACGTGTCAGTCACTACCACTCTATGGCGCACGCCACTCAACAAGTGGCGCACGCCACTCAACAAGTGGCGCACGCCAGTCAGCACCAGTCGACGTCAGCTGGCAGCCCCCCTGATCATTACTCCGGCCAGAACTGTTCCTTTCCCTTCCATCAAGCCAAGTCCCATGCATTTAATGCATGGGAGCTTCCTCCAATACTTGATCATCCAAACAGCCCCTAAAGGCCAAACTGATCTCAGCCCCTTTTGCCTATATATACTCCCCTCTCTCACTCTTGCAAAGGGTTACCAAGTTCAAAAGGGTTAGCACCATTAAAGAGTTCAAGCCCCTTTGTCCTCTTCTTCATCATTCTCCTTTGCTTCCTTTCTCTTCCATAGAAAGAGCAAGCAAGGGAACATACTCTCCACAGTCCTCAAACCTCACTACATCCACCCTCCATCCATCTTCTTTCAAGCTCAAAGTTCAAACCATCCATCAAACTCTCAAGCAAAGGTATAACATCTTTTGCTCCTGTTTTCTGTTCTGCAGGGTCAAGGCCGGTAATCTATACCAGTCCTGGCCCTAAAGCCGGCAAGGCTTCAAAGCCGTTTGGTATGATCAGTGGCGCACGCCGCCATTTGTACAGTCATGGCTGTATGGTGAAACTGGCGTGGGGATCACCGATCATCCTTATTTTGTCTTATTTACATTCTGATCACCCTGATGCATGCTAAAACAAGTTTACAGCTTTCTGTATTGTAGAACTGTTTAAGCATTGTACTTAGTTTTTCCTTTCTGTTTCTTTGGAATGCCTCTGGGGGTCTTCTGGTCATGTTCCAGAGCCCAGATGGTGCAAAGCCAAGCACTGATTGAGCAGAGTCAACTGGCGTACGGTACCATATACCTGCGTGCGCCAGTCGCCCCTTGGCCAGTGGCTGGCCCTTGCATGGCAACTAGGCTCCGCCTTTGATCATCCTCCCCTCACTGTTTAAGGGGTTTTCTGTCTATTTGGTGGCTTTTAAGCCCTTTACATTGTCTGTAATAGCTTAGTAATCCATATTTAACTGCGTGGTTTGTCCTGGGTGTGCACTGGTCCTTTCCAGAGCCCAGAGGGTCGAGAACAGAAGCTGTGGTCTTAGGCTCACCGGCGCACGCCAATTGTGGGGTGGCGCACGCAGATCATGGCTACATGCAGTGGCTTAGCCAGTGCAAGCAGGCTTGCTTCTGTGTGCACTACTGCATAAGCAGCGTGCACTAGCTTGTCTAAAACAACCACAGAAGCTTGTTCTCAATCTATTATATTTGCTTAGATCAAACATCATCATCCATAAACATTTTATCATATATTCTTGTACACAAACTGCAACTTGTTTACAGTTTTAATCCCCATTAACTGTTCCCCCGCCCTAACTGGTTAAAAGAATGATCAAATAAAGAGAGAAATGCAAATGTTTTACAAAACGCCTGAGTAGAGACCGGTCTCCGGACTGGGCGAGGGGGGTGCCATAAAACCCTTCCCTTCTCGTAATCTGGTTCCCGAACCTCAAGATCGAAGGTGACGACGGCCTAGTCTACAAAAGCCTTTTTCAAAATCAAACGGACGTGGTCCAAACATTTTCAAAAGAACGGTTTCTTGGGTACTAACCGCAAAACCCGAGTGGCGACTCTCTGATCTGCGAAGCACTTCGCCGCGCTTTCCGCAGGATAAGGGCGCACCCAGGATTTCATGCATTAAAACACGGGATTTTTGGGGCGTGTGCCCACAGCACCAAGGGTGGAGGAAGCTTTACGAGCAGATGGTTAACCTGGGGTATTTTTGGCCCACGATGGAGAAGGATTCGAAGAGACACGTGCGAAGATGTCGGGCCTGCCAGAAATTCGGGAACTTGGTTCACGCTCCTTCGGTGGAATTGCATTCCGTCCGCGCCCCTTACCCCTTCCACACTTGGGCGATGGATCTAGTCGGACCGATTAGACCAGCATCACGGAAGAACAGGTGGATCCTGGCAGCCACGGAAGTTTACACTAAGTGGGTCGAGGCTATTCCACTGAAGAAAGCAACAGGAGACGCGGTAGCGGCATTCATCAAGGAGAACATCATTTGCAGGTTCGGCATACCGAAGGTGATCCTTTCTGATAACGGTACTCCGTTCATCAATCACCACGTGGGAAGCCTCCTCGATGAATACACGGTCGATCACCGTACATCTAGCGCCTATTACCCGCAGGGAAACGGACAGGCGGAAGCAACGAACAAGACCTTGATCAGAATCTTGAGCAAACTGTTGGACGAGCGCGGTGGTACTTGGGCAGATCACTTGCCGATAGCTCTTTGGGCTTATCGAACTTCGAAAAGGAAATCTACCCGCGCCAGCCCCTTCAGCTTGGTATACGGAGCGGAAACGGTCTTACCCGCAGAGCTAAGTGTCCCCTCCGCGCGGATGATACTCGCGATGGAAAATTCCGCGGAAGGAAGGAAAGCAGACCTGGAAGCCCTAGAGGAGAGAAGAGCAACGGCGGCCCTTGCCCACGAAAAATACTGGGAATCCGTGGCACGCTACTACAACAAGGGCGTAGTGCCGCGGGTATTTGAAGTCGGGGAGTTGGTTTGGAAGGCTACCACGGCAGTAATGAGGGATATGAAAACACCTAAATTCACTCCGAGGTGGGAAGGACCCTATGAGGTGATCAGTGCCTCTGCCAGCGGGTACTACCACCTAGCCCGCGTCGAAGATGGTTTCGAGACAGGAGCGGTGAACGCTAAGTATGTCAAGAAATTCTACCCCTGAAGAGAAATGTTGGAAGTGAGCAAGCCGCTGTCCTGCCTTGCCAGTCTTCCCCCTTTGATTTTAGAATAGTTTGTTTCTTTCTCCCCTATTGTAACAAGTTGACTGGACCTATCGTTAATGAAAAGACGGGCACTTGTTTCTAATTGACACTGGTGTTTAACTTTTTTTTACGTTAAGGTAAAGTAATGAGGTCCCACGGGGAGAACATTTCTGCGGCACTATCAACCCCCTTTTGTAATTCTTTCATTTCAAACTTAACGATTATCCAAAGAGACAATACTAAGTCGCGAGAGGTCAGAGCATGACCCGCGAGGCTCATACTTAGTGATTGTTGAGAAGAGATAATGTTAAGCCCTGAGCGGCCAGAACATGGCCCCGATCCACTCAAACTTAACCATTGTCAAAGAGAGATGACGCTAAGTCGCGAGAAGTCAGAACATGACCCGCGAGAATTATACTTAGTGATTGTCAAAAAGAGACGATGTTAAGCCTCGGATGGCCAGAACATGGCCCCCGTTTCGTTTCTCCGAGATTAACGACGGTTAGGAAGAGATAATGCTAAGTCGCGAGGGGTTAGAACATGACCCGCGAGGTTTACACTTAGTGATTGTCGAAAAAGAGATAATGTTAAGTCTTGAGCGGCCAGAGCGAGGCCCTACCCGAGTGGCAGACTTACTATTTGTTGAACGAAAATGATAAACAGGTCACAAGAAGTCAGAGCATGGCTCGCGGACCCCAGCAAAATACGGCTATTATCAACACAGATATTGTAAGACCCAATGTTTTATTCAAAAAAAAATATAATGGTACATGTGTTCAAAAGAAAAAAAAAAAAGAGTACAACGGCAACACTTTCTAAGCCTGCCAGTCCAAGAAAACAAGTCCGTCCGGGTCAGGGTCAGCTAGATTCAGCGAGGCAGCAGCCAGCTCCGCATCATGCTGCAGCAACCGAGCAAAGCTGGCCTCCAAATTGGCCAAGTGTTGGCGGGTAGACTCCAGCTGTTGACGAGTGGACTCCAACTGGGCAGCCAGGCCCTGGATTTCAGGCCTCAGAGCGGCCCTCTCCCCCGCGGCCCTCAACGCAGAACTCCGCGCGCACAGCCAAGCCAGGTCAAACCCGAAGACCCGCATATCTTCAGCAACCTCCAGCAATTCGGCCTCGGTCCCGGGGTTGAAGTCCCTGTAGCGAAGCTGCCCCCAAGGAGTGAGTACGTTGTGGAGGCTGCTAAGGTAGATCACCCCGAGCCGGGCGGACCGCGGGTTGAAGGAGCTGAAGGTCTCCGGGTGAGACCGGGCTATGGCATTCAGCAACGGCCAGTGTTCCACAGGCACATCATAGCCTGCGGGAAAGAGGCGGATAGGCTCCGCGGTCTCAGTGTCCATTGGCCCCTTCCCCAGATCTGAGGCAGGTTGCCTGGGCGGCGACTGCTCTCTCGACTCAACCTCGCCCATCTCCAGACTCAAATCAAGCTCGTAGTCCCCAAGGGCTTGGCTTCCCTGTCCCCCCAAAACATCGTCACTTGGCAAGAAGTCCATTTCTTTAAATAAGGAATTGAAATCTGAGTCAGTAATAGAGGTGGGGCCACCAATAAGTTCTTCGTTTACCTCCAGCTGTCGGTCTGAGGGTTGAGCGGAAGGCTCGGCCGGCGGGGTCGGCGGGCGTCTCGTGGACTGAAGAGGAGAGTGGGTTTGCGAAGTAGAACATGCCGGGGAATGGGGACTGGCGGCGTCCATGGCCGTATCCCGCTCCGCGTTCGAGCCCGGGCCTTGAAGAAATGAGGCATTGGAAACCCCAGGGGAACCACCAGCAACCCGGCCCAGATAACTCTCCGTTGACCGGATGCGGGCACTAGTGGACTGTTGGTGGGAGCCAGAAGGTGTGGAAGCTGAAGCCACCTCGGGTTGTCCCGCGGCAGACCCCCCGGCGGCAGGGCGAGGAAGCACTTCGAGGTTGTCCTCATCTCCCTCCCTCAGCAATTGTGCAGCCGCCGCGTTGAGAGGATCCGCTGCGATATCGGCCTGGCCCACAGATTCGTGGGTATCCGCTGATGGTTGGGGCTCGCGGGCCTCAGAGGTCGCTGCGTGAGAAGGAGATGGGGCCGGATCAATAGATTGCACTATAACATGTCCGGATTCCTCCGGGGAAGAACACGACTCAGAAGAGACTGTGTTGGGATTCCCCCCGAGGTCAACAACGGAAGGCTCGTCGGGCAACATACCTCCAATGACCGCGGAGGATTCTGGCTCCGGGTGGAGAAAAGGTACCGGCTCCGCACGAGGTTGGATCACCTCCGGGCCCCTCCGTTCCTCGGGAGAGTCGAAGATCTCCACTACACTGACATCCGCCGTGACTGGGTCCTTCGCGGACGCGGACGCTCGGGCCCGCAAGACACTGAAGGGAACGTCGTCTTCATCATCATCATCGTCATCCTCATCGTCATCCTCATCATCATCCTTATCGCCCGCCTCGTTCTCTTCCTCGTCGGACTCGGACAGAGCTGTTCGAGAAGTCAAAAAAAAAAAAAGAAGAAGAAATAATAAAATATACAAGTCAGGGGCTGAAAGCCACAAGGCAACAGAAATGGAACCCTAACAGAATAGAGCTTACCATCGAGGCGGCGTCTCTTTGGTTGAGCGTCTGGGGCAGCCTCTTCTGCCTCGTCCGCTGCCTCTTCCGCTACTGCGGCTGCCTCTGACTCATATGCCACGAAGGTGCTAGCATCTCGCTCCCGCTGCTAAAGAAAAGAAGAAGCAATGCAGAAGGAGTAAGTCCCAGAGAACAAAGAGGCAGAGGCGTTGCAAGGAAGTGATTGAACACATGGGAAGGCACTTACATTGCGGATACGCTTTCGACGGCGGGGCCCCCCCGCCGCGGGCGCTTGAGAGGAGGACGGCTGAGATGGTCCTACCGGTGGAGGAGGCGGAAGCTGTGTCCGCCCGCGGGGTCCCCACGCGCGGGTTCGCCCCGGGGCAGCTTGAGCAGGTGCAGGGGCTTCCACCGGAAAGACCCTGTTCACAGGCTCCGCGTGGATCACGGCCCATTGACCGCGAGGTCCGCGCCACTCAGTCGCCCGCACTGCAGTAATGGCCCGCAGGGAGGTATCCCGAGTCCGGACTTCAGGCACCTCAGGGACCACGGCCTGCCCGCGGACGAACGTCAAGAAGGAGTCAAGGTTCCTCCTCCAGAATGCACGGAATTCCTGTGTGTAGTGTGAAACCCTATCCCTGGCAGGGATGACCAAATTCCCAAGTTGCACCAAGATTGGGGAAAGCTCTCCCGCCATGAATCGGAGCTGTGACTCCGCAAAAGAAGGCATCAAGGGAGCAGGGCCGGGCACCGCTTGGTCAAAACCCAATTGCCTCGCAAAGCGATCCGGGCGATACACCGCCACCCCGGATCCCTCACTGGACAAAGTCGGGAGCCACCCCGGAAGGGCAATGAGCGCGGAGTTGATCACCGTCCGCGCCGTGGGAGTGTTGTCACTCGCAGCATTGAGGGAAGAGCCAACTGGGAGAAGGCAGTGGCCCACACCCATGACACCCGGAGAAGCAATGCTGTAGGGACGAGGAGTGAAGTTTGCCTCGATATCACAGGCCTGGTACCATAAGTCCTCGCTGCTGGCCCCGTGCCACTGTTCCGCGCGGGATCGCACTCCCGACGCTTGGAAGGCCAGGGGTCCCGGGGCGACGGTACGGAAATGCTCGAAGAAGTACGCGAGCGAGAAAGTGGAGTGAGCCATCGAAAAGTGGTCACACTTTCCGAGGGACCTGGCGTAATCCGCTTGAACCAGGTCCAGTTGGCGGAAGAGTGACCCCAGAAACAACGGCGCTAGGGCGACAGGCTGGCCGCGGGCGAGAAGGACGGCCAGCGGGAAGGCCGCCTGAGAAATGCCATCAGCGGGGTAGTCGGGCAGGACAAAGTACGAGAGGAAGTAAGCAAAGAAGCCCGCCATGTAGAAGTGCTGGCCATATTGAGGGTCCGCGACAAAATCGCGCTCAGCACCAGGAGCGACAGTCCTCGCGGGCTGAAGGTCCTTGAAGAAATAACGCAGCCAACTGCCGAGGGAGGTCTTCTTGGCATTTGCCGCGAAATCCTTGCGGGCCCCTTGGAGACTGAAGATTGGCCCGTTCTGGGCCTGCTTGTGGAACGCCTTCAGGGCCTCCACTTCGTCCAGATCCGCCCGCGAGAGCTTGGCAAAGTCCAGGGTGTTGCCCCCGCGAAGAGACAGGCGGGTAAGAATGTGAACATCTTCGAGCGAGAGTCCACTCTCCCCCATGCCCATGCAAAAGAGTGAGCGTCGCTGCTCCAGCGCGAGCACGCGAACTCCAGGTTCCTGACGGCAGCCCCGGAACGAGGAATGCTCAGACGCCGTGACAGTTGGACGGCTTCAAGAGTACCGCTGACCAGTAACACCTGCTTGCAGCGGGGATTGCCAACGACGTCATCAACCCAGTCCGCCCAGTCGGTGGGTACAGAGGCTTGGGATCCAAAACGGCATTCCACAAAAGCGAAATCCCCGCGCTCAAGGCAAAAGCGAAGTACCGAGGAGGGGTTGACGGGCTCTGCATCCTCCGGGGCGGCAAGGGCCATGAAGAAAGTGGGGATAGCCACGGCGGCACCCACAACGGGATACGCCTCAGCGAGGGACCAGAATGGGTCCCCAACTGTTCGCAGATACGGGGCCCTCTGCCACTGATCCGCGGAGGGGACAGGGATCTCAACGATTGAACCACGCGCAGCCATTTGTGAGTGAAGTGAAAGAAAGAGGAAGGTGTTGACCGCGAAGGCTAGAAAGAGAAAAGGAAAACGTTCGCTCGAAAAGTCAGAGGAGAAATTGACAGCACTTCGACGAAAAATTTGGAGTTTGGTGAAAAAGGAAATAATGGACAAATGGTTTATATAGTGGTCAAACGGTGTGGACATTTATGACGTCTGCACACGAAGGGTCACAATGGTACACGAAGAGACGTGAGCAATTATCACGCCTGTCGCTCCGCGGAACAAACCCAGAGTGACCGCGGAAACTTACAAAGAGTATGGTACGCACGCGGACGACATACACTTATCGTACGCGCGCGGGGGGCATATGTAGGCGCGGTCAAAATTATTTACATGTCATCAGGGAAGACCTTTTGACCAGCCTATCGGCCGTGGACATGTGGCGACCTGGTCCACGCGGGAAGTCGATCTTAGTCAAAACATTATTCCAAAAAGACGTTTGACTGACCAACGGAAAGGGAACACGTAGCACATTAAGATGGATGCCCGCGGAACTAAAGACCCCGCGGAGCCGATCCGCGGAAGTGAAGATCCCGCGGGACACCCCCGCGGGCCCCGCCTGGAAGAACTGAAAGACACGTCGGAATTGACACAGAAACTGTAAGGAGACCCCGGGATCCAATTCTGGCCCAAAAGGCAGGCCCAGAAGGGACCCCGCGGGAGGCAAACGATCGCCGCGGGTCGCGACCTTGCTCTTGCGGGAATTGGGAAAGCTCTTGTGGCTTGGTGGCTTGGGATGAAGGTAGCGTCGCGGAAGTGCGGGTCCCCCCCCCCGCGGAAGTCCTCCGCGGGAGGACGAGTCTTCCGCGACCTGGAGGTACGGGAGGGACACGTGTTGGGGTCTTATAGGAGCGTCGTCCTGGGCCTGACCTAGGCCCATGTGCCCTATAAATACCCCTGACATTCCCAATAATTGCCAGAGGCTGACTTTTCTAGAAAAGGAGGGAGAGAGCACTGATTCTGAGGAAGGAGAACATTCTTCCCCGGAGAGAAGGTGACCTCACTCATCTGATTCCGG
Organism: Rhododendron griersonianum; assembly: GCA_018127125.1. Lineage (NCBI taxonomy): Eukaryota > Viridiplantae > Streptophyta > Magnoliopsida > Ericales > Ericaceae > Rhododendron > Rhododendron griersonianum. The sequence continues at coordinate 1,241,991 of CM030794.1, forward strand.
AAAGGGCAGACGTCATTCACCCCCCGCGGAGAACAAAGGAGACACGTTGCCTTTGTCTTTTCCGTACCTCTTGCTCTAGCCCTCACCCCACGAGATTATTCCTCTTTTCCCCTTGGTACTGATAATCGACCAATCGAACCTCTCCAGCTCACTTTTTGTACACGTAAGCGACCTCACAGAACCCGCGAGCCACCCACACTTACCCAGTGCAGTTGGTATGTCATCTCTCCCCTATGAGGGAGGTCCTGGGTTCGACTCAGCAATACCCTTGGGGTCCCAAGCTATGGATAGCTTCTGGACCCCGTGCTAATTCTAACACCCTCCACTAACCCCCGCTGATGTATGACGATTGAAAAAAAAAAAAGACTAACTTACTAACACCTCTCTGATATATACTGGGAAAAAAAACTTTTTGTTACTTTTCAGCATTATATTTATTAACACTTGATAGGCACGCAACCTAATGCACATAGGAAAAACAACTACGTACATTTCTTTTTCGTGCCATGTTAGTATAACAAAATTCACGCATAAATTTCCATCTACAATTACTTTTCTCTTACCATAAGTTTTGCATTTCTTTTCTAAAGCGTAGAGGCCTTTTTCTTCGTCGGTCTGGTTTCTGGTGGCGAGGAGGTGGTTGGCGGCTGGTGTACGTGCAATGAAAACTAGGATTTGGTTTTAGGCTTCTCAGACTGGGCTTTGTTGTAAATCTGGGCTTTTAGGCCATCTGATGGGCTTTAATGTTATATCTAGGCTTTTAGGTCATCGGGCTTTTATTGGACGTTAATGTATTATCTTGACTTTTAGACCATCGGGCATTTATTTGGGCGCTTTTTGCCCTCAGGTGTATTATCCAACTTTGGTTGGACTCCCCTCCCCTTTCCCCCTATCTTGTTGTACTAGGAATACTATTTAAGGTTCTGAATACCATACCGACTAGAGTACCGTTTTCTCCACTAATACGATACGTACCAGTATCGGTGAAATACTGGGTACTGTTTCAAATTTATCGCTATTAGTGTTATTTTCCTACCTAAACGAATTATAATATACACATTTATTAAAAATAAAATAAAAAGTAGTCCGGTACCGACCGGTATTGCTTGGTAATAGAAACATAAAAAAATTAAAAGTAGTCTGGTATTAGCCGGTACTGTCCGGTAGCCTCTAATTTTTTTTCTCCCCTCCTTTCTTCTCTCACATACAGGTTAAGTAAAAATCAAAATTTCTTTCTTTCCACCTTTTGCGTAATACGATTGTGCATCGTGTGTGCTCGGACATCTAGTTATGTGAAAAGCCCCATTTTGTATGAGGAAATCACAATCTAAAAGATGATTTTAATTGTATTCCTTTTATACACTATAATAAATGAAATTTCAGCCCAACTTAATTGCTTCATAATAAATGTCACCGCGTGGATGAAGTAGCGTTAAGAATTGTTGACAAAAGAGCTCAAACCTAAGACCTCTGAAGAGAACAAATCCCTGCATCTAAGTCTTGACTACCATGTCAATTCCTTGGGATTAAGAAGATTATATACTAACTCCAGAATAAAAAAATGGAATGATGGTTAAACAGTACTTACTCCAATCGAAAAAATGCCAGCTAGAAAATCTCCTCCAAACACCACGACGCCACCACAAGCAACCACTAGAGAAAAACAGATCGGCACCAACCACCCATTGCCGCGGAAGCACACCAATGCCGTTAAGCAAAAACCGTGAAAGCTCAACAGATGATCACGACAGGAGACCAACGCCGCCGCCTTCCACCCCCGCAAAGCCACCTTGCCGTTAGGCAAAAATCAGAAAACCTAGCAGTAGACTGGACCGGTGAGCAGAAACAAAGGTTAAGGGATGAGGAACCAGGCAGACAAGAGGAGGAGAGCCAAATGAGGGGTGTGGCAAGGAAAACCGAGGACATGGGGCTCAAAAAACAAAAAAGTGGAGAGAGACAGAAAACCCGAGAGAAACTTACCGAGCCGACCCTACGTAGCCTGGACACCCTGTGAGACGATTGCCAAGCAGCCGCCGATTCGGTGCCCATAAATGACCTGAAGAAATCTGAGCGTCCAGATCCCTTACACCAGAGAGCAAAAGATGGCGGAAGAGGAACAGAAATGGGGAAAACGGAGGGAAAAGAGGGGGGAGGAGACACCGCCCCCGGCGGAAACCCTTTTTGGGAGGCGGAAGGTTAGAGAGAGAGAGAGAGAGAGGGGTTATTTTGCCTTTACGTGTACCACTGCCACACTTTAACGTTTCAAGTTGTGGGGGGTTGTACTACTCGATGATCGTATCAATTTCCACGGTCTCATGCACATTGAGTATATATGTCCATTTAATCAGATATATAGCAAAGCAAATAGCACAAAACAAGAACATGCATATATAGAATCAGTGTATATATATATATATATATATATTGATGGTTAATTAATTTGTCCATTTACATATAAGTCCACGTACACAATTTTCTTGTACAAAGAAAAAAGTGATTGACTGCATGTAATACAATTGGTCTCTTAGTGTCGCCTATTCCATTAATTAGCAAATTCTGATACATTAGCTAACATATTCTCAAGTGCAGAATTCTATTGCACTTGCAAGTGTAATATTATATTATGTGACTAACTACGTAGTATTTCAGTGGATTAGCTGCTAGTATTTAGGTGACCGATCGATCATCGATCAGAAGCTTGAAAGGAACTGCATTTGCCTGAGGAGAGGAGTGAGAGTTTGCATGAGCTGCTCGCAGGGGTGGTTATGGGTTCCCTCGTACGTGGTCTCCACGATGGCGGTGTCGTTCGATAGCCTCTGAACTTGTTTCTTCACATTGCATGTGTGATGTGTGCACCTATAGTAGCTCCTTTGCCCGTGTTCGGTGGCGATAATAAGAGCAAAAAGGATGGTTAATTAGAAATTTCAAAAACAAATACTACTGTACTAGAATTAATCACGTAGAGAGGAGATAGTTCAAATGCAGGTGCAATAGGATGATCAACACAAAATTACAAATCTGGAGACCAGATGCACTCTTCTTAATCGTTTTCTTTTTCTTTTCTTTTCTTATTTCTGAAGAGAGTGCTATGATTTGTGTATGCATAATCAAACGTTGGGTCTGTCTTCCGCCCTCCCGTGCTCATACCCCCATCAAAACTGGAGATTTTACATGAGTACTGTTCAAGGATGGGGCAGGAGGGCTAGTAGGGCCGATCGGCCCCATTATTTTTGTCAAAAAAAAGAAAGAGTAATTATTTTTGACCTATAGCCATAATTCCTGTGATATGTACTATTCTTGCTCGTCATCTATTCTATCTAATATATAAAGGGGAGCACCTTTTGGTGTGGATTAAAAAGTGAAGTTGGCTCACATTTTCATTTTCCCAAAATGTCATGCATAAAACACTGTTTTAACACATTCAGTTACCATTAACAATAAGTAACGGTAATGGTAAAAAAGTAAAACTACAAACAAATTAAAAAAAAAAAAAACCCACGTACATTGTTGGCAGTTACCCCCTTTCTTTCCAAAGTAGTGCTCTGAAAGCAAAAGAGTTCCTACCTCACCACTTCGACAACCAGAGCAAGTCCTCCATGGATTTTGTCCAACCACGCTACGACTCTACACCCTAAGTCATCAGCAAGTTCTACTCCCCCTTTTCCCTCATCTTCCTCCTTTACATCATCAATTTTTATCGACGCGAAAATCGCTGCCCCACTACAACCACACCAACTCAATTCCTCAGTAAAAAAGGCTTACTCGATATTTTCTCTGTTTTTCTATCGTAAAATTCAAAAGAAAATGTTATACTCTGCTATCATTTATGTGCTTTGTTTGTCTTTCATGTAAACAAGGTGACGGTGTATTGACAACAAATGCTTGGTGGATAGAGACAAAGTACGCTATAGTTCAATCGGTCACTGGACACTGCATCTTAACAAGTGAGTTTTATTTTTCTAAGTCTTTTGATTAATTTTCGATTTACCAAAAAAACCCCGTTGATTGCTTCTTTTATACAACTTTGATTGTTGAAACTTTTATTTATATTTTATAATTTAGAGACTAGAGTGTCTATGTCAGCTTATTCTCATCTTGATTAATTTTTAGGGATCAACCCCACCGTCCAATATTGTAAGCCAATTAAAATTCAAGGAAGTCCGTATGTGTTATTTCGGACTTTGACCACCATACCGATTTTTTATTTGTGTTGATCCCTTGTCAACTTGCGTAATTTTTATTTTGGTTGTTTATTTGGAATACTTTCTCCTTGTTGTGATGCCTCTTTTCACATGTTCCCATTAATCTTTGTAACTCTATTTGCAAAGATTATTAAAATTTCTTTTGCCTTTCAAAAAAATGTTCAAAATATCCGTGGCCAAGGATACGATGGTGCTAGTAACATGTGTGGAAGATGGAATGGTTTACCGGCTTTATTTTGGAATGAGTGTCCATTTGCATATTATATTTACTGCTTTGCTTATTGGTTCCAATTAGCATTGCTAGCGGCATCTAAAGAGGTTAGATCAGTGGGTCAATTCTTCTCTTATCTGACTCTTGTTAATATCATTGGCTCCTCTCCTAAAAAGCATGATCAATTTAGAGGTATTCAAGCTAATTAAGAACTTGCTGGAAAGCTAGCCAATCACAATGATGACGAAGAGGAGTTTGAGCAGGGTTCAAAATGCCTAATTTTAGTAAATAGGATTAGGTAAACGTAAATACTTTTGTAATCTAAGTTGATATATATGAGAAACATTTTTTTTTTTTGGCACTAGATATGTTTAGTTTTATATGTATTGGTGTTATTTTGTATATTTTTGATTTAGTAAAAATTCATATTATTGTGTTTTTTTTTAATCTTTTTGATTGTGTATATTCGCTCTCGCTACGCGAAAATCCTGGCTGTGTCTAGTTATGCAAGCCTTTGTACCTTAAGAGTTCAACTCCTCTTTCGTACCAAAAACAAGACTACACTATATTGTTGGGCTCATTTTTGGGCCTTTCTGATCACGTCCAGCCACTTAGATGATCAGAACCATTTATTTTTTTTAAAGCTTATCAAGATCATCAATTATTCAAAAAGTATATTGATCTGATGAGATAATCAATACATGATCATAATATATTTTTCTTGAGACAAATAGGTTTAAATTCAGTGTACCTATTCATTGATTTTTTTTTCAAGATATCTAAATGCGTTCTTCAATTATATAAAACCGATATCTATCAACATGGTTTTGCGCTTTTAATGGTTCTCAATAAACTCTAAAAAAAGAATGTTTCAACCATACAAGTGAAATATGAATGTGCATGCAAAAGAAATGCATATATATATATATATTAGGAACACACCTTGGATAGATGCTATTCTTGACAGCTTTCTGTCCGTATTTCCTCCAACGATACCCATCATCCAATATATCATCCGCACTCTTAGTCTGGAACGCGAACCGAGGACGGGTTGCTTTTCTTGCCCTACTCCCTCTCTTTCTCTCTCTTTCATCCTTCATCCCTTCATAATGAGCTGCTGCATATGGAGATATTGGCTTCGTATCGCTAAGGCCCCCGTTTGGACAGGAGAGCAGGCTAACCCAGTCGATATTATCCGGCAGGAGTTGGGATTGGGGCGGTGGAGGGTGCATTGAGGTGGACGGAAACGAGGGTGTGAAGAGATAATCAGATGGGTTGTTGTTGAGTGGTGGTGGTAGTGGACCTGGTGGTTGGACTTCTTTCCACTCCATGATGAGGCCCACAGAGAATGAGTCCAACTTCTGATCAGAGAGAAATGAGAATGTTGAAGATTTTGCATCTATATAGATGGGTCTTCGAAGGGGTGGTGGAAGGTGAGAAGAGGTTGGACAGATCCTACGTACTCGGTACTTACATGCAGAGAGAGAGAGAGAGAGAGAGAGAGAGAGAGATTGTTGTTGTGGTGAGAAAGTGGAACAAGCTAGCTAGCAAGGGTCTTCTCTGATTTAATTAGAACTTGTCTTGCACTCAATTGGGGTTTGTGGTTTTGTAGGGCCAACTACATTTGACCTAATTCTGTTCAACTGCCCTTTCGTGGAAGGAAACGTGCCCCTCAATATCAACGTATGTGTTCGTCGTTAAAACCAAAGCAAAGCATGCAAGCATGGGCCTAATTAAAGACTCTCTCTCTCTCTCTCTCTCTCTCTCTCTCTCTCTCTCTCTCTCTCTCTCTCTCTCTAGGAGACTAGCTATAGGACCACCTTCAAATGGCCAAAATGCGAGTGGAGTATTTGATGAGGTACTGTTTACCAAACCAGAAATGCAGCTCGAATTAAATATTTACATGGTTTTGACCGATCGAGCTTCGATGTCATGATGTTTGCGCTTTTCTTTATTCATGTCACAAGTTAATAATTACAGCAACCCCACAGAGTATTGCTTTTGTGATTACAGCCTTTATCAACCCCAGAAATTAAGGCGTAACTATTAGGTGACGGTCTCATGACACTGCCACGTGGACCCGAACGAACAATCAAAATCTGTGCGAACGGTCTTCAATAAATTTTCTCTATTTATCTCTCTCAAACACGTGGACCGAACAAACAATTAAAATCTCTGCAAACCAATAAATTTTCTCTATTTATCTCTCTCAAACACGTGGACCGAACGAACAATCAAAATCTCTGCAAACAGTCTTCAATAAATTTTCTCTATTTATCTCTCTCAAACCAAACAGAGTTAATCACAAGAGATTGCCTATAGGGTTGAGAGTAGTAGATCAGAATCAAGGGGGAGCTTGGATGCAAAGAGAGGTTAAGGCCCAATGTTCGGTTCACACAGGAGCATCGGACGAACTCCCAACATATATCTACTCGGCCAACCTCTCCTTATTTACTAGAGTATTGCTCTCATTTTGGGTAAATATTTACGAGGACAATATTTGGGTACCATGTAATTTGACACATCTTACTTCATCAAGAATCACATACGGATCATATACCATGTGGGAGGCATTAAATATAACTGAGATATCACTTCAAGAAAAATCATCAAACCTTAATGCGACATAACCGGATTGGGAGTTGCTGTAGTGCGGCAGCCGCATTACACCGTGTAGTGCGGTAAATCCGACCGTCCATCTCGATATGAAAGGTTCGGATTTAATCCGAGCTCCTATAAATCCGAGCCGTCCATTGTTCGGATGAAAATCCGAGCCGTCCATCGGCAATGGACGGCTGGATCAGCCGCACTACACGTGTAGCACGGGAGTGCACTACAGCACCAACATAAACCAGAGTAAAACTTAGCCATCAGCCGGACTACACGTGTAGTGCGGAGGTGCACTACAGCACCAACATAAACCAGAGTAAAACTTAGCCATTCAGATTCATTAAAACTAAGGTATCCATTAAGAAAATCCACAATTCAAAAAGAAATTGCAACGTGACAGAATCAAGTTCTCGCTCGGGACAAGAATCATGTTGCGTTTCTTCTCCTAATACTGCTCTAGTCGGCTTAAACCGTTTTTCAGGACGGACAAAATTGATCCTATGATGGTGGAATACAACCACATGCTTTACCCATGGTATGAAACAGATACATCTAGAAATTAGATTTCACAAAACAATATCTTGTTCAAAATTTGCAGGAGAAACGAAAAAGCAGAGCATTAGCTGATGATCATCTTGTTAAGGAAATCAGCTTGCTCAGGAAAGTACTCCAGCAGTTCATCCTTGGTCACCCAAACAAAATCCTCACACTTTCCAATCTTATACTTGTTGGTTGCAATGACTTGAGATTTGAAGAAGAAGCGCTGGCGAAATCATAAGATTTGACTAATAAACTCACGGAGTTGAGATAAAAAAGAAAAGAAAAGAAAAAGCATTGTCAAAATATAAAGCATGAAACCCAAACTATAAGCCTCTTATTAGTACAAATAGTAAACCATGTTTGACTCCATACCTTAAAAGATTGAAGATCTTCTGCATTCTCTGTAGGCTGTAAGACCATGTGGCCCATTGGAGCATTTCCGACGAAATATGTGTTGGAAAGGTCACCTATGACGGATTTTAATGCAGACTCGGCACACTGCAAACATTTCCGGATCCTTGAGATAACCTTTATATCTCATGAAGAAAGACGAGGAGAGGCATTAGATAAGTACTAGTATGAAGCAACTCTCACCTTGCGCAATGTCTCTTCTGACTCATAAACTTTTTCTGGAAAATGCCACACAGACTTCCCATCTGGAGCCGCAATTGTCTTGCCATAGAGAAGAAGATAAAGCCTTCTGTCAAGTGCTCTCTGTAATGACCTTTGGGATACGAAAACAAAAGAAAAACCATTCATCAAAAAGCTTTGAAGATTGAATGGAGAGACGGAGCAAAATGACTTGAAATGTCAGTCTGGAAGTAAGTCCCACTAAGTAGCAGGCATATCATATGAGTTTCTCAAAATCAACCAATTGTCAGGATTTATAAATATCAAACCATCAAAAAGCAACCTGAAAAACTACGGGACTTGGATGTAATAAACCAGCAGAATGCACAACTGGCCGAGGCTGAGGGCCGGCCCGAGGTTTATATCCTTGTAACCCCCTCCCCATGTTTCATTATTCAAAATGAGTCCTCAGTTACAATTCCCGTCTTGCCAAAGATACGTAATAATGTAAGTTGGACAAAGATTGTGTCAAAGAAATCCTTTTGTGTTGACTGCAAACACAAAGTCGAAATTCAAACATGATTGTGTCACAAGTAAGGATCAACAAATGCCTATTTCCAATCTCCTTCCCGGCCTACAACACAAGTCCAGCTTAGGAAGATGTACGGTAATCCAAAAATGAACAAACCAGACCCTTTACAATCAACAAGAAGATTAGAAGGAGCTTGCCCCAAACGTAGTTAAAAATGACGAAAGAGGTTCAAAATAATAAAATACCGAAGGGGCAACACTCACAGCTGACAAAAAAGCAGTGAAAATTTTGGTCAGGTTCAAGAAAGAAGTAAGAGATCAAACTGTGTACTTCAAAGAACCACAGGCACAGGTCCATAGCTTAAGAATCTTCCTGTCCTGTGCTGAGATTGAAAACATTATGTTTCGTCGTGTTTACTTTGCTGAGCATTATAGGCAGACTAGACCCATCCAGTCTTAATTAAGTTTTTTATTAGTACTTCCATTTTTATCTAATCAGGAACATTTGGAAGGAGATCTGGCAAATGCAAGAAAAGAAATTATGTATAAATATGACGGTGCTCGTGTTGTTACCGTGAAGGATCTTGTCCTCTTAATTGATCCAATGGGTGCTTAATGCAGAGAAATAACATGTGCTCAATTAGCAAAGCATTGATATCATAACCACCAGTCCACCACCAACTCACCCTTCCAAAAGTAAAACAATCATAGATCATGTAAATTATAAAATTTGTGTACCTCTTATCATTAGTTTTGTCAGCATCAGTGACCCGAGGAGCTGGTACATAATCAATTTGGTAATCACCTTTGCCCCTGGTTGCAGCACAGATGTAACACAATGATAGGGACAGCTTAAAGCTCAAATAGACAGAGACTTGTATTAACAAGAACAATCAGTTTGTGGAATACTGGATTGGATCAGATTTCACCATAGATACATGAACGAAATATGACAATTTAATCAATGCTTAACCTTATATGCTTCAAGAAAGTGGAATTCCGAAGTCTTTGGGTTGTTAGGAAATCAAAAGGCTAAGGTGGTTGATGTCATTCGCAGGGTGGACTTGGAGGAACAAGTGCGTGCTTTAACAGATATTGAAAAGGTCCTAAGGAACGAGGCCAAAGAAGAATTCAGTAAAATTGCAAAGTATGAGGAAATCAGCTGGCGTCAAAAGTCGAGAAATTTGTGGTTAAAAGAGGGAGATAGAAATACTCGATTCTTTCACAGAATGACCAATTGTAATAGGAGAAAGAACTTTATTGGAAAGATTAGGATTGGCAATATTATTTTGGAGGAGGAAGAAGAGGTCAAAATAGGTATTGCTAACTTCTACGCCAGTTTGTTCAAGGAGGAGGGAGTGTATCGGCCTCGAGTTGATAATCTGGAGTTCGACTCTATCTCGGGGGAGGAGGTTCTTTGGTTAGAAAGACCGTTTGAGGAATCAGAAGTTCTTCTTGCTCTTAAATCGTTGAATGGAGATAAAGCACCCGGTCCAGATGGTATGTCTTTAGCCTTTTTTCAACATTGTTGGGGTGTGGTGAGAGGGAAAGTGATGGGCATGTTCCATTATTTTTGGAGGTTTGGAGAGTTTGAAAAGAGTTTGAACACGTCTTTTGTGGCCTTGATTCCGAAAAAAGGAGGCGCAGAGGACATCAAGGACTTTAGACCTATCAGTTTACTTGGGGGGCGTATAAGTTGTTGGCTAAAGTGATGGCAATTCGTTTAAAGAAGACGGTAGGGAAGGTTGTGTGTGAAGCCCAAAATGCTTTTGTTGAGGGTAGGCAAATTCTTGATGCATCTCTGGTTGCTAATGAGTGTGTGGATTCGAGATTAAAGAACAGAATTCCTGGTATCATGTGTAAGTTGGATATTGAGAAGGCTTATGATCATGTTAACTGGGACTTTTTGATCTATATTATGCAACGGATGGGGTTTGGAGGGCGGTGGAGGAAATAAATAAAATTTTGTATCTCATCTGTTAGCATGTCAGTATTGGTGAACGGTTCTCCAGCCGGTTTCTTTCAGACTTCTAGAGGATTGCGTCAAGGCGATCCCCTTTCCTCCCTCCTTTTCATTTTGGTCATGGAGGTGCTAAGTAAGATGATTCAGAAAGCAGTTCTAGGGGGATTCTTGAAGGGTGTGGAAGTTGGGAGAACAGACAGTGCGGGGTTGATGGTCTCTCATATTCTTTATGCTGACGACACGCTTGTGTTTTACAATGCAGAGGCAACACAAGTGGGCTACCTCAGATGTGTTCTTTTGTCCTTTGAGGCTGTGTCAGGCCTTAAGGTGAATTTGGAAAAGTCAGAAATGATTCCAATTGGGGCGGTTGAGGATATTGGTGCTCTTGCTCAGATTTTGGGTTGCAGGGTGGCGTCTCTCCCATCGGTGTACCTTGGTTTGCCTTTGGGATCATCTTTCAAATCTAAGTCTGTATGAGATTCGGTTGTAGAAAGATTTGGGAAGAGAATGGCGGGTTGGAAACGCCAAGGTATGACAAAAGGAGGTAAAGTTACTTTGATTAAAAGCTCCCTTTCAAATTTGCCCACTTATTTTATGTCGTTTACCATTCCGGTTTTGGTGGCGAAGAGGTTAGAAAAGATTCAAAGAGATTTTCTTTGGAACGGCGCAGGGGATGAGGTTAAATATCACCTAGTTGATTGGGATACAGTTTGTGCTCCCACCAGAGAGGGAGGTTTGGGTGTGAGGCACTTAAAGTTGTTCAATCATGCTTTGTTGGGCAAATGGCTTTGGAGATTTGCGAGTGAAAGGGAGCGATGGTGGAGGAAAGTAGTTGCTGCGAAATATGGGTCCGGATGGGGAGATTGGTCGTCCTTGGGTGTGAGATCGCCTTATGGGGTGTCGTTGTGGAAGGGGATTATGAATGGGTGGGATGCCTTCGTTAAGAACACCCATTTTTTGGTTGGTGATGGGAGAAGGGTAAAGTTTTGGGAGCATGTGTGGTGTGGGGAAGTGACCTTGCGGGAAGAGTTCCAGAGTATTTATAGTTTGGCTAGCGACACAGATGTTAATGTTTCCGAGTATCTCCATTTTCATGAAGGAGTTGCGGTTTGGGACATCTGATTGCGAAGGGATGTGAATGAGTGGGAGGAAGAGGCTTTGATGGCGTTGCTTGCTAGAGTGTATGGTATCCAAAGACTAGGTGGAGGAGATGATGAAATTCGGTGGAATTTATCCAAAGATGGCTCCTTTCGGGTGAAATCCTATTATGAATCTTTTTTTGGAAGGGGTACTTCTTTTCCTTGGAAAGCAATCTGGAAGACAAAGGCGCCTTTAAAGGTGAGTTTTTTTGTTTGGTGTGCGGCCCAAGGCAAGATTCTTACCATTGATAATTTGATCCGAAGGCGGAGAATCATTGTCAATTGGTGTTGTATGTGCAAAAGAGATGCGGAGTCGGTTGATCATCTCCTCATTCATTGCCCGGTGGCTTGGGAGCTTTGGACTATGGTTCTTTCTTGGTTTGCTATGCGATGGGTCATGTCGAGGAGTGTGGTGGAACTTTTAATCGCTTGGAGAGGTGCAAAAGTTGGATTGAGGAGGAAGCAAGTTTGGTTTTTGATCCCTCTTTGTCTAATGTGGATCATTTGGCGGGAAAGAAATTCGAGATGTTTTGATGGGGTGGAAAAACCTTTATATAGAATCAAAAGTTTTTTGGTGAATAGTTTGTTTAGTTGGGACAAGAGAGAATGTGATCCTTCTCTTCACCAATTTTTAGATTGGTTTGAGCTTTTCTTTTCTCTTGGAAGTGTATAGGGCCTTTTTGTCTCGTGGCCTATTTGTATATGGGCGGCATTCCCTTAATGCCTTCATTTATATATTTATTTACTTATCAAAAAAAAAAAAAGTTTCCTATAATTTAGCTTGATGGCTTTAGACCTACAGGCAATCTGATAGAACAGAAAACAATTAACAAACTTTACCTAGCATCAGATTTTTTCAAGAAGTCGTCTGGATATGCCCGTCGATATTGCTGTCTCCAACGGAACCTAAAAGCATTCAGACAAATAAATCATTCACAAGTAGCTCATAAATCATGCCTAAGAGTAAAATGTCCAAAAACTAACCATGGACCTAGCAAATTACAATCCTAGTCACCCATATAGTTTGAGGGATAAGTGAAAAAAACAAATTCACGGTATCATAGTGTTTCAAAAAGACAAGGAAAAACAACAGAACACAAAATGCTTTGGTTACGCTCAGTGAGTGTTATTGCAGCTGAACTTAGGATACGAGCCGAATAGAGAAAACCAGAAACAAATCAGCTTCTGTAAAATGAGCTTTCTTTTAGCATTTGTAGATGGTTTTTTACCCATAAGTCAAAAGTACAAGTTAGCCAAAAAGAATGGCCAAAATTCAGGTAGCGAAGAATCCGCAAGCAGCAAGCACACCCTCAAGTAAAGAATCATTCAGTTTTTAAACCCCCTATTCCAATTCGAACCAATTTGTTTGTCCACTCTACTCTTGGATGTCCAAAATGTTTGTCCATTTGACTTTTGCATGAACCAATTTCTCTTGTTACCCTTTCTTTCTTTTAATTAAAGTGACTATTGAAGGGTAAATGTCAGAAAGTTAGAAACTTTCTAAAAATCATCGCGTTTTTTAAGCTAAGCAAGGAATTTCAAAATTGGACAAATAAAATGAGACGGAGGAGGTGTCAACAGACAATTTTCTCTCGTGAATTCGCACCAAATGAGAAGCTCTACTTTACCCAACGAATGAATCTGTTTCACATTCGAAAAATCGAAACCTTTGTAACCAAACGGAAAATATGAAAATGGAACTTACGAGAATTCTTGAAAAGCATAAACAACGGGATCGATTTTTGGAACGACGACGGGTAGCCGCTCGAACAGGACAGAGGCCACGATCTTATCACTGTTGGATGTGCAAAACCCTCGCGTACGTATGAGAGATCGAGCCAACGTCGTACACGATCTCTGCATTTTTTGTAAGCCTATACAAGTTCAAATCTAGTGAGAGATTGCTGAAAATGGTTCCTCTCTCTCTCTCTCTCTCTCTCTCTCTCTCTCTAAGAATGTGTATGTATAATTTCAGAACAACTGAAAATGGGGGTGCGGAGAGGAAGAAGAGAGAGTGGCGTTGGTAACTGAAGATGGAACAGAGAGAGAGAGAGAGCAGGGCTAGGTTTTACAAGTCACCGGTTTTGAACTCGAGAATTGTTCTCTCTTTTCTCGTTAGAGCATCTCGGGTTTAACTGGATGAGCCGGTAGCCCATCATCTTCTGCAAATAGAAAAATTACACGATCGTACCTTTTTTTTTAGTCATTAGTCTACTAAATTTCCCTCACTTTCCAGATTTTGTAGTTATATCCCCATCCAACAAAAAAGAACTTCATTAAAACTTCTTTACCGAGGTTCCAAAAATAAGGTTTTTACGGAGGCGAACAATCTCATCCGTCCAAAAGTATTTTGAATGGTCCAAATTTTAAATAAACTATTCGTGCGAATAGTTTAAATATTTAAATTATTCTCGCGAATAGTTTATTTAAAATCTGGACCGTCGATTACCGAAACGAATAGCGAGATGGGGCAGCGCAGAAACCTCTTTTATGGACCCTCCGTGAATAAGGCAACCTCCTCCTATTAATAGGATAATACGAGTTCAAAGCGACAAGCAAAATGAGCACCGGCTAAGACAACAGGATACTGTGATCAATAGAATCAGCCGAAAACTTCATATGCATCCTTTCCTTATAGTTATCGGTTGGGTTGGTTCATGTGAGCACAACAAACGAGCACCGGCCACCACAACAGGAAACTATGATCAACAGAGTAGGACACTTAGCTAATCTGCACGCAAAAGACATATTTACTTCCCTCCGTCCCAATTTAAGTGTTCACTACGGTTTGTGTCATTTTTAATGGCTTATATCTCTCCACATATATTATGTATCATGTTTTTAAAATCATTGTCTTATAGAAAATAATTGAGATCTATCAAACAAGATCCATATTACATATTTTTAGCAATATACATTGAGAGATATAAGCAATTGAAAATAACACACAGAACCATAGTGAACACTTAAATTGGGACGGATGGAGTATTATTTTTAATCTTTGGTATTTGTGTGCACTTGACTTCTTTTCTGACAAGTCAAACGAAAAGGTACAATGTCTCTTATTATAGAGTCCAGATCCCATGTCCTAACTCAATTCGGACAGAGGCCTGTTCCATTCATCGGAGTCGTTGATCTCGCAAATTAACGGCTGAGATGTGCCGAACACTTTTTGCTCCAAAAACGACGTCGTTTTGGCTCGACACATCTCAGCCATTGATTTGCGAGATCAACAGCTCTGAGAGGTGGGACAAGCCCCTGTCCGGATTGGACTCGGACAGGGGATCCTCGGTGCTTATTATAGATGTCCATTTTCTAATGTTACTTCTACTTTTATTGTGTTTTCACCATGTAGTTACTTGTCTATATGTTGTTCCCTCCCCTTATAATCAGGTGGCTAATCACCATTGTATTACAGTAGTCAAGAAAGAGTTGTTGAAATTTCATTTGCTTTCTAAAACCAATATTGCATTCGTTCTTGCACCTCTTTATCAAGGAAAAAAAAAACAATGCTTTGCATAAGGTCAAATCAAATTAATTGATTTTAGAGCACACACGCCGAATTTCGCCATCAGTTCCTGTCTTCACCTCGATATTGCTCATCTTCACCATGGCTCTTCCAAACTCCACATTAAAATTCAAAGCCTGCAATCCTCTCACTCCCAAGTATCTCTGGACAAAGGATTTTGTTGAAGCATCCGTCCATAGCATCTGGTCCGACTCGAGTATTCCCCTTCCGCTCCTCAAGTTTGCGTAGAAAGACGTGTCGAAAGTGTTAGGGCTGCCGTTGTCGAGTCCCACGAGCTTGGACCCATCACCGTTTTCGGGGCAGAGTGACCGGAGTTGAGGAAGGAAGGCAGGGTCAATTGTGGGGTCAGGATTATTAGTGTTGTTGAAGTTATTGAGCCTATGTCGGAAGAACTGGCATGCTGTAGTTCCAATAGTGTGTCCTCCTGTGATAACAAATAGACGGGGACGTTAATGTTAAGGTTTAGATTCAAACGTGGTGTTAACCAATTGAATAAGTTTGGTCATTATACTATTTAACCCGTGTGTTTTCCAAATACATATGCAACATTGTCATTCTTTAGAAAATATATATGAGGAAAAAGTTTGCAGTATAAAATGTATTGACAATGGATGCTTAAGTTGTTGGAATTTTGCAGCACATACCAACTAGAGTTACGAGATCTTGATCGTTGAGTCCTTTTGCAGCAAATTTTTTCTTTTGTGAGTCTACAGATTCGGTGGGACCCGGTAAATTGGAAGCCTCGGAACTCAATGAAATCGTCCCATCTCTCCGCCCCGTAGGCACCAGCCATCCCCTTCCGGAGGTCTGCATGGAACATTCAAGAAAACAGTTATGACTTCACGTGCACGAGTATACACCAAATTAGGAGATCGATCTCACGAAACCATTGTGTTTTGTTCTCGCAAAGTTAGTGTCTTTTTGTCAACTTAGTCTCAACTGCACATATAATTCTTGGATTGCCACCATAATGTGCTGTTGGAATGTATTTATTGGGATTCAACAGATAGATTCTTCCTTTAAAAAAGAGAATCTAACACCAATGATACGCTCAATTTCATGTAATTCTTGTGGTTTGTGTAAGCATTTTGCATATAGTAACATGATTAAGTTTGTGATTCATACCAAAACCACGGCATCACGAGTGGCAAGAGCAAGGATATCAGCACATGAAACAACTCCAGGGCACACTGCTTCAAGTTGTTTCTTGGCATCATCAATGGCTTCGATTCCTCTCAACCGGCTATTTGCTCCTGCCATTTTCTCGGTTCCCGGGCCATCAATGAGGATAGAAGCATCACAGCCCCGGACAAAACAATCATGGAAATGCATCCTGAGTAGTCCTGGCGCAACTGTGGGATCCGACTGGAAACGGGATCTCACGGCCGCCTGGACAATGGATTCGGCTCTCGGGCAGGAACCTGAGTAGAATCCCACTCGAGTGCCTTGCCCGAGTGCCAAGGTGGTGGCAGAGGCTAGCAAAAGGAACAACACAATTTGCATTTCTTTTGTGCAGCCCATTATAACTTTTTGTTCGGATTGAAGAACGATGAGAAGGGTGAAGATTTGAGACTGAGATTGAAATGGGTGATAAGAGGTTGAGAATTTAGGAGTTATGGAAACTGGGTTTTGCTCTATGGAGGTGGTGTTATGAGATGGGGTGGAGAAAGTGTGGTATTTTATAGGCACGATTTGGATAGGGGAGGGTCCCAAAGCTGCAGGGAAGAAGTAAGCAAAGTCAAGCATCCAGAAATAGACCACCCTTGAAGTGGCCCAGTGGGGATGATGAGTTGGAGTCCATTGTAATCTGCTTCTCTTGATTTTGTCCTTCGTGGAAGTGCATGCATGCATATTTGCATGTGGTGCATGTCATAATTGTCAGTGATTTTGGTATTTTTCCCTTTGTCGTCATTGGTTGAATTTTTAAAAGAATAATGCTAATGAAAGCTCAATAGTAGTTTTTTTTTTTTTTTGAAAGGCTCAATTGTAGTTGTTAAATAGCTATGAGAGGTGTTGTAGGGTTAGATTGAGATGCGTGTAAACTTACTCGGGACACCTTGTTATCCCAAAAAAAAAAAAAACCAGTAGTTGTTAAACTTGCAGCAACAAATTAGAAGTGCTTTGCATATTTTTTTCATGCTAAAAATATGTATTTCAATATAATTCTTTTGAAATAAACTTGGGAGGGCAAGAAAAGTGCTTATAAATGTGTGAAATTTTGCATATTCTTTACTCCCTCCGTCCGCTTTTGTTTTGTTTTTTTTAAAAGAACTTGCATTTTCACATGCTAAATAAGTAGTACTATTATATTTCCGTAGAACTCTTTTAAATGGGTTTTTTACACAAATCAAGAGCTCTCTATCAAGTCTTTTCCACTGTGTAAAATATCTAATATCATTCAGCGGAAACAAAAACTTGCACATTCTCCCAAGAACAAAGAACAGTGGCTGGTGGACAAAAGATATGTCCTTAGTGGGGGCTATATTTGTACATTGATAATGAATAAAAGTTATATTCTATAACTATATACTGCTACTTGCAAAGGAAATTTAGATGAGGTGTCTACACGTACAGCTGCCCTTTAATTTTATCCACGTAACCACAAAATAACTTATTACTTAAAATTTTAGGAGGATTTTTTTGCAAAAATATATATTAGATCTTTAGGAATTTTTTCACTCAAGAGACTTGCAAAGGCCGATTTCATAGAAGTTTTTCAAATTAACCTATAATATAATATTTGGAATTGTAAGGGGCCGAGGCACTTCGGCACCCCCTTGTGTCTGCCTCTACCCAAGAGGACGAACAAAATCCGAGGAGGATTCAATTTTTTGATGTGATTCTTACCTAAACAAGAAGCTAGCAAGTTGTCAATTTTTTTTATTTTTTATTTTGCAGGAGTTGATTTTTTTCCACCTCCTTAAAAACCCATATATCGCTGTTTTTATACTTCAAATCTTTCGTACTTGTCCTAGTAAATGAAATTAGTTTGGATAATTGTGTCAATAAGAGTGTCTTAACGAAGGGTTAGGTGTCCAATTGTCTGTCTTATTTGGTCCATCAATTGCAGACGATCTTTTCCAATCTCTTTTTTCTCTGGGTGTCTACTGGTCAAACGATACACATCTTAATCCATTACCACCATGCATCATGCATGAACTGCAATTCTTGGATGTTGAGGCCTCCTCTACCCCACAAGTCCACCATTAACGACCCCATGCCTTCACCTCGATCTATTGTTCCTTCCAAGAAATTTCTTAGTAACAAACTTGCAAGATTTGTGGCCCTTGTGCCCTAAAATAGTGGGTGTAGTACACAATGAAAATGAAAAGAATATAGATATTAAAGCTAATTTCGTCCGCTCTTGGTGTTTCTGAGATCTCTAATAGAGAGATTCAAAATTTTGGACACTAAACTAGTTTACAGAATATTGTTCGGCTAAATAAGCCAAGTGGCTTATTTTTTTGTCTTTATTCAATTTTTTTCCGCATTTGTTAGTTTTTCGTCAATTTTTTGGGGATGATTGCTTCGTCATGACGAGAGGAATCTAAAAAGTAAAAAATTACAATCGAAACCTAATTTTTTTGGATAAAGACAAAAATAATCAAAAAATTGACAAAAAAAACTAACAAATGCGGAAAAAAATTGAATAAGGACAAAAAAATAAGCCACTTCATTCATTTAGCCGAACAATCCATGAAAACTTCTGCACTAGAGTTCAAAAATCATTCGTCAGTCTTCTACTACGCGTTTTGTTTGCATGAAAAATCAAAGAGGAAACCACCAAAATACCAATCAAATCAAAGTCCACTTTTTGACCCCCACCTACTGCGTACCCGTATAATGCAGCCAGGGAGATTTTTCGACTTGCTGTATGAGAGAGAGAGAGAGAGAGAGAGAGAGAGAGAGAGAGAGAGAGAGAGCCACCATTGAAGAAATGGTATACCGGCTAGTTGCAGGCAGCACCAACTATTACAACTCTTCTAGGAACCACAAACAAACATACAAACACATCCACAAGTATGATGAGCCCCACACATATGCACATGTGGGACCCACCATCAATGTGTTTCCATCCGAAAGAAGAACTTCATTGATAGGATACTAAGATTTCAAACAATAATGCTACACTACATACACAATATTTTACCACACTGCGGCCGACTCAGCACACTTAACAGGAAAAAGAATGGTGAAGGAATCGATTTGATAACGAACTCAAAAAAAGGATACAAATTTCCTTTACCTCGATGAATTCATCCAGACACCCATGATCCAAACACGGCCTTGGGAGTTGCACATCCTTTCCCCAAATTAACCTGCTAGGGTTGCAATATACAGACTTGATTGATCAAGAAAAAGGATAAATTAACAGAACTTTGGAACATCCCATTGACGTGCTTCGAATTTTCTTCCCATAAGCTTTCCTGAAAGGTTTCCTGATCTGTAAACAGATTAAGATGGTCAAAAAATAAAAGGGAGGAAAAGTTAATGCCAGGTACAAATGCCTCGGAAATTGAAAAATCATGCCCATGTTTCAAAGGAATATAAATTGCTAAACCTGCTTCGGTACACGCTCCTCAACATCTCTTTCAAGTTTCGATGCATTAGAGTAACATGGCCATGGATCAACGCTAGAATCAAAATTTCCCTATCACCATTTCTCATGTACATGTCTCTGCATGCTGCAACAACAATTGTCTTTTGCACGTAGCTGCATTAAAAAAGGCATGTCGTGTTAATCTTTATTACCTATCCAAAGTGAAACAAAGAGCTAGAAAACTACAGAAAGTAGCGCAATGGCTGTGTTCCCACCTCAGCAGATTAAGGAAAAAGTTGTATGTCCTTCTCAGTCTACATGGTCGCGGAAGCATACAATTTTGTTGATGAAAGCACTTTCACGGCGATAACTGTTAGTGCAAAAACATAAGAAGATTGCTGTCTTAAGTGTACTTGGAATGTTAAACTACGACGAATAATGCCATATAAAATTTAACTGCAATTGTAGAAAGATGAAGTAGCTCCTTGTACTTACATTACAACAGATGATATACAGAAGCAGGTTAATCCAACAGAGAGATGAATGAGAAATGATGGCCAGAAGTTCTGATGATCCAGAAATAATTTCTCTGAAACGAGAGTGGTTATGCCAGAAAACAACAGAACTGTCCAACCTGACGGCAAGCAGCTGCGAAAGGAAAATAAGGCAGAATCCTGTGGAAAGGTAAAACCAATAAACCAAGTCTGTATCAAAGATATCCAGAGTAGCACTATCAAGTATGTGAAAAATGCACAAGAAAATTACAGCAATTAATTAACTATCATAGCAGGGAAGTTCAAACACATTGCACTAGCAAAAGACATACCTCAAAATAGTGCTTGATGAATACCGCTGAGTAAATAATTCTCAAAATCATATCTTCATTGAAGTTAAGAATGCAGACTACCAAATTTGATCTCAGCGATTAGCATCATTGGCTAAAGCATACTAAACACAGACATGAAACTGCCCTCTACTTCACTCACCAAACTACACACACGCAAACCCCACACAAATGACTAATCTTATGTAGCTTACACGGAGCAAAACATCCCTATGTTGACAGGAGTTGCCTAATATAGTGACTTCTCTAATAAAAAAATACAATGATGCTCAATGTAGAGCTCGCATTGAGCAAACTGCAAAAAGACCAACAATTCCAAGAAGGATATGAAATATTAGCTGTTATCAAGCCAAAGTATAAACTTGATAAAAGAAAAAAACCAAAGTTAAAAAGGATACTCAAGGAATTTGCAACAATTAAACCAACTGCACCAGCTGATCGTATTAGAAACACATTCAGTGCAAGATAGATAACTGAGAATACAAGTAAGGAGTCATTTGAACGCTTGAGTTGGTTCTCCGTTGCAACTGCATGCAGAAATGCTTCAGAGGTTCCTGATTCAGGAATCAATGGGATAGATTTTAAGTTTCTAAACATTAACATTTGTCACCACCCAACTCGAAATCTACCAAAGAAATCAACTCTACATAAAGGTTATACTTAAAAATCTCCGAACTTCAGTAGATGGAAACATCAGCTTTGACACGCCATTGCATAATTAGGGCTTGCTAGATGTCCGAACTTAATGAATTGAAGTGTTTCACGAAGAAAAGTGTCACATTTGGGCACTCAAACAGAAATTACATGGTTTAATTAAGTTACATATGGCAAAGAAAATTCAATCACCCAACATCGCTGTTAACCAATGAAAGACCCATCATCAAAGATTCAAAGCAAGGTCAGGTAATATTTGTATTTCTTAAAAGGACACCCCTTAATTCAATATTTTCCTACAGTCACTTCAGCGGTAAGTCCATCCTGTGATTTTAAGAGGAACTATACATGTTTGATTTCTACCTCTGCGCGTTAAGTTAAAGCATAATAGACGGATGCAAAGTTTCTAAGGAGTCTGAAAATCCCTTCCTGATATCAAGGCTGTCTTAACCTTCTTGACCAGCAATGACAAGTTTTTTATTCCAAACCATGAAAATAAATCCTTAGTTGACGTGCTAAGCTATATGCTACTCCCTCCGTCCCTTTTTGTTTGTCCCCTTTTTGACTTTTTGAGAGCGTTTAACCTCTTAAAGAATTGTCTATAATTTTCAATTCGTAACGTTTTTAATATACAATCTGGATCTTATTTGATAGATCTCAATTAGTTTGATAAATCATAAAAAATATTATAAAATGTAAGATATAAGTATATTTTTGAAAGACACGAATTTCGACAATTGGACAAACAAATTGGGACTGAGGGAGTATATCTCAGTTCAATATACATCACAAAGTGGCTATGTAAAGGGCCACTACTGCCTTTTCAAGAACGATCTCATGGGAGATTAAAACAACTAGGGGTGCTAAGCAAATTGTGGAAGAGCATGTGTGTTTCCCATCAGTACATAAAACTCAAGCATATGCTGAAAAACGAAATGATTAACACAGAGGTACATGATGCCTTCGTGTATAAATAAAGTTCACATAATTTGTATGTAGGCAAATAGTATGCAGGCATGAATAATAATTAGACAACCTATGTAAATAATTTACCATTCATAGCCAAAACAATGACATAAAGGCAGTAATATCGGAGGACACTTGATGCTTCTCCATCACTCCATTTTTGGCCATACAACAATCTGATGAGAGAGTAAGAATAGCAAGGGCCAAATGCCATGACTACAAGCCCTACAAGACATCAAGTATATTCTGAAACCAACAAAAGTAAGAAGCAGAAACGGAAATTACAGAATTTAAAAGACATTCACTCAACAAGATAATTTTGTCATTTGAAGTCAAGAATTACACCAACTCAAACGGAAAAAGAAAAACAAAAGTTTATGAGTATATACACCTAGAAAAAAAAAATTTGGTTTCTATAAAACTGAAAAATTATAGCTCACTAAAGCATTGAACTAACTGAATCTGTCACCCATTATGCTCCATTCTGGTCCACAACTCGTACCCCTTGCCCTCACATTATTCCAGCACCACATCAAACTAGCAGCTTCTTTGTGCTTCACACATCCCATTGCAAACTCTCCATCAGGCTTCTCATTGATACTACCTCAACCTTCCACATTCATTTCAAGCTTTGTGCTACCGTAGGGCAGTAGACAGAGCCAGTCATTTATTGACTTTCTTCAGAATGACCCTCTCATATTAAGATCTGGTCATTCTTTATCCCTACCCGGGTGGCATGGGAATTTAGAAATTACAGGCTTGAGATGACGGCTAGTTGCATAGAATGGGAAGTTCGTACAACGAAAAAAGCAAAGTTAAGAACACTGCTCCTCTTTGTCTATAGTAGTTTATTTGAGGGAGAGAGTGGAAGCATTTGAAGCTCAGATTGAGAGGCAATTTTAGATCTTTAGTTGAGACGATTTGGGAGACAATTTGGGATACTTTTCTGCAGTAATATGGATATGATGAATATATAATGAACAATGGGGTCATGGCCCCTCTATTAGTACTCATCTAATCAATAATATTCCCTACTAATGAAAAAGAAAAGCAAGCAAAAGCTTTTAACTCAATCAATTAGCCCTATCAACAGAATCCTCAATATGTTGCTGAACAGAGAAGGAAAGTGACGACAGAGAGGGAAGACAAAGAAATGAGGGCTGCAAGTGTTGTTCACCACACTACAGTCAAATTTTCAACTATTCAACCCCAGGTGCAAATCTTATCGTCCAACTAGTAACATGACAATTTATAAATCAGAGATAAGTTTGGTCATGCCCAGCACGGATGTTGCTACAGACCCTCTTATGGCCTCTGCCATGGGGCCTACATTGACTTTGTTTATGATTGTGCATAGCTGTATAAGCGTTGTAACCTAGAAAATGCTTTCTAGTAAATGAGCCATGCTATAATTCTAAAATGTCAGACTCCTTGTTTTAGTGCATAATGACCAGGCAAAACTCAACAAACAAATACTGGGGGCTGCCCAACTGTTCTAAATAGTAGAGAGTCTAGAAACCAACTAAGAAGTTGAAATACTAGAATGAAAATAAGAATCTATAAACCTTACCAATTAACAAAACGAGCTTCAGAGCATCTGTTAGAGAACTTCCTAACTTCCAGCTTTTACGTGCATCTTCCGCTGCCAAGAAAAAATAAAGTTTTACTGCTATGATGGATAAAAATAACATTATGTAGTCATCAAACCTAGCTTTTACTCCACAAAGTTACTATCTGAGAAGGTTTCTTTAGCCTTTCAAGACAGATAATAACATTTTAACATTTTTTTAACGCTGGTGACTGATTTTATACGACACCTCGAATAATAAATTTACGAGAATCACCTTAATAAAATATTTAAACAAGTTCCATAAAAGGTAGAATAAATTAAACAAGATAAAATAAATGGCCCAGGTGTAGTAACTGCCACAAATTTCTAAGGTTCCATTAACACAGTGTTATGCTAATCCATGGAAGATGATGAAGTTTAATATAAGAGAGTAAATTTCTAACTTAAATGGTATATTACGAGCATAAAAAGAAATAATCGAATAGCATACTTGTGTCCAACAATAAGTCAAAAGAAGGTTAAATTCCATTTGTTTTATAATCATGACAAGTTCATGGCTGGGTGACCAAGAAAAGCTGAGAGATGTGGCGAGCCAAGCCATGTGGATAAGGTCACGTCAGACAGATGGCACTTTCCCATTGGTTTGACAACCTGGAGGAATTTCCCTTGACCAATGCCCACCCGTATCAAGGGAAGTCAAAGGATGCCCGGCGTTGGGGGATCTCCCTCGTACAACAACGGCATCAAGGGACGTCCATCGACAATATCAAAGGAGATTAGGAGGTTGGCGTCATCCTTGTGCATCTTCTGTCTCTGATGCAATGCTGGGCGTGCTTCTACAGATAACACGAGCCTTGGAAAAAGCTCTATTAGCCTCCAAGCCACGAGTCCTTGAGTGATCCCAAGTGGGGTCCTAGGTCCTGCCTCAGCCTTGGTTGTCCTTGAGTAAGTGCGAATTGGAGATTAAGTCACAGATCTCAAGTGGTGGATTTTGCTTTAGAGGTGGCGATATATGAGGTCCTGGAGATTAATCCTTTGGTGGTGAGGCTGAGGTCCACGCAGAGCCAAGGGCCATGTACTGTTAGCACCTAGCAGTGGTGAACACAGGCACCTTCGACCTCAAACACAGTGAGTACACAGGAGGATAACGAAGCAATAAGGGGCAGCAGAATCAACCCCCTCTCTTTATATTCACATGCTTTCTAATGCTCGAAGAGTAGACCACCTAGTTAGCTTGCCATCCCAAAACCCAGAATAAGAAGAACAAATGTGTCTGAGAATTAGAGAACAGATCTTAGGGACCCAGCCAATAAGAATAAAAAAAGGCTATATGAAAGACATGATAGAAAGCTCAAATAGAGAAGAAAAACTAGTAAAACTCAGTAAGGATGAAATCTAAACACAAAATTCCCAGGGAACAAACAGAGAGAAGAGAAATAAACCTGTTGCAGACTTTGCAAATGTAGCATACGAACTTTCTTCAAAGGGAAGAAAAATCAACCTCACCACTAGGCTCCCTGAAATGTAAACGATGTTGTGTTTCAACATCGTCAGAAAAAATCAGCAGGAGAATGCAGATCAATACTAACTAGACATTTTCCTTTAATCCACATAGCTCTACATCGGAATCTATCTTGCTACTTGTGAGAAGAAAATTAGAAAAACTAGGACAGGATATTTGGACCTCAATTACCTAATTTGTCAACAAGTCCATACACAGCTTGATTGTATGTGGTATCAAACCATACAAGGACAAACTTTTCTCCTTCTTGAAGAATCAACTTTCGGAAGGATTGAAGAGTAAACAACATGCACATGTCTGAGAGCTGCCTATCATAATTCATGATGGATCCTACTCTGTAGAAGCACATGTAATCAAATAATCTCCTTCATGAACTAAAAGAAATACAGAAAATCACATCATGTCAAAACAATTTAGAAAACGAAAGTGTGAACTTTTTGGCATAAAAGTAGATCAAAAGCTCCAAAAACATAATAAGAGAAAACCAGGATTAATAAGTTGTTAGATTTCTTGGAGGCTTCCAACCTAAAGCCAATTGGCAATAGGTGGAGTAGCCTCTAGAATATATTAACCAAGCTTGGGTGGCTTAGATGAGTGATGTGGGATAAAGTATAACATAAGCGATAGAAAACTAGTACTCAAACATGAATCGATTGCCCAGATGCAACCCGAGCCAGAGCCATCATCTAGCATGCTTGAGAAAACCTGATCGGAAGCTTGGTTTGAGACATACGGCAACCTAAACCAACTCAAAGATAACCTCTTTTCACACATGATAAATGATATGTGCTGCACACTATCTGGCACATTATGCATACATAAGGGGGCACAGTAATATGAAGTAATCCTATTTAAAAGGCTAAATTTATGACATACATCATCTACTAATAAGTTATAAACTAACAAGTCTCAAAAAGCAAGGCTACGCATAAAGTAAATACCAGAGAGGTGGCTATTCTTAAGAGGATGGCATTGTTGTATGATGCGACTAGAGGGAAGTTACTACTGTTAACCACAATTAGAATAAGTATATGGAATAAGTTGGACATTGCGGATGGATGACAAAGATGAGACTCAAGGGCAGGTCTCTCCCTTCCCTTATTGCCTTCTTTTGTCAATTTCTTCTTGGTAAGGAGAATGCTAGGAGCCTTGGACTAAGAAGGGAGTTCAGCTTTCATAAAATACACACACGTGAATATCTGGTAAAAGAGTATGCGTATAATGAAGTATGATGCTACTATTTCAACTCATCCTTGGAGCAACTAATAGGCATCACCCAATTTTCCTCTCTCGTCAAAAACTTATTCAAGACAGCCATGGCAACATGGCTTTGTGGGACTATTTTGCTCAATTTTCATTTCACTATCACCTATACAGCATTGTCTCTTCCCTAAATTGAAATGATTAAAGAACATCTGCCGCAGGAGAAAAAGATTACAAGAAAGAAATCTATACCTGAAAGGCAAAAGATCAGAACTCTTAATAACACGAAAAAGAAGAAAGTAGCCCCAATAACAAAAGAACAAGCAAGCTCCATACACAGCTTGTGATACTGCAAAGACAATCCCTTTCTCCTGCAGGTTAACATTGAGAGACTGATATTAGAAGCCAAGTATTCAAGTAATGATTGAAACTTTTTTTTTTTTTTAACAGCAGTATTGATTGAAACTTAGCAGAAATAAACAGTGAAAAGCTACATATCAGCAAGAATTTGAAAAAGTCCTTAAAGCGAGAAGTCCTAAACTAGCTTCTAATTCTATTCTACAATACATGAAAAACCAGAGAAACATAAGCAACAAAGGTCGTCACATCATCCATTTGAACTTTACCATGTCAGGTTGCTTGACAATGAGGATGTAGGTTGTCATACAACGCGAAAGAGTAGCTGCAGTTTCAACTACCAAACGCAGTCTGAGAAACAGCAAATTCTGAGAAAGAATGTACAAGGGCTCAGCCAATAGCTCCAAAATACATGCAAGACCTGGCAAGCAAACGAAACCAACCCCAGATATCAAACTTTCGAAGACACGAATGAGAGCTTTCATTTCATGCTAAACACTATTCCTAAGACCACCACAACATGGCTCATCACTATCAGACAATGAAATTGCTGTAAACCATGTTTGTCTTTCTTCCTAAATGTAGGTTTCCACACAGAATATGCAATAAACAAACTAATGATTTCAAGTTGAAAGAGAGAGTTTACTAGGAGAATCCACTATTAAGTTTGAAACTGAACTTGTAAGCACAAGGACAGATTTCTAATTGCGTAACCTACCAACTACATGATACAGCATCCAAAACTCCAAATAAACATTTGCTGCTTACCATTAATCAAGATAGCTTGCCCATATGGATTAGAATAACTTAGTTCTTGCCACCAAAAGACAAGTATGCATGCTGCAACTGTAATAAATATTCCAAACGGCACCGTCATCCAGGCTACCGTCAAAAGTTTTGACACATTTTCTCCTGCTGAACCACCATCACTGCCACGATAAAAAGATAGTGTCTCACATACATTTATCAAAGAAAAAATAAGTTTACCACTTTATACATTAAAGCATAAATTGTGGAGGATACGAAAAGTGTGTGACAATGTTAGAGGGAAACAAGTGTTCACCAAATCAAATCCAAAATGGGTCAGCTTAATTACTGACACAAGAATGCTTAAAGAAATCAAACAAAAAGAACTTGATTAACAAAAAAGCTAAATTAAGTGGATTCTGGTACGGATGGGTTTCATCAACTTCTCATGTCAAGGACACAGGGACACTGCATAATATTCTTATATCTTCATAGCAAAGTTTTGCACTAACTTGAATCTTTAAATATGCTCCCTAGGTGAATGTCTAACTGAAAATCTTGGGCCTGCATCTCCCACATTGTAAAGAGTACATGCAAGATAGGAAAAAGAAATTGGCGGGAAACCACCAAAATTGCTTCACTGGCTAACTCCCTTACCCTAACCACATCATGCTCAAACTTCATGTACATTCATTTGGCCTCGAGTTTATATATCAACCAAATGAATCTCATGTTAAATCAAAATGTTTTAAGTCACGCCACCAAGCCAAAATTAAAAGTCATTCAACTCAGAACTTATACGGAGCAAGATACATCAAAAGTTACAGCTAATTCAGAATAAGGACAAAGAACAGGTAGTGCTAAAACACACCAGTCAACTGAACAGCTAATTGCCTCAATTGAAGCAAGAGGAACTACCATTTAATGTCTGCTCTCATGCATGCTCGCCGAAAACCTTCACGACTGAGGAACAAGATACAGGTGACGAATAAATGGAATTGTACAGCATAAAGCTGCATAGGAAGGAAAGAACCGTAAGCCCGGATTGATGGAAGCTCACTATCCCAGAAATTCCTAGAAAATAGACAACCTATATAAATGAAGACACATGAACTTCCAAGTTCACCATCTTACATTCTGCTTTTTGATAGTCCAGTTGGATCTTTTTGAAGTAACGGACTTCAATAAGACTTATAGATTAAGCAGTAAAAATTTAGTCCTGAAATTTCAAATTGAAACTTCAAAAATAAATGTGTCGACAGTGAAGTAAAATAGAACCTGCCAGCATTCTATGGTAAGTAAAGTTGCTCTAACATAAAATCCAAACCCTTTTTAAGCACATTTTCAGAAACCTAAAAAAGGTTAACGAACACATAACAGCGTTATCACCTAGCCCTAAGGGTTAGTCCGGTTGAATGGTGGGTTTGCTCCCCACACAATTGACCAAGGTTCGATTCTCGGGGTCAGGCCACAAGAAAGTAATTTCTTGTAAATTCTCTAGTCCCAGCATGGATGATCTGCCTTTGACCGGACGGGGATTAGTTGAGGTGAGCATACGCTGGGCCGGACATTGGTGCCTGTAAAACCGGTAAAAAAAAAAAATTTGCACCTATACTAGCTGAGCTATTCACCTAATCGCCAGTAAGTGGAATTATATGAGCTTAGCAATAATCACAAGTAAATGGAACTATTAGTAAACGAAGCTAAGAGGAATTCGGAATAAAAACGGTTACCGCATAGTCTTTTTCAGTGAGGTGTCTGACGATCCATGAATTGAATATGAACGGGATTCCCCTTGACAAGAACTGCGTAGCTGTTGTCAATGCAGAACACCATATAAATACAACTATACATTCAAACAGAGATTTCGCTAGAGATAGAGAGAAAGAGATTGTTAACTAACCGAATAAGTACTTGAAAGTGCGAGAAAAATTAGTTATGCGATCGCCGTCACTCGCCATGTCCGATCGCTCTGAGAAAGTCTTCAAAACAGAAGAGGAGAGAGAAGAAGAAGAAGAGAGAGAGAGAGAGAGTGTGTTAATCTCTCTGACGTGGTTTGCTAATGCATGTAACCAACAATTTAGGGCGGGAGTGGACTCTGTAGTTTGATAAATTTTAGGGAGAAAAAGTAGAAAATATCCACTTTCTTCTTTACCCGCACATTTTTACGAAATCCCGTGTGGGGTCCACCCCGGGTTCGACATACAAAAAAATGTTTATAAAATTTAAATTTTTTTATGCAATGGTGTAAAAGATCAGCTCCATCATATATTGATAAGTATTTTTTTTGGATTCATTTTGCGGTTTATCCTATATTGATAAGTATTTTTTCTGGATTCATTTTGCGATTTATCATATATTGATAAATATTTTTTCTGAATTCATTTTGCGATTTATCATATATTGATAAATATTTTTTCTGGATTCATTTTGCGGTTTGAACGAGTTTGAGTGTGGAAACTAAAGTTGAGGAGGAGTATACAGAGAGAGAAGGGTTGCGCCTGGGGAGGCGATTTTAGCAAAGGGTTGCGTAGGTGATTGCTGGCGTAGATTTGAGGCACTTCCAGTGGTGGTGGTGGTTGGAGCTGCCGATGGTGGCCGGGTGGTGATCGTTCCGTTAACAGCTGGGAAAAAAGCGCAACCAAACATTGAAAACAGAGAAGGCAAAGCTCCGTTAACAGCTGCGAAAATCTTGCACCAAGCACTTCTACGATCAACCAGCGGCAGATTCTTACTACTCTCATCAATAGTTCCAACTACTATCGAATTGCCATTCTCTTTTCTATTCGAGAAGTTGGGATGAGTCACATCCAGAAAATGGTGGTTAAGATACAGTCTCTCCAACCCATTTGAATATGACTTTGGAATGTTTTCTTAGCACAACAATCATTTTAGATTGAAGTTCTCCAGCGAGGATAACAGAGTTGTGAAGGGATCTATGACACTGCAATGAAATCTAATAATGAATGAGAATTGTGAAGGGAAATCAAAATAAAGGCTTCTTTCCGTTGAGCATTCCCATCAGATGATCAAACACTTGACCCCCAGCGTCTCGCAGTCCAGAATGCATGTACTCGTTGGTTATCCACAATCTGATCCCTGCTATCTGAGAAGCCGTCTCCATTGCCAGCTTGAAGTTTACGTACATATCCTCGTAATACACAGCGGCTGCAACAGGTACCTGGCAGTTTTTTAATTGGAGGAAAACTATTAATAAACCAGAAAATAAAACCCTCGTAGATGAATTATGTGCACATAATATCGAGCCAATTGGTATCAACTGTTTAAAAAATATAAAAAACAAAGCAATGGATTCATGGATTTTGGCACAATGATAAACTCCAATACTAAGTTTCTCACGAGAAAAGGCACAATTATATAGACTGTAGAAAACTGTAACATTTCTTCTATAAATGATTAGTACGACTAAATTTAAAAAATAGAAACTTCAACAAAAGCCAGCACCACGGACCTTATTAGTGTTTAGCGAAGCAATGTCATAAAGCGGAGGCCAATCTGTCTTTTCTGCTAATACATTAGCAGCATCTCTGAAAGGCCTCAGGGCAAAAATTTCTTCGAACATCCATGGAAATATCATCTGCAAAGACCATGTGTTAGATCTAATCAGGCGCTTTATGGTGGTGCGAGCAACACTTCTGCATCAAGTTAACTTTAGCAGTTCTTGGGCCATGCTCCTCAACATAATTAATGAAACCATTTTGAATCTCCAGATAACATCAAGTGGAGAGAACATATATACTCCCCATGCAACCAAATTAAAAATCAGCGACCTTAGTTTTAGAAATCAATACAACTGAGTGATAGCGCATCTATATAGTGATACAACTTGGTTTTTGTTCCCAAAGTTATCTGACATGCACGAGAGTCTCAATTTAAATTAG
Organism: Rhododendron griersonianum; assembly: GCA_018127125.1. NCBI lineage: Eukaryota > Viridiplantae > Streptophyta > Magnoliopsida > Ericales > Ericaceae > Rhododendron > Rhododendron griersonianum. Next base: position 1,273,591 of record CM030794.1, read on the forward strand.
GCCTTAAAATGGACAAGCAATGGTCATGAAGTTTGCGAAAACATTACCACATCAAACAAATCCTAGAAACATTTATATATCTTGGGGATAAAGAAAATTTAGTAATAACCATAGGGTACAAAGTACATAAACAGGGAGTTTCGAACTGCTGCAAGAAGGGTGAGAATACTGGCATTTATGCAGATAAAAAGATGGTCTGTTAATTTAGGAAAGCCAAATATAATCCCCACGAGACTTGTCAATAAGCTTTCGAATTAGAACACCTGTTATTTCAATGTTGATCATTTTCCCAGTTCCAAACATTCAATAGAACTAACCATTGGAATAGCACATTCAATAGAACTAACCATTGGAATAGCAGGGTTTTAAAATGTATCTAATTCTGCATGTTAGAGCTTCTCCTATGTAACCTTCGACCTTTCAAAGATGGATCTAGAACTGCATTTTCTTTTGTCTAAGCATAACACTCATACATTCCTACCTCTCCCGTGAACAGCACAGGGCGACCCTCTTTTGCAGCCTTAATTGCATCAAATTGAACCCCTTCTGCAGCCCTTATTCTGTGAGCAGACCATCGTGATGAAGCACCCTTCATGTCAAAAGGGGTTAAGACTTACAGAGTGTAAAGAATGTTTATACAAACGAATCCATATACAAGATATGTTCAGATGCAAAAGTTACACAAACAAGAAATGAAACGTGCCTTGTTACTGTGCTACTTGCGAACACAATATTTACCTGACAATAAATGGACTCATGTAGAAGAGCATAGATTGGATTTGTATCATAATCCGACCACTTCTCAAACTGCATATTTATAAGTGGAATTAAGTCAGTAGACTGCAGTGCCAAGAAAAGTCCCTGAATTTATCCAAAAACAACATCACGCAATCACTCTCTCATGTGTACATAACTGTTGGTATTAGTTAGTAACTTCTAACTAGTGCCCAGTACCAGTGAGTATGTCTGTGTGCACCTGCACTTGCACAGGCATGTGGTGTACAGGAGTTTGTCTAGGTGTCTGTACAGTGAGAACCAATACTGATACTGATCTTGATTTTGTTCGAATGGTGACCTTTAGATGGTAAAAAAAATTCACTTTCCTTTATCCTGGATAGCATTTAAAGCACCAGTTAACCCAAAAATTTTGTGGATGAAAAATTGATCTTGAAAACTAGTTGAGATGTTCATTTACCAGAAAACAGGAGAGAGCAGAAGAAGAGCATTTGTATGTTACAGGAGTATTTCTGTCGTTGAAGAGAAAAAATAAATAAGATTCTCACCACTACTAATAAATGTGAATAATGAACTGTTCAACTTCTTCTTGCCTCCAAATGAGTAGGGAGGAGACTCATGAACTATTACTTTGCTATGCACCGTTGGAACCATTTTCTACTAGCTTAAGCTATTTGGACAATAGGAGATCTACCTCTGGTTCCAAGGAATCGGGGGGTCCAAGTCTTGCCACCTGTTATCTCTGTCATTGTGCAATTTTGTGTTGTCCATGTTTGTGCACCTTGTTGGAGTAAGTTGTTGTCTATCCCTATGCGAGACGGAATCAAGAGAAAGATTGAAGGGGGAGTGGGAGTGGGAGTGGGAGTGGGAGCTTGATATACACAATTGGGCTCATTTCCTAATTGTTTAAAACTTTGAGATGATCTAATGCCACCACACCGGGGACGTATAATAAAATGGAACGTGGAGAAATTACTAGAAAAAGTGAAGCAGACACTGAAAAGTTACCATCTCAACCACCCGTTGAAACATTAGGATCAAGGTTAAAAAAACAAAAAGTAGCTATTTTCTTACTGCATTCAAGAAGTAGTAACTGATTTGCTTTGTTGCTCCTGGAGCTATTACAGGATCCCAGACCCTCTCAAACCTACACAAGTTAGTACCAAAAACACATAGAATTACCGGGAGGTATGGTATTGTGAATTATTGAACAGCAGACATGAGGGTATGGAAATTACATATAATGCAAGCGCTCAAAACCAGTACTAGATCCTAAACCCGAAAGACCAAGAGTTTGGAGTCCTCCTGGGGTTAAGATGCCACCTGATGGAAGAGGCACCTGCATGAGAGAGAGAGAGAGAGAGAGAGAGAGAGAGAGAGAGAGAGAATGCAAAATCATAAGAATAAAGGAAAAACACACCAAGAAGGAGTTTTGCAACATTAACTCACCCCGCCTCCTTCAGACTCCGCCAAATAGTTCACAACTTCACGAACTTTTTCAATATCCTGAGGAAACCTCTTGTAATACTTTTCATTCTGATGAATTATCCGTTCAAAGCACGTTCTGTACACAGTATCTGCATTGCATCCACTTCCAATTGGAGGAATTCCACCAGTGAGAAGGACTTGTTTCAGTCCTTGTGGTGCAAAACTCAGATAAGTAACAGCACAAAAACCACCGTAGCTCTGCGCATGTCATTGAATCGTTAATACCAACAGTCAGCCAAGGCATATTAGTTTAGCAAAGAACCTGTTTAGTCAGGCAGGGCATATGCAGAGTCGGAAAACCCAACTTTCTACACGATAAATATCAACCATATCCCCTCCACCCAGAACATAAGAGTAACATTAGTACCTGCCCCAAAACAGTCCAAGTTCCAGCATCAGGCACAAGACGTGTTCGAATGAATTCTGCATCCTTTACTATATTGTCAGCTCGAAAATGTTTTAAGTAGTCTGCCAAATCTTCACCAGACTTCATTTGCAACATGGATGACGTAGTTAAAGGAGTTGATAGGCCTGTTCCTCTCTGAAAAAGAGATCATATCATTGGAAGCCCATCAAGCCATAATAGGAGGTACAATAATCAAACGTTCAACCACGGTCTGTACAAAAGAAAATAACACAAACAAAAGAAAAGGCATGCCTGATCCATCAATATTACACGATAGTCTTGGCATGCTTTGCCTATCCATCCACTAGCTTCAGTAGGTCTAGGGCACTCAAAACCTGGCCCACCTTGCAAGTATAATAGATATGGTTGTGATTGTTCTTCTTTGCCAACTGCAACAGACTGTTCCAATGAGTAAGAGAAAATCGACCAAAGCTAAACATATCCATAAAGGGCTAATATAATATAACTCGAAGAGTGAAGTATTTTAAAAGTTGGCTATGAGAAGCAGGTATATTTTGTACACAATACTATCTCTATAGATAAAGCACATTACAGAGTCATAAACACAATCTTTCAATTTCCAATAGATACAAGTCTAGAGCTTATCGATCTCGGCAATGCTTGCAAGTATTTTAACCAGTTTGTTGCAAATATGCAAGTCCAACTTTTAAATGGATTTTCACACTATTTGGTACGATTTGCACACCTCCAGAGTTGATTAGTAAAGGACATTGCCACAATGTTACTCCTCGTTGACACAATTCAACAGTATTGGGAGGGGTAGGACATGATATAAACCTAAGCTTTTTCACATCTGGTAGGCTACCCAAGCTTTTAACGTTGCTTATTGCTTGCAAATGGAATCTTCGTGTAAATAGCGAGAGAACATAGCGACACATCATCTAATCTCTAAATGATCCTTTCACATGGCCTCATGGAATCAATGCAACAATACCTGATACGACCTCGCGAGCGAAAACCGAGATCTTGGGGCAAGTCCGGTGATCGAGGGAGTGGTCGAGGGGGACTGTGAAGTAATGGTCGCGAAGCCGGAGCTCCGGCACGGAGAACCACTTCCCGACGACGTGTTCCGGACATGAAGCGACGGCGCTAGACTTGGTTCCGTCCATGGCGGCCGGCGCGGTGACGGAGCTCCGAAAAGCGGCGAAGAAACGGAGGAGTTTTGTTTTCGGAGGAGTCAGCGAAGGCGAGAGAGTAGTTATTATTAGAGGAGAATGCCGGAGTTGAAGGGTTGGCTTGATTTGGATTACTATCATTTTCATTTCAGTGGGCTGTGAAAACTACAGTGCGGAGGGGCTTACGGGATAGGGTAAAGGCGCGTTTGATTTGACGGCACCCATGTTTTTCCCCTCTCATCTGAGAAATTTTTCAGTGCCGGACGGTACCACGTGGTGTCCGCTCGGCACATTCGAGCCGTCTGATACGATTTTGGACGGTTCGGATTTAAAGAGAGAAAAAGGAGAGAAAAAATTTCAATTTAAGCCGTCCAAAAGTGCATCGAATGTCTTGAAAGTGCCAAGCAGACACCACGTGGATTATACCCGCTCGGCACCGAAAATTTTCTCCATCTCTTGGGCTTGCTCCAATCATTGTTTATTTGCCTAACGTGGAAAGTACTAAAATAACCACACAAAAAAATGCTAGGTACACTGCATATTTACATTATATTTAGTGGGGCGCACAAAAATACAGAAAAATATTCAAAAGAAATTTAAAACATTTTTTTAGAGTCCTTGTAAAAAATCAGCCCAATCTGATATCAATAAGTATTTTTATGAATTCGCAGGGGCGAAACTGCTTAACCCATGGGTATCGAACACAATAAGACATAATAGCATCCGGAATTGTTCGATGCATGTAAATCCATGTGTATCAAATGGCTTCAGACGCAGTTATTCGGAGTTGCATTTGGAAGTTGTGTATATATAGCATTGCTCATATATGCTTAGCAAAAATGCTACATGCGGACCTCATATGTATGTGATGTGTTATGTTTGGATTGCTGTGTTCCTAGACTTACATGTGACCTCACATACATGTGGGATTCAACGTCCTTTTTAATTTTGGTATTTTTTGTAAGATGGGAAACAATAATAAAAAAGATCTATTTGAATGTTTGTTTGAATCACGTTAAATTTTTCATTCATCTCGACGAAAGAAATTTTAAAAGTAAAAATTATTATCAAGAGCAAAAAAATTCACAAAATATGAAAAAAATACCAAACTGCTAGTATTTTTGTCGTCTTACATAAGTTTTTCAATTTCGGTCTGCATTTTTTGTTGAGATTAAACGCGGAAGCATCCAAGCACCGAGATTCAAACACAACCACGATTGCAACCAATGGAAGTTCGATGAAAAATAAAATAGAGACACACACGCAAGATATACGTGGTTCGGCAAAAATCTGCCTACTCCACAGAGAGGATCCTGTTCTTTTCACTATGAGAATTTCCGTATAAGTACACTTGAGTATGAAATAACCCACACACAACCCTTATACACTCACTCATACAAGAACACACTCTCACCAAATACTAGACTTGACCCTTACACACACAACTTATGGTAAAAAAAAATTCGTGTACTCGGCAGCTCCCAAAGGAGCTGCCCCCATCACACACTCTCTCTCTCTCTCTGTCTTACGAAAAAACACTTCCTCATGCTATTATAGCGCACCCATGCATTAAAGACATAATGCATGATCCCAACAAGAAGTTGGAAGGCCACACAGCAACAAGGAATGAGCTAATACCCGCTCACTTTTCGGAAAAATCAGAGAATAATAAAACATGTGCAAAACTTTGACTTAGGTGGAATTTGAACCAATACCATTGAGAACTCCAACCATCCCAACATTTTTATACTTTTTATTATTTTTCTTGCCGAGACAAATATTTAATCCCAAAAGCTACAACGAAAAAATAAACGCAAAATTACGAAAATTTAGTAATCCCATGATGGATGGTGTTGGGTACCATTTGGCTATCCTCAAGCAGTACTGCTATCCACATAGCAATAATACACATATCATGCACAGATCTTACGAGGGGCCCACTACGGGTCCCATACAAATTATCCGAACCGTTCATTAAATGTAAAGTATTTTTTCAAGGGATTTCGAAAATAATTAGCTCAATACAATAACTTTAGATGCTCGATTCAATCATTTAACTTTTCATTTGGATGTCACGATAATGAAAAGTTAGATGATTGAATCGAGCATTTCAAGTTATCATATTGAGCTAATCTTTTTCAAAATCCCTTGAAAAAATAATTTACATTTAATGAACGGTTTGGATCATTTGTGTGGAACTGGTAGTGTGTCCCACAACAAATCTGTGTACAATATGCGTCTAAAAAGTGTGTGTCAACAGACTTTCCGATCCTCAAGACAGCCAAATATAAATCAATAATTCTAGTAACACACCCAAACACACACCCACACTCACATGAGTGGTGGGTCCCTGGTGTGTGTGGGACCCACCACTCATGTGAGTCTGGGTGTGTGTTTGGGTGTGAATTTGGGTGTGGTAATATAAATAGTAATTTTGTCTGTGCATAGATAATCACTTGACGATTCCAAATCGTCTTTGTCTACCATAAAAATATGGATTTTGGGTCAGCTGTTGAAAGACTTGTACACTCATTAAGAAGCACAAGGTACAAGTTTAATCAAAGAAACCGTAGAAATTTTTGGGTACCGGGTGTGTACCACGCGACCGAGCCGACGTGGTGTCCGCTCGACTCATCCGAACCACCTAAAAGTGTATTGAAAAACCCAGATTGAAACTCTCTCTCACCTCTCACGTCACCATTCTCTCTCTTTTTTCTCTATTGAAATTCGAGTCATCCAAAACCAAAATGAACGATCCGGATTGCGCCGAGCGGCACTACCTCTTACCCACCCGGCACTAAAAAATTTCTCAACAAACCGGGAGGTGGTTAGAAATACTTGCCTACCCATTTTCCCTGGGGTGAGCATGGTCTGGATTGGTTCGGTTTGACTAGTAAACCAAGAACCAAACCAATACTTACGGATTATAAATTTACAAAACCAAACCAACCCACAGTAGGCATAGAACTAAACCAATCCAATCCAATAAACTACGGTTCGGTTTCGATTTTAACCACGGTTTGCTTTGAACTAAGCTATCATCTTCAAAAAATATTTGAAGTACTTAAAATTACGAAGATAAATTAAAAAAACTTATATTAAAATCAATTTCATTCAAATTACCAAAACAAACTAATATCAACCAACTAATTTAAGAGTAGAGTATCAACATTTGCCTCAAACTAATAAAATGAAATACTGGTAAGTCACTAAAATGAACCAACTAAGAATACCACCTACTAAACATCTTAAGATAGTTTAACCAAATAAAAAGGTCAAAGATAATTCCTAAAACTATAGAATTGAAATGATGCAGCAAAATGGCAGTAGCAGCAGTAGGGTAACAACCAACTTATACTATATATATATATATATACGGGGCCGTTCGGGGGATCTTTAAAAAAATCTCTAAAAAACCCCCCCAAGTTCTCGATAGAATTTTGATGATCCGAGCCGCTCAATGTAATCATAACGTGATTTTAAGGGTACTTGCGAGAAATCAGCAAAAAAAATGTCAGGAAAGGGTTTCATCCGAACAGTTTTTTATTGAACTTTATTGAACAGTTCAATAAAAAACTGCTCAAATCAAGCCCTTCCCAGTTATTTTTTTTGCCAATTTCTTGCGAGCAACCTTAAAATCACGTTCTGAACACATTGAGCGGTTTGGATCATTAAAATTTAATCGGGAACTATGAGATTAAGATTTGAGGGATTTTTTTAAGGGGCCCCAGAAACGTCCCGATATATTATCTTCTATATTAGAAAATAGAGCAAATTTTTATCTACTCATACAAAAATGAGCACCCCTCCAGCCGTTGGATCGCAAATTCAATAGGTTACGATCGTTGGATTGAAAAACCTATTACGATCATTGTATTTTTCTCCATCGTGCTTCCTCTCTCCACCGTGTTTCGTGTCTTCCTCCAAAGTTACCCTCCCTCTCCCCTTCCTCTCTCTCTCTCCCACTCCTCTCTCCTGTTCGCTCCTGTTGCCACACCACCACCCAACCCAGCGACCACCCTCCAGCCGTTGTCAACGCCATTTCCACACCATTTCGAAACAGGTAAACCACTCATTTTTTCCCTAATAATCTTCCCTATTTTTTGATGTTACTCTGATAAAAATCTGTTTGCACTAATTTCCGAAAACCCCAGCGACCACAAGGACGCTGCCCACGATTGAAACAGGTAAACCATTCATTCTCGCCCTAATAATCTTCCTTATTTTTTGACGTTACTTTGATCCTAATAAAAATCTGTTTACCCTCTTTGCTTTCCAACTGTAATTGGAAAATTTGGCTTAAAAAACATAATGCTTCAGTGGCTTCCACGTGTTCGATGGAATGCTTCAATTAGGTTCTTATTCTTCCCTCAATTGCTTTCCAAGTATTTGATAAAATCTCCAACTGTAATTGGAAAATTTGGCTTAAAAGACATAATGCTTCAGTGGCTTCCACGTGTTCGATGGAATGCTTCAATTAGGATCCCAGTATAGTTTAACAGAAGGGATTGAGTTTAACATAACTGGCCGTACCTTTATAAGACTGTAATTGTCTCGAATGCCACGAAGATAAATATAGTTAACGATTTTCCTCACTAGATAAGATGTTGTCATTACTAGGAATCACTCTCTACCAAAAATGAGTACACGCTTACAATATAATCTTAATTTTCATTGGCAAAACATGATTCCCAAACTTATTCCGCTCTGCACTAACCTCTCCACCAAACTTCTTGACTCCAAGAAACTTTGGATTGGAGTCGCGACCGTTCTTTGTGGATGCCGCCGTCTTTTTTGTAGCCCATCGTCTGAATGTCAAGCTTAATCCTCTTCCAGTGATATCTAAATAAAAGGGCAATACAAACAGAAATAAAAACAAAATCCTTTATCAAAATAATAAAAGCTCAAACTTCTACCAATGAAATGGAAACTTACCACTGGCAGAGCTGTAGACAGGAGCGTTTGTAACCAACTCATTGAGGTTCAATCTTCTACAAAGTGACGTCACAAAGTTCATTCTTATGTTTTCTGGTATAAGGAGATTGAAACTGAAAGAAACACCAAAGCAACAGAGAACAGCTAAGTTTTGATGACAATATATCGCAAAATCCAGCTTGATGGGCTCATGTTCCTATTTTTGAACCATGGCATTGGAGCTGAAGCTTTTTACAACTGATGAGCAACAGAAAATTTATGAGCATTCATGTACCCCATTTCTAAGTTGGAATCTGATTTGGAAGATCAACTTTGCCAACAAAAAATAAAGGCCAATATGAATCCTAGTATAAGGGCAAATCAACTTTAGAAGCACTATGTTATCATTTTTGCCTTCAAAATATTCCCCAAGATCACCCTAAGCCGTCCACTTCCTTGATTCAATGCACCTAAAAGCCACGAATGAGCCACTAAAATAACTAAAATCGCACCGAATTTCTGATTAGACAATGTATATACAACCAAGATGACAGCATCATAGAATCACGTCAAACCCATTTCACATAATCACATAGAACCAGATGCTAACTTCCCTTATACGGTTATACCAAAGGCTTAATTACTGCAGGCAACGTCGTCGAATCAAATTGCGTCCCCCCACCCTCAACCATATCCTTAAAAATCCTCAACGACTCTTCAAAGAAACAATTCCTCACCAACCCAGAAATCACCGTATTCCACAAAACCGTGTCCGGTTCAAGAATTCCATCGAACACCTTATGCGCAAACCCAACATTCGAAAGTTTAAAATACATGTCAACCAGAGCAGACCCAACAAACAACTCCGGCCCATACCCATCAACAATCAAATGGGCATGAATCAAAATCCCAACTTTCTCACTCAAACCCGCCCAGATGAAGAACTTACCCAACAACGACGACTATTTTTGATGACGACGATCGGTGATTTAGGAATATTCAAAACTGAAAAACCCACATATAATGAATAATTCACCTAGATTCTTTCTTCATCCAACCAACTAATCGGTGATGTAAAACAATGAGAACAGTTTGGTGAGATACAACATTTCACAATTCAGAAACAACACAATAAAGACTAAGCAAAATTAGGGCTTTTGTTTTTTTACCAATGCTCTCCGCCTCCACACTCTGCGACGGCTACCTCCACCATTTTGCGAGTTCGACGCAGCCTGATTGAATGAACAAATCAGACATTTAACAAAATAACAATTGTAGAAAAAGAAAAAAAAGGAAAAAGTCATATGAGAGTTGAAGATTTGTTACCTGTGACTTGACAGAGAAGTTCAAGCGCGGTAGCTTCGCAGCTTTCCCCTCTATCCTTTGCACCAAACTACAACATTTCACAATTCAGAAACAACACAATAAAGACTAAGCACAATTAGGGCTTTTGTTTTTTTTACCAATTCTCTCCGCCTCCACACTCTGTGACGGCTACCTTCACCGTTTCTTGAATGCTTCCAATGGTGTCAACATTGTTGGAGCTCGAGAGGTAAGAGAGAGATGGGTTCAGAGAGATGGGTTCACAGGTTAATAGCAGACGGAGGGAGAAGAGGAGTGGTTAGTAGCAGAGGCATGGTGGACAGAAATTGGGTCTGGATTTCAGGTGTGTGTGAGAGAGAGTGTACTTGCTTTGGGAGAGAGAGAGAGAGGGGCCTTAGGTTTCAAATTCAAATTTTGAACCACCGTGATTTATTTTTGTCCTAAAAATGTGTTGTATTTACCAAAATGTCATTTTGTAGGATGAAGGGGAAGGAGAAATCTGGACCGTTGGATTTGTTTGTATGAGTAGATAAAATTTGTGTCAGGGAGAAATCTAAACCGTTGAGAAATAATATTCTCAAAGATACCCGTCATGTTTTATAAGATATCTATATTATAAAACAGAGCGGTTTTCTTTAAAAATATCTAGGCATACAAACATAAATGCATCTACAGCCGTTTGATCGTACTTAGTAATAAAGTTATAGCTGTTGGATCAAAAGAATGAATCTCTCTCTCTCTCTCTCTCACATTAAGGCATTGTATTCAAAACCACTCATTAAGGCATTATTCAAATGAAAACCAAAATCATATATAACTTTTGTACAAAACTAAAATCAAAGCCACCGAGATCACCGAAATCACTAAAATCAAAGCCAACATTCATTTTCCTATTTGAAAACTCTATGGATACTGACCCGAGCACACCGACCATGGCCACCGACAATACACGGGGCCCACTTTGGACCCCGCACGGATGATCCAACCCGTTCAATAATTTAAAAAAAATGAGCGGGCCCGTGAAAAATTAGCTCCATCCAATATGTGTAAGTGCTTGATCAAATTTTCCCATTTTTGAAAAATCGAAAAAAAATGGAAAGATCGGATGAAAAATGAGAAGATTGGATCGAGCACTTATACATATCAGATGGATTTGATTTTTCACATAGCCACTTGGTTTTTATTTTAAAATTATTGAACGACTCGGATCATCCATGCGGGTCCAAAGTGGGCCCCACGTATGGTCGGTACGTATGATTTGTGTGCTTGGGTCGGTATCCATAGCATCCTCCTTTCCTATTTCTAGGCTATCAAATGTACATCATGGAAATCATAGAATTTTCTATACATTGTTCATATGATTTTCACATTCTTCTTCTTTACTTTCTCTACCTCTCCCCTCTTCTCTCTCTCTTGGGAAGTTCAATACCACCAAAATCTACTTCACCGAAACCACCGAGGTGAGTTCTTCCATTAATTTTTGTATATTTGCTACTCATTTCCTTTTCATTAGGATTATGATTATGATGTTTATTAATGGATATGTTGCGTTATTGTTTATAGCATAGTTGAATTTGTTGGACACGGGTTGGTATATTGCACGCAAGTTCAGTATTAATTTGCGTGTTGTGATTGTTTGAACCGTATATTGCACGCGAGTTCAGTATTTGTTTCCGTGTGCTAATTGTTCGAGCAGTGCCTTCAGGCACCAGCTACCATAAAAATAAAGCACCAGCCATCAAGGAGCAGAAAGTGAGAACAATCTTGGGTAAGAAGATAAAGTGAGAACAATCTAAGATTGTGTCATGTGAACTGAAACTTAGCAACACAAAAAAATTCACATTGATATTTTTTTGAAATATTCTGGAAGCCCAAGTCGAGCCCAAGAAATAAGCTCAAATATAAATGATATTTTTGGAGGAGTCTTAATATCGAGCTTCTAGATACTAGAAGATCTTTGTCAAAATATCTAAATTTGTTAGAGCACATGTATAAATCTAGAATTTTCTATATAGAAATATTTTATAAGAAATATCTTCAGACTAGAATCATCCATATAGTAGTATAAATATTAAATAGAGGTGAGTTTAGTCATTTTTGTACCAAGTCAAAAACATTTGAATTCTATTGTAATACAAGTACCCCTCCTTCCATCATTGTCTTAAACATTTCTTCATCTTCCAAATACTAAAAACCTCCTCTTCTTCCAACACAACAAAAGTACCCCTCCCTCCATCGGTCTTAAACATTTCTTCCTCTTCCAAATAGTAAAAACTAGTGTTTAACCCGTTCTATGCACGGGCAAAACTAACCCGTTCTAGCGTTGTGCCCGTTCGATACACGGGACAATTAATAAAAGTAGGTTTGAACGGGCACAATGCTATAACGTGTTAGTTTTACCCGTGTATAGAACGGGTTAAACGCTATATTATACGGTTCAGATCGGTTTGGAACCATAACCGTGAACATGAATCCACAAACCAAACCATATAATGCGGTTTCTAATTTTTTTAAACCATGACCAAACCACACTACTAAAAAACCAAACCAAATCTTTCGGTTTGGACTGGATTCACGGTTTGACGGATTTTTTGCTCACCCCTAATTTCCCCCACTTGCAGGTGGATTCACAGCACAATTCCAATTAAACCTCCCTCTCCCTCTCTCTCTGTGCACGCGCGCGCAATGGCACTTCTCTATAGAGCCATCGCCACTGTCACCAAACCCATCGCACCACGCCTCCACAACCTCATCCGATGCATGAGCAACGTCCCAGAAAACACCGTATATGGAGGACCCAAGACCCAGAACCCTAACCAGAGGGTGACCTTAACACATTTAAAGCAGAAGCATCGCAAGGGCGAGCCTATTACCATGGTGACTGCCTACGATTACCCCTCCGCGGTCCACCTCGACACCGCCAGCATTGATATCTGCCTCGTCGGCGACTCTGCCGCCATGGTGGTCCACGGCTACGACACCACTTTACCAATTACACTTGACGAGATGCTCGTCCATTGCCGCTCCGTCGCGCGAGGGGCTAAAACGCCGTTGCTCGTTGGGGACCTCCCATTTGGCACTTACGAGTCCAGTACTCATCAGGTATTGATCGATTAAATGATTAACAAGTTTATTCCTTAAGCTCGTTAATATCTTCAATTATGTTTGAACAACCGCTCGACCTGATAAAGCTTATATTGGTTTCATTATAGTTACTCGAGTTCGGCTCGGGATAGGCTTGCTTGTTAAATTTTGAACCTTGAACTACCCACTACGGAGGTGGCTCTACTCATGTCTAATTAATTTAATTGGATTGCTTTGATTGGTTGTTTAGAATATGGAGGAAAGCGAACCATCAGAATAAGTTTTATCTTATGTTATTTGAAACTATTATAAATTTATGTGTTATGTTTCTTGCCAAGCTAAAGCTATTGTTTGGTTTAGTTGGAGTATTAGAGATGTCAAAAGAGAAAATCATTGATACTTGCGACAGACAACATCATTTTGAAAGCACTTCTGCACTCTCGGGGTGCATGCTTCATCTCTCTTGGTCCTATATTTTTTTTTTTTTTGAAAAGAATGTTTTTTGTAGTTGTCCTCTAATTTGGAGTGGGTTTTTCTTGAGTTCATGTTTGTGCTTGTGCTTGGATCAAGTGGAGGGACTCGTGGAACTAAAAGTAAAGAAAAAGGGAGAACAGTAGTAGAAGCGTTTCCTGTCCTCTCTTTTTTTGCAGGGTTAAGGAAATGAGGAGAAACTGATGAATAAATTGTCAAAAATCCATTGTTGGTTGTCATGTTATTGGAAATGTATTGTGAGTACTCTATTTCATTTCCCTCTCACTAAATACCTGGATCCAACAACACGTTGTACGCAATGTAAGATGCTTTTAGAATTTAATAAACGTTGTGGAGTCAGATTATGGTTAATCTACTTATCCAAAAAAGGCATTGTCAATCACCTCAGTGCTAATAAATTGTCTGTCAATCATTCAGTGCCAATGAAATACCACCGGTTTGGTATTGTAATCTTGTTGTTTGCCTATATTACATGAACCATTAATGTTGGGTCGAGACTAAAGTGAAAAGTGTTAACTGAGAAAGGATAGCTAGGGCTCTTAACCAGTGTGGAGTCTTGTGAAAAATTATGATTGGTCTACCGGGGGCAGAATTTGGGTGTCTGGGACCCTAGAGTTGGGAAGGTAAATGTTCTGTCCAAGTCTGATCAGTTTATCTCTTATTATGTTTCGACTGTTAATAATGAAGTGGGGGCTAAAGTGTGTGATACTGTATGCTTTCTCTATTGTGTACGCTTTCGATATAATCAATTGATCTTTTAGTGCTCTCATGCTTTCTTTCTCTGTGTCAAGGCGCAGAGCATATTGATATTTTTTTGGAGTAGGGTGCACCTTAAGATGTTAAGTTTGGGTTTCAATGTTCTATGGTTGGTGATGTTGCAGTTTTCCTTATGAGCAGGCAGTTGATACGGCAGTTAGGATTCTCAAGGAAGGGGGAATGGATGCGATTAAATTGGAAGGGGGTTCACCGTCAAGAATCACAGCAGCTAAAGCAATTGTGGAGGCCGGAATTGCCGTAATGGGCCATGTAGGGCTTACTCCTCAGGCCATCAGTGTTCTTGGTGGATTTAGGCCTCAAGGCAAGAATGTCGCTAGTGCTGTCAAGGTGGTCTCTCTTTATACATACATTTATACATCAATAGATTCTATGTGACTTCATATACTAATGTATTACTCACAGAGGATATATGTAGTCTATTTTGGTGTGATGTTCTATTAGCTTTGTTTCTGCAGGTTGTTGAGACTGCACTGGCTCTGCAAGAAGTTGGGTGTTTTTCTGTTGTTTTGGAATGTGTGCCTGCACCTGTGGCTGCTGCTGCAACATCTGCTCTTCGAATACCCACCATTGGTATTGGGGCTGGACCTTTCTGCAGTGGTCAGGTTAATTGAGTCTTTACATCTATCATTTCCCTATATGCTATTACTTCTAGGATATTTGACTTCGCTGACTTGTGTGTAGTATCTTTTGCTTTTAGTGCGATATGAACTACTCTCTGATTCTGCAATTTGTTTTCCAAATACTACAACATCGGTATCATGTCTTCATTTGTGGAGTCTTATCATGCAATGAACTTGGGGTTTGCTTTGTGAACCATCCTGCATTTCTGGCGCATGACTATGTTGGAGAAGAATGTAATATAGCACTAGGACACTAATGCTTTACCAACTATGAAAAAATCTATTTTGCGAAACGAGAAAAATCTGTATTCCCAAGTCCAAATAATTGTCAATCATGCGGTGTGGTATGTCATCATAGCTGTTGTAGACTTCTCATGTCCAAATAGTTGTCTTAAAATGGTTCAGTTTAATGCACACTAAACCTCCTTGCGGATGTGTGTGTGTGTAAGATATCGGAAATTGAACTTTGTAATGATTGGAATCCGCATTCATTTCTTACTCTTGTGACATATAACCAGACAACCATTACTTTCAAATTCTGAACTATTCTCTGTTTTCCCATTAGAAATGGGAACACTTCTTTGTAAGCTGTGTTCAAGTGGAACGCAAGAAAGAGGAGATTGTTTACCTGTCAAGTTGATGGGTTTCCTTGCCTATGATTCTGCTAGATGCCTCATCATGAATTCACTTCCTCTTGCATATTGAACTTCATTCTATTGTTTTCCGCATGTATTTGTTTGCTCACAGCATAAACAATTAGCATATTGTGACCGAAGAAAACTAATGACTTATGTTACAGTTAAAATCTTCTGGGGCATTTTAACGTCATTAGCAATTTTACTTGTTCGAGCACAGGCAAAATTCGAATATCTTAACCATTTCTGACACTATTGAATGGCTGGATTCTCTGACCGTTGATAGAGTTCCTTTTCAAGGGAAGAAAACTACTATTTCTGTTCCCATGTTTTCTCCTATTTTCATCCAATACTTTTGTGTAATGGTATTGATGCAAGTAGACTTGTTAGGTTGAATTAGGATATGACATTTTCTATATTCCATTGTTCGTGTTAGATTTGTAAGTTAATTTGATACTACTTGACACTGGCAGCTTGGGACACTTTAATTCTTGATCGCATTGCCATGCAGGTGCTAGTTTACCATGATTTACTGGGAATGATGCAACACCCACATCATGCCAAGGTTAATTCCATCATTTCCACTCTTGATTACTCCTCTTATGTAAATATCTCTCCAAAGGAAAAATGACATCCTTAGAGAATTTCTTCATAAAAATCTTTGTCCAGTATGATGTGGTAGTGCCATTTCTGAAACTGTTGCCACTTCGATGGGATCATCTTTGCTTTAAACTGATAGTATTGAGACACGCCACACCTTTCTTTGTGCATATCGAATACAAGTTTTCCGTTTGTGTTGCACACCCATATTTCTGACTTCTGGAATTTTGAAATTCTTCTTTTTGCAGGTAACCCCAAAGTTCTGCAAGCAGTTTGTGCGTGTGGGAGATGTCATAAACAAGGCTCTTTCAGAGTACAAGGAAGAAGTAACAAGTGGGTCGTTCCCAGGTCCTTCCCACACCCCTTACAAAATTAATGCCGCCGATGTTGATGGTTTCTTGACTGAGCTACAAAGGTTGGGTTTGGAAAAGGCAGCATCGGCTGCCGCGGCAGCCGCTGAGAAGATTGAGACAGTTGAATCACCCGTTGGAGGGAGCCCGATACACAATTGAATCAGCAGTGAATTGTAAGTAAGAGGTCTTCATATCATTCATCGTTACTCGGATGGGAAAATTTTGAGGAACAAGAACATTCTTGTGGCTGTTGAGGTCTTGCCATTTTGTCCAATTAACTCCTGACCTGTGAAATAATTGCGTGTATTTCAAATGGGAAATAGCTGCAATGTGATTAGCCATTCGTCGGGAATTAGTTTAGTTAAGGTTTTACTGCATCTGTATTTTGTTGCTCTATGAATTAATGAAAACCATATCGCTGGCGCTTTCCTCCGGTGCATTGTCTGGTTGTATGTTTCATGATCTCTGTTGGGAACTGACTTTAGCACTTCTTTAACAGATTTTTCTCTGTCTTATTCATTTTCTAAGATGATATCGTTCTTTATCGACCGATTGACAAAAAAAAAATTTAATACGAGTATTGTTCTTATTTCGAAGTACTCATACACAGTAAAAGGTGGCAGTCCAACGGAGAAGAAACAAACCTTCCTCTTTTCTTTTCTAGAATTACCAAAATACTACTAGTAGTAGTAGTAGTAGTAGTAATGAGAGAATAAATAAAATACTTCTAAACAATTACGGGAACAAGCCCTCTAGTTGCTGTGTTTGGAACTTATGAAAGAGAAGACAAAAGAAGAAAAAAAATACTTGAGGAAAAAAGCCTAAAAGAAATTACAAAAAAAAAATGTGAAGAATGAAAATTAAGTTAAAGCAAAAGAAAATTTTCCCCTCCTCTTTTTTCAAGATAGGAAATCCAACAAAGTTTAAGAATTTGTTTGGAACTTGACGAAAAGAAAAGAAGAGAAGGAAAAATTGAAAACTAATTTTTTTTTTTGGAGGACATGCAAAAAGTGTTTACTAGTGTCATTTGACCATTAATCTTGTGCAGAGGTACATCATGTCTTACCAACTTGGCTACCACCCTACTTTGCAAAATTTTTTCCTCGTTTTGTTTGGGAGGAAAAGGAGGATAAACTTACAAACTAGGAGTATATTGTATTGTCCACGTCAAAATTTTCTTCCCATTTTTCTCAAATTGTCCTTTCCTTTTCCCTATTTTCCAAACACAACCTAAAGTCACAAGTGGAAACACGATAAATCCAGACATTCTGAGTCGAAACTTGACAACCTTTTGAGTCTAGGCCGCATGAGAGAAATCTCTTGTGAATCATCTACTTTCAGCATGGATGGTTTGACTTTAGCTGGATTGGAGAGAAGAATACTTTTAGGTACGCGTAAACTAAGCCAAACACCTCTCTGACCGAGAAAACAAAAAAAAAATAAAAAAATACAAATACAACCTGAGCTCCCCAACATGACATACATGCCCTCTCCAAAGTGAACCCAGTACTCTCTCAAAACACAACAATAAGCTTAACAATGGCAGCCTCGAGACTCTCAACCCCACTCCACCTTCTCAAACACATACGCCCCTCTAATCATCCACCACTCCTCCGCCACCTCTCCTCCTCCTCCGCCGACGACCCACCACCACCGCTGTCAAACAACACACTCGTAACTCAAATCCTAACTATCCTACAAAACAACCCAACCAATTGGACCAGCAACGACGAGCTCCGCAGCCTTCTCTCTCACTCCTCTCACTCTCTGTCCCCTTCCTCTCTCTACCAAATCACCCGCAGCTTCACCACCACCACCGAAGCCCTCAAATTCTTAGACTACATTCGAACCACCTTGCCAGCACCACCGGACCCTGACTCTCTCTCCACTTCTTTCCAAGCTATTTTCGAACTCGCAGAAAGCCGCGATCAACCCAATTACTCGCCCGAAAAAGTTAGCCAACTCTTCACCTCATTCAAAGAGTACAACATTCCTCTTAATGTCAATTCGGCGGCCCTTTTGGTCCGGTGCTTCGGCCGAGCTGGATTAGTTTCAGATTCAATTCTCGTGTACAAAGAACTCAACCCAGATTCGCGAAACACTCATATAAGCAATGTGTTGTTGGGTGTGTTGATGCGAGCTGGAAGGGTCGATGATGCCTTCCAAGTGCTCGACGAAATGCTGCTTTGCCGAGATGGGAAAATTTCGCCTAATGAGAGTACTGTGGATATTGTTATTGGTGGGTTGTTGTGGAGGGATGCGAACGGGAGGAGGGTTAGTGAGGAGGAAATTGTTGGGTTGGTTTCGAAGTTCGGGGAGCATCATGTTTTCCCATCTCCGGTGAGGCTTACCCAATTGATCACGAACCTGTGTAGGAGTGGGAAGATTGACCGGGCTTGGGATGTGTTACATGAGGTAATGAACGCAGGTGGCAATGTGCTAGCTCCTTCGTGTAATGCGCTTTTGACTGGGTTGGGTAGAAACCGGGATTTTCCAAGAATGAACAAACTTTTGGCAGAGATGAAGGAAAACGGTGTGCAGCCTGATGTTATAACGTTTGGTATTCTTCTTAATCATTTGTGTAAGTTTCGTAGGGTTGATGAGGCGTTGGAGGTGTTTGAGAAGATGTCTGGAGGAAGTGGAAGTGAGGGATTTTCAGTTACACCAGATACAATCCTTTATAATACTCTAATTGATGGATTTTGTAAAGTGGGAAGGCAGGAAAAGGGTTTGGTTTTGGTGGAACAGATGAGATCGCATGGCTGTGAACCGAATACAGTAACATACAATTGCCTCATTGATGGGTTTTGCAAAGCTGGTGAAATTGATAAGGCCCGTGAGCTTTTTGATGTGATGAACAAGGAAGGAGTGCTGCCAAACGTGATCACCCTCAACTCCTTGGTTGGTGGTATGTGCAAGCACGGGCGTATCAATAGTGCAATGGAGTTCTTTAATGAAATGCAAGGGAAAGGTCTGAAAGGTAATGCAATTACTTACACAACCTTGATAAATGCCTTTTGTAATGTCAACAATATCGACAAAGCAATGGAGTTGTTTAATGATATGTCTAAAGTAGAATGTTCACCCGATGCAATTGTATACTACACCTTGATAGCTGGTCTGACCCAGGCCGGAAGGTTGGATGATGCTAGCTTTATTGCATCAGTAATGAAGAAAAATGGGTTCTGTTTGGATGTTTTGAGTTACAATATTCTGATTGGCGGGTTCTGTAGGAAGAATAAGTTGGATAAAGCTTATGGGATGCTCAAGGAAATGGAGCAGGCTGGAGTAAAGCCTGACGGAGTGACATTCAACACTTTGATTTCATATTTCAGCAAAGTTGGTGATTTCTCGACTGCCCATAAGTTTTTGAGGAAGATGGTTGGTGAACGTCTTATGCCTAGTGTTGTTACTTACGGGGCTTTGATTCACGCATATTGTTTGGTTGGCAACCTTGATGATGCTATGAAACTATTTAGGGAGATGAGCTCTGGTTCTAGGGTTCCTCCTAACACCGTCATTTTCAATATGCTGATCGATTCTCTATGCAAGAATAAGAAGGTGGAAGTTGCTCTGTCTCTTATGGATGATATGAAGGATAAGGGGGTGAGGCCAAATACCAACACGTTTAATGCAATGTTGAAAGGACTTCAGGATATTAATTGGTTGGAGAAGGCATTTGAGCTTATGAATCAGATGACCGAACAAGCTTGTAATCCCGATTATGTCACCATGGAGATTCTCACTAACTGGCTTCCTGCTGTTGGTGAAACAGAAAAATTGAAAAGCTTTGTCCAAGGATATGAAGTTTCACTCTTAACAGCGTAGAGTGCTTGCTTTGACCTGGAAATGGTTAGGGATCTTCAAACAGAGCGGAAAAATTCGACATTCTTGGTAGTAGTATTTTGGCCATGTTTTGGGGAAAATTACTGTTCCAGCGCCAAGGTATGGTGGGAAGAACTGTCTGGAGCAATAAGCTAGGAGCATTGAGTAATCTCGACATGTTGTGGGGCCAAAATGGAGGGATTTCCGTTTGTGCGTAGTTCATATCAAGTCAGTGGAAGGGTTACATTTGTATTATGATGCAAGTTCTGCAGTTTCTTTGATTTGACAATTTAATGAGTCCCATTATGAAAACAATGCAATAAGTTAAATAGAAATTTCGTGGTCGGCCATTCGTCTTGAATTTGCAATTTCATTGAGTTTGATGCTTGTGCATGTTGTGGTTATAAACATTATCCTCTTCTCAGGCAATCACTCTTGCTTTTGACCCTTTTATTGTGCTTAATATTGTGGTTAATTTTGTGATGGACTTGTAATTGGATCTGTCTTCAAGGTCCCGTAGAAAGACCTGCGTAAGGCTATAGTTGTTGTAAATGCATATAGCAAATTCACAGCTCAGACCTGTGGGCTATGGCCACAGACAAATCCATCTCTCTCTCTCTCTCTCTCTCTCTCTCTCTCTCTCTCTCTCTCTCTCTCTCTCATTTATTAATGGTTAAGCTGACCAGGCTTTAGACAAATCAGTTAAAACCTCCCTAATGGAATCTATTCACAGAACGGTGAGTTTGATTTTGTTGTTTAGACCGTTTCAGAGATTGTTTGGTACTGTCATTCAGAATCAAGGAACTGGAGTGGTTGTTTAACTATAGAAATAGTTACCACATGGACTCAAAGGACAACCTGAAATGGAATCATAGCCCATATATTTGTCAAGCATTCATCGTGGGGATTGCTGGCCCAGTCGCCCTAATTACTAGTACTATTACATAATTGATTGAAAATTATGATCCTGGGACCTCCTCTGTTTTCAGTATATTCCATTTACTCAATGAGTACACAAATGATGAAGTTCTCACCACCATCACCGGTTCGTTAGAAGTGACTCAACCATTAGATCAATATTCGATCTTTAGACTTCAAATTATCTTCCCTAAGTGACTCAGTCGATTCGCATTTGATAGAGAAAATCCTAGAAGCACGTTACACTCTGTCAAATGATTGTAAAAGCACGTTACTCTAATCTCCAATCTCCGATGAACTTCCGATTATACAATGGTACGAAGATTTTACATGCAAACACGCAAATTTCATGTTACGATTGTGCAACTTAGAGTGCATTAGAAATGCGGATACAAATGCTTGTGTTTTGTGTCTGGCAATAACATCACCCGATACACGAAGCCCATTAAAAGGCAAGAGAGAAATTAATCATGAATGTGAAGAACTAAACTCCTGTCGCTATATTACAGTACATCTAGAAACATGGAATAAAACACCTTTTCTCCTCTACAAGACTCGTCTATAATGGAAGGGGGAATTATACGTTATACGTACAAAACGTTGTCATAAAGATTCTTTACCACTGGTGGAAACCTTCTCTCTCTAATACTAACCGGAAAAAAAAAATGAACAAATCAAAAGTCTAAAATGAAGGGAAAAAAAAAAGCATCATTCACATTCCATGTCTTCCGAATGAATCATGTTTTTGGAAGACTTTAGTCGCATAATCCTTCATAGTTGTTTCTCGTTTTCGCTCTAAATCTTTGGTCTCGAGAATTTAATAGTTTGAGATTTTTTGAGAAACATTTTCACGCTCGCGCACGCATAAAGTAGGACTTGACCAGAAACTCAGCCACCGCCTGCGGTGGTGGTTGTAGCGTTGTTGGCCAGCCAAGGGAAGGGTAAACTCGCCGGCACGTGATCCGGAGAGGAATCTCCGGCCGCCAGGCCAGTGATCTCATCCAAACCCTCAAAGAAATCATCACTTATAACCTTATCAGAAACACCACCCAACTCATCTTCTTCTCTCTCTTCCATCAGATCTTCTAACTCTTCTTCTCTGCTCTCCACCGGAGAAACCGGATCGGAGCAAGAGGGGTTGTTGTTGTGGGTTTCACCGGCTGCGACGGTTTCAGGTGTAGCAGGCTTTTGACGGCTGATTCCGGCGAGTGAGTTCCGGTGAGTGGGTATAGGGTGGTTGTGCTCGTTGGTGTAGGTGACAATGAACATTCCCGGGTCGGATCTGTTTCGCTCCACTTGTTTCCGGGCCATACACCCCTTTGATGTGCTACATCTGTAGTATCCTCTGTTTCATTCACAAAGAAAAACAAATCAATTTGGTCCGATGCTACCAAAAAAAAAAAAAGAAGAAAGAAAGAAAGAACAAGCACAACCTAAATCAATGAAAATTTTGCTTTCAAAAGCCAGAGGAAGTACTTCAATAATGTTGATTTTAACGCAATTAAGTAAAACATTTTCTGTTTAAAAACATGAAACCCGACACTTCATTAGAAAACTTTTCTGTTTGTCAGAGCAAAATTGAATCATTTCTTTTTAAGTATCAAAGGAAGAAAATTAACTCACATGTAAATCATAATTAGAAGAAATAAAACTTTTCTGGCCGAAAAATTGAAAACCCACCTCGGATATGGAGAGCCTTTGATGGGTTTCTGCCCATATTTCCTCCAAGACCACATATCAGAAGACAAGCCCTCTGCTGGAACTTCACAAACCCTTTTCATCTGGCTCTTCCTGTGAGAAAAACAACAGGCATAATCAGCAAAGGAGCTCAATCAAAGAGATGGGTACGTCCCAAGTCTCACACTTTTCCAATTGAGAACATCATAACACCAATTTTACCCAAAAGAGAAGAAGTTTTTACCTTTTCTTGGACCTTGGGCTTGGGGTATGTGAAATAGCAGTAGTAGAAGTATTGGTCATAAAAGCTCTTGAACCAGTAACAGACAGCTTATGATGTTGTTTCTGCTTTTCTTGTTGTCTTTGCTGTTGTGGTGGTGGTGGTGGTGGTGATAGATCTTGTATGCCACCAAGAACAGAGAGAGGTGAGATGGGTCTGTTGTTTTGAGGTGTCAGGGTTTGAAATTGGGGGAAAAAGGGCTTGAACAGCTCATGCAACTCTTCAACTCTCTCACTACTTCTTGGTTCAAACGGATCTGGAAAGAACAGGAATTGATCATCTTGTGGTAGAAAGGTAGATGCGGTGGTGGTGGTGGTGGTGGCTGTGGCGGCGGAGCAGCTTCTCACCACCGCTTGTAGGTCCCAATCATCCGCCATTCCCCTGCTTCTGCCGTGCTTGCTCTGCCCTAGAGAGAGAGAGGGGACAAAAGAAGGCGCTGACTTTTCGAGGTTAAGAGAGAGGGAGTGGAAAGCAATAAATTATTTATAGAGAGAGAGAGAGTGGGAGATGGCAATATCAACGCTTATCTTTTGATCTCCGTGTCTCTCTCTCCTTTCTCTCTCTTTATACACCACAACTGCTTTTGTTTTTTTTGGACTTTGGGGTTGACTTGTGAAAATGTCAAAACGGTGGCATCATCTTAGACAAAGTCCACACGCTCTCACCCTCTCTCTCTCTCTCTCTCTCTCTCTCTTTCTCTGTGTTCATATGCGTATTTTCTTCTTTCTTGTGTCATCGTGACTCGTGAGATACCACCTACCGACAGGAGAGAGAAGAGGAAAGAAAAAGTGGAGGCCAGTAGTGCATTCTTTTTTTGTTTTTTTTTTGTTTTCTCTTGTTGATATCAAATTGGCTGGATACAAATCATGTGATTTGCAATGCAAAGGATTTGGTCAAATGAACATAAGAACGGTCTTTCAAGAGATCACCGGTTCAAATCAACAAAAGCAGCATTTCGAACCTTAGGGTCACTGGAGATTTATTCGACAATTAATTTCAGAGGCCTGAAATTAATCGAAGTGCGTGCAAGCTAGTCCGAATATCCGATTATCGAAACAATTCACATGATTTTCTCACGTGCATGAGCGAGAGAATAGAGTGAAAGCATTTTTAAATTACATCTCAAACTACTAAAATTCTTGAAAGCGAGGATTAATAGTACAAATACAGTACGAGGATTGAGCGAGCGTAGAATATTTTGAAAGATTATGACTAAGGTTTTTTTTTCCCTACAAAAATATGCAGTAATGCTACGGGTACAGCAATTTGTGCACAGATTGTGCACATATTTTTTTGTGGGCCCACTAAGGGTCCCACACAAGTGATTCGAGCCGTTCATTATGTTTAAAACATTTTTTGAAATGCCTCCGCAAAAAATCAGCTTAATCCGACACCTATAAATACTTGATCTAATCGTCTAACTTTTCATTCTCTAAAAACCCGAATGAAAAGTTAGATGATTAGATCAAACACTTATAGGTATCGGATTGAGCTAATTTTTCGCAGAGACCCTTGAAAAAATGTTCTAAACATAATGAACGGATCAAATCACTTGTATGGGACCCTTAGTGGGCCCCACAAAAAAATATGTGCACAATCTGTGCACAGATTGCTGTACCCGTAGTATTACTGAAAAATATGTGACTGAGGTTGGGTCTTGGGAATGTGGAGCACACGCATGGCTTGTGCGCGTGATTGGTTGCATCGTGAAAGGCAAAATCTAGTAGGGCACAAAACTTTAACTCCGATTGTCAAATTATGCGTGGTTTTCCCCTAATCTAAGCAAAGCATCTTAAATCTAACAATAAGAAATGAATGATTATCCTTTTCCCCACCTTGAACAAAATCAAGTGATTAATTGTGCTACGTGTATCGACTAATAACGTTGGCTTTTTTGCATTTAGTGAGTCACTCTCTTTTTAACGGTGAGAGGTATCAAGACTAATTTACGCGTATCTCTACTGACTGATTCCCTCTTAAATTTCGTTGAAAACTGCTCAGTTACGCGTGGACTGGAGATTAAGTCTCTTCAAGTGGCTTAAACTTCATTGAAACAGAAAGTCAATCACCTTGAAAAGAACGAATAAAGTATCTAAGAAATGTCCAATAGCACTTGTGATTTTCACACCGAGGACAAGAGAATCATATTATTATTATTTTTACGAAATGTGATTTTTTCAAGTAATTTTTCGTTTTTTAATCTTTTCGAGCAAAAAGGTCTTCTAAATGGATTCTAACATCGTGGTAATTTGCATATATAGGCCATTCGAGACAACAAATTGAATGAATACTACCCACTTAATTAATAATTATATACTCTTTCTCGTTTTTCTCTCCACCAAGCTTTTAGCAATTCTAGATGTAAAACACAACAAAGGTTTTGGGCATTGGGTCAAGTGGTACAACCCAAGGGGGGCAAGGAGGGACACAGAGGGAGTGGGGTCAAGCGATTCTACCGAGTAAGATAGGCTTAATTCGATATGATATTTTACATATTTGATCTCGTTATTATCTATAATTTCTGGCTCCGCCACTGCACTTGGGCCATGCTAGTTTTTTGCTGGTGGGGAGGTGGTACCGCACTACTCACGTGCCATGCCAAGAATTAATGGGATAGTACAACATAAGGGAAATAAAGTAGTAGTAATTTGAATAGGTTTTGTAATCAGAGCTTAAACACTTTGTTTAGAGGATCTGTAATAGTGCAGCTGCCTTAATACCCACGTTCACATTAGCCTAGAACAAGGAATCAAATTAATAAATCAATGAGCAGATAAAAAAAAGGAATCTCAGAGAGTATTAAATAAAGAAACAAAATTGGGTTCACATTCAGAATAGTAGACGTACGTATTTCAGGGTTCACATTTGTAAGAGCAAAGGATTTTGGTTCAATCTGTCAGTCAGAGGGTCAAAATTCAATGGAATTAAAATTACTATTTTAACATGTTGATTTTCCTTCTCCACCCCATGTTGTGCGGCCTCCAATAGCCTCTCGGATCAGTATATTTGATTATAAAATTAATGACCAGACAAATATTCAATAGCGTTAAGAATTTTCATTTCACATATTACGTTGTGTGCATAAGAGCTACCCCAAATAAACTTAGGAGTATATACTTGAACAAACTTATACACTTATTGATGCAGTCAAAGACGGAACTACAAGTTGGCTATTGGTGGTCAAGGCCATCCCCCATTTGTAAATCTCATTAATTACCTAGTACTCTTTACTATTATTTTAATCCCCCAATTTTATTAGTAATTATTTTTGGTTTGTTAAGAGCACCTAGTAGTAGTGTTTTGCGGTGGGTATTATTTACCCATTTAGATGTTTAAATTAGAAAATTTTAAAATCAGCCCAATGAGTTGATAATAGTGGGTGTGTGAATGTGTATTAAAGGGTGTAAAAAAATAAACAGAAATACATATTTTTCATGCCTTCTAGTGTGATTATCGTCAGCCCAGTGAGCTGACAATAGCAAGACCGGTTTAAATTTCCGAGCCTTAAAATTTTAAAATTTTGTTGTTCAAAAGTGCCTCTCTCGTATTTATTTGCACACCAAAACCATCCACCATCCATTTGGTTTGGTGGTCGTTAATGGCATCCCAAAAAGAAAACGAATTTTACGAAGTGGATGAAGAAAAAAAAGACAAGTGGACTCCAATAACGACAATTCTGCGACGTCCAGGTGTTCGTATTTTGCAGCGAGTACGTTGTTATTAGTGTACTCGACCGAGTTCCACTTGCTTTTTGCGATGGCTTGATTTACGGGTATTCGCGAGAGTATGGAAATTCGAAACGTAGGCGAGTAAAAACGCGTGACGGTGGGCATATAACTGGGTGATAATGGCCCGTTTGCCGACGGTATATAGAGGGTGAATATGTTATCCGCTGGATGTAATATTCTGGAACCACGTATATTCGTTGTTTGATAGGTGAAATAGTAGTTAACCAGACAGATCGTATATAGGGTATAATATTCTAAAAGTTGTTAGGCGCTAGTCGGACGTTTGGCCACCTTCGAGCGATTAATATGCACCGCCAACGATTAATCACCGATTAATTTATTACTCCGTATTTTAGAACACTGATTACCCATTTGCCCTCTCCTGCTTAAAACAATTCAACTCCTTTAAGCAAAACACAGGACCAAAGCTAGCGGTGGTGGAAGATCTCACAAAGAGGTGGTGGACGATTTTAATTAAAGATAAAATCAAAAAGTTGCAATGCACAACTTAGGGGGCGTTCCGATTTCTTAAAAAAGAATTTTTAGAAAATGAAGGTAATTTCAAGCTTAAAAATTAAATGTTTACGCAAATAATTTTCCTACCAATATGGATCTCGTTTGATAGATCTCATTGAGATATTTTAAACGGTGCAAGAAAAATTAAAAAATTATTTTTTATTTTCATTATATTTAAACTTGAAATTTAAAAAAAAAAAAAAGGTTAAAAAAGAAAACGGACCGGGGCCTTATTCATTAATGTGCACCACTTTTTGTCCATTATCCACCCATATTAACTACTGTACAAAAACAAACCAAACATATACATGTCCCCATCTATACAATACCAAAACAAAACATGTATAACTAAGGATTGTGATTTTGGCACTCCAAAAATTGATGGAGGGACTCCAAAATTAAACTGTGTTGATACACAAAACGACGTCGTTTTGGAGCCACTCCATCAATTTTTGGAGTGCTAAAATCAATTTCCATAACTAATCCCCTTTTATATCATATATCTGCCACTATATTATACCTCTAAAAACATATCTGTTCGACAAACGACACGTAAGGGTATTAAGGGGATAGATGATTGGGAGAGAGGAATCCAATTCAATTTGCATTTCAGTGGTAGAAGCCTTGTGAATGAACCCCGTGACATAGTGACCGATCAATATTTTTTTCCCTGACCGGATTAGTCATGACTAATAAGTCTGAATATTCAAAATCGGGTGGATTCCTTTGTTGATCGGGAAGTCACCATACTGGTTCAACAACTATGCTACAACTATACACAATTATACAAATTCTCTCACATCAAACATATGTGAGAATTTGTGTAATTGTTTGTAGTCGGAGAATTATTGCGGTTTGGGGACGGAGGAGGCCCTTTTGATATTGTGGGGCCACCCAATAGTTCTTTTTTTTTTTTTTTCAATAAAGGTGCTGCTGGGCATAACGCGTGCACTGTGCTTTAGTAAATGCTACTGCTACCCCAGGAAATGCTTTTTCATCCGTAGAATCCTATGGCATCTTAATCAGACGGTTAACAATATTCTTTTTCGGAAAATGCTGCTAACATTAAGTCTCGTTTTGTTAAGATTCTTATTTTTTAAATTTTTATTTTTTTTATTTTATGAGACATGTCATTCTCTCATAATACATCACCTTTGATTTAAAAAATACTTATTTGAATTGCGGGATGGGCCCCACACATGTGAGAGGGGAATGGTCAGAGAGTGGTTGATAGAAATATACGTAGACTTATTGAAGTATGTAAAAGGTGCATCGACATCCAAAAAAAATATATTGATATTTGCGAGATATGTATTGAAATTTGAACTTATTTGGCATTATTTGAGGTCTCGAAAATATTATACAAGGCACTTTAGTTCGTTATTTTATTGGATTATTGGTTAACCTTGCTTGGTGAGACAAGTTACTTAATTGTTTATAGTAACAAAATTGTGCTTATTTTTTACTAGTATTTGCAGATTATTCCCGTCTTAAGAAAATTACGCTTATTTTGCAAAATTACTTTAACACTTAATTGTATATAAGAAAATTAGGCTTATTTTTCCTTTGCTTAATCATTCATATATGCCATATGGTTCGCGTGTTTAATAGGTGTTACGGAGTATTGTTTAAACTTGTTGCGGTGAAGCAAGTTGCTTAATTATTGTTTATAATAAGAATTCTAAAATACGATAATTATAATGGTGAATTAAAATAGAGAGACAAAGAATCCTCAACTTGTTCCTAATGAAGTTTTCCTCTTTTGCATTAGAAGATACTACAGATGATCTTGTCACGTGTGAGCTCATTACCTGCTTAATTTAAGTACTAACAATTTAAGTCGTCCTTTGGAAACACATTATTGGGTTTATTATAGTAAATATTTTGTTGGTCAAACATGGTGGGTTTACCGGTTTATTATAGTACTATCATTTTTTTTCCCGCTGAAATTTATTACTAGTTTTTTTCCCTACAACTTAAGTGTGCAGGTCAGCTTACGCACACTTTAAATGCACTGGCCACAAAGTAGTTGATAACTCCAGCATTTTCGAACCGAAGATTTTAGGGAGAAAGCAAACTCCTAAGTCTCAGGCCTTGACCACCATGCCAATCCCGGAGTTGCCAAAATTCAAACATAAATTAATTATATATGCGTATTTTCGAGATATATATATATATATATATATATATATATATATATATATATATATATATATATATATATATATATATATATTTCCATGGACATGAATTACACGAGTAGTATTATAAAAAATAAAATAAAATTACAAGAGTAGTCACTATGATGATTTTAGGAGAAAGGATAAATACCACTCCAAAATACTACTGCTACTATAAAAAATGACATAAAGTATACTTGAATGGGACCCACAACCGGTCCACCACATATCCCCTTCTTCCGGCACCGGCACTACTCTATTACATAATCCTCAATGTATCCGCTCCCGTTGTCAATTCTCGATCTCCCAAATTTAAGTAGCCTGAGATGTTTTTGAAAAATGCTTTCATGCTCGCGCTGATTTTCTCGCTTACCCATCCCCTCTTCCATATGAAATATAGTACTCCGTAGTCGGTAAATCAATTTCTTCTTGATCTTTGATGGAAAGATGTGAAGCTAAGTTATGACTTCTGACGGATAAACAAAGTGAAGTACTTTATGTCTTCTTCGATATTGATTGAAATGTGTGAAGCAAAAAGACTTCGTGGGGGGGGGGGGGATTGGGTTTGGTTGGTTGAGAAACTTTTCACTGATAGCTCTCTTCCAGTATATTGACTGAACTTGAGCAAAGCCTTTGTTTCGTTGGTCAAACATTTACACTCAACTGCACCTACCCATCTCTCTCTCTCTCTCTGGAATCGGGATAGAACCAGAGACTCCAAATTTTGGATTGTGACATCGCTGGGATTGGTTGACACAGACTAGGATAGATACACGTGAGAGGCCAATAATGGACCCCTTCTGCAATGGTCAGTAGGGCCATCTCTGTGTCTTCTTGGCAACTGGAAACTAATCGGGTTTCAAAAATATCTGTTTTAAGATTTGATTTCAAGCTAACAACATTTGGAAATTATGTTCACATTTTTAACATGTTTATGTCTCGAACAAATCATCGGTCAAGTTCGAGTATCCAGTTTGGGCAATTTCTTGGTAGAAATTGCTGTGTCGCACCTATCGCGTGGTATTGGACATAGCACAAACAAGCAAGTTCATGTACGTATGAACCAATTGTATATTACTGGTTAAGTCTATCGTAACTTTTATACCAAAAATTCGTAACTTTTCATTCATAATATTTTTCTTACAAATCATAACCTTTTAGTGCATTCGTAACTTTTACACTAATCAATCGTAACTTTATAGCAACAGATTCATAACATTTTTAGAATCATAACATTTTGGTGTGTTTCATAACTTTATAAAAAAAATCGTAACATTTTCAGTTCGTTACATTTTCACTATGGAATCGTAACATTTTTATTCCATTTCATAACTTTTAAATAACGTATAATCAATTGTGCAATCAATTACTTACTCCGTAATTAATTTTTTTAATGATAGTTAATCAAATATGTAATCTATATGTCAATATTCAATTCCATAATCGATTAGACTTTATAATTGATTTTTCAATTGATTAGACATCATAATCAAATATATAATTGATTTTGCAATTTTGTAAATAGA
Organism: Rhododendron griersonianum; assembly: GCA_018127125.1. NCBI lineage: Eukaryota > Viridiplantae > Streptophyta > Magnoliopsida > Ericales > Ericaceae > Rhododendron > Rhododendron griersonianum. Next base: position 1,304,804 of record CM030794.1, read on the forward strand.
AATTATAATAAATTAGACATCATAATCGAATATGTAATCAATTATGTTATGTTCAATTATGTAATCGATTAGACAATATAATCGATTTTGTAATTGAATTGAAAACGATTGGAAAACAATGTGAAGTCGATTACTCAATCGATTTTTTAATTGATGGGTGTCAGTAAGTCCTCTAATCAATTGCGAAATAAGTTAAAAATAACATTGCAATAGATTTCAAAATCAATTGTTCTAAATAACACAAATAATTGATTACATGATAGATTATATTTTTCTGCGGTTTCAATTGCGTAATTGATTGGTATCGATAACACTTGTAATCGATTACATTATCAAATATGAGTATTAGTTATTTGTAATTCGGATGCGAGCACTAATTTACAAAACTCTAGTAGTATGTCTATTGCCAAAAAATAAATAGCACGTCCTAACTATTATTGTCTTTTACACATAACTCTAAAATGAATTGGTAAATTTATCTCACCACCATCACTCTCTTGATCACCCATTAACTTTGTTAGTGTTTCCTATTTGATTAATACGGATGATCGACTTCGCTATTCCTTTTAATTGGACTATTTGTGTGAAATATTTTTTTTTGATCGATCTACATATGAAAGTTCACTATGCAATTAAAGGTATTGTGAAAAATGTTAAACATTATAATATTTCAAAAAATTCCAAAAAAAAAATTGGCTACATATATGAAACACTTTAAAAAGGGTGCTGATTTTGGCACTTCCCATCCCAAGGGGAGTGCCATTAACAAAATGGGGAGTGCCAAAATCATTGGCCTTTAAAAATCCTGTAAAAAAAAAATGCCTTAACTTGACTTTTTATTACATTATGATAATGATAGTATCTTTTTTCTTTAATAATTATAGAGAACAACGTTTTTTACAGAAGTAAATTATTTTCACTTGAAATAATTTTAGCTTCAAAGTTCTTAAAAAATAAAATTATTATTTTTAACACAAATTAATTATCAAAAATAAAATTGGGCCTAATTTTTTTGAAGGAAAAGAAAGATATACGCTGGTTGGGAAGAGAGTGAGAGGCTTCAGGGGATTTTCTTTCCATTTTGGTTAAATAAGGAGTGTGTATTGTAGCACTTCTCTCTTTTGAATGATAGATACCATCGACATAAAGGAAGATTGCAATCCATGGCAAATCAACCTCCCACTTCCTACTTTCTCCCCTTTCCGTCAATCCATTTCACTCGCACAGTAAGATCAGTGTGTGTGTGTGTGAGAGAGAGAGAGAGAGAGAGAGAGAGAGAGAGAGAGAGTAGTGGAGTAAGATTCTGGATATCCAAATCTCCACTGACATTTTCAATCAACTTGGAGCCAATCCGGCCAAATTCACAAAAATTACAGCCATACATTGTCATCGACCATCCGAAAACGAAAATCACACTCAAACCAGAGATATACGATTATCTGTACTCTCAAACACAAAATATACAACCCACCAAGTGGGTTCTTTTCATTCATTTGTACACAGCAATATACACTCAAAATCAAATATGCAAATGAAAATAAACCCAAGTTAAAAACTACTGAACCATAAAGAAGATACAAAAAATTGGAAAAGCTAATGCACCAAATCTTTCCCACGGGCAAGCTCATTGACCTCATGATAAACTTATCCACCAACATATTTCTCAATCCTCTGATGCTAAAGTACGGGTTCGTGAGCAGTGGAACTCGTTGATCTAAAGGAATCGATTTCTTAAAAATGACTAGTCATTTCAACTAGAACTCGGCCACAAGGAACTAAGTCTGGCTGCCAATTTTGCGCTCTTGTAGTCCTCTCTGAGCTGAATAAACCTGAATTTGCCGCGGATCATGCAGGTTATCATTTCTAAAAGAAATACGGCTACATAGAATACAGAGAGCTAAAGGTGTAGTGCAATTTTTCAAATCTGGTACAAACTGCATAAGTGCTCCGTATAATGTTTTTTTCCTTCTGAAACAAAAGTGAAATTCAAGTTCGGATGACACATTGTCGACAAGAATATTGTAGATTTATAACTATCGATCTCTTATTCTTTGGAGTAGATAATATTGGCAATGTCACAAGATGGTGTATGACGACGGTATATTGTCTTCTTAAATGATGTATTGTTTATATTACAACAAAAACAATAACATAACCCATCTAGTCCCCAATCATTGGAGGTATGGGCGGAGGAGGATTAGAGAGTCAGACAGACCTAACCTTTAGCTTTGATAAAATGCAGTTATTACAAAATGATATATTAGCTGTGAAATCTATTGCCCTTTTAGTTTTAATTAGTGGTCCTTTTAGTTTTAAATTAGTGCCATATTGCCTTCAATTATTATCAGTGAATATAATATGTCTAGAACATTGATTTTCCATTGTCCTCAAGAGATATGCCCTGATTTCCTTTTTTGTCCCCACGTTAGAGTCTGTCGGATCAAGTGTTTCTTCTGCAAAATTTGTTAACAGCTTAACAGTAAGTCAGTAACCAACTTAAAGTTTCAAGCTGCGTCTACTATTTTGGTAAAACATGCATTACTTGGATGAGGAGCCACCGTCGGTACTAGTCAATCAATACTTGAGAGAGTCACATAGAGTAAGATGCCTATGAGGTATAGATATTGTGGGTCTACCAATTACTGTGCATGGTGAAGTACTAGCATTACTAGGAGACAATCGAGTTCTAGCTATAGCTAGAGCTAATTTGTCTTCATATTGTTGTGTAAGGGTGGGAATGAAAGTATTTGACGCGGGAGCTCCTTTCGATACTAAGGAGCAGATAGCAAAGACTATCCACGAAGCAATGCCCCTGATCGTAGTAAAGGGTACACCCCCTTATTTCAATTTCCATGACCGCGCATATAAAATCTGCAGCTAGTACATCCTATATGTTATTCGAATCATAATAAAACATAATCAATATCGTTGTTTACCTTTGTGCATCTTTCCGAATACTTGGGGTCCCCTCAAATAGAGAGGAAAGGCTTTCAGGAGCTACAATAAAGACATTGGCCATGCTGCAAAGATATCGCACAACAGTAAATAACGATAGAACATGCAAAATTAAATCCCTGAGATCAGACCAACCCCTGTAACTTACATTCCTAACAATTCAAATTTCTCGTCAACAGAAGGAGCATTGAAACTGCGCACAAATTCCCCATACTCAGTTATGTCACGCTTCAGTCGCAGTCCTCCACTGAAAAAGAGAAACAAAGATAAGTGAAGCAGAAGGATGGACTAAATATCTCATTCTTAAGTTCGTGTTGATGTCATGGTTGGTGGTTATGTTAGTCTAGCTACTCTGCGCATGCATGGAAGAGAGTCAAAGATGGAATGACGAATGAATAGTTTCAGGATTGACAAGAGTAACGGATAGAGGAAGGTATTGTTTCAGGATTGACAAGAGTAACGGATAGAGGAAGGTATTGTTTCAGGATTGACAAGAGTAAATTTCTTAATTTACCACTCTCCATCCCATTTGAATAGAACTGGGATGTTCATTTTCCGCTTGACCAAAAAAAAAAAAAGAATAGAACTGGGATGCAAGTGCCTTTCTATGCCCCTTCAGTACTGGCAACAATTCTGACCTTTTTACCTCATTTGGAAAAAAGGATTTATGTACCCAACCTGACTTGAGTAGGGAACAAGGCATAGTTTGGTTTGGCCAGAAAAGTTTCATTTTATTTCATTTTATATCTTTTCGTTTCTCTCCCATTTGTCAATTAAGTTCTCTAAATTTCCAAAATTATAGTGTATACACTTTGAAGGAATATACTATTCCCTACGTTTAACACCAGTATATAGATATAACCAGTATCATGAACAAAGTGTTTTACTTTGCCAATGAGCATGTTAACTCCCAACATAATAAACAGGCTATGGAGCTTAACGGCAAGGAGTTACCTGGGATTAAATGTAAACTTCTGCCAATGAGTAAGTAGCCCTTTATGCAACCGATTCCCCTATAACAACATTCATTGCACTCGTCACTAAAAAGGCCAATGAAGTACCAGACAGCCACTACTAAAAACTGCTGAGAAAGATGGTACAAAATTGCCCATTGACATCATAAAGATTGCACAAGGCCACAGCAAAAGTATGAGGAAGATAGATTATAGCTGCTGTTATTACGCCTTGAAAGACATAGAAGCACAGAATCAAGACTATTCAGTTGTTTTACATATACAAATTCAGCGGCTCCTGTTAATCTTCCAATCATAGATGATAACACTGCATTTGTTTCTCACAAATGCTTACTTGCAAGCTAAGGAAACTGTTTTACCACACATAACCAGATAAGGAAGAGGGAAACGGATCACTGGCAGTTATGAAAAATAGCAAAAAGAACAATACCATACCAATTCCGTCAAGAAAGCTTGTTTGTTAAGACCTTCTAGTGCAGTAAATGCAGCCTCAAGCACACGAGAAAGGTATGCAACAACTCTGGTAAAGAAATAAAGAGGCTAATTGAAAACGTTGAACAGAATCAAGCAAAAGGCAAAAAAATAAAATAAAAAAGTAAACGAAAACAAGAGCACTCCTGAAAACACCGACATCAAGTTCACATTTAATAAAAAAAAAATTTAGTCGGTTATATTTGTCTGAATACTAAATCCAAGTCAAGTTGGATGTACCTTGTGCAAGCAGTTGTTGGACGATGATCAGGAGCAATGCCATCTTCAGGAGATCGATAATCCGTAACTTTTTGCTCAGCTGAGAGCAACCGCTCAACCTACAGAAGACATTTAAAAGGAATTAGTTTGTTGAAGAAGGGGGAACAAACAAATGCATACTTAAGAGAGCAAACTGTCACATGGCGGAACTATGAAGCGACCACCCGACACTTAGCTAAACCTGACAGCTATTTGTACAAGGATAGGTGGTTTTGGTGCACTTAAACCTGAATAGTTAGTTCTTAGTTTGCCAAGTACAGACCTCAGCCATAACAGTTTCAATACATTGCTGAAGCCCTTTATAGGCAGCACCCTCTGCACTTGACATAGCTGTTGCCATCTCTTCCAAGGAAGCAGCATGTGCACCATCTACAGGTAGTAAAAGCCGAGATATAGAGTTTGCAAAGTACTGCAGAAAAAGGTTCCAATCAATTATAATAGACAATAACTATCAGGCCATTCTATCACAAGCTTCAGGCAAAATACATAGTACATGAAACTGGTGATTGCAATCAACATACTTGCTGAACAAGGGCCACACTGCTTGCACAGCGTTGGACTGCCACCATGAAAGATCTGAAACTACTTTCACCTGCAGCAGCAGCAGCTTCTGCCTATACATCAACAATTAATCATAACTTGGTCAAATTCTTTTGTCCTTCCAATTCTCTATTTAAAGCCTATTTTGATTAGTCTAGGCGCTATTTAGAACAGAGTACACAAAAAAAAGGGAGATTGTAAGGAATTACAGCAGAAGCAGCCGCAGCAGCCACCCTTCTACTAACACTTGTTCCAATCACAAACCTCTCCCTCAAAGCAGCAGCTTCAGTAAGGCTATCTCTGGCTCGTTCAAGCCCATCAGTTGTATACTGACTTACCTACAGCCAGAGAAACAAGGGGAAAACGGGGAGGTTAGCACCCAGGACATTGATGCAAACTCTCATGCCAGAAAACAGAGAAGCTAAAACTTACTTGGTCTAAAAGGCAGGTAAACACAGCTCTTACACTGGCTGCAAGGGTAGCAGGCTGTACAGAATAAAAAGAGAAATAATAGTGAGAGGAAACCTTTTGAAATACCTAAAACGTCAAAAGCTATTTTAGTTCATGAATAAGCCAAGAAGAATCGGAGCATTATGCACTCATTACTTATGGATTATGCATGCATACATATAAAAGCAACAGGGATAAAAACAAGTTCCATACCCATTAGGTGGTTATAATTATTGTCTCCTTAAGACTATGTTTGGATGGAAAGAATAAATGAGAGAACCAGGAATCTTATCCATGGAGATTTATACATGTATGAGGCCGACAAAGCTCTTCTTAAAATTTATGCACTTTTCTTCTACCTCCCTAAGATTGGTGTTAAAGTGAGTTGCTACGGGTAGTTCAGTTTCCTTTAGATTTATTCCGATGGGTTAGCTGAAGATTACCTTGATTGGCATGGTTTATCAGATTCCCAATGCATTCAGTAATTAATCGAAATAGAAATTAGAAGGTTCAGCCAAGAAATTTTGGCAAGAAAACCAAAGAAGTAAAATATGTTAGGACATGGGTTGAACAAAACGAATTCTGAAACCAAAGTATGTGCCCTCATCCAGGGAACAATTACAGATGATGGATTGGTTTTAGGCAACAAAGTACATATAACAACGAACTATAATTTACCTGAGATGAAAACAAAGTACATCTTGAAACTGCTTCTTCATTCCAACGAACGAATTCCGTCACCACCGTGACAGATATCTGCTGGTGAGAAGATGCTATTGAAGCTCCCCTTGAGCGTCCAATTGTCCCAGATGACTCCGATGATTGCTGACCTTCTGCACGCAATTCCTCCATCTGCTAATCACAATTATATAAAAGGTCGTCATACCGTCAGATACTAAACAGAAGCAAGAATCATTACACAAACTGGCCCATCCCCCAAAACCAAGCAAGGGAAATCACACAAAAAGGTACGAAAATAAGAAAGACAAACAAAGAAAAAGAAACGATGGTTTAGGGAGAGAGAAGAATCGAGATGAACCACCTTGGCCTTGTAAAGTTGTCTCAGAGAAGCCTGCTCATGCTCAATATATTCGTCTTTGTGAGCCGTAAATAAAGACTCTGTCAGGCCTGTATCAAAAGAGGAAGCTGCTTGAAGGAAATCAAAGTAAAAGAGAAACGTTGACGAAATCTCAACATGAGGTGTTTCAATCAAATATGGGAAGTTAAAAAAAAAAAAAAGTAGTTTATGTATCTCTTCAATTAGAAATATCCAGAAAGTCTTCAACTAACTGGTAGTGAACAACAACCTATCAGCACTAAGCTCGTAATTCACCACTATTTTAGAATTTGTTTTAAAAACAATATTTACAGCTGCATTTACAAAAAAGTGGGAAAAAAAATTGACGTAAACGTCTGTTAGGCTAAGAAAACTATCGTGGGGCTTTGGAGCCACTTTTCAGCTCATAACTATTAAGCTCATAATGCAACACAAAAATAATAAGTGATATTAGAGAAAGCAAGAAGAAAAAAGAGAACAATTTTAATCCTTATATGAAGTTCAATGATTGATTATATAAGTACCCATTTAAACAATTTTAGTCCCAGTACTTGTGGTTGGCTACTTAAGTACCCATTTGCTATTCTACTTGATCAAGGGCTGTAACATTAGTTGAACCACAAAACACCAAATCTTTCCATAACACAACATCTTGTGTTGATTTTAGTGACCACCTCTCCTAGCATAGCCATTAATGTAGAGTGTAGACAGCATCACTCTTCGTAATTTGTATAATTTGCTAGTAATTGGTCTTTGTCATACATAGTCCAACCATCTGAAGTAGTTATTAGCCATTTTGTCTTTCCGCATTTTACCGTCCATAAGTGTTACCCCTACCATCTAACAAATGGAAATCTTCAGCTTCATTATCCTAAAAGTTAACATTTTAACCCCTAAGTTATTTTCTTCAAACTTGCAATGGATTTCATATGCATATGTGATGGATTGGCAATCGCTAATGCAAACCCATTATGATTTGGACACCTCATCCTAATTCTTTTCCATGATAATATTGTCTCTATGGCCATAGTTCCATAACACATGGTTGCTCACTTCAATACACAAATTCCTATGTTAGATAGACTCGGGTGCGGGTGTATATCTACGGATCGGCCACCTCAAAGTAAAAAACTAAGGATTCGTCAATATGGATCCAATTCTGGATACGGATACGGGGACAGGTTAACTAACCATCGTAATATATATTTCCTATAGGATTGTTACTATAAATGTTGCCCAAATAAAATTTTTACATCAAAACTTTGGACCAAACACGTGGATAAGCTGTATAAGGCTTCAATATCTTGTGCAAAGCATACTGTAAATCATAAAATCAACAGCCCCAGCACAATAGCAGCACACAAGCTATTACAAGCCCACATAAAACAGAGTCCAAATCCCATCGAGCTCATTTATATGCTAGACGTATACATACAATACACCAGAACACCCCTGGCCCAAAGTACATCATCTACCACGGATATACACGAACAGCACGTCGTCTTCTCCATACCAGATCGAAATCGAAGGATCATCCAGATTGAGCGAAGAAATCAATCCTTATTCAGTCAGATCAAGATTGCAAGCCCTAGTTCTAGACAATAATCGAGAATCGCAAGCCCTATTGAGGCAAGCCAAGAAATCCAGATTTAGCAAGCCCTTGTGCGGATAAACCAGATCGTTTGGAGGTGTTCTTCCTCCTCCTACTCTTCTTCTTCTCCCCCTGCCATATCCATGTTTCCATTGCCATATCCGACAAATATCCCATATCCCCACTCGTATCCTGTTGTGTCGACAGGGTGCTTTGCCGAAAACGGTGGATCTATGTAAAATAGACCTATCCGTGACTCTTTTATTCCCCAAGTCTTATTAAAACCAGTTATTGAGGCATTCTCCAAATGCAAAAGAAGTTCATTTACCGAAACAACTGTTATAGTCAAACAGCTGCCAACACTGTTGTAGTCACTTGAACAATTTCCAGGTTAAACCATGATACTTCTTTCCTGCATAAGTATTTAATTCTCTTTTCGAAGGCTAATGTCCTTCAGCTATTTTCCCAGTTTGAACCAATAAGGTTCCACCATCTTAGCTTCAAAATACCTAACAATGACAAAGAAGAGCAGTAGCTTGATCTTGTTACCAGCATTATAGGAACTACGTGCTCTCACCTGCCGCTAAAAAAGAAATGTCCAGAGCAAAATCGGTTCTGCTAACTGTTTCCCCATACATCAATTAATATTAACCCTTTTTTCTTGATATATTTAGCATCATAAAGATCTTTTATTCCATTTGGGTGGGGGGGGGGGGTTGCGATCAAGAGGTCAAAGCCTGACCATTGACGAGCTTAAGGTGTTACGCTCTTCCAGGTAACAACCAAAATGGCACAGTGGCAGTACTCACTGAGGATTACTTGTAACTTCAAACAACAAAGCTTTTTAAAGAAAGTTAACAAACATATAACTTTGCCAGATGGAATCTTCCACAAATTCGAGCTGCATGTGTTGGATCTATTAGTTAAATTAATTCTTACCTTCAACATCCAAATCACCACACCCAACAGCACGCAAGTCTCTAGCAAGTTCCTCCGTCTTCTCATATGCAACTGCTAGCATTCTAAGATACTGATGCCTCAGAAAACACATATGAAGTTAAAATCTCGCTTTATCTTCAAAGGGGCATTGGGATCAAAGAAAGAACAAAAACATCACCAGTAATTCAACTCACTAATAGTAGTCCACCTTCGTCTACAGGAGGTGGGTTAACAAGAGATGGTTTTACCAACATCTTGTCAAGAAGTGTAGGAACTCGTTGCTCCAAGACTCGCTGCATATAACCACGGAAAAGTTTTCACAATAGTGAAATTGTCAGCCAATACAATCCTGGTATCTAAACTTCATTTGATTGTATTGCCACGAAACCCACAAAGGAAAAATTAAGGGAATTCCCAGAATACCTGAACCAAAATTGACATAACATCATTTGGAGAAGGGAATACAGCTGTTATTGTGGCCGCTTCCTTACGCACAGTATCTATGAACCAGTATTAGCAATTTAGCACAATTATCAAAATCAGTGAAGAACAAATAACTGTCAATCTGTCATAGTGTTTATGGCAATCCTCCTAACCTGTAATTTCTTTATACAATGCAGCAAGGCCACGCGCAACATTACTAGGACTAGGTTGGGAACCCTGGTCACCAAGAACCGATCTTGTGTCTGCATTCATGACCTCGACATCAATAAACATTGGACGGGTTGCCACATAATGTTGCATGGCGCTGGTCCCCCGGTTGAACTGCATTATCAAACAAAATGGTCAGGACTAAGAATAAAGAGAAATATTTTTCGCTTCATCCGCGCTGGTACCGTACGGCCTGTTTATGAACCTCTCGTTAAGAGAAAGGAAGTTCTTAATGAAAAACCAAGATTTAGAGTTATCTAGAACCCTATAAATGTTTGTGCACCAGCTTATAGTTACAAGTACATTGAGACTAAAGTCCATTGTTAGAAAGTTGTAGAGAAGTAACACAAGAAGATCGATATAACTTCTCTCAGTCAAAGAAGGAAAGAAAAGACAGAAAGAAAGAAAGGAAGATATAGCACTTCGTTTGGTCCTCAAGATTCTTGTTGAATCTTAGAGTTGATCATAACGTGATCAACATCAGCACTTTTAGATTGAGAAGGTAAGAAACAAATCAAAGCCAAACATCCAACATCATGATTTGTTTCTGAAATGAATGACCACGCATGAAAACAAAAGGAACTAGAACAGACTCTAAGATATGATATCATACACATGTTTCACTTTTCTATATTGTTCTATGAGTTGGATTCAAACAAAACTGGTTTTCACGCAAATGGCTTATAACTCGGAATCACTTAAAGCGAAGAGACATTTTGTCATCCATTCATCACAATTCACCATGAATTACCCATCATAATCAAAGGTACACACATATGTTATGCAACTGGCCTCTAAACTCAATGCTTTGCTTAAAAAATTCTTTTGTACTTATACCGTCCTTTCTTTGACAAACTGCACAATTCACAAGCATAGCAAGAAAACAGTAACATCAGGGACAGAACTCTGTTCCAAATACTTGCGAGATTGTTGACTGGCAACCGACCGTCTAGGAACTTGTAACCAGATAAGGAAATGCTCTACTTACATGAATTACAAATGCAATGAGCAAAGCTAGTGAAAACTCTACTGAGAAGACAATATGGTAATATCAAAAAAGTATTTGCGTTGTAGAAATACAACTTGGCATGTTGATTGGTACGTCTCACTATCTACTAGAAAATTCGTAGAGGGAGTCTCCCCAAGGACATTAATTTTGGGTCCAGTAAACAGCCAACCAACTCTCTCCTTTAGCATACAGCCTGAGGAAAAAAGGGGAGCGGATTGCTGAAACAATATCCTGGCATTCGTCCCAGTCAACTTCAACGACTACTATAGGAACTGGATCTATGCTTATTTTCAACTCCCCGAAGCATTTCGTCACTTACTACGCCCTTCCTGGAAAGCACCAACAGCGCTTAAAAGCCCAACTAGTTTTCTACAAGAAAAGACGTGAAATGTGCCATTCGCAGTTTCATTCGTCTTCTGAATAACTCAATCTCCATGCTCTGCTTACTCGTCGAACCACCTGGTGATCTGTTCTACTTTGCACCAGAATCTGCGACTACTCGACTTTCTCTTGTGCCTGCATTCCCTTCCGAAAAGCAATAGGAACTGACTGACAAATGCTAATAACTTGCTTGCCAGTTGCCATAATAGGATTCCAAAACATCAAGTCCTACGGATGTTCAGTTGTGACTTGTGATTCTATTTAGCAAATAGCGGAACAGCGCAGGTGGGGTGGTAGGAACCATGTACTCCCATGCATTTGACTGGGGTTCAAACCTCACTAACTACAACTTACAATACTGACTTTCGCCGAGGGAAAAAAAATAGTGAAACAGCAACCGGTAGATTCACCAAATGCTTAGTGTAAGAATTGGACATTCAGCAAAGTAGTGAGCAATATTCTTTGCATGAAGTATTTAAGCACGAAGTGCTACTGTCATTGCAAAGAGAAGCTACAAAAAGGAGCTTGCCATAGTTTCATGTTTTCCAGTGATGATATTTAGATCCAGAGACAAGAACAGCAATTTGAAGTTAAACCAAACTAGACGAAACTGAGATTCCACACAATTCAGGTAGCATATGCCATACATGAATCCTTTTTGCGGGTAATAGGCAAAAAACAACGCAGAGTAATTAGCATCTAAATAAATGCATGTACCAGAAGAGACTCACTAGTTGATGACCCAGAAAAAATGTCAATTAATGGCTGGTTTACTTCTTCGCATATGATTTTGTAGTTAGTTTGCATTGACGAGATATTCATTAGGGGGGCAAAAAGGCATCCAGGATATCTTTTACTTTTGTGTTGATAATGAAAACAAAGTTCAAGTAACTGACCTGGGATAAAATTTTGGCACACTCTGCCATGGTAGACAATTCTCTTCTTTGTGATGCTGCATCAAATCGAGCCAACAATCTGTTCTCCAATTCTAACCGGGAAGGAAAAGCCGAAACAACAATTTTAATTAATATATAACCAAAATTGTTCTACTTTTGAAAAATATTATTGAAGATATAAGAGCCCCAGATAGACAAAGTTTCCTATATCCTACAATTTTGTATTTTTTTTAGTTCTGCAAAACTGAAGATATCAAAAAGAAAGAAAGAAAGAGCTGTTAATCTAAAAATGATAGTTACAGGAACATAGATTTGGAACTGTCTTAAGAATCGGCAGCCCCAAGTGATGTGGCCTTCAACAGAAACAATTGCCAACAATAGAGATCGGGGAAAAAGAACATCTACAATTTACAGAAAATAGATGTTGACACTGTCTTCCTGAAATTATGAATCTGAAAAGCGTCTGCTCTCAGCTCACAGATCCACACTCGAATCACCAATGGCGCTCCTCTTGGGAAGTTATGTCACGAAGGGATGTCCAGGCACAAATACGTATTGTATAACATATGGTTAGTACAAGGCAAAAAACAGCAAAACCTATCACGCGTATCTAAATCTAAGATTTCTATCACTATTCCTCGTGAAGTTATCAGTTACTTAATGCAGCACACAATTGAAACTTTTAAGGGGAAAAACATAACAAAAAAATAGGATGCGACATGGCTCTTATCAGCTAGACTTCAAACATGGATCACCATACAGACAAAAAGCAAATAAGACAAAACAAGAACAGAACAACTGAAGGGGAAGAACATCATCACTTACATAGGTCCACTATATATGTCGTGTATATTGCACATTCCAATCCAATAACAGAAGTCATTAAAACACTCATTCCCGCGACCAATCTATAGTTTCTGTCCTCGCAATGCAACAATAGAAGAAAAAGCATCGCCCTCACAAAAAGCATCACTTGAAAGGAACTCTTGAGCTCCATTAGTTCCAACCTCGAAAGATTCCTCCAACTCAGTTACTTCTTCTCAAATTACTTATTCTATGCAGCTTACCCCCGATTCAGCTAATACATTTGACATGGTGTATTAATGATATTTTCCAGCTCTTCATTGCTATCTTGTATTAGTAAATCGATGATCTTTTAGATTCTCTTGATCTTGTTTAATGTGCTTTTCTGTTTCAATGATTCTTCTCTGCCTGGAAGAAAATTCTTTGCTTCATGCAACAGGGCATTTCACTGATTCAACGGTTCACCATAGTTAACTCTACATTTGCTTGCATCTTCGCGTCTAACTTTTGTCATAAAAGCTGCCCACAAGGGGGAAAGGTGACTTACCATTGCAGTATTCTTGAAGATTAGCAACTGCAACCTCCAGTCCTCTGCTTGCAGTTGCATTTCCCGCCATTGATGGTGTACTTATCCCTTGTCTTCCAATATCTTCTTCAGCAAATGACCCTAAAATAGACCATAGCAGCAAGAGAGCTTAAATTTTATTAGAAATTTATGCACATCAATGTCTGAATGATTCCATAAAAGAGGGCACTCAACCCAAACCAGAGAAATAATAGATTATAGGAGGAGAATAAATAAAAGATCATTCGTGTGGATAGATCACGTTCCCTATAAAACAATTCAAACTTCACATAAAACGAAAGGACTAACGGCTTGAACCCATATGACCACCCTTGTTCTCCCATCATAACTAAATACGCTCTTAATTATCAATCGTAGATGGAGCTGAATTAGGAAAACGATCAAGTGGCACACCCCAATTCAAGAGTCAAGATTACGGGCGTCTTTCCATGAGATATTGATTTGACCCTGCATTTCACATCCTACCTTCAAATTTAAAAATTCTACCATGCAAAATTTACTAATTTAGCCACGAGTAATGACTTTCCTATATTAATGCATGGATCCTATACCCTAATTAGCCACTTGGAAGCACAAGTCAAATTTATAAACAACTTTCCACGTTTTTAACCATTCAGCCATGGATGCTTAGAGGGGATCCTCGTATGGAAACTAATTCTCAAATGTATGAAGGTTTTGCACAAGTCAAAGGAACAACATAAAAAGTGATCCTCCAAAAACATACACTTGCTATGAAGGAACCGACTTAATGGTACAAGTAAAAAAAAACAATAAATAAAAAGTACTTCCTCCCATTCGCCTCCAATGGCGTGGTAAAAAAAAAAATGACAAGTTATCAAGGTGGAAAGGGATCCTTTTATAAATCCCTGCATTTAATCAGCCAAGTAGCAAGAGGAAAAAGGCATGGTAAGAAAGGTAGGAGGTATTTGAACATCATTGCAGTAATACAAGACAGTGAAAAGTTTGTGAAGATGCCTGATTCTAAAAGCTTAGCAAGAAAGTGCGGCCATCTTACGCAATTTCTGTGCAATTGAAGCCGCCTCGGCAACACGACTATCATCAGAAAATAAAGGTGAAAGTTCCATTAGGTCGCCTGGACTGCTATTGAACTCCATCAAGTACTGCAGTGTCAAAATAAAACTAAACGGTGTTACTGAATTATGAGCAAATAATACCCAAATATGCTGACCAAAAAAAACAACTACTATCATATGTGGGAAGGCACCACCTTTATAAGTTCTATAGTTTGGCTAGCAGTTTCGCGTTGAGCATCTGCACTCTAATGAGAAAGAATCACATGAACCATATCGTTACAAAAAATATGACAAACTCCGGATACAGACAACTAATAATAATATAAAGAAGAGCATCGGAAGGAATAGATAATTCTAATTTTCCACAATTACCTGCAGATGATCTCCAATTTTGGCAGCTGTCTGTCCAACGCTTGAAATGCGTGAATCTAACCTTGCAAAGCTACCAAACAAGCCATCTACACCTTTTTCCAGCTGAATATTGAGACATCCATTAAAAGAGGAAAGAAAACAGCACTTTATTATTTGTGAACTTTCAGATTCATCGAACTGTTCATAAACTGTGTACTTCCATGAAGTTCGTACTTCCCAACATGATCACACATGGGAAACATAGAGCCATTTTAGCAGAGTTAGTTTGATCATAAAAGACGTAAATGTCAACGGTCACCGTATGCATTTATTCTTCCACATGTACTACCACCCATTCCTAACACATAAAGATTGAGAACACTGCAAACATACCCATTTACGATCATGTATTCCCTCTGAAACAGGTTTTAAAGTTTCTAACTTACTACAAGTGGAAAAAGTAAAAACATGCACCATTTCAAGCTGTTCAAAAGCAACTTATTTCGAATGGGAATGAAGATTTAGCGCCTACACTTGCCCTATTAACTGACCTCGCCGAGTGTCTTGCGGTGCTTGGAATCTTGGATGACGACATCTTTCTTGAGATTGTGAAGCCTTCCATCAATCTTTAACCAAACAAACCTACATTTAATTCGCAAAATGACAGCCCCAATGACCTAATCTGGACAAAGTTGCACAAAATACATACCTTTTTCCGAAGATCAATCAACTCCCTACAAGAATCCTGGAACAAAGACAACAAAGCATCCACCTCCGGAAACAGAGGGCTCGACAACCCTTGTGCTGATCTTCCCGCATCAGATGTAATACGCAAGTTCCCATTTTGCAATGAATCATGTGCACCGATATTACTATGTCCTTCTAATGAATCTCCTTCCTCTTCTTGGTATGACGGGAGAAGCTCGTTTACCAAGTTCCCAAACAATGCATCAAATGAGAAGTCCCCCTGCACAGACGCGAATAATCAGGCAAATTGACAGCTAAACACCACACGAAGTTCGGTTAGCGACTAGTGTGAATATCAAAAGCATGAATTCAAAGCCTTTACCTTAAAATCTTCTTCGTCGAGCACAAGAGGACCGGTATTAACAGTGGGTTTAGAAACTTTCTCAGTCTTCATTCTTTCTCGACCCTCTTTCATCTATACCATGTAAAATATATCAGGGAAAACAAAAAAACATGAGAATTGGCATAAATCGTACAGCTGAAATTCCAATCAGATTTGCCAAGGAGTAACCAGGACCGGCCCCTAACAGAAACCTAGAAATCCACTGCCTAAGGCCACCCCCAAAAAAGATTTTGATGAAAATAACGGGCCCTAAATGTATGGTACAACGACTACATCTGCATTTGCAAATGGGTTAAATTTATTCACTGCTGGTGCGTGGATCGGACATACCAATACTCCAGGGGAGTGTTCAGTTAGTAGAAATCTACCCATAAAAACGGAGAGATGGACGATGAGAGAGAGAGAGAGAGGGATAGAGAAAGTACCTGTTCGATTCAAGATTTTGGGCTGCTTCTGATTCTTTTTCTGATCATCGGCTGCGTCTGGTTTTTGGTCGCATACTCGCATAGAAATTGAAAATCTACAGCAAAAATTACATTAGGAAACCCTAGAGTTTGATGCGCGACACGAATTACTCCACATACTTCTAATTTCCAGCTCAAATCCCTTGACTTCTAACTTGATAACAATGTAAACCCTGTGTGTTCTATGCAATTTCTCTGGTTGGACCTAATGTATCTAACCTTTTAAACCTAGGATGTGTAATGCTTGGGTGACCATGTTTGAGTCCCAAATTTTGCGTACCATGTGATATGTCACTACTGTTTTGATAAAATATGTCTCATTTGTCATGTAGTGAAGTACGTTCTACAAATATAATTCAATGCAATGATACTTCACGCGGATAGCTCGGAAGCTTTTGAGGAGTCGAACAGCAGAGCTCAGGTAAGTACGCATTCGATCGTCCCGAGCCTCGTACTCCTCGGAGAGCTGGTTGACAACCAACTGTGAATCACTGTAGAGAACAAGCTCTTCAATCCCAAGGGCTTCGGCAGTCTTGAGTCCGGAGATGAGTGCCTCGTATTCGGCCTCGTTGTTTGAAGCCGAAAAGTTGATGGAGATAGAGCTTTCGTGTAAGACACCGGAGGGAGAGAGAAGTACGATTCCAGCCCCGGCGCCTCGGCTATTGGAGGCGCCATCAACATACATTTTCCATACATCGCCATGGAAGAGTTTCCAGGCGGTGCTGGGATTTGCTTGGAGAACGGCTTCGGGGCGGGGGGCTGGATTTGAAGCGAGGACGTCGGTCGGAGTGAGCTCGGCGATAAAGTCGGCGAGTGCCTGGGCTTTAATCGCCGTCCTTGGTTGAAAGTGGATCTCGTAGTTGGCAAGTTCGACGGCCCATTGAGAGATTCGGTTGGAGAGGTCGGCTTTTCGGAGGAGAGACTTAAGAGGATACTCGGTCAATACGATAATACGGTGAGATTGGAAGTACGGTGCGAGCTTCCGAGACGCGGAGACGAGGGCGAGAACAAGCTTTTCCAAGGAAAGATAGCATGTCTCGGCGGGCGTCATCGTCTTGCGAGAGTAATAAATCGGCTGATGGTCGCGCCCCTCCTGTCGGAGGAGGACCGAGCTTATGGCATGCGACGAGACGGCGAGATAAATGAACAGGTCCTCCTGATCCCGAGGAGTGGCGAGGAGAGGGGCCTTGGAGAGGTAGTCCTTCAGCTGCTGTAGAGCCCGGTCGCACTCGTCGGTCCAGCTGAAGCTGCGTCGGCTCCCCTTCAGGAGGGCAAAGAACGGTTTGCATTTGTCGGAAGATCGGCTAATAAACCTATTGAGGGCGGCGGCCATGCCGATTAGACGCTGCACATCTCTCTTGTTGTGGGGGGCCGAGAGCTTTTCGATTGCTGTGAGCTGTGCAGGGTCGGCCTCAATACCCTGTCGGGAGACAAGATGCCCGAGGAACTTGCCAGAGCTTACGCCGAAGGCGCACTTTTCGGCGTTAAGGCGAAGCTTGTGCGTCTTGAGAATCTCAAATGCCTCGGCGAGGTGGGCGAGATGGTCGCCGGCCATCATGCTTTTAACCACCATATCGTCGATGTAGGCCATCATATATAGTATCTCCCAGCAGACGCTCGAACATCTTGGTTATCATCCTTTGGAAGGTTGCTCCGGCGTTTTTGAGGCCGAAGGGCATGACGAGATAACCGAAGATGCCGTGGGGGGTGATGAAGGCCGTGTTCTCGACGTCACCGTCGCTCATGGCGATTTGATGGTAGCCCCGGTAGGCATCCATGAAGCTGAGTCGGTCGTGGCCGGCTGTGGCATCTACGAGCTGGTCTATCCGAGGGAGGGGAAAGAAATCTTTTGGGCAGGCGTCGTTGAGGTTTGAATAATCAACACAAACTCGCCATTTACCGTTTTTCTTTTTGACCACCACAGTGTTGGCCAACCACCTAGGGTACTGTACTTCCCGTATGGCACCTGCGTTCAAGAGTCGGTTGACCTCGTCGATGACGGCATCGGAATGGACCGGGGAGGATCGCCGTGCTTTCTGGATGACCGGCCGCTTAGTTCGGTCGATGTTGAGCTCGTGGCAAATGAATTTTGGATCGACCCCGGGCATTTCGTAGGGGGTCCACGCGAAAACCTCAATGTTGCTCTTGAGGAAGTTCACCATGTCATTCCGTTCGGTTTCCGAGAGTGAGGAACCAACAAGGAAGAAACGGGAACCATCCTCGGTCAGAGGGACGGTGACAAGTTCCTCAACTGCCTTTTCGTCGGCTGGCCTCCCGACGTCTTCGAGAACCGGAGCCTCTGGTACTTCGATGAAGTTTACCCTGGAGGTCTGTTTGCTGCTTCGGACCGCGTTGACGTAGCAGCGTTTGGCGGCGGTTTGGTCTTCGTATAGATCTTCCTGTCGTCCGTTGGCACCGATGAACCGGACCACCTGGTGATAAGTAGAGGCAACGGCCTTTAACTTATGGAGCCAGGTGCGGCCAACGATGGCATTATAGGGGCTTGGGACATCGACTACGACGAACTCCATATCGAGCACGACCGAGCCGGAGCGGATAGGTAAGGTGATCAAACCGACGGGCCAGACCGGAGCTCCGTTGAAACCTATGAGGGGGACCTCGGAGGGACGGAGATCGGCGTCTGAGAGCCTCAAATCTTTAAACAAGGAGTAGTACATAACCTCGGCCGAGCTCCCCTGATCCACGAGGACACGTCAGACGTTGAAGGTGCCTATGCGCAGTGTGACCACGAGGGCGTCGTTGTGCGGAAGTTGGACGCGCGCAAGGTCCTTCTCGGTGAACGTGATTGTCCATTTGGATCCGTCGTCGGTTCGAGGACGTTTGGGCTCGGGACCGATGAGCATGACCTGCTTAGAAGAGGAAGCGTCGTTCAACTCGGCGCGGATTATGCGGGCGGCTTCGGGATTGAGAGGGCCGTGGATAACGTTAATCGTCTGGATTTCCTCTTCGGCTCTGGTTTCGGCATTCTGCGCCCGGGCTCTTGTTTTCTCATGATCAATGAAGTTGTTGAGATGACCACCGAGGACAAGCTGCTCCAGGTAGGCCTTGAAGGGCCTGCAAGCGGTTGTGAAGTGTCCTTGTTCGTTGTGGTAGCTACATCGGACTATCGGGTTCTTGATTTTCCCTTTCTCGGTACCGAGTTTTTGGTTGGGGAAGGAGAAAAAGGGTTGGTCCTTCACTTGGTCGATAATCCTGTAGATAGGCATAGTAAAGACGGTTTTCTCTGCGCTGAAGTCTCCTTGCTTCGGTGCCTTCCTTGGGGACTGTTTGATGTTGTTGACTTGTTTCTTCGGTGTTGAAGCCGAGGCGGGAGCCGGAGCGGACACCGGAGTAAACGGTGCCTTGGAGCTCGTTGACTTCCCCATGCCCCTCTCTGCTTTGGTTTCGATAAGCTGGCACCAACCTTCGATTCGAGTCATGAGATCCTTCATGGAATTTGGCTTGTGCCGAGCGAGATCGTCGTAAACCTGCTCGTCTTGGGCGGTTAGTCCGAGCTTGAAACCGCGGGCGGAGATGACACCGTCGCATCCTTCGATTTCGTTGAACAGTTCCCAGTAGCGACCGGCGTACTGGCGGAGCGTTTCGTCAGTTCGCTTGCGTAGGGCGAGAAGAGAGTCTATATATTTTTCATGCTTGTTGCTCGTGACAAACCGAGCCATAAAAGCATCACAGAGAGAATCGAAGGAAGAGATCGATCTGGCAGGAAGTTGGTTGAACCAAGTTAGGCCCAGGTTGCCGAGGCTGGCGGGGAAGACCTTACAGAGGAAGGCGTCGTCCGAAGGCTCGTTGCGAAGGAAAAGAGACATGACCAGCTTGTATTGAACCAGATGAGTGTATGCCTCGGTTTTACCGTCGTACTTTGCAAATTTGGGTTGGGTGAAGCCCTTCGGGGGGGTGACCGAGTCGATCTCCCTAACGAAAGGGGAGGTTGTGAGTCTCTCGAGACGGGCGTCCCGGTGGGGTCAGATCGAACGATCGAGACCGTTTGGACCCCCGGTCGCTGTATGTTTCTTCGGCAGCGGTCGGTCCTGTCTTTCGTACTCCTTTCGCTTCGGTTGGGAGTTCCCTGACCGTTGAGGAGATCTCTCGTACTCTTTTCGCTTCGGTTGGGAGTTCCCTGACCGTTGGGGAGATCTCTCGTACCGTTGCTTCTTGTAGCTATCTCGGGCGTAGGGCTCGAGGCGCTCCGTATTTTGGCTTCCGCCACCAAGCCTCTTGTAACCATCTTTGGGGTGGTGGATGAGTGGACTCTTTGAACGAGGGCCCTTGTGGTGCTCACGATACCCTTTGGTTTGGAATTCCAAGAGGGCGTTGTTTTCGTTGGCAAAACTTGGGGTGGTCTCCCGGCGGCGCTCCTTGGATATGATTGGGTGGGTGGAGGAGGCGGAGACGCTTCCGCCCCCAAGCCTTTCGAAGGCGGATCGCTTCCCTCGAGGACCCTTTGGATTAGGGGAGCGGGAGCGTTCCCTTCATTCAACGTCTCTTTCGTTACGACCCTCGCCTGGTGGTTCGAGGCGGTCCTTGACTCCTGGTAGTTCGAGGCGGTCCTTGACCGAAGGGCGGGGTCGGTGTTCGACCAGCTGTCCTCCGTCACAGCTGCGGGGAGGGCTGTGGTGGCTTCTTCTTCCGCCACGGCCTCCGGAGGAATGAGACGGGGACATTTGGAGGAGGTGTTTGATCTCCGCCAACTCGTCTCAGATGCTTCTGTCGCGCTCCACTACTGTCGTGAGGTCGTCGATCTTCCGCTCCAGATGGTGGATGTAGGATTGGAGTTCGACCGGAGCCCCTGCCTCCTGAGTCGAAGTCCCTGCCCTGAGTCCGACGGACATGTGGGCCTTTCCAGGAGCGCCTGTTCCGCCGGACGCCGGGTCCTCGAGATTTGCGGGGTCGAAGGTGGTCTCGTTGCGATGCGAATCGTCGATTTCCACCATGGTTGGGTTGGATAGCTTTCAACGGAACCTTTGCGAGGAAGAAAGTGATTAAATGAAGAACAGTTAGGCTCCCCAGCAGAGTCGCCAATTGTAGGGGTTCGATTAATCGGGACCTTGACTGTGGTGTCTGGTTAGGTTCCTTCCTCCGCTGCTCCGTTGCTTCCTCCGCCTGACCTGCAACAAGTCACTAGGGCTTTGGTTGCCCAGTGACCCTCCGACGATCAAGTTAGATCTCAGGGAAGGTGTTTTAGGTCTAGGGTTAGGATAGTATTGCGTACTTCTTTCAGGTGAGTATCACTTTGTAATTATAGACCTAGGTTTGCTTGGTCTCCAAGCTAGCGCGTGGAG
Source organism: Rhododendron griersonianum (assembly GCA_018127125.1). Taxonomy (NCBI): domain Eukaryota; kingdom Viridiplantae; phylum Streptophyta; class Magnoliopsida; order Ericales; family Ericaceae; genus Rhododendron; species Rhododendron griersonianum. The sequence continues at coordinate 1,326,626 of CM030794.1, forward strand.
AGTACGCTCGGGTAACCGCCTCGGGTGACGTCACATATGACGAGGGGGGCGAGGTGGTTACGGAGCACATGGGACAGATCTCAACGATTGTGCCAGCTGCATGGGGAGCATGATCCCCATAGGTCCCACTCACAGAAACCGTTACCGCCTGGAAGCTTCTGGAAGCACGGGAGCACGCATCGAACAGATGCTCCGAAGTCGATAACAACCGAAGCCCGGGCAACGACCGAGGTGCCTCCCGAAGAGAGCTAGTCAGAAGACCTCGGCCCGTACCCTAGCCGCTGGTTTAGGGTTTGTAGCCCGGTTACCGAGCCGATAACCGAGGGCCCTACAGTACCTGTTCGATTCAAGATTTTGGGCTGCTTCTGATACTTTTTCTGATCATCGGCTGCGTCTAGTTTTTGGTCGCATACTCGCATAGAAATTGAAAATCTACCGCAAAAATTACATTAGGAAACCCTAGAGTTTGATGCGCGACACGAATTACTCCACATACTTCTAATTTCCAGCTCAAATCCCTTGACTTCTAACTTGATAACAATGTAAACCCTGTGTGTTCTATGCAATTTCTCTGGTTGGACCTAATGTATTTAACCTTTTAAACCTAGGATGTGTAATGCTTGGGTGACCATGTTTGAGTCCCAAATTTTGCGTACCATGTGATGTGTCACTACTGTTTTGATAAAATATGTCTCATTTGTCATGTAGTGAAGTACGTTCTACAAATATAATTCAATGAAATGATACTTCACGTGGTATTGGTACTCAGAGTATGGTGCTCGTACATGATCGCCATATCTTTGCTCTTTAAATTATACTTGTCACAACTGCATCACTGTGTCACAATCCAATTAGGTTCATTATGACCTCGTATAAATTTATATATCATGGCATAATTTTTTTTTTATATATATCATGGCATCATTTTTCATGTACTGCGTATATAGAATCAAATTCAACCAACTTAGTTTGATCGCTAAGAAAATAAGCTCGACTTGCAACTCATTTCCACTCTCCTTTCATTTTATACGGTGCCTTTGCTTTTCTATTTCCAATTACAACATAACATATCATGCATGATAAGGTCACTATGCCTAGTAAAAGTAGGGCGGAGTTTGAGTTTGAGCCATTGAGTATGGGTTTGTGAGCTTATTTCTAGGCTTGAGGTACTAGTAGTTGGTGTCGTTGAATGGGTTTTTCAAAGAGAGCTTGATTGCCGACTTTATGGAAACAAAATCGACTCACACTTGCTTGTAAAAAAACATATCTACACTCGCCCTATTCCATATAAGGGGACTAGTGCTAACCTGTGCCTACGGCACTACGCATCCCGGTTCCAATCGGGGATGGCAGTTGTGTGATTTAGGTGAAAATCATGGGCACTTAACCGGGAAGTGGGAGGATGCACTACAGCATTTGGATCAAATAAATCTAAGTCGTTCAAACAACTTGTCCCCACACCTTTCTGTTTTATAATAGAGATGCATAATTGAAAAAAATAAATCCACAATAACACTAAGCTGAGCTGAAATTTCATAAAGGGGGATGCACAATTGAAAAAATAAATACCAATCAGGATAGAAATAATCAATATTTGTTATTGTCGATGACTGACTCCCTCTACCTCTTCCATATAAGCGTATGAGAGGGTCATATAAGCATATAAGGGTGACTAACTGAGTTGACTCTATTTCTAATACATGTCTACTTGTGCACGACTTTTGGGGCTCGTTTAGATGTGGGATAAGGATTTGAGGTATTATTTATGAAGGGGAGATAAAATGGGTTAATAAGGGATGACCCACATTGATGCGATGTTTATGGAGAGGGGATTAAATAGTAGATGGTTTGGATGGGGTATTAAAAATGGAGGGATAAAATAGTACTTGGGTTGGATGTGGAATAAAATGGGAGGAGATAAGATTGTTTTGTAGTTGAAATGAAGTAGAATGGGGTATTATTTTGGCTTTATCCGGGGATATTAACAGATAACATCCCAAAACACACCCATAAATAATCACCCCACGGGAGATATTAGCTGATACAAGAGAAGAGGGGGAAACCTAATACCCTTGCAATTTTTGGTTGTCAAAAAACCAGGTGATAAATCTGGACCCACGATCTTAGGAGGGTGAAAATTAATATCCCATCCAAACGAGCCCTTCGTGTCTACTTGTACACGACCTTTGTACACCGTAGATATGCCATTGGGCTTTGCAGTGACGGGCTTCTCAACAACCATGACCCGTCCAATATGCACCCGCTTCGTTTTCGTGCTTGTCTCCGATCCGATTCTGGTCTAATTTCCTATCCCTCCCGCTTATCCAAATTTTCGTTTTTCAAAATTCGCTCCATCTTCCCCACAGAATACACACTACTCAGTCAAGAGAGAGAGAGAGAGAGAGAGAGAATGGTGTGTGGCGGCAATAACACATTTGCCAAGACCATATGCTCAATCTGCTACGAGGATCTCAACCCCATCACTGAAGACCTCCAATCCATCTCCATTTGCGGTCACGTCTTTCACGAGCTCTGGTCAGTCCCCTTTTACTCATAGCCCCCATAAATTCACTTTTTTTTACAACCTTATACTGCGAATATATTCGTATTATATTGCCCACGACATGGACAAGATGTGAAACCCTAGTCTTCAACAATGGTTCTTGGAAGAAAAATTTTACAGCCCGTTTTAGTGTTTGATTATCGCGACAATAGCAATTACTCCGTATGTGTTATGGAGTGAATTCTATTGTACGGCTTATTTGATGGGAACTTCCCCATATTGCTATCAATGTCTTCATGTCGCACGACCTCTTAACATGCATCCTCTTAGTGTGGCAACGACTTGCGCTTCTTCCAAATTCTTGATTTTGAGAAAGAAATCTCAATCTCATGAATCTTGCGCGAAAGGGTCCATGTTGGCTCATGACTGAGGGGAGTTTGTTCGCTATATAAAACTTTATTGCGTGTTTACGTATGCTGTTGAGAATGTAATTGACACGATGTGTTCTTGAAACCTCTGTGAAACCCTAGCATTCAACAATGGTTCGAGTACTGTTCAAATGCAAAGAAGAAAAACTGTCCTGTATGCAAGCAGACCTGTTCGGAGGCGAGTGTAAATCGGCTTTATTTCCAGTCAGTTGGTGATCAGGCCCTCTCTCAGCAACCAATCAACTGCGAAGAAAATCCAGAGGAGTTGAGCAGGGAGATTGAGAAATTGGAGGGGAAGATTTTGGGGCTCCGTTCGGCTCTAGAGCGTTCTCAGAATGATGTCAAAGAAATCAAAGAGGAGGTATTACCATCTTTTCTGGATGATCAGAAAATTCAGGAAACAAAAACACTGAGTATGTAGAATCCATGGACAATATTGACTGTGCGTGCTGCGCTGATATCCAACCAACTTTGAAATCTAAACTGTAAAAGTAGCTCTCAAGGTAAGTTATAGGTACACATTGGTTTAGGAAAAGAAAGAGAACAAGAAAAGCATGATATTCAGATATTGGACCTTGGAAAATTTTTGTGGGCTTATATTCAGTGCATTTTTTGTTGATAAGAAAATTTGCCTCCACACCCTTTCAGCAATTGCATTTCAATATAGGAAACAAAAACAATGGGCTAAAACAACCTCCCTTTTTGTATTTGGAGCTAATTGTGAAAGGAAATGTTTCCATTGGTGTGATTGGGAATTGGGTTGAAAGGAGTCGAAAAGGAAAAGGCTTTGTACACAATTCTGTTCAGTTTATTGACATTAAAAAAGGGATCTTATTAAATGAAATCCGATAAGTTTGTAAAGGGATGTAAATGCCAATCTGGAACCTTTTTGAGTACAAGTAACTTAATTCCTATTTTAAACTCCATCTAGTTCCTTTTTCATTTACCATTTCCATCATAGGCAACCATTCCAAACACACTGGCTGCAGTTTATTTTCTTGTCAAGGGCATGTAGTAAACACAGCAAATAAGAGGTTAGTTTATTGGTTCTTGGCACCTCGTTTTTTCTTTCCTGACAAATTGTGAGGAACGGAGAGAATGGGGGACTTAAATTAGAGAATATGCATCACCGTCGTGCCTTCTACAGTGAAGATTAAGATGGGTATGCATAGAGTTTTACATTTATTTTAAACAAATGGAGAAACTCGTGATTACCATCATTAAATATATAATTGGCTTTTGTAACTTATTTGATGCGTGATTATTGTAGTTGCTTTCAAGTAATCTGATTATGGAAACTTTTGTGTCAGCTAAGTTTAAGCAAGAAGCAGACTGAGACAGAAGCAGCGTCGAAGAATGAAGTTATGCAGCAGAATGTGTCAATTCAACAGCGGATTCAGTCTATTCAACAGTTGCTTCATCTGAAATCAGAGGTATATGGTCTTTTGAGTCCGTTGAGTTCGTATTATGGCTAATGAAGCTCTTCCAACTACCAACCAAATCCTCCCATTCATGCACCAAATGTCCACGTTGCAGTAAAATGTAACATTATCAGTTTGTTCATTGTAGGAACTTGCTAAAAAATCGATGGAATCCACAAGTCTACAGCAAAGGAATATGGCCTTGGCCAAGGAGCTAGCAGAATTAAAGCTGTAAGTACCTTTATGCTAGCGGCCTAACAATTTATGTTATGTTTTCCTGCACAAATTTGTTGGATTATTCTAGTTATCTGGTTTACAACCAGGGCCTGTGATTGGAACTTGGAGAAAGAAGAGGTTTTGAAGCTTGCTTCTTTAGGTAACAAGGCCAGCAACAAGGATGAGGTATCCACTTTAGTGAAGACATTGGATTTCCGCAACAAGTAAGTCCCTCTCTCTCCCTCTCTGACAGTCTTTTCAAATTCTGGATCAAGTCTATCAGCAATTAAACTCAGTTCTAGTTTGAGACTCGATTTGTTTAACTGCAAAGATGATAGTCTTTGTTTCAACCGCCTGTGTAATGTGGATGTATCTTACATGGAACGAGGTATGAGCATCAGGTGCAATTTTTTGCCTAAGCATCAGAATTATCTACTAATTTCCTAGGTTACAGGCGTCTCGAATTGAGCTACATATGAGTGTTAAAACACGCCCCTAACAATTCTCTAATTTATCTATCTCAAAATCTTGATCATCACCACAAACGCTGGACTATTCCTTGTGTAAAAATCCCAATGGTAGCAGAAATTCAATGGTAAACAGAAGAGAAAGTGACATCAAGCAAATGCAATATAGCCTATGCAAGTAAACATGAATCTTTCATCACAGACATGTATTATAGGGAACTTTATTGGAAAGTTTTGGTAAAATCAAATACTAGACATGCTTGTCTGCTAAATGTCCAACATTTCGACTACTCATGCCAGTACGGTATCCTAACCCCAGTGTCGAGTGTGTGACATAGGTATGAATGAAGTCTCCATGTTACATAATTGTGGGCATGTGGTTAGTATGTATCTTCTTGTTGCCACTTTCTGTCCACATTTCAGTTGGTAGTTTATATTGTCATGTTATATTGCATTTGAATTATTAGCTGGATAGCCTGGATTTCTCATTTCTATACCAGCATTGGTGCTGGCTGAAATGTGTGCTTATTATTTTGTAGTGCTGGACTTTGAATTAAGTCCTGTTGGAACTGCTATTACATTTCTTGTAGTTTATAATTCCACAAGTTTTACTGTCCTTTGCTTTAGTTGGCATGTAATTCAGATCTGCCTGGCTTTCCACAGATGTTACAAAGATTTGATGGCGAAATGTAATGGTCTAGGAAGTTCTCTTCGTAAACTTGAGGAAAAAAAGAGGAAAATAACAAAACTGAAGGTAAATTGACTACCAGTTCAGTAATTGAATCCACAATAGTTAATTACTTAAACTGACTGTCGTTTAATGTGTGAACCTTTTCACTTTTCAGGCAAGGATCCAAGAACTGGAGATAGCAGTTGAGGTGAAAGATAATGAAATCTTGAGGGCTTTAAAAGCTTCCAAAAAAGATACTCCTGGTACAGGTTTACCGAATGGTGCGAAACGGAATTCTAATTCTTCATCCATCAACAAGCACCCAGACTGTCTTTTGGAGGAACCTGCTCAACAAAAATTTCGTTTGGATCAAATTGAAAGCACAACTAATCACTTATTTTCTAGGAAAATAGAAAAGTTGAAGCCTTCCAAAGATGCAAGCATAACTAATGCTAAAGATGATAGAAGTACCATTGCTGTTGACAAAGTGAAACATTCCTACATTATTTTAGATGAGGATGAGCCAGAAGTTTCAACTGTCACGAATGACATGCGTGAGATTTCACAACCTGATTTGGAACGTCAGATCCTTGGGGATTTTGCAGTGGAGAAAAGCTGTTTGTCAAAGCCAGAGGCAGCTTCAGATACAGAAGGTAAAGTTTACAGACCATGTGACAGTGCTGGGGTTTCAGGCTCCAAGAGTGGTAGTAATATTGAAATGATGCCCACTTCATCTGCTGCTATCGACGAGGACACAGTGTTAATTCTTGATGACATTAAACAAGTTCAGTCGTTCGTTAGTGTTGAACAGGAAATTCCGAGTCCAGTTCCAATTTACCAACCAGGTAATCTTCACCCCTCTGGATTGGAAGTTAAGTTTGGCTTGATAAGTTGCAAGTAAGCTCATTGAGTTGATGCTTTGCAGAATAACTCCCACTGACAACGGATTGGTTTCTGGTTTATATAATATAGTTTCAAGTGATCTATGCTGCTTCACTGAAATAAGTTAACATGTAAACGTTTCCAAAGCATTCATTTAATTCTAACTCAAACTTGCTAAACCTCCAGGAGATCTCTGCTTTACTGGTGGGTTGCTAGGTCCTGATGGAACTAAAAGGCACTTGGGTAAATGGTGCAAGCGGGTCCAGGGTAACGGGTCAGGGGTATCATCTGCGGCAATACAAGGATCAAGTGCAAGTAGTGGTAATTTAGTTGCTGTTGGAGCTGATGGTAAAGGTGGCAAAATTAAAGTGCTGAGATCGCCACATCAGTCATCATTGGTGGGTCTTCTCTTCATTAACTTTTTTTTTATTGAAAACGGTCTTGAACATTAGGTTTAATGTTGTGTTTCAGTATGAATTTGTTCGACACTTGAATCATTGGAACGGAGGTTATGTTTTTTTCGGGCTCTTCACGTGTAGGATAATATGGAAACTTCACATGCGGCAAAGAGATGCAAGTATGGAGCCAAATCAGGTACTTCGCCATCTCAAGGAAGCTTGCAAATAGAACACTTCTTCCGAAGGGCAGGTCAATAATCAAATTTGGAAAGTATGCACAGTTTTGTTTTTTATTTGCCATTTTGATGTAGAAGGACGAGATAAGTTTATTTATCTTACCATATGAATGAGGAAAGATGAAAAAGGATGTAGCGTAATTGTTTGTGTTTGAGTTCTTGGCTGTTTTGCATTATTTTATTTAGCCGGAAGATGAAAATGTGTAACGCGGAGCAGTATACCTTGCCATTGTATTCAATGTTGATATTAAAGTACTGTCTTCTAGATTAGTCTCTCCTTAATTTTTCTCTGCTGTGAGCATATTGATGTCGAAGTAAATTGATTCTTAGCATGTTTTTATCGTAGTTCCTCCTTGTGGTTTCCTCCGTCTCGCACCAGAGACTTCTGTTTATGGTTGAACTTGTTAGCTTGATATACGTTATTGGGTTTAAGAAGATTGGTGATTATGTTTGTGATTCTTTGCTTGAGATATACAGATGGGTCAACTTCTGAATTCTGATAGCTTTAGTTTTTGGAACAATTGAGAATTTAAAGTGACATGAGAGTTTGTAGTTGCAAGAGGTCTAGGGTTAAAGTCTACTTGTTTGTATTTGTGCCCATGTGTGTATTGATTTACACTTTGTTCTGTGTTTGTGCACTTGTCTAGTGCAATTCGTTTCTTCTCTACTAGCCAGATAGTAATCTCACGCGTGAGACAAGTGTTAGCTTGATATACTTTGATGGGTTCAAAGTAATTTGTTTGCTAGCTTTTCCTTTTGCAAGACAGGGTCGCACCACGTGTATTGAAGTTTTAGTTTGATATCATAAATTTTTTGATTACTTAGTGATCCGTCATTATTTTTTGCATGTCTCCATTATTAAATACTCCGTAGATAGAAAGGAGAGGTAGAAATTTTCAGAAGTGGCATTAACGTGTGTTAGTGTCATGACAGGGTCGCACCACGTGTATTGAAGTTTTAGTTTGATATCATAAATTTTTTGATTACTTATAGTGATCCGTTATTATTTTTTGCATGTCTCCATTATTAAATACTCCATAGATAGAAAGGAGAGGTAGAAATTTTTAGAAGCGGCATTAACGTGTGTGAGTGTCATGAAAGGAGAGGTAGAGATTTCTAGAAGCAGCATTAACGTGTGTGAGTGTTATGACAGGGTCGCACCACGTGTATTGTAGTTTTAGTTTGATATCATAATTTTTTTGATTACTTAGTAATCTGTCATTATTTTTTGCATGTCTCCATTATTAAATACTCCGTAGATAGAAAGAAGAGGTAGAAATTTTTAGAAGCGGCATTAACGTGTGTGAGTGTCATGAAAGGAGAGGTAGAAATTTCTAGAAGCAGCATTAACGTGTGTGAGTGTTATGACAGGGTCGCACCACGTGTATTGTAGTTTTAGTTTGATATCATAATTTTTTTGATTACTTAGTAATCTGTCATTATTTTTTGCATGTCTCCATTATTAAATACTCTGTAGATAGAAAGGAGAGGTAGAAATTTTTAGAAGTGGCATTAACGTGTGTGAGTGTCATGAAAGGAGGGGTAGAAATTTCTAGAAGCGGCATTAACGTGTGTGAGTGTTATGACAGAGTCGCACCACGTGTATTGTAGTTTTAGTTTGATATCATAAATTTTTTGATTACTTAGTGATCAGTCATTATTTTTTGCATGTCTCCATTATTAAATACTACGTAGATAGAAATGAGAGGTAGAAATTTCTAGAAGCGGCATTAACGTGTGTGTGTCATAACAGGGTCACACCATGTGTATTGAAATTTTAGTTTGATATCATAAATTTTTTGATTACTTGTCATTATTTTTTGCATGTCTCCATTATTAAATACTCTGTAGATAGAAAAGAGAGGTAGAAATTTTTAAAAACGGCATTAACGTGTGTTGTAGTGTCATGTTTTTCACAACTTTCCTATGGGCAGCATGTTTGCATGGTGTTTGAATATTCATGCAAATTGGAATTGTTGATTTGAAGGTGCGTAGAAGGTAAAGAAATGGTACGTAGTGACATCCTAAGGAGTAAGGTCAAAGAACACACACACTCTCTCTCTCCTTAGGTCAAAGAACACACTTTCCTCTCTCTCTCTCTCTGTCTGTCTGTCTCTGACACACACGGAGAGAAGAGAGTGGGGAGAGAGAAAGATTCACACACGGTCATATAAGATAAGAGAGGTGCTATAGGCAAGAGGGGTGTGGCTGAGGTGCTTGACTTTTTCACAGTACGTCCCCTTGCACCCTCAGGTTGGCCTCCATTTCCGGGCTCTTCTCGTAAAGATAATCGGAATTTTTCACTTTATAGATCGTGTTAAGAACATCAATTATTTTAAAAAAATATATCGATTGGATATTGGTATATATGATTTTGGGGGACATTTATCTTGAAATAAATGACTTGCACACCGAATCCGAACCCATTTATTTCATTTGTCTCAAGAGAATTGGACTTTCGAAATCATATCTACCAATATCCGATCAACATGATTTTTGGTAAGACTCATATTTTTGACACCGTCTAAAAAGTGCGGTTCTGATCATCTTTACATGCTCAAGAAGAGTTCGAAGAATAGGGCCAACCTGAGGGTGGAGATCGCGTAAACAGTTCTGATCATTTGCACGACGGATGGTTTTAACATTCAGAAGGAAAGAAGTGAAAAGAGCAAGCTAAACAACTTTGAAACTGAAAGAAAGAGTATACAGATTCACCTCTCAAGTTAGTTTGAATATCTTGAGAGGGAAAAAATGAAAGGAAAAAAAGGTAAGAGAGGAAACTAAGCAAAAAGGTAACCTTTTTTAAATCCATGGGCAAAACTACAACGGGATAGTGAAAAAGGCACTAGTACTAATAAAAGAACAGAGTTGAATTGTTCTAGAAATTCACCGATGGAAAAAAATGTTCAAAAATCTTAAAAAAAACAAACGAGGTATCCAAGGTTTTCTACTTCTTGATCGCATGTTTTGAACATGTTAAAGTTTGTTCAAAGGAGATTACTGGATTAGGGACAATATATTCACTTTTCTATTACCCAAAAAAAACAATGGAGTGTACTCTTGTTTGCTTTGAAAAAAAGAAAAAAAGCTTCATTTTTTTTTGGCATTGCCAGTGATCATCACAAATTTTACGGGGAAGTATCCCAATTAACATGATTTTGCATGAAACTTTTCCTTATAAATTTGTTTTTATTATGTACATTTCTCATCTTGTTGCACATAAATTTTGGGGCATGCTTCATTCCGAACCGGCCGATGCGCGTGAGTCCCGCAAAATATTACAGTAAGAGAACTACATGCATTTATTAGGCTTAAAGCCATTTTGTATCAGGATTGTCCTCCTTTTTTCAGCGTAATTTATAATGTTAGGATCGTCACACACACGCACACGATTTACGAGTATAAAACAGTAAAGAATCAACACAGAGATATACGTGGTTCCCAAAAACCGGGTACGTCCACGGGAGCGAGAGAGGCTGCTGTTCTTTTATTATCACAGTACGAAATAGGATTTACAAAATAGAGTATTTATACCGACTCTATTCTAACCCTAATCTGGTATTTGGTCTGTATCCCAAAAATACCTACACTCCACTCGTTGCACTTCGCTCCGCTCTGGCATCTGGCCTTCTTTCTAGAACTTCTTAGTATCTCTCCATACTTACATATGAGCCATAGTTCTAACATATATAAGATTCGGCTGTTCAAAAAAAAAAAGAAAAGGGATTCCAGTCAAAACTGTATTTGAATCTTTTTTATGGAGGAAATGTAATCCAAGTATGGATTTCACCAATTCACACTAACTAATAGTAACCGATCAAAAAAAAACACTAACTAATACTCCGTACTAAGGGGGTGTTTTGGCCTTGTAATCTGAAAACATTAATTCTTTACCTTTATTCTAAAAAAGCTTACCTTCGTCAATTTTGTTTCAGATTTTTATCATTTATTGATTCGACTCGAAGAGAAGAATCTAAAAAAACAAGAAATCATGATCAAAACTCTTAGCCTCATTCGTTTTGGGGTTTTGGATTCTAATTATTATCCTATTCCTCTTCAATGATCACTACTTTCATTTTTTTTCTCTATATCTCTCCAATCATTATCTCTATTTTCAATCATTACTCTATTTCTTTTTACACTTATTACCTACAAATCCCTCTCTATATCTCTCCAATCATTATCCCTATTTTCAATCAATACTCTATTTCTTTTTATACTCATTACCTACAAATCCAATTCCAAAATTCCAAAACGAACGAGGTGTAATTTTTTTTACTAAAACCGAAACAAATTTAAAAAAGACACACTTTCAATGTACTCCAAATTAGTAAATCGATCTAGATAAAGAGGGTGTCAATTCTTGCTACCCGCTCTCCCTTCTCTCTTCTTTCTCTCTCTATACTTTTTCTAGAGAAACCCTAGCCGCCATTGTTTGCTTGGGGGGGAGGCGCAGCCTCCTCCCCCGGGCGCCTCTCTCTCTTCTTTTTTCTTCTCCCCTTTCCTTGCCGGCGCTCATCTCTTCCGTGGGCTGTTGTTCCTCCCCTCTCTCTTCCCCTTCCCTCCTCCTTCCTCGTTTCCACCCCCTCCCCCCTCCGATAAGATCCCGCCGGATACTCTGCTGGGTGTATCCCGTTCCGCCAGCTTTCTGGATCCCGTTGTGGACCGCCATTCTACCTTGTTGGAGGAAGCCGGTCTCTTGCCTAGCGGCGCTTTGGCCGTTTCGGGTGATGGATGGTGAGATTTTGTTGGGTTGTTGGTGGCGATGCTGTGAGTGGATATGGTGTGTTGGGACTGGGCATGGCGGCAGTAGGGGCTGTCGTGATTCCTGTGGTTGGTGCGGTGGTTGTGGCAGCGGTGCTGCGGTGGCTATTTTGAGTGTTTCGACAAGTTAGGGTTTTAATTTTGTGTTTCATTTTTGTTTTGTCCGGACTCTTGTCCGGTTTATGTCCGGATGTTGAGGCCGGTTTCTGTCCGGATGTTGGGTCCGGTTTTTGTCCCGGTGGGTCTTCCCGGGTGGTTTTGTTCCGATCTGGTTTTTCCAGATCGGGTGACTGATTTCCACAGGTTTAATGTTATCTTTGATTCGGAGCTCCGCCATCCCGAGACGGTGGTGTCTGGGTACTAGCTCCACGTTAGCCGGCCATGTTGACGGTGTGAAGAAATGAGCATTTGGCTCTTGCATAGGCGCTAGACACTAGTTTCGTCTCTTAGTCTTTTATTGTATTGTGTCTCTGTTTCTCTGTATTTGGGTGGAAATCTATACTTGCCATATTCTTTATTCGGAGTTATCTGTAAATGCCGTATGGCTTGATTAATGAATTTGCTTCTTCCATTGAAAAAAAAAAAATGTACTCCAAATCTTTCAACTCAATCTATATTTCTTTACGTGAATCACGAACTGGAGAAGTACTCAAATTGAGATATGCTTCTTTGATACTCTGTTATTGCTCTTTTTTCCTGAGAATTATTTTTTCCCCCAAACATGTGGAAAAGAAGACACACGCATGCAGACATGTTGTGGGTCCAGATGAAAACCTAAGAAGAATAGAATACGAGGCTGACCTCAAAACTCAACAGCTGCCGATGAAGTAATTTGACTGTCCTTCTCTCTCTCTCTCTCTCTCTCTCTTCACATATTAAGAAATTGATCCAAAAAGTTTGTCCTCACCAAAATGTTTAAGAGAGTTGTATTTATTTTGTGTGTTCATTTTGATAAAAAAAAAAATCCATGAGAAAGTCAAAAAATATTTAATTAATCGAGTATAAAATAAGTGTAAAAATAAAATTCCAGTTCTTATAGTTTTTGCATGACAAAGTTTAATAATAATAAATAAAAAAAAGATAGAGTCATGAAGTGCAATTTTGTTCTACCATTTGAAATAAAGAATTGAATTGATCTCGAAGATCCTAGCTAGCTTGTCAAGAGTTGCCAGAATACCGTGAGAAGCTAAATCAAATCTAGCTTGGCCGTACGATTAGGGTTTGTAAGAAAGCTATGGGAGAGGGGGAAAGATAGAGACAGAGGAACAACGTGCATGCAACAGAGAGAGAGAGAGAGAGGCATGCATGGCCGGTAACCGCAGAGTCACCATGGTGGGTGTGGTTTAGCCATGGAGGCGAGAGAGATGTTGTGAAGAGATTACTCATAGTCGTAGAGTAATGTAGGCGAGAGAAAATCTCAGATGGTATGAAAGAAATTTGGTACTTTAGGGTTACAAAAACCAGCACATTGAGATCATTACATGTGCACGGTTGATTATTAGACCCACATAACATTTTTACATCAATAGGATCGATTTTTTCGGTTTTGATTATTCTAAAATTTAAACCCGATAATTTCTGGCATGCGCAACCCGAATCCAACCGCAGCCATTTTCGGAACCACAATTAATTGGCGTTGGGGTGACTGGTTGGATGCTCATTCCTAGCTATCTCGGAAGAATCAATTCCTAGTTTTTGTGGTTCTTATCGTAATCTAATTTTGTGGCAACTTGGGAGAGAGTGAAGAATGAGTTATTTTGTGAAAATTCACATTTTTGAAAATCAAGTGTAATTCTAAGTATGCCAAACTCTTAGAATGAAACTCTAATCAATGTATTATTCCGGAAGAAATACTAAATACTCCGTAGTACAGTAGGATATTAAAATTCGATACCGTAATTTCTGTTTAAAGTCTAAAGTGATTAATACTATTTGATGTAGATATATTTTTAAAAAATGAGGGGTACGTAGTACAGTACGGTAAAAATGGTTCATGAAATCACTGGACCATTTATTTTATTTCCTGAACAGTTTCATGGATTGTTTTTCATGTATCCTTACATTTCTGTATTGCATATATATTAACCCATAAAGTTTACTAGTAAAATTTCACTCAAACCCTTAGAGTTTGGAAAACTTCACATTCTCTCCCAAGATTGTTTATTATCACATTATCCTTCAGGTTTATAACATTATGAATTAACCCTTGAAAGTTAGGGCATTGCTCATAGCCCCCAGCTTGGTGATGGCCCCTGGAACACCTGTGACTTGGCCAAACAGGTCGAATCCTAAATTGTCGACGAAGTCCAAATTAAACCAAATCAGACTTGATTTTTTATTTTTATTTTTATTATTATTATTATAATAACCAGATGTCCGGATCAGCTTGCGCGCACCTCAACTAATTCTGGGCCCTTGAAGATAACGACTAGGCATAAACCCTAGTGGCCCCAAGGTTTGGAAAATAGAATGTCTGGCCTTCATGGAAATAGAACCTGTAACCTCATGGAAGATCACTTATTGCTATCTCACAACCACTTGACCAAACCCGTTGGGATTAAATCAGACTTGCTTTACAGACCCATCAAAGCTAATTGATCGACTTAGAGTAGTATTCTAGCAAGATAGGAGTAATTGATTTTGCTTGATTCTGGTTGGTCAATTCTAGGGATGCTCGCGGTCCGATTCGGTTAATCCGAGAACCGAACTGTTAGTCACAGTTTTTACAAAATGAAATTCATGTCCGGACCAAAAGTCTTACGATCCGGTTCCAATCCAATCCGTGACTCGCGGATCGGTTACGATTTTGTCTATGGATTTTAGCAAAAATAAATCTCAAGCATATATCCCATACTAAAAGAGAAGAAGGTTACACTTAGAATTAAGTTTAACACTACCCGAAAGTACTTGTTACACAAACTACCAAAAGCCTACTTCAAAAATTAGATTCAGAAGAGTCTAAACACTAGTAATCGTATTATTACAACACATAACATAAAACCAAACAAAAAAAAAACATCAAAGTGAGACAACTAATAACACCAAAGAGCTGAATGCAGGGCAACCAGCAACAGTTCTAACATTAAAATACATTCTTAGAAAAAAGTTTTAACATTACTAACAATTAATTATATAAATACACACATATATATATATATGTATATATTTATTTTTTATATAAAATAAATATCTCACGGTCCGGTTCGGTTAATCCACGGTTTCGTAATGAAAATCCGTGGACCGAACCGCGAGTTACGGTTTTCTAGTTTTTCAATCTGTGTCCGGACCATTAATCCACGGACAAAATTCAAAAGGTACGGATCAATTCGATCCGGATCGGTTTCACGGTTCACCGGAATTTTTGAACAGCCCTACTCAATTCTCTGACATCACTGATTACATATATGGCGTATCATGGTGCATGCGTTTTGGACCCGTCGGAATCAAAATTTCTTGGAAGTTTCACCCAAGGAGTAAAAGACGAGTAAAAGACTAACTGTACGTCAATCGTTCGGTCGGAAGAAGTTTAGGCATTGACCATGGAAAAGAAAAAACAGCAGTAGTCCATGCTGGAGCGCACCCCCGTGTAGTAAGCATGTAGAGCGACACACAATCATCGATCTCATTAATTAACGGCTCAGGTCAAAAATCAATTATGATCGGTAATAAATGATTCTTACCGGTCATAATTAAAAATCATATCTCAATCATTTATTGTCAAGATCGATAGCACGTGTGCACTCTATAGAGAAAAAATTGCTCGAGTGAAGCGAAGACTGAAGACCCATATGATATGAACGCAGATTACGTAAGGGCCAGGGTCAGCAAGCATGCACCAACCGCATGAGATCCCCTGTCCGAGCTCCCTGTACCACCCTTTTCGGCTGTTGATCTCGCAAATCAACGGCTGAGATGGGCCGAGCATGTTTTGCTCCAAAACGACGTCGTTTTCAGAAAAAAGTGTTCGGCCCATCTTAGCCGTTGATTTGCGAAATCAACGGCCGAAAAAAGGTGGGACAGGAAGCTCGGACAGGGAGACTCGGACAGGGGATCCGGTCTCTGCACCAACCCACTCATCACGCAAGCTTGAGCTCCAAGTTAATTACTGCTAACAAAGAATTTGCAAAACTTTCATTTTTTTTTCAACACTTGCATAATAATACAGAGGAATTCCCCATCCCAGTCACACTGAATGCAAAAAAAATCTATTGTTTACTTATAAGTCAAAGCTTTGTGTTAGGAAAAAAATTCTGCGCACTGTCTTTTATCCTTTTTTACTCATTTTTTTAGCTGCGAAAATCAGTATCATTAGAACTGCTCTCTCACTCTATATATATAGTATCAGAAAGTCTACGTCCACCCCGCTCAAAATTTACCGTTCTCCCGTCGCTCTCAATCTCAATGGTCTGGATTTAAAGAAAAAAAAATTCAGGGAAGAGTTTTTCTAAAATTCGGACCATTGATTGTCGAAACGGACGGTAAGATGCTGAGCGATAAAACAGAATGGTGAGCGTAACACCGCTTAATGCTGATATAGTATTACTAAAATATTTTTTGGGCTTTGTAGCGGGGGCACGTGATCCAAGTAGAGACCAGGTTGAAGAGAAAATAAATCCTCCTCCTAATCTTTCTTTCAGAACCTAGAATTTTTAATTAACACTTTGGCTGCTGTACCTTCTACAATCTTGTAGAGCAAGTACTTTTCTTTAGTTTAATTAATTCAAATTAGACTTTTGTACAATATAAACTTTCCAATAATTAATTAAATAAACCAATCTTGGAAAGCAAATCAGGTTGAAGTAATCAAAAAAAATCCTCGTGATCTTTCTTTTCTCACCCAACCTAGAAACTGGGTTTACACTTTTTACCTAATGGATCGAGTACAATCTAGCTTGCAAAGTTGGACACTCAGTTGATACTTGAGTGTTAATCGTTGACCGTTAGCTGGAGTCTTTGAGACGGCGCGAAGATTCTGGTCCAACCATAAGAAGAAGAAAAATTACTGATCGGCGAAAGTTTAGTATTATGAGAATAGTTAGATTAACACTTTGGAGGAGGAGATGAACACCTAACCTCCTTTCTATTAGCATTTAAGTGCAACCCCAGATGTCGATGGGCCAAAGACTTCTTGGCAAAAAATTAAAAGAACAGTAAGTACGTTGAGAGTATAAATAGTCATCCTTCTAGAGATTTAAACTTTTAATTAATTGAGTGAATGTGTGATTTATTAACAATATGAAATCAACGACTACTGCACCGCACTGCATTCTGCAAAATATGGCACGACGGCTGACATTGCATATTTGCATGCGAAATCAGAATAGCTCCTTGAACAAATTTTTTTGGGAAAACTTAGAAGGTTAATTCGGGTCAGTTTTATTCACACCTCGATTACTCCTTGGAGGACCTATATATCCAACCATCCACAACTACAAGTGACCCTTGATAAACGTGGGACGAAATCCCATCTGGAGTAACCCTCGCAAGAGTTAACACGCTCAGGAGATCGACTACGATTCTAAGATCTAATTAAGAGGGAGCGATTCTAACGTGCATGCCATTGGAAATCGATCCTTTTTCTTTGCTCTAAATCCCATTTGTTAGTCCGACTAGCAATGGGGATTAAATAGTAAGAAGGAGAGAGATTTTTTTTAGACTTGGTTCGGTTGGATAAAATTGGGTGGATGATGAACAAGGTAACTGGTTACTCAAAAGTGGGGAGTGATAAGTGGGCAATTGGGGGAGGGGACTAATTTTGGACAGGATTTGGTGTGGCCATAAATTGTACTCCGAGTGCAGATGGAATATTTAATCCGCATAAACAAATAGTCTAGATGTGTGTGTCTATCAAACACCAAATTAACTAGTCCCGAATGGCCCGAATCAACTAGTTTGAGTTTAAGTAATATATTCAGTTAAATATTCGAGCTAACAAAGCAGCTCCTAGCTCTTCCTTTTTGCCAGATTCTTTCACTCAACACACATACGTCCTATTTTTAGCTTATCTTAGAATACAAAAGAATCGAGTAAGTACAGAAATGTGAATCTTTATTTTCGTATTCCCTTCTTCTTAAAGATCATGAGAAATTAATTAATTAAATAAATACGACCCTAGGACACATAACTGCATCCACCACTCGGGGCGCATTTTTTTTTCTTCTTCTCAAAATGTTGGGAGAACTTACATTACTCTGTACCTAAGGGGAAGTAGACGTGGAGTTAAAACCACTACAGAATGGGATATTAACCATTACTGCAACACTATTTCACCTATAGCGATGTCGGAACCCAAGACCTCCCAATTTTGTTTTCTTAATAGCAAAAAAGATTTTTTTAATTTTTTTTAACCTTTGATCGAATAGGAATATTACAAAGAGGACACAGATGGTAAGAAACCAACCGAGCCGATACGACACAAAAAACAACTAAAACCCATATCCCAAGACCTCCCGTTATAGAGGATCAAGGAAGTGTCATCTGAACTAAAGCTAACCCATTTGCTCGGAAATTTACCACAGACAGTACAATACTGTTACCCGTGTTGACCATATATACATGTATATGTTTGTAAACAACTCTGTAGTGCCATATGTATACGAGTGCGTATGTATATTGTATAGTGTGATCGCGTACGAAAATGATGGCTAGGTTGGGGGTCGACAACCAAGGGCGGTGGAGGAAGGAGAGCCCTACCCTACAGTATAGCAGTGTGTATTTGGATAATTTTGAGTTGAGTGAGAGTGACATAAGCCACACTCGGTAGGATTCGAAGGACACCGTCCTACTCATAATGGACACTTCACATTAATAATAATGTTTGGAAACGCGGTATCGATAGATCCTCAAACATTAAAAAAAAAAAAAAAAGGGGGATCCCACCTAGCTAGGATTTTGCTGTCAATTTTTGTAAAGTGGGACTGGGATCAATAACGGATTTAGAAATTTTGTGGGTCCTTAACAAAAGTGGATAACATAACAATCGTGTTCGATCTCTATTGGTCATAATCTAATGACATTAATTAATATCTCCATGCTAGCTTTTCAAGCTTTTTCAGACAAATATTTGATGGTTGACAATATTAATTACGTTGGCTTGGCTGCTCAAGAAACAAAGTCCGGATCTCTCATATTCTCGTCCTCGTGTGACCGCATTCGTGATTGAGCAAAGTAACATGTTACTCGGCTTCCGGTACACTTTAATACCAACACACATTATCCCTTCGAACCTTAAAAATTAATGCCACTGCAGCCACATCAGTTATATCCTACATGAACTTTCTCTATTGTTAACATAAATTGGTAATCAACAGCATAATGTCGATAAGGTGAGGTGAGGGAGAACATCAAGCCCACCCACCTTCTTGTACGCGCATTCAATGGTTGAGAGACCACTATCGTTATAAGCCAAAGAATAAACTAGTTACAAACGTTTTTGACAATATCATAAGCCAAAGATGTAGCTAGGTAGGTGGTGGTACAACATCGGTGACAAATACTATAGTATATATCTTCCCGCGCTTAATATCGAATATCCCCATTATTGTTTTGTTATTTAAAAATATCACCGCCACATCTCATTGAATAAAAATTACGTTCGTAAATCATTTTGGTTGAGGAGTAATGTATGATTGCTTTTCCAGGTCAAAGCATTGCTGTCCACTGCGACGCTGCATGTGCAGAGTCCCCTCCAAAGTGTACGTCTTCGCCTGACGCCTCTCCAAATTTCTAAGAGCCACGGGACACTCTCTCTCTCTCGAGAGAGAGAAATTTTTCAGTGACAAGCGGGCACCGACCACGTGATGCCGAGCACGTATCTCGATCGTCCAAACGTGTTTTGGACGGTCCAGATCTGTTTGGGCTTGAGGAGGTGTTTTGGTAATTTTATACTAAAAAAATTACCCAAATAGATCTGGGCAGTCCAAAACACGTTTAGACGGCCGAGATGGTGCTCGGCACCACGTGGCCGGTGCCCACCCGACACTGAAAAACCTCTCCTCTCTTTGATCTTACGGTGCACAAGAAACTTTGCTTTCTCTGGGTGCCTGAATTTCCCACATTTTCCTTTGCCAGGAAACAAGTTTCCCTATATAGAGAAAGAGAGACACACCTAACCAGGACCAGTCGATCCGTGTACTGTATTCCCATATTTGAAAATCAAACGTGGGTTATGCCCGAAGTCATGAGTTGCACGCAAAGCCCTTAACTATATAAGTTAACGATGATCAAAATTGAGGGCGGATTTCATTCCCTATATATCCTTTGAACTTTCAAAAAGTAATAAGTGGACTTTTCCTCCCCCCCATTTTTCTTTTGTAATGTTTTACTTGGATCAAGAATTTATATCTGTTTATCAAGGTCGTGAATACCGTTCCGTAAGTACCGACCGGTGCGTATTTTTTCAAAAACCAATACTACAAACCCTTTAGTTTCATTCCGATTCAAATACCATTCGGTAACACCAAGAGCAACACGCGCGGTGAAAAAAGGTGGATACTCTAAAAAAGCAATTGGTGGAAAATTAACAGAAATTCTACAAAGACAGTACTATAGACTTTTCGATCTCTTAATTAATTAATTGAGTAGCACGCAATTTATCTTGTCAACTCATTCAACTCTCATGAGTCCCCTATAAATACCGATAACTTCGTTGTTGGATAAAAAACACTACTACTACATTCGACAGTTTTGCCTATAAATACCTCATCATTCTGTCTAGCATCCAATATCCATATTCCTAACAGCTAGATACAAGGAAAATGGGGTCCATGATGGGGAATCACCAACTACTGTCTAAGATGGCAACCAACGATGGGCATGGGGAAAATTCTCGGTATTTTGATGGTTGGAAAGCATACGATGATAATCCTTTCCACCTTACCAAAAACCCTGCTGGAGTCATCCAAATGGGTCTTGCTGAAAACCAGGTTTTGTGAACCTAAATCCCTCTAGCTCTCATGTTAGATCTTCATTTGAGAGAAAATGCTTCATATATATCTAAACGTGCATGCTCAAATTAATTACTAGTATGTTGATTTTTCTTTTCTTTTTTTGCAGCTGTCTTTTGACGTAATTGAGGAGTGGATCAAGAAAAACCCAGAAGCATCCATTTGCACTCGAGAGGGAGTGAAGGCGTTTAAGGACGTCGCCATTTTTCAGGATTATCACGGCTTACCGGAGTTCAGAAATGTATGCATGACATGGCCGGCCTTTTTTTGGAATATAACTATCATTTAAACGGTCTTAAATCTTGATAATTTATTCGTGATTTTCGCGATTGAAATTGGGTTTCTTTTTCTCTATTTAGGCGGTTGCGAAGTTTATGGGAAGAGCGAGGGGTGACAAGGTGAAATTTGATCCGGACCGGATAGTAATGAGCGGTGGAGCCACCGGAGCTAATGAGACGATCATGTTTTGTTTGGCCGATCGTGGCGATGCTTTTCTTGTTCCAACACCTTACTATCCAGCGTACGTACTAGTTCCATCTGTTTTTCTGGGTTATCGATCTAATCTTTATTTCGTTTTTTTTTTTTAAGATTATGTCTCATTCCGAAATTTTACTAAAAATTTGTACTTTAGTATTGCAAATGGATACATCAAGTCGGGGGAAGGAGAGGATAATTCAACCAAAGAGTTGAATGCAAACACAAAAACACCAAACACAAATGAAACCCAACTACAATAATGCCCAAACAGCCCTAATCTTCATCTGTTAGCAGGTGGGGTCAACGTCTTTCGACCAAAAAGAATAGAAACGATTAGGGGCTAAAGGATAGAAACGATTAGGGGCTAAAGGATCCTCGTATGCAAGTGGAGCAAGCACCCGAACACCGTCTTTCGAACATACACACAAACACTTTGAAGAGTTGCAAATAGAAACATGCAAAAATAATTACACGAAATTAATTTTTAAAAAATTAGAGAGAGTATTTAGCATATTTTGTTTGTGAAGATTATGGTCTTTGTTTCCAAAATATGTACCAACTCCTTTCTCACAAGAATATATATGCGGCATGCACATAAACACGAAAATCAACAATGACTCGAAGTCCCATTGTATCGGGTTTAGGGTGCATTTCTGCTAAATTAAATAGACTATAGATTGATGGCAGTAGTCAAGTTGTTTCTGTTAAATGGTATTTTAGTTGATGTATGCCAGGAAAATGACATGCTTAGAAAAATGTGAAAATAGAGTCTTTAAGCTATTTAGTCCATTTAATTTAGCGAAAACGCACCCTTAGTTTTGTATGGTACGTGGATTTTATCTGTGCAATTTTTTTATAGTACGTTTCTATGCAATTATATATTCTTTTTCTCTCTGGTAACGGGCGCGCAAGAGAGAGAGAGAGAGAGAGAGATTTTTCCGCAACTGAGTGCCTGAGTCAGCTTGTAGAAATCTTGACCAATACTATTCGGAGCCTGAAGAAAACGACCTAGCAAACCTTCCGTGACGACCCATAGAAAACGACATAACAAACCTCCCGTGACGATCCGAACAATATCTTTAATCAAGAGTGGGCTGGAGTTGAAAAGAGTATGCTATTTTGGAATTTCCACAACAAGGATATTGGTCGTTCAATGAGCTTGGTCGACCAACGTATCCTCTTTGTGCTCTAACTTTGGGGAGTCCCTTTCTTATATCGGTGAAGACCCCACATTAAGCAATTAAATCAATCAATTCTGGTCCCTACTCCTTTTAGACCCCCTACTTGAATAGAAACCACCAAAAAATTCACAACTTCTACGATACACAGCTGTTTATTTGGAAAATGTTCCCAACTCATGCCTTTGGAGTGTTTACTTATTCAAAATTCAAATTGTCCAAGTCTCAAGCTGACTTTAGGTCATTATTACCAAGGAATTCATTTGGGTCGTCTAACGTCAAGGCCGGCTCATGGGGTAAGCTAAGGAAGCGGCCGCTTCCGGCTCCCGAATTTTGGTCCAAAATTGAGGTCCCATTGTAATGTAATTTACATATTAATATTAGGATGTTTCTAAATAAAAACACAATTGTATCTTATTTTCTTCAAAAACTCTTGCAATAAATATCTTTTTACATTTATATTGTCATAATTGTATCCTTTGGGTTTGACTTTTTTGTACTTTTATTATTTTTTTAAAAAAATCATGAATATATAAGGAGCTCAATATAGATAATTCGCTTCGATCCTACAAAATATATGAGCCGGCCCTGTCTAACATACGTATCGAACAATTCACGTACGTAGCAAATAGTACGTATTTGAATGACTTTGACTTTATAAACGTAAAGGAGAAGTCGTACGTTGGCAAGAGAAATTCAGTATTCACAAGTTTTTTCCATATCGTCTAACCAAAGACTGGATGGGGTCCCACCTGCAAACATTTTTGTCGCTCTAATGTCTCGTGGCGATGGTTACGTATATATTTTATTTTTGCCATACGAATACATAAGACGCCATCAGGAGTTAGTGGTCACCACGGCCGGGCGAGTCAAGCACCGTTTCTATGAAGACTCGAAACTCAGGACCTCTCTTTTAGTTGGAAAAGTAACGAACCAACCACACTAGGTGAGGTGTTCGATGATTACGTACATAGATGTGGTACAACATGCTAATTTAATTACTTACTTTCGGAGTAATTTATCCATATTACAGTAGAATGTTTCTTTAAATTTTATAGAAAAAGTGCACCAAAATGGCATACATAGAGGATTAATATGTTGATATCAAGAGTCATTTACTGCTATTATTAATCCGACAAGATAATATCGGGAGCATATATAAATACCTTCGCTTATCAGTCCCGTCAAACAAACAAGTTCTTTGAAAAAATTGTGGCATTTGGATTATTGGGTTTTCACAGGCTTCTGACATTTGGATTGCAGGTTTGACAGGGACTTAAGATGGAGAGTCGGCGCGAAGCTACTACCCGTCATCTGCGAGAGCTCAAATAATTTCCAAATCACAATACAAGCGCTAGAAGACGCATATGACAAGGCCATGGAGGCCAATATAAGAGTAAAAGGCTTGATCATTACCAACCCATCAAACCCACTAGGCAGCATTCTGGACAGAGCCACTCTCAAAACCTTGGTCAATTTCATCAACCGAAAAAACATACACCTCGTCTGCGACGAAATATACGCGGCCACCGTCTTCAGGGGCCCGGAATTCGTCAGCATTTCCGAAGTCGTGCAAGAAGTGGAATGCTGCAATATGGATCTCATCCACATTGTTTACAGCTTGTCCAAGGACATGGGGCTCCCGGGGTTTAGGGTTGGGATTGTTTATTCCTACAACGACGAAGTCGTTAGCTGCGGCCGCAAAATGTCGAGTTTTGGGTTGGTCTCGTCGCAAACGCAGCACCTGTTGGCTTCGATGCTGTCCGATGATGATTTCGTGGGAAGGTAAATTGGAATTTTAGATTACAAGGTTTACATTTAAAGGACAATGATATGCAGATATGTTATAGTAGTTCGCTTTCAAATTAACAGTGGAAACTACCTCGGTCCAAGGTGGCCCAGGGGCGGGCCGAGTTAAACTACCGCAAACGTAACAATAAACTACCTCTGCTTGCCCCTGCCCCTGACCCCGTGGGGTTTTCATACAGTACATGTTATAGTTTCTACGACAGACCAACCGCATGTTTCACATAGGTTTTTTTCGATTCCTTTCGTCGAGACAAACTGGTAATTCGCAAAAATTTGACGTAAAATTAACAAATATAAAAAAAAATTGAATAAGGACAAAAACCAAAAATAACCAACTATGTGAAACACACGCTAATTCCAGGTGTGTGTGCAAAGGTAGTTTCCACCATATTATATACGTTATAGATTTATGTTTCTTTTCTTTTCTCAATAATAAGAGAAAAGGATGTCCAAATTAATATACGCACAGTTTAATTAATTCTTAACTAAGTTATTTAGGCCAAGTTTAAGTAATTGTCTAAACGGTCTAAAGCTCACAAAAGCACGAATTTCGTGAAAAGTTATTTTTCCCATATTCATCAATTAAAAATTCAGATAGCGAAAACAGCTTGTCCAAAGACAATAAGCTATAGGCGGGCATATACTTACGGGAAATAAATTTGTTTCGTGTATCATAAAACTTTTGCATAATCCATTTTCTGAATTCGCAACAGGTTTCTTACAGAAAGCTCAAGGAGACTAGCAAAAAGGCACAAAATCTTCACCGAAGGGCTCCAGCAAGTGGGAATCACCTGCTTAAACGGCAATGCCGGCCTTTTCTGTTGGATGGACTTACGCCCGCTGCTTGACGAACCCACCATCGAAGCCGAAACGGCGTTATGGCGCGTGATAATCAGCGACGTGAAGCTTAACGTCTCTCCCGGATCCTCCTTCCACTGTTCGGAGCCCGGGTGGTTCCGGGTTTGCTTCGCCAATATGGACGACCCGACCGTCGAAGTCGCGCTGGTTAGGATCCGGAATTTTGTGGATCAGAAGAAGGGCGGAGGAGAGGTGGCGCCGCCGCCGCAGAAGAAGAAGCGGTGGGAGGGAGATCTACGGCTGAGCTTTAAGGCGAGGATTTATGATGACAGCGTATTGTCGCCCCACTTGTTGTCTCCTCATTCGCCGATGGCTCACTCGCCTATGGTTCGGGCCAGGACTTGATCAATAATTCTAATACCATACCCAAATACACACTCACATGAGTGATGGGTCCCGCGCACACTACACACCATAACGTGTGCGTGACCCACTACTCTACGGTGTGTAGCGTGTGCAGGAACCCACCACTCATGTAAGTGTGGGTGTGTGTTTGGATGTGTATTTGGATTTAGTGCTAGCACGGTTGGGACTTGATTTTTTTTTTAGTTGAGTTTTGTTCACCCTTCACTTAAGAGGGTTCACATTACCCTATTTCCTATAAGTTGAAATGGTGTGAATCCCACTACAAAGTGATGTCATGCTTACCAAAAAGTGTATTGCATGGTAAGCATGACATCACTTTTTTGTGGGGTCTACACCATTTCAACTAATAAGAGAAAGGGTAATGTTCACCCTCTTTTAAGGAGGGTGAACAAAATTGCACTCTTTTTTTTTATTATTTGAAAATAAGTTGGGACTTGATTATGATTAGTAGAATTGTGCCATTTTATTTCGGAAAATTCTAGCTGACAATAATAAGTGTATGAATATGTATTAAAGAGTGTAAAAAGTACAAAAATACGTATTTTCTTTGTCTTCTAGTGTACTTATTGTCAGCCCACTAGGGCCAACAATAGTAAGACCATTTTATTTTTAGTGTTTATTACTATTATTAAATTCTTTCCATCAGAAGTAATTGGTGTTATATTGGAAAGAAAATGTTAGTGTGATACTGTCAAGATAAATGAATTGTTTCAACTATTATGAAAGGGAAATGATATTGCCACATCCTTTTTTGTTATTGCCACACCCTTTAAATTTATTTTTGCACCAAAAAATATACTTACAGGGGTGTGACAATAATAAAAAATGGTGTGACAAAATCACTAGCCTTATGAAATTGATGATTTGTTATTAAGATTTAAGCATCTCTCCATTTCCATATTGTTTAACACTCCATTCACATTTGAACATTTCACTCATGGCCATCACCTTCACAAGCCTCGGCCCAACTCATCGGAGGGCTGGGTTTGAAATTCTGGCTCAAGTGGGCTCAAAGTTCACTTACAAAGTTTCATGCAAAACATGGAGCCCATGAGACTAAGGCTCCGTTTGTTTGGGCATAATACATTGTCCTGCTTATTTTTGGTATTTAGTTGTGCAAAAGACAGGTCATATGATTGAAAATGTTTTCCATTTGAAAAGGTGTTTTCCATTTGAAAAGGTGGTAAGTCATTTTGCGAATTTGGTTTCACTACTCAACTAGTAATTACATTATTTTACTGATCTCTCCTATAGCCCCAATCCCATTCACCTATGACCTAACCATGTACTTTCTCATCAAATATGATAAAATTTTGTATGTAATACATACATATACCATTTTACAACTATCAACCAAACACCGAAAAAATGATTTAACATGAAAAAACCTTTACATCGGAAAACATTTTACTTTGAAACAAACAGAGCCTAACTTTTTTTTTTGGCACATGTTATACATCAACGGGAGTTAGAGAAAAGTTAGTCCACTGGAGGTCCAGATGCTGTCCATAGGCCTAAACCCACAAACGCCCACGACATGAAATATCATTGGACTACAAGCCCTTTGGCCCATGAGACTAACTTGGTATTCTTTCTGGGAAAATGACGGCCCAAAACGTGTTTTGATAATTAATATCCCCCAAGGACATTTTCAGCATTAACAAATGTTCTCAGTATGTCCTTGGCAGGTATTAATTATCAAAACACGTCATTGGCCGTCATTTTCCCATTCTTTTTCTTGAGAATTTGTCTCAAATTTTACAAGAATAGACCATTAATTGTAGGATCTCATAGTACAACATTACATAACAGTTAAGATAAAATACTTAATCAGATTGGTGATATCATCAAGCATGTGCTTGTATCATGAACAGTGGATCAATCAATCAAGGTAAAGCAAAACCAAGTTATTTCTTAAAGCTTTGAAACTTCAAAATCGGTAGCCGCTATCTTAATAAATCTCCTTAAAAGTTCATCATTCATGACGTGTGCGTGTTAGTGAAGCATGAGTTCTTCATACAAATCCCTCTATACGCTTAACTTTCCACGTAAGAATATTGAAATCCACAAACTAATTTCTTAGGTCAGTCTTTCTTAGCCCGGTCATGTTCCGAAATCTAACAAGTGCTATCGACTATTGTGAGACTAATCTATACGGAATCCTGTTCTCCAATTTTAGCTTTAATAGGACTCACGGCTATGAGAATTTTAGACGTGCGGTGAATTTGGGAATTCAGAGTTAGTCACCTGTAGATTTCTCCGGCCTCACAAGGTGCGAGCAGAAACATGATCTCTCCCTCTCTCACTGCATCTAGTTCACAAAACTACTACCCTAAATGGGAACTGCATAAGAAAGAGTAGACACCTAAGTCCAGCTGTTCAGATCAAAGTTGTGAAATCCGTTTCGTATCGGTACGGTACGTACCGGTCTTTGAACAGAACACAAAAACTCAAGATCCGTTCCGGTTGAAATACCGGCCTGTTCCGGCCAATACCGGTCTGTTTCGGACATTTTCCGGTGTTCTGTTCCGGTCTCTTTTTTTTTTTTTTTAAACTTGTGGTCTCTAAACTAATATATATGGTAGATATATATTAAATATATATAAAATATTAATTGCGGTAAATCCACGGGATTGACAACTTTGGTTCAGACAACTCGTCTACCATCACAGTGGTGTATTTCTACTCCTAATATGAATGTCAAATTAGTAGTACCGGCCTGTCTGGTTGCAATTCCGTATCCAAATTTGCTTCATACACATGGGAAAAAGTTCCAAGCAAATCCCTTGACTTTCCTTCCGACATTCCCCCACATGAATCTACCACCAAATACAACCTTGAAAATGAATTCTGCTGTGTTTGGATGAGTTTTTGAGAAATTTTTTTATAAGAGTAATGATTGATAGTAGAGGTAATGAGTGGAGAGAGATAGAGAGAATAATGAGAATAATGATTGGAGATAGGGGTAATGAATGGAGAGTAATGATTGAAAGAATGGATAATGAGTGTTTTTTGAGTTGGAAAAAAATTCCCAAATCCTTATCCAAACAAGGCACAAGATAACGATAGAATTGCGTCAAGTGAACGGAAAGCCGTGGTTAATGGAAATCTGGTGGCTCTCCTCAACATAGGAGAAATAGAAATTCTTTTTGATAACCAAGGTATTCGGATCAACTTGTGCACACATCGATTAATTCTGGGTGACTGATGCAGATTGTATTTTATTAGTATTTTATTTTACGGCTTTAGTTTTAGTATTTTGTTAGGAATCTTATAATTTAGGATCGTTGACATAGAATTATTTAGTTTCTTAATTTAGGTTGATTCAGTTTCCTATTTTTTGTTTTCTTGTTTTACAAGAAGTAGAGTTGCTTCCTAATATTTTTATTCCTTTTTAATTCTAGGGTGGCTACTACTATATAATAAGTTGTAAGCCTTCGAGCTAAGGGAGTTGTTTATGATTGAATTAATGAAAATTGAGAGTTTTTCTCATAATTGTGTGTTCGTAGAGGGAGTACCTCTAATTCATACTTATTCGTGATTGTTCTTGTTGCGCGTTCTTCTATTTCGACACGCCTCCCTGCATCAGTGACCCATCTCACTGCAGGGGGTTCCAATTAAAGCTAGAGCAAATTAAGCTCTGTATAGACTAACCTCAAAGGTTGATAGCACCTGATAGGTTTCGAACCCGAAAACCTTACGAGAAAGTAAATTTCTAAATCCCAAGTCTCGGTCACTAGGCGAAGGGGTTTCCAACAGGAGAAAGATTGAACACTTTCGTGATTTGAACTAGTTTAGAAACATGTTAACTATAAATGGTCTTCGACACGGCATTTCTGTTCAGTGGTGCGATTATGACTGCCTGATGTTGAAGATGGAGATTAAGAGCAACAGAAAATTACCAGCCGGTCCAGTTTTTTGACATCTAATTCCCACTAAGGATGTAAAAACTGTTTAATTACGTGCAAGGATAAACAAAAGTTGAAGTTACCGTTCTACCCTTATTTCATTTATCTTCATATCATGTTTCACACCTGTTCCCCGTCTCTCTCTCTCTAGCAAGTTCTAAATCCAAACCCACACCCCATTCCTCAAGGTCCCGTCTACTACCGCCTCCACACTGGCTCTCCCAACCATGGAAGCTTTCAGCCTACTCAAGTTCTGGCGACTCAACCCCACCGACAATCCTTCGCCCGCCGTCGACCTCGACGCCGACGCCCCCATCCAGCTCGTCGAATCGGACAGCGAGTCCTCCTCCTCCGAGGACTCCGTCTTCGACCTCGAATTCACTCTCTCAGGCCAAGGCCAAGACTCACGCGATGACTCACCCAAAAACAACTACGTTGACTCCGCCTCTGATTTCCTCGAATCTCCCAACGACGGCTTCTGCAAATCTGACCGCAACAACCCGCAATAGACCGCAGCAACACTGCGGAATTTCATTCTATTCGTGGTTAATTTAAGAGAGTCAAAATTGGATAGTGGATGGAAGCAAAAATAACATAAAGCCCTATCGTAGTGCTTTTTCCGGAAATTTCACAATTTCGCAGTGTGAAATTCGCAGTGCTTCGACAAATTTGCAGTGCAGGAAACAAGCTAAATTACGCCTGGGAGTTGCCTCATGTTCCCTAATCAATATACAGCCAAAACTACTCAAAAATCCACAAAGAAATCGCAAAGATCGATGTTCGGATCCGAATCGATCGGATGGTCAGATGCATCGCCGCAACGCCTCCTTGTGCGAGAGGCTCGAATCGACCGGCCGTGACACCACCAGCCCGCTCAGCGCCGAGATCGAGTCCAGGACCTTCTCGCTCAGCAAATCCCCGAAGCTCGACTCGTCATCGGTAACATAATCATAAGTCAAGCAGCACCGCTACTCGTGCATCCGGGTCAGCATCGTCGAGGTGAAGTCGTTCTGTCCCTTGACGTCAATCATACTCCCGAAGTAGAGCAGCTTCACCAAATCTTCTATATCCTGCTCCCTTTCAGACTCCGTGGACGCGAGCGACAAGGATGCTTGGTGGTGGTGGTGCGTGACGGCAAGGTTGATTTCGTCGGCGAGGGCGGAGGCGAGGGGGCGCAGAGCTTCTCGAGCTCTTCCATGGCGGCGACGACGTAGGGTCTGGAGCGGAGGAAGCGGTGGATGGGGTTAGAGAGAGAGAGAGAGGAGATAGAGATGGGGTTAATGGGCTGTGTTTTTTATTCCGATTTGAGGGCAATTTTGGTAATTGAATGTTTTTTATACTTGTGCGTTCAAATCTATTTCGAGGTGGACCTGAAGGGAATAACAATCTATTTTTTAGACCGGCCCGTAAATTGCCCTAAGAGCAAGTACACCAGAACATCTATAATACCTTTTTTGCTATTTTACCTAAGAAAAATATAAAAAACCCACCTGCAGCAGCTTCGGGGAAAGGGCATGTATTTTCCATTTGTGAACAGTGGAGAGCTACTTCTACCGAAGATCTGTTCATCAGCTATCCATTAAAAAATTAGTTTCTTTCTCCTCTTCTCTCACTCAGAACACTGTTCATGTTCTCTCACTCACTCACTCCCTCTCTCTAAAAGTAATAATATTTTAATAGAGAATAGGTTAAATAAATAGTGTTGGTGTAGTGTTAAAAGAGATATGAGTAGATAAAATAAAAAATGCGTACTGTTCAAGAGTTTTTTTTAGCAAACGACCGGTAAACTTGCTCTAACACCGATAACTTCGCTTGAAATTACGTTTGAAGATGTAGAAGTTAACTAGACGGATCGAGTGAGTTCCCATATGTTACCATCCACTTTACTTTGGTGGGTAAAAGTCTGAATCCCACAGTTTTACTCCACACATAAAGTGGCTGAGAGATATATTGAAAACAGATCATGAATACCTACCCAATCTAGTCTTACGGTCGAACGGAATTCTGAAGTTTTCTCTTTCTCTCAATATTATATGAGAAAGAATCAAAGATAACTTATATTCATTGTCGTAACAGATAGATTCTCATGATTCTGTCCCGCACCAGAACATTGGATGAACAAATACTTTACGTGCCAAAACCAGTGGCGATGCTATGTAAGAATTGAAAACAGATCAATATCTACCTATTCTAGTCTCAGGACTAATGGGATCCTAAAGTTCTTTCTTCTTCTCAAATATTTTTATAAAAAAGATAATTTGTTTTCATTGTCATAAAAGACTGGTTCTCACGACTCTGTCCCGCACCAAAGCATTAGATGAATAACCCTTTACGTGCCAAGACTACTTGGCGACGCTATGCATGAGTTTACGGTACAATTACCCCGTCGAATTCTTAAGATTACTTAGTAATGTATTATATGTTAATTTTGGATGAAAGTTTTGATCATTTGATCCCATTAATCTGTGCAAAATATATAATGTAAAAATAAGGCATTAGGGGGTCATTCTAGACTTTTGCACGTACCATTTGAGTTGTAACTAACATTTTGTTTACCAATTTGGAGTCTAATCTATTAAAGAAATCAAAGAAATTCAAGCGAAGATATATTTAGTCAATACTAAATCATACCAACCCCTAATTACTAATTAGCACAAACTGGCACTGACAAGAAACAACACATCATCAGTGCCTGCCTAGCTCATACAATGACTCTCAAATTATTATTTAAACAATTTCAGAATAGTATAAAGTATATCTAATGGAAACATGATCACAAAAGTATGATTAATAATTCAAGTTTTGTGAGAAGCTTATCCATCACAAATGACTCATTCCACGTCATCAACAGGGCAATATTCTTCCATGACGTTGACAGTCACTTTTTTATTCATTTTTCTCATCTTAAAATTAACAATTCGAACCCCAACGCTTCATTCGTAACATGATACAAATATATAACATTATATTTGGTTAGGTTGTTTGGATGTCTATAGAAAACGAGAAACGTAATTAACAATGTTGTACTTTTCGTGTAAGCTGGTCCGGATACTTAAGTTTTTTTGTTTTAAAAAAAAATAAACAATGCCGTATTTTTGCATAGATGAAGTTATAAATATAGCAATTAGCACAAACTAGGAAGTAGTAAACTAGAGGGGTAGTAGTTTTCAAGCCTAGTCGGCGCCGCCGTTAACTTCAAAACCCCGGACTTATCGAGGTGCATGCACCGACGCAAGCTAGTTCGGGTACGTACCCAGATAACCAAAAAAAAAAGTAGTCTCTAAACTTTTTGGCATTATTTGAGATCCAAGTTCCAACGCTCTCTCAAATCTAGATGGGTGCTGCAGTTTCACAAGTTCGAACTGCATTTGGAAAAAGAAGAATGTTAGGTGGATGCTCTCGAGTTTCTTTCTCCTCCTAGTTGATGAAACCTGACCCACCAAGGTCCATTATTTGAGTGATCAATTCCCTGGCTAAAATCCCTATCTTTTCTAACATCAGTTCAACCGACCACTGATGTGCAGAGCCACCTTGTCCTGTATGCATGAAGTTTCCCTATTTTGGGTAAGCGAGGGTATTAAGGTCTTTTTGCTCCTATCGGGATCGTGCAATCCCCTGTCCCGCACCTAGTTGAACGCCTCACCGTCGCAGATTTCGAACTCCTAATATACATTTCATACTTTCACGAGACAATTAATACTTATCACGGCTCAATTATTATCATTGAAAAGAAACTCGAGATCAACAAACCTTGTCAAAAGGATTTACAATTAGTTTGGTATTGTGCATGAAAATCTTACTCCGTATCATCGAAAAGCATATATACATAGTTGTCAGAATCGTATGATTCACGATTCGTATCGTACGATTCGATACGATTCGGTGGGTAATCGATACGAATAGGCTGCTTGAATCGAAAATAGCTGCGAATCGTAAGTAAATCGGTGAATCGGTCGATTCACTTAAAATTTCCGAAATTCATGATTTACTCTTATTTTACTTCTTTTGTTGTTTGAAAAGGGTTCAAACTATTTTTTAAGGTCTTTAATATTGTTATATGTCATCTTTTGTCTATGTTATATGGATAGATAATAAGAAAAATAGATTTATTATGAGAGGGAATCGAAAATAAGTACTGTAAGATAAAGGGAATATAACAACCTTATAACTCTTTTGTACAAAAAGAACCATAAGTAGGATTTTCGAATCATCTCTTGATAGTTACAATAGAAGCAGCTTACCTAATATTCCACGTTATTATCAAATCATCATTTAGAAGAAGGTTTTTATTGATTTAGGCCTAAATCTTTCATTTGTAGTATATATTGTTGTTACCCTTATCAATAAACATAGGTTTCTATGCATTATAGAAGTCATGACCGAATCGGAGCGATTTACGATTCGATTCGATTCACGATTCGAAAAATGACCATTTTGATTCTCGATTCGATTCACGATTTGACAACTATGCATATATAGACACCCCAAGTATTGTTGAGGATGGTTAAACCATGAAAATGTTAAAGAGGTTTCAAAACTCTGATTCTCGGGTTAGAACTTGTGCTACCTATCGGGAATTTTCATGCAATGAACCTAAATTTGAGATATTCTCCTTCAATTTAACCTAAAAAAATACTGTACAACGAATTTGGTAGCTGCTTCGCAGTCTGAAGAATTCAAAACACGGTAATCCAGCGTAGTAATTTGCCGTCCATTAGTCCTAACTCATAAGAATCTTGCTTGCGACTCTGATCTTAACCTGATAGATTATATAATTAATAGTACTGTATATCATCGTAGAGGAGGCAGAAGAGTGAAAAGAGCGCATTGCGTTGTTGAAAGAGAGGATGAAGAAGGCTATAAACATGTCAATCTTTTAAAGGTAGCATGAAGATCTACCAGAATGTTTTAACATGAACCAAAACCTAGAGTCATTTGTACTCTCAATCCATCCCCAAACAAACACACTGTCTGAGAAAAGAAACAACAACGACAACACAACAAGAGAAAGCAACAGAGATACTAGTTGCCAAACATTTTCCACCTAATCCCAAGAAGCTCAAGTAAATAAGTACTACTCCACTACTGTAATTGTATAAGCATGCATATGAAAGCAAACATCGCGAATACTGATAAGGAAGTGGAAATGTTCCTGTATAGACACTGTCATAACAATCAAATTAATGCAGTTGTAGTATTGCGTACAAAAGAAACCACGTATTCATATCGTTTCATTTTTAGGCGAAAGCAGTTTGGAGAAACCAGAAACATCAAGACTTCTTCGTTTGCCAGAAAAGTGAGTTGCTTTCAGAAATTTTTCCCAAAACCAGCCCCGGAAACACTTTGCCAGACAAGTTTTTCATATTTTCCGGAAAATGAAACCAGAAATTATAAACAAAAACATGCCCAAGAAATTCTTTTCTTTGCCAGGCAGTTAGTATTCTTACTTGTTGCCGTGTTGGAGATCGCTAGAAAGCCTAGAATAACAGAAGCAAGTTGACAGAAAAACTTTAGGCAGTTCAGCCACTTCAATCCAAGGAAAATATATTTGCAACAAACTACGGCCCATATTCAAGAGAGACAATAACATAAACTCAGCTTAAGCATCCATAATTATTACCAAAATTTATTTAAGATCTCTCCACTGCGCAAATCCCTTTACTTTGAACATACCTATAGAACATAACCAACTATATACACAGGACCTTCTCAATTCATAGAAATTCCCCCTGGATTTGCATCAATTGGATACAAATCCAAAACCAACTGCAAAAAGCACATGATAGTCAAAGTTTAGCTTACCAAATTAAGAGATCACAGTATCACACAACCATTTGGATTCTCTTCCACGCTGTGATGAGCATAGTAATATGTGTTCATTGGGGGGTAATATGGCCTATACGGCATAATTCCCACCACCGGTTCTGGTTCCTTCTTCTTCGGCTCCTCCTTTTTGGGTTCTTCTCCTTCTTTCTTAGGCTCCTCCTTCTTAGGTTCCTCTTTCTTAGGTTCCTCTTTCTTTGCCGGCTCCTCTTTCTTGGGTTCTTCCTTCTTTGGCTCCTCTTTCTTCTCAGGCTCTTTCGCCGGCCCAACTAGGATTACGTCAGTTTTCCAAAATTTTCGCAATCTGCTCGCTACACTCACAGGATCCACCGTTCCAATCACTGTCAATTTCATATCCTTCATGTCCATGGAGATAGAATCAATTCCTGTGAAATCACAATAAGGTCCAGTTAGCTTATAGATTTGAATTTGATCCAATCTTATACCCCTTTCCTATTTCAAGTAAAGACCCCTTAACCCATCATTCCCTCCCTTTAGGCATCATGCGAATACTTTAATCCCATCCCTGCCTCTTTTAGCAGGATGTACATTTGGGATTTCGTTGCTCTCTATTGTTTTCCTATGTCACCACACATCTCACAAAATTAAGTTCGTTTTCCAATCGAAGAAAGAAGCATTTCCACATTTGACGAATCGTTATCTATTTTAGAATGACTTCAACCAAGTAATTTCATAATGCTAATATGAAATTTCGAGTGCAATTTAGTTCACCCTCCTTAAAAGTAAAAGAGGGTGAACATTGCTCTCCCTCTTATTGGTTGAAATAGTGTAGGTCTCACCCCTGCAATACACTTTTTGATAAGCATGACATCACTTTGCAGTGGGATTCACATCATTTCAACCAATAGAAATGAGGGCAATGTTTACCCTTTCAAGTGGAGGGTGGTGAACAAAACTTAACTCCCACTTATAGCTTATCTTTTCCCCTACCCTTATCAATTGAGAAATGCTAAGGGCAAAGAAAAGACCCCTTAAAGTGTACATGAACATGAACGGCTCAGAGTGATTCTTTGCCCATTTTCTTTGTCCCTAACACAAACAAATCTAGTAGTTAGTTCCATGGATCTTTTTCTTTTCTTTTCTTTTTTTTTTTAAAAATTATCACAGGTTTTAGTTTATCCCTTACTTTCACATGTTAATGTTTGTACTTGGCATCATAATAGACCGATCAAATTGGTAAAAATGGAAACTTTATATAGTTACCTTGAAGGGCAGAGACTATCTTGAGTGCCTTCCTCTTGTCTTTGTCATCATGTAAATCCAATTTCATTATAAGCTTCTGCGATAACAATTCAAGAACAGTGATCCAAATTTCAACCAAATTTACTTAATCTAGAAGGAAGCAAAATCTTTTTTCTTTTAATTTTTCTAAGTACGAAAATCGTCTCATCTTTTTGAAATCAACTAGATCCACATAATTCATGGTTGGATCAAACCAAGTTAAAGAACATAAATTGTAAAAAAAAAACGCAGTTCAAGATCTGGTGTAGAAAAATAGAAAAAAGCAGTAGAAAATGAAATCACTGATACATAAACTATTAGTAAGAAAAAGTAGATTCTAAAAGCTCCACAAAAAAGACCATTAAAATTTAAAGAGAAACCCATAAAGAATCGTGTCTTGGAATCCAATATCAGAACAATGATTGGGGAAAATAAATTGAAACAGAGGAATAAACGAATGAGAATCAAAGTATCGAACCTTCATTTGGGTGGGTAATTCAGAGCTTAAAAATGCAAATGGGGCAGATGAATGTAGACTGCTGAGCGCAGATGAGAGAGAGAGAGAGAGAGATTGGAATGTTGGGTAAAGAGAGAGAAAGAGTATTAACTTTGAATGTAGAAAATGATGAAGAGAGTGGGCTGAAACAGAAGCAAGGAAATCCGAATCGAAACAAGAAATGCAGAGTAAGAGAGAGAAATGGGGGAAAAAGGTGGAGAGAGAGAGAGAGAGAGAGAGAGAGAGAGAATGGGTGCACGTTTCAGGTAGAAATGGTGACCGGTGGCGGGGTTTTTGGGCCAGCAGTTTAGTAAAAGCAGTGAAAATTGAAAAAGAAAGAAAGGAAGTAGCAAGCACCACGCGAATTTACTGGGGCGTGAATGGGAGGATCCACCACCTGTTTGAGCACATAGAATGAACAAGTACTAGTGCCAAGTTGGTGCTGACAAGGCAGGGAGGGAATCTCTGCATTTTTTGTGGCTGTGAATGCTTTTGTAGGTACAAACCCAACCTAAGTAATTAATTGAAAAGTTATACGAATTTGGGACTAAAGAATTTGGACGGTGGAAGCAGTTGTAACGAGTATTCAATGGAATGGAAGTACAATAAAACTATGGGTACACCATTTTGTGTACACTAGATATAGAGGTGGCTTTGTTCGTTTTCCAAGTTTTAACTTTGTTTTGTTTTTGTTTTCTGTAATCATTATCATATTGCTCTCTTCAATCGTTACCTTATTTCTTCAATTATTATTTTCATTTATCTTTATATCTCTCTCTACTCATTACCCATCTCTCCAATCAATATCTTATTTCTCTCTCCACTCACCACCGAAACTAAAATACCTAAAGATGAAAACCAAACAAAGACACCGTTTTTTTTTTTTAACCCACTTAGAGATTTAATACAAATATTCGGAGTCGTTCAAATTTTTCAAAACATTTTTTTTAAAGCATCCTTGTAAAAAATGAACTCCGTTGGATATCGGTAAATGCTTGATTGATTATATGTCCGATTTGTTGACAGGAAATTGGGCGTAGAATCGATCAAGTCTTTAATAATATCTAGCGGAGCTGTTTTTTTACAGGAATGCTTTAAAAAAATGAACAACTCCGGCTATTTGTGTGAAATCCCAAAGTGAGTCCCATAGAAGACAGTGTACTATACCAAATGGTGTACCTATAGCAAGTTGTACCAAAAAAAATATTCTAATTGGACATTTATAAAATCATGATTGAGTAAAATTGTCTTACAGTACATTCTCTGAATCATGCTAACCTTTCATTTTTTCAATACACATATTTTTTTATTGGTTAAACGAAAATATAAAAACACATATTGTCTTACCACGTGACTATCTATATCTAATCAATTTGACTTTTTTTTGCAAAACTCGTTTTTACCCAACTCGTTATAGATCGTGATGATCATTTGCCTAAGGTTGCTTTTAGAGTGCCAAGTTTAATTTGTGTTGACGCACTGCAAAAAAAAAACTCCAAGTCCAAGTTTAATTTGCACTCTATTTTTAATACATGTCACTATTTCTATAATTCTATGTATGTTGTATTACTAACATATTCGAAAGTTGTAAAAGATTTAACCCTTGTTTGATTTTCGAGAAAAACTCGTAGATTCAAAATTTTCTGTACCTTTTCACCTTCTTTATTTTTCTTTATAAATTTTCCTTGTGCTTCGTTTTTTAATTTTGCCGACTAATTTAGCTAAGCTGATGTTGATGCTCTAAGAGCAAGTTTATCAATAATGAGGTAAAAAAATGTAAAATACCCCGTGAACAGTGCACTTTTTTCATTTTACCTACTCATATTTCTTTCAACACTACACCAATACAATCTATTTTACCTATTCTCTATTAAAATATTATTACTTTCTTCCTCCAAAAGTACAATTTTTTTTAAAAAAAAGAAAGAGGAAGAGAGAGGGACAGAGAGAGGAAAGAGAAAATAATGGTACAAAATTCCAAAGCTGGTAAACAGTGGTGAGCCAAAAAGTGCCGAAGCACTATTCCCAAATACATTTTAGCTTTGTGTTTAACTACTCTACTGTGGGCTACTTTGCCCTTTTTGGTGAGCTAAAATAGCTTTTTAGCTATTTTTGCTTCACTGATACACTTGCTCTAATAAGTGCTCTTACATGTCAACTCTCTATGCAAATCTTCCTTCTCCTTTTTTTGGACGTATTAGTCAAAAGCCTGCAAGTTTTATTAAAAAAAAATACTTAGGACAAGGATATTACGCATACGTGTGTAGTCGTATATAAATATAAACGAGGTTGTATCTGAAATCGTGCGACATGTGTGAGTTGCATGTGAATCATATGAAATCGATGAGGTCGAATAATTCCAATGTAGCACTGTTAAAAAAATAGTACTACTATTTTCAAATTTAAAAAAAAAAGTTGAAGCAAAAGTTTTTCTCACAAGTCAATTAGTATTAGTAACAACTCTATTTTTTTATTTTTTTTTTGATGTTTGAAGCCCAATCCTTTTCATAAGTTTGGTGGCATGAACCTGTGATGTGGACGAGGTACCTCTCCATCACGCAACGCAAAGGCGCGTGGAATAACTACCCAGAAAATACTATAAAATAAATCCGTCACTGCCTCCCTTCAAAAGCATCGCCGAGTTTTAACAGAGGATCGGGGCGGCCAAACAAAATCATCCCAGCCGTCAATTTAGAATACTCGAGAGATTTGATGTTGACCAAACGCAATTTTCCTTGTGCGAATCCGTCCATGCGATTAGAATTTCCTCTCTTGTCTTCTCTTCTCTTCTCTTTTATTTTTTTAGTATTTTTAAACTGAAAGGCCGTGTTATCTTTCCTTTCCCTGTGTTTCTAAAGTTTTACTATTTATGAAGTTTTACCAAAATCGTGTTAGATTATATATATTCAAAAAATAAACGTTTTGGGATTAAAAAATATACTGAAGACAAAAGCATTATTTCTCACTGTCCTAAAAAAATTCCGGATCGTAACTTTTCTCACACTCGGCCCGTTTTTTTTTTTGGTCGAATAATTAATTCTAAATAGTTTGAGGAAAGATTAAACAACAAAAATCACTAAACGTCAATATATTTGATGTCTTTTTAGGAAAATTAATGTCTTGTTCGTTTCCCTTTTTGAAAAAAAAAATTCAACTCAAAAAGTACTCATTATCCCTATTTCCAATCATTACTTCTCACTCATTACCCATATCACCAATCATTATTCTCATTTCTCTTTCTATCTTTCTCCACTCATTATCCTTACTTTAAATCATTACTCTCATAAAAAATTGGAAAATGATATTGACACTCCAAAAATTGATTGAGGCACTTCAAAAAATAAAGGAAAGTGGCTTTGGAATTACACTGATTTTAGAGTGTTTGGGTTCGACCCCTGCTGGGGCAATACCCTTGGGTCCCAAGCTATGAATAGCTTCTGGACCCCGTGCTAACTCTAACACCCCCACTAACCCCTGCTGATGTACGACGATTGAAAAAAAAAAACACAACATAATGTTTTGTTCTGTTGGTGATTTGGGAAATTTTTCCAAATTCAAAAAACACTCATTATCCTTATTTTTAATCATTACTTTTATTTCTCTCTCCACTCATTACTCATATTTTCAATCATTATTCTTTCTATTTCTCTCCACTCATTACCACTATCTCCAATTATTATCCTAATTTATCTTTCCCCTCATTACCCCACCAACCAAACCCAAAAATTCCCAAAAATGGAACCGTACAACAAGGCGTAATTTTCTAAAACACATACCCACAACGGTTTTGCTAACCTCTGCTCACTAGGCGGAGAATAATATACACACAATTTCAAACAAGATCGGATATCAATGCATATCTCATAGATATTAATACACTTTTACAAATATCAATATACAATTCTCGAATATCAATACATTTTTTTAATTATTATCCTATACCCTTTGAGCAGATGTTAAAATAATCCTACCCCAAATGCCATGTTACAGGGTTGTTTGGATAAAAAAGCCATTTGGCTTTCCCGCCAAATTTTTTTGGTCCTTATTCAATTTTTTTTTGCAATTTGTGGCTTATTGTCAATTTTTTGGGAATTATTGCTTCGTTATGACAAGAGGAATCTAAAAAGTAAAAATTTTTGGTCGAAATCCAAATTTTTTTGAATAAAGACGAAAAAAGTGGCTTTCCCGCCAATTTTCGTCGAAATTAAAAAAAAATAGATTTCGACCAAATTTTTTTACTTTTTAGATTCCTCTCGTCATAACGAAGCAATAATCCTCAAAAAATTGACAATAAGCCACAAAATGCAAAAAAAATATTGAATAAGGACAAAAAATAAGCCACTTTGGCTTATTTATCCGAACAACCCCGTAATCTTTAATTAATGATTTTGACTTTTTAAACTGCAATAATGGTTCTTATGGAGTCCAAGTCCAACTAACCATTCTTTCTTTAGAGCAAGTTTACCAGCACCTTTAAAATAGCTTAAGAGCTATTTTAGCTCACAAAAAGGGGGAAAATGTCCTTACAGCAGATGAGCTAAACTGGAAGCAAATTTGCCTCCACCTACAGTTGTAAGCTAAAAATAACTTACAACTATTCACAAGCAATCCATTTTTTTATTGTTTTTCTCTCTCTCTTTCCTCCTTTCTTCTTTCTCCTCTCTTTATTTTTAATATTGGAAAAAGGAAAAAAATAATATTTTAATAGATGATAGGTAAAATAGATTGTGTTGGTGTAATTGTGAAAGAAAAAGTTGATAGTTAAAATAGAATTAGAAACTGTTCACATGGTATTTTACCTTTTCATTGATAAACTTGCTCTTAGTTGTTTTCTGTTTAAAAGTTGATTCACTCAACATCCCAAGGATTCCAAATCCTAGCCCCGTTTGATAACCCAACTAGTCACGATGGGATTGGTAAGGTGATAGAATTAGTAATGAGATGGGATTGGTAAATTGTATATTTGTTTTGCATCGGATTAAAAGATGAGATTGGATTAGTAGTACCAATGTAATGCCCCTAATTTTGGGAACGTTAAATAAATATTTTATTGAAAACCTAAATAAAATCTGGCTCATTATTACAGTATAATTCTCACAAGAGTACATTTATTCGACAAAAATGATTCGAGTTGTTTGGTTTGTTTCAAATATTTTTGCAAGAGTCTATTTAAAAAAAAAGTTAAATCAAATATCGGTAAAAACTTAATCAGTTCATTTAATTTTTGGTTCCTGAATTTCTAGAGACCGAATACCTAATGAATCGTTCAAGCTCTTAGCGACATTCACTCGAGCTAATTTGATCCAAAATCCTTATAAAAATGGTTTAAACGGCTCAAATAATTTGTGTGGCATCCCGATGTATGTCTCACACAATTTGGTGTACATTTGGTGTACCTAAATCATTTGTATGGAATGCCGAGGGATGTCCCACACAATCTGGTGTACATTCAATGTACTCATAGTTGGGCTGTGGAAAATGTAGTAGTACTGAATAGAAAATGATTGTTCTGTTTTTCTCCCCAATATTTAATATTGCTTGTTGTGTACGTTGAGTTGCTCCTCTGATACCTCTGCTTGGGTTGGTTGCATTGTCATAAACAAAAGTGTTGTTGATGGTTATTTTTCCATGGAGTAATGGGCTGTAGTGGTCCTTTGCCCACTTTTGTAAACAAGGTTACTTTGCAAGTTTCCTAGCTATTCTCATTAGTTGAGAAAAGTAATACAGTTGTCGAGATATGTAAAAAAATACAATCCTTCTACCATCACACCCATTTACACATCCATTCACACATCCACACTCACAACAATAGTGGTAGTAGAATTTGAAATTCCTTTTGTTTTATCAATTACTCAAAAGCAACGTAATAAGGAACGAAAAGCAATAACAGGTGAACACAAGAGCATACTTGGAAAACCCCTTAAAAAGAGTAAAAACCACGGGAGGAAATCGAACCACTAAAAATAATCATTGTGCAGTTACAAATGATCTTAATAAAACAATCGTGAATCCTCACCGACTGACCAAAGACCGATTTGTCGAATCCACGTACACCGCACCAAGTGGTTGATTGCCGCACGCCTTGAATCCACAAGTCCTCCGTTATACTTCCAGAATCCACCGGAAGAATGTTTCAACTAGTTGGAACAGTGATTGAAAAAGAACACTTGAAGTTTATGCAGAAGGGTTCATGATCACGAGTCATGTGTAACTTCAAGAGATACGAACCGGTCACCTTTAGACATTACTCAATAAAGGACACCAAGATGAAAAGCTCTTATATGTTTCGGGTAACCTTGAACAGCCAACAAAACCGCATATAAATAGACTGAAAAAGGAACATTGCTCGAGCACGGAAAGTACCCTGTCTTGAATTGCTCGAGCACCATGACAGACAATCACTTCCATAAATTGTCACCTACGATATCTTCATTTCCTTTTTCTAATACAGCATGTGCACGAAGACTTCTTTCCCTTCCAAACTTCTTTCCTTTGACAACCTTTCTTTATGCCTTTCTTTATCAATTACAGAATACAATTGATTGGCTTTCCTAAAACAAATTCTCTAAAACAATAAATTTCAGCATAATTAATGGGACACAAATCAAAAAAGATTTTGTCATGGGATTTGCCAAAATATGGACTTTACAGAATTATTGAAAAAAATATCACTTGTTTTTACAAGTTGACTTTCTTTCTTCTTCTTCTTTTTTTCCCCCAATTTGCCCCCCTCGAAGTTCAATTCGCGCAAGTAGAGTGGAGTGCAGTTGGTGTCTCCTTTATACTTTTCATACACATGGGCAGGGTTCGATTTCCGTAAGCACTCATCCCCTCTCCAAGTCCCCTAAGATAGAGTAGATTAGGTTCAACGAATGACAAAAAAAAAAAACAATTCCGCCGCTTTAGCTCAGCGGCCTGCAAAATTTCTTTCTTGTTTTTATTTATTTATACGAGGATTGCTGAATTATAAATTAACCCAGCCCGCTTTACTCTAATTTTTAACAATCCCACATTCATAATTAAGTATGTAGTACAATTTGTTGCGTAGTGTGGGAGGAGAATAACTACCCTATACGATAAAATTTCAGCATGGTCATGACCAATAACCCTGCAAATTTTGATAATAGGAAACCCCTACTGTAATAGTCTGTAACCCAAAAAATCTGAAAATATCCTAAAAATCCTAAACCTTGATTTATTACTAAACATAGGAGTAATAAATAGCAGGGTATCCTCTCCTTGGGATTTTTATTAACTTCTTTTTTTATGGAGTAATAT
The DNA here is from genome assembly GCA_018127125.1 of Rhododendron griersonianum. Lineage (NCBI taxonomy): Eukaryota > Viridiplantae > Streptophyta > Magnoliopsida > Ericales > Ericaceae > Rhododendron > Rhododendron griersonianum. The sequence continues at coordinate 1,370,991 of CM030794.1, forward strand.
ACTCTCCTTCGGTTACGATTATGAGATTTTGGACTTTTCTTCATTGTTAAAGACAGACAAACGAGAGTAGAAGGGCAAAAGAACAGAGTAGTGGGGAGAGCCCCTAGAGAGAGAAACCCGCCGCTAGAGAGAGAAGGTTTTCTGAATCCAGATCTGGGGGAGGGGGGGCCTCCGCCTCCCTCACCCTCCTCCCCCTCCGCTCCTCCCCCTCTTCTCCCACCTTCCTGACCTACCTATCGGCGTGTCTTCTCCGTTTCCCCCTCTCGTTCGTTTGAATCCGACCTCTGTGTCTTCTCCGGTGGTTCGGCACTTGTGACGGGGTTCCGTCCGTTTTGCTCAGCGATTCTGGTGCAGCTCAGAGATGGATAGGCGTGGCGTGTGGTGGTCCGGCAAGCGGCGGGCGTCGGTATGGCTAATAATGGTGACGCTAGTAGTTAGGGGTTTTTACTGTTTTTTTTTTTTTCCTTTTCCGGGCTGTTTGGCCCGGTAGTTTTCCGGCTGGTTTCCAGCTCGGCTTGTACTGGTCTAGTTTTTCTAGATCCAGTGGGTGTTGGTGGTGGGTTAATAATTTTAGGTTTAGCATCGGTTGGGTTGCTTGGCCGGAGTCTTCTCTGCGTTTGGTTTTCGTTGCGTGGCTGGGTTGTGCCGGCAGTTTGGTCGCGCGATTGGGCTGCAGCTGGAGGTTTCGGTGTTCGTCCAGATTTCATATGTGCTTTCTCGGGTTTGAGCTGGGGTCTGTTCGGATTTCTCTACTATCTGGACTTAGATTGGTTCCTAATCTAGGCGTTTCGTCGGTCTTGCTTCTGCAGGGGGTGCCTGTGTCGAAGTCTTGGTCGATGAAATCTGTATTGCCTTCGGGCTTTAATATGAAATGAAATTGACATTTTCAAAAAAAAAAAAAAAAAGACAGACAATCTCCGGAGAATATGAAGCGCATGGATACTTCATACAGGTTATGCCTTGAAATGAAAGAGAATTCCGAATTCGCTTTGTCTCGGAAAAGGGGAGAAGCATTGCTAAGCACATGCAGCCCAACGCAATAGCCAAGCTTCCAAAATGCAGGCCAACACAAGATGAAAAAGTCAAATACGCTTGCATACAGCTAGGGCTGTAAGTGAGCCGAGCTACTCGCGAGTTCGGCTCGGCTCGGCTCGACTCGTTTAGTAAACGAGCCGAGCTCGAGTATCCGGCTCGTTTGACAAAAACTCGGCTCGTTAAAGGAGGCTCGGCTCGATTAAGAGAGGCTCGTTTAGTAAATTACTAAGCTCGGCTCGTTTACACCCCTATATGCAGCCCAATTGTGAAAGACCATGTATTCATTTTCGTTTCCTATCGTCGGCCTTGAAGAAAATGGCCTTTCGCAACTTGGATTTCATCTGAAAAGGATAATTTGTGCAATTTCAGTCATTCAGAAAAATTTTAATGATTTAAAAAATTTGTTCAAAGACTTTTACAGGTTTAGAGAAAGTCCCAAAATCTTAAAATATTCTAAAAATCATAAACCTTGATTTATTACTAAACATAGTACTCCGTAGTAAATAGCAGGGTATCCTCCTTTGGATTTTTATTAACTTTTTTTTAATGGAGTAAATCGTACTCCAACATACTCTCCTTGGGTTGCGATTGTGAGATTTGGGACTTTTCTTCGTTGTTAAAGACAGACAATCTCCGGGAAACATGAAGCGCATGGATCGATACAGATTATGCCTTGGAATGAAAGAGAATTCCGAATTCGCTTTGTCTACGAACAAGGAAGCTATAAACTAGTTGATTTTTTTCGTTTCTATTCTCCCTTTCTCAGAAAAGGGAAGAAGCAATGCTAAGCAGAGGCAGACCAACACATGGGCCAAGCTTCCAAAATGCAGCCCAACCCAAGATGAAAAAAAATCAAACACACTTGCATGCAGCCCAATTGTGAAAGACCATGTATTCATTTTCGTTTGGGAAAATGATGGCCCCGGACGTCCTGTAATAATTAATATATGCCAATGATATTTTTAATATTAATAAATGTTCTTAGCATATTTTTTGCGGGTATTAGTTATCAAAACACGTCATTGGCCGTCATTTTCCCTTTTCGTATTTGAAGAAAATGGCCTTCCCAATTTGGGTTTCATCTGAAAACAGTAGTTTGTGCAATTTCATTCAAATAAATTTTATCTGAAAAGTGAAAAGTGATTTAAATTTGTTAAAAGACTTATACAGGTTAGAAAAGTCATTCAAAAAAATCTGAATTTGTTGAAATGAATGTTGAGATGCAACTGTTAGTCCAAACCTCTATGGGTCACAATTTCGACTTCTTTGCAACCTTCCCCAGTTTCCGATGATCCCTTCATACTCGTCATATGAGAATCTAATAGTATCTGTTGTCACGTATCTGGTCACTCAATCACCATTGATTTCAATGGTTACAAGATGACTATTGATTAGTGTCGAATATTCGAATATGACGAAAGATGTTAAAAAAACCTCAAAGAAACTCATTCTGTCATTTTTAAAGTAGGCTTTTTTAGCGGAGCAGTATCTTTTTGCTTATAAAATCCGGATGACAAAAAAAGTCAAGTTATTGTTGGATTATTTCTTCCTGTCTACTATATTTCTTTTAACAACTTCCTTTGTATTAAATTCAAAATTTCCAAATAAAAGTGTTTGTATTGGTTGGGCGGCCATTAAAGTAATCCACTTCTGGGCTTCATTTCCACCTTTTTCTCTTATCTCTTATTATATAAAAAACTTCAATAAGAAAATTGATTTCCCAAAATATTTTAAAATAAAAAATTGAAGAAGAACCAAAACAAAAATTAAAGGGACCAAAAGATCTCGATCTTGCAGTTCCAAAAAAATAAGATCTCGATCTTAAAATATTGGCGGGGACATGGCCGGAATTAACCAAATTGCAAGGACATTCCACAGAGATGCTGAGAGAGAGAGAGAGAGAGAGAGGGGAGAGAGAGAGAGAGTGAAGTGAGAGGCAGAGAGTTGGAGGATCTAGGGTTTGAATCGTGACCCTCCAACCTCGCTGGGTCACTGGAAAATGCTTCTTCTATAATCAAAGTTTTACTGTACGAATCACGAAAGCTGATAATGTTGTGACAAATCCTCGATCGACAGTACTTCTAGATCTCTACAGGAAAAAAAGAACAATGTCCCACCACAGCGCCGCTGCACCTCCGCCACTCCCACTAGTCGTAACCCTAAACTGCATCGAAGACACCGCCTTCGAGCAAGACTGCCTGGCAGGCGCCGCCGTCGTCGAGCACGTGCCCCTGTCCCGCCTCGCCGAGTCCAAGATCGAGTCGGCAGCCGCCGTCATCCTCCACTCCCTCTCCTTCCTCCCGCGCGCCGCCCAGCGCCGCCTCCGCCCGTGGCAGCTCGTCCTCTGCCTCGGCTCCGCCGACCGATCCGTCGACTCCTCCCTCGCCGTTGACCTCGGCCTCCACCGCCTCGTCCACGTCGACGTGTCGCGTGCCGAGGAGGTGGCGGATACGGTCATGGCGCTCTTTCTAGGGCTTCTTCGTCGCACTCACCTGCTCTCCCGCCACGCGCTGTCGGCTTCCGGATGGCTCGGCTCATTGCAGCCGTTGTGCCGAGGGATGCGGCGGTGCCGCGGGCTTGTGTTGGGGATAATTGGCAGATCTGCTTCGGCGAGGTGTTTGGCTACTCGGAGTTTGGCGTTCAAGATTAGTGTGCTTTACTTCGATGTTCGTGAGGTAAGAAATTGAGAGCATCTCCAGCATTTCATTATATTTTTACTGAAATTTGAGTAAAAGCTTCATTTGATGTTAAGCACTTCAATAGACAAACCCTAACCTAAGCAAAAGTTTGAGTAAAAGCTTCATTAACGGCATTATTTTTAATTTGAGAGGCACAAAGTAGCCTTCTTAAATTTTAAGTGAGGGTTCGAGTCTCTCTTGATTTGAGTAAAACTCATTTTTGATGTAAGTTTGAGTCGAGGAATGGAGTTGGTATTGAGGTGTTTTTACTAAATTTTGAGTTTTAAGTGACAAAAAGGGTTCAAGGGCTGCAGATGCTGAGAGGATCTGCTGAACTGTTAACGACATTGTGCTTGACTGAATGAATGGACTGGAGATTTCATTTGAAAATATGATGTGTGATGGTCTTTGTAGTTCTAGATGATTTTTTTGAACAATGTGTCAAGTGGATAATAATCTTAACCTTCTGTGGATTGTCTTGTAGTTTTTGAGCTTCATGAAAGTGTGTTTTGTTTGTGTGTGTGAATGCATGAAGTTTTATGGATAAAAAGTACAACAAACCTTAGGAGATTACGGGTAATAAGTCTAAATGAGGAAGGGGAAGTTTATAAACACAACAATTTGTGTAACATTGCGCACAACATGCCGATGTTGGATTGTTTCTTTGGTAATGGGGTATTTCAATAATGTTGAGTTTGTAGCATGGCTCAATGAGAAATTTTGTAGTTCCTAAAAAGGAGATTAATCCTGGTGACTTTAACAGAATATGTAATACCACTTCCAGTTGGTATATGCTCTTAGGATATTGGCCTTGCCTCCTTTGCGTGAGTGATAGTCATTCTAAATTTCTAATATGTGTCGTGTTCTAACTAATTTTCCCTTGATACATTTACACAGGAAAATGAGAAGCTGAGTAGATCCTCAACAATATTCCCTCCTGCTGCCCGGAGAATGGATACCCTCAATGATTTACTTGCTGCTAGTGACCTTATTTCTCTACACTGTGCTCTGACAAATGAGACGATTCAAATTCTTAATGCAGAATGTTTGCAGAATATCAAGCCTGGTACTTCCTCAAACTTTGTTACACTTGAGAGATTTTATACATAAATCTTTCCCCTTGTTTTTGTTCACAAGGGAGTGTGTTTGTTTGTGCAGGAGCATTTCTCGTAAACACGGGTAGCAGCCAGCTGTTGGATGACTGTGCTGTAAAACAGCTTCTGATTGATGGTACCCTTGCAGGCTGTGCTCTGGATGGTGCTGAAGGGCCACAATGGATGGAAGCATGGGTATGATGATTAGATTTAGGGTATGAATGTAGAATATGAACAACTGTTTGTTGAGCAAATATGGTCTTCAAGGCAGGATTTCATTCTACAACAATGATTTCTTTGCAGTGATGATGACGATATTTGCCTTTAATATCAAAGCCTGATTTTGAGTATTAACTATTAACCATCTTCCAAATGTATCATTGTCGTTGCGTATGCATTGTTAGCACTTAGCAGGTCCATAGTTTATTGGTTTATTATGTTCAAATGTCTTATCATTATTGATTCAGGTAAGAGAGATGCCCAATGTATTGATACTTCCCCGCAGTGCAGATTATAGTGAAGAAGTGTGGATGGAGATAAGGGAGAAAGCAATTTCTATATTGCAGACATTCTTCTTGGATGGTGGTGCTCCAAAGAATGCTGTATCTGATGAGGAGGATGTGGAAAGTGAGATAGGCTATGAAAATGAACAAGGTGATGAACAGGAGAATGAAGGTGCTCTTCAGGGTTCTTTTAGCAAGCAATTGACAGCTGATACTAACGTAACTACAGAAAGCTCCCAGAGAAAGAGCACTAATGAATCAAAGGAGTCTCCTGTCCAGCATCAGGGGTCAGCTCTGTCTCAAAATACATCTTCTCGATCTGAAGGAAAGCGCAGCAGATCAGGTAAGAAGGCTAAAAAGAGGCACGCCCGCCAAAAATCCCTGCAGAAATCGGATGATACTTCTGCATTAGAGAAAGAGAGTACTTCACGGCGAGATGATGATACTGCAATGAGTGGTACAGATCAAGTCTTGAGTTCCAGTTCAAGGTTTGCTTCCCCTGAAGATTCGCGAAGTAGGAAAACACCAATTGAATCCATACAAGAATCTTCTTCTGAACAAAATTTAAAAACAAGGATGAGCCTGAGCATAAAGTCTGGTGAACTGCTGAAGGATGGTTATGTTATAGCTTTGCATGCGCGAGATCGACTTGACCTTCATGTTTCCAGGCAAAGAGTTCAAGGTGGTGGTTGGTTTCTTGATACCATGTCAAATGTAACAACAAGAGATCCAGCAGTGCAGTTCCTTGTTGTATTCAGAAGCAAGGTTTGTGTGGAGGAACTTAATATATGTTTGTTGGGTGATTTTACCAATCTCCATTTTGTTAATATGGCAAGTGACATGTTTTACTTGTGAGGATCTTCCTGGCTAGGTGATTGATTGTTTCAATGGAATTTTTGCAGGACACAATTGGTTTGCGATCTTTTACTGCTGGTGGAAAGTTATTGCAGGTATTGTTCATTTGTATATATTCAAATCTCTAGACGTGATATTTGACAAGGTTATTTAAGAGCAATCCTTTTTACTTTCAATATAAAAGACGAAACTGGTAAGCTTTGGGTTATTTACCTATTTTTTTAATTTTCCATTTTGGTGTTACCTGTTACCTTTTCCAACATAGTTTGTGTACATTTTTGGGTGATGTATTTAATTGTGGGAGTTGTAGGAATGAGTTCTGATTGTTGTCAGATGTTCAATGAATAAGATGGCTTATTGGTCTGCACAACTGCTTTCAGGCCAAATATTTATCTGTTATGACAAATTGCTGTTGCTTTTTTTTTTTTACTTCTTTTTTGTGGTTTTCGGCGTTGTTGTTTGATGGCGAGCTAGGGGTTTATGAATCAGATAAGAGACAAATACTATCTAAGAAGGCATTAAGAGCCTTTTTTTTGATAAGTCTGTCGACTGACGAATTTGAGCCCCTTTAAATTTTGAAACGCAAGACAAGCTGAATCTTACTCAAGATAATGGAAAATCTCCTTATCTATGTCCAATCTACCCCATGGCCCTTGTTTCAGCACATTATGGAAACACGCCTTGGTGTTATTTGGTTCCAAATTATCTACTTTTTGGAGTTGCTTAAGTCCTGGAGGATGTGAAGACTGAAGAAAGGGGTATAGTTTCTTAATTTGGATGTGTTATTCTCCTTGCTCGAATTCTTATTGAGATCTTTAAAAGTGGAGCTGCTTCATGTTGAATTTTGGTTTCCAAGATCATGAAAACGATGTTACAGTCTTAGTTGAAAGTTTGTTTCTGATGAGCTTCTAGTGTGGTTGGCTTGTGAAAGTTGAAGCTGCTTAATAGGCATTATTGTAACAGTAGGATGTAATGTTGTCACTCTGAGGTAGTTCTTCCCGCAAATTATTGAAATTGAGTGATATTATTGGACATCGGTTATATGAAGATTTACATTCTTTTTCACTATTGCAGATAAATAGAAGAATGGAATTTGTATTTGCAAGTCACAGCTTTGATGTCTGGGAGAGTTGGACTCTAGAAGGTTCATTGAAAGAATGTAGACTGGTCAATTGTAGAAATCCCTTGGTAAGTTTCATCCCTTGCTCCATTTAATTCCTTACTGTTTTGCATAGGATCTGTAGCAAGTGGCCACTTGACATATATATAGATGTAGTATGCAAGTAGGGGTTACATAATTTTGATGTGTTTTTTGAATGTGCACGTCTAAACATATTTCGGTGCATTAAAATATTATACACTGTTTTGTGAGGGGAAGTTATAGCTTTTAGGGAAGGAAGGTACACCTTCTCTTGTTTGGTTGAAAAACAGTGGAGGGAGAGTGAAAGTGTGAAACTGCATTCTTTTTTGTTGCTTTGATCACTCACTTTCATTTTATCCCAGTTCTGGAGGTGGAAGAGAAGTGCTTAAAATGTAGGCCCTCTCTGCCCTTACAAGCCCTAGCAAGGTGATAACTAACTCTTCGTGGTGCCCCTCCAAACCCCAGAAAACCCATCAATCCAGAGGCAATGATAGAGCTGTATTTTCCTTTCCTTGGTTATTGTAGCAATTCAAACTTTATAGGACCATGAATAGGAGGAGGATAAGTTCCTGGTCCATCAGAGCTCTTGTTTTGTTAAGCCAAGGGTTTTTTTTACTTCTATTGAGTTCATCCCTATTCTGTCATTGCGGAAACCCATAGTGTGGATATTTGAGGGGAATATTTCCATTCCACTTGGCAGTGTATCATCATTCATCTCAATGCGGAGATAGTGACAGGAATAATGGCTCCAGTTCTGAAGATGGACCAATGCTTCTGTCACATTTTTTTTTCGGTCTTGCTATTGTCAGCCTACTGGGCTGACGATAAGTACACTAGAAAACAAAGAAAACATGTAATTCTGTGTACTTTTTAGTGGGCTGACGATAAGTACACTAGAAAACAAGGAAAACACGTAATTCTATGTACTTTTGTACCTTTTAATACACCTTCACACCCTTATTATTGTCAGCAGCCCATTAGGTTGATTTTAGAATCTTCCTTTTTTTTAACTAAAATAAAATGAAAACTAAATTGGCAACCTTCCTTCCTACCTGATGTTCTCTAAAATTCTAAATTCTGTATACTAGTTTGTGTTTTGAGTGGCATAAAATTTCGATGTCGCTTGGACTGTTGCTTGTCATATTCAGTTACTTTAATGTTACATCCATGTTTCAATGGTGAAAAGGATTCACAAACGAAACAAAAGTTCAAGGCGCACGCTTCCTCTCTATCTGTCTCTTTTCTTTTCTTTTTTTGTTTGACTGCAACTCTCTCTCTCTCTCTGTCTCTAAAGTTGCTTCTTTGTGATGCAAACTGCAGGCTGTTTTGGATGTACGCGTTGAGATTCTTGCTACTGTAGGGGAAGAGGATGGGATTACTCGCTGGCTCGATTAGGTTGCGAACATTTGAGGTTACATACTTGTTTTTTACTTTAGCTCGAGGTTTGTAATATTTGCAGAGTTGTAAAGCATTGGATTTTCACACTGAGTGAGTCAGGGTTGTGTGTATTCTTGTGGAGATTAATCCACCTTATTTTTCTTTCCTTCCTCTTCAAAACCCCCCCCCCCCCCCCCCGGTCTTGGATTTTTTGTTTGTTTGTGTGCGTGGATATTTAAGGTTTTTGATGGTCTCCACCATTTGACTGCAGCTCTTTCTCTATATTGTGACTGTAATGAGTGCAGAACTTCAGAGTGCTCTACTTCTGGGATGTCCAGCTTCTTCTTCTTCTCCTCCTCTCTCTCTCCCCAGAGGGCAATAGTAGTTGGTAGGTGCCAAACGTAATTGACAATGTTACACATAGAGAGGGTTTTTTGGAGTACAGTAGTACAATTTCAGCCCAAGAAAAAATCCTTTTTGAGCTCACTTCAATAATTGGGACTGCTCATTTTCGTCGAGAGAATCAAGAATATCAGAAATCAAGTTGAGATTTTGGAATAGATTCATATTGTAAAAAATGATTGAAATGAGTATGATCCAATGTTGCAATTTTATTTTTTGCATGATAAATTTGTTTCGAAATCATATCTAATGATTATCAATCAACCTGATTTTGGGTATGCTTGATGTTCACAATGAACTAAACAAAATGAATAATTCTGAATATTGAGTGGTCCCGGAAGAAAACGTTTTCGGACTAACATTGTACTATCCAATCCTTCGAATTCAAATGGATTGGAGAATTGGAGAGGAGCTAATTCTGTTTATTTGATAGGGTCAATAATCCTCAGATTGCATCTCAATCGAACAACAATTGACGGTCTTAATTTGTTCGGCCGAATTGCAATTTGAGCCGTCTACAAGTTCCCACCCACCTCAGTTTAGGAGAAACTAAAAAGTGTCTCTTTGCTTTACTTGTCAGTGGTGCGTTTGGGCGTTCCTTTTAAAAAATCTATTGAAGCCCCTAGTGGAAGTACTAAATTTCTTTGGTAGTTACCAAAAGGGTAGGAAAGTAAAAGTTGTGTCTAGCTGACAAGCGACAGGTACAGTGCTTTCGACCACACTAGAACTTTCAACACCAGCCATTCAAAAAGGTTCCAGGGTTAACCTTTATAATCCGTTTGGCATGCATGCAAGGGTAATTATTAATTGCTCCTGAAGCATTATTATTATTATTATATAAACAAAAAGGGTAGGAGGGGATAACCGGCGTAGCAACCCTCTTTGGGTGTGATCATAGGGGCTCCCGATACAGACACTTTTGACACGGCACTCCATACGGGCATTGCATCACACATTTGATGCGAGTACCACACAAATATGTGGTGGCGGTCTTGGCGGAGAGTTCATGAAGCTCTAGAAGCATTAAATAATTTTTGTTTGGAATGTAGTAGGTGAAAAGAAAAAAATGATTTGTGTTTATCATCAAATCTCATTATTTAGTATTACCAGCCGTTTACTTAATCAGGATTAGGTCGTGAAATTGGACCAATTATCCTAAGATCATGCTATTTGCTATTATTATTTTTCTAAGTAATCCCTTATGCTTAGGATTATTGATTCCAAGGTAAGAGTTCCGATCCCGGGATAATGGAGGTGATAGGATTAGCATGTAGAAAGTAATGTTAATTCTTCTCATCATTTCGTCATTCTTGCCATTAAACCTTTGAAACATACTCCGTAAGACTTAATTAATCCCTTTCTCCCCTTCTTTTTTCATATCTTAGCAGCGATTCTCTTAATTCTATTGGTAAAACAAGGATCAATGATAACTTATATGACAACACAATTGTATCACGTAAATTGTGCTTTATTTCCTAGTACAGTCTCGTGACAACAATATATGTATATACAAATCATGTGACAAAAATAGCGTGTATATTATTCGTCGTACTACTTATTTTATGAATATGATGACATTTTACAGATAAATTTTTTATACGGTGCAGTAAGCAAGATAATAACTACAGTGATTTAGTCATTTGGTCAGATTATCCTTCTGTTGAGTTCTTCAATTCAAACGTAATCCGAAAAAAAAAAGCCTTAAGATAAATAATCCCCTTAATTCTATCCAACAAAAACAAACAAGTCATATAACTCAAAAGGGTTTTCGTTATTAATGGAAATCCTAAACTTTTGGCAAAAAAAAAAAAGAAGAAAAAACCCAAAGGGTTTGGCTTTGATCTCAAGAGGCTGTAAGTTCAAATCCCACGTAAGTTAAAATACGTATTTCAGAGCCATTGAAATAAAACCTTTGTCGGATAAAAAAAACATAAAAAAATTGTAAAAAATTCGGCAAAGGAATTGTAAAAGGGAGGTGATTTTGGCATTCTAAATTTAACCAATGGCACTCCACTCTTAGTTTTATTTTCTCACATGATTAACACGGAGTGCCAGTGGTAAAAACTTGAGTGTCAAAATCAATTTTCATTGTAGTAAAATACAATCTACGCTCCGCCAATCAGAGAGCGACGCGCAAGGGTGTGTCTCCCACTTCACGACACGTGTACGTCTAGTTCTATTCCACGTGCCCCTTTGCGAAATCCCGATATATTAACCTCCACTGCCGACATTTATTCTTCTTCTCCTTCCACACGAAAAAAAAAATTATCAGAATCGAACGCAACAAAATCACCACAAAACCCTAGAGAGAGATTTTCCTGATTTATTTCTGTTTTCTACGTGGATCCGATGAAAATGGGCTTGCCCGGTCTCAATTCTCTACCTACTTCAACGAGTAACAATACGGCTAGTGTTGTGAGCGGGGCAGCGAATTCGGATGCGGTCTGGGAGTTGTCGGAGGATCCGAGTAAGAAGATACGGAAGCCCTATACCATCACCAAGTCCAGAGAGAGCTGGACCGACCAAGAGCACGACAAGTTCCTCGAGGCCCTTCAGCTGTACGCCTGCCTCTCTCTCTCTCTCTCTCTCTCTCTCTATATATATATATATATATATATATATATTAAGGTGTTCTTCGAAAATAATTGATTTGGTATTTTTGTTCGTCCTTTCTGAAATCTTTCTTAGATTCATTCGTCACGACGACAGGAGTCTGAAAAATAAAAATATTACTACCAAAAGGGAAAAAAGAGTTCACTAAAGTCGGAAAAATATTTTAGAGAGCTGTTTTTATTTATTTATTTATTTATAGTTTTGGTTCATTTTTGTTTTAATAATTTTGTGGAGACGAATGATTGCTCCTAAATTTTTTTGAGGTAAAGCTAAACAACAAATTACGGAAAGTAAATAAAGACCAATAATTTAGGGAGAACAAAGCCTAAGCTTAGACTCTAGATGATTACGTCTACGGTTCCTAGAAAATGGCGCGTAATTAGGAGAGGGAAAAAAACCCAGGGTTATGTGTGGCTTTGTTTGATTTCAGAATATCAAAGGGTTTTTATTATGTGGGTTACAAGGTTCTGAATACCATACCGGCCTCCTACCGGTATTTGACAACCGGGTAACATTTTGGATTTACCGCAACTACAATATATATAATAATTATATATAATTATAATTCAAAAAAATCCCCCATACCATGCAATTCATCATAAAATACCTATATTAAGACAACAAAATTCACATAAGTGACTTCAAATTAACAAGAAAAAGTTCCAACTTCCAAGAGCATCCGCAAAACATACGCAATGTCAAGTACATATCCATCATCTCAAAACATACACATTGGTATTATTCTTTTTACCCAAAACCAATTTACCTTAAGCCCAAGCAGGGTCATCAGATTTTGCGGGAGCTGAAGTCATTGATGGAGCATGACTAGAGGCATGATCACTTGTCATTGATGGACCTGAAGACATTGTTCCTGAAATACCAAGTTATTGAACTACTTAGCAGACATTATAAAAAAAATAAAGCTTGTAACATCAGATCCAACCTAAAGTAATCTGAAATGCGCGCCCATATAATCTGAGAATCTGTATGAGTATGGAACCCACTAAGATTATCCTGAACAAAACTTACAGACAAACAAATTCCCCAAGACAGACGGGGAGACCCTGAACATACTAAGATTACCCTGAACACACTAAAATTCCCTATGGCATCAGGGTAGAGATTTAACCCAAATTGAAGCCAGCAAGTATACCCTTCCCATTTTCAGGCTAGAGAAATGACGAGAGGGGATAATATCAAAGAACAAAAGCCCCAATCATCTACTACCCACCTCAAACTTTGAGAACCAGCAGGGGAGAGACAGTATCATAGAACCAAAGTCCCAAACATCTACTGCCCAGAGAGAGAGAGAGAGAGAGGCACCTGATCGATGAGCCGTGGGTGAGATTCACTGATCGATGAGGTGAAAAGGGTCGAAGACTCGAAGTCTCCCTGATTCCTGATCGATGAGGATTGAGGCATGAAAATATCGTTTAGGGTTATCAGATACATGATTTTGAGGTGAAAATACGGTTTCAGGACGTCATTTGGAGATTATTACGAAATTACCCAGATCTGCAAAATTCCGGACAAAATTACCGGTAACCTTGTCTCGGCTGGTATTTTCCGAAACGGCCGGTACCAAGCTGTAAGGACCAGTATTGGGTCCGGGACGGTATTGGGGGGTTAGGGTACCGGTTACTTGTCAAAACGGTATGTACCGGCCGGTATGGAACGGTATCGATAACCTTGGTGGGTTATGGATTAAGAATCGAGTTTGCCTTTTCTTTTTGCGACATAATTTAAGGTCTGCCACTTCTACTTGGAAACCCCACCGACTGTTGGTGTTTTGTGGTAACTGATGGGATATGTCTTTTTATCATAGCGGTTTCATTGTAAATCGATCAGTTGTATGTTTCTTGCATTAAATTGGACTATTGTGTCTATCACTAGTATTTTTTGTGGGTGAATGAGAGATTCATTGAAAGAGCATAACAAGCAAGAGTCAAGGAAGGCAAACCCTCCTTTTACAATAGACTAAGAGACTAGTCTAGCCAAACCAAAGAAGAATCTTAGAGGGAACATTCCACTATTGTCTCTTAATGATGGAAATGTCTCATAACTTAAAGTTTGAGCTTGGTATATTAGAAATCTAGCAAGTTCGAGATTCATTTTGCTAACGAGCAGTGATTCATTTCAAACTTCACTATTTTGTGGGAAGAAAATATCGGAGGGAATTTAGACACCCTTAATTGTTGGTCTGTCAAGCTAGCTAGCAGCAAGCTTGTGGGTAATTTTGTGATTCCGTTTAGTTTGAAGTTTCAATTCTGGTTTAGATGACCTACTCATTGTGCCACAAGGAAATACCTAGTGCTAATGGCGGTCTTGTTTTGGAATACTCGGAGAAACTTTATGGAAGTCTTTTTCCGGAAAGTTAGAATTGACTGGTGCCTTAAAGTGCTTGGAAATGTCAATTCCTTTAGTAGAATTTTTGGATGTCCTTAATGTGCATTTTAGTTGAGACCATGGGAATTAAATTTAATTCCATCAGGTTTCATATTGAGCCATGAAAGTGAAAGGGCCTGAAGATGCATTGAACATGCTTGATGGATATGTCCCGCATGTGGATCCAGTTTCTAAGTTTCAATATGAATGTTGTTTGCATTGTAGAATACGATGTAGGATTTAATTTTTTTTGTTAAGTTTTCCATATTGACGTGGTTGATGTGCACTTTGAGTTAAAATCTCTTTTTCATTTATTTTGGGAATTTCAGCTTTGATCGTGACTGGAAAAAGATCGAAGCATTTGTGGGGTCAAAAACAGTCATTCAGGTAAATAGATTGTTCTTTTTTGATAATACATGTTGATGCAAACATTGAACTTTTAGCAGATAATTTTACATGGTTTCTTGGAACATACCAAGGAGTGTAAACTGAAAGCTCGCTTACTTTATGTTTTTCAGTGTCCTGTGTCTGGTTTGTCACTTCAAGTTATAAAGGCAATCTACTCGAAGTAGTAGTTATCTTGTTAAATGCAGTTGGGGCAAAGCATTCTGGCTTTCTTGAGACGCATGAAATGTCAATGAATGATTTTACTGATAAAGTTTTACCTTTCAGTGCTGGTACTGAACTACTGATTACCACGATAGGAAGGTTTTGAAGGAATGCTTCTATTCAGGTGTTTTTTTGGGTGAAGTGGATAATGGTATAGGTGTGGCAATTTGTTCAAAAGAAAAGGAAAAAGCACTTGTCTTTGAAATCATATTACTGCATATTTGGCAAGATTGAAGTTGTTGTAATTATCATCTTTATTCCAGATTTTTTTTCTCGATTTATGATCTCTTGGTCAACTACTTGGATATTAAGATGTTTTTTTCCCACTTCTCTCTTTTTTTCTGATTGGCTTCCGCAACAGACTTTAATGATGGAAAATTTGTTGGAGTTTGTCCCACATCGGTTAATTATATCCTCCAAAACTAGTATATAAGCCTGAGCGGCCTCTCCACTCTTTGCCAATTGGTTTTACGTTGGAACCCTCGAGAAATTTAACATGGTATTAGAGCTAGATTTTCGGAAGCTTTTCCCCTTTGTTTGTGCCATAGTTGCACTTTGTTCCGTTATGATCCATGTGTTCCAGATCCTTTGTTGACCTCTCCACGTGCGAATTGGGGGTCACACGTGCGGGGGAGTGTTGGTGTTTGTCCCACATCGGTTAATTATCTCCTCCAAAACTAGTATACGAGCCTGGGCGGCCTCTCCACTCTTTGTCAATTGGTTTTAGGTTGGAACCCTCCAAGAAATGTAATAGAATTTGCTTGTTAGCTCTCAAGTCTAGTTATTTCACTCATAATTTCTAGGCACTGTGGCAAGTAGAGCGTCTTCATGAATATGCTTCATGCCTTCATCTATATTCCACTTACATAAGGGTAAACCTTTTGCAGATACGTAGTCATGCCCAGAAGTACTTTTTGAAGGTCCAAAAGAGTGGGAAAGGTGAACATGTACCTCCCCCTCGACCCAAGAGGAAAGCAACTCATCCTTATCCCCAAAAAGCCGCTAAGAACGGTTGGAATTCTTAGCCTCTTGTGTATATGTTTGTTTGTAATATTACATTTCTTATCCTTATTCAGAGCCCGAAGAGAACCGTTTCTCATAACTTAGTACTTGGCAGCTCCAGTGGCGTCCCAAGTTACAGGACCATTTCAGTCATCGGGTGCTGTGCATGATTCCAGATACGTTCTAAGGCCTGATTCATTGTCGCGTCCTGAAAACTCAATAAGTTTTGCCCCTTCAGCTTATTGGACTTGCAATTCTGGGCCATCTGTCAATGTGTCACACATCACAAAAGGTTTCATTTTTTCCTTACCCTTTCTTCACTTGGGTTTTTGTTTTAAGAAGTGTGTAGATTCCTTCTGCTAATCTGATATATTTGTTTTCGTATATAGATGAAGTGGGAGTAACGAGCAGCAGTAGTAATGAAAGCACCCCGAAGATGTGCATGAATCGTGAAACGAACTATCAAGGAAAGGGAAAAGTCAGCAAGCCTGTGAGAGGTTAATATTTAAACGTTTTTCTGGAATGTTAGGATTGCATGCTTTTTGTTCAAATACTAGTTGAAAGTGCGTAACATGTTCAGATCACAATTAGCTGACCTCACATTTGCACGAGTCAACTTACTTTAGATTTATGAAGTGATTCACTATTTTTTGTTTGCTCAGTTCTCTAAATTTGAGGGCTTGATATATATATATATATGCTGCAAGGAATCATGAACTAGGAACTAGGAACGTTTCTTTTTCTACTAGTTGTGCTGAAAATTGTAGACACCTACTTTTGGAGATAGAGTGATGGACATGGTTACCACTTCAAGATGACACAATCATAACAGTGAAACTAGTGACAAGATGCATGAGTTCCAGAGTTATGAGCTTGAGAAGTTCCAAAAATACACATTTGTTGAGTAATTCTTCGGTGTGAAGAGTGGAGAGATGCTGGATATCTTGTAGGCATGGGGATAAAGGTTGTCAGCAGTCACTAATCTTCTTCCAAAATTGGCCTTTTAAGAATACATTCAATTGGGTTTTTGTTGCTCATCAACTGCTCTCACTCCTTCCACATTCTGTCCTCACGAAGCGCACTTTTTGTTTTCTGCAGTTATGCCAGATTTTGCCAAGGTATATAGCTTCTTAGGAAGTGTTTTTGATCCCAATACAAGTGGGCACTTGCAAAAATTGAAGAGCATGGATCCAATAAATGTTGAGACGGTAATTTATTTTTTATATCTAATGCTTCATTTGTTATTTCTTTGTGTAATGAGTCATGGTTTGTGAATATGGTAGTCTAAGACGTGGTTACGGCTCAATTATATGTCACTACTCTATTTTTTAGTTTCAGGTAAAATATTTACTAGCATATCTTCTCTTTAGCAAATGTATATGTTTGGTTTGGAAGGTTCATTCCGTGGATTATGATGTCTTCTCTTGTTTAAGAAGTAATTGTTAATTTTAAATCTGATGCTTTCTCCAAAACTCGGTGGCCTTCCCAGTGAATTAGCTGCCTGAAAATGTCTTGCAAAATATCGAGATTATTTTTAAGATTTTTGAATTGGTCGTGCAGGTGTTGCTGTTAATGAAGAACCTTTCTGTCAATCTAACAAGCCCTGAATTTGAGGATCATGTGAGTACTTTCTTTTTGACAGTCGTGGAGGTTACTTTATTCAAATGGGTTCAGGGATTTGATTTCTCTTCTAGTTTCTTTAGTTTCCATAGAATGACATATGCATTATGCAACACCTTGTTTCTGCTGTGTTTTTTTTTTTGATCGGCTTGTTTCTGCTGTGTTATCATGGTGTGCTGCTTTCTTTACGCCTCAGCTGGCTATTTTTTACTGTTGTGTGGCAAGAAATATAAAGGTTCTGTGTTTTTAGTTTGAGAATGTTAAAGTTGTGGGGGACCTCTAATTGTTGCTTGCGGCCTGCTTGCCATGATTCATTGCCTCCTTGTTTGAGGTGCAAATATTTTGCGCACTTGATTTGGTATAGGCACGGACTCACAGAGCTGAATGAAATTTAGATTTCTATTTTGGAAAGCAAAGTACAGAAGCATTGAGCTCTTTTAGCTTTAAAGCTTATTCAAAATGTTTTGGCACCCTTTTGCATTTTTTCTACCCGTTTTTAGACTTATTGTTATCTAAGAGGGCCATTACATTTTGAGTTTATGTACAATTATTTCCCCTTAAAGACACCCAATGGTGTAGTTTGAAGGCTTATTTAGATCTTATCATGTTCAAGTCATTTGTTACCTGGACTTGGAGAAAATTGTTTGTGCTGTTTTTCTCAAGTATCTAGGTGATGTTATTTAGTGTGACCATATAAGATGTTTGAGTGGACTTCTGAAATAAGCTAGCTAGCCACGATGAGTGGACTTCTCGCATATCCATGTCGGACGACAGACATTCAACCCATGATTAGGAGATTCGTGTCTGGGAAAATTATTAATTACTCCTCGAGCACTTCACGTGGTGCTCCAGGGGCTTTCTCCACCACATATTGGTGAGGCCTCCACCACCAAGTGTGTGGCTCCCGCATTCATGTGTGGTGGAGAAGGCCCTTGGAGCACCACGTGGCGGTGCTCCAAGAGCACTAATCACTCTTAGTGTCTGAGAGGTCTAGTTGAATATGCACGCGGCAAGTGTGTCTGCTTTTTTTTAAAGTTTAAAATGTAAATGCACATGGAACTCCACTCGATGAATCGAGCAAAGTACTTCAAAATTTTTAAATGCAAATGAGTTAGCACTTTCTTTATGCTGTACTGTTAGATGAAGCTCCATTTGGCAAGGGATGTAATAACATCAAGAAACATGACTATTTGGTGAACTTTAGATCAATGTGATGCATAGACACATGCCTAATCTCTATCCACAACACAGAGTCTTCTTCATGGTATCCCATCAAACACCGTGAATCGTTGGATCTTTTGCTTCAACGTGATCTTTAGTATTCTTGTTAATGTGAGAAAAGTTCAGTGTGTCGCTCATCTCTGCTAATCTTCCTCTTTTGTCTTCCTTTATTGTTTGCAGAAAAAGATGCTTTCATCTTATGATGCTGATGCAGAGAAGGCTAAGTCCAGTTTCCTTGGCAATAATTTCCATGTTTGTAAACCAGAGAATGCTATTGCCTCTGTTTAAGAAGTGACAGGTATGGAGAACATACCTTTGTTCTAATGTCGTATGAGAATATTAATCTCATCACTTCGTTCTTAATTCTAGTTATTCCAATTCTAGGTTGATCAGCAGCAGAGAAGGAGAATGAGTATGTGAGCTTTGGTTGCTACCAACGGTTGATTGATGGAGATTACTTGTGTGTACAAATTATGGATGTGTACTATGTAGCATCTAGTGTGACAAACTCAGTCATGGAGCTGTTTTGTTAATACCCGGCTGTCGCTTTTTCTGCTTTGTGTACATATACAGCAATAGTAATGTTGTAACATGTAGTTGTGTAACTAATTGTTGGGACCTTAAACACACATTTTCAAGCTTTGATGACGGGATGTTTCCGTTGAAGCCGTTTTTTTTAAGGATTTATCCGGTAGTGAGTTTTGTTCTTATATATTTATCTTTGTGAACGATTACAGCCATTTTCTGTTTGTTTCGTCTGTAGACGCGTGAATGGGTTTCTATTGTTTCTTTGGAGCAACTGTATCGTTTCCATGTAACCATTCTTGGATGTGTATGAGTGCAATGTACGCCCTGGGAACTGGAAGTCCTCTTAGTGACATCCTGGTTTCCCTATACTGAAACTGTACCGTCGTACCATTGTCATTTTAGATATTGGGCAATCCATGGTTTTGTCTTCAAATTTCATATCCATTGTTGTTATGTCGAACACCAACGAGCAATATTGTTGTAGAAAATGCCCACACAAAAGTAATTAGGTATCACGTCATTGACCAACCGCATATGGAAATATGCTAAATTAGTCGTCTTGTCATCTTTTACATCTCAAGTTTTCTCATTTTGTCGTCTTGACTTAAATTTTCCATGTTAACATTAAGATCAAATGGCTCTATGAAATTAGTACGGAGTAGTATTTTAGTTGGCCGTTACTGACAATTACATGGACCATTAAGGCAATAATGGCATGGAAACCAATAATTTTTTTCCTTTGTAAACAAACACAAAAATAAGGTGTGAAAAGTGAGGTGGTGTTCCTCTGACCCCAAGTCATATAAAGCAAGTGCAAGAGCTTGCGTACGCGTCTCTTAAGAACTTCCAAAATAATTAAAATAATCATTTTGAAGGGTCATGTGACTAAGGTTTGATCATCTCGTGTGTGTAGGGCTGTAAATGAATCGAGTAGCTCGTGAGCTCGGCTTGGTTCGGCTTGTTAAGACTCGGCTTGACTCGGCTCGTTTAGTAAACGAGCTTGAGCTCGACTATTCGGCTCGTTTACTAAACGAGCCGAATGGAGCTCGGCTCGACTCGCTCGGCTCCTTTACACCCCTACGTGTGTGTATGAGAGTCAACATAATAACATATAAAAACAATGTAAAATACGGGGACTAAATTGACATAAAGAAAAAACCAGTGACTATACGCGCAATTTTTCCCCGTGTGGGAGTGGTTAACAAAAAAAAAAAAAAAACAGTTGTGTTATGTGAGCAGCGTAACATATCTGTTTGTTTTCTTCTGCTAAAAATAAATAAAAACCAGAGCGCCTCTCTCTCTCTCTCTCTCTCTCTCTCTAAAACACGATCGACGAGAAATAGCTATGCAATCAAAAACCTAGTTTTAGCCCTCGTTCTGGTTCTGGTGATTCTTCTCTCTCTATCCCCGTCCGGTCCAGGTAGTTTTCCGAAATCGTAGCTTCAAGCCTGACTGTATTATTAACATCGAGCAAAACA
This sequence comes from Rhododendron griersonianum, assembly GCA_018127125.1. Taxonomy (NCBI): domain Eukaryota; kingdom Viridiplantae; phylum Streptophyta; class Magnoliopsida; order Ericales; family Ericaceae; genus Rhododendron; species Rhododendron griersonianum. The sequence continues at coordinate 1,391,532 of CM030794.1, forward strand.
AGAAACCCTAGAATTACTTTTCCTTCGATTCTAATAATCCAATACGTCATGTACTTTTATATGGATTGTAATTGATTAGACGATCTACACGGAGTATGATTCCAGATTCGTGTTTTTCCCTGTATGTGTACGTGGTTTCCCGTCGAGGAAAGTGTAGTTAGATGTTGATAGTTTATTGGAAATTTTGGTAGACAATTGGCATCCTATTGGATCTTTTGTTTCAATTTGTTTTACTGTAGATTGAGCTGGATTAAGATGTGGAACGGCTGAATTTCAGATTGTAGGGTTAGTTTTGTTCTGGTTTTGTTAGTTGAAGCTTTGTAGATTTGTTTTAGCGTGTGTTGGTGATATACATTGGCGGTTAAAGTCAATATATGGATCAAATCATCCTGGACATGTACTGAACGCTTTGAATTGATTATGGTTGTCTAGAATTAGTGACAGGAATCTAGGGCAGTAAATGCATTCGGGTGATTAAAAAAAGAAGCTACTATGAGTTCTGGGTATTGATTTTTGGACGTGGGGCTGTGTAGTTGAATTCGGTGTGGTTATCTTCATTGGTGGTTAAGTCCTGAGTGAATCAAATCGCTGCGTTGGTGTGCTTCACTCTTTGAATTAGAATACCGTTGCCGAGAGTGAGTGAGTGGGATTTAAGTGGAGATATTAGAGTTTTGGGTGATCAAAATGCTACTGTGAGTTCTGGGTATTGCTTTTTTGGACGTGGGCTTGCATCGTTGAATTAAGGAGTGGTGATAAAATCTCATCAAGCATTGCAGAATGAGCTTGGAGAATGAAATTCAAAGCTCTCCCGGTGAGGCTGCCGTACCATTTTCCGAATCTAAAAAGTAATGAAATTGCTTTTTCCCTGTGTATTCTACTGGTTTTATCTATTTGATTTGATCATATGTTTCACTTTTCACCGTTGTTTTTTCTTGTGATACAGGCCTTTAAAATTATCATATACAAGAGACTTCCTTTTATCAATAAGTGAATTAGATGCTTGCAAAAAGTTACCTAGTGGGTTCGACGCATCCGTACTAAGGTATGATTCACTCATCCCTTCTTTGTTAACTTCTTAACTAGTCTTAGAAACTGTTGGGGTTGGGTCCTCCTTTGCACTAATGTCATTGGCTTGCATGCATGTGATGGACATTCCTGCATCATGAAATGCTGATCTTGAACTCTTACTCATGGTCAGTGAATTTGAAGACACCTCCTATGGAATACAGGACCGTCAAAGAGGTTCTGGCAGCTCACCATTGCTGAGTTACAGGCGTACCGAGTACAGCTCGTCCCCTCCTTTCAAAGGGGATTCAAGCAATTATTCTCGGGGAACATATGGGAAGTGGGACAGCTATTCTTCTGGACGTAGTGAAAAGGACAGTGACACAAAATCTGATTGGGATTCAGGTTGGTGTTGATATTTTTTGATCACTACTAGTAATTATTCTCAATCATTACTGCTTGTCATTTGATGGAAAGTTATTTAGGTCATCTTGGGGAGCATATGCCATGAAATTCCTCTTATTGTTCTACTTGTAGTTTTAGGAAGCTGTTTTGATGCTTGCTGCAAGCTTTACCTCAAGGCTGAGCAACCCTTTTTAGGCTTCAAAGAGTAGGCATAGATCTTCTTAAGCTTCCAAAAACAACAGCACCCTCTACAAATGCCTTGTCATTATCCCACTCTATTTGATGACACTGTCTTCTATATAGTTAAATTAACAAGGAATTTTTTTTGGTTGAGAGAGGGAAGCTCGAGGAGACTTGCTATTATGTCCCAAAATTGCTCAATTCGCCTAGCTAGGGAGGGTTATCTGCACATTCACTGCTTGGTGAAATCTGATGATTTTGTTAGTAAAAGTTGAACCATGCCATTGCCATCAGGAAGGAGACACGAGTTTGGGGAATGGCAAACTCTTAATAAAAGTCTGTCAAATTATATTATTATCTTTATAACAAAAGAAGGAAACATGGAGTAATAGAGGTTGGATATTTTCTTCAGAACTTGGAAAATATCTTGTACAACCCACATGCTAACAAACCTAGGCGTATATACCCTCAAAGGTACAATATTCATGAAACAAAGGCATACATATTAGGCATACTCATAAATACTTATCCATATCTTGTAAAGGCCCTTATTAATTGGTTTCCTTGGTTGTACTTCTGCTTGAGTCTTTGGATGGAATGAGAGGGTGAGGTGTTTTTCCTAAATCCAAATCTTTGTTTGTTTGTTTGTTTCTTGCTTCTGTTGGAGTCTTATGAAATACTCCATCCTTCTTGTGCTTAAACCTTTCCAAGAATCTAGCTTTTTCTAAATCAGTCTTTCACTACTGCCAAAAATAGTTGCCATGATTTATGCACCTTCTCTTACAGATTCTGGAAGGCACCACTTCAACCAATCTCGACGGTCTTGGCAAACTCCTGAGCATGATGGGCTTCTTGGGAGTGGTTCTTTCCCAAAACCATCTGGAAATGCAGCAGGATTGTCAGCTCCAAAGGTTCGACCTAATGATCCCCACCAGCTGAACAGGAGTAATGAACCGTATCATCCTCCTCGCCCTTATAAGGTTAAGATCATGCTTTTTGGCGACTTGCTCAGAAACATCAACCTCTATGTATACATGGTTCTGGATTTGTTTCCTGGGGCAACTGAAAAGTGCAACTGTACCTTTTTTCTGTTTTAAAGTAAAATTTTGTTGTCAAAGAGAATTGTGTTTGTTCGAAGTTTGTTGTACTAAACTCCTCTATGATTCTTCATAATTCTTTCCCCTGTTTTCTCCAGGCGGTACCTCACTTACGGAGGGGCACCACTGACTCGTTTAATGATGAAACATTTGGTTCAACAGATTATACAAGTCAGGATAAAGCAGAAGAGGAAAAAAGGCGAAGAGGTAATACTGTTTTTTCCATAGTATATTACCATTTGTTTCAGCTTTTATCTTTTTGCCTTTTTGGGTGTTTGTGTCTGTTGAACTTGGAGTGTAAATTTCTTCTCAGAATCCTTTGAGTTGATGAGGAAGGAGCAGCAAAAGGCACTTCAAGAGAAGCAGAACAACCCAGACAAGCATAAAGATGGTCATGTCTTAGACGTCAATGCATGGCTGGAAGATACCAAGGACAACAAGAGAATTTCCAATAGAAGCAATGAATTGGAGGAGTCTATGACATCAACAGTTTCGAATAATGACTCATGGAAATCTTCTTCACAAATTCTTGGATCCAGACCACTTGTACCCCCAGGTTTTAAAAGCACAATTTCGGAGAAGAATTCTAATGCTAGAGCTCTAAACAATTCCCATTCAACAGAGGTATATTCATGCCACCCTTTTTGACTTTCTATGTTCTGGAACTTATTGCCCCACTGCTATCTTCAATCTGAACAACAAATCCGGAGGCTACTAATGACAAGGTGTTGCCAACCCCCACCCCCAGAAATGCCCTTGTTATGTAGTAGTGTTTTGATCTATATCATCAACGATTTGCAGTTTTGCATATTTGCTAGAAGTCATGATGATAAGTTCAGGGCAAGTTCACCCTGAACTTATCTTCTTACAACCCTTATCCCAATGAAAGTAATTCATCAATGGCCTCTTTTATTTTTGGGAAGAACAAATTAATTACTAAAATTGGTTTGCGTGTGTCAAGTTCACACTTAATTAAACAATTGGTGTCAGCACTTCTTTTTTTCTTGTGACTTGTTGAGTTCTTGTGAGTACCTTCTTAAGTAAATTTATTTTTTTCACTTGTCATTTCTTTCTTATTGACAAGAGTATTAATTGGTTGGTTTGACAGGTTACGAGAATTGAATTTGAGCAGAATCTTTACGATGCCAAAGCTATTGGGCAAAATGGGACTCTTGATAATCAACAAGAGAGACAGTCAGCTCAGAAAATGGATTTCAGAGAGCAGCAGCCGGAAAATACACTTCACATCCTATCTGTGGATAAGGGTGAGCAGATTGTCGACTCATCAGCAGTTTTGGATGTCCCTCGTAAGGGTGTGGAAGATCAACTGTACCGGACTACTAGCCTTTCAGAAGCTTCTGAAACCCAGGATGGTAGTGAAAGTGTTGAATTTGAAATGCAGAAGTTTACAGGGCATAAAATCATTGGCGGTTCCAAACAGGATCATTCGACAACTATTCTGCAAAATCTTTTTGGTAGTGCTTCAAAAGTGAATCTCAGTGGATCCTCAGATTTCATCAAGGTAATTCTTTTACTTGTAGCACTTTTTTTCAGGGCTTCTATATGGGCTCCAGGGCACTTTCTCAAGGCCTCTATATAGGTCCGTTATTGTTAAACTTTTTGGTTTTCGGTGTCCGCTTCTCGCTAACAGCCCTATTCGCGTAGTTGAACAAGTCAGCCACCAGCAGTACTGGGTTAGTATCAATCATGAAATAATTTTTGGTCACGAATCACGATTGCATTTAGTGGTTGGAAGTTTAGTCTGTGATTCTTTCACCAAAAAGCCCACTGATCATCTTGTTAATAGTCTGCCAAATCCCATGTATTTGATTTTAATTTCCAACTTCCCACTGTTATTGCAACTTATGAAAGATTAATTTGAGGATAAGTGTCCACTTCTCTTCGAGATTGTAATTCCCCTTGACCCCTGCCCTGTTGCATCCTGATAAATTTAGCCAACTAAATTTCTTTTCCTAATCAAATGAGGTTCATTGATCACTGGAATTGCATTGTTTTCCACTTGACGAGAGCAATGTAACTAGACCGTGTTGAAGGTTAAGTGAGTCAAGATAGGCTATGTCTCTCTCTAATATGTCCTTTCCCAGCTAATGTGTTACGTTCGAAGTTACATTTTCCATGTCAAAATAGGGCAACAATGGTTTCCATGAGAGAGGTAAATTAACAAGGAATAAAGTTGGTTATTTCATTTATGAAGAATCATTCCACCTTGAAGATGAAGCTCCTGTATATGCAACTATTTTTTTTCCCCCTTGATTCCCTTGGAATTAAAATTGTGATAGTAAAATAGTTGATGCACCTTATCTGTGCGTGAAGATTACTGAGGTGGGATCTATCTGGGTTAATAAGAGATTCTTGTGTAGTGGATCATTGCAAACTGGGAATCGGAGTGGTGGTTCATTTTTTTCCCCTTTAGTTGCTTTGTGTGGCGCTTTAGGTGGTGGAGTTTAAGAGAATGCCTTCAGTGACATGGTGTCTTTAGGTGGTGGAGTTTATGAGTAATCTTTTTGTTTGTCCGAGAGATAATAATATATTGTGTTAAACCACCACTATGATATTATTGAGACAACACTACAATCATATATTCTACGGGATCTATTTCCATTGCCAATTATAAAATTATATGTAAGCTGTCGTATATAATATGATCCATTAATAATCGGTTTTGGTACGTTTGATACTCTTTATAGAGTCTGCTTATACTAAAATTTAGAGGTGGATGTATCCAACCCCGCCCCGTTTGATAACAGTGATAGATGGATGGGATTCGTAAGGAGATGTGATTAGGATTGGGATTCGTAAGGAGATGGGATTGGTAATGAGAAGGGATTGATAATGAGTATGTTTGTTTGGGATGGGATTAGATGATGGGATTATTAATATCATGTTTGTTTGAGATGGGATTGGATTGATAGAAGAAATTGGTAATGAGAAGGGATTGGTAATGAGAAGGAGATGGGATTGGACTATTAATACCAAGTCCCACGGGGTATTTGTAATACCCCCTAATCTCCGGCTTGCTAGTCCCTTGGATTCGTAATCCTAACTCATTTTTGGTTACCAAACAAAGTATTGGTAATCCCTTGGGATTGATAGTCCAATCCCAAGGCCGAATCCGGTTAACAAACGGGTAAATGTAAACCAGCACCCGACACCCGGAGTTGAGTCCACGTAATATAGAGGATGCTTTAGGATGGTGTTATGACAACTGGTGAGATTTTTGGTAAGGCTTTAAATGGGCATTGGGTGTGGACATTCTATTATTTTGATGGGTAGGTTGGGATTGGTCATTCGGTCTTGCTAACCTCCGCCCACTAGGGGGAGGATAATATGCCAATAATTCCAAACAAGTTCAGATATCAATACATACCTCACGGATATTAATAAACTTTTACAAATATCAATACACTTTTCTTAGATATCAATGCACCTTTTACATATTATCCTCCGCCCTAGCATTTTCCATGGATATTTCCTTTCTTTGGAAGGCTAATTTGTAGATAAAGAAAAATCTAGTGTGCTCTTGCCACTTGTACTGCCACCTTGGAGGCGAGTCAGGTGACCTTGACCGGAAGAGTGATGCAAGATTGGGGTTGTTTGGGTTAGAGGGCGGATTCTAAATTGCTACCATGCATGTTGGTTGGAATCTAAGGGTCCTTTATGGGCTACATTGTGATCGGAATCTAAGTTCCTTTTGAAATGAATTTCCGGAAGGAGGTAACACTAGTGTCCTTCATGCCTAATCTGTTGGATGATTTGGTTTGGGCAGAGTAGGATGTCCTTAGAAGTTGTAGTTACTGAAACAAGGTGAAGAGCGTCTTGTTGATTTCACGACTTTTCTGGATCTTTTGAGAGTTACGGAGGAGGAGGTTTGGTTTTATTGCCTCTGTATGATCAGGCATTGCTTTCACCTCATCTTGGGCGGCGGTGGTGATCTTACCAAACAAAAGTGGGAATCTGACACCTTTTCTTTTGTGTTGCTTCAGCATGACGATGCTAAACGAGATGAAACACGGAGTTCTGATGTCAATTCGTCCAAGTTTGCTCAATGGTTCCTTGAAGATGGTATGCATGCATTGATATATTTGTTTTTACATTTTTTAATGCTTTTCAGCATCAAATTCTTTGGCTTAGTTGTAAGATTTCTTCCTTAAGTTGTTCTTTTACATCAGCTGCAGAAAAGGCGGCTGTGGAAAATCCACCACAATCTAGATCAACTGACCTACTTTCATTAATTGTTGGTGGTGAGAAAGGTGGACCCCAAGTTTCTGATGTGAAAGCCACTGATCATATTCCACCACCTGTTTCCTTCCAAAGTTCTGAACTTACAAACAAGCAGTCCGCATCTAATATGGCATCTTCCACGATTGGGATATCTGAACACTTGTACGGTTCCAGTAAGCTAGAGGCGCCCCCTGCAATCCTCACTTGTGAAGACCTTGAACAGACAATTCTGTCTGAATATAGTGAAAGTAATTCGACATTGCACGCACCTGTTCAAGGCTGGAGTTCTTCTGGTGCAAAGACCGAGGAACCAAAAGCAGTTATTGATAATCTTGCATCTCAACACCTCATGTCCTTGTTGCAACGGGGACCAGGCTTGATAAATAATATAGATTCACTGAATCTAGACAGTGGATCCTCAGGAAAACTACATGTCTCTGGAGGTGCAATTGTTGGCAGTGTGACTGACAACTCTACAGAGGAAAAGCCTGAAAACCTTCACCAGTCTGGGAAGTCTCTGACTCTTGAAACGCTATTCGGATCTGCTTTCATGAAGGAGCTGCAATCAGTTGGAGCACCAGTTTCTGTCCAGAAGGGCTCAGTTGGTTCTGCAAGAATGGATATTTCTGGAGTTTTAGGTGATAGTCTTGATATTGGATCCAGTAGGAGCAATGATGAAAATAATGTTTTACGATCAAGTCAGAAACAGCAATCAAACTCTGATAAGATTGAAAACTGGTTAGGTTTTAATGATGCTCAAGTTGAAGTAGACCCAGTAAATCACCAAAATGATGCAGTGTCAAATCTCGGTGGGTTTGATGCGGCAGTTGATATTCAGCTTCCTGAAGAGGAGAGCTTGATTTCAGTTGGTGATCCTCTGAGTACCCTCAATTCCATGTTCATGTCTGCTGCAAATTCAACTCAAGGGGAACTGTTATATTCTAACAAATCGCTTGATATGGCTGAAAAGCTGGGAACTCTTAATACAGTTTTCAAGGATGAACGACCTATGCTCATAGGTCAAGGAGGTCCGCCTTTTGTTCGTGGTCCTTATGATTCAGTGGAGCCTGAGATTCCGTACCGCAATGTTCATGCCCAACCATCATCTCCCCATTTTCAATCCCCTCATATGAATCATGGGAGGCCATATCTGCGTCCATTAGATTCGTATCCTAACCGTGTTAGTTCCCAGATGAACTTCATGGCTCCAGAGGGCATTTTAGACCATGATGCTTCTGCCAATCATCAATTCCGTGCAAATATGGCACGCCCTCGTTTTCCTCACCCTAATAGTGGGCCAACAGGATTCGATCTGCCTCGTCATTCTATGTTACAGCAAATGCAAATGCCTGGCAACTTTCCGCCACCTCATCTACTTCAGGAGTTTCCCAGGGGTGGTCTGCTGACGCCTCACTCCAGCAATGATGCAACTGGTTTTACTCAGGCACTAAACCAAACGCAAGCTCTTCCTTTTGGTCATCAGCAACCCAATTATGGTGGTTTTGGAATGCGATTGCAAGGTAAACCCTCGTTGCTTCATTGATCCTTTCTACCTCTTTTTTTCCCCCTAGGATCAGTCGTCATAAAGTGCATGCTTGGCAATATCGACCCTGCTTAGTTATCTTCTTGGAATGGTCTGTAGACTATACCATAATCAGAAGGCATCTTATATGAACCACAGACGTTTTTCTGATAACTTGGTTTGTCCCAACAAAGGCATGTTGTCCCTTTTGTTACTTTTATAGTTTAAATATCATAAACTCCATACACCGTTTTCTGAAGGATGAATGTTTAGTCTAGAGGCTGAAATATAATTTTTGTGTTAGCATTACTTTTGAGTCTGGTTTCTAAATCCTTAAGTTTAGCTTTATAGAGTGCCTTCGAAAAGTGTGGCCTTCAACTAAAGCTGCTATTGTAGCGTTCCTTAGATCTTTTACAGTGCTGCCCGATATGGCTTTTTGTAGCAGTATTATTTGGGACCGTTTTGTTATCATTTTTTTTTCCAGTAAGACTTAAAAGCACTAGAGGGGACTATTGCGCCTTGAAGCAGTAGGTTCCTCTCTGGCGTTTGAAAGGATGCTTCCACCATCATCTTATTTTTGGTCTCATTTCCTCCTGTGCATCTCATGGGTATATTGCTTAGTTTGATTCTTTTGTTTTCTGGTGTCAACTGTTAGTGTGACAATTTATTTTTATTTTTTTCCCCCCTTCGTTCAGCTCCTGATGTTAGCGGTGGAAGCAATCATCCAGAGGCATTCCAAAGGCTTCTTGAGATGGAACTCAGAGCAAATTCGAGGAAGACCACCCACCCTTTTCCTGCTGTTGGTCGCAGCCAGGGAATGTATGGCGGTCATGACCTAGACATGGGATTTCGGTATCGATAATGGGTAGCATCAGTTGTCATCAGCAACAAAAAGGAGAAACAAAACAGCGAGAGCGCATCTGTTTCGGTGGATCGTATGTTTCCTTGGGAGGATGGGTCTGTTTCAGTGCCTTTCTCTATGGAGGGTTGATTGGGGAGAATGTAATTACTGGATTTTATCTTCCATGGCACGTGGTTGGGAGTTTGGGTTTTTGGCCCTTTATGATTTGGAAAATTTCAAAAAAAAAGTGAAAAAACAAAAAAAAAACAAAGAGAATATATATAGCTTCTGTAAAATGCCTTTCGTGCTTTGTGATGCATGATTTCTTGCCCTATCCGCCTGTGCTTTGTGGATTTCTTATTGCTATTATGTTCTGATTACAAGCACTCGTCAACTAATACATACATTTGAGAGTGATGGACTGACCCGTGTCCCTCTCATTTGTACTGTTTTTGGCTGGACCCCTCTGGGATTGGACGGTGTTGTTGGCCCCACACTGGGTCAAATCCATTTATATTAAGATTAACGTGTTACAAAGTCTTAATGATACCTGATCAACTTGAGAATGAAAGCAGTTCTAATCAGTGTAGTAGAATAGGGGTGGTTATTGTGTTGTGTTATCTCGTGTTCGTATCAGAATTTTTTCAACCATAACCTAACCTGTTTAACTTTTCGTGTTATCGTGTCATATTTGTATTCCGCGTCAAAAATAGCCGATCATAACCCGCTAACTTTGTGTTTGATTCGTGTCGTGTCATTCCGTGTCATGTTTCTGATCGGAGATGGTCGTAATCCATCTGCGGTGGTGAGGGGTACGATGTGGCAATTCTACAAATCCCACAATAAGCCAACCAAACAAAGCAATTGCCTACCAAACAAGCTATTGCGAAAACGTGGAAAATAATTGGTCCGTTAACATTTGATAACTATTCTCGACTCCGTTGACATAAATAAAATCTTTCTCAATAACATCATCTCAAGTTCCTAATCTCACATAAATAATTTCGCCATCCACTCTAATTTAGTAAGAGTGATAATCTGAACATTGTAATTATCGAACTGAACAACTCCAATCCAATGAAAACGAGAGTGAGTCCACATCACCTTAACTGCATAATTAATTAAAGTTAAAAATGGACCACTAATATTTGGATTAGCAGTTAAGTTTCACCATCTTCTTCATTAGGAAGTACTAGTAATAGGCTTTCCTAAACCCCTACTAATACTGTACTATCATAACTGCCTCCGTCTTAACGATATAAACGGCGCCATTACTTTCCTCACATGTATATATATGTATCTACGTACACCTGTACATACAAGTAATGGTTTATTACAGGATAGCGGTGGTTGCAATGTCCAAACCCTCGTTTTTCAGAGCAGACCGATCCATGTCAGCCGACCGCACTTCTTCCGTCAGCGGCGCCTCCTCCTCTCGCCGTCGCGACCTAGTCTTCGTCGTCAATCCCCAAGGTCTCTCTCTCTGTGTGTGTGTGTGTGTAAATTCTCTCTCTGTTTTGTAGTATTCGTGTTAGGTGTTTGATATTTGAGGTTTTATTGTTGTTACTGCAATCGAGCCAGGTGCTAATGGTCGGACGGGCAAGGAATGGAAGAAATTACTGCCGTATTTGAGGTCTCGCCTCGGCTCAGATTGTAATGTGAGGTTTCGATGGGATTCATCTTGTTGATTTTGGTGCCTAGCTGTTTGTGTAGTGTATAGCATTGTTAACTCGGGCTGAGGCGAACAGTAATATGTTTGTGGAATAAGGATTACACCTAGTAACTATGGTTTCGATGACTTTGAATGGAAATCCATTTTCTCCAACAAATTGAACTGAAAAAATTAGAATCTATTCTAATATAAAAAGGGAGAGTACCAGTTGGCGTGAACAAAATTTTTAAGCTGTGTTACAAAAGTAATTTTCTTTATTGTCCAACTAAAGAACAAAATTCTATAACTACTTTTATTTTAAGATAAGGTAACTGTTCGGGCAAAAGAGTGAAATCACTTGAGCCCGACTACCCACTACCACACCCCACATATTCACACATGCACACCCGGAGTTTGTGCCCAATTACGAGAAGGAACTTAAAAGAGCCTTAGCTTTGTTTATATCTTTGACACAAGTGGAAGAAGTGGAATAGAGAATGATATCTTGCATGATGATTATGTGGCAATACAGACAGCACAGTTAACCTAGAACACTTTGGTGAATAGAGACTGTTTAAGTATGTTTGTTTATCTAGTACCCCATGACATCTTGCTCCTAGAAGAACATACTAGGCTGTTTAACGAAGTTCAAGGGAAAAATTGGGTTGGGAAGTGCTGTAAGAATGTGGCAAGCGAAGTGGAAGTGTTGATTAGTGATTTGAGTGTGTTCCAAAGATGTCATAGTTTGCACAAATAATGTTTAAGAAGGCACTTTAAACTGCAATTCTCAAATAGTTAGTGTTAGGCGTTGGGTGGCTGAAGGAGGACTGATTGTTTTTCCAAATCAAGGGCTATGTCCTCTAGTATGTAAAAATGGATTGGTCATGAAGTGCTATTGGTTGAATCACTTTTTCTTCTCTTTTTTTTTTCCCCCCCTTTTTTTTTTAAACGAATCGTTATGCAAACTATTTATTTAGCAGTTAGCACTCAGCCACTCACTTGTAGGAATGTAAGATCGAGTAATCAAGTGGTTTGGGTTTGTTTCGGAAAAATGATCTGAATGTTCTTTGGTTTTTAGTGTTAGCCTGGCATTTCTGTTATTTACCAACTGATAGTTGGCTAATAACAGAATCAGCTGCTTGAAAAGCATTATCTGGACAGTTGTATACAGTTGAGATGCATGCGTTTTGTTAGACTTGTCCCACATCGCTCATCTAAGCCACCCAAGCTTGGTTAATATATTCTAGAGGTTACTCCACCTATTGCCAATTGGTTTTAGGTTGGAACCCTCCAAGAAATTGCTGCACGTGAGGGGGAGTGTTAGACTTGTTCCACATCGCTCATCTAAGCCACCCAAGTTTGGATAATATATTCTAGAGGTTACTCCACCTATTGCCAATTGGTTTTAGGTTGGAACCCTCCAAGAAATCTAACATGGTATCATAGCTAGTTCTTGGGTGGCCTCACCTCTCATTCTCTGTCATCTCTATCGCCCGAGTCTGTCGGTCAGCTCTTGGTCTCTTGGTCTGTCACCTCCACGTGCATCCGGACTGCACGTGAGGGGGAGTGTTAGACTTGTCCCACATCCCTCATCTAAGCCACCCAAGCTTGGCAAATATATTCTAGAGGTTACTCCACCTATTGCCAATTGGTTTTAGGTTGGAACCCTCCAAGAAATCTAACACTTTTCATGTGAACTAAAATCTCATTATGGTGTAAACTTAAAATTGAGTGCGCATTTCACTATATCATGCTGATGAAATATGTCTGTTGTAGCTTTGGTTTGTCTTGTCTTGTCTTGTCGTAAGCTTCCTAGCATTCAAATTGATTTATTTGTGATGAATTTCTCTGCACGTTGACCAGATATGCGAATCATTGACTTCAGGTCCTTGTCATGCAATTGACATAACAAGAGAGGTTGGAATCTTGAGCCTCAGAATTTGTACTTAAACTCAAAATAAGGTATGTTATGCGGAAATGTTGACATAGGTTGTTTGTAGGCTATAAGTGAAGGTGCTGATGCGGTGATTGCTGTTGGGGGTGATGGAACGCTTCATGAGGTGAAACTTGTTTCTATATGAGAGGAAACACATTTATTTTGATTTTGCATCTGTCAACTTCATGATCTTTATTATCAGTTTTCTTATTGCCTATGTAAGTGATGAGTCTGATGACTTCTAACATTGCATTTGCTCTCTCTAAAGCGCTTTTGTATTAGTGTGGCTCGTCTGGCCATAAATGGAGAGCCAAATAACAAAATTGTTACAATTTTCTGCAAGTCAAGTGTATAGATGTTTGTGCTTTGAAAAGAATGTCATTGGAAATGAAAGATCTAATAGTTAAACAAGTTGGCTAACCATAGGATGCAAAACATTTGCAAATTCAGTACAAAGCGAAATTGATACCTCTTTTTTTATCACTTAATACTTAGTTGAATATGGCTTATCTACTTGGTACGCGCTGCAAAAGAGCACTGCGTAATGCATGGTCATCGGTGGCAGCTTGCGCTCGCTAGAAGTGTTTTGACCAAATGTACCATTTCAAAGTTTTAGCTATCTTTACCAATACTGCAGCCAATACAGACCTATCATGAGGCTAAACATCTTTCTGGTTGTGCAAGGTTTTAGCATTAACATGGTCAACTATTCCTTATTTTCTATTTATTTTGTTACCAATGTTAATACTAATGTATAAGATAGTGCTTACTTGTAGGTTGTTAATGGATTCTTCTGGGGTGGGAAACCTGTTTCTTGTCATGATCCAGAGGTTACCCATACGACTGCTCTTGGTGTAAGTATTATGAGCTCCCTAATATCAATTTGAGACTTTTCTCTGGTCTACTTTGCTGGTCTGCAAAGTTCATACCCATGTTATGTATGATGTGAACTGCATGGCTTGGGTTTTGGAGAGTAGATATGATGATTGTGCTTTCTCTACAGCTTATCCCCTTGGGGACTGGATCAGATTTTGCCCGAACATTTCGCTGGTAAGTTTTTGCTTCTTTTACTGGTTATCAGCCGCCATTTTCCCCTAGTTTTTGCTCCAGGCTGTTAAATGGAAATGTCTCCACTCAATTGTTTATTCAGGAAAAATGACCCTTGCAAGGCCATTGAACGCATTGCTAAAGGTGAATCTACCTATTTGGCTTGCTTCCTTGTCTCATTTATTTTGATTCATTGTGCAAGAGCTTCTCTTCATAGTGTACTTTTGTTGTAGGTATTGCAGTTTCATAATTAGCTACTGTCATGTTTATTTTCACTTACCTTATAAGAGAGTTTACTTTCAGGGCTGAGATCTCGGATTGACGTTGGAGTAATTCTTGGTGGTAATGAAGACTCTCATTACTTCTTAAATGTTGCTGATATTCATTTGTAAGTCTGCTTCTTAAGATCAGACTTCATCAGCAGATTCAGCACATGCTGATTGGAAAGATTGCATTTTGATGTTCTACTGCATTTTCGCAGGAGTGCAAAAGCTGGTTATTTTGCATCTAGATACAAGAGGTTCGGAAACTTATGCTATGTTATTGGTGCTTTGCAAGCCTTTTTTGGCCACCATAACCAGGACCTTAAGATTAAGGTCTGTGCAAATCAACAGTCTCTATCTTTCAGCTCTTTTTATAAGCCATTAAAGATTACATTCTAACACCATTCTGGCATTGGTGAAACTTTACATTCATTTTGTTTCCTTTAGGTCAATGAGGGTGAATGGGAAGTATATTCCAACGTGACAGCCCTGTGCATTGGAAATGCAAAATTCTTTGGTGGTGGCATGAAGATAACTCCAAATGCTGACCCTTCAAGCGGAAATTTTGAGGTAGAAAGTTCCCCGAAAATGATATTGCGTCATGTTTTGCAATCTATTTTACATAGCACCGCTACGTTCTGTGGCCGGAAAGTTTATTTATGCAACTTGCTTCTGCACAGGTGGTGATTCTTCAGGATTTCAAATGGTATGACTTTATTCTTAAGCTGCATAAGCTTTACAATGGGACACATTTATCAGTCAAAAATGTATTTTCAAGAAGGTGCGTTCTTTCTCTTAAAGCAAAGATTTGTCTGTATTTGGTTTCGTTTTATTGGTAGTTTTTCTCTACCTCTGTAGCGTGTTCTCTTTCCTGAAACATGAGTGGGGAATGTGTCAAGCTCTTGTGATAGTTATGTAGCGTATATAAACTTAGAAATTGTAAACTGGGCTATCCTGACCATTAAGGTGACTTGAGGCAAGAACACTAATCTATAGTCCTTGAATGGCCGTTGTATATCATTAGGCAACTTGATTTGGATATGGCCATTGTTTACGGTTATTGTTTAGGGTTATATATCTTAAATGATGCAAGTTTCTTGCTACCATTGTTTATGCTTTGAACTACCCTCGTTACTGTATCTGCACCATAATGCATCAGTTATGTGCCTTTTAGTATAGTTATTGGCTTCTTTCTTAATGATACCACTATTGCAGATTATACGTTCAACCTAAATGGGTGGACAAAAGAATAAGGAGTTATATCAAAGCTTCTTTTGGTTGACCTGATTGGGTCTGTTTGGTCCATCGTCTGGCCTTCTAGTTCTTTAACTTCTTACTGAAACAAACTCTCCATGTCGTTAACAAACTATAGGGCTAATCTAGACAATAACAAGAGCTTTCTTTAGTAAATCTACTTAGACACAAGTAGAGTAATCCTATTGCAGGCATGTTCCAAATCCAGAATACCTTTCTGCAGAATTATGTATGCATTCAGCAGCTTGGTATATGTATTTGTTTTGAGAATGAAGTTTTGCGGTTATCCATATTTGAGGGTCTCTTAAGCCCTTGATGTGTGTGATCCGGTGTTGCTCATATTTGGGCCACAGTCATGTACGCGAATTGTAGAAATTTTCATTCAGCTCAGGAAGTACTGACCCTGTGCTCTTATTGTCCCCGTTGCAGTGTACGTTCCATCGAAGTTGAAGAGCTTGAAGGCAGCAGCAGCATTTACGTGCAGTCTGATGGAGAATTTTTAGGGTTCCTTCCTAGGAAGTTTGTTGTTTTACCAGGTGCGATCGAGATGATCCAATAACACGAACGGCAAAGAACGTCTAATTTGTTGTGTTCATTCTGCCTTTTGTTTTTTGTTTCAAGCTGATGCATCCAGCTCAGCGGTTGAACAACATAATAATGAGAGAGAGAGAGATTCATTCATTCATTTTGTGTTCTGCATTTTTGTGGTTGTTGTAAGGTTCATTGTGGTCCCTTATCGAAGTTTCATTTGTAGTTTCATCTTTTCGGTATCATGTTGCCCTGGTCCAAAGGGGTCATTTTGTTGTCCGAAGAGTCAGATTATGACGGTCATGTTAACAATTGTTCGGTGGTTAAGATCATGAACAATACGGAGTATGTTAAAGCCTTTAATGCAGTTGTATCAGTAGAATTTTTGACAGATTTTTGTATATCCTCTTCTCTTGTCTCAATTCATTATGAACTTTCGCCGTATTTGGAAAATTATCATTTGACATCAACACATTAGTTGAATGAGTTCATACTTCAAAACTTCCCTCGATTATTGATAATGCAAGAGACGTAAATATGATATAGATCACTATTAACTAGTAGTGTTTTCAGCTAAGCCACAAATGAAATAATTCTTCAGTTGATTCTCTGCTCTTGCTTTTAATTCTCACTTTCGCTCTTAGTTTATTGTTTTTGCGGGTTTTAGCAATTTGATATATTTTCAAAAGGCGCTTTTATGCGTGCGCTTTTGTCTTACGGTGGCGCACACGTGGGTTTTGGATTGAAAAGTTTACTTTTTTTTTGTCTTTATTTGAATTTTTTTGCATTTGTTTGTTTTGCGTCAAACTTTTGTGACTTATTGATTCGTTTTGACGAGAGGAATCGAAAAAATAAAAAAATTTGATCGAAATTCTAATTTTTTGAATAAAAATAAAAATAAGTCAAAAAGATAATTATTTTTTTACTTATTTTTGTCTTTTTTAAAAAAATTGTGAGTTTCAATCAAGATTTAATACTTTTTTGATTCTTCTTGCCGAGACGAATCAATAAATCACAAAAGTTTGATGCAAAACTAATAAATGTAATTTTTTTAAAATAAAGATAAAATAAATTACTATTTGACTTCCAAATCTTACATTACGTATCAACGAAGCCTTTTTTCCCAAACCAAAATGTGCAAACGAATGGTTGCCATTCCTTCGAGCCAAAAGATATTTAACTAACCACCAAGGCACCAACAGTCGTCTCTCTCTCTCTCTGTCTCATGGCCACCGCACTATCATTTCCTTGTGCCACTCCCACCCTCCGCTCGCGCCACCGCCACCCCATTTTCAGGCCAGATACCCACGGCAGAGTCTACAAACTCCGGTGCAGTGGAGAGAATTCAACAAGTAACTCATCCCCTAAACCCGACACCGAACCTCAAAACGTTCTGCTCAAGATGGCCTGGTATAGTTCTGAGCTGCTCGGAATAGCCGCTTCTTTCTTCCGATCACCGTCGAGCGTCGGAACTTCCGGTGAGGGTCTCGAGCTCTCCGTTGATGGGTCGGGCGCAATTGATCGGGCCGTCGTTGCGGAGACCATTAAAGAGGACTTCCAAAGGTCATATTTCGTCACAGGTTTATTTTTACCACAAACCTATCTGAGTTATGTTTGGCTGCTTAGAAAATTTTGGGGAAAGTTCTAGAACCCAAGTAAGTTTCCGCTAGTGAATAAATTTTAAGAAAGGATATGTTGTAATCAAGTTGTTAGCTTTTTCATGTCTAAAAAAAAATATGTTGTTACTCCGATATTCAATGAGTTGTTAGAAATATCAAGTTGTTTCCTATAGTATATAAGTTGTAGATGCGTATGTGAGTAAAAAAGTTGTTAGTGTGAACAACTAACCTAAAATGTCAAAACTTGTTAATTAGCGTCAACAAGATGGTAAAAAGACCTACGTTTTTTCAACAAAAACTTAGTGGAAACGCCCCTAGAAAATGAAGTGTTTTCCGCAAATAGTTGATCCAAAGAATTCTGCTTAGCAGTTAGCAAATATAGTTCTTTGTGTCTTCATGCACGATCTGTACCTGATTCCCGGTGCATTGAATGAATGATTTCTTATTATATTGTTTAGGCAACCTGACACTTGATGCGTATGAGGAGGATTGTGAATTTGCCGATCCAGCAGGTTCTTTCAGAGGGCTTCGACGTTTCAAGAGGAATTGTACTAATTTTGGCTCTCTTGTTGATAATTCGGATATGAAACTCATGAAGTGGGAGGATTTAGAGGTAGGTAAGCAACTAACATAGAATAATTTCCTCCAAAGCCTAATGCATATGTATCAGATGAGCCGATGAACTAGAGTAGATCCAAAGGAAGGTTGATGAATATCACCTGTCTTCATTAAAGTTGTTTTTTTCCCCTGATCTTGACATATGATCACATTGACTACAGGATAAGGGAATTGGACATTGGCGTTTTAGTTGTGTGTTGTCCTTTCCTTGGAAGCCTATTCTTTCGGGTACGTCTCTCTTCTGCTACTAAGAAAAGTTGTGTAACCATTATTGCTTTTAGACACCTATAAGCATCTGAACCAAATCAACATTTTCTTCAGACTTTTTCGATAATAAAGCTTACCTAGCCATAAAAGTCAGAAGGCAACTAGTTGTCCAAACAATCGATCATGCTATTATGGAAATACACATTGTGGTCTGCGTTCATGTATGCTGAACATGTTGGGTTCTGTTGCAGCTACTGGGTACACAGAATACTATTTTGATGCACAAACTGGAAAAGTATGCAGGTAACATGTAACCATTTTTATGCTGCTTTCCTTCTCTTCCACTCGAACTTTGGAATTCATTTAGCTCTCCCTCCGATCTTTCAGGCATGTGGAGCACTGGAATGTCCCTAAGATGGCCCTATTTAAGCAAATTCTGAGGCCTAGCCGAGGGTTGAAGAAAACAAGACCGACACCATAGCCTTACAGGGGTCGCAAATATGACTGATACTGTACATAATCCTATGTTCATGTTGAGGGAAATAGTCGAGTTAGTTTTGATGCTTCAAATATCTAGTTGTACTTAAGTGAAGTTCTCTATCGAAGTAAAGTTATAGAGTACGACAATTTCTTCGAACTGCCTTTTGATCTCTCCTAAGTCCGTAAGTACTTGTCAAAAATCCGTAAGTATTCTTGTATTGCAGGATCCCCTTTTGTGGAATATATAATTGAATTATGAACAGCAGCAGCTCTCTGCAAAAGAAAGTTTGTTTCAACTTTCAACTACCAGCTTACCTCGATCTCAGTTTGCCCTTGTGTGTGAATTCTACGTTTGAAGTTGGTTTTGTAGTGTATCTCTGAGATTTGGTTTCAGCTTTCTGCTTTTAATTGCACTGTGTAGCAATGGATGACTAAGGCAATTATGGATACAAAGTACTTTCAAGTTTCATTTCCCGTGGGGCATGTACAAATTGGACTGGTCTGATATAGTGGGCTACGGAAGCTGTTGAACCTTCAATTTGAGAACTCGAACAGTGGGAAAATTATTATTTGCGTGAATGCGTGATGGTGGAAGCTCATAGAGCTCCAGGTGGCGGTGCTCCTAATCACTCCGAACAATGGTTACTAATATGTATGCTTCCGTAAGTAATGTCCTCACCTTTGGGCGTTGGATAAGGAATGACCCAAACGAAGAACTCTTTCAGTTTTTTTTTTTTATTATCGTGATCAAGGAGAAATGTTTGGGACACATATAGATATCCAGATATAAGTTTATGTTAAGAGATATTAGATGCGCATGAGTCTCGTGTGAATCAGATGGGACCTACGTGCATCGAATGATTCCCGCACATATTTATCTGTAGTAGTGTTTGAACATCGGTGTCCGTGACATGTTTGGACTATGTTAGACGCAACGTCAGTAAGTTCAGGGACAAAATGAATCAGATAAGTAGTTGAGGGACCAACAAAACAGAACAGAGATAGTTTAGGGGCAAAAACGCATTCACCTTCATATTTACCAACAAACGACGACGTCTTCATGCTATAGTAGTTTCCCGTAAAGAGAGAGACACGCTCTAGGGTTTTGCTATTCGGCAGCCAAAGGTTATAAGAGAGAGAAAGAGAGAGGATAGAGAGAGCTTGCATTTTCTTGTGGCCGTCAGTCTCCTTCCCACCTCAGCAATGGTAGATCTCTCTCTCTCTCTCTCTCTCTCTCTCTCTCTCTTACTTCATCTTCCCTCGCCATACTATACTTCTATCTACATGTATGCGTATACAGATACATGTATCAGTATTTGATACTCGTCTTACTTCTTCGGTTTTGCGCAGATTATTTCAGAGAAGAATCGCAGAGAGATCTCCAAGTACCTCTTTCAAGGTCCTCACTCCTTTCCCCTTTTGTCATATTATCAACTGAACCGTAGAGCTTTCCATATTATGAATTTGATTGTCTTTTATATGCACCTCCTAAGACAACCCCGAAAGGGATTGATTCGAAAAAATTCTTGTTACTCCTTTATTTTTCTAGTCACTAAATAGATTCATTTATTAAGTTTACCAGATCGAAAATTTATTGCATTCAAACATGTATAGACCCAATTTCACATTCAGTAAAAACTTCAAATTGATATTTCTCTAGTGCTTTGGTCCTATTGTGAACTGCATCGCAAAGAGATTTCCGTATTATGAATTTGATTGTCTTCAATTATTAGTATGCCTTATGATGTAGTTATCTACCTCCTAAGTCAATCCTGCGATAGATTGTTTTGAAAAAATTCTCGATACTTCTTTATTTTTCTAGTCACAAAATATGATTCATTCGTTAAGTTTTCTAGATCGAATTGTTGTCGCATTTAAAGATGTATGGACATATGGACCCAATTTCACATTCGGTGAAAATTTATGATACATGTAGAGGGTGTTTGCTATGCAAAGAAAGATTACAACCTCGCGAAGCACCCAGAGATCGATGTGCCGAACCTACAGGTAATCAAGCTGATGCAGAGCTTCAAATCCAAGGAGTATGTGAGGGAGACCTTTGCCTGGATGCACTACTACTGGTACTTGACCAACGATGGCATTGAGTTTCTGAGAACCTATCTCAATTTGCCATCCGAGATTGTTCCCAACACTCTGAAGAGAGCTGCCCGCCCTCCTCCTGCTGGCGGCCGCTTTGGCGGCCCTCCCGGTGATCGCCCACGGTAATACGCGATATATTAGTAATTGTTTCCTTGTTGCTTTGATCAAATTGAATGGCTTCTCGTTGGGGAATATAGTGATGGGATTACTGTTTTGGCTTGTGGTTGGTTGTTTAAGCTGTCAGCATCGTGTTGAATGGTTACGTGCTTTCTAGTATAGTACCTAGTTGCTAACTTTTTTTTAAAAATTAATCCGACTGGTTGCTAACTCAGTGCTGATATTTTGGCTATGAGACTTGTGATTGTATTTGTGTATTGTATGTTGTTTTTGTGTTTGATGAGCATGGGAAATCTATGAGTTCGAGAAATAAATGGTTTATATGGAATTCGTTGTGTTATAGCAGAGGCAATTTTCCTTTATCTTACATGGAGTCGGGTAGCAAGTGTTGGGTGCGAGACTGCGAGTATGTGTCTAGTTGTCGAATTCTTTTAGTTTTTATGTCAAGAGAACAGGGATGCGGACACATATTCATAGTGGTTTATATATTTATTTTTCTAGGCTAACAATGTTGCATAAAGCATTTCATACACATCATAGATGTAGTATGCAGTGGTCGCATAAAACTCAAAAGTGGGAAATTTTTCTTAAAGGTGAACTGTGAATGTCTTACTAGTCTGTGAGACACATATCCTGTACCCTTACCCAAGTGCCAAATGGTACTTCTCACATGCAAAAGAGTCTGTATTACTTGGCTTCATATGATATGACATGGATTCTTAATATCTATTTTGGCAGTCATTCCATCTCTAGCGACATACCTGTTGCATACTTCTTTTTTGGGTTATCGGGTACTCAGTTTTTTTGCATTTGTTTTATAGTCATTCCATCTCTAGCGATATACCTGCTGCATACTTCTTTTTTGGGTTATCGGGTACTCAGTTTTTTTGCATTTGTTTCATGTTTCATTTTGTGGAATTGGCAGTGGTCCACCTAGGGCTGAAGGTGATAGGCCAAGATTTAGTGATCGTGAGGGTTACCGTGGAGGTGCAAGAGCCCCCACTGGGGAGTATGCTGACAAGGGAGGAGCTCCTGCTGAATACCAACCTGCTTTTAGGGTAATCTCTCTTTAATTTGTTTTTGCTTTCCGTACTGTAATACTAAATGTGTTTAGGTATTTCATACCTATGTAATAGGTTAACATGCATGACCGGAATGTTATTTGAGAACCATCAGTTCTGCTTCCCTTAAGAGGAAATCTAAGGGATGGCAATTTCTGCCGATCCGACCCAACCCGATCCGTTCCCCGCCCCAAATGGGTAGGGGATTCGGGGATTATTTGGGGATCGGGTAGGGTATGGGGATAGTTTTTTAAAGAAAGTGAACAGGTAGGGGGTGGTATGAGTTAGTCCCCGCCCATACCCGCCCCGCCCCGCCCCATCCCGCCCCGCCCCACCCCACCCCACCCCAAATCCCCGTTATATATATACATAAGAAGTTAGGGTCTCATTTATTTACGCCATTGCCTACTATATATACATAAATAAGTTAAATTTGTTGTGTTGACTGTTCTTACTTTAATTTTGATTGTTAAATTTGTTATGAGCAGTTGTAATGAACTAATTATGTTTTGGCTTGTAATGACTAATATTCAAGGATAATTTGTGTTGTAGTAACTCATTTGTTGGTTGTGTTACTTGTGTATCCTTTGTTAGTAATGGTTTTTTTTTTCAGTTTGGATTCCCGATTCCTTGCGTGGATATCCCCGTTCCCCGTTTGGGGCGGGGATGAAGGGTAAAAATTATTCCCCGGTGGAGATCGGAGAGGGGATGGGGATGGATTTGGGTTTGGGGATGGGGACAGTGGTATCCACCCCCTACCCACCCCATTGCCAACCCTAATATTAATCTATGGCACCATGTTGTGGACCCAGGAGCCATTTTATGTAGGTCTCTTGTCATTATGATTTAACTTCTAATATAACCTATATTTAGAGAATCTGGGAAGTATTTTGGGAATATTCAACGGATATACGGAAATTGAATGCGGCCATTTTCTTCCTCAGTTGGATGGGGTGGCAGTGTGGCATTAAAAAAACTTTTGACTTTACCTCTATTCTAGAACTTTTTGGTAGAAAAGAGCATTTTCAAGGTGTAATTGGCTTATGAACTTGGCTTGTGTTTTTTTTTTTAAACTAAATTTTCTTGAGATGCATATTGCAGGGTAGTGGAGGAAGATCTGGGTTCGGCCGTGGCGGTGGCGGTGGCAGTTTTGGTGCTGGGCCTGCTGGTGGAAGTTTCGAGTAAGGAAGATGGATGGCGTATTGAAGCTCTCCGTGCTGCTGGCTCGGTCCGGAAGAGACTCTGGAAGCTTGAATGCTGTACTACTTCAGGACACCATCTCTGTTCTTTTTTATTGTTGAGCATAGTTATTAGTATGTGATTTTAAATCGGCTAGCCCGCTCGTTCAGTTTAAATTTTGACAGATGATGATTTTGGTTGAACTTCATTTTCTACAACTACTAATATTTATGTTTTGTGGATTTTACGTTACTGGGTTCTTGCTAGTGATCCTAGTTTAAGCTATTCATTCTTAGTTTCTTACCTAAACCCACAAAATCTACATAACAGCAGGCAGATTTGCAATGGCAGGAGCTGCAGTTGTTGCAACAAGTACTAGTATGAGTGTAGTTCAAATTATCCTCACTGGATGGAATTGAATCAGCTTTTGAGTTCAATTTGGTCTTAATATAGTGTTCTAATACTGGTCTTAACATGCATCAGAGTCTAGGAAGTAGGAACCCAATTTGGGATTCCTGAGACGTTGCTTCAGAATTGTTTTCCCTAGCAATCACACGTAGGCAGCATCCTTGTGTAGTCTTATGCGGGTCGATTGCAGGAAAGCAGTAAGGAAATATGATTAAAACCGAGGAATGTACACGGGGATGGATCTTGTCAAGTCCTTACCGACCAGTTTCGTCCAGTTTTTGCGTTGGGGCCATCCTAGTTTTGGACGGCTTAGATTTGTTCGGGTAAATTTTTATTACAAAATATCCAAAACACGAGACCAAAATGACCGAACAGGATCGACTCCAATGCACACGAGACCAAAATGAGTAACTCTACATGTTCCTTTTATTAAACAGATTCCGGGATAGAGTTCCAAATTGGTCACTACTGTCATTCGCTAAGCAATACCCATTATGATTAACCCCTCTTGGGTTTTTGTAAACTTATTTTTGTTTTTTGTTTTGTGTGTTTTGTTCGTTTTTTTTTAATTTTATTAGATTTGCATTATGTTTTTTTACTTTTTCAATTTGTCTTTGTCAAGATGAACGATTTAACCCTAATAATTACGACAAAAAGTTAAACAAAAACTTACGAAAATAAAAATTCCAAAATAAGTTTTGGACAAATACGAACGCAGTGTGTTTCCAGATTTGGTAGGAGTGAAAGAAAAACTGATGGACCGAAAAAACCAACCAATCAGTTTGGTTTTCGGTCGGGGTAAGGGCAAGTTTGGTCGGCTTTGGTTTGGACCGAACCAAACCGGTCAATTTTCGGTTCGGTCTCGGTTACTTGGAAATTTCTCCAGACCAAACCGAACCAATATACCCCAAAACCATACCGATTTGGACCGATCAATCAAAGTCGTCCATCTTAAACCCCCCAAAAAAAATATTTCAGCCGTCCATCTCAATCTTAACTGTCCATTTCAACCTTAACGCCGGACCGAAAACCCCAAAAAAACTGACTGGACTGAACCATCCCGAATCAATGTCGGTCCATTGTTTTTTTCAGTTGGGGTCAGTTTCCTGCTACATTACCCCGAACCGATCTATTTGATCCCGAACACCCCAAAAACCGAACCGACCAATTTTCACCCCTAATATTTGGAATACCAATTCACCAAGCAATTGATGAATCCATATCTGTCATAGAGTGGATAAATACTCTCGATCGTGTTTGATGCTATCCATCTAGTCATGTTCCTTTCCTCTGCAAACTGCTCAGTTCTCAAGCTTCCAAAAACATTCCTCCTCTAGTCCTCTCCCACCTCCAAAGAAAAAAACAGGAGAAAATTTCTCTCTTGATGTTCGTTTCTTAATTTCTTTCAAATTCTAATCGGATTAGTGATCCACCAGGTGAGAAGATACACCACACCACCAGAGAGGGGAGGAGGGAATGTCCCAATGGTGCAAAAGCTTGAGACCTTTGAACTTTTTAGCTATTGTACAAATTAAGTCCTCCATCCCTTGAAAATTTGAAATCTCATTGGGAATTAATATTCGCGCTCTAAGATTTACTGCAGGCGCTCCACTTTTTTGTTTTTACACTATGATGTTGTTGGCAACATCACAGTGTAAAAACAAAATATACTGTGATGTTGCCAGCAACATCACAGTATAAAAACAAAAAGGTGGAGCGCCTGCAGTAAATTTTGGAGTGCGAAAATCAGTTCCCATCTCATTTCTCCTCCAAGTTTCACCAAAGCAAAGTCCAATGGGTCAGTATAATTCTTCTTTCTCTCTTGTCCTTTTTTTCGGTAAGCTTTCTCTCTTGTCTTGTTCCTCTCAAAATCTGAATCTATTGTGTTTGATCAACATGCTACTCTTGGATGGATGGGGATGGCCGGTGGGGTAGTGGTTATGGTAGGTGATTTTTAACTGATTACTATTTTGCCCATAATAGTTATTTAATGGCGCGTTAAGAGTAGTTATAAATACTTCATTTTTGATGGGCCAGCTACGGATGTCACTTTTGTGACAGGGTTTCAAAAATTGGTCATACCAAAATCACATCTTCCTTTATAATATTAGAATAGATTGTACGTATTTAGAAATGGATTGTAATGGCCGGTTTCAAAAATTGGTCATACCAAAATCACATCTTCCTTTATAATATTAGAATAGATTGTACGTATTTAGAAATGGATTGTAATGGCCGATTTTTTTTTTTTTTTTTTGCACCAAAAAAGGAAGAAGTCACGATGCCCGTAAGAAAAATTTGTAAAAATGGTTATAAAAAGGAACTCGGGATTACCATGCAACCACGCAATTATGCAACTGGTGAATCGGTTCGTATTAAACACACAAATAAACAACCGAGTCTGTCATTGTGATACTTTTATGCTAGACTCTTTAAACATTTGAGTTGGCCCATTTTAATTAATTCCCTTAGTGACCTAAGCCTATCGATCACAGATCGCAATTCTAATACAGTAATACAATTTTTTTTTTTTTTTTGAACAGACTTTCATTGATGACTAACGAAGATCTTTACATAGGATTGAATACAAAATTTCCGGTGGATAAACCACCCAATTTGGACCTATACTAGAAGCTTGAGAGGAGGCTACCCAGTGAGCAGCCTCATTTCCCTCTCGAGGAGTCCAACGGAAAGAAAGTCCCTCTTCCCTAGCTAGTAAGCGAATATCAGAGATAATGGCCAAAACTTCCCAGGGTGGAACAAGCTCCGAAACACTCAAAGAAATAAGTTGAGCATTATCATTCTCAATGCAAACTGAGGACAGGTTCAAGGCCTTAGCGAAGAGGCATGCTTCTCTGAGAACAGAAGCCTCTGCAAGAAAGGCCGAAGTAGCTGAGATCTTGAATCTCCTTCCGTCGATAAGATTTCCACGATTGTCTCTCAGAATAATACCACCCCATCCCCTATTGAGACCCGTGGACCAAGAGGCATCACAGTTTATCTTCAAAGAGCCAGCAACCGGGGGAATCCAGTGGAGAGAAGTGGAGGGCTGGGGAGACCTGGATAATTGATTGGTTGAGGATTCTGTAGCTGATAAGAACTCATCCCATGCCCCCAAAGCCCGAGCAACAACAACATGTGGGAGCTGATTCGTGGAATGGAAAATAAGCTCATTTCTCGCCTTCCAGATAAACCAACACAGGAAAATTACTTTGGGGAAATAATCGGGTTCCAGATTTCCCCTGTCAATTTCCTCTTTGATCCTCATAGACCAACCCAAAGTAGAAACAATCTCGTTTGGGAAAAAACCCCCAGTCAGTGGGCTAGCGAAAAAGACTTTCCTTGCCCGCTTGCAGAGAAAGAGGATATGTTCGACAGATTCGACCGCCTTCCCACAGCTTTGACAAATAGGTGAAGTAGCACATTTCCGATGCATTAGATTCTCCTTGGTTGCTAATCTATTTCGACAAGCCCGCCACCAAAAATGCTTCAACTTGGGAGGGATCCTCAAATTCCATAGGAATTTCCAGAAATTGGGTTCAGGGATAATGGAGGAAGATGGACGCTCGGGTTTGGAATTAATATAGTCGGACCAAGCCTTATGGTAACCTCGTTTGACTGTATACTTGCCACTTGGATGGAGACCCCACACTATCGAGTCTGCACCATCCAAAATAGATATTGGGATATTAGAGACAGCTTGGACCTCGGCCACTGTTAAAACTTGTCCAAGCTTTTCAATTCTCCATTCACCTGAGTTGGGGTTAATAAAGTCAACAACTTTGTTACTAGATACCCATGGGGGTTTCGGAGATTGAATGCAGAAAGAAGGTAAAGAGGGGATCCACTTATCGGCCCAGAAATCAACAGAAACTCCATTATGGATTTGCCATCGAATTCCTTTCATAAGAAGTTCCCTCCCTTGAAGAATACTAGCCCATGCCCAGGACGGTCGAGAGCCCTTCGATGCTTCCAGGAAGTTGCCATTAGGAAAGTAAAGAGACTTGAGAAGACGAGCCCAAAACGCATTAGGATTTTGAAGGAGTCGCCATCCTTGCTTTGCCAAAAGGACAATATTGAAACTCTTGAAATCTCGAAACCCCAAGCCTCCTTGACTTTTCGCTTTACAAAGGTCATCACCACTTACCCAATGAATCTTGGCCTCATCCGGTGAGCCGGACCACCAAAATCTCCTCACATACTTGTTGAGCTTATTGCAAAATTTCTGAGAGAGAGCAAAACAAGCCATGGCATAAGAGGGAATAGCTTGGACAACATGCTTGATAAGGGTCTCTTTCCCCGCCGCATTCAAATCTTTCGTTTTCCACCCCTGCATCTTGGTAATAGCCTTCTCAATGAGAAAAGAATAAGCTTCAGATTTGGACCGACCCCAGAAGAAAGGTAGTCCGAGATACTTAGAATCCTCTCCCATAGTGGACATGTTCAGAAGGTTGCTTAAATCCCTTTTAGCTGTATCACTAGAATTGGTGGAAAAACAAATAGATGACTTGTCGAAATTGATAAGCTGGCCGGAGGCAGCACAGAATTGATCCAAAATAGACTTGAGATTTTGTAACCCCCGTCGTTCGTTATTCACGAACAGCAAAGCATCATCAGCAAACATTACGTGAGAGAGTAGAGGGCAACCCCTCTTTATCTTTAAGCCGTTAATGAGTTTATCCCTGATGCCATTGCAAAGCATAGTCGAGAAAACATCCATAATGAGCAAGAAAAGATATGGGGAGAGAGGATCACCTTGTCTGAGCCCGCGGCAAGGAAGGAAAGAGAAACGATTTTTGCCATTTGCCGTAACAGTATAAGAGACAGTGGAAACAATTTGCATCACCCAATTAATCCACTCGTCCCCGAAACCCATCTTGCACATAACTGCCTCCAAGAAATCCCACTGAACACGATCGTAAGCTTTACTAAGGTCCAATTTAATAGCAGCGTAGGACTGATTACCCCTCCTTTTCCTTTTGAGAAAATGAAAAGCCTCATGTGCAACCAAAATATTGTCTTGGATTTGTCGCCCCGGGATGAACGCTGATTGGTAAGGGGTGATAATTCTGTTTAGAAATTTCTTCAAACGATTGGCCAACACTTTTGAGATAATCTTCACTGAGAAATTGCAAAGGCTTATCGGACGGAATTGAGACAGAGACTCAGGATGGGAAACCTTTGGGATGAGAACAATATTGGTGTGATTAAGTTTCTTCAGGAGAAAACCCCCTTGGAAAAAACTCTTCACTGCTAAACAAGAATCCTCTCTGATTTCATTCCAAAATTTCTGGAAAAAAAGACCCGGATATCCATCAGGGCCAGGGGCTTTTAAAGCACCCAGTTGGAAAACTGCAACTCTAATCTCCTCATCTGTAACCTGTTTCGTGAGAAACCTGTTCATCTCCCCTGAGATTTTTGGTGTGACGTTATCAATTGTGGATGAGAAATCTCTGGGCCCAATGTTTGAAAAAAGAGAGGAGAAATAATGCTCAATCTCCAGGTTGATATCATCATCTGACTCCTTCCAAGCCCCATCATGTGCTTTGAGACGAAGAATCTGGTTCCTTTGCCTCCTTTGAATCAAGGTAGTATAGAAAAATTTAGAATTCCGATCTCCATAGTTAAGCCAATTGATTCTTGATCTTTGGTGGAGGTACATCTCTTCTCTAGCCATAATAATCTCCATCCTCTTATGAATAGCCTGTTGGACCGCTAAGTTCTCAGTCGTGGGGGGGGCTAAATTCTGAAAGCCATAATAATCTCCTCTTTCTTTGCTTGGTAGGATCATTCTTATTCATCGATTGTTAATTTTTTTTGTTAAGTCTTGGCAATCATTCTTCAAATATTTTCAGAATCAGTGACATATCTGACTTTGGTCTATATATAGTATACAAACTCAACTTGGCGGATTTGCCCTTTGTTTGATTATAGCTAAATTATTAATTTAAAAAGAGCAATTACTGGTTTGGACTCTTCTCTCAATCATGTTTTTATCTTTTTTATCTGTAGTAATTTCCAATTGGGTATGGCATTGCCAAATGATTGATTGAACATTCAAAAGAAAGAAAAAAAAAAAAAAACTTTCTCCAGTTCACCTTTAAAAGAAACTCACTCTGTGTCCATACTCTCTCTCTCTCTCTCTCTCTCTAACTCACTCTGTGTCCATACTCCTCTCTCTCTCTCCCCAATATTATAGTACGTTTCTTCACACTCTAATAAACGTCAATGTTCGACTACGTGAACAAAGAGTTCTCAAAACCAACCTCAATATTCGGACTCAACCTATGGCTCCTGATACCACTCACCGTGGGAGCTCTAACCGTCCTCATCCTATTGCTCTTCTCTCTCTCCTATTGCCGCTGCCGTTGCCGCCGCTGCAAGCCCACCAAGCTCACCGCACCGACTCACCCCCGGGAGGTCCATATTAAAGTCGAGAAGGCGGAGAACGGGGTCTTATATATTGGGCTTCCGTCGGATGATGTCGAGCGGGGAGAGTAAGGCGTCTGTCGGCGGAGGACCACCGCCTCCACCCTCTAGGTAAGGACGGACCCAATGACGCATGAACTTAGGCGATCACCCCATTCACGTTTTATATTGCAAGTAGATATTATGGGAGTTTTTTTTTCCCAAGAATTTTAAGCTTTGTAATTCCGTTCTGCGGATAAACGAATCAAATCGCTTGAGTTTGAGTTCTGCGGAAGATAAGCTTTCAGCTATATTGATCACAGATTGTTTGTATTCTTTTTATCACCTTCTTCCTCCTCTGGTGGAAGAAAGGCTGCGGTAGATGAACTGATAATAAAGAATGCTGAAACAGACTAAAGGCCATGTTCTGCTAAAGAAAATAAGTACTTAATTTTACTTAATTTTTTGAATTAAAAGTGATGTATTGTGAGAGAAAGACCTGTCTCGCAACGGACTAATTATGAACTGTCTCAAAGCAGTCCATAAATAATACCTCCTGAGCTAGATTAAAATCATTCCAATAGTGAAAAGGGACAAAGTAATCCGGGTGTCAAATTTCCTGCCAAACCAAGGCAAAAACGTCCAATCAAGCCCTCATCTGCCCAGATGCCCTCATCCGCCTGCCTAATCCATCATCCAATCATGCCCTGATCTTTGTGAATACAAATGTAGTTCAATCTATACTTTCATCAGGAGCATTTTCTCTCCATTTTTTGCTTTCATTTTTCCTGTTTTTCTGTTTTCTTTTTTTTAACGCGAAAAGGCAAGAGAGTAATTCCACTTACCACCTCCACTAGGCAATTGCTAACTAGAGAGGGGTATGAGAATTGAGGACCCTCTTAAACACACACTACTCTACGCAATTAATGCACTAAAATAAACAAATAAGTCTGTCATGTCTTAACTTACCGGAAAAAAAAGTCCGTCACGTCTTGAATCTTAATACTTTTATTCTCTACTATATTATTTTGATACTAACTGCTTTTTGTGGATGTTGATTTCCTTCGCCGGCTTAGATGGATTACTTGAGATGATCCACTTTTATTCCCCTAGTGACCTATAAGCCTGTCGGTTACAGGTGACAAACATTTCTAAATGTCTTAATTTTAATTGATCTTGAAAAGGTCTACATTGTTGTCCTTCCATTGCTTGGCTGGATCATTCTGATTTAATCTTATTTATTGATTTTTACTTAATTTCGTTATTTCATTTGTTCTTTAGATAATTTTCCATTAAATAAGTAAACGAATTAAGTTGACACAATTAAGAATAACCGGAACGAAAAGGACTTTGCCGTCCTAGCTAAGCTACAACTCACTCTTTTGAACATTAAGGTTAAGTTTGGCCTAATTTATTCATTTTTGTTTTATTCTTCTAAACTTTTGGCAATGTTGCACAACTTTCTAACATTATTTATTCAACAAAATAAAAAAATATGACCTAAATTTTTTTAAAAATAATTAAAGACAAAAAAATCTCGCTAATTAAAAACAGAAACCCATTCCGAAACATACAAATATTTCAAGTTATTTTTGTCTTTAAGGAGTTTTTAAATTTAAATTACGATAAATACTTAGTTCACAAAACTTAATACAAAACTAGTAATAAATTTTTGTATCTAGTAAATTTAGCCTAATTTATTTCTTTAAATCTTTCGTTTTTGTTAATTTTGAATAAAAATTTTAATCATTTATTCATCAGAAATTAAAACTAAAGAAAAACTATACCCGAACGTTCCAAAAATTCATTAAAGAAAAACATAGTACTCCATGTAGTAAAATTCTAGTAATATTCAACGTCATGTTTTTATCTTTTTCAACTGTAGTAATTTCTAAAAGGGGTATGGAATTGCCAAATGAAGAGTGTGGGGATAAGTTGTTGGAACGGTTTAGATTCATTTGTGCATTCTCCCACTTTCCGGTTAAGTGCCCATGGTTTTCACCTAAATCACACAACTGTCATCCTCTTCCAACTGGGATGCGTAGTGCCGTAGGAACGGGCTAGCACTAATGTTTTTATTTTTTTCAACTGTAGTAATTTCTAAAAGGAGTATGGAATTGCCAAATGATTGAACTTTTTAAGGAGAAAAGAAAAAAATAACACTTCACCAATTCACCAACTCTCTCTCTCTCTCTCTCTCTCTCTCTTTTTCAACCGTCCTCATCCTATTGCTCTTCTTTCTTTCTTCTTGTCGCTGCGGCTGCCGCGTCCGCCGCTGCAAGCCCCCCGCACCTAATCACCCCCGGGAGGTCCAGAATCTCCAGATTAAAGTCGAGAAGGCGGAGCACGGGGTTTTATTGGGCTCCGGTCGGACGCCGTCTAGCGGAGAGAGTAAGGCGCCTGTGGGCGGAGGACTACCGCCTCCACCGGAGACGTCGCATATAGGTAAGGACGGACCCAATGGCACATGAACTTAGGCGACCACCTTAATTATTCACGTTTTAAATTTCTATTAGAATTATGGGAGTTTTTTTTTTTCCTTAGAATTTTTAAGCTTTAGCTGTAATTCTGTCCAGCGGATAAACGAATCAAATTGCTCGAATTTGAGTTCGTGTTCGCTTCTGAAAAAATCCATGTTGTTCTACGAATGGAAGGCCGAATGCATGAGCGCGCTTCTTGCTTCTTGCTTAACCAAGATGATGGTATTCTATTTGGGTAAATTATCAAGACCATAGTATTACACAGGGTGATGGTTATCCTGACTATTTTGCCAATTTTTCAACTCAATTTCCAGGGAATTCTGATAATTTGCGGGGTATCCAAATTGGAGGGAAAAAGAAGTCAAATATACAATCCATCCAACTACTAATAATTAGTCAATAAACCAAACCGAAATGCTGATTTAATTTCTTAAAGGAGCTAAATAATCCAATAATCTAACAATCCGGCTTTATTAATATTAGGCCAAAACACCCCTTATTAACTTTTCTTTAAGGATCGCTATTGCCAAACAATTCGTGTGGGGTTTATTGGTTTGGTTGTTTTCATCAATTTTAGGAGTTGGTTAAGTGATGGTGATTGTCAAATATATTGTGACCATATTTGGTTTTGAGT
Source organism: Rhododendron griersonianum (assembly GCA_018127125.1). NCBI lineage: Eukaryota > Viridiplantae > Streptophyta > Magnoliopsida > Ericales > Ericaceae > Rhododendron > Rhododendron griersonianum. Next base: position 1,424,814 of record CM030794.1, read on the forward strand.
CTTAATAAAATCCCTATGAATAGAAATTATTTTATGAGTTGTTTGGTGCTCTAAAGTCTAAATAAATTTTACGAGCTTATGGTTTGCAAAAAAAAAAAGAAAAAAGAAAAAGAAAACTGTTTGGACGTTAATAGGGTAGAAAACTGTTCGGCCCGGTCTTGCGGTTTGGATCTTGACAGGTTGTACACATATAGTGGCCATGTTTTCATTCTCTCTTTAGTAGAACCGTTCAGAATGATCCGGTTACAAAATTTCTATAGAACCGTACTAATCCGGCCGGACCGTGTGCACCCCTAAATTTGATTATGGATTGCCCAAAAGATAAACAATCCTACCGGACTAATGTCTAATAGTGATCTCAGATGTAGATTAGCAATACCAACATCCCCAAGGTCATGCGTGATGTTTTGTTGAAGAGGAATGCTGTATTCAGTTCCACGATCGAAAGGTAGGTTAAGGCAATTGCATTAATTGCATGTTGCTTAATATTTTCAAACAAAATCTGCAATTTTATTTTAATAGTGAATGGCAAACATACAAGGCGATTTTTCAAAAAGTTAGCCCAAGTGATAAAGAGAGCGGAGGTGAGTGTCTTACAAGTAAAATCGCTAGTTCAAATGTCACAAATTAAGAGCAAGATCGATCATTTAGGTTGTTACCCTTCCCGCAACAAAATTTTTATGAAGAAGGAACTCAGGTTTACTTTGTCACCACGCAACCTATGCGACCGATGGGATCGGTTCTGAATTAAACACACTAATAAATAAATAAATCCATCATATATGTCTTACTTATCGAAAAGAAAAAAAGTCCGTCATATCTTGATACTTTTATTCTAAACTATTTTGATACTACTAAATTTCTTTTCATAGATGTCGATTTCCTGTGGCTGGCTTAGATGGATTAGTTTTATCCGATTTGGACACGGGATTCCCCTATGTTGGGGCAAAAAAAAAAAACCTTTTATACTTGAGGTGGCCCCGGCCACTTGTACTCCCCTAGTGACTTAAGCCTATATGGCTATATCTATTACAGGCCACAAACATTTAAATGTCCTAATTTTAATCTTGAAAAGGTCTACGTACATTGTTGTCCTCATTACATTGCTGGATGATGCTACGGTGTCTACCCGCTATTTGGAGACACCGTAAAAAATGGCATAACTGACCATTATAAGTATAACAATGACCAGTGATGTGTATAACCAAAACCTTACAAATGCATAACTCCCAAAATCCCCAGAATTTTTGGGGATTTTGGGTGTAACGCCCCTATTTTTCCAAGGAATTTCGAGCGCAATACTCTTAAAATATGCTAGATTTTACAAACTTCTAGACCCCTATTTATCCTTATACAAAATTACAATTTCAAAATAATCCAAAAATCTATTTACATTTATTTAACAAAAGCAGCCCCAGAGCGACTCTAGTTTTGACACGAATTCCAAGCAATGTTGGCCCAGACTCCGTTTCAGGGGTCCCACCTGTATCAACTGCTCCACTGTGAAATCCTGCACGCTCTGGCAAATTGATCGCCGAAGCAAACGATTTGCCAGGATACAAACGTATCCTGAGTGATAATTGTCACGCCCTCACTTTTCAACTAAAATAATAATACATTTTCTAGAAACAAAAGTCTTTCTCTCAACTATATTTACCCTTAATTGTCGTGCCAATCCAAACAACGAATCAATGTCTCTTCTTCTTCTTCCTCTTTTTTTTTTAAACAGAGTCTCCCAAACGTTTACAATTAAAAGAGTTTCATAATAATCAAGGAGATAAACTTATACATAGTTTTGCATTTGTTCTTATCAAAAGTACAACCTTCAGTTGCAAGTAAGGTACACAACATGAATTTGACTAGATGATAAACAACTACTTAATGATTCCAATGAAGCTCTCAAAGACGTCTCAAAGTGCACTCCATGCAATCCAAGCTAAGTGCCATGGCGGGTACCTGAAAGGATAGGGTGAGCTACACTAGCTCGTAGAGATATCCATACCTAAAGTACATGTAGAAGTGAAGACAGATCACAAGGGAAAACTTTTTCCAAAAAGCGTACTTGTTTTGTCAAAAAGTGGAACTCAAAATACCATACTCACGCTGGGAAAAAAATACTTAACTCCATTTCTCAAACACTAACACTCTCACCCACACACACACACCAATATTCTTAAAATCTCAGCTTACCTTTACGGCGTTACCCAAATCAATCCTTGCTTTTTCATTACCATTTCAATAACCTAAAGATTAATCTGAGTTCTTTAAAGAAAATGTTTTCACTTTCTTTTCTCATACAACTAGCCAACCTCTCCCCAAAAATACACACACTAGGCACGTAGAGTTAGAACATTAGGTAAGCAATGACAAGTCGATCAATACTGCACCTCAACAACAAGGAAACTCACCCGTCAACCCCAAATCAATCTTCAAATCTCAAGTTAACATATAGCAAAAATCCCTTCACAATAAGATTTCTTTTACGAGTCTAATATGGAAATGCCCTATATGAACTCTCGCAAAGCATAGCACCACAAGGTACCAAATATGTATTCACACAAAACAAATTGCCCACCACATATCAAGAGAACAAGCCACAATGATTTGGAGGTCTAAAAGAAGGAATACAAAACATGTATTGACATATTGGATGATCCAAGGTGGCAACTCAAGTTCAAGTTCTATGTTTCTCATACGAATACTCCATTTTGTCTCAAATCCATGTCATAGATTATCAAACCAATGTCATATCATGTGTCTAAGCCTAAGCTTCTGTCGGCCCAATTTAAAGGACCCCGATGTCCTCTGCCAGGCACCTTATCCATAAGGAGGTCCTGAAGTATCCAATATGAGCATTTAGCTCCTGCCGGGCCAATTAAAGGACCCCGATATCCTCTGCCAGGCACTCGCCCGTCGATGAGTCCTGAAGTATCCAATATGAGCATTTAGCTCCTGCCGGCCAATTAAAGGACCCCGATATCCTCTGCCAAGGCACTCACCCGTCGATGAGTCCTGAAGTATCCAATATGAGCATTTAGCTCTGCCGGACCAGTTAAAGGACCCCGATATCCTCTGCTGGCACTCACCCGTCGATGAGTCTGAAGTATCCAATATGAGCATTTAGCTCTTGCCACTTAAAGGACCCCGATATCCTCTGGCCAAGCACTCACCCGTCGATGAGTCCTGAATGTTTTCGTTGTGTCCGTTTGTTATTAACCTTTCAATTCGCGTTCAGACAAGAATTTGCATATTGCCATACACTTTAAAACTTAACATCTTGGTGCAGAAGGATTCATGGCATAACGTAACAAATAGACGCCGAATTCCCAATCACTAATGTCATGTGATTAATCTCATTCATTCACTTATTAACTCCTTATCACTAATAAACCCTCCCATCGCAAGTACTACACCGGTATCAACAAATCCTTATTATGCGTATAGTGTTCACGTATCTCACTCTATCATATTTCAAACATGATATATGTTCAACCAACCCAAATGTCATCGCTAGAACAATGCCACAACCGAAATAGATACGATCAATTAAGCTACTATCACATTCATTCCACAATAATGTGATCACAAACAGAGATAAAGTATTCCGGGGTCCTATGACCCCGTAGATCCTCCAAACACAAAATTACCACTTTCAAATAAGACTAACCACTTTCGATTTCTTCTCTTTACCAATTCATTCACTAAACATACCCTTTTTCACAAAATCAACTTCTCACATCTCTTAAATTAAACTCACATACTAGCCTAACATCAAAACTAGAGTATTCGAAGATAGGCAACCCAAAACTCTTTCTATGCCCTTTTCTTTTCTTAAAAATCTGGTTCGAGTTTTCCCAAATCACACCCATTTCAAGCATAGGGTTTAGACACTCAATAATGTACTAAACTACCACATAAACAAGCATAGAGAGAGAAATCCCTAGATTAAAACTCAGTTCTTCCAAAACCCCCAAAAGTCCCGGCACACAAGGCACCACAAATTTCTTTGAGCAAATTTGCCATACTCTCTTAGAAAAATCATAACCCTTTCATCTTAAACCCAAAAATATTGAAACCAATGCCAAACGTTACACCACTACACTCAATAAAATTTCCTCAAAAGAAAAACAGATTCGCAACCATTTTCGCACTAGTCAACCAACCCTACTTTAGAAATTCACCAAAAATTGTACGCTTAACCAAATTACTTGATTCCAAAGCCAATCTCTTCGTAGCTTAAATATGCAGCTCCTGTAAAAGACCCAAAGCCACCCAAGGTGTTCAACATGCCCAGAACGTTAAAAGAAGGCAGCCACGCACAGATTCGCACATCCAGGAAACAGCCGGTATTCAAAAATTCATAACTAATTGTGTGATTATCGGTTTTGCATGATCTTGGTACCAAAATCTTCGTATTGAAACGTACTTTAACAGTTATGAAGACACCAAAAATTGATTCCTAGCAGAAGGGCCCCCAAAAGACAGATTACCAGAACCCACGAAATTTTCAGCATACACTATATTTATTCAAGACTCAAAATAGATGAACAAACTTGATTCTTGTACATCAAACTAACACTTAAACATGTAAAGAAGGTAGGAGATCCCTACCTCAAAGGTTAGAAGCAAGCCCGAACATGGAGGAAACTTTGAAGTGTTCCGATCATGAATTTTCTTGGATGGAGAGGAAGCTCTCGTCGCGTAGAACAACTTTAATACTTGGGATTTTTCCAACATCTCACTCGTAGCAGATGAAATCAAAGAGAGAAGGTGAGAGAGGTGAGAGCCGAGAGAGAGAGACGCCGGAAAAGAAGAAAAGAAAGGGGAAAAAATGAATCTCTTGCTCCTTATTTTTTTGTTATATAGGGTTTATCACACTCATACCCTTCAACTTCTAAAGTATCACATTAAATGCCACAATCAATATTCTATTTCCCAAGGACCCCACATTCATTCATTTTTTTTTTCAAATTTATATAACTCAAGCACATAACGAACATTAACATTTTAAATAATTTAATTACGGGTCTCTACATTCTACCCTCCTTAAAGAAATTTCGTCCCCGAAATTTTTATAAACACAGTCAACCAAGCCAGGCAACAACAAAGATATGCAACAACCCAACCAGCAGGCAGCACATCCCCCAAACAAGTGCAACAAGTAAACGACCACAAAGTCTCCATCAAGAAATTGTACCGATTAAAATGAACATGAGTCCAAATACTTCTTTCCAACTCCATACTTCCTTTCTCATGTAGACTCATCATTTCCTTTTTCCTTTGCAACCAAGATCCTCACATTAGAATGATATAATATTCAAAAGCATGACACCAACAAGCTAGTTCAAATCTTTAACCGTAACGTCGCATGATCTATCTTTATCTAGCTCTCTAGCAGAAAGTAAATCCCCATTTTTTTTTGAGCTTCTACTCTAGATATTCAATTCTGAAGTCACGGTGGCCAGCCGTTCTTCAAGCTGAATATTCGGAAGTAGATCCTTAGATTTTTTTTGAGTTTCACATGTGCCAAATACAATCACCTTTAACGATCAACATATTACTTATCATAAACAGATTAGATACACCATACAATTAAATTTCACCATTTAAGATAACACAATAAATCAATCAACACATTCTAATTCTTAACTTCGGTCTCCAACCAAAGAATCCCACTTTTCTTTTTCTTAAAAAAAAAAAGGCAAATGAAATTGATAACTAACCGTATGCTTCTATCATTCATGGGGAAACACCAAAAGTACTCAACCCTTTAAGTTTTTTCTTTGTCAACCAAACTTCATGAACCCATACACAAAATCACTAAAATAGCTTAACTCCAAGACTCAAATTAACTCCACAATTCTCACCTTACCTTTCTTGTAATGGTTTGTCTATGACTCACTAGGTCTTTCTCTTTCACATAAATGACCGATTAATCCAACACTTCACATTCTCCAACACTTCACATTCCATTTGTATTTCATCTAAAGAAAAGGATCATGCTCAGTCATCGACCTCACAAGGTTTCACAAATTCATATCCGAATCAAATGCTATATCATTATAACAACCCAAACCAATCCCATGGCTAAGCCCACAATTCTACAGCACGCAGCACACCAAAAATGCAAACATATAACTTTCAAGCAGGTAAGATCACATAAACATATATTCCACATAGCATGAAGCGCATGAGCATGTAGTCAGTAGACAAGTGATCACCTAAACACTTCATTCACATAAACCACACATTAGTCAAATATTGAACAGGACATAAAATATAGATCAGGTTCTCTTATTCCCCATACAAGGGTCAACATGACTACGCCAATCACGTAAAGATAAATGCAAAAGTCACTTAGATAAGGGACATCAGTCACCCCTACACACTTAAATGGTGTCTTAAATGCAAACGCTAGACCCATGAGACCGAGTGTCTCCCCACGGTTCCGAGATATTCTAAACCTATGCTCTGATGCCAAGTTGTCACGCCCTCACTTTTCAACTAAAATAATAATACATTTTCTAGAAACAAAAGTCTTTCTCTCAACTATATTTACCCTTAATTGTCGTGCCAATCCAAACAACGAATCAATGTCTCTTCTTCTTCTTCCTCTTTTTTTTTTAAACAGAGTCTCCCAAACGTTTACAATTAAAAGAGTTTCATAATAATCAAGGAGATAAACTTATACATAGTTTTGCATTTGTTCTTATCAAAAGTACAACCTTCAATTGCAAGTAAGGTACACAACATGAATTTGACTAGATGATAAACAACTACTTAATGATTCCAATGAAGCTCTCAAAGACGTCTCAAAGTGCACTCCATGCAATCCAAGCTAAGTGCCATGGCGGGTACCTGAAAGGATAGGGTGAGCTACACTAGCTCGTAGAGATATCCATACCTAAAGTACATGTAGAAGTGAAGACAGATCACAAGGGAAAACTTTTTCCAAAAAGCGTACTTGTTTTGTCAAAAAGTGGAACTCAAAATACCATACTCACGCTGGGAAAAAAATACTTAACTCCATTTCTCAAATACTAACACTCTCACCCACACACACACACCAATATTCTTAAAATCTCAGCTTACCTTTACGGCGTTACCCAAATCAATCCTTGCTTTTTCATTACCATTTCAATAACCTAAAGATTAATCTGAGTTCTTTAAAGAAAATGTTTTCACTTTCTTTTCTCATACAACTAGCCAACCTCTCCCCAAAAATACACACACTAGGCACGTAGAGTTAGAACATTAGGTAAGCAATGACAAGTCGATCAATACTGCACCTCAACAACAAGGAAACTCACCCGTCAACCCCAAATCAATCTTCAAATCTCAAGTTAACATATAGCAAAAATCCCTTCACAATAAGATTTCTTTTACGAGTCTAATATGGAAATGCCCTATATGAACTCTCGCAAAGCATAGCACCACAAGGTACCAAATATGTATTCACACAAAACAAATTGCCCACCACATATCAAGAGAACAAGCCACAATGATTTGGAGGTCTAAAAGAAGGAATACAAAACATGTATTGACATATTGGATGATCCAAGGTGGCAACTCAAGTTCAAGTTCTATGTTTCTCATACGAATACTCCATTTTGTCTCAAATCCATGTCATAGATTATCAAACCAATGTCATATCATGTGTCTAAGCCTAAGCTTCTGTCGGCCCAATTTAAAGGACCCCGATGTCCTCTGCCAGCACCTTATCCATAAGGAGGTCTGAAGTATCCAATATGAGCATTTAGCTCTGTAGGGCCAATTAAAGGACCCCGATATCCTCTGCCTGGGCACTCGCCCGTCGATGAGTCTGAAGTATCCAATATGAGCATTTAGCTCTGCCGGCCAATTAAAGGACCCCGATATCCTCTGCCATGCACTCACCCGTCGATGAGTCCTGAAGTATCCAATATGAGCATTTAGCTCTTTAGGCCAATTAAAGGACCCCGATATCCTCTGCTGGCACTCACCCGTCGATGAGTCCCGAAGTATCCAATATGAGCATTTAGCTCTTGGCCAGTTAAAGGACCCCGATATCCTCTGCCAAGCACTCACCCGTCGATGAGTCTGAATGTTTTCGTTGTGTCCGTTTGTTATTAACCTTTCAATTCGCGTTCAGACAAGAATTTGCATATTGCCATACACTTTAAAACTTAACATCTTGGTGCAGAAGGATTCATGGCATAACGTAACAAATAGACGCCGAATTCCCAATCACTAATGTCATGTGATTAATCTCATTCATTCACTTATTAACTCCTTATCACTAATAAACCCTCCCATCGCAAGTACTACACCGGTATCAACAAATCCTTATTATGCGTATAGTGTTCACGTATCTCACTCTATCATATTTCAAACATGATATATGTTCAACCAACCCAAATGTCATCGCTAGAACAATGCCACAACCGAAATAGATACGATCAATTAAGCTACTATCACATTCATTCCACAATAATGTGATCACAAACAGAGATAAAGTATTCCGGGGTCCTATGACCCCGTAGATCCTCCAAACACAAAATTACCACTTTCAAATAAGACTAACCACTTTCGATTTCTTCTCTTTACCAATTCATTCACTAAACAGACCCTTATTTAACAAAATCAACTTCTCACATCTCTTAAATTAAACTCACATACTAGCCTAACATCAAAACTAGAGTATTCGAAGATAGGCAACCCAAAACTCTTTCTATGCCCTTTTCTTTTCTTAAAAATCTGGTTCGAGTTTTCCCAAATCACACCCATTTCAAGCATAGGGTTTAGACACTCAATAATGTACTAAACTACCACATAAACAAGCATAGAGAGAGAAATCCCTAGATTAAAACTCAGTTCTTCCAAAACCCCCAAAAGTCCCGGCACACAAGGCACCACAAATTTCTTTGAGCAAATTTGCCATACTCTCTTAGAAAAATCATAACCCTTTCATCTTAAACCCAAAAATATTGAAACCAATGCCAAACGTTACACCACTACACTCAATAAAATTTCCTCAAAAGAAAAACAGATTCGCAACCATTTTCGCACTAGTCAACCAACCCTACTTTAGAAATTCACCAAAAATTGTACGCTTAACCAAATTACTTGATTCCAAAGCCAATCTCTTCGTAGCTTAAATATGCAGCTCCTGTAAAAGACCCAAAGCCACCCAAGGTGTTCAACATGCCCAGAACGTTAAAAGAAGGCAGCCACGCACAGATTCGCACATCCAGGAAACAGCCGGTATTCAAAAATTCATAACTAATTGTGTGATTATCGGTTTTGCATGATCTTGGTACCAAAATCTTCGTATTGAAACGTACTTTAACAGTTATGAAGACACCAAAAATTGATTCCTAGCAGAAGGGCCCCCAAAAGACAGATTACCAGAACCCACGAAATTTTCAGCATACACTATATTTATTCAAGACTCAAAATAGATGAACAAACTTGATTCTTGTACATCAAACTAACACTTAAACATGTAAAGAAGGTAGGAGATCCCTACCTCAAAGGTTAGAAGCAAGCCCGAACATGGAGGAAACTTCGAAGTGTTCCGATCATGAATTTTCTTGGATGGAGAGGAAGCTCTCTTCGCGTAGAACAACTTTAATACTTGGGATTTTTCCAACATCTCACTCGTAGCAGATGAAACCAAAGAGAGAAGGTGAGAGAGGTGAGAGCCGAGAGAGAGAGACGCCGGAAAAGAAGAAAAGAAAGGGGAAAAAAATGAATCTCTTGCTCCTTATTTTTTTTGTTATATAGGGTTTATCACACTCATACCCTTCAACTTCTAAAGTATCACATTAAATGCCACAATCAATATTCTATTTCCCAAGGACCCCACATTCATTCATTTTTTTTTTCAAATTTATATAACTCAAGCACATAACGAACATTAACATTTTAAATAATTTAATTACGGGTCTCTACAATAATTCACAAAGTAGAAATCCTAAAACCCAATACCACAATATGCAGTTCAACGAAAATAACACAAAATTATATAGCAATAACAATACACAGTCACAAGCAGCCTTTTATAAATTTCAAAAGGTGGCAAAAACGTAACACATCATCTCCTTCTTACTATCCATTAACTTAAGTGAAATCTTAGATCTTCTCCACAAGATCCTTTCCTCCCATCACCACTAACTATGACCGTGTCATGAAAAATCCCCCCCTTGCTTGTCCTGCACCGGGGTCCTAGATGAATTCATCTAGGTTATGTACTTCGTATGAATTCATTTACAACCATAGCAGGGGGCACGATTACCCTTTGGAACTTCCCATGGAGTACCATACGTAAGGGTCGCACCATTCCTAAGCCACTAACTATGACCGTGTCATGGGACAATCCCCCTTGCTGGCCTTGCAAGGCACGATTATGTAACAACCCGGATTTTCGGCCATATTTTTTTTTTCTAATTAACCCGTAATTTTTACTATTAATAATTAGTACTAATAAAATTCTTTTCCTTAATAGATATATACCAAAATAATTATCTTATTTAATTATCCCTTTTTATTTATTTTCTTTAAATTTGCATGCAAGTATACAACTCCTTCCATCTCTCCTACTCCTACTCAATCTCTACCTCCTCCCCAATCTTATTTTTCGTCCATATTCCATTCATCTCAAAGCCAAGAGTTAGAATCCTATTAAAACTCAAACTTATCATCCTCTTCCAAATTACCCTATATATATCCCATTAATCCGACCCTAGGGTACACCACGAAATTTTCCACGCCCTACCAGTCCAGAAGAGAGAGAGAAACCGGAGAAAACCAAGCTCAAATCCAAAGAGTTTTAGAGAGAGAAAGAAAAGTGGGTTTCCTAATTCCACCCAATTGAAATCCAAATTGATCGATCCAATCATCTTCTACAACTCCTAACATCACCAAGCAAGCATCAATTCAGTCCCAAGGCCTTCCAATCGCCAAAACCGAAGTCTTCTTTCCCGAAAGTTCAAGATTCGTTTTAAATCGATTCGATCCAAACCGAGGTATTATAATCTATCCCAAACACTCCTCTAAGTATATTCAATGTTTTTAAGCATAACCCTATGTCCCTTATGGTCCCATGCATCGAAAACCGTGAGAAAAACAAAGAAAACCGAAACTGTCCCGAACCTTGCGGCCGCAACCTGCGGACCGCAAGAACCAGGCCTCTTACCTCGCGGCCGCAAGGTCAACCCGGTCAGAACTTGCGGTGGGTTCTGTTTTGTTCCGAATCGACTTTTCGACATCCCGAACATCGTTTTCGACTCCCGATCTATTTTTCCTAGACTTCTAACACCTCAAAGATCATAACTTGTTAATTTTATATTTTATATTTTATTATCTATTTATTAATTACTTATTTGATTTCATGTAAAATTTTGCAAACGAAAAATCCATACGACCTTCTAAACTATTTTATAAATTTCCGTGCTATTTTTTTTAGATTCTTTACATCCCAAAGATGATATGTTGTTAGCCTCAACATATTTTATTTATTAAATAATTTATTACCCATTTATTTTACTTTTGACAACTTTAAAAATCATTTTTATTTTTAAATTAATCTCACGACCCTCCGGATTCGATTTTGACACTCAATCCCTCTGTATAGAATCATAGGAATCTTTTTAAACGTCATACTAATTGTTTCTAATATTATTATTTATTTATTGTGTTTATTATGATCATTAATCAATTGGTTTTCCTAATTAAAAATTTATACAAGCCTAGATTATATTCTTTTATTTAAAACTTTTATTTAATAAAAGTTCCTTACTTTATTAATAACTTATTGATCATACAAGACTAAGGGCAACGGCCCATTCATAAAAGGTTACGTGATTTTACGCGTATTGTTTATTTCAATTATTATTTTGATTGTCTGTTTATTATTTCAACTTCTGATTGATATGCTAGATTGGACCCTAGAGACATGGGGTGACTTATGAGTAGGATTTCGTCTAGACGTTATTAGATAATGGTTATTTGGGAGGAGGAGATGTTAGAAGATGCCTGCAGGCGGATTGTGTGATGTGATTTGAAACTGGCGGGTTGTCCAGTAATGATAAAACCTGGCAAAGTAAGCCCAGTGATATTTTGATGATAAAACCTGGCAAAGTAAGCCCAGTGATGTTTTGCGTTGATAAAACCTGGCGGAGGTCCAGCGATATTTTGTGACAGTAAAACCTGGCGGTGGTCCAGTGATATTTTCTGATGATAAAACCTGGCGGTGGTCCAGTGATAAATTTTGATGATAAAACCTGGAGGTAGTCCAGAGATGTTTGTGATGATAAAACCTAGCGGAGGTCTAGCGATATTTTGTGACGGTAAAACCTGGCGGGTAGTCCAGAGACGTTTTCTGTTGACAAAACCTGGCGGTGGTCCAGTGATGTTTTGCAATGATAAAACCTAGCGGAGGTCTAGCGATATTTTGTGACAGTAAAACCTGGCGGGTAGTCCAGAGACGTTTTCTGTTGATAAAACCTGGCGGTGGTCCAGTGACGTTTTATGTTGATAAAACCTGGCGGTGGTCCAGTGATATTTTCTGATGATAAAACCTGGCGGTGGTCCAGTGATGTTTTGCGATGATAAAACCTAGCGGAGGTCTAGCGATATTTTGTGACAGTAAAACCTGGCGGGTAGTCCAGAGACGTTTTCTGTTGATAAAACCTGGCGGTGGTCCAGTGATGTCTTGTGACGATAAAACCTGGCAAAGTAAGCCCAGTGATGTTTTGTGACGATAAAACCTGGCAGGTGATCCAGCGATATTTTGATGATAAAACCTGACAGGTGGTTCAGTGATGTTTTGTGATGATAGAACTGGCGGGAGTCCAGTAGTAATTTTGATATGGTGATTAAGATAGGCAAACCCTAGTTATGGTCTAGGCGTGACTAGTTTTCTCTCGTTGTTAGGCTATTGTATAGAAATGAATAAATTCATGTGTGATACTTCTATTTTACTTTTCTGCATTGATAATATATTATTACCTGCTAGCTGTAAAGTAAGAGGGGTGGTTGGGTTGGATTATTCTACTGGGTGATTTATCACTCACGGATACGTCTGTATCCTGGTAAATCGATTGCTTCGGCGATCAATTTGCCAGAGGGCGCAGGATTCAATGGAGGGGATTCAATGATGGTGCAGTTCGACACGGAAAGAATATCAGGAAAGGAGATCGAGTATGCTTGGGAATCGTATCAAGCCTAGAGTCAGCTCTGAAGTTAATGTATTTTGAATCAGTAAATTTTCTTGAGATTGTAATAGCTGAACCTTTATTTTAGAAAATTATATCGATTTAGCAAAATTCTCTTGAGAAATTATTTTATATTGCTCCCGAAAAGTCGGGGCGTTACAGATTACCCTTTGGAACTTCCCATGGCGTACCATACGTTAGGATCACCACAATAGCATCACCGGGCCCCGCAGGTAACCCATTTCAATCCAGGGCCCAACAGGTCACCCATTTCACAATCCATCATGTCACAATTCCAACACTTTACCATTTTTCAATTAACTCAGCATCGTCTATGTGAAATCTATTCGCATACCACCCCATGTCTCTAGGGTCCAATTTAGCACATAGATCAAGAATCGGAACAATATACAGATAATCACAATGATAGTTGAAATAAACAACAAGCATAAAAATTCACGTAACAATCAACATTTCATTATCAACAGTGATTTTACACTCAAACAATTGTTAAACGATTTTCACAGGGCATAAGACTAATTATTCAACGTAATAGGTCTGAAATTTAATAAAAACAGGACTAAACAGTAATTATTAATTAAAAACAGGTTACCTCCTTCTGCAAACTTTAAGTTTTAGTCCTATAATCCATTAAAACACAGATTAAGTTACGGGTTTCCGGAAAACTACCTCAAACGTGATTCTAAGTCCGGGTGTGTGTTGTATGGTGTCCGTAGATTGCCGTGGTGGTTCTGAAAATTCAAGGTGGCGTCCGGCGGCATTCCGACGAGGCCCGTGGCGGCGGTGTGCCCACGAAACTCACGGCACACACACCCACGGCCACAACTCTCTCTCTCACTGATTGTGGTGGGCTACGACGGTCCGGTGGTGGCGGGTACGGGCCAGAGGTGATGGGTTCGGTAGTGGGTGGTCCCGGTGGTGGTGCAACCGAGGTTGGTGGTGGACGGAGGAGGTGGAGGTGGTGAGGCCGAGGGGGAGGAGTGGGTCGGAGGTGGCGGCAACACACGGTGGAGGAGGAGGATCTTCTGTGGTGATGGTGTTACGGCTGTGGTGGCGAGCAAAGTGGTGGTGGTGGGTGTGTTGGTGTTCTCGGCAGCGACGGCAGGTGGTGATGATGGCAACCGAGGGAGGTGGTGCGGGTGGTGTGGCAGGAGGGTGGTGTTTGTGCTGTGAAGTTTCGGAGGATGAGGGGAGGTATTTATAAGGGAGTGTAAGATGATAAGTATGGGGTGGTAGAGTGTGGGAGGGAAGTAGAGATTTAGTTTAAATAGGATTCTAGTTAGGGTTTAGATATGAATGATAAGAGATGAGTATGGATGAATGTATATCTAAAGTATATATCTCATATACATTTAAATGGGTAATATCAATTATACACAAAATCATGTATTTTAATTGTTCAATCTAATTAGTTATTGAATTAATAATTTAACATTATAAATTTTTATTAAAAAAATAGGGCAAAAATTCGGGTCGTTACATTGAGAGTTATGCCTTTGTAAGGTTTTGGTTATACACATCACTGGTTTTGGTTATACCATTAATGGTCAGTTATGCCATTTTTTACAGTGTCCCCAAACGACGGGTGGACATTGTAGCATTTCCCTACATTGCTTGGCTGGATCATTCTGATTTAATCTTATTTATTGATTTTTACTTTAGATTATAAATAAGTAAACGAATTAAGTTGACAGAATAAGCAACTAACTTAGTTTAGTATCACTTGCAATTGTAAATTAACAACTAAATTATCTTTCTTGTTTGTTTTAGTAACTAACTAGCTGTGTTTCAAACTGCAAGGGCATTCCTTTGGTCTTGGTCTTGGTCTTGGTTGGTTGATTTTTTTTTCAATGAAAAATTAACTTACCCAAATTAAAAAATCAGAACGAAAAGGACTTCGCCGATCTAGCATCCTAGGTTACAACTCACTCTTTTGAACATTAAGGTTAAGTTTGGCCTAATCTATTCATTTTTGTTTTATTCTCCTAAACTTTTGGCAATGTTGCACAACTTTCTAACATTATTTATTTAACAAAATAAAAAATTACCAATTTTTTTTAAAAAAATACATTAAAAACAAAAAATCTCGCTAAAGACAGGAACCCAATCCAAAACATACTAATATTTCAGGTTATTTTTGTTTTTATGGAGTTCTTAATTTAAATTACGATAAATACTTAGTTCAAAAAATTTAATACAAAACTAGTATTAAAATCTTGCATTGGAAAACAAAAATACGGCAAAATAAGTAGGGAATTGATTTCTACACTCTCTTTTTTGATAACCACACTCTATTTTTTGAATTTTAGTGTTGAAAATGTATGTATTTTTTTTGGGATGTGATTTTGACACTCCACTTTTAGCTAATGACACTCCACTTTTTGTTTTGTTTTTTCATTAAGACACAAAGTGGAGTGCCTGTGTGACTAACTGGAGTGCCAAAATTAATTTTCATTTTTTTTTGCTAAATGACAAAAAATGGAATACGGATATAAAAAAAAAGAGTGTAGAAATCAATATCCAACAAGTAAATCATAACAAATCACTTTTGGAACTTAGAGAAAGAAATAGAAAGGGAGAGAAATTTTTTGTTTCCATTGTTTGGTTTCTAAAAAGAGAGGGAAAGTTTTAAAAACAAGTTCAATTTTCTCTCCAATTTTTTTCTCAACGTTCTCTCTCATTTTTCTCATTCGATCCTCAAGTTCCAAACAGAGCCTTAAAAAAGAGAGTGAAAAAAGCTTCACCAGTGGAGTTCTCCCTCTCTCTCTCTCTCTCGCGCCAACCAATAATGAAGCCTCACTCTGTCTCCAGATTCCAGTCCGACGTTTCGGTTACTTTAAACAAACGCACCTCTCTCTCTCTCTCTCTCTCTCTCTAGTCAATGTCAATATACGGCCTACCCTTCGTGCACAAGCAGCTCTCTCGAAAAACCTCAATACTTGGACTCCGCCTGTGGATCCTCATATCAATCATCGCCGGATCAGTCATCCTCCTCACCCTACTCCTCTCCTGCCTCTGCTTCTCTTCTTGCCGCCGCCGCCGCCGCAATTCCTCCAAGCTCCTCCACCGCCGCAAATCCACCAAGCTCTTCCACCGCCTCAAGTCCCCCGAACACCCCCAGGGCCACGTGTCCGTCGCGCCGGTCGTACCACAAGAGATCGCGCCCAAAGTCGCCGCACCGAAGCGCGGCCCGGAGTCGCAGATCAAGGTCGAGAAGAAGACGGAGCTCAGGGTTTTAGTGGACTCCGATCGGACGCCATCGAATACCGCGTCTGTTGGCAGAGGCCCACCACCAACGCCACAGCCGCCGCCGGGGGTTACGCATCTAGGTGAGTACGTTTTAATTTTTTATTATTATAGTTATAATGATTTTTTGTTCAAGAATTTAAAATTATATGATTCTTTCCCTTGGGCTGATAAATGAACCGGATTTATCAAACCGCTTGAGTTTGAGCTTGTGTTAGCATGTTAAAATATCGTTTGAGATCGGTTTGTTGCACATACAAAGGGAACTCAAATATATTTTTGAATCTCGTTAAGCTTTCAAACTAAGCTCGAACAAATTAGTGATTACTGTTGGGCTCGTTTGACTTATAATGTCTTCAAGCTGTTCGGTTTGGCTTGATTAAAGTTTGTTTGAGATGGGTTTGTCGCATAAACAAGCCAAGCTCGAGTTTGTTACGTTTTCAAACCAAGCTTGAACAATCAACCGTTTGGCTCTTTCTGCTATCCGTACCACCCAACATGGTTTTGACAATCCAACACCCACCCAACAAATAATTTGAGAAAAGTGATGTTATTTTTAGCAGTATTATTTTTTTATTACTATTTTGCTTTAATTTGCTTGTTAAAATGGTCCATAAGGATGCACATATCTTAGTAATTCGAAAGATTTGTTGATAATATGTATGATGATATTTTTGGTAGTATTTAACTTTCTTTTTAGTGTTCCCCACCCAATTTTGAGATACTGTGTCCGTCCCTGCATCTAGGTTGGTTGCGGCGGTACACGTTGAGGGAGATTGAGGTGGCTACAAAGGGATTGTCTGGTGGAAATGTGATCGGTGAAGGGGGTCATGGTATTGTTTATCGCGGTGTATTGGAAGATGAAACTATTGTGGCTGTGAAGAATTTGTCCAATAACAGGTATTTGTTTGCTTGATTCACTTCAATTTCTAATACATAAGGATACCGGCTTTGTTCAATTGTCTAGAACTTTATGCAAAAAATGCTTAATCATGTAGATATAGTGTTTAATCGTGTAGGAACCATTCATGTAAATAAAGTGTTCGTTTTCATGCAAAAATATGGTGTGAAAACTAATCGTTGTGGGAAAGTTATTGACGGGAAAGTCCCACAAGTTTTTGTGTTGGAAACTTAGATATTCTGATTCTCGAATGCCTTGTGCGTGGTTTTGGTCATTTCTTTTTGATGTTTACATGTGTTCTGTTTTTGCATTACTTGTTCTGTTTTTCTGTTTCAATTTTAGAATCGAACATATGAATTTGTCATAATAGGCTGAGAGTTTCAATCTTTTTGAGAAGTAATACGATTAAAATATGTGAGAAAAGCCATGTATTTATCTTTTCTGTTTGGAACAAAGACCTTTGAATTGGTGTTTTGAGATTAATATTTAATCAAATTAGAGGACTGCTTAGTGTAGCTCTCTCGATTTGATATCTAAATACTCTCAAGCTTCTGTTTGGAATATGTGAGACAAGCCATGTATTTATCTTTTCTGTTTGGAATAAAGACCTTTGAATTGGTATTTGAGATTAGGCAACAACTACAATATTTAATCAAATTACAGGACTGGTCAGTGTAGCTTTTGATTTGATATCTAAATACTCTCAAGCTACACTTTAATTGGATTTTTCCCATTTTCCTTCCATCCATGACTCATAAAACTGGTGGGATTATCAGTGGCCAGGCTGAGAAAGAGTTTCAAGTGGAGTTAGCAGTAATTGGGCGGGTAAAACACAAAAACCTCGTCAAGTTGTTGGGTTACTGCGTGGAGGGAGCTTACCGGTAAATTAACTTAACTTCCTACTTGGGTGATGGTTTCCTTTCCGAATGAGAAAGCTCTATCATCAATTAATATTTTGATGGTTGTCGTTGTTGTTCAGGATGCTTGTATATGAGTATGTAGAAAATGGGAATTTGGACAACTGGCTTCATGGACATATAGGAGTTAGTCCCTTAACATGGAATATCCGTATGAACATCATTTTGGGAACAGCGAAAGGGTAAAGTATCTGACTTATCATGGATTGGTTCTGCCCGGTCTTCGTTGAGTACTATAGGCTTGTCTAATTTAGATTTTATGTTCCTTCAGATTGGCATATCTCCATGAGAGTCTTGAACCAAAGGTTGTCCATCGAAATATAAAATCGAGCAACATACTACTTGATCGTGAATGGAAACCTAAGATGTCTGATTTTGGGCTGGCTAAGCTCTTGGATTCTGAGAACACTCATGTGACAACTCGCGTGATGGGAACACATGGGTTAGTTCAGTTCCATCCTTAATTTTAGTTCTCTATGTTCGTTTTCCTTTTAGCAATTCAAGCTTATTGGCAATGCAGTGAGATAGGAAACTGACTAATCCTATCATTTTCCTAGTTATATTGCACCCGAATATGCTTGGACTGGTATGTTGAATGAGAAGAGTGATGCCTATAGCTTTGGAATACTTATAATGGAGATAATTTCGGGAAGATGCCCTGTTGACCATAGTAGACCGCATGGAGAGGTTAGTCTTGGACATCTCATATGGTGTCCCAAATTTCACCCTATATTCACAGAAGGTTTCCGATTATCTGAAGTGGATAATAATTACAGGTGAATTTGATTGATTGGTTGAAGACAATGGTTGAAAATCGAAAATCCGAAGAAGTTGTGGATCCAAAGCTACCTGAGATGCCTTCTTCAAAAGCACTCAAACATGTCCTGTTGGTTGCCCTTATGTGTGTAGATCCTAATGCTTCAGAAAGACCCAAAATGGGACAGGTGATCCACATGCTTGAGGAAGTTGACCTTCTACTACGACATGTATGCACCATTTTATTTTCCCAATTATTTTTCTCTCTTCAGAAAACTGGTTTTTATGCTTAGATTTTAGTGCATGCCACTCATCTGTCATTTGCTTTGATTTACAGGAAAGACGATTTGATAGAGAACATACCCATGCCCATCGTGATTATAAGCAACAGAATCATCAATCTTTCAACCGTAGGTGATAATTAAGCAAATTTGGTGCAGCTGCTTCTAACACAAGTGAAGAGAGACATCGGTAGAAAATGTATACTTTTTCGTCACTGTAACACTAAAACAATGAAATTAAAATCTTTATAACCATGAATAAGTGGAACCTGTAAAATTTATACAGCATTGTGTAACTATTCTCATCATCCATTCATGATTGAGAACTGATTCAGATCAGCTTTGGGCTTTTCACTGTGTTGTTTACAAGTAGTGCAGTTATCTTTGTACTTAAGCTTTATATGATTTGTTGACATAGGCGGTTCGAGCTTATTCCCGACTTCGGCATCTACCATTTGCATTACATTTCATCCTTTGCTCCTGGCTTTCATGTTTGAGCAGCTTACACATTCTATTTATTTGGTTCAGCAAATTCATTCTGGGGCGAATGTTACTAGAAATTACGTATCACTTTCCCCCTTAACCTGTAAAATCTATCTGACCTTTTTTGCAAGAACTCAAATCTTCCGTACTGAAAAACCCTCTATACTTTTGTTCCCGTGCATTTTTAGTTGCAAGAAAGCACGATAGTATCTTATAGGTAAGATAACTTTTGTGCAATCCTGTAGCTGAAAATGCACGAAAACGGAGGTAGGGAAGGTATAAGCTTTAGCCATTACTCCAATTCTTTATACGTGACCGTATTACTTGTTCACGCTTCATTGGGCTTCAAAATTGAAGCCATGTGGATGCCTAAATGGACTAATTATTTAAGCCAAGTTGTAATTTGAGTGTCACATGGGTTTGCTTTTCTGGTTTCCCATGTTCTGGCTAAAATGGGGAAAATACTAAACAAGGAGTCATGGGCTGGCATCTTTATTCGCTTTTCTACAAGAACCTTCGTATATAAACCAGGCATTTAATTTCTCTCATTTTTTTAGTACGAAAGAACCTTCATATATACTAAGACTTTTCTTGCTATTCAGATCAACTTACACAATCTCGATTAATCTCAAAGCTTTAAAGTTATGCCGGGACTATTAACGACAGATTTGATCACTCTAGACCGAAATTTTCTCCCATCGATTGTGAATATAGGTTTATCGGTAGCTACGAATTTAACAATTTTTTCTTGGTTACCCATTTTTTTCCAGACGATACTATATTAGTATTTGTTAAATCACTATGAGAATCAGTCTTCTGTCCATAAAAATTGAACCACAGACCTCATGTTCCAAAGGAGAGCTACACGATCATTGGGAAGTCATCGTTTTTGTTTAGGAGTCTACGGGCCTCCTAACCTAAGTGCACGCAGAGATGGATAAAGCCCGCATTATTGGGCCGACTGGTTGATTTCAGGCCCATTAAGGGGCCCCAAAGAGTGGAAACAACTCATAATAATATCATTCTTTAGTGTTCTACCTTGGATATCTACCGTTGATGGACTCCATCGTCCAAATCAACGGTCCATATTCTTCCCACACTAATGATGATTCGCCTCGAGATTCCACGCAGAAAGTCATCCAACGGCCAAAAACCATGACCTAACACTGCCAGACCACCACCGACTCCAATTCAGTGCGCATGGGTCCACGGCAAAAGCATGGGACTAGAGAAAGCCAGAAAAATCTCGATTCCACCCACCCACTCGTATTCCACCACGTGTTAATGCACGGCCGCCAATAAGTTGTTCAACGTTCACCATTTCATTCTTATCTTCAACCCTACAAGTCATTGCGGCCCATTCAAAGAAAGAACTACCTAACGCGGAAGCCTACATACGCGTCTTGGTGAAATTTCTTCGACGGTTCTAATATCTGTGTAGTTATCGATCCAGGTATTCTCTCTTTCTATCTCCATCGGATTACGGTTTGTAGTTTAATTTCGATTCTGTTTCTGCGAATCGGTTGGTTTTTTTTTTTGAGATTTTTTTGTTGGATTTTATTCGAACCGTTGACTTGAAGATCCAGCGATTCGGTGAGTGTTTTGCTTGATGTATTCTGTGTTTTGATTATTTAGTGGTAATTTCGTTAGGAAATCTCTGATTAGGTTTAGATCCGTTTTTGTTGTTGCAACACATGCTTGTAATGTAGATCTGCGATAAATTTGAAGAAAAAGCATGCTCTTTAATGAATAGCGAGGATATATTTTACGATTATTGTGGAAAACGCATGCTCTTTTATATTTTTGATGATTATTTAGTATCAATTTCGTTCACGATTCTCTAATTAGGTTTAGGTCAGCTTTTTTTTTGCGGTAATACATGCTTGAAATGTAGATCTGTGATGAATTTGAAGAAAGTGCATGCTCTTTGATAAATAGCGTGTCGAAAACGAGGTCTTGTGGTTTCTATTCGCTGTGCTGTTGTTTTTACCGGAAAGAGGAACAACCTGACAAGTGGCTGGGGATGAATACTTGCACTAGGGTAGGTTGAGGCTAGGTTTTTGTTTAGGAGTTAGGACTATACATAGAGGAAGATTTGGTTTTAGGATGTTATGGTTGTTTGTTTCCCTTCTTAACAACTAACTACAGGGCTATGGAAGGTATATATACAAGGGAAATAATGGCGTTTGCCACAATTTTGCAATTTCGATTTATGTGATTGTCTCATTTTGTGACCCAATAGGATTTAGACGGTACTGGGTCATATGGGGAATCTTGTGATGATATAGCTATCGCCATATATGTAATTGAATTGGTTGATCAGAATTTGCTCTTCCGTAGGATTTTTGTTTGTCATGTCTAGTTTAGTTATACGGGGCTTGCAGAACTGCCTCATATATATTTAGAAATTGGCATCTTTTGCTTTATTTTTATCTTTTTTCTTTTGTCTCAATGCTAAATTTCTTTGCAGGTTGTATATTGAAATGAGTCGTCCACAGGAGCAACATCGTCCTTACTTCCCTTTTGGGAATCCATTCAAAAAGATATTTCCTAAGGGTTCATATTTGTCTCCAAGGCTTCTAGGATTGTTGAACACTTTTGAGGATGCCTTGGCAGAGAGATTCAGGAAGCTTAAGCCAAGGGACAGGGAAGATGTCCTTAGCTTATCATGGATGACATTTGCAATGGAGTTGCTTTGCCAAACTCATTCCGACATAAAAACTATAATTACGGAGCTTGAACTCCCTGTTTGTGATTGGGACGATAAATGGATTGATTTGTACTTGGATAATAGTGTGAAGCTGCTTGATATTTGCATTGCCTTCAGTTCTGAGCTCTCACGGTTCAATCAGGGCCACCTCCTGCTTCAGTGTGCCTTGCACAACTTGAATGCCTGCCCCTCAAAGCAGCTTGTACGAGCTTGCTCTTCACTTGATGGCTGGAGGCAGCACATTGGTTCAAAGAATCCAAAACTTCAGAACTGTTTTGCCATTTTAAATAGTCTAACTGAGACACTTGACCTGCCTAAAGTCAAGAATTCTGCTAAAGGAAAGGTCTTAATGCGAGCGATGTATGGAGTTAAGGTGTTAACTGTGTTTGTCTGCAGCACCTTTGCTGCTGCCTTCTCAAGTTCTGCGAATAAGTTGGTGGATTTACATGTTCTAGAGACCTGTTTGTGGGCAGAAGCTTTTGAAGATGTACAGGCTTATGTAAATGGGGAGATTAGAAATATATTTTCGAGTGGAAGGGCTACGGTAGTGAAGGAGCTTGAAGCAGTTCATCTAAGTGTCAAGACGTTGTACCCCATGATACAAGAAGGGGTGGATCCCATTGAAGCTGAAGCACTCCAGACCTCTATCGCTGAGTTAAGAAAGAGGGCAGATAGACTTTCACAGGGACTAGATCTTCTCACAAAGCAGGTGGATGGCTTCTTCCAAATTGTCCTAACTGGACGTGACGCTTTGCTTTCTAATCTTAGAGTTGTGAGTATTGCCCCTGATCCTACTGACAATGTGCAAGGGCATGGTGTGAGGTGAAATCCAATGATGCTCATCACCTTGCTGTATGCACATGGACATGGGTGTAAGTATGGGCTTTCTTGTCGCTTGGTTGATCAGGGTATATGTATTAGTATGGTGTATAATGTTTGTTGTGGACCTTGTAGTGCAACTTGTGAGGTGTGTAATGTCTGTTATCTTATTTATGAACTTTTTTTTTTTGTATTTGTACTTTTATGCGATGCTAGTATATATAAAATGGTCGTTCGGTTTACAAAAAAAAAAAGAAAAACTGTCTTAATTTGCTTGTTAATTTTTTGTTTTTTGTATCATTTCCAACCTAATTGGCCTTTGGAACATTGCTCTGATCTCCTGCTGCATTCTTTTGGGTTGAATTTTCTGCCTTGTGCTGCCGTAATATTCTTTTTTTTTGGCAAGTAGATCCGCCTGTTTTGCAAAAAAATTGTGCTTTTTATCTGTTTTCTAGCTTTGCGATGCTCTAGTTGTTTTGAGTAATACTGTGGGCAAGTTGTTTCCTCTTTTGAGGATTGACTAAGTCATGCATTTAAAATCTTTCTGAATTTCCTTGCATTTGTCTTGATTGGGACACAAGGTTTGTTTTGGCGTGCTGAATCTTTTTGACTTGGAAAGTTATGGGAGGAAGCTTCTTTTATGTGGCTTGCAATTTTGCACATCGGTTCATGGTTCCCTTTGCTTCCTCCGCAGTGGTGCTTATCTATCAAGGTATTAATCTTCTTTTGTTACCTTCTCAATCTATACCACGGTATTACAGTAACTAGCAGCTGACGATATCTTGTTATCTTGCGGAAGCTTATGTGCCAAACCATTGTGAGTTTATCACCTTTGGATGAATGTGGTCCTCCATATCTCCTGTCCCTCAAACTTATTTCCTACTCTCAGAAACAGTTTTCCCGCTGGGAGTTGCTTGTTTGAGTGGTCTTTATTGTAACCTTGGTGGCATGTGCTAGAGATACGGTGTTTAGAAATTCAATCCATGAATTTTTCAGCAATACATCTGATCTCTAGTTCCTTTGTTGTGCCGTGGGGATCCTCAGTGGCTTTACTTAAAAGCGAGTAACATGTCTCTGGTGTCCCCCAACCACCACCATGTCGCAAGAGTTCTGGTGGAGGACAAACAATGTCTTGCATCATGAATCATGATTCCCTTAAGCACACTTGGCAACGACATTTGACCAGGTATTGTGAGAGTGAATTTCGTCGGAATTAGCAATACATCCAATGCCATTCCTCTCCTGTCATGTCTTCTTTGAATTGATTTTGAAAACTCAGAATCACCTAAATCTCCAAAATCGAATGTCTCGAGTTTTGTCTTTCGGGGAGGCCTGCAATCTTAGTTTTGGTGCTATTGTTTTAACCCCATAGCAATTAGCAACAGGGAAATAAGGAAACTGCAATTACTTAACTCAGGAATCAGGTACCCAGCTCCTTGGCTTGCTAAGATGGGATGTCATGATCATGTTGCTTGTTGAATTGCACGAGTAGTCGACCCAGTGAGCTTTTACTACTACGAAATAAGGTGGGTTGACGAGAGATAAATTGGGGTAAAACAGATTGAACACCGTGGCAGGGGGCTCCCGGCCGTTAATCGGAGTGTACATGAGTAGAATTGCACTTAACTAGAAACATTCTTAAAAACTAGAAACCTTATTAAAAAATAAGCAGTTTATTTCATATTTTTAAACTCAAAAATAATGTAAATGGAAAATAAATTTTTACTATCAAACAAGATCCATATTGTTAGAAAAAATTATTTGAGTAAACACATGAATTTTGAGCTTGAGATTGCCTTTTTACAAAATAAGTACTTAATTGGGTTTCTGGAACGGAAGTGCTCAGCTTGTGCCACTGCATTATTGTTCCATGGCTCGCCCTAGTTTTTGAAATTCGATGCCCAGCACTAAAGATATTTCTCATTGAGTTGGGCATTCCTAATCCAACAGGGATTGGAGGATGGTGTTGTGCGGTGGTGCACAGCACAGTGCTGTGCACCATCTGAGCCATCTGTTCGGCAATTCAATGGCTCGGATCTCATCTCAGCAATGATCGGATGCTACATTGGAAACCCACCTAATTAAAGTACGATTGACCTAATCAGGTGAGAAGACGCGGGTTGAAATTATGGCAGCGTTTCAATCCGAACCGTCTAAAAGTATATTGGATGGTCCAGATGTGTCGAACGGGTACCACGTGGGATATGCCAGCCTATGCCACCCGGCACCGACAAATTTCTCTTGCCAGCCTATGCCAGCTGAATTTGTTTGCTTTAAATATAGGAGTAGATGTTTCTTGTGGGTCTCACGTTGTGCATACTGAGGTATCAAGAAAAGTACGATGATTTTCTAAAGAAATTACGTGTTGGAAGACCACCCCAATTCAATATTTGGATTAACATCACCACCATAAATATTCCTAGTTGTTCTTAACATTCTTTCTTTCTTCTTCTTTCTTTCTTTTTTTTTTTGTGATTTTCGCTCGAAGAGAAATGAAGTCCGTTATGATTTTATTTTCGATGCTTTGAGTCGGTCTTTTAAAAGTTCTGTATGGACAAATCCTCCATAAATAACACGTGCTGCCGCCTCGACAAAATTTGCAAAGTTTGATTCATAGTTATATGGAAAATCATTATCATAAAAGCCAGTACAATCTTCTTCTTTTTTTCCAACCGATAATAGATGGATATTATAACTCAAACCAAATATTACATCAAGTTGAAAACTTGCGCGTCCTTAAACGAAGGACCAAGTAATCAAGACGGCATAGATTCATCCACAAACTATACCCCAAGCCAATTAAACATTTTCTTGCAGAAATAAGAAAAATCCAAAACAACCTAACTGAGAGAAACTCAGTTGGGAGAAAAACTCATGGCAAGAAACTGGAGAGAAAACCTCCACAAAAGGGAGATGAAGAAGCAAAAGATCGTAAACCAACAAGAAAATGAAAAAAAAACTCGCCATCTTCATCCACCAATATAGATCTCCAACTCCAGCGACCCAATCATGTACAAAAGCTCCGCATCCACAGCCGCACATCTGAACGGCACCACCAAATGAACGACGAATATGATAGAGGAGGTTTGGCGGTAGAGAAATCGGGGAGGCCAAGGCGTCTAGAGGCGTGAGGGAAGAATGAAGGTGGAGTGATGAAAAGAAGGGAAAAGAGATTCCGATCGGAGGCCAACAAAGAGAAAAACTCCATAGGAGAGATTGCCCTCCCCCCCCCCATTTTAGGGTGGAAACCCTAGGGGGAGAGAGAAACAAAGAGGTGCAGCGCCTAAGAGAGAGAGAGAGAGAGAGAGGGGTAGGTGATAGTTGATAGTTGATAGTTGCAACAAGATGAATTGAAAGTTTGGTGCTCAACTTTTTGTCTATGAGAAGAGATTGCTACCGCTATCACGAGCCTTTGCAAGAAAATAATTCGTGCAAGTTTCTCTTTATTCTAATTTTCCTTAGTTGAAGTCCATCGATATAGGAGTAATTCTTTTCGCTACCTATTGTGTACAACTTAACAACTTTAGACGAAAATTCCGAGTGATTTTCGGCGAAGCAGTGTATTCCATTTACTCCAAATCCAATAACTTACAAACTAGTAAAAATTTAAAATTCTCTTCGCAAAGGTTGAATCCATAACCCCAATGTATTAGTACAATTAATTACACAATCTCTGAGTCAGCTGTTTTAATTTTTTTTGAACAAAGTCAACCATCCTAATTCATTGAGCATATATATATGGAGTATATATTTTGAGCAGATCCATTGAGCATATTCAAACTCGTTATATCATCTGTCTGGTCAATTACGGATGTGTCGAGCGGATACTTGATATGAACTGTTCAATTCATTTGTCTGGTCAATTACGGAATAGTTCACATTAACATTGAAAATTGATCGGATAATGATACTTATTTTTTCACAGCGCACGTTGTTTTGAAAACAAATACTGCCATGGATGAATTTTTTCAAGTACCGTAAGATAAGATAAAATGCTCACCGATCATATAGGTAGTTGAATCTTCGCGGGTACCACGAACTCGTTGAGACGAGAACGGTTCAAATCAGATAAATGGGTCACTTATCAAATAGGTACTTGTTTCGAAGGAAAATTCTAACTCCACATCCAAACACACACTCACACATTTAATAGGGATGGAGCCCACACACACTGAATGTGTAGTGTGTGCAGGCTCGACCCCTATTGTGCGTGGATACTAGGCCCTGGATGAGACGAGAACATGACATCAGTCATAAAATAACATGACGCAGCCAGCAAGTAACCCCTTGATAACGCAGACACGCTTGTCCGGTGTCAGCCAAGCATTTTATCGCATTAAAGTGTCAATTTCACGGGATATCGTACCAAATTCAGTTCAAAAGTTTTCCACTAAAGTTCACACACGTTTCCACTCTCTCTCTCTCTCTCTCTCTAGAAAAGTCACAGGCATCCCCAAATTGTACCTTACTCCCAACCACCACCAGAGACATGTAAAAAATCTCTACAACTTCCGATAAACCTCCTCCTCATCCTCTATTTCCCCAACCTTTGTTAGGTCTTGTTTCCAAATTTCAGTGAGATTCATCGCTGATTGAGTGACAAATTAGGGTGATCTGGGAAATGTCTGTGGAGTCGGGCTCGGGTTCATCAGCTGAGGGCGGAAACGTCAGAGGAACTCCCACCCACGGTGGGCGCTACGTCCAGTACAATGTCTACGGTAACCTGTTCGAAGTTTCCAGAAAGTACGTACCTCCGATTCGCCCCGTCGGCCGCGGCGCTTACGGCATAGTCTGGTAAGGGCCTGTACTCGATTCCACCTGTGTTGCAATTTTGTACTCGTATCTCTTGCTTCGTCGAATTGAGGTTTTTGAGAACTTGAGATTTTTTTAGTATTTTTTTTTCTCAGTAACAGGAAGTGATATTATGTAGTTTTGGTGAATAGTGGGGCGTGATATCCATGTGATGTTACCATGAATTAGAAATCAACGTGCCCTTTGGATCATGCTTCATCTGTTGCGAGTATTTGGTTTGTTTTCGTTCTCGATTGATCTGTCTATTATCGTGTTATCTTGCGTCAATTTAGGGAAGCAAGTTTTATAGAGGTTAGCTTTTTCTAGGGCTATATATAGTGTAAAGGATTTGGTCAAGGCCTCAGTCCTAGGGATTAGTTGAAGTGTGCATAAGCTGGCTCGACACATGAGTTATCTAGGGCTATATTTATCAACTTTAAAGGATTTGGTCAAGGCCTAAGTCCCAGGGTTTGGTACCTCCTAGGTCTCAGCTTTGAATCATGTTAGGTGCAACCAACTCTTGTGGGAAGAGAACAATTACCTTAGTACCCAAGGCTTAAGATGTTCCTTTCAGTATCCACAAAGGGGTGCTTTATCAGATGAGAAACATTCTTTTATTGTTCTGTGTACCATCAATCCACTTATCTAGAATTTTCTGTTGAGGGCTCTATCAATTTCAATTGTAAGATTTGAGAACTTTGGGATATATTTAGAAGTTGCCGTTTGAGTGATCTTCCAGGTTCAATACTGGAAAAAGGAAAAAAACAGATTTTGGTGGTTCAACTTGATTACAGTTCCATCTTTTCGACTTATTTTTATCTGTTATGGAAAATGCTAATTGAAACTTTTACCTTTTTAATTTGCTTCAGTGCTGCTTTGAACTCGGAGACACGTGAAGAAGTTGCTATTAAGAAGATTGGTAATGCATTTGACAACAGAATAGATGCAAAGAGGACACTACGAGAGATTAAGCTTCTTCGCCACATGGATCATGAAAATGTAAGCTTTATATGATTTATAATCATAACTTTTAGGATATGATATATATGATTTATATATATAAGCTTTCAAGATCTCCCTGGTCATGTTCATCTTCTTTTGCCTTATGCTTCAATTGGGTTATTAGTCTACTTACCAGAAAAGGGAAAAGGAATTCAGTGAGTATTGTGTCTCTGCGTTCATGTTTTTTTGTACCATTTGCTTCTTTACTCATCATGTGATTTTCATAGTTTTGGAGTCCCTGTAGATGAACGGTGCACATTTTAGAAAGGTAGGTGCTTCTTATAAGTATAACGTGACGATGGAAGACATATAAGACATAGCCATGACCATTGTGGCAATAGCTGCGTGAAAGACTTCTGATTTTCTTATCACTGTAGTTCTAAACCTTAGTTGCTGAAGCAAGGGTGGGAGCAGGGATCATATAAGCTCCTCGTTTGGGAGCGCCGGGGAGCGTTTAGGAATAATTTATTGAAATGAATTTATCAATTTAATATAGAGCCCAAGCTCGGCAAAACCCACCCAATTAATCCATTACCACTTGTTGAAGCTCCTTGTTTAGGCATCCTTGCAACTAAGAATTATAGTAAATTGCTAATGTTTTTTCCCCAAATATATGTAAATCTTATGTTTACCCTAAGTACTTGAGTAAATGTTTTCCTAGTATCTTCTCGAGGTAAAGTAAATGTTTTCTAGTATCTTATTGTTATTTCACATTTCTTCTCGCTTGGTAGCTCTTCTCTTAGTTCGTTGAAATTTATATGTTTGAGAGGTTCTACCCTAGTGGGTAACAAGCTTATTTCTCAATGGGAGCAAGTTTCCTCGGAGGTTCTGACTTGGGAGTGCAAGAGCAAGGTTCTAGGGTAGATTCCTCTGCTTGACACAGAAGGATCCTGCAACTAAGTTCTAAACCAACGATCAATACTAACCTGGTATCAATTCAAACTAATGTAGGCAAGTGCATCTAAGCGCCACGTGCATAATGCTTACTACATGTGCCCAACTCTGCGGAGGTGGTGGTTTCGTGGATCAAAGGGGAGTGCTAGGCAAGGATTGATGTTGTAGGACCTCGCCAAGCCTGCAAACATACGCCCTTAGCTAAGCATGAAATCACCCTGAGGAGAGTATTTTTCGGTGAAGACCGAGGAAAGAATCGGAAACAAGTGTCCCCAGCGGAGATGTCAAACTGTAGATATAGAGTTGCTGAGACCTGAGCTGTTAGGTCCAAACACGTCTTGCTGGAAGATTCAAGGAGGAGATTGATCTGGTGGAGGAAGAGAAGAGTTGAGGAGGGTGGCTACGCTGTGTATTTGTGATCACGTGTGAGAGAATCTGTATGAGAGAAGGGAGATTACCAGAAAGAGATAGAATCAATCTATTCAAGAAGAGTTATAGCAGGGGGAAGAACCAGAGAAATGCAGAGAGATGGATAATCTAGTTGAGACTGATAGTGCTGAGAGTGGTTAGGGAATTATCTCTGGTTGGTGTGATGCCCACCCAAATACAACCTCCATGTTGTTTAGCAAGCAGCAACGCACAAGGCAGGCTCCTAGACCTGTCTACATCTTTAAAATTGGTATGACACATTATGGAGCAGTACCCTTGACTTTAAAGATTTGGCTCTTGGTTGAGCAGAGAGGCAAAAGTGCCGGAAAACAGATTTCTGCAATAACCCAAGTTGTTAGAATGAGGCTTTGAGAAGCTGAGTGCACATATTCAGTTTTTAAGTTGCTTTTGGTTTCCTTGCATGGATTTCTATCAGCTTTTGCATTGATTTTCTTTGCCACTTTGAAAGACTAAAGTCTGCTGCTCTCATGAGCATATTGCTCACTTCTTTCTTTCTCCACTGCAGGTTATTGTGCTCAAAGACCTTATTCGGCCTCCACAAAAGGAAAACTTCAACGATGTTTACATTGTTTATGAATTGATGGACACCGATCTTCATCAGATAATTCGCTCCAACCAACTTTTGAATGATGATCATTGTCGGGTTTGGCTCTACTTCTTAGTTCTTGCATCTATAATAATAGTTTGCAATTTTAACGTAGCTACAATGATGAATTTATGATGGTCATAGCCTCTTGGGTGAAGTATGGTGCTTTAGTTGACCAAAAGTTGGATTCCAAGTCCATCAACTCTTAGGCAGGCAGCAGGCTGTCTTGTAGTTCATTTTTACTCTTTTTGGTAGGAATGGCAATGGGCCAGATTGGGCGGATATCGGGATATCCACACCCGATACCCAAAAACTTCAACCTACCCGAATCCGCCCCGATACCCGCCGGGGAGGAGACCAGCTGCCCCATAACCGAACCAAACGGGGTTCGAGTACTCCCCGAACCGAACAGATACCCGATCAGTATTCTGATCCAAACAAAGAAAAAAAAACTGAGTCAAAACCAATGAGTTGATCTCAATTTCTGATCGAACCACAGACAAAAAATCAAATGGTAAATTGCAGACCTTTATAGCAGGCATATTGAAGTACAAATTGAATATATATAGGAGTAATAAACCAAAAAATTGAATAAAACAAATAACGATCATTAATCAAGGGAAAAATAGTCAGATAAACCGATTCATCTTTGAAACGGCTGTTCTTCACTTCAAAACGACATCGCAAAGATCGACGACTTGGGGATTGAGAAGAGAGCCGGAGATGAGAGAGAGCACGTCGTCGCCGGAGATAAGAGAGATAGATGTCGAACGGAGAAGAGGAGGGGGTTGCCGCGTGCGTGTGAAGGGGAAACTGATTCGCCGGCGATGAGAGAGAGAGAGACTTACGGCAGAGAGAGCGAGATCGACGATGAACGGCGGAGGGCTGTGACGATGGACGGCGGAGGGGTGATGAACAGCAGACGGGTGAGGCAGTCTAGCCGTGAGGGGTTGCAGAGGAGATCAGGAGAGGAGGGGGTGGGTTTGAGAGGTGTTGGCTGTGTGGAGTGGTATTGATGCGAGTGAACCCTAAATGGCAGAAACATCACATATATATATATATCTTGGGTATTTTCGTAATTTACATATTTCGGTTCAGTTTGGGGATCGGTTCGGGTAGCAGACAAACCATACCCGAACCGAACCCGAACGGACATTTCTTACCCTCCACCATACCCGTACCCGCGGGGAAAATTTCGGTTATGGTTTGGGGAAAAACTTCGGTTACGGTTCGGGTACCCATCGGTTCGGTTCAAATTGCCATCCCTACTTTTTGGCTATTGCCACGATCTATTATCCAAGTTACCTTTTGTTACTGGATTTCATGCAAAGGTGACTGGTTCATTTTTTGCATTTTGTACCTGCAGACCTGCAGTTGGTGCTTATGAGTAAATCTACTTATGCAGTACTTATTGTTTACAATTTTGATTTAGCTGACGCATCAATTCTACTTATGCAGTATTTTCTGTATCAATTGCTACGAGGACTCAAATATGTTCATTCTGCAAATGTCTTGCATCGTGATCTGAAACCCAGCAATTTGCTTCTGAATGCAAATTGTGACCTAAAGATTGGAGACTTCGGACTTGCAAGGACAACCTCTGAAACAGATTTCATGACTGAGTATGTTGTTACTCGGTGGTATCGGGCACCAGAATTGCTTCTTAATTGTTCAGAGTACACTGCAGCAATTGATATTTGGTCAGTAGGTTGCATTCTTGGTGAAATTATGACCAGACAACCCCTGTTCCCCGGGAAAGATTATGTTCATCAGCTTAGACTTATAACAGAGGTACGTTTTTTTTGTACAGGATCTAGAGTGAATTCACCTGGACCATAATTTCTGCTGGTTATCGACATTAGAGACCTATTGCCACTCTTTTTTGAAAAGTGCAAAAGTACTGTTCAACTAATCAACAGAACATGTTGTTTCTTAAGGTGTCATTTCATTTCAACTTGATATGGTTACGTTAGATGGTAGCACTGAGAGGTAGACCAAAATTGACTTGGTAGTTCGAAAAGACCTAGGTTTCTTGGATATCATGGAAGACGTTGCCCTCAATAGAATTCAGTGGAGACAACAGATTCATGTAGCCTTTGGGACTTAGGCTCGGTTTACTTCCAGATCTTGTGCTTACTCCCGACCAATCTGCTGATAGCACATGGAGAAACTTTTTTTTTTTTGCCTTGAAGCTGGAGTTTTTTTGTATGGTTGTGGTTTCTAGTTAGTGAGGGCTGGACACTTCATAGATCCGATTCTGAATCTGCTGATGTCGAAGTAATTTTTTGTGATGGAATATTCATGGTGTGCTTTAAATGTCAACAGGGCACATCATTTTGCTTATATGGCTGTAAGTTGTTTGTATCAACTTCGAGTGTGACGAGTGTGCATTTTCTTCTCTTTGTTTTCAATAGCTCATAGGTTCACCTGATGACGCGAGTCTTGGGTTTCTCCGAAGTGATAATGCCCGAAGATATGTCAGACAACTTCCGCAATACCCACGGCAACAATTCTCTACTAGGTTCCCCAATATGTCTCCTGGAGCTTTGGATTTACTCGAGAAAATGCTTATCTTTGACCCTACCAGGCGCATTACTGGTACATGTGATTTGAAGTTGTTTTTACTTTTTATTTAATTGAAGCATGGTTTCAAATTCAACACCTTTTTGGGCACAATAAAAGAAAAAAAGGAAACAAAAATCTTGGAAATGTACTCAATCATGACTTGGAACAAATTGATAGTAACACAATCAGCTGAGGTTTTCTGCTATATTTGGGTATCCATAGTTGTTCTTTTGGATGGCTGTAGATGCTAAAGTAATTAAGATGTACAACTGATTTTGGTATGGTTACACATGCTTGTTAAACATGCAAAATTTGCTTTATCGACCAGCTATCTAATTTTCACCAATTCTTGTATTTCGTCGGCTGATCATCAGTTTTCCACATTTCACATTGACGGGTCATCTTTCTTTCATTGGTTATTTGCAGTTGATGAGGCACTATGCCACCCCTACTTGGGACCTCTTCATGATATCAATGAGGAACCTGTTTGCCCTAGGCCTTTCAGTTTTGATTTCGAGCAGCCATCGTTCACTGAGGA
The DNA here is from genome assembly GCA_018127125.1 of Rhododendron griersonianum. NCBI lineage: Eukaryota > Viridiplantae > Streptophyta > Magnoliopsida > Ericales > Ericaceae > Rhododendron > Rhododendron griersonianum. The sequence continues at coordinate 1,458,970 of CM030794.1, forward strand.
GAATATCAAGGAACTCATATGGAGAGAATCAGTAAAATTCAATCCGGATCCTCCAATTCAATGAGGAAATCTGATTATGTGATTTACAACGTTAGATGTCGGGCTTGATTCCCCTGTATACTTTACTAAGTCCATAAAGAATCCTCAGAGGAAAAATAAATGTAACGGAGATGTTGGGGCTTTACTAATAACAGGTTTTTCGTTACGAGTTCTGTTTTCTTATCCTTGTATTTCGTTTAGCATTCAGATGCTGTAGAAAGGAGCTGAAGCAGAATTTCTCTGGTGGATTCAAGAATGCCACTTCGTTGTTGGTGTGTGCTCTCTTCTAGTTAGCAGAATTAGGACACGGGCTACTGCCGAGTTGCTGTTTTCTCCTCTATCCTTAAGATTGTGTTCACTTTTGTAGGACTTTTGCTACTTATTGTGATGAGACCGAAAGTGTGTGTATATAAAGACATGTATGGATTTTATTTGCACTGATTAGTAGTAGCATCTTTTGATAGGTAAGTGGAATTCATTACCAGATTTCTAGCATATGACGACGTCACGTGTATGCAATAATGCTATTTTGACAAAATTTGTTTGCTACAGGTTGTTTATCATTTGACGTGTCTGTCTCTGTTGAATTAGTTCAATGGAGGCTACAATTCATCTCTGCACAATGCAATTGCAGTGTGATAAAAAAAACCCGAAAAATTGAGCTGAGACTTCTTCAAATTTAATCTTAACGTATCTTGAAGCTTTTTAAAAAATTTAGCCAGGGTACGAGCTTGTTTATGAAGCTTCCATTGATAAAACCAAGCCAAGTTTGGCTCATGATTGAAAATTCGTTTGAGATAAGCTCGAATGGTATATAAAATGAACAGTTAACCCAGGTTCGTTTACCCTACGCAATTCTGACAAGTTCAGCTTATAAACAAAGTAGGTAGGTTAACATACCATTGTTAACATCCATAAGACAGCTCTGGACCATCCAGCCCTAATGGATAGTTTTTCCGTCGAGTGAAACGGGTACAAAATAAAAGGTTCATATATGGTTCATAGTAGTGTAAGAGCACATCTTAAGCTCTACTGCATCTATAGGTAAACTATCTTCAGGAAAATCACACATTCCAATCTTCTCCGGCCCCTGATCGGGCAATAACCCACACGGCGGTGGAGTCACGCCGCTTGTCATCCCCTCAATATCGGTGCAAGTCCATGGCACCTTCTTCGCCTTCTTTGCCAATCCTATCGTCGCATTTGAAATGCAAATTCCGGTGAACGGATCACCAGAAATCCCCTCCAATCTTGCCGCCATTGACACGTTCTCGGCCACCACGTTCATGTAATTGATATTTTGAATCGCCGGCACCGCCTTTGGGTCATAGTGGGTATCTGGATGGGACCCGTAATTTCCGGTGATCCAAAAGGCCCATTTCATGGTGTGCAAGCTCATCCCTCTCACATATATGTCCTTCACGTAGCCTCCCCGGCCAACACCTGTCTTGATCCTGACCCCTGATTCAGTATTGATGGCCACGATGTCCTCCGCCCTGACGTCCTGGATCCCGCCTGCAGTGTCAGAACCATGAAATCGATCAAAGAGGAGCAACATTAGAAATATGTTTCATAATAACATAAACCTCGAATTTTTGGGAAAACACGAGGAAAGGGCACGTGTCCCTCCTAGGGTACCTGACATCTCCGACCCCAATGCGATCGTTGCACTGTACGGGGAAATGCATGTGAGCCGTCTGATGACCAACTGTTTGGTTGGCATACCGTACGATATGCCATACTCATCCCAACCGCTTTTAACTGCCACACAATCATCTCCAGAGACAATGTAACAGTCCTGAATTTTTGTACCTGTGCAAGAATCTAATCACAATAACAACATAAAAGTGACAAAATGGTCATCAGCACAAGATCGATCTCATCCTTGCCGTCGATCGTAACGAAGGAAAAAGCATCGAAACGGACCTGGATTGATCCCGTCAGTGTTGGGAGATGTTACCGGAGCAAGGATTGTAACGCCTTGGACAATAATATTTCTGCACTTAGACACAATGTACGTTATTGCCATCAGGTGATCTTAAACAGTAGGAGGAGGAGGAACAAAGAAGATCAAACCACTGCTTTTGTGCATGCCAGGGGAAGAGATATTGCAGTGGGAGATAGATCTATGGTACCGTACAGGAGGGAGGATAATTACCTGCTGTAGACAGGATGGACATTCCATGCTGGGGAATTCACAAGCGTTAGATTAGATATCTGGATGGTGTCAGAGTGCAAGATCTCAATCATGTAGGGCCGGGTGTATTTTAGCTTCTTCTTGTGGAATTGCTGCCACCACAGAGCACCTTGGCCGTCGATCGTGCCATTGTCCCCTAATTATACATAAAAAAGAAAGACCCATCCAGGGTTTTAAATCACTGTATCGGGAATCGTAACAATACCAGTGATAGTGATACGGTCATATATTGGCCGGTATCAAACCGTATCGGCTGATAACGGCCTTTATTTAAAATCCTAGACGGCTAGATCCATATCATTTGTTCAGCATCACTAGTAGTTAAAACATATGCCAAATAATAAAGCTAGTAGTTTTAACTTTTAAGTGATGGTGGAATTTCTTTTCCTGTTTCTGAAAATACCCCAATTTTTTTTTTGATCTTTGAAACACGTTCAGAATTCGAAAACTGATTGCTGAGAAATGAAGACTATATGAACACCACGGGTCGCTTCGGGAACGCGAAAACCGGAACATGAAGAGTGGAAATAGTGATTGGTTGATTAGAATACCTGTAATTACAACATCTGTGAGATTTGTTCCAAATATGAAGCTGATGTACCTTCCTCCAACTGCATCTCTTCCTCGACCGTACGATGGCAAGGGATCAATCACAGGCCACCCATTTATGTCCTAAACACATTAACTAACGAAGATATTAACTGGAAAAACACACCATTAGATCGACGCTATAACTGCATGCTCCTATTAATCTTGCAAAAGTGATGAGTTCGCAGTTACTAGCTACCACCAGAAAGCCGCCGCCTCCCCTATCTGGCGAGCTAGATTCAATGTTTGTGGTTTTGAGTAGCTTTTTCTCTTGGGCAATCAGTAGGAGGGAAATAGCTAGGGGATGGCATGTTTTCTATTCGAAGATTTTGACACACAATCAAAGAAGGCCAGGGGAATTGCAGCTCACACTTATCTTGGGTGATAGGTTTTGAGGGGGGTTTGGCCTCCAATATTTTGACACAATCAAAGAAGGCCAGGGGAATTGCAGCTCACACTCTAGCTTTGGATTCTTTGTCCCAACCCTTGACCCACCCTTAACAGTAATGCCACAATTTGAATTAGATATTAAACTTTGCTGCTTAACAATTCTTAATACCTAGAAGTTTCAAATTGTGATGACATCATAACACTGTGAGAGTGTGATAACTCTTTTTTATCTCTTGTAACCTTTACACTTGATCAATAAATTTCTCTTTTTCACTCTTAATTATTAAAAAAAAGAAAAGAAAAGTTAAGAGTTGAAGTCTGAATTTGTCTATTGGAGTGTTTGACATCAAAGGAAGCTTTTATTCAAAACATAACACCACTTCAAAAGTGAGTTTACGCTATATTTTTTGTCTTCAGACTAATGCCAAAATACCACTTGTTTTCAGTAAAAATACCATTTAATAAAAGAGATGAGTTGTCTTGAATGATGGAAATTTCTAGACTAAACATCGAAAATACAGTTTAGTCAATAGCGTGAACTCACCCTAAATCTGCACAAGAAAACTCATATGAACTGGAGGGAGAAAGAAAAGGAACCTGGGAAGCCAAAAGAACAGCATCCTTGTGGAGAAAGAGAGTGAAGTGGCTAGTGAGATTGAAGCTGCCAGTCAACCATTTTCCAGCAGGAACAATCAGCTGGGCCCCACCATCTGATCCATATTGGCTCAAGTGATTGACAGCATCGTGAAAGGCTTTAGTATTTGATGCCTTTCCATCCCCAACTCCCCCATAATCTGTTATGGATGCACTGTGACCTCTGCAACTTATGGCTGGATACTCAAAGGATTCCAAAATCCTTGCCTTTCTCCCTTCCACTGTCATTCTTGTGCTCAACACTACTCCAAGTACCAACATAATTACCCAAATCGCCTGAAAAAGAACATAGCAAAAGCAAGCATGCCCATGAGTGAGCGAGCACTTGGGTGCCAGTGTGTGCGGTCTCAGGTTCAAGTCCATAGAACGACGTTTTGCTGCCCATGAAGGCCTAATCAACAATGTTACAAATCGAAAATTTTACCACATTTTGATGAAAAAATGAGTAAAAAGATCAAAGAGGCAGGTTTGAGGGCCAATGATCCTCTGTCCCAAAAGCTTTTTAAGTTCCAGTGTCTTAATTTACTGAAGAATTAGTCCGCACCAATTTTGGTCCGAACCAATTCCGGTCGAAAGGTTAGGACCCGACATCCTGCGTTTCTCTAAACTTGATGTGGTGTTCCTGGCAGTTTTTCCAATATTCTGGATCTGATTTTTCTTACGTGTACGGCCAGGATCAAAATCACGATGGTGGTCCGAGACCACTGAATAGTTACTCCAATTCATTTTCAGTCTATAATCTGAGGAAATTTCGAAGTAATACAAAAATCTACTTTCAAAGTACAGGAATCTTGAAGCACAATTGTGGAATTGGTAGGGCATGGTGACAGAAAATATACAGTGTTGAAACAATGCTCCAAGACTCTACTCACAGCACATTGGTGTGGTTTCTACCACAAAAGTGTGCGAATTCCATAGCATGCGGACAAGGGTAGAACTATGCATTGCCAAGCGGGGTTACCTGACCCCACCGAATTGAAAAAATTACCATAGTAGCTTTGTTTGTAGTGTTATTGTCTACATCTGACCTCATAAATATCGCTATTGTCGCAAAATAACTTTTGAAAATTTTAATCTTTGTTCGGTGTCATAACAAATGATAGATGCTCTAAGTAATTGACCCCACTGTCGATAAACCTAGTTCCGCCTCGGGTAGAGAGAGCTAGTGGAGCAATGCTCAATGAGCACTAAATAATCTCTCCATGGGAACAGAGAAAAAAAAACTAAAATGCTTGTTTGTGGACATGGGGACTAGAAGTTTAGCACTAAAAGGGCATTGGGAAAGTGAGATTTCAGAGAAGAAATAGAAAATCTAAGTACAAAACATCAGGATTGCTGTTGTACATGTTACTAATTCAGATTGAAGAAATGGGTGTTCAAAACTAGGAGAAGTTCTGTTTGGTTGGTGAGAAAAAAAAAGGATGGAAAAGCAACAAAGAGAGAGTGATAGGAGTGGACTTACTTGAATGCTTGCAGAGCTTCTCCAGGACCGCCCCATTGTGGGAATGTGAAATGGAATCTGTTTGGTGATGTTGTAATACAATGTTGTACTAGTATTTATAGCACCAAACAGCTACAATTTTTTTTTTTTGATAACTGAGTCTTCGGACTAGTTTGCGCGCACTCCGACTGGTTTCGGGTTTCTGAAGTTGACGATCGGGCCCAAAAAGCTACAATATCGCACAAGGAATTTACCATTGCCCGCATGATATGACGATTGTTTGGTCTCTTCTTGAAAAAATAGAGTTAGAATACTCCATTATTTTTCACTGGTCTTAGAGATTATGAAAATCTATGCATGGATTTAGGTTGTTTCTGGATGCTGAGTTTGTGAAAAAATTACTGTATGAGAATAGATAAAAATATTAAGAAGTAATAAAGCAAAAAGCTAAATACAATATTCGATTTTCTCATTACTTGTTACTATAGTAGTATGATTCTCTTCTTTTTTTTCCCTCTCAGTAAAAAAGGTGGGCTGGGAGTGATCATAGGAGAACTCGCCCGCAACATCCGGATTTCGAGCCATAGCTGATTCGGGCGGGTAGAGAAGATGCGTTTGTTTATCACCACAATGCGAGATCCATCACTAGAACGGCAGAAGAACCCCTACCAAAATGCAAGTGGATAGAAGACTCCCGCAACTCAACCATCTAGTCCTAAGTTGATTCGAACTCAAGACCGATTGATGAAAAACGGGAGGGTTTTAACCCGGCTGCCTCGTCTGCCTGAATTATCGCCCCTATGGGTAAGGGAAACTGTGGGTCCGTGAGTGGGGGGGAGGTTGGGTTAGGGGGTCCATTTTGGCCGTTTCAGTTGGAAAGTAGTTTGTGGGGTCCAATTCACTGAACCAATTTTCTTGGACTTTTTCCCCCTCACATCACCTACGATCTCGTGAGAGACTTTTTGGCAGCCACCCCAGTACTGTTGCCGACCCACTTCACGGGTGCTCGATTAATGAGCCCCACATTTTGCATGTGTATAGGCTTTCCAGTTTTTCAACTTCTTCAATTACATAGTATATAGACTCTCAATAATTGATGGGATCTTACTATTGCTTGAATTTGATTTTATAAAAATCTAACCTTAATTGTCTCTGATACAAGACTTTGTATGCGCGTATTTAATCGCATACGTAACATTATCTTTTTTTTGCTAAGCTAAAAGGGTGGAGGAGGGAGCGATCGGACATGACAACTCTTTCTGGGGCGTGGCCATAGAGACTTTAGACCCGCGGCGAAAATACGTAACAATATCTTATTCTATCCTTTTGTAGCCTGAAGATGCCCTAACGACTTTTCATGATTCCGTCTTGCCCGGCCATATTCAGAGACCCATTCGTGAATGAATGTGTATGTGATATGACAGTACGTAGTTGCAGACGTTGAAGATTTGCTTCATAATTGCATACATTACTATTTCAAACAAATAGTATAGCGTTTGCATCCACTCTCTAACCACTATAACAATAGTTAAAAGTCAAATGTAATTTTACAAATTTCCGGGTGCGTCATAGTTGAGTGTGACTACTCTTCTACAGCTTTGGTTTAAAGTAGAATCTAGCTTTTCTGCGGTCTGTTGTTGAACTGTAGAGTGACGTCCGCGTGATCTTAACCGTTCAAAAGTATTTTCAACGGTCCAGATTTTAAAGTTTCCTGGAAGGGTTTTGTTAGAATCTGGACCGTTGAATGCAAAGATAAATGGCTATGATGAAACGGCAGAGGCTTTTCTGTGGTCCAACTGCATAGAAACCGGGTCCGTTAAAGTAGTCCAACCTGCAATGTGATCATTGCCTAGTGAGTGAAATCTCATTGTAAGGATGTCGCCGAGAAGTAGTGGCCAAAGCACTGAATAATAAAGGTTATATATATAACATGAAATATCACTATGCATATAGAAGAATATATAGTAGACAAAACAAAGTGGATATATCATAACTCTCATTCCAAGAAATTTTATCCTATCCTATGAGGTAAGTAGGTTGTTTTTAGACACCATGCTTAACACCTTTTTGCCGAATTAACAAATGCGTGGATAAGGTTTGCCTTGTACATTTAAAAAAAAGAGAGAGGTTAATAGTAGTAGTAATTGATAAAAGTCTTATTGGTGGGGCTTTGTGGTTGGCAGAGCACCATACAAAGTGATTATTCGGTGCTCTCGGAGCACCACCACACGCTGGTGGTGTTGCAAGTCAATTTTTCGTCACACGTTAGTACGAGAGCCACACACTTTGTGATGAAAAAAGGGGTTCTAAAACACCACGTGGTGGGGCTGCACGAGCACTTCATAAGTTTTGCTGCACACTTTCTTTCGAATGCAGATCAACAAATGGGGCGCCTTTGTCCAACCTTAAAGTCACATCGATCCCAAAATTAGGGCTTTTGTAAAGTCAGCAAAGACGTGACATGAAGCCATTAATACCACCACCCAGAATGGCCATTACACTTTTTGATCCAGACACCGTGAAGCCCGAGAGATTGGATCTAGTCCTTTTTCCAAAGAAACCTAATTGTTTGGGCTTTAAAAAGTCCGCAACTACTCCTTGACCTTGTGCATGGAAGTGGACTAGGGCTTCTTCGGCCTAATTTTTCAGACTTTTTGAAACGGTCTTCCTAGTTGTTTTGATGTAGTCCAAGGTCTCAAGAATGTCAAGAATTTTGACTTGTGGAAGCGGATCCTTCACCATCGCAAATTGACGTGGAATCTATACATTTTAGTCTTGTGTCTTTTACCGATTTATGATGGTGAAGGGGCATGAGACACCATCACTTTTCTCGGGTGACATATATATTGTGGTACATCATTAGTCGAGCGTATCACGTCAGCGGTGACACACGTGTTCGAGTGTTGTGCTTAAATCACTCTGTCGAACAGAGACGCCACATGACTGCACTATTCTTACGACGTATATAAGGTTGTCTGATACATAAAAGTACCGGTTTGTGATGGAACAAAAATAATCCACAAGTAAAATGGTGTAGAATGTGTAAGATTTAATAAAAGCTGCTTTACTTGAAAAGAGTATATTAGCTTTAACCATTTGAGTGCAAATTAAGTAATTAATGTGAAGTTGTGACCCTGCTGTATAATAAAATTTCCTCCTCTACTGGTGGTGGCTAGATTTCACCGGGTCTTCCCGATATGAAAATGGGCTTTTCCAAAGCCCAAATGCAGCCAATCACAAATAGGCCCCCATTTTAAAAACTTTATTCACTGTGGCCCCCCAATTTGGGCTGCTGTCCACGGTACCTCAGCCTTTCCTTTTCCCAACTGTTTGACAAAGACACCTGAAGCCACAACACAACCACTCGGAATCTATCCTATCTATCTATGTATCTATTCTAATATATTAATGGAGAGCATTCTTTACCTTTCTCGATCATATTTTCATGTATAACTTCCAGCCCAAAATTGTAAAAACATGTCATGCCAACTGCTATTACCCACATTCTATTTTACCTTTTCGAGGTTAATTGGCTCACATTTTTGAGGCTTGGCCCAAAATTGTATATATACACTGCACATATGTACTCACCAGTCACTTTCTCCTCTTACCTTGTGCTTTGATTGGAAGTTGTGGAAGAGGAGGGAAAGGAAGAAAAAAACAAAAAATTTCTTCCTCCCTTGTTTGGATCCTTATGAAAAGAGGAAGGAAAACAATAAATTGAATACAACATTCTTCCTATTTTGGTTCTGTTTCCTCTCCGTCGTCGTAGGCCGTTTGCATTACCTTGGTGGTTTGGTTGGGTTCCTTCTTGCCGCCAGTCATCTACATCTGGGTGTGACCGGATCTGCTTAACGGCGAGGCGGTTAGGTGGTGGTGCTGGTTTGGGTGGTGTTGCCTACGGTGTTTTGTGCGGCGGCGGCTAGGTTAGGGTTAGGATTTTGTGGGTCTGGGTCTGTCGGGCGGGTTCTCTTGGACCTGTTTGTTATCTTGGGCTTTGTTGTTTATTTTGGATATCAGGCGTGCTTATTTATATTATTTTTTGATTCCCGTGTTAGACCTTTGGGGTTGTGCTGGGTTTTGATCCATGTGATGTACTATCCAACTTTTTGTTGGATTTTTCTTTTCCCGTTTTTAATAAAATTTTGCCTATAAAAAAAAAATATTCTTCCTATTTTCTCTCCAACTTTCCCTCTACTTTCTCTTTTTTTTTTCTCTTCCTTTCTCTGCTCTCTTCCACAAGTTCCAAATAGAACATTAGGCTTGGTGGAACCCAAGATGACATATTGAAACCCTTTCGAACAGGTCCTATTCATGCTTCCTTTAATCTCTTTGCCATCATTGTGTGTAATCTACATGTGTCAGACTCATGGGGGGAGGCACCGAGGGACAAGTGGAGTCTAGTGACTCACTCACTTTGATTTTCTACAAGAACATTTGATAACTTCCAATCAAATTTTGCTATTTTGACCTTAAAAAAAATCTCAAAATTGAGCGTTCTCTTCTTTTCTAGAGATGATAGTGCTAGAAACGAGACTATCATGCTTTATTTTACAAATATAACAAGTCTTTTCGGGCCAATTATGAGGCAAAAATAAATTATAAGTGCATGTCGATCTTATAATTAACCTCTTAATTTAGTTATTTTTGGACTTGAGCGTAGAAAAAATATATTGCATATGAATTTAATTTTTGACCTCACTAACCAAAATTCTTGACTCCGTCCCTGAACTTCACCAAATCGATCCATGCTTCCTTTTTCCCTCTTTGACATCATTGTGTGTACGTGTGTCGTACTGTTTTTAGTTTTAAGTGTTTTTTTCTTTTCGGCATCAGTTACTGATAAAATATTCCGAAGTACCCAAAAAAAGAAAAAAAATCAGTTACCGAACTAAAAAAATATTTTTCCATTTCTCTTATTTTCCAAAAGAGGCTCAATTATCTTGCTTTTGTCTTTATTGATTTGGTGTGACGATACGGAGTACTACAGAAAACCTATTGTGTTGAATCTTTCAAGGCATGGGCAACAAACTTTTCTACCCTGTGAAAGCAAAATGCCCATTTAGAACTTCTGTAAGTACAATGCAGATTGGTGTTCCAAGCAACTCTCAGTATCGTGTTTTTTTTTTTTTTTGGGTAACTTAGCTTGAAATAGAAAAAAGGCTAACCGAATATACAGCCTACAAGGGCATACCCCAGGAGGAAAAGAGAAAACAAAAACCTAAATAGCACAAAGCAGATATCCAAAAACGCTCAAAGCACAACAAGAAAGCAACACAAATGACAAGCAAGCCTAACTCCTTGAAGCCGCTAACATCTTAATTTTCTCCCGAAGCTTCTTTCTTGTTTCACCCTCCACCTTATTCAAGCTCGGATGAGGTCCAATGAAATCACCTTCCAAAGGGATCCTTGGAGGCTCTCGAAAACGTGTTGATCGACGGAGAGCCACGGGGGGAAGCTGTGGGGGGGTGAATTCCACTTTGATCCTTGTTGAGCGGTGTGGGGGCTCGCCGAGTCTGGAGAGGTTTCTGCCGAGCGTAAGGAGGTGTTTGCCGAGCAATGGAGATTGCCACCGAGGAGTGATAAACTGAGCCCGGGATGGTTGCCGAGCCCGGTACTGAGCCATGAGAGGCGTTTTGCCGAGGAGTGAGATGTCGAGCCGAGGAAGGTTGCCGAGCTTGGTACCTGCAAACCGGAGGGGGGTTCCTCCGGGTAGAGCCTCCGACGAGCTAGTTAGTACCCGGGGAAGGTAAAACGAAACATAAAGCAAAGAATATAAGGCGTTTATGTAGGAGAGGAGTGAGAGAGGTGTTGTGTACCTTAGGTGAGGGGTGGAGCCTTGCTTATATAGAGAAAAGTGGTGAAACTTAGTGCCGAAGTAAAGGCTATTAGTGGAAAGTTTCTATAAATGGAAAGTTGCTATTAATAGGAAGGTTGCTATTAATAGAAAGCTTCTAGAAACTTCTAGAATGTCGTGACTTGCCGTGTCCATGTACCGAGAAATAGCAAAACGTTCCGAGCAATAGCGAGCGACCGTATATTTTACTGAAAAATAAAGATGTTTGCCGAGCTGTGAAGTACTCCGAGCAACATAAAGATCCTCCGAGCGATACAAAGAACTGCCGAACGATACTAAGAACTGCCGAACGATAATAAGAACTGCCGAGCGATATAAAGATCTGCCGAGCGATACTAAGAACTGCCGAACGATAATAAGAACTGCCGAACGATAATAAGAACTGCCGAGCGTACTTTAAGAAAAACGTTCGGTAATACTCGTAGGATTTAATATTTGTTGACATCGTTTCGACCCTTTTAGACTTTTATTAACTGAGGGAAATTTGGCCCTTTACAATAGCCCCTCAACTCCTTCTTTATCGCTTAGATGAAGGAGGAGTTGAACCCAAGTGTGGCCGAATGACCGAAGTGAATTCCTTGCAAGATACAAATAGACCATAATTGTGCTTCGCATAGATTTTAGCATAATAACCCAAGCCGAGGTGACGTAGCCGAGCCCCAGAATAATAGAATGATAATAGAAGTCCTGTCCTCGGCCAGATTCGACCGGAATGAGAGAGAGCTCCACGGTCAGATTCGGCCGGAGTAAGAGAGAGCCCCACGGCCAAATTGTCCAAAGGTAACGAAATCTGAATGCAATAATAATACGAAATTCCAAACGCTCTTGAAACCGGGTTATGTGCCGAGCAATCAAGATAATGACCGGAAGAGTATCCGAGAGATGGTAATATATCCAAGCTGTCTTCATCTTCTTCGTCGCCCGAACGTTGGAGGCCTACAACCCGTAGGGAGGGCTTAGTCCGAACGTAAGGATTCTTCGTAGGCCTTGGCGCTACTGTATGACTCTTCGGGAGGGATGGGCTGAGGTTGGAGCGCTGAACCTTCATTTGCTCGACGGTTTTGGGCCATCTTTAACTTCGGACTGGAAGAGTCGGTGGTGGAAAGTGGGATCATCTGGATGTAAATTAAGGAATGAGCCCCAACACTCGGTGGATGGAAGAGTTCGCTGCTGAGGGTGGAAGCCTCACCAAACGGTGGAGTTGCATGGAAAGAGCTTGCCATTCTTCAAGTCTGAAAGTTTTTGAGATGTCCGAACGATTAAATTGCCGAGGGCTACGAGGATTTCGCCCGAACGAATAGATTGCCAAGGTGTGGGCACACGCCCCAAAAATCCCGTGTTTTAGTGCATGAAATCCTGGGTGCGCCCTTATCTTGCGGAAAGCGCGGCGAAGTGCTTCGCAGATCAGAGAGTCGCCACTCGGGTTTTGCGGTTTGTACCCAAGAAACCGTTCTTTTGAAAATGTTTGGACCACGTCCGTTTGGTTTTGAAAAAGGCTTTTGTAGACTGGGCCGTCGTCACCTTCGATCTTGAGGTTCGGGAGCCAGATTACGAGAGGGGAAGGGTTTTATGGCACCCCCCTCGCCCAGTCCGGAGACCGGTCTCTACTCAGGCGTTTTGTAAAACATTCGCATTTCTCTCTTTATTTGATCATTCTTTTAACCAGTTAGGGCGGAGGAACAGTTAATAGGGATTAAAACTGTAAACAAGTTGCATTTATATACAAAAGATGTAACAAAATGTTTATGGATGATGATGTTTGATCTAAGCAAATATAATAGATTGAGAACAAGCTTCTGTGGATGTTTTGGACAAGCTAGCACACACTGACTGTGCAATGGTGCACACAGGAACAAGCCTGCATGCACTGGACAAGCCATGGCATGCAGTTGATACCTGCGTGCGCCACTAACAAATGGCGTGCGCCGGTGAACCCAATACCACAGCTTCTGTTCTCAACCCTCTGGGCTCTGGAAAGGACCAGTGCACACCCAGGACAAACCACACAACTTATAAAGATTACTAAGCTATTACAAACAGATAAATGGGCTTAAAAGCCACCAAATAGACAGAAAACCCCTTAAACAGTGAGGGGAGGATGATAAAAAGGGGCCTGGATGGAAGATCCATGCAAGGGCCAAGCCACTGGAACATAGATAACTACCGTACGCCACTAGTAAAGGGGCGCACGCCACTCATCTCTTGGTTCCAGTGCTTTGGCTTTGCACATTCTGGGTTCTGGAATAGGACCAGAGGGACCCAGAAGGCCAAACTAAGCAATAAATATAGATAGAAAAGAAAGCAGTTCTAAATACAGAAAGCTGTAAACTGGTTTTAACATGCAGCAAGGTGATCAAAGCTTAAATAATACAAGAAAACAATGATCCATGATCCCCACGCCAGTCTTGCACACAGTCTTGCACATACCACCATTACTGGCGTACGGCACTCAGAACTGGTGTGCGCCACTGATCATTGTGCACGGGCCTTGATCCTGCCAGCCCCCCTCAGGGGTCAGAACAGAAAGCAGGAGCAAGAGGTATTATACCTTTGTTTGTGAGTTTGATGGATGGTTTGAACTTTGAGCTTGAAAGGAGATGGATGAAGGATGGATGTAGTGAGGTTTGAGGACTGTGGAGAGTATTCCTTTGCTTACTCTTTCTATGGAAGAGAAAGGAAGCAAAGGAGAGTAATGGAGAAAAAGACAAAGGGCTTGAAGTCTTAATGGAGCTAAACCCTTTCTTGATGATGCCAACCCTTTGCAAATGAATGCAAAGGGGGTATTTATGGAGGAGGGAGAGGCTGGTCAGTTTTAGGCCTTTAGGGGCTGTTTGGATGATCAAGTATTGGAGGAAGCTCCCATGCATTAAATGCATGGGACTTGGCTTGATGGAAGGAAAGGCGATTGGCCGGAGTAATGATCGGGTGCCCCGGTGACGTCAGCGAGCTGCAGAGGCTCCCGCCAGTGGCTGAAAAGGTTGATTTGAGTGGACTGGCGTGCGCCACTTGTTGAGTGGCGTGCGCCAGAGAGTGGTAGTGACTGACACGTGGCAGTGGTTCCTGCGCACGCTAGTCCACCACCAGCGTACTCCAGCAGGGTTTTGTTGAGGCCATTTGGTTCTGGCTTGAGGGTTCGACAAGGGTTTGAAATGGGTTTGGACGAGGTTCGGGACGCTCAAAGCTCAAACTCATCAAACAACTCGGTATGTTCTCGACCTTAATCATCATTGGGGAATCAAAGACCGTAAGTAAACTAATCTGGATCGTCCAAAATAGGGTGTCTACAGTAGCCCCCCTTTGACGGCACTTAAAGCACCATCGACTTGGCGTAAGTAACGTCAAAGGTTTCTAGACACCCTCTCAAGGCTATCCAGAAGAAATAGAAAATGCGGACATGTATTTAAATGTACCGTCCATTGAGAGATTGAAGACGGGCGGACCATCTGAAGATCGTTGGAAAAGAGTTTGAACTCTGTTGGAAGATAGGGATGGGTGGACCATCATTGAATGTTGAGGCGGACTCTCCTGGGGAATAATCAGTTGCGGATAGATTAATGCCGCTAGGGGCCGAACCTTCTTCGGCATAAGTAACTCCAACAATCACGGGTAGGTCGCGTCGGGTAGGTTAAATTCCATCTGCTGGGGAATCCGAGCCAATCTCCTTATCATGGACCATCCGAGACAGAGCAATAAGATCGCGGAAGATGCGCTAACGGTTGAGTCGGACGGATAGCGACCGTCATTGATTTGATTTCGACGACAGCCGCCGACTTTGACGACGGCCGCGTTGATTTGAGGTTCGACTGAGCACGGCCGCTGATTTTTGACGATGACGACGACCGGCCGTTGATTTGACGGACGACCGCCGCTGATTTGAGGACGACGACGAGCACCGCCGTTGATTTGAGGCGACGACAGACCGCCGCTGATTTGAGGTCGACGGACGCACCGCCGTTGATTTGAGGCCGACGCGACGCACGTCGCTGAGTTGAAGGTTGGACGGACAGACCGTCGTTGATTTGAAGGTTGGACGGACAGACCGTCGTTGATTTGGACAGGACGGGCTGTCATTGCTGGGGATCGAACTATCTTTGGCACAAAGAATCCCAACAATCACGGGTAGGTCGCGTCAGGTAGGTTAAATTCCATCTGTTGGGAATCAGAGCCAATCTCCTTATCATGGACCATCCGAGGCAGAGCAACAAGACTGCTGGAAGATGTGTTACTTGTAGACCAATGTGGACTAGGATAGGCGAACGGTGTTGTAGACTGATTGGAGGCAGACCGTCGTCGTGGATCGATCGGACGATATTCTGATCGCCGTTGAGAGGGTGAACGCGGGCAATATTCTGATCGCCGTTGATCGGGGTGAACGCGGGCAATATTCTGATCGCCGTTGGTCGGTGGTGAACGCGGGCAATATTCTGATCGCCGTTGGTCGGGGTGAACGCGGCAATATTCTGGATCGCCGTTGGTCGGGTGAACGCGGGCAATATTACGATCGCCGTTGGTCGGTGGTGAACGCGGGCAATATTCTCGATCGCCGTTGGTCGGGGTGAACGCGGGCAATATTCTCGATCGCCGTTGGTCGGGTGAACGCGGGCAATATTATGATCGCCGTTGGTCGGGTGAACGCGGGCAATATTCTGATCGCCGTTGGTCGGTGGTGAACGCGGGCAATATTCTGATCGCCGTTGGTCGGGGTGAACGCGGGCAATATTCTGATCGCCGTTGGTCGGGGTGAACGCGGGCAATATTCTCGATCGCCGTTGGTCGGGTGAACGCGGGCAATATTCGATCGCCGTTGATCGGTGGTGAACGCGGGCAATATTTCGATCGCCGTTGGTCGGGTGAACGCGGGCAATATTCTCGATCGCCGTTGATCGGTGGTGATGACATGACCGATCATCGTTGAGAGGACGACATGGCGATCGTCGGTGATGACATGGCCGATCATCGTTGAGAGGACGATATGGCCGATCGTCGGTGATGACATGGCCGATCATCGTTGAGATGGACGATATGGTCGATCGTCGGTGATGACATGGCCGATCATCGTTGAGATGGACGATATGGTCGATCGTCGGTGATGACATGGTTGGTCATCGTTGAGATGGACGACATGGCCGATCGTCGGTGATGACATGGCCGGTCATCGTTGAGATGGACGATATGGTTGATCGTCGGTATGACATGGCTGGTCATCGTTGTTATGGACGACATGGCTGATCGTCGGTGATGACATGGCTGATCATCGTTGAGATGGACGATATGGCTGATCGTCGGTGATGACATGGCTGATCATCGTTGAGATGGACGATATGGCTGATCGTCGGTGATGACATGGCTGATCATCGTTGAGATGGACGATATGGCTGATCGTCGGTGATGACATGGTCGATCATCGTTGAGATGGACGATATGGCTGATCGTCGGTGATGACATGGCTGATCATCGTTGAGATGGACGATATGGCTGATCGTCGGTGATGACATGGCTGATCATCGTTGAGATGGACGATATGGCTGATCGTCGGTGACGACATGGCTGGTCATCGTTGAGATGGACGACATGGCTGATCGTCGGTGATGACATGGCTGATCATCGTTGAGATGGACGATATGGCTGATCGTCGGTGATGACATGGCTGGTCATCGTTGAGATGGACGACATGGCTGATCGTCGGTGATGACATGGCTGGTCATCGTTGAGATGGACGACATGGCCGATCGTCGGTGATGACATGGTTGGTCATCGTTGAGTGGACGATATGGCCGATCGTCGGTGATGACATGGCCGGTCATCGTTGAGATGGACGACATGGCCGATCGTCGGTGATGACATGGCCGATCATCGTTGAGATGGACGATATGGTCGATCGTCGGTGATGACATGGTGGTCATCGTTGAGATGGACGACATGGCCGATCGTCGGTGATGACATGGTTGGTCATCGTTGTGAGGGACGATATGGCTGATCGTCGGTGATGACATGGCTGGTCATCGTTGAGATGGACGACATGGCTGATCGTCGGTGATGACATGGCTGGTCATCGTTGAGATGGACGACATGGCTGATCGTCGGTGATGACATGGCTGATCATCGTTGAGATGGACAACATGGCTAATCGTCGGTGATGACATGGCTGATCATCGTTGAGTGGACGACATGGCTGATCGTCGGTGATGACATGGCTGATCATCGTTGAGAGGACGACATGGCTGATTGTCGGTGATGACATGGCTGATCATCGTTGAATGGACGACATGGCTGATCGTCGGTGATGACATGGCTGATCATCGTTGAATGGACGACATGGCTGATCGTCGGTGATGACATGGCTGATCATCGTTGAGAGGACGACATGGCTGATCGTCGGTGAGATGGACGATATGGCTGATCGTCGGTGATGACATGGCTGATCATCGTTGAGATGGACGATATGGCTGATCGTCGGTGATGACATGGCTGATCATCGTTGAATTTGAACAGGACTGGCTGTTGTTGAGGATAAAGCTAACCATGGCACGGATAGTTCCAACAAATCACGGGTAGGTCGCGTCAGGTAGGTTAAATTCCATCTGTTGGGAATCAGAGCCAATCTCCTTATCATGGACCATCCGAGACAGAGCAATAAGACTGCTGGAAGATACGCTAACGGTTTGAATTGGAAGTTGGACGATAGATCGTCGTTGATTTGGATAGGGACGGATAGATCGTCGTTGATTTGAAATAGGACGGATGGATCGTCGTTTGATTGGAATTGGACGGATGGATCGTCGTTGATTTGAAATTGGACGGATAGATCGTCGTTGATTGAAATTGGACGGATAGATCGTCGTTGATTTGAAATAGGACGGATAGATCGTCGTTGATTGGAATTGGACGGATAGATCGTCGTTGATTGGAATTGGACGGATAGATCGTCGTTGATTTGGAATTGGACGGATAGATCGTCGTTGATTGAGAATAGGACGGATAGATCGTCGTTGATTTGAAAATAGGACGGATGGATCGTCGTTGATTTGAAATTGGACGGATAGATCGTCGTTGATTGGAATTGGACGGATAGATCGTCGTTGATTGGAATTGGACGGATAGATCGTCGTTGATTGGAATTGGACGGATAGATCGTCGTTGATTTGGAATTGGACGGATAGATCGTCGTTGATTGAGAATAGGACGGATAGATCGCCGTTGATGATTGGGACGGGCTTCGCTTGGGGAAATAGCGAACCGGGATGGAAGCATGGATCATGGCAACATTGCCTGTTGGGAATGGGCCTCAATGCTGATTTGATTTGATTTGCCAATGCCACAACACTGATGATAGAAATGCCTCAACGCTGGTTTGATTTGACTTGCCAATGCCACAACATTGACTGTAGAAAATGCCTCAACGCTGGTTTGGCTTGATTTGATTTGAAGCGATCTCCTGCTTTTGACATTTGATATACAATATGCAACGATAATATATGCTAAACACATATGTACAAATTGAAAATGCAAGGGCAGACTAGGGCGGCTTCTAGAGAACGGGACGACACAAACGACGACCAGGACAATTTTGACGATCGAGGGCTACCACTGAGCCACCCTTTCGCTTTACTGCTCTGATTTGAGTTGCGGGCCTGCAGATCCGGTAGGTAACTTTCGAGTGGGTTAGAAGTTTGTTGCTTTGATTTGAGCTGCGGGCCTGCGTGTCCAAGTAGATAACTTTTGAGCGGGTTAGAGGTTTGCTGCTTTGATTTGATTTTGCGCTGGGCCAATGTATCCCTCTGTTCTTGACGATTTGCCGCTTGCTTGGACCATGGATGCCGTAGCGGCGCTGTAAAAGTTGCATCATTCTCGGTTCATTGGAGATAGAGTATAAACCAATCGCTAATATCCAACTTGCATTGACGAGCGAATCGAGTTGACACACAGACGTACGCACACGTATAGACTGCCTAGCTCGGAAGAATGGGGAAGAAGAGTCCTAGGATACAATGCAGACTCTCCGACGCATGGGCAATAATGAAATTTTGGGCATTAACAGGCCAAAATCCAAAATATCCCTAGATAGGTGAAACTGACACTCACACACAGTCAAATATGTACAAAGACATGTGCAAATAAATGAAACAGAGGAGAAAGCCTCGGAATGAGCAGTAGACCGAAAAACTAGAAAAATGTCGCAAAGATGGACAAAATACGCAAATGGAAGACTCATATAGGCCCGGACTGAAACCGACACCCCCGCACAGTCACATTAGGCATATATGACCTGCACGGCATAGAAAACTTGGCAAGGGCCCTTAAAACCAATTCCGAGGCACCGAAACCTTGGTTTTAACTTGAAATTCCCACCGGGGTTCAAAATCGTTGTTAGGCGTGATGGCTGCCGACTGCTGCCTGCGGCAAGAATTGAAGAAGCGCGCGCAGGTTTGAGACCAACGCGTGTCACTTTGAGAAAACGTGCGTGAGTCTCAAACTAGCGCGCGTGACTGAAAAGCCGCGCAAATTAGACTTCGCTGAACTTAGAATAAACTGTGAGCCCACTGGGGCCTCGTAAGCATTTCGTTCTGTTTCTGATGCTTTAAATATATTTTTTTAGGGCTTTTGCTCAGCTTTGAAATTGAAGTAGTAGTTTGCAATAAGATTGAAAGACAAAGGGTTCCCCCTTCTGTTTCTGATGAAGCTTGTTCTGTTCTTGACCCTTCTCGACCCTTGATGTGTACCAAAACGCCAATCCATGGATCCAATTGATAGAATATGACCGAGTCTTAAAGAGAGACTGCCTACGTATCCCACATTTGGGGAATCAGGTCAAAACGTAGTTCAGGCCAAGGTTCACTCGTGTGTTTTACCTCTCCTTTTTACGCTCTAACTTTTGCCTAGTGCCGCCTTCTCAGGTTTCCGGCCTAGCGAGCTTTCGACTTTTTACCTATTTATTTTTGCCTAGACCGCCTCCCTAGGTTTTCGGTCTAGCAGGCTGCTCTAACTTTTGCTTGGCACCGCCCACCCTTGTGGTTTTCGGCCCAACGAGCTTCTCTCAGGGAAAAGTGGCTCTTGAATTGATCCAGGTTGACTAGAGTGTTGAATTTGTTGTCGTCGAGATTGATGATCTTTGGCTGCAGCCCCAGATAAGATGGCTTTTGATAATGCATGGTCCTGACTGCTTCAGTTGAGAATGCCTCGCCCCAGGCCACTTTTGCGCCTTTTTAATGTGCGCTTGATGGGATGCCGCTGACGCTGTTTTGAACATGGTACGAGGCCTGGAGCCTTCTGAGCTTCCGCCTTCTAGCTTGACATCCTGTGGCAGGAGATTTGATACCTTGTCATCTCATGATCGATGTCAGGCGTGTCTTTTTGTGAAACCATGCCAAAATGTCGAAGGTTCTTCGAGCCTGTCTGACTAGGTGCAATGTTCCTTTGGGGACAGCGTTGAGCCAATTTTGAGTCATCCGGGGATCTACCTCATCTTTCAAGTTTATTGAAACTACTTCTTCTTTTAATAGGCCGAGCACGCCTTTCGTCTTCCCTTTCGGCGAGGGAACACATTTCCTTGGGGATGACCCCATCGAAATCTATCCCTTCGTCGTCAGGGTCGACACAGTTTATTCAAAAGCCAGCAAAGTACTTAGAAGCAAGATAGTGCATATCATAAAGAAAGCCCCACGGGGTTGCCAAGTATAGCAAAAGACTCGAATTTGAGAATAGAAGCTACGACATGGAGGGCCAAGAGGCACGAACTCCGACTCAGAGCTAGACTAAGACGACTTGACAGATACTGTGTCAGACTCAGACTCAAAAGTGTGCAATGCAAGCTAAACGCGATTTGAAAATGCAACTTTTATTGTTACCCTTTGCTTCCTCACAGAGAGGTAGGACTTGGAGGACATGGGGCCCAAGCAACAGCACTTCGGCTTCCTCAGCTTCTTTGACCAAACCTACTCAGTGCTCCCATGAACAAGGATCCCCAAATTGTCAGTCCGCTCATTTGCTTGATCGATCCGGTCCTCAACCAGTGCTTTCCAGTTTTCAGCCCCATCTTCTATTCCGCACCCTGCAGCCTCGGATTCAGAAGGGATAAACATAATTGGTTTGGGTTGAGTTTCTGGGACAATGCAGAGGGTTGGATTGAGTATGGTGGAGCTCGGGTTGATTTGAGTGGAGGTGGGGTTGATTTGAGTGGAGGTGATAGATATCTGACCAACCAGAGGGTCAGAATTGAGTTGGAGCAAGGAGCTGGGACTGTCGTCAGGTTTTGATGGGAGTGGGGGTGGAATAGTGCCATTATCGATGAGATCTTGAACGGCATGTCGGAGGCGATAACATGCATTGGTGGAATGGCCAGGCATTTGATGGTAGGTGCAGAAGTGATTGGGGTTGTGGCTAGCAGGGAGAACCTTGGGCAGTGGAGTTGGGGTTAGAGGCCTGATGGAACCGGCATCGAGAAGCTTCTCGTAAACTGAGGCCAGAGGTGCAGATAAGCATGAGAAGGTCCTTGGCTGGCTCCGACGACGAGATTGAGGGCCCAAGGTGGAGCCTTTGCTTGCTTTGTACAACACTGCGCCTTCGACAGGGTGCATTCTTCTGCCTTTGGGGGCGACTTTGAACAGAGATTCAGCATCCTCTTTTGGGTGAACTCTAACCTCATGGAACTCGGCCAGACTTTTGAACATGTCTCTTGAGCACGGCTTGGTTCCGATCGCGGGAGGGTGACAGGCCTGAAGAGGTTCTTTGACTAGCCCCGGATCCGGCTTTGATATGATGGAGGTGAAAAGGTCAAACAGCCCCTGGACCATAACCATTTGTCTGTCCATTTTGAGACCCAGTTCCTCTACAGCTTTCTTCAACTCAGCCAGCCCTGTTTGTGCTGCCATTTTGGATTGATGATCGAGGAAGGCGATATGGCAGTGAAATAGCCCCGGTAGATGCTCCCAAGCAGGTTTGGCTCTTCTTTTTGGTACTTTCTTTGACGGTGCAGCGCCTAAAGCTTGACAGTAAAGCAATCGAAGGCTCAGGAAGTGTTCCTGCAATAGTTTTATTTGAAAGGATGCAATGTACATGTTGTCGTTGGTGTCATCCTAGACTCTAGAACTAGCAGGCAAAACCGTTTTATGACAGCCGGACGCTGCCAAGATCCTCGGATTTCTTTTCGACAGTGTACCTTGAAGGGATCGACTAATACTAAGAGATGTCGAAACAGCCTAAGCCTTTGACTATCCCGCTTTCGAAGTTTCAATGTTTGAAATGGAACAACTCGGTGTTGACGACATGATACTGTAACCAAGAGGGCGTAAGCAGCACTGTGCTGGAGCCTTGAGCGGTGTAAGTGTTTAGCACTTTTAACCTGGGTGGTATGAGCATCATGTCATGTCTCCCGTCGTTCCTAGTTTTCTGTTTGAAACCTCGATTGGGTCTAGGCAAGGATTTAGAAAGTCTCGATTTCCCAAAGTCTCGTTGGCCCAAGGAATTGGAAAGTTGATAACGTGCACCATCACGATGCACGACTCGTCATCGGTCCAGGCAACGCCCTAGCAGGCATAAAACGGGTTTGAAAGAGAGACAACCCTAAAAGCCGCCCTAACATGCTCCTACGCAGAACGGTATGGATGTATGTACAGGCATGCGATATGGAAAGCAGTAACACATAGACAGTTTATGGGGGTTAGATGCAAGTAATCCTACCCTGTGGGTTCCTGTCTTAGTTTGGAAGGTTCTATTGCTTTGTACGCATGGCGAGGCTGGTTTTGGCTTAGAGGGGTTCCTCAGACTAAAGATGTTTTATACCTCCCATTGCAATGCGTGCAGCAGAGCAATGGTCAAACGGTAATACGTCTCATCATCGTCCAAGGTTGTTGGGCATTCGAGGACCCCGGGCTCCAGTAAACTGTGCCGGTTACCCAAAACACCTCAACGGGGCTGATAGAACACCGATGCAAATGAACGCGCGTCGAAAGAATGATCGAGAGAGGGAAACGCGATGCTTTTTTTTTTAAAAATGCCTTTTGAAGCTTGGCTCACTTCATTAATCGACACTTGGAGGAAACTACATAAGCGAACAATAATAAAAGCCCCAGTGCGGAGTGGTCGGATGTAGAATCCTGTTACGTTACCATTCCGTTCTTCAGCAGCGCGGAGCGTACTGTTTTGACAGACTTTTGAAAATTGTTCATTCATGTATTAATCTCCAAATGTTGATTAATGTAATGTCCCCAGCAGAGTCGCCACTGTGGGCACACGCCCCAAAAATCCCGTGTTTTAGTGCATGAAATCCTGGGTGCGCCCTTATCTTGCGGAAAGCGCGGCGAAGTGCTTCGCAGATCAGAGAGTCGCCACTCGGGTTTTGCGGTTTGTACCCAAGAAACCGTTCTTTTGAAAATGTTTGGACCACGTCCGTTTGGTTTTGAAAAAGGCTTTTGTAGACTGGGCCGTCGTCACCTTCGATCTTGAGGTTCGGGAGCCAGATTACGAGAGGGGAAGGGTTTTATGGCACCCCCCTCGCCCAGTCCGGAGACCGGTCTCTACTCAGGCGTTTTGTAAAACATTCGCATTTCTCTCTTTGGGAAAAATTCAAAAAAACCCCTGAACTTTGAACTCAATGTCAAATAGGCACCTGAACTTAAATAAACTTCAATTGAACACCTGAACTTTCACTCCGTTATCAATTTACCCCCTGCCGTCTACTTGCCGTTAACGGCACAGTTAAAAAAAAAAAACTTACCACCCGTTTGCAATCCTATGAAGCAGAAACGTGATTATGAGAGCCTTAGAGACAAAATTTGATTATGTCTCTTTAGAATAATATGATCAGAATAATAAGATCTTCACACCCGTTCAAACGGATTAAAAATTGGAGCACTTAATTTTTTTAACCATATTTTTTAATATATAAACGGTCTCAAAAAATTAAGTGCTCAAATTTTCACTCCGTTCGAATCGGTGCAAAGATCTTTTTATTCTTATCATATTATTCTAAAGGGTCGTAATTCATTTTTATCTCTAAGGCTCTCATATTAAGTATGTGTTCTTTATTTAGGATCCTATGGAGCAGAAATGTGATTATAAGCACTTAATTTTCTGAGCACTTAATTTTTTATGAGTACTTAAATATCTTTGTACTGATTCAAAACGGAGTGAAAATTTGAGCACTTAATTTTTTTATGACCGTTTATATATTAAAAATATGATTAAAAAATTAAGTGCTTCAATTTTTAATCCGTTTGAACGGGTGTGAAGATCTTATTATTCTGATCATATTATTCTAAAGAGACATAATCAAATTTTGTCTCTAAGGCTCTCATAATCACGTTTATGCTCCATAGGATTGCAAACTGGTGGTATGAATTTTTTATTTAACCAAAACGTTGCCATTTTGGTGTGTGGGTAGGGGCTGATGTGCCTTTGGGGCAGCAGAGCCCCCGGGTCCGGGTAATAAGTGGAGAGAGATAGAGAGAGAAATGTTGGAAGTAGGGGGAATTTTTTTAAAAATTCTTTTTGAAAATTTGAGCACTTAATTTTTTTTGAGACCGTTTATATATTAAAAAATATGGTTAAAAAATTAAGTGCTCCAATTTTTAATCCGTTTGAACGGGTGTGAAGATCTTATTATTCTGATCATATTATTCTAAAGAGACATAATCAAATTTTGTCTCTAAGGCTCTCATAATCACGTTTCTGCTTCATAGGATTGCAAACTGGTGGTAAGTTTTTTTTTTTTTAACTGTGCCGTTAACGACAAGTAACGGATTGAGACGGCAGGGGGTAAATTGATAACGGAGTGAAAGTTCAGGTGTTCAATTGAAATTTATTTAAGTTCAGGTGCCTATTTGACATTGAGTTCAAAGTTCAGGGGTTTTTTTGAATTTTTCCCTCTCTCTTTATTTGATCATTCTTTTAACCAGTTAGGGCGGAGGAACAGTTAATAGGGATTAAAACTGTAAACAAGTTGCATTTATATACAAAAGATGTAACAAAATGTTTATGGATGATGATGTTTGATCTAAGCAAATATAATAGATTGAGAACAAGCTTCTGTGGATGTTTTGGACAAGCTAGCACACACTGACTGTGCAATGGTGCACACAGGAACAAGCCTGCATGCACTGGACAAGCCATGGCATGCAGTTGATACCTGCGTGCGCCACTAACAAATGGCGTGCGCCGGTGAACCCAATACCACAGCTTCTGTTCTCAACCCTCTGGGCTCTGGAAAGGACCAGTGCACACCCAGGACAAACCACACAACTTATAAAGATTACTAAGCTATTACAAACAGATAAATGGGCTTAAAAGCCACCAAATAGACAGAAAACCCCTTAAACAGTGAGGGGAGGATGATAAAAAGGGGCCTGGATGGAAGATCCATGCAAGGGCCAAGCCACTGGAACATAGATAACTACCGTACGCCACTAGTAAAGGGGCGCACGCCACTCATCTCTTGGTTCCAGTGCTTTGGCTTTGCACATTCTGGGTTCTGGAACAGGACCAGAGGGACCCAGAAGACCAAACTAAACAGTAAATACAGCTAGAAAAGAGAGTAGTTCTAAATACAGAAAGCTGTAAACTGGTTTTAACATGCAGCAGGGTGATCAACGCTTAAATAATGCAAGAAAACAATGATCCATGATCCCCACGCCAGTTTTGCACACAGTCTTGCACATACTACCATTACTGGCGTACGGCACTCAGAACTGGTGTGCGCCACTGATCATTGTGCACGGTTTTGAAACCTTGCTGGCCTTAGGGCCAGCACTGCCAGCCCCCCTCAGGGGTCAGAACAGAAAGCAGGAGCAAGAGGTATTATACCTTTGTTTGTGAGTTTGATGGATGGTTTGAACTTTGAGCTTGAAAGGAGATGGATGAAGGATGGATGTAGTGAGGTTTGAGGACTGTGGAGAGTATTCCTTTGCTTACTCTTTCTATGGAAGAGAAAGGAAGCAAAGGAGAGTAATGGAGAAAAAGACAAAGGGCTTGAAGTCTTAATGGAGCTAAACCCTTTCTTGATGATGCCAACCCTTTGCAAATGAATGCAAAGGGGGTATTTATGGAGGAGGGAGAGGCTGGTCAGTTTTAGGCCTTTAGGGGCTGTTTGGATGATCAAGTATTGGAGGAAGCTCCCATGCATTAAATGCATGGGACTTGGCTTGATGGAAGGGAAAGGAACAGTTCTGGCCGGAGTAATGATCAGGGGGGCTGCCAGCTGACGTCAGGCGGCTGCAGAGGCTCCCGCCCAGCTGGCTGAAAAGGTTGATTTGACTGGTGCTGACTGGCGTGCGCCACTTGTTGAGTGGCGTGCGCCATAGAGTGGTAGTGACTGACACGTGTCAGTGGTTCCTGCGCACGCTAGTCCACCACCAGCGTACTCCAGCAGGGTTTTGTTGAGGCCATTTGGTTCTGGCTTGAGGGTTCGACAAGGGTTTGAAATGGGTTTGGACGAGGTTCGGGACGCTCAAAGCTCAAACTCATCAAACAACTCGGTATGTTCTCGACCTTAATCATCATTGGGGAATCAAAGACCGTAAGTAAACTAATCTGGATCGTCCAAAATAGGGTGTCTACACAAGGGCTACGAGGATTTTGCCCGAACGAATAGATTGCCAAGGGCTACGAAGTATACACCCATACGAGTAGAATGCCGAGGGCTACGAAGTATACGCCCGAACGAATAGATTGCCAAGGGCTACGAAGTATACGCCCGAAGGAGTAGAATGCCGAGGGCTACGAAGTATACGCCCGAAGGAGTAGAATGCCGAGGGCTACGAAGTATACGCCCGAACGAGTAGAATGCCGAGGGCTACGAAGTATACGCCCGAACGAGTAGAATGCCGAGGGCTACGAAGTATACGCCCGAACCGCCCGAACGGTTTAGAGTGCCAAGGGCTACGAGGATTTCGCCCGAACCGCCCGAACGGTTTTAGAGTGCCAAGGTAAACTTTAGGGAAGAAAATGAAATGAAAAATAAGTTGAGCATTTATCCAAACAATTGAGCAGAATGTCACGTAGTTGTAGAATATAAATCGCAATTTAAAGAGTCTAGCGCTTTAACTTGCTATTTAACAATAAAAATGACAAAAAACCTGTTTCACGAAAGAGAAGAACGGAGGGTCCTAGATGAGGACCCAAAAGTAGAAATTGTAGAGAGATCCGCCGTCGTACGTCCAGAAATGGAGACGCTCAAAGCCAGATCAGGACGAGCCCCGCCAATGTATGCCACGTTTTTCTTCCCCAGCGGAGTCACCAATTGTGGGGGGGTGAATTCCACTTTGATCCTTGTTGAGCGGTGTGGGGGCTCGCCGAGTCTGGAGAGGTTTCTGCCGAGCGTAAGGAGGTGTTTGCCGAGCAATGGAGGTTGCCACCGAGGAGTGATAAACTGAGCCCGGGATGGTTGCCGAGCCTGGTACTGAGCCATGAGAGGCGTTTTGCCGAGGAGTGAGATGCCGAGCCGAGGAAGGTTGCCGAGCTTGGTACCTGCAAACCGGAGGGGGGTTCCTCCGGGTAGAGCCTCCGACGAGCTAGTTAGTACCCGGGGAAGGTAAAACGAAACATAAAGCAAAGAATATAAGACGTTTATGTAGGAGAGGAGTGAGAGAGGTGTTGTGTACCTTAGGTGAGGGGTGGAGCCTTGCTTATATAGAGAAAAGTGGTGAAACTTAGTACCAAAGTAAAGGCTATTAGTGGAAAGTTTCTATAAATGGAAAGTTGCTATTAATAGGAAGGTTGCTATTAATAGAAAGCTTCTAGAAACTTCTAGAATGTCGTGACTTGCCGTGTCCATGTACCGAGAAATAGCAAAACGTTCCGAGCAATAGCGAGCGACCGTATATTTTACTGAAAAATAAAGATGTTTGCCGAGCTGTGAAGTACTCCGAGCAACATAAAGATCCTCCGAGCGATACAAAGAACTGCCGAACGATACTAAGAACTGCCGAACGATAATAAGAACTGCCGAGCGATATAAAGATCTGCCGAGCGATACTAAGAACTGCCGAACGATAATAAGAACTGCCGAACGATAATAAGAACTGCCGAGCGTACTTTAAGAAAAACGTTCGGTAATACTCGTAGGATTTAATATTTGTTGACATCGTTTCGGCCCTTTTAGACTTTTATTAACTGAGGGAAATTTGGCCCCTTACAGAAGCTCTTGTTGATTGCTACCCTGAACTTGGACAATCGGAGTATCGTGTTGAATACCATACCGTTTGTTGTTTCTATCTAAGAACAATATATAGCGCACGCTAGCTGTTCCACTCGATCGATCGATCAGCTTCAAATTAACAACCAAAATCAGTTTCTACAATTTGGGATTAATCCCCATGCATGTTAAGGTTCCTAGCTAGCTAATTTCTTTAATTTTTTCACTAGTACTACTTTATAACACAAAATCAAACTTAGCATAATTTTCAGCACTTATAGTACTCCTAGCTAATAATTCCAGCATTTAATTCCCGCATGCAGCATCTGTTTTGTACTCCCTCCGTCCCTTTATTACAGTCTAGTATTCCATTTTGGGCTGTCCCCTAATAAGTGTCCATTTTGTAAAGTTAGTGGGAAAAAGTTGGTGAATTGTCTATTTTGTCCTTAAAAGTAGATTCTATTTTGAAAAGTTAGTGACTAAAAGTGTAATGATGACGGGTAAGTAGGGAAAGTGGAGGAAAAAGTTGATGTGAAAGGTATAATGATGATGTCTTTTTAATAAGTTGGAGTTACGAAGCATGACACTTAAAAAGGGACGGCGGGAGTAGTAGTTTTCAGCGCATATATACCAGCTGGCCCAACACTTATTATTAGCACCTAATTCCAGCCAGCTGCGCGCTAGCTTCACGGATAAAAGTATATATCAACTAGACAATAATCGATCTTTGTTGCTTCAGCATCATCTAACAAGTGCTATATATGCTTTACCGATGGTTCTAGCCTTCTAGGGTTTGCTCTGAAAGGGAAACAAATTAAGAGATGCGTTTGGATATAAAAAGTGCTATGCCTATGCCTTTCCGTTACGGCCCGATTTGGATGGTGAGAAAGAGTCTTGTGTGATAAGAAATGGGAGCCTTTCTCTCACCAAATCTAATCATTTTTAGTGGAATTGGAAAGAGCCAATCAAAAAATTTGTTTTTTTTTTATATAATTTTCGCTCTCCATTTCTCACCCAAATACTTAATTGAAATGAGTGATTCGGCAACAACCTCTAACCCTCCCTTTTCTTGCCTTACCAAATTCCTCAATCCAAAAGGGGCTCTTAAAGTATAGTGCTAGTATCGATATGCCCAAGTATCTGATGGGAATAAGAGAGAAACTTCACTCAACTCAAACAACTCTATTTCATTCAACTTTCAAATTATATACAACTTACACACACACACACATATATATTCTTACACAACCTCACACACTTTCATCTCTCTGCACATTTCATCTCACACCACAGTCCACACACTCTCACATCTCTCAAATCCCTCCACTTGTGGTGGGGGGAGTCCCTTCGGGGGACTCCCCGATCGCTCTTTGCTCTCTTTTCCCACAATACATAGACTCCATATACACGTACATATGCAAGCTTCTAACAGGTTACAACCATGCACACAAATAAACCAACTAGTAAAACACCTCACATGCTTTCACTCAATTGCCAACCTCAAACTCACTGAACCAACCAGCTCCTATCGGACCCATTTCTTTACTGACTTGGTCCATGCACTCTCAATTCCCATCTCTCTCTTCGGCTCTCACAAGCACACACACTTGGCCCCCACAGTGGCGACTCTAGGAATTGAGATTAGTGGTGTCAGTGTGTCACTCAATAATTTTGTAGCATCGCATTTGGAATATTCAGCGGTGACATGTTTAAGTAGAAATGTTCAAAAAGGAGTAAAAGTTGTCACCAGAAATGTTCAAAGTGTCCTGCTACATGCAAGGACGGAACCAGGAATTTCACAATGCAGGGGCGACCGCGCATGCGAGGAAAAAATATAAATACACATGCAAAATCACGTAAATACATTAAAACTCAAAATAACGTAAATACATAAATCGGTTTAACTAATGAGATCGATCTTGATGTATGTGTCTTGTTTTTCTTTATTTGTTCATCTTTTTTTTTCATTCATCACAACTGGACGAATTCAGTACATTGGATTTCATGTTACTTGATTTTACCAGTCAAAAAATAAAGAATTAGTAGAAGTCTAGAACAACAATTGAGGAAAGACATACCTACAATTTAAATTTCACCAAAATTATTTAGAGTTTCCAAAATCTCTTCTCAATTGGGGATGTTTGTGCCAAGAGAGAGAGAGAGGATTTGGTGTGCCATTGAGATTTTATGGCAAAAAGAATTAAAACTGTAAAACACTAAACCATCCAATGAAAGGTGGAAGTTTATTACATGAATATTCACAATATTAACCCTATAGTTTTATTTATTGTTATATTTTAGCTCTTAGCCTTAGTAATTAATGTTGGTATCCTCGTATTTCAAAGATTACTATTATTTTTTTTTTCAAATTCTACATAGGGGCGAGCCTATATACTTTCATAGGATTTTTTTTTTGTACATATAATAGTAGTGTTTCTTCTTCTTCTTGTAGGCGTGACCGCTCCTACTGGCCCCTCTCTGACTACATGCCCAATGGGCATCGTACGGGGAAATTGGATTGACAGCTGTTACAACAAAAAACATCCACGTGTAAAGTTGTACTGTCTTTCAGTTCTGTTTTTCAAATGCCTGCCGTGTAGTATTGTATCTTCATCAAAATGCCCATTTTGACCTTAAGCTCTAACCTCTTTTTTTTCCTCGCAAACGCCTCCCATCTACTCGTTTCACCTCTAAATTGTGTAAAACAAATTTCTTGCCAACCAAATGATGCCATGTCATCGTCCTAAAATTGTTGTCCACTACGAAAAAAAATAAATTTTAAATAAAAAATCTCTTCTGTATATTCCCATTTTGAATTTATTCGCATCAATTTAAAAATTAATTAAAATCTTTAAATTGGTATGGAAAAATCCAAATGCACTGATATATATATATACTAGGGATTGCCCGTGCCTAAAGGCACGAAGCAATGCGTTTTGAGCACAAAAAGTTTTTTTAATCGTAAAAAGTAATTTTTTTTTCGATCCCTCATCGCTATTTTCAATTTTATAATATGAAGAATAACATATAATCCGTGTATACGACATTACCAATGATCATCCAAATCACATAAATTTGAGCCAACAATTCAAACCCAATACCATGTTATTTTCTTTTCGTATATGACCGTAGGGAAATCAACCTAAAAGGAAACAAATTAAAAGCAAATATTGAATTAAATGTAAGGGAATCAACTTTAGACATAAATCAATTATTGAGTTGATTTAAATTCAAAAAGATAATCAAGTTTTTTAAAGAAACAACCTAAAAGCAATCAATTGAAAAAATTTACCAGTCATAAAGTTAAGAGGTTTATATTAGGAAGTATGCTCTCAATTGAACGGATATGATCTATTGAAAATTCGATCCGATGGTTGTAGAGGGTGTTTGGTTTGTACGGGTAGATAAAAACCATGTTATTTTCTTTTCGTATATGACCGTAGGGAAATCAACCTAAAAGGAAACAAATTAAAAGCAAATATTGAATTAAATGTAAGGGAATCAACTTTAGACATAAATCAATTATTGAGTTGATTTAAATTCAAAAAGATAATCAAGTTTTTTAAAGAAACAACCTAAAAGCAATCAATTGAAAAAATTTACCAGTCATAAAGTTAAGAGGTTTATATTAGGAAGTATGCTCTCAATTGAGCGGATATGATCAATTGAAAATTCGATCCGATGGTTGTAGAGGGTGTTTGGTTTGTATGGGTAGATAAAAATCATGTTATTTTCTTTTCGTATATGACCGTAGGGAAATCAACCTAAAAGGAAACAAATTAAAAGCAAATATTGAATTAAATGTAAGGGAATCAACTTTAGACATAAATCAATTATTGAGTTGATTTAAATTCAAAAAGATAATCAAGTTTTTTAAAGAAACAACCTAAAAGCAATCAATTGAAAAAATTTACCAGTCATAAAGTTAAGAGGTTTATATTAGGAAGTATGCTCTCAATTGAACGGATATGATCAATTAAAAATTCGATCCGATGGTTGTAGAGGGTGTTTGGTTTGTATGGGTAGATAAAAATCATGTTATTTTCTTTTCGTATATGACCGTAGGGAAATCAACCTAAAAGGAAACAAATTAAAAGCAAATATTGAATTGAATGTAAGGTAATCAACTTTAGACATAAATCAATTATTGAGTTGATTTAAATTCAAAAAGATAATCAAGTTTTTTAAAAAAACAACCTAAAAGCAATCAATTGAAAAAATTACCAGTCATAAAGTTAAGAGGTTTATATTAGGAAGTATGCTATCAATTGAACGAATATGATCTATTGAAAATTCGATCCGATGGTTGTAGAGGGTGTTTGGTTTGTATGGGTAGATAAAAACCATGTTATTTTCTTTTCATATATGACCGTAGGGAAATCAACCTAAAAGGAAACAAATTAAAAGCAAATATTGAATTAAATGTAAGAGAATCAACTTTAAACAGAAATCAATTATTGAGTTGATTTAAATTCAAAAAGATAATCAAGTTTTTTAAAGAAACAACCTAAAAGCAATCAATTGAAAAAATTTACCAGTCATAAAGTTAAGAGGTTTATATTAGGAAGTATGCTCTTAATTGAACGGATATGATCTATTGAAAATTCGATCCGATGGTTGTAGAGGGTGTTTGGTTTGTATGAGTAGATAAAAACCGCTCTGTTTTATAATATAGATTTTTGATAACTCAAGTGTGGGTCAATTTATGTACACTTTGACTAATTATGGGGGCCAATTTCACTGCCTATTTGCTAGGAGTCCAATGAAAGTCTGAACAAAGTTATATATGGACGGACTTTAAAGGAGTCGATAGCACTTGGTGAGGTTTCAAACCTAATACCAAACTCCTACTCCCTCCGTCCCATAAAGTTTGGCATTTTCACTATTCCAGCCCTATGAAAAAATTAACTATATCTTTTAATCGGTAATGATTTTTATAAGCAATATGGATCTTGTTTGATAGATTTTAATTTGTTCTATTAAACAAAGTTCAAAAAATCGCCTAAAACATTATGGATTGAAAGATATATGCAATTTAAAAATGGCACGCATTCCTGAAAATGCCAAACTTTATGGGACGGAGGGAGTATATCACAAGTCAACTCCTTGGGGGTCACTTATGTATATTTTGTTGGTGGACCATAATTTTGAAATGAAATACTCCTTCCGTCCCATAATATTTGTCCGGTCCGCAAAACAAGAACTACAAAATAATGCATTTCTTTTGAGAAAAATTCAAAATTTTTTCATAAGTTAAAAGAACTCGTCGAGATCTAGTAAATTGTTGAATTTTTTTCCAACTTTTCTTACAAAAATTGTATTATTTTTACGTCACCGTTTTACGGACCGGACAAACATTATGGGACGGAGGGAGTACCATATTTTGAGAGTGTTTGGGACCTGCGAAAGCTGTGTGCAGGCTTTAAAGTACAAAGAAACAAGCGTGTGGGTTCACCGTGAACTGCCCACAAGGCGGTTTGTAGAATTTGCAATTTTGAAATGGCCACTGATTTTCGCACTCTAAGGTTCACTGCAGGCGTTTTATCTTTTTGTTTTTACACTGTGATGTTGTTGGCAACATCACAGTGTAAAAACAAAATACACTGTGATGTTGCTGGCAACATCATTGTATAAAAACAAAAAGATGGAGCGTTTACAGTAAATCTTGGAGCGCGAAAATCAGTATCCTTTTGAAAAAGGAGTAAAATACTGTATGACAATTTGCAGGCCAGTGGGTTTGCCTGTCCATTTACAGAACCATTGTAAATACTCCCTCATCCCCTTTTTAAATGTCCTGCTTCGTAACTCCAACTTATTAAAAAGACATCATCATTATACCTTTCACATCAACTTTTTCCTCCACTTTTCCTACTTACCCATCATCATTACACTTTTACTCACTAACTTTTCAAAATGGAATCTACTTTTAGGGACAAAATAGACAATTCACCAACTTTTACTCACTAACTTTACAAAATGGACACTTATTAAGGGACAGCCCAAAATGGAATACCGGACTGTAATAAAGGGACGGAGGGAGTAGGTTATTTATGGAATCGTGCGATCTCCACCGTTCGTTTTAGTTATGGACGGTCTGGATTCAAACTCTTTTCCGAAAGAGTTTTCCTCATATTCACCGCAGTATCTAACCCCTCTAGCACTATTTATGGAGGAATTTTGCAGTGCCAAGCGGGTATAGCCCACGTGGTACTCGCTCGGCGCATCCGAGCCGTCCGATACATTTTTGGACGGCTCGGATTAAAATCCTCTCTCTCCTCTCACCTCAACACTTTCTCTCTCCAAATCTGAGCCGTTCAAAAATGAAATGGACGGTTCGAATGCGCGAGCGAGCAACACGTGATAATCACCCGCTCGGCACTGAAATTTTTTCCCTATTTATGACCACTCATATCACTCATCACTCTTCTCAAACCAAACTGCGAAATTCTAAACAGTGCTATGGAGAGAGAAAGTAGCAAAATCCACGTGGTGCTACTCCCTTTACCAGCATTCGGCCACATGATGCCATTTTATCAACTCGCCATTGCCTTGGCCGATTCCGGCCTTCATGTCTCCTACATCTCAACCCCAAAAAACACACACAGACTCCCAAAACCACCTCAAAACCTGTCACCCAATATAAGTTTCGTCTCGCTTCCTTTGCCAGTTCTGGACTCGAGCCCATTACCTGAAGGCACCGAGGCCACCGTCGACCTGATCTCCGACGAGCAAGTCCCATACTTATTCAAAGCGTTCGATCTCCTTCAGAAACCGTTGGAGAAGTTTGTTGTGGAGCATTCACCTGATTGGCTTATTATCGACTTGTTCACTCCCTGGGCGACTGACGTGGGAAAAGACTGCGGTGTCCCGGTTCTGGTCTTCTCACCTTTCTCCGCCGCGACTTGTTTGTTTTGGGGGCCGCCAGAGTACTTAACCGGCGACGGCCAGAAGAGAGTCCGGTCGTCGCTGGAGAGCCTGACATCGCCGCCGGAGTGGGTTACGTTTCCTTCGTCGGTAGCTTACCACAATTTCGAAGCAGCAGGTACAGTCAGTGGCATTGAGCAATTTTACCATTTACAAACAAAACTTTGAAACACAAGTTCGGATATAACTTTGTTTGCAGCTCTTTCGATGCACAGGATCTACGTATATAGAACAGTTTCGGACACAATTATGTTTTAAAGTGTCTTCCTAGAGTTATTTATTAATTATATGGTGCATTTTCATATCAACACGATCGTTGGTATGTTTGATATTTTTAACACATTGCATAAAATTATCGGTCCCGATTATTAAGGTGGGCTCTAAAAGGTAAAACATGCAAGACCATCATCCAAAAATCAAAGATCACCTTGTCTCAATTAGGAAAAGATTGTGTGGGTCGCAAAACGAAAACTAAAGAATTAAGCTTTCTACCTTTTCTTCATCAATTAAAATAACTGATCGATTGATATCTAATAATAACTTATGCAATTTTTTCTGAATTTTTCTTGATAAAAATGAATTTTCTTTTAAGTTTCTGTTTTGAGGATTGGACAATATTTGGGACTGAGTCACTGAGGTTACCTCCGTGCATATTATTGTGTAGTCAGTACTCTAATGGACTTTTTCCCTGGTTGGGGTGATACTTCGGCTAAGACAAGTTTCGCTAAAGGATTTTTAATTTTTTTGGACCTTTTTTGTTGTCTTTATTTAAACTTTTTTTCGCATTTATTTGTTTTGCGTCAAATTTTTTACCCCCATTGAATTCTCTTGACGAGAGATATCGGAAAAGTAAAAAAAATAAATGGTAAAAAAAAAGAGTAAAAAATGTACCCACATAGTTTTGAAAATATTTGAAATAAAGCCTAAAAAGCCAAGACAAATCAATAGAGGTAAAAAATTTGTTGCAAGACAAACAAATGCGAAAAAAATTTAAATCAGGACAAAATGAAAAAAATCCAAAAATCCTTTATCAGAACTTGGAAGCGGCGATGGTGCTGTGCAGAGGATGCAGTATTGTGCACCATCCGAGCAGTCCGTTTGATAATCCAATGGTTCAGATTTCATCAACGTCCGTTCAGCAGTCTGAGCCATTCATTGCCGAGATGAAATTTAGATCATTAAATTGCCGAACGGACGGCTGGAAGGCACCATCGATCCCCTTTTTCGGTTAATCATTATCACGAAGAGAAGAAAACAAGAGCCAAGGGGCATACGGAGTAATTTCCTTCAACATTAATCCAGTTACTTGTGTCTGTTTTTGGTGGGTGTAAATGTCACAAACAGGTACACTAAATGGATTGTACGGAGACGATGCTTCAGGGATTTCACCTGTAAAACGATTTGCCAAAACAATCAATGCGAGTCAAGCCATTGCAATACGTCACAGCAGAGAGCTAGGAGGCGAGTACCTGAGCTTATACGCCAAGCTCATCGGAAAACCGGCGATTCCAGCAGGATTGCTTCCACCTGAAAAACCGAAAGAACGACAAATCACCGACGAGTCCTGGAC
This sequence comes from Rhododendron griersonianum, assembly GCA_018127125.1. Classification (NCBI taxonomy): domain Eukaryota; kingdom Viridiplantae; phylum Streptophyta; class Magnoliopsida; order Ericales; family Ericaceae; genus Rhododendron; species Rhododendron griersonianum. The sequence goes on from CM030794.1 coordinate 1,495,755, forward strand.
CAGAACCTTCAAATGGCTAGACCAACAGGAACCCAGGTCCGTCTTGTTCGTTGGTTTTGGGAGCGAGTGTAAACTAAGTCGAGAACAGGTTCACGAGATAGCTTACGGGCTTGAGGAATCGGAGCTTCCATTCTTATGGGCGCTGAGAAAACCCCACTGGGCTAAGGATGATGTTGATCATGTATTACCTCCGGGATTTGCCGAGCGGCGGACTTTTGATCACAAACAGAAGGTGTGCTTTGGGTGGGCGCCGCAAATGGAGATTCTGGCACACCCATCGATCGGAGGCTCGTTGTTTCACGCGGGGTGGGGTTCGGCGATCGAGGCGTTGCAGTTCGGGCATTGCCTAGTTGTTTTGCCTTTCCTGGTTGATCAAGGGTTGAATGCAAGATTTTTGGTGGAGAAGGGTTTGGCGTTTGAAGTAGAGAGAGGAGACGACGGGTCGTTCGAGAGGAGTGATATAGCTAGGGCTCTGAGAGGAGCCATGGTGGGGAAGGAAGGAGAGGGAATGAGGGCTCGTTCGAGAGATGTCGCTGCGGTGGTTGGTGATCGAGAGATACATGAAGGATATATTGCTGGGTTGGTTGAGTTTCTGAAAAGTAGGATTAATTGAGAAGCAGAAATAACGGATCATCACTTCATTCATGAATGTGCATGCAAAGATTTTTAAATGGAGACAAGTTCTATATGCTGTATGTAATAATGGGTAGTGCTATCGATGCTACAAGCATCCGTTGTGCACAGTATTTTTTCCTTTGCGGTGTTATCCTCTCTCTTTGAGTACATCTCTCTCTCTCTCTCTCTCTCTCTCTCTTCATTGTGGTGATCTCATGACACTACAATCACATCGTTCTTTAGTAGGACTGCACAAAAAATTTGGTCTGTCCGGATCAAAATGATCCGTACCTTTTGGATTTTGTTTGTGGATTAATGGTCCGGACACGGATTTAAAAATTTAAAAACCGTGAGATATGGATTATGATTGGATTTTCATTTGAAAAACGTGAATTATCCGAACCGGACCGTTAGATATTTTAGAAAATAAAAAATATAATATATATATATATATATGTAACTTATTGTAAATAATTATAATTTTACACCTATTTTTAGAATCATTATTTACAATACGTCGCATATATAGTAATAATGATTTCGATTCTTTGCTACTAGCTCTGACTTGTTAATAAATCAGTCAATTGTCAAGGTAATCGCATTCGTTTCCTATTCAATCTTCTTATATTTTGAGCTTCTAATTATATGTATTTGTTTGAAAGACGTGTTTGATGATATACATATTACATAGAAGTGCTTTAATTTTATGAAATTGTGTTCGGATAAATAGGTATATGTGCCTACATAATGTACCTAGCTAATTAATTGTTTATATATGTGTACGTTATATATTGTGTGGTTATATTTATAGATAAAATTATGCTAGTGATTTTGCCACACCCTTTTTTGTTAACGCCACACCCTGTAAGTGTATTTTTTGTTAACGCCACACCCTGCAAAAATACACTTACAGGGTGTGGTGTTAACAAAAAAGGGTGTGGCAAAATCATTTCCCTAAAATTATAGGTATATTAAAATTGGATTTTGGTTTAAAACAAACGACCTGAATTCTTTCAATAATTTTCAAGTTAAAATGTTTATCATGTCTATTTTATAAACTAAAAGTCAATTTTTGTTACACCTATTGATGTCTGATCATGCATATTTTTGACATATATTACTCTGCGGATCCTACAAGATGAGCAGATTACCACCATGAATGCATGGTGGGGCTCATAGGATCCGGTGATGCTATAGTACACCCCATGTAGTGCACTGTGTAGGGTGGCATCGCAACCGTCCAAAAATGTTTTAGTCCATAGAAGAGTTTATTTTTAATCTGAACCGTTAATTGATGAGATCAAAGGTTGTGTGGTGACCTATGCAGCGCACTATATGGGGTGCACTACAACACCCTGGGGTGCGAATTTAAAAATGCTGTAGCGCACCTGGATCGGGGCCCATAATGTTTGGTTGGGTTTCCTTATCATCCGAAAATACCTCATTTATCTCATTCTCAAAGAAATTGGCTTATATAGGGCTACTCCTCAGTTGTTAGTCATTTGCATGTGGATCTCAACGCTTTCAGCCGTCTGTTTTAATATGGGATGGTCTGAATTTTAAAATACTTTTAGACGATCGCGATTGATACTGTAAACACTTTTTCACGCCGAGATATATGAAAAATGTTTTTCTCTTAAAAGTAAAACACCACATGGTGTTAGTGTTTTCATTAGAGGTGGCAATCTCAATCCATATTTTTTTAACCCGCCCAATCCGCCCATTTATAACCCAACCCAACCCGCCCATATTACATAATGGGTTGATATGGGTTAAAAATGGGTTCAATATGGGTTTGAATTGAAAAACCCATTATGCACAAGAGTTGTTTTACTCCTGAAATCCCGTAACTTGTTCCAAAAATTCCAGAAACAAATTTGAAATTGACTTTTTACGGATATCCCAAACACAAGAAATTTTTAGGTGCCGGGTTGATACCACGTCACCCGGCTGACGTAGTGTCCGAGCAAAACATCCGGGCCATCCAAAAATATATTGGACGGTCCAAATTAAAACACTCTCTCTCATCTCACCCGGCTGACGTAGTGTCCGAGCAAAACATCCGGGCCATCCAAAAATATATTGGACGGCCCAGATTAAAACACTCTCTCTCATCTCATCCCAACACACTCTCTTCTTTTTCTCTCTCCAAATCCGAGCCGTCCAAAACCAAAATGAACGACCCGGATGCTACGAGCGGGGCACTACGTGGTACCGCTCGCATTGAAAATCTTCTCAAACACCCAGACGCAGCCTAATTTCTTGGATTTTCTCGCACTTTTACACCTGTCGTAACTATTTCTGGAATCTAGCCCTGTAATAAACGCATGGGTCTCGCATAAACTACACTATTTTATGGTCTCTCTCTCTCTTCTTCCTCTTTTGGATCTCTCTCTCTTTCTCTCTCTAAATGACGGAAACGATTCGGTGGAAGGAATTATCATTGGAATGACGTTATTTTTCACGAGGAAAAGAGTGGTGCTACAGTCCCAACGGGAAAGGGATCCCGATCGGATCCCGATGCCGCTCCGGGCCCACTCCGGCCACCGAACGGCCGATCCGAACCGTCCAAAAAATTTTAATCCTATATAGAAGGGAGGGGAAAAAAGAAAAAAAAAGAAAGAAAGTAAAACGGATCTGGTCGGGTCCGATCATTTTCTTGTATAATTTTTTTTTAAAAATTATAAGTTTCGATCATTTTTTTTTCTTTTTTAGTTTCTCTCGTCTATAAGAATCAATAAGTCACAAAAAATTGATACAAAACTAACAAATACGAAAAAATTTAAATGAAGACAAAAAAAAGTCACTAACTACTTTTTAATCCTTAATCTAGTCTCATTCTTGCATTTATAGTAATTTGTATTTGACATGCCCATATTCAACCCATGACCCGTTTCAATTTGTCTAAACCTGTCCATTTGCCACCTCTAATTTTAATAGTAAAACCAGAGACGATTTCATGTTTTTTTTAAGGCATGACTTGGGGTTTTTTTTTTCTTATTGATTCTGAAAGGTTCGTAGATGTGGTATTTTTGTTTAGCAAGTCTAAGTTTCGATATAGGTGAATTAGTTTTTTTATAATTTTTTTATTTTTTTAAAAAAAAGGGAAAACGGGTCGGGTCGGGTTTGACTTGACCCATATTCGAACCGGCCAGTTTTAACCCGTTTACTTTTTGACCCATATTCGACCCGCCCATATTTGACCCGCGACCCGTTTCAACCCGCCCAAACCCGCCCGTTTGCCACCTCTAGTTTTCATCATAAAATACTTTCTTTTCGTTTGCCCAAAACCTGTTGGAAATTTACGGAATTTCGGATGAATGAAACCGGGATCTTTGGAGGGTCTCCCGAGGCAACCGGTACCGGGTTCGTTGTATCCGGACACACCACAATTAATAGACGTATTGATTTGTGGATTCCGTAACCCCTCCACCTTGATGGCAGCATTATTCCTCACCATGATGGCTGCAATATTCTTCCTATTCATGGCTGAATTCATTTGGGGGTTACTCATATTGAATGACAGCATTATTGTTCAGCATTTGTGAAGATCTCCATTTACCTATAAATAGGTGCCTCACGTTCTTGGAGAAAACACAGAAAAACTCACAGCAATCCAGCATACTCCTATATTCGTTCTTGAGAGAGAGAGGCAGACGATAGTCAGTTCGCCAAGGCAGTCGACGGCGGTGTTCCGACGGCTTGCGGTTTAGCCGAGCCAACCCTGGGAGAAAGTCGCCGACGCAACCTACAACACCCACGGTAGGCGGCGAATATTTCTTAAGGTGACTGTGGTAATGCACAGGCCTCGGTTCGATGTTCTGTAAAAAAAAAAACAGTTTTGAATCTCGTTCTTCATATTCTGTAAATTGTTTTGTATCTTGTAATTCGGTTTATTCCTGTAATTTTATTATTGAAAATGAAATTGTTCTCTGAAATGTTACGTGGCTGCCGAAATTTTTCCAACAAAACCGAGTGGGTATCTTCCCAAGATCTAACCATTTAAAACTCCTCCGTCTATTTGTGGAGGACTCCATAGCCCATACCCCTCACTCTCTTCTCAAACCAAACCCCACTACACTACTGCTAAACTGCAAAACTCAAATACAAATATGGCGAGCAAAATCCATGTGGTTCTCCTCCCTCATCCGGCATTTGGCCACATGATGCCATTCCACCAACTCGCCATCGCCTTGGCCGAATCCGGCCTTCATGTCTCCTACATCTCAACCCCAAGAAACATACACAGACTCCCCAAACCCCCTCAAAACCTCTCTCCCCCGATCAGTTTCGTCTCGCTTCCGCTGCCCGTTCTCGACTCGGACCCACTGCCGGAAGGCGCCGAGGCCACCGTCGACATTCCCATGCACCAAATCCAGCACTTAACCAAAGCCTTCGACCTCCTTCAGGAGCCGTTGGAGAAGTTTGTTGCGGAGCATTCGCCTGATTGGCTTATCGTCGACTTCATAGTTCCCTGGGCGACCGACGTGGGGAGAGACTGCGGCGTCCCCGTTTTGGGCTTCTCGCCGTTCTCCGCCGCGACTAGTTTGTTTTTCGGGCCGCCGGAGTATTTAACCGGGGACGGACAGAAGAGGGTCCGGTCGTCGCTGGAGAGCCTGACGTCACCGCCGGAGTGGGTGACTTTTCCTTCGTCGGTAGCTTACCGCAGATTTGAAGCAATCGGTACAGTTGGTGCATTCATAATGAAATTAATTCTGCGAATAATTTAGGTGACAATGCTACTTACACAACAATCCAAACACAACAACTTACACAATCTCTCACATACATATGGATTCCACACACACTACATGTGGGGTCCACACATAGTAGTGTGTGTAAAACCCACATGTATGTGAGAGATTGTGTAAATTGTTGTGTGAGTAGTATTTTTGCTTAGGTTAAGCCACTGTCGTATCGCCAACAACCTTAATTCAAGTTATAGGTCGGTGGAATATTGTCCGAGGCTGGTTGTCATTGGAGTTCTGTTTCCGTTCAGCATAAGAAGTCGTTTCCTTATCTCATTTGCTTTGAGTCGAGTTGCTTTATCTCTTCTGTTTCACGTCCTTAAGGGAAAGTGGCTTTCTCTCCTTGCCTTTACTCTATCTCGGCTTAAAAGTGTTGCTTCTCTTTCATATCAAGTTAGTCAAGTAGCTTCTATTGCATCTCTTGAGCATTCGGCACCTGAACTACATTCAATATCTGTAGGCCCTGCTCTTTTTCCGCGCCCTCATCACAATATTTCCCATCCTGAGCGATTCTCTCTAAACCAAGACCAACTTCCAAAGCGCCTGCCATTATTAATCGTACCCTCGGTTAGCCAGTACTACTTTTTTATAGAGGAAGATAGGACAGTAATAGAGAGAATCAACTACTACAATACTGGCATTCATCTCTTCTATGAGCGAAACTCTTTGTATGGGGTGGGCTCATCATGAATTAGGTCGAGGTGGCTGGTGGTTTCGGGATCCCGTAGAAAATGCTTCTTTTATGCCTCGGTCTCGGGTATTAGCCATAGCTCGTATTCATTCAGTAATTCATTGCATGAGAAAGGTCGATCTCAATTGCTTAACACCATGTAATCGTTCAATGTGAGGCAGCAGGACGACCAGACCCGCAATAGGCATCTTCCATTCATCTCGATTTGGCTGGTTTTGAAGATATATTAACGTCCTTGGTAAGTAAGTGCTTATGAACAAGAATTTGATTAGCCTTAAGCTCCCTCCAAAGGCTTAAGTTTCACGTAACCTTTCTTCCTATTTCGCTTCCTTTGGGGCTCTTTTTTAGCCCACCTGAAAGTGCCAGACCCGAGTGAACTCACCCCTACTAATCTAAATTCGTAATGCCTCCACCGATATAAAAGCATGCTTGTGTTATGTTTTAGATACACTCAATGATACGTATCAACGAAAGCAAGGTTCATATAAATTACTGAACTAACACTCCTGATGTAACACGCAAGCCATTGTCGCATCGCCAACAACTTTAATTCAAGTTGTAGGTCGGTGGAATATTGTCCGAGGCTGGTTGTCATCGGAGTTCTGTTTCGTAATGCCTCCACCGATACTTTATTCTTGGCTCTGCCTTTTCTATGGGTCCTTAGAAAACCCGATTGGGCCGAAGACGATCTCGGCACTTTTCCTCCATTATTATAGTACTAGTAACTGATCTCTCATAGACATAATTAAGTCCGCGACTCCGCGTAACATCATTGTATTGATATGAATTGTTGCCGACTAAGCGTTTGGCATTTTAGTTAAGCCAGAAAGTTTTTGTTCTTATTCAAAAGAAATTAGTATTTGTTAGTTTTTTGTCGATTTTTTGAGTATTATTACTTTTTCATGACGAGAGGAATCAAAAAAGTAAAAATTACGATAAAAACCCATTTTTTTTTAATATAAAGAAAAAAATTGGCTTATTGTGTCTTTCTTTAAAAAAGTAGATTTTAATCGTAATTTTTTACTTTTGTAGATTCATCTCGTCGTGAAGAAGGAATAATTCTCAAAAATTCGACGAAAAACTAACAAATACGAATTTTTTTTGAATAATGACAAAAAAGCTTTCTGACTTAATTAAAATGCCAAACCACCCCTAAAGGCGGCTAGTGGTACAGAGTGATGCAAGCACATTGGTGGCCAACAAGGAACTACTCCCTTCGTCCCAAAATGTTTGGATTTTTTTTGGGGATTCTAACCATTTTAGAAACACCATGATTTCAAATTAAAAGGAAATGAATTTCCTAAAATTGTAACGACCCGGATTTTTGACCCAATTTTTTTTTAATAATATCTTTTAAAAAGTATTAATCGTAGTAATAAAATTATTTTCCTTAAATAGATAATTACAAAAAAATTAGTTATTCTATCCTAATTAATCCTTTTATTTTTTTTAGTTGCATGCATGCATGCAAACTCTTCCACCTCCCCATCTCCTACTCCTACTCAATCTCTACCACTCTCCTAGCCATAATTTCGTCCATAATTCCCGTCCATATTAAGCCAATAATTAGAATCCCATTCCAATACAATTTTAGCACCCTTATCAAAAAAATTCTCTTATATATACCCCTTAACCCCGACCCTAGGGCACACCACGCCATTCCCCACGTTCCACCAGTTCAGAGAGAGAGAGAAATCTGAGAGAAACCGGACTCCAATCCATGGAGTTTTAGAGAGAGAAAGAAAGAGAGAGAAAAGTGGGTTTCATGCTTAGACCCAACCGAGAGGCAATCCAACCTTTCCAATCACCTCCTACAACCTAGAGCATCACCAAATATCAATCAATTTAATCCCAAGGACCCCCGATCGCCAAAACCGAAGTATTCTTCCCCAACGTTCAAAGTTTCGAATTTTGATCAATTTGATCAAACCAAGGTACTATAATCCGTTCCAATCCCTCCTCTAAGTATATTTATTGTTTTTATGCCTAACCCATAGTCCCCCATGGCCCCATGCATCAAAAACCTCGAAGAAAACAAAAAAAAAACGAAACTGCCTTGAAACTCGCGGCCGCAACCTTTGGGCCGCGAGAACCAGAGCCGAGTTCGCGGCAGGAGCCCCCACCGCAAGGTCAACCCGGTCAGACCTTGCGGTTTGTACTAATTCGTTCCGAATTGATTTTTCGACCTTCCGAATATCGTTTTTGATCCCCGATCTATTTTTCCTACACTTCTAACACATCAAAGATCATAACTTGTTAATGTCATATTTTATTTTATTTTATTATCTATTTATTAGTTATTTATTGGATTTCTTGTAAAAGTTTACAAACGAAAAATCCTTACGACTTTATAAACCATTTTATTAATTCCCGAAATATTTTTTTTAGATTCTTTACATCCCAAAGATGATATGTTGTTAATCTCAACATATTTTATTTATTAAACAATTTATTATCCATTTATTTTACTTTTGACATCTTTAAAAATCATTTTTATTTTAAAAATAATTCCGTAACCCTCCGGACCCACTTTTTGATACTCGAACATGTTACGTAGGACCGTAGGACTCCTTTTAGATCCATGCTACTTATTCTAGTGTTATGAATTACTTATTGAATTTATTATGGTCATTAATCAATCTATTTTCTTAAATAAAATTTATACAAGCTTAAGATTATATCCTTTTTATTAAAACTTTTATTTAATAAAAGTTCCTTGACTTATTAATAACTTATTGATCATACAAGATTAAGGGCAACGGTCCATTCATAAAAGGTTACGTGATTTTTATGCTTATTGTTTATTTCAATTATTATTCTGACTGCTTATATTTTATTTCAACTTCTGATTGATATGCTAGATTGGACCCTAGAGACATGGGGTGGTATGCGAAATAGAAATCACCTAGACGATGCTAGGTAATGGATGAATTGAAAAGTTTTGTTGGTTTTAGATTGCCTGCAGGCGTGATTTCGAGTTGTGATGAGATTGAAACTGGCGGGTGTCCAGTGATGAATTGATATACTGGCGGGTGTCCAGTGATGAATTGATAGACTGGCGGGTGTCCAGTGATGATTGTGATGGTTGTGATGTGGTTTATAAGATAGGCGAACCCTAGTTGTGATGCAGGCATGATAAGCTTTCCCCTTGTTGTAGTTATTGGGGATGCACACTCGGTATATAACTTAGGTGTATCTGCGACAGCAAAGGGAAGTGAACTCATGGGAATGAGCATGGCTAGTGGTTGAGGGAGGAAAGATCTCGCGGTGAGATCTTAGATCACACGTCAGGTTAATGAATAGTAATAAACTGATTGATATGAAATACCTCTGTTATATTTCTTCGTACCATGTTTATCCTGCCTGATTGCTAGCTGTAAAGTAAGAGGGGTGGTTGGGTTGGATTATTCTACTGGGTGATTTATCACTCACGGATACGTCTGTATCCTGGTAAATCGATTGCTTCGGCGATCAATTTGCCAGAGGGCGCAGGATTCAATGGAGAGGATTCAACAATGGTGCAGTTCGACACAAGAAGAATATCAGGAATAGAGATCGAGTATACTTGGGATTCGTATCAAGCCTAGAGTCAGCTCTGAAGTTAATGTATTTTGAATCGGTAAATTTATTTTGAGATTGTAATAGACCTTTATTTTGGAAATTTATATTTATTTAGCAAAATTTTCTTAAGAAATTATTTTATTTTGCTCCCGAAAAAGCGGGGCGTTACAAAAATACCCCTAATTTGTGGGAAATTATTGGCGGCAACAAATTCTTTGCTCAAAATCAAAAACAAAAAGCTTTCTAGAAGGCTCTGAAAAAGGCAAGAGTTTTTGTTATGCAGTTTTCAATTTGAATTCCTTTTTTTTTTTTTTTGAAAGTTGACTGTGACTTGGAGGGAAATGGGCAAAATAGGAAATGAACTCAATGATACACATTGAAAAGTCAAAATGGACAAATAAAATAGGACAACAAAAAATGGAATTATGGGCTAAGAAAATGGGACGGAGAGAGTATTTTTTTTTTTTTACTGGAGTAGTAATTTTGGAACATCAAGAAGGGAGGGAAATGGCGATTGAATGCTGCTGGACCACCTTTTTTTCTTCAAAGTGTTAGAGCATCCACCGACGCTAGAAATAATCACACACACACACACACACCCCTCCCGATGGAGAGAGCAATTATCAGCAAAATCCATGTGGTGCTCCTCCCTGCTCCAGCATTCGGCCACTTAATCCCATTCCACCAACTCGCCGTTGCCTTAGCCAACGCCGGCGTGTATGTCTCCTACATCTCAACCCCAAAAAACATACAAAGACTCCCTAAACACAGTAAAAACGTATCGATAAACTTCGTCTCGCTTCCTTTGCCAGTTTTGGACTCGAACCCATTAACACAAGGGGCTGAGGCCACCGTAGATGTCCCCGCAGACCAAATCCAGTACATAACCAAAGCGTTCGATCTCCTTCGAAAACCGTTGGAGAAGTTTGTTCTGGAGCATTCGCCTGATTGGCTTGTTGTCGACTTCGTCTCTCCCTGGGCAACTGACGTGGGGAAAGACTGCGATGTCCCGGTTTTGGGCTTCTTCCCTTTCTCCGCCGCGACTATGTTGTTTTTCGGTCCGCCGGAATACTTAACCGGGGACGGACAGAAGAGAGACCGGTCGTCGCTTGAAAGCCTGACATCGCCGCCGAAGTGGGTCACTTTTCCGTCGTCAGTAGCTTACCGCAGATTCGAAGCAGCCGGTACAGTTGGTGCATTCCCCCTTTCTAAAATAAGTAATTAAAAAATAAAGATATATTTTTAAACTTAAAAATAATAGACTTATAAAAATAATTTTTTAATTTTTTTTGCAGGGTTTGATAGATCTTATCGAAATTTATCAAACAAGATCCATAATATTGCATATTTTTTTGATTTCAGTAAGCCTACTTTTTTTAAGGACCCAATCCAGAACGGGGGTGTTCCATTTTCTTTGAAAAAGAAGTTTTTAAAAAAGAAGGTAATTTCAAGTTCAAAAATAATGTGTTTACGCAAATAATTTTCTTACAAATATGGATCTTGTTTGATATATCTCATTGAGATCTTTTAAACGGTGAAAAAAAATTTTAAAAATTAATTTTCATTTTTGTTATATTTGAATTTGAAATTATCTTCTTTTTAAAAGAGAAGATTTAAAAAGAAAGCGGAATGGGGTCTATTCATATTCTTTAACTCCCTGTGGACCTGCGGTGTGTTTTTTTTTTTGGTAATGCAAGATTTCTTGAGCCAGTTTGTGTGAACCTCAGAGTAATATCTATTGTGGGTTTTTATCCATTTACTTCGATAGGTCGTGTTTTCTCTCTAGCGATTCAGATCACGGGATACTGAATACACAATTGTGTAACTTTTCTTCAGTATTTATTAGGATCCTAAATTCCAAATAAAAAAGTAAAAAAAGTTGATTTTTTTGCTTGTTTAAAAGTGGTTATTTTCTAAAATATTTGGGTATTTTACTTTTCCGATTTGTCTCGAAATAATTCACAAAAATTTGACGCAAATCTAACAAACGCAAAAAAAATAAATAAATAAATAAAAACAAAATGTTCACTTTTCTAAAAGTAAAAAGTGTTAGTGGAACAAGGCCTTAAAAAATAAAACCTTAGTGAAACGGGATTGTGAGACATGTCCATGAGCAACGAACATTTTCCCTGGTTGTGGTGACAGTTCCTTAAGCTCCTTTTTTTTATTTTTTGGGTAATCATTGATTCATTATCACAAAGAAAAGAAATCAGGAGCCAAGGGGCACAATTTTCTTCAACTTTATTCCAATTACTCCCCTAATCGTGTAATGTCACAAACAGATACACTTATTCGACTATTTGGAGAAGATGATACAGGGATGTCACCTGCAACACGATTTGCCAAAACAATCAATGCGAGTCGTGCCCTGGCATTACGTACCAGTAGAGAATTGGGAGGCGAGTACCTGAGTTTATACACCAAGCTCATTGGAAAGCCAGTCATTCCAGTAGGACTTCTCCCACCTGAAAAACCGAAAGAAAGACAAATCACCGATGAGTCCTGGATCGAAACCTTCAAATGGCTCGACCAACAGGAACCCAAGTCCGTCGTGTTTGTTGGGTTTGGGAGCGATTGAGACGTTGCAGTTCGGGCACTGCCTTGTTGTTTTGCCACTGATCGTCGATCAAGGATTGAACGCGAGGTTTTTGGTGGAGAAGGGACTGGCGATTGAAGTCGAGAGGGGTGAAGACGGGTCGTTTAGGAGGAGTGATATAGCTACGGCACTGAGACAGGCGATGGTGGGGAAGGAAGGAGAGGGAATGAGGGCTCGTCTGAGAGATGTGGCTCCGGTTGTAGGCGACCGAGAGATACACGATGGATATATTGCTGGGTTGGTTGAGTATCTGAAAAATGGGGCTGGGAAACAGAAATAAATGCATCATGGAGATGGTGATCTCAGGAGATTTTAGTGTTTTAATGTTTTCACGTAATAACCCTAGATGGTCTGGGAGTTGCTTGACCATGATCTTATATATGTAATAACAGATTGAATTGCTAAAATGGGACTATATGTTGGGCTACATTTTGAATAATTATATATTAATTGTCTCTTAATTTCCTAATTCACTATCTAATACTGTATTGTTCCTTCTTAATAAAAGTAGTTTCCATAACAAGGCCATCGCCAGAGAGCATGGCGTCGTCGCCACCGGAGTGGTTCAACTTCCCGTCACCAATGGCATGCCGAAATTATGAGGCAATTTTCATGCACCATGAATTTTTGGAAACAACAGGACTGATAAGAAAGACGGTGAACGACTAGCCATAATACCCCTAAAGTGAATGTTCCTGATTAATCCGGCGTAACTTTATGAAAAATGAGTATTGTTCGTCCAAAATCGATCAACACTGTGTAATGTTCATCCATTGCTCAGGTGAGTGAACGAAATGGTGTTCCAAATTTCCATTCGTTTCTCATCGTTAGCATAATATTAGGAGATAGTATGTTACCATGTAATGGTTTTATCGTTCTTCCTACTTAGTCTTGGCAATTATTCATGTTTGCTGATTAATTAGTCTTAGTTGTTTTTAATATGCATGTTTTTCTGTTGGTTTAGGTTTCTTAGTCACTAATTATTGTAGCTTATATAAAAGCATACTTGTGTTATGTTTTAAATACACTCAATGATACGTATCAATGAAAGCAAGGTTCATATAAATTACTGAACTAACAAGTTCACTCCTGATGTAACACGCAAGTCACTGTCGCATCGTCAACGACCTTCAAGTTGAGGGTCGGTGGAATATTGTTGTCATCGGAGTTCTGTTTCGTTATGCCTCCACCGATACTTATTCTTGGCTACGCCACTGTGAATGATCAATTGATGGATCAACAGCCGCCTAATTGAGTTGGGTTTGGGAGTGAGTGTAAACTAATTAACGCAAGAACAAGTAAATGATCGACGAGATAGCACATGGGCTTGAGCTATCAAATCTGCCTTTTCTATGGGTCCTTAGAAAACCCGATCGGGCCGAAGACGATCTCGGCACTTTTCCTCCATTATAGTACTAGTAACTGATCTCCCATAGACATAATTAAGTCCGCAACTCTGCGTAACGTCATTGTATTGATATGAATTGTTGCCGACTAAGCGTTTGGCATTTTAATTAAGGTAGAAAGTTTTTGTCTTTATTCAAAAAAAATTAGCATTTGTTAATCTTTCGTCTATTTTTTGAGAATTATTGCTTCTTCATGAAGAAAAAAATCTAAAAAGTAAAAAAATTACAATAAAAACCTATTTTTTTTAATATAAACAAAAAAATTGACTTATTGATGTCTTTATTAAAAAAAATACTAGATTTTAATCGTATTTTTTTACTTTTGTAGATTCGCCTCGTCATGAAGAAGGAATAATCCTCAAAAATTCGACAAAAAACTAATAAATACGATTTTTTTAATAAGGACAAAAAAAAACTTTCTGACTTCGTTAAAATACCAAACCACCCCTAAAGGCGGCCAGTGGTACAGAGTGATGCAAGCACATTGGTGGCCGACAAGGAACTACTCCCTCCGTCCCTTTTTAAATGTCTTCCTTCGTAATTCCAAAAGACATCATCATTATACCTTTCACATCAACTTTTTCCTCTACTTTCCCTACTTACCCATCATCATTACACTTTTACTCACTAACTTTTTAAAATGGAATCTACTTTTAGGGACAAAATAGACAATGCACCATCTTTTACCCACTAACTTTACAAAATAGACACTTATTAAGGGACAGCCTAAAATAGAATACTGGACTCTAAATAAGGGAAGGAGGAAGTACTATTTTTTTTACTGGAGTAGTAATTTTGGAACATCAAGAAGGGAGGGGAAGGGCGATTGAATGCTGCTGGCCCACCTTTTTTCTTCAAAGTGTAAGAGCATAACACTAGAAATAATCACACACACACTCACTCTCCCACCCACCCCCCAAAAAAAAAAATTAATAATAATAATATTCCTATTGAGAGAGCAATTATCAGCAAAATCCATGTGCTGCTCCGCCCTGCTCCAGCATTCGGCCACTTAATCCCATTCCACCAACTCGCCGTTGCCTTAGCGAAGACGGGTCGTTTAGGAGGAGTGATATAGCTACGGCTCTGAGACATGCAGGCGATGGTGGGGAAGGAAGGAGAGGGAAAGAGGGCTCGTTTGAGAGATGCGGCTCCGGTTGTAGGCGACCGAGAGATACACCATGGATATATTGCTGGGTTGGTTGAGTATATATCTGAAAAATGGGGTTGGGAAACAGAAATAAATGGATCATGACTGCATGTCATGGAGATGGTGATTACGGGATTTAAGTGTGTTGAATCCCAGAATATTAAAACGAACATGGTCTTAATGTTTTCACGTAATAACCCTAAGATCAGATGGTTAATTTGGGAGTTGCTTGACCATGATCTCATGTAATAACAGATTGAATTACCAAAATGGGACTATATGCTGGGCTATAGTTTGAATTAATATTGTTTCTTTCCTAATTAACTATCTATTGTTCCATTACAAGGCCCATCGCCAGAGAGCATGGCGTCGTCGCCATCGGAGTGGATGGTTCAACTTCCCGTCATCAATAGCAATATAGCATGGCGAAATTATGAGGCAGTTTTCATGCACCAGGAATTTATGGAAATTAAACAAAAGGACCGATAAGAAAGACGGTGAACGACTAGCCAAAATACCCATAAAATGAATATTTTTTATTAATCCGGCACAAACTTTACGAAAAATGAGTAATGTTTGTCCAAAATGAACACTGCGTAATGTTCATTACCCACTGCATGCTCAAGTAGGTGAAGGAAATAGTGCTCCAAATTTTCATTCGATTCTCAATTGGTTTTCTAAGACATCTCAACTCCTTACTCAAATTTTGACTCAAACTCAAATTTGAGTAAAAATCATCCTAAACTCTCCTCCACTTTTTACCCAAACCTATACCAAATTAGAGTTTCAAACCCTTACTCAAATAAAAATTTGTCAATTTCATACCTTTAAATTTACAATATTGCCATTAATTAAGTTTTTACTCAAATTTGTGCATATTTGTGCTTGGATTTGAGTTGGCCTATTGGAAACACATAATACCAAATGAAGTTTTAACTCAAATGCTCTAAGAACATGAACTTACTCAAAAACAGCAGCTAGCCCATCAGAGAGTTGCATTGTCAGCATGTTCTTTAGGGTTCATACATGCGATGATGGCAATACATCTTGTTTTTGAATTTAGGACTCTGAAGTGCAAGAAGTTGATATTTATTCATTTTTCTAGCACACTCTAGAGCTCACATTATTGAAAATACAGATGACTAGCTCTTAACCCTATTTTCTTCAATTTTCACGTGTGCCGATCATGTATTAAATAAAGTCCGATAAACACAATTTTTGGCATAATTAAGGTTCTTGCCGAACTCTACAAAATGAATAAAATCGATCATCCAAATGTGATCGGAAAATGGCCGAAAAATGATAAACGTACCGAAGGGAATACCATAGGGCTTGGTATCCCTGGGATGCCTAAAAGTTTCTCAAAAATAAATGACTGTGTTTTTCTCCAAGCCCACGTGAAGCACTACAGAAAAATTAGTGCAACAACAGTATTTCTTTGGTCAAGTTCGGTATAGTTTTAGGCCTTTGTGCACCCCTTTTGAATTCATAGAAGTGATTGAAATCGTTCATTTTGAAGATCTCGGTGATTATGTCGTTCACATGAAAATTCTGTTTGATCAAACATGGATAGTACATTTACAAAACTTGACCGAATTGAGAAAAAAAAACTGGACAGGGAGCTGTGTCCCACAAAGCATTATTGGTGCTCATTTATCACTTTTATTTACAGAATTGATTTTGACATTCTCTTAATTGATATTCCCAAGAGTGTCAAAATCAATTTCAAAAAAATATTTCCAAATTCTTGAAAACCAAAATTAGTCTCTGCAAAATGATTGTGTCTAAAAATAGTGACTGAAATAGACACAAAGCACAAGGAGAAGATAACGATAAAAAGCTGGGCTTCGCACCTTTCTCCGTCGCGACTTGATTGTTTTGGGGGCCACCACAGTACTTAACTGGCAACGGCCAGAAGAGAGTCCGGTCGTCGCTGGAGAGCCTGACATCGCCGCCGGAGTGGGTCACTTTTCCTTCGACGGTAGCTTACCACAGTTTCGAAGCAGCAGGTATGTACAGTTGGTGCATTGAGCAATGTTACGATTCATGGATGAGAAAAATTTATTCACGGAGGTTCCGTGAATAACTTGTTGCGCATTCTCAATCGTGTATTTGTATAAATAATGGTTGAAATTTGTTTTCAATTTTAACCGATCACAATTAATTATTACCAATCGCAATTGATTTTCAGTCCCGACCATTCAAAAACACTTTCAACGTGTGCAATTGGCCTTTGTAAAGAAGGCTTTACAGAATAATCTGCAAATAAGATTTTCTATTCATGGATACAACTTTAAAGCAAGATACAACTTGTGAAATCTACGTATTAAATATTCAATAATTACCCCAAAAAAATATATATTCGAAAAAAGACAAACAACACACAAAATAAAGTTTTTGTGTCTGTTTTTGATGGGTGTAATGTCACAAACAGATGGTGCACTCCTAAATGGATTGTACGGAGACAATGCTACAGGGATTTCACTTGCGAAACGATTTGCCAAAACCATCTGTAGGAACGGTAAGAAAATCATTACCTTTCTCCTCGGGGTTCAAAAGACAGTTCAAAATATTCATGAGAATAAAATGTGTTGGAGAGGTAAAAAATGGTTAGCGTTTAGAATGAAGGATGGATGAGTGATTTGGAGGGGTCGAGGAGGAAGCATAAATCGCGACCGAGCCCGAGTCATTTGGGCTGCCTACGTATCCCGGTGTGAAGGGAATCAGGTCAAACGTAATTCCATCTTTTCTTATGGAGATGATCTCTCCCTTTCTCTACGAATCTGTCTTCTCTCTCCAGAGGAGATGACTCTCTCTATCTCTAAAAATTTGTTTGTCTCAACTTTCTCTCCGTGTGTCTTTATCTCTCTATGTGTTCTCTGTGTATCTCTCTGTCTCTATGTTTGTGTGTCTCTGTCCGGAAATGAATACTGGTATTTATAGGCAGGGACCAAAGCCTCTGCTCGACCCATCATGTCGTGGACCCCGCCCATCCGTGGCTTGCCGCGATCCTATCTGTCTGCGGCCCTGTCTATCTGCAACTGTAACTCTGTTAATGGCAATGAGCGAAATAATAAATAAAGCACTTTACTTCTCTTCATACGCTCAAATTAAACCCTTTTTTGTTTTTGTTTTTTTCCATGAAAAATCAAACCCTTCAACCACATTGATATTGAGAGCAACAGTAAAATGACGATCGAGATTTGGGGCCGGGCAAACCCTAGAGTTCGAAGGCACAAAATCAAAGGTTGGAAAGCAATAGATCATCTACGCTTTTGGGATCACATCAAAGCTATGCAGTGACAAAATATTTCCAGGTACCATTATTTACGGTTCCGGTTTTGTTATTGCACTTTTTGGCTTTTATCGAAGGATCAAAGGTTGGAAAGCAGTAGATCTTGGTTTTTGTTCTTATTTTATCACATCGACAGTGATTTTTGGAAGTTTCCATGGGTTTTCTAGGGTTATGTTGAGAAAAGTTTAGTTACTTTAATCGAAATATATAGTAAATGGTTTTGTTCTTATTTAATTGAACTGACAAATAATGTTGGAGTTTTTCCGTATATTTTATAGTGGTAGTTGCATCTAGGAATGTTAGGTAGTCGTCGATTTAGGCTCCGTTCCAGAAACTTTCTTAAAAAATAAGCAGTTTATTTCACATTTTCAAACTAAAAAATAATGTAAATGGAAAATAATTTTTTTATTTTTTTTACACCGTATTAAAGATCTTGATGAGATCTATCAAACAAGATCCATAGTGGTAGGAAAATTATTTGTATAAGTTGCTTAGTGGGTGCTGGTCCCTTTTTGGAATAAAAAATCATGGATGGTGGGTGATGTGATGTGTGCTCCCCAAAGTTTCCATCTTTTTCAAATATTGAATACATAGTTGAATATATTGAAGGAGTACATGTTTGCAGATGTCTACTCCTTATTTTATTATAGAATTGCACTTTGGAGGTAAATTTGAGTGGGGGCCACATATTGTGTACAATGGGGTGATTTTAATGGTGGAAGAGGTTTTCAAATTGGGAGATCTAGGTGTTGGCAAGGGTAGTGGAAGAGGGAGAGGTGCTGGCATTGGAAGTTGGTTTGAATGTGGGAGAGGTGCTGCAAATGGTGGAAGTGGGAGGGGTGGTGATGCAAATGATGGAACTGCTAGAGGTGCTTCATGGAATGGAAGGATGCAACTGTGGATGGACAAGTAAGGAAGATCAAGTAATCGAGCTTGTCTAACATTCTAGAGAGGCTGAAGGCCAGAAAAGTGGGAGGATCAACTTCAGGGAGGGGTGCAACACAGTAGTTATAGTGTTTGCCATAAATTGTAATCCTAATCCTTTTGACTAGTTAAGAAACTCTTGTAATCCTTTTGACTGTTAAAAATGATTGTAATCTGTGTTGGTTAACTGTATTAGTTGTAGTCTTTGTAGTAACTCCTAATCCTTTTGACTGGTGGTGGTGATGACTGGTAATGTAATTTTGCTGCAGTGGTGATGTAGTGACTGGTACCCCACTTGGTTGCCATGTTACTGAAACAGGGTTGCACCATTCTCAGAAACCACAGCTTGGTTTTTGTAATATATTTTGTGGCTTGAGAATGCCAAAAAAATACTTCTTTAAGGCACCTCTTGAAATTGATGACAAAGTCTAATATATTTTGTTTAAATAAAAGTGATAATTGAGCACCAATAATGCTTCGCCGGACACGGCCGTGGGACACATCTTCTGTCCAGTTTTTATTTTTCCCCAGTTCGGTCCAATTTTGCAAATGTACTATCGATATTCGATCAAGCTGAATTAACATGTGAATGGTGTAATCAACAAGATTTACAAAATGAACGATTCCGATCATTATTGTGAGTCCAAAAGAGGCGCACAAAGGCCCAAAACTATACCGGACTGGACCAGATAAATACTGTGCATGAGCTCTGTCGTGCTTCACGTGGGCTTGGAGCAAAACACATTCTCATTTATTTAAGCTGTTTCTGGAGTAACATCCATTGACTTGGAGGATCGATAAGCCAAAGAAGGAATTATGGAGAGAGAAGAGATTCATGTTGTAATGGTGCCATGGCTGGCTTTTGGTCACATGATTCCCTTTTTCCAGCTCTCCATTGCCTTAGCTAAAGCAGGTCAGTGGCCATTTTTCTCTAGTCTATAATTTTGAGAAATTCACCATTGCATACAATTCTCGGCATCGTATCGTTTAATACTCTCGATACCGTTACTATATGAGTACCACTAATATAGGTATTGTGTGTGGCTAATGCAAGTATTCGAGTCTCCTTCGTTTCAACTCCAAAAAACATTCTGAGACTGCCGAAACTCCCTCCAAATCTAGCACCCCTCATAACAATGGTCGAGCTTCCGCTCACACCGGCAGCAGACCACCGTCGCTTGTTGCCGGACGGCGCCGAGGCCACCGTTGACATTCCGCCAGAGAAGATGCAGTTTCTCAAGGCGGCATTTGATCTGATGGAGGAACCCTTCAAGCAGTTTGTGGCCAAGACAAGACCAGATTGGATCGTCGTCGACGTTATCTCTCACTGGGCTGCCGATGTGGCTCGAGAATGCCAAGTGCCCCTTGTTTGCTTCTACGCCTACTCTGCGGCTGTTTGTGCTTTCATTCGGCCGTCGGAGTACCTCGCCGGCGACGGCCGGAAAAGAGTTAGGTATGTGGTATTATGGGCTAGGATTATTTCCAACTTTAAAGTTTCTCTCCAGTGATTCAAAATGAGGTTTTATTGGATATCATATTTTGCCTGACAGAATACTCATGAATGTCTAAGCAATCTCACATATTTTTTGCCCTTATTCAAATTTTTTTCGTATTTTTTAGTTTTTCGTCAATTTTTTTGGAGATTATTGCATCGTCATGACAAGAGGAATCTAAAAAGTAAAAAATTTCGATCGAAATCTAATTTTTTTGAATAAAGCCAAAAATAAGCCAATTTTTTCGTCTTTATTAAAAAAAATTGGATTTCGATCATAATTTTACTTTTTAGATTCCTTTCGTATGACGATGCAATAATCCTCAAAAAATTGACGAAAAACTAACAAATACGAATTTTTTTTGAATAAGGACAAAAAAATAAGCCAGTTGGCTTATTTAGCCGAACGGGACCTGAGTAACTTACACGGAATTTATAAAATTAATGGCTCCAATTTTTAAAATGGAACGCAAGTTGTTTTGTAGCCTATTGGTCAGTATCATGTACTTTCATGTATTTGACTTTTTTTTGCCAAGAAAACAAAAACAAAATGGAACAATGGTGGACTCCATCTAATTAATCATTGGATTGTTTCATAATCTACAGTATTATTTATAGTTCCTTTTCAACAATAATTTTCCTAACAAGGCCATCGCCGGAGAGCATGACTTCGCCACCGGAGTGGTTCAGCTTCCCGTCGTCAATAGCATTCCGCACCCATGAAGCAATTCTCGTGCACCCAGGACTCTATGGAAACAACGGAACTGGGAAACCGGATGCTGACCGACTTGCCAAAATACTCGAATCATGTCACGCCATCGCAGTGCGTAGTTGCATAGAATTTGAATCCGAATACATAAATTTATTTGCCGGACTCAACAACGTGCCGGTGATTCCGGTGGGTTTACTTCCGCCGGAACCACCAAAGAAGAGAGAAACGGTTACTGATGGGCCCTGGACTGAGATCTTCGAGTGGCTGGATCAACAATCACCTAGTTCAGTTGTGTTTGTTGGGTTTGGGAGTGAGTGTAAACTAACCAAAGAACAAGTTCATGAGATATCTCATGGGCTTGAGTTATCAAATCTGCCTTTTCTATGGGCCCTTAGAAAACCCAATTGGGCCGCCGACGATCTCAACATTTTCCCGTCGGATTTCGGTGGCCGGACGTCGGGGAGAGGGAAGGTGTGCATTGGATGGGCCCCACAAATGGAGATTTTGGGACATAAATCAATTGGGGGGTCCTTGTTTCATTCTGGGTGGGGCTCTGTCATAGAGACATTGCAATTCGGACATTGTCTCGTTTTGTTGCCATTCATAATCGATCAAGGGTTGCATGCAAGGCTGCTTGTGGAGAAGGGTTTGGGAATTGAAGTGGAGAGAAGAGAAGATGGATCGTTTACCCGGAACGATATAGCAGAGTCGCTGAAACGAGCAATGGTGTCGGAGGAAGGACAGGGGATACAGGCCCGAGCGAGAGAAGCTGCCGCGGTTTTCGGGGACCGGAAGCTACATGATCAGTATATTGCTGATTTTGCTGAGTACCATCAGGCTGTAAAACAGGGTTAAGAATTATCTGTATTTTCAATAATGTAGACAAGTGCTCGAGAGTAATTCGCTAGATATATGGGTGAAAATCAACTTCTTCCACTTCAGAGTCCTAAATTCAAAACAAAGATGTATTGCCATCATCGGAAACGAGAAAGGCAAAAAAGATGACTGCTCAATAGAAATGCACATCTATGTTTGGTTGCTGTTTTTGGCTAAGTTCCTGTTTTTAGAAAACCAATTGACGGATTTTTCAAAATGAATCCAATTTTAATAAAACGCCGAATGATATTTTCAAATTCTTGAAAACCATTTTCGCTCAAAAGTAAGTCTACGTAAAAAGATCGAGTCTTGAAAGCAAATCTCTAAGAAGTTGCTGAAAAGTGACTCTGAAATAGAAACAAAACACAAGGACGAGAGGGCGATAAAAAGCTCAACAGAGATAGTTGTAATCAGATAAAAGCAATAACGAATAGGATAATTGAGAGCATATGCAACTCCAACAATGATATCATCAAATCCAGAAAAATCCAAACAGTAATCACAAATTCAGGACTGTGTAGCTCATGTCCGGAAATTTATTAAGCAGGTCTGTAAATTAGATCAAGAACTCTAATTATGCATTCCTTGTAATACATCCAGCGGTCATATCTCTTCCAGGGTACTACCCAGTGTAGCACCATGCTGCTTGATTATCTCGACTGATTGCAGAAGAATGTCTTGCTCTGTTGAGTAAAACTCCTCCTTGCTCTACAACCGCCAAAGAAAGCAGCAGTTTCTTAATGAAATAGAAAGGAGATTAGATAGTAAGAGGAAAAAACAAACAAATCAGGAATTTCTCAATGAACATCACCGGTACTAAGTCAACTCTAAATAACGAGAAGGGGAAAATTCTTATATAAAGGTATCGACTCTGACTCTGACTTTTTCTCTCAACATTTTCAGCACTTCAAATTTGTTTCCTCCTCCCTACTGAAACCAGAACCAAGCCGCATAGAAAGTCCTAGCATATGGATTCTGATAAAACTAAAACTAACCCAAACTGCCTGAAATTTTAACGGTTTAGCATCAGAGAAGAGGAGTAAGTATGAAGAAAGGACCGTACTTCTCATAGTGCAATAGTTGATGATGCAATTGTAATATACAGACTAACATAAATAGACATTTATCACGAGTATGCGTATCATCGTTGAATCAGTTGATGCTCATTGCTTACCACCTCTGGGAGGAGGTAAAAAAGAAGTCAAAACTTGACCTGGTAAGTGTATGAAGATGCTCAAAATTCACTCTTCCAAGTTTAAAAAGCTTGGAAAGAAACAAGCATATATAATAATCCACGTGGAAATTATCCTCGAAATACTGGTCAATTTCGACATGTGGAATTACAGGGTTTATATACACATTAAAAAGAATTTACCCAACACAATATAACCTACTGCAATCAATAACTAATCTGCTTGAGATGAGAAACTTGAGAAAGAAAATATACCATATGTTTCAGACTGCATCCGAGAGTCAGTTCACCATAAGATCTTTCTATCCGAGACAAAAAACAGAATGGGGGCTCCTTCTCCAAGAAAACTTTTGAATTTGACCTCAGCATACTCTTTATGTCCTCTGATATCTGGGGAATCTTACCGAGATCATCTATTTGCAGAGGAATCTTGGTGACCATGGGATGCCAGCATGATTTATTTATAATCACTGCAAATAGATTATATCACTTAAATACATGCAAATAAAATGTTTGTTTACCATAACTAAAACCAATCCGAGCCTTATGTCCCAATCACTTGGGGTTGGCTTGTTTACCATAACTGTAAAGATAATAACACAGCCAAAAAAACTCATTAGCAAAAAACAAGTGATAACAACGAAACAGCTGTGGTTACTTGTTAGGCAAGTTAGCAAGCATTCCCATCATAAGTGAAAATACGAAAAGTATTTCACAAAACCACATTTAGATGAGAAATGGCCACCAAGAATTTTAATTGCAAGAAAGACAAGGATACATACATATGCTCAATTTAATGCTACACTAAAATATAGAGAAATTGATCACCAGACAATTGAGCTCTGCGCAAAGGGTTGCTAATCAAATGCACTCGTTCAAGCACTTCAAACAAGCATACACATTGTGGTAGTTTTCTCCAGTCTTCTGATTTCTATTTATAGGAATTGGTAACAAGCATTTGTGTAGGGTACTTGCCATGTTTCAAACATTCCATGGAACTAGACAAAATTGTTCACCCCATGCCAATCAAGGAAATACTGCCTGTCCAATGACTTGACTTGAGCAACTGGCTCCCAATTTTCCGTACAACTTCTTTAGTACTACCATATCAGTCTGGTATTAAGGGTATTCTGGGCAGCACAAGAACTATAGGATGGAGACTATCACTTGTAATATAAAGCCAAAACATACGTGACTTGCAGTTCAGACTCAGCCCTGAAGCACTACTTGTCAAGCAGGATTGAAACTTATTGATATAAAGGTATGTTGGATGTCAAAGAACCATGATATTGTCAACAGTGGTTGTACTTATCATAGGTCACCAATTAAGGAAAGAGCATGAATTTCTTTCACACAACTAAGAGTTTACTGCTTTTTTAGTTTTCCAGTATAACTTGGGTATGATACTTAAGTACATGAAGAGAATCCAACATAGCATCAATAAGTACTTCCAAAGTGACATCATTATATGCTAGACTAGATTAATGAACGAAAAGGTAGCGAAGATATAGCTTGGCATCACATTGAACATGAAGGTGAACTGTTATACATTTTCTGAGATAATCTAAGGCCAGCAACAGTGGCAAACAATAAGATATTGATATGGCTATACTCATCGCAGTAAGTCACCAAATTTTGAGGTGGTACAGTGATAGAGTCCATATGATGAATTGCAGTATAGCCACAAGCGCAGGAATGTGGAGTTAAAAGGAGAGAAGGCAAACCTGACTAGATAACAGTGAGTTTGGAACTATGATTGGAAATTTCTGAGCACTTAGTAACGATGTAGTTATGAGTCCCATTTTTTCAATTTGACCTTCTACAGACCCAACCTGCAAAATAATTGTTAGTATTCACAACAGATAGAAGAACAGGGGAAAGCACTAGAAGGACATTATTTAACCAAATCATATTCCGATATAATCAGTCATCCAAGAAGGCTAGTCACGAAAAATGCTTATGTACTGAGAATTTGCGACAGATGTCAAGATCTTAAACGGGTGGTAATTCACAATTTTCGAGTCTAATTTCAGTCCAAATCCTTTAAACATTCACCTTATCCTCCTATCTCCTTTGTCATTGCAACTTCCTCGAGCTCAACAAAACAGTTCCCTCATTGCATACTTGAACAACACCACGTCATGCCACTAATTTCAAGCAGCCGCACAAGGTGATGTGGAATTCAGAACAAAAGAACTTCCGGGGACTTACATCAGAATTTAACACAATGAATGCATCCAGAGTAGAGAAGTACTTCTTCCTTAACTGTCCTAGTAAACTCTTATGCAAATATTTTCTCCATAATCTTCTTGTTTCTTGGACAGTCAGGCATCATACTAGAACGATGATTCTTGGACTGCTCTATGCCATCTATCTCAACTGTTTCTCATATTTTCCAAACTAACAGGTAGATTTTTGAAAAACAAAAGGGCATTCATGGAGAACTAGTTAAGATTCCCTATTTTCGGCATCTAGCAATGGCTATAAACCCAGAACTTTTGCCAGCTTGCAATCCATCAGCATAGCATATCCCGGTTAGAAGAATATGAGGTTACTATCTAGATTCTTGAAGAAGATCATATTATACATACTTATCACTAGTGAAAACGGAGTTTTTTCATTTTGACAGCACTATTGAGAATGGTTGTGTGTGTGATTAGCCTTAGCTAAAGAACATACTAGAAAAATACCAATCATTTTCTTTTCCAAAAGAGAACTTTCAGACTTAAAACTCTCCACAAAACTCCAAACAAGCCTCAAGTCCCTGTTGGTCAAATACAGCCTGAAAAGAAGTTGGCTATCAAATTATTGTCACCATAAAAAAGATTATGGGACAATAACAATTTCTTCCTGGGGAGAGGGTGGAGTTCAATTTCAGAAGGTCTTTGAGGGCTAGAGTGCAATCCATCATCTGTAAAGGTGGGTGGAAATGGCCCAGATCCAGGAGTAATGTGACTAGAGAGATAATTGCCCTTACCCCTCCTACTTTTCTTCCTAATCTGTCACAATGTGACAGTAATACGGCTTCCTTCTAAGACTGGAATCTATTCTACAAAGTCTGCGTGGGAGGCTATTCGTCATTCAAATCAGGTGCAACCTTGGTGGAAGTTGTTGTGGTATGGTCAACATGTTCCTAGATGGAGTTTCTGTTAGATTTATTCCAATTTTGTGGACTAGCATATTTCATTTATGTTAAAAGGTCTGGGATTAGTTCGACTATCAAACTTATCGGAGTATTTGTTTAGACCCATTTGGTTAGTGATCACCATTTTGTAATGGGTCATTTTGGTGCACCTAATTTATTAGTATGTATTTCGTTAAGTGTGGGCCTCGTGCTATATGGTTAATTTGGACCCATAATGGGCTGGGCCATTTTATTAGGCACAAGAGGAGTATCATGCCCTCATCCTATATATTTGTGTTTTGGCCCACTAAAAACACATTCTAAAGAAACAGGAAAAGAGGGTAGTGTCTCTCTCTCTAGAAAGGGGAAGAACGACGTTGTGGTGTTGGTGTGGCTTCGGCTTGTGATCTGCTCGATCACTAACAAGAGTTAGCTGCTATACACTTCAGATCATGGTCTCCTCATCACTCTCAGGTAAATGCTATGAATCTCAAGTTTATTTCACATGCCATGAATTGGAGCAAGGAATTAGGGCTTGTAACTGTGAAATTCTAACAATTGGTATCAGAGCTTCTTGCTTTTCGATTCATGTGCTGTGATTGCGAATTCAGTTCGTATTTATGTTGATTGTTGGGGATTTAGCTACCGATTCCTTTTTCCCCATTTTTCTGACCGCCGATCAAAAGTTTTAGGGGAGGAAACCCGTTTTTCTTTTCCTCCTTATTTGCCGACAACTGTTCATCTCCTTCTCTTGATTGTGTTGCCCTTTCGTCACAGATTTTGGATCTAATTTTAAATGCTCCATTTGTTTAATGTTTGACGAAAGTGGAAGTGTTAATATCTGTTGGCTATTGCACCTCCCGTTGCCGTTTCGTCTTCTTCCATTAAAGCTGTAAATCTGCCTTTTGCAAGCTAATTTTGGTGTAGCTTGTTTATTGTTACAGGAGAACAAGTTTTTTGTGTTGATTATATATTTGTATATGGAAAAAGAGAAGGGCTGAAACCCCCTTTTGTGCTCCTGTCTTTTTTCCGACAATTTTTTTTCCTCAAAACTGTTCAGGCCTATTTTGGTCTCTTTTGTAACAGATGTTGGCTTTAGTTAAATGCTTGAAGTGTTTAATCTTAGACGAAAAGGGAAGTGATGAAACCTTTTGACTGTTGCATCTCACGGACTTCCCGTCGCTGTTCGCCGTCTTCTTTTAAAACAACCGTTTATATTCTGTTTTTGAAGGGGCTTTGGCTTGACATTTATACTCCTTTTGTTTAGTACTTGATGAAGTATGAAGAGAGCTTACCATCTGTTAGTATCCATGGTGTGTTGGCGTGATTTTGAGAAAGATGGGTTTTCCTTTTTTGTCATTTACTGAACTTGTTGCCAAATGTTTTTTGGTGGTCTTTGTCTATTGTTAAAGGAGAACATGTTTTTTTCTGTGGTGATAATAGTAATGGCTTTACAAAATTTTGGAGGACTTAACTGGTCTAATCTTTGATGAAATTAAGCGAAGTGGTGAAACCTGTTGACAGTTGCACCTTTCGACACTTCCGTCTTTTCCGTTTCATCTTTAAAAAGCTGTCGTTTGGATAAACAAATCAAAGTACCATTTTGGGTTGGTTTTATAACTAGTTTTTTAAAGTGCTAAAGTGGGTAATATTTTATCACCCTTACTGGTTATCAAAAAAAAAAAAACTGTTTTTGAACGCCGCTTATGTTGATTACGGCGATATTGTTGTGATTAACAAAGGTCCATTTAGTCTAGCTTTGACTTTACCCTATCGGTAAATCATTGTTTGGAAGGATGCTTTGAACGATAAAGAGAACAATTAACTATATTGCATTTGGTGACTCATTTTTACCCTGTCGGTAGTGGGTCATTTTAAGTCGTTATATTTAATTGTTCTGCTTTGTCCTACGTAAGAGTCTTACTGGTCTTGTGATTTAAGACTCTAGTAGAACTTTTGTAGCTAGCAAAGTGAAGAAATTTTTGATAAGTCGTTTTTACATGCTTGGTAAAATGTGGGTATTATTTCTTCATCTTTCAATCCTGGTTTATCTCTGCATGTCTGCCATCAAAACACTAAATGAGACTGAGGATTGGAATGAGTCGCTTACGGTGAACTTGGCCATTATGAATTTGGTTTTGGCTTTAAGGGAGAAAGCACCACCTAAGTCTATTGCTGGAAGTTCCGCTGCCATAAAAGCTTATTTTGAAAGGTGGGAGCATTCTAATCGTACTTGCTTCATGATTATGAAATACACTATGGACAAGTCTATTAAGCAATGTGTTCCTGATAATGTGAATGCTAAGGCTGAAGGTTTTTAAAGGAAAATGCCTCCTTTGTCGTGTTTGTGGCCTCTAATGGATATGGTGCATTGTATGCTTCACAATTCTTCTTTTCTAGAATTCTTACGGGGTGAAGTACTGAAAACCGTTGCATATATATTTGGATCAAGTGCGTAGCAAATCTGTTCGTAAAACTCCATATCAGCTTTGGGCTGGCAAGAAATCTGGCTTGAGCCATTTTTTTCGTGTGTGGGGTCTGCAGTTGAAAAGCTTGATGCTAATACTATTAGCGGATATTTTGTTGGCTATTGCATTGGCTCGAGAAGCTCTAGATTTTATTCCCTCTTCACACTACTAGAATTGTTGAGTCCGATTATGCTGTTTTTCTTGAGGATAAGGTTGATGGTTCTACACCACGCAAGATTGTGTTTTAAGGAGGAGCGTTTGATCTTTCCAGTATCTCTTGTTCCATCACTTGTATTTGTCCCTTCACCAATTGAGCAAGATGGTGTTCCACATTAAGAACGTAATTTTCCCTGGAACCTATTGTTGATGAGGGTACTTTGGACATTTGGTTGAGAAGATCAGAAAGGGCACGCAGATCCGCAATCTCGAATAACTACATCGTTTACTTGCAGGAGCATGAATATAATGTTGGTATGTCCTCTAACCCAGTCACTTTTGATGATGCCATTAGTAGCTTTAATTCTCAATATTGGATATATGCTATGCATAATGAGTTGGAGTCAATAACCAAAATGAAGTATGGGTTTTTAGTTGAGTTGCCTGATGGATGGAAACCAAAGGTCAGTGGGAGCGGTTATATTTTTTCTTGTTTTGTATGTCAATGATATTGTACTCACTGCTAATGACACTGCACTTTTGATTGAGATGAAGCAATTACTCTTTATGCATTGAGATGTGAAGGATCTTGGTGAGACATCTTATGTTCTAGGTATTTGAATCCTTCGTGATAGAACAAATGGTATTCTTGGCTTGTCTCAGAAAACCTACATTGACAGAATTTTGAGAAGGTTTATCATGTAGTCCTGTTCTCTCAGAAAAGCACCTATTGTGAAAGGGTACCAAGTTTTTGTGCTTACTTACCGATGCTCTAATATTCTGAATGTGGTTGGATTCAATAATGCTGATTATGTTGGTTGTATAGACGACATAAATTCCACCTCTGGTTATGTATTTATGATGGCAGATGGAGCTGTATCTTGAAAAGTGTAAAATAGACACTTACAGCTACCTCATCTATGGAGGCAGAGTTCATAGCTTGTTATAAAGCTACTTATCATGCATTTCTGCTGTGCAATTTTGTTTCTTGGGTTTGGAATTGTTAATTCCATTTTGAAACCCCTAAAGATATTTTGTGATAACTCTGCTGCAGTTTTATAAATGTTGAACACATTTTCACAGAGCAAATGTTGGCTGACCCACTAACTAAAGGTTTAGCTCCTAAAGTATTTCAAGAGCATGCGACTCATATGGGATTGGTTGAGCCTTCTGTTGTTTTTACTTAGTGGGAGTTTTGTACATTGTAATCAGCTGCTGCTGTGTTAATGGTGTTATTTCTGGTTGATCATACTTTCGAGAATTTTGTATGCATGCTATGATCAATGTCTATTGCCATATATTGTTGTGCGTGCATTTTGTTAGCCATGGCATTCTTGAGTTTATAGCCATATTTTGTTTTGCGCGCATTTTGTTAGCCATGGCATTCCTAAGTTTATAGCCATATTTTGTTGTGCGCGCATTTTTGTTAGCTATGGCATTCCTGAGTTTATTGCCATATTTTGTTGGGCGCGCAATTTTGTTAATTATGGCATTATTGGTGCTAGAATCTGAGATATTTTGACCCAATCTCAGTAGGCACAGTGTCTTGGGTGGACACATGGATCTTGTGGAAATTGATGTGAGGATCACCTTTTGTATATTTTCCACACCACACTTTCATACTACCATCTGTGTCACGGGTTGTAAGTGTTTGGTTGTGTGCTTTGTATCCTGTCGATGCATTGACTTACATGATTGAATACTTATGTACCCCTTATGGACACAGGAATGATTTTGGGTGCTGACTCACGTTTGATAGTCCTTGTTGTGGCCACTTATTAGCTAATCCGGATATATGTTTGCTTATATCGTTATAAAGCTTTTTTGTGTCTTTACATAATGACATATGCTGTCCAAGTGGGAGAATGTTAGATTTATTCCAATTTTGTGGACTAGCATATTTCATTTATGTTAAAAGGTCCGGGATTAGTTCGACTATCAAACTTATCGGAGTATTTGTTTAGACCCATTTGGTTAGTGATCACCATTTTGTAATGGGTCATTTTGGTGCACCTAATTTATTAGTATGTATTTCGTTAAGTGTGGGCCTCGTGCTATATGGTTAATTTGGACCCATAATGGGCTGGGCCATTTTATTAGGCACAAGAGGAGTATCCTGCCCTCATCCTATTTGTGTTTTGGCCCACTAAAAACACATTCTACAGAAACAGGAAAAGAGGGTAGTGTCTCTCTCTCTAGAAAGGGGAAGAACGACGTTGTGGTGTTGGTGTGGCTTCGGCTTGTGATCTGCTCGATCACTAACAAGAGTTAGCTGCTATACACTTCAGATCATGGTCTCCTCATCACTCTCAGGTAAATGCTATGAATCTCAAGTTTATTTCACATGCCATGAATTGGAGCAAGGAATTAGGGCTTGTAACTGTGAAATTCTAACAGTTTCATCTTTTGGTTAGCCATATGGGGAAGATTGGCAACGATGGACAGGCTGAGTAAATGAGGGATTACCAGAGATACCCATTGTGTCTTGTGCACTAATGGAATTGAAACCCATGAACATATTTTTTTCACTTGTCCCATGTCTTTGCTGGTTTGGCAAGAGGTTCTCACTCTGAACAATATTAGTAGATCTCCTTTGGGGTGGAAGAATGAGATTACATGGGTTATGAAATTCCGGAGTGGAAAGTCTTTGATAGTCGTTTGTATAAGCTGTCATTGGCTGCCACAGTCTATGGTGTTTGTCGAGAAAGGAATTCAAGAATTTTCAGATCTTGCGGGGTGGATGCTACAGTGGTTGCTGGCAAAATAAAGATGGAAATCAGAGCTAGACTTTGGTCTTGGAAGATGCAAGAGTCAGATGAGGCTAAGCGGATTTGCCAGATCTGGAAGATTCCTTTTAAATCCTCTCATGTTTAGGCGTTGTTTACTGTGTTTTGTTTTGATGTACTTTGGGGACTGGCAGCTTGCCTTGTTTTATTTTTTGTGGTTGTTTCTGTTGTGTTGGAGTTAGGTTGTTTTGCTTCCAAGGAGTGAAGTCCTGGATAGTATTCCAGGTGGGTGTGAGTTGTATATTGGGTTTCTTTGTTCTTCGTATAAAATGAATTATTATTTACCAAAAAAAAAAAAAGTTTTCTTACTTACAGCATGAAGAAATCTTAAAAAATGATTGTACTGGAGATTAGAACTACTGAAAAATGGACAAGTAAAAGAACTTCCATATCTGATCTAAATAGATAAAGCACATTGAACATACTTTTATTGTATCCCCAACTGAAAAAGGTTGTGAAATCTGCACAGACAACCCACTGAAAATATTCAAAAGAATGTCCCTAGCAGCAAAAGCAGTAGCTGCTTCTGTAAAAAAAAAAAAAACAAAATCAGAGTCAAACGATGCTCTCAATAGTATTAGCAAAATTACTTAAATAATAATAATAATAATATTAATTGCTAACTTTTTCTCACAGTTAGCCATATTAACCTCTACTATGAGTCTATGACTGTTCATCATCCTTTTACATATGAAATCTATAAACAAGTCTCGTTCATTCTAATCCTACATGTTTCTTATTCCTCGTGCAACTAAATTTTACTGGTCAAAGAGGTTACATAAGTCCTTTGAAGGACTGGCGACCCAAGAACAACCCATCCTCAACAGAAAATGCCAGCTCATTTTGGCAAAACTTGCAAAATCAAAAACTAAATGAAACTAGCCAACAAAGGGCAAGATTGAGATTCTAGCTACCATACATATGAAGAAACAGACCTGCCCAGCTCAATAAAACATGGCCTTCAAGAAACCAAGGAGAGGCAACCATTAGAATATTTATTAACGTCAGGAATTGCTGACAAATTAGGGCATAGCAAATCAGAATATTAACCAAACTGAGATGAAGAAGTTAAACTGAAAGAGTGCACGAACTAGACATAGCAAAGATATGACCAACTCATGGAGAATCCTATAATAGAAAGAGCATGTTAATCTAAATTCTCAATTACAAGGAGCAAAAAGGATATGGTGCAAAATGAAGAAAGCAGAACCTACACAAACGATTAAGCAAAAAAATAGATGACTCCAACTCTTCACATGTTCACCAATTTTCCCAAATCAATAAATTTGCAAGAAAATAAAGACTGAATCTAATTCAATCGTCATAAGATTTCATACAATTTAGAACCAACAAAGATAAACTTCTTCACGCATGAAAGTTAAGGATACCAACAGCCTTTATAGCTCCAACATCCCAAACTGTTTAATCTAACGGTCCCCATACACATGAAAAAGTTTTCTTTATTGAAATGCAAACAAAGTTGATAACGAATGACGTTTTAGAATGCACATGATGTTCATAACTTCATATTTAAAAGTTTACTCGCTCTGAAACGTCATTTATCAGAAAGGCAATATGCATAAGTAATTTCACAATTGTTATAAAACTGACCTCCTATTAGACCAGACACCATAACAGATCGCACAGCAACACCATATGCCTCGGCTAAAGCCATCAACCTGAGAACAAATAAACTAATAGATGAGATTTTGTCTAGGGTTAATAACTTCTCTCTTTCAATTGCTGCTATGCTCCTAACAGCCAAAGCACGAGCAAATACATTTGTTTTCCACCGATGCAAGAACCATAAATATGAAGCAATAACCGTGCCCCTCCAAGCTGGTGCAATGTACTGTAATGCAATGGTGGTTGGTGCTGTCATCATGCTTCTGCATATAGAAAGAATCAAATCAGGATTCAAAAGTAGAATATATAAGCTCATGATGTAAGTATGAAGATCAGCTCTACCTACATATGTGAAAATGCCACAAAGGCAATTAGGTATCTCACTGGATCCTCCAAAGCACCCCAGCAGCTTTTCTCATATGGAGCTGGCCTCCGTAAGGGGATACCAGATAATAAAGCAGCTGGATGTTGTGTTGAGTACATGTGAAATCTCCTTAAAAGTCTTGGTATCATTGCCCAAGCCACTATAGTAGCAGCCAAGGTACAACCAACTGGTAAAATAACATGGCTAAGGTAGGGATGAGGATCGAGCAACTGTTGAACATAAGGAGTCAATTCAGTAGAGGCTTCTTTAGCCCTTTCCCCTGTATAAACCATAGCATCTACCGTACACTGCCAACCATCCTTAACTATATCAGTCCAATTAGCTCCACCTACACCACTTTCACTAACAGTTGGCTCACCTCCACTTGAAACAACTGGAACTTCTGGAAAGTCAGTGGCTTTATCTCCTTTGCCTCCGGAAAATGACGAATGAAACCGGCAATTCAGCACAGGGCTGATTGCAAGCGGAGATACATTATGCAGTACATGCCAATTGGATGAGATGGGCGGCAATCTATAAAAATTTTTGGCTCTATTGTATGGATCATTTCTAGCAAAAGAAGCCACACCCATCGTTCCAAAACCGCTTTTCACACAACTCTGAGTGAACCCGGATTCTTTAGCATGGTAACTGCGGTTTATGTAAGCAAAGGTTGGCCTGACATCACATTCGTCTCTGAATTTCCCAATGTTACCATAATAGCCACATGGTTGACGCAGTTGCACTCTTGAAGACGGTTTAGCTGAAGAACAGAGTGATTTCAAAACTATAAACCTGATTGCAGCCATTTGACAGAATCTGCACAAATTACAAATTCAAAACAAGAAGAAAAATGTGAATCAGAGGACAATTATCAGCGACCCTCTGTTTGGTTGCCAAGAAGAAAAAAAATAATATCAAGATGGATCTTTGGTTTCTAGTTCCCAAGTATCCATACTACAAAAAGCACCGAGGAAAATATCTAGCCACTATCATAACTAACTTTCTTATACTTTACATAATCAAAATGTGTTTCCTTTCCCATTCTGAGGAACCAAACAAGGAGAGAATTCCAAAAAGGAAACTTTATTTGTTTTCAGTAGAAATGGCCTGTTTTGAGTTTGTGATTGATTGTCAGAACTAATTTAGATTAAGGAGAATTGGAGAAGTTTTTGCTTGGAGAGTTATGCTACGGAGTCCGATTTCTCATCCCTTGTCATTCTTGACACTGTATTAGGACCCACGTTAATAAATGCACGTAAGACCTCATCACTTATGTCTACGAATTTACTTGCCAACCAAGTCAAAGCCAAGGTGGGACTGAGATTTATAATGACAACTAAGATTTATAATGACAATAAATTTCTCCTAGATTCTAAAATGAAACTAGTCTCCCTTGCGAGACTTGTTGAGCGCACAGCTTAAACGAAGTGTGGCAGCTTATGGTTTGATCTTCAACCTAGGAATTAACTGATTTATATAACATTTATTTGCTTGTCAAATGGTGAGTCTTTCGGACCCAAATCATCCCCCGTTTCATCGTGACCTGCACTATCAGATCTCTGTAACCCTCACATGCACTCTCGACTTCCTAACCAACGACAACTGGACCGAGGCCAAATTATTTTCACCAATCTCCACACGTTGGAAATTTTAAGCAAGGAAGAAACTGAAAATCAGAAAGCAGTGAAAAAGCGGCCCAGGCCCTGACCGTCTGGTTGCCAAGAAAACAAAAGAACACAAAATACACATTTCCCATACTGAGAAACAAACTGAGCTAACTATCTAGCTGGTCACTATCATTGATAATTTTGTTATGCTTGCACATTTTTAAACGAGTTTCTTACCTACGCTGAGGAACCAAAGGGGGAGAGATATCTATGCTCAGAAACTTCAGATTATATAGAATGACTGACCTGCTGTGATGAATCTTTTATAGTTGTTTGGATTTCACAAATGGGCGGAGAGGTTTTGCTTGGAGTAATGTGATACAAAGTCCTATTTTTCTTTCATTTATACATTCAAAACACAGTAGTAGGACCCACACTAGTAAATGCAAGTTCTTCATCCTCACTTAATGCCTAGTTGCTTGTCAACCAAGACAATGCAGGAACTTCGCCGAATCCCCCCAAACCATTAATTATAAGAGTAGTACTTTATCGTTTTACCCCTAAAATTAGCTGATTTTCATGTCATTTTTCCCCTCCTCCACTCTTTCACTTGCATAGACGCACCGATCGAAGTTGTTTCTACCTATCTAGACAAACCACGATAAGGAAGGAGAATTCGCAAGTTTATTGAGAGATCGGGAAAACTTGAGAAATCATATATGCAGTTTCAAACAACGGCTCCTTTACTTCCACATGCAAACCAGCACAGGATTATAAACAAAGAATCACCAATACTCTAATCAATGCAAATGCGTGTGGGTAGTTAAACGCCAAAATGACCCAAACACAACAATAAATAGCTTGTATATGAGTCTATGACGGTTCCTCAATGAAATTGATACAATGAACTGAGTGAGGCAATTTATGAAACTAAAAATCCCTTTTGCTTTTATGCACTGACGTTGTGGGATTGAAGTTGTGTTGAGGGACTTCGACCTGTTATATGGAGTTGGTTGGGGTTTTTGTGTAGAGAAACATTAAAATTAGGTTGTTTTACTCCTCTTTCCATGTGAAATTCATAGCTTGGCTCAAAGTGGCCGAATTGAGAGTTACATGAATGGAAATCCTAATTTTGCAAACCTTGAATTGAATCAAGTCGAGAATCACAAGATTCAGCATAAACAAAAAGAAGAATAAGTAAATTAGTTCTCATACATAAAATATTTTAATCACAAGAGAAGTGGTTCTAAATCCCACAGAATATTCACTTTGACATTCATATGAAAAAGGCGGGAGTAAAATATTTTAGTTTCTTCTATACTTTGTTCAAATGTGTGGAAAAAAGGTGGGATAGAACCATTTAATACTTAACCATACAATTTATTCCACCAATAGAAATCAGCAAATCGTGCATAGTGCATACAATTTATCTTAAACGTACAATTTCAAACAAAACAGGAAAAGAAAATTAAGAACCTGTTAAGACCGCCTAAACCTCATTAAATCAGTTAGCACAAAACTATTTTGTAGTGTAAGGTCTTATGTTCCAAGTTCGAAACCATAGAGCAATCTAATCAATTAACTCACCAACATCCTACCTCTGGAAAAAAAAAAAAGGCTTAAATACTTAAATGGTCCTTACAAAATAGAGTCAGTTTCAATTTTGTCCTTGTAAATTTTTTTGTTTCAATTTTGTCCTTCCAGCTTGTGACTCATTTCAATGTCATCCTTGCTGTCAACCAGTGGATGGAATTCACCTACATGGATAATGGAAGCCTTTTGTGGGACCCTTTTCAGCACCAGCACACCTACCTGGCCCCACCTCTCTTCCCCCAATATTATTCACGTTCTTTTCCCCTCAAAATCAGAGCATTAAGGTTTCTCCCAAATCAGTTCTTCCCCGTTTGAAGCCCTAAATGCGATCCCCAAACACCATCATCAACCTTACCAAAAACCCTCTCCATCACTTTGCAAATGCATCATTGACCTCAATAATGGCTACCTCTTCATCAAATAGCAGTGCAAGCAGTCGAAGGAATCGGATTTGCAAGTGCGACGAAAAACCAGTGTTGACGCCTTCATGGACGGATGATAACCTGTCCAAGGGATTTTTATGAGAAACGTACTGTTAACCCTCTCGTTATCCACGTAGGCGAATTCCATCCACTGGTTGACGGCAATGGTGACATTGAAATGAGTCACAAATTAGAAGGACAAAATTGAAACAAAATTTTTTACAAGGACGAAATTGAAACCGACTCTATTTTGTAAGGACCATTTAAGTATTTAAGCCAAAAAAAAAAAAGTCTAAAAGATAGATTGCGACATCTCAATAAATCAAACTACGAAGATGTGAAAAGGGGTTTGGAGCTGCATTGCGATTGGGCCATGAAAAGAGACAAAGTTTGATTTTTGGCTTTTTTTTAATAAACCGTACTAGCTTTTACTCTATCTTGATCATAATCACTACTACAGCAAAAAATGTTTATCAGCTTTTATTAAAATTCAAAATTTATAACGTGCACAGAATCTGAAGCTATAATCTAAAATCGTATCCACAACATCGAAACATGCCTAAAGAGAAAGTGAATACCCGAGTTGCAGGGGAGGAGGGAGTGGCAAAGCGGACCGCGCAAACAGCAGCTCCAATAGGTGCAATTGTCATGGAAACCTCTTTCGTTGCTGACATTTGTTCCATCTTCCCCCACACCGCCATTGCCGCAAAGTCCCCAAACATCACAGCTGAGGGAATAAGCTACCGATTTGTCAATATTGATTTATGTTGATCTTTAAGTCATAGAGTGGGATAAACTAATAGGTATACATGTACATAACATGAGCGAGATTTGGGCGGTTTTGGTTGGTGAAGGTGAATGGTGAGTGGTGGTGGCCAAAAATCAGGCGGTGGAGGTGGATTATATGGAGAGATTTGTAGGTATATGTATATGCTCATTGTTCATATAATATGTAGAGAGAGAGAGAGAGAGAGAGGAGGAGGAGGAGGAGGAGGAGGAAAGGTGGTGGCGCGATCACGGGTGGTTGTGGCAGGGGAGTTAAAACGGATCGAATCAATAAAACGAGGCAAATAAACGGACTGAATCATTAGAGTGAGCCCATAATAAAGCCCATGAATCCAAATTTGACGGAATGAACCATTAAAGTGAGCCCACAATAAGCCCCCGAACCCACACAATCAAAATACAGATCCGGAGATGCTGTAGTGCACCCCATGTCGTGCGGCAGCGCAATCGTCCAAAAGGGTGAGTTTGTTTTTAATCTGAACCATTGATTGATGAAATCTACGGTCGCACAACGCACTATACGGAATGCACTTCAGCACCTCCGGATCCATCCAAATACTACTTTGGTGTATTTTACCTTACCATCGTTAATAACTGTCTTGAATAGAGCTATAAACTTAATTTAAGATATATAATGCTAGCAATGTGTAAAAAGTGAGTTCAATATCAATGGAAAAGCACGTAAAATTATGTGGAAATGTGTATTGCACTTTAAATCTTTTTTACTATTTAGCATTTTATGGTTGTAGAGAAAAATCATAATTAAACGGTAGAGTTAGTAAGACCGTGATCATTAATTTTGCTTATTCCCTTGGAGATGCTCTTAGTCAGGTGAATCCACCTCATTATCCCCCACTGGTGAGTTAATACTTTTTCACTCATATTAATTTTTGGTTTTATTTCAGGTTATATTTGTGGGTTAATTCTACTTTTGTTACAGGCCCTTCAATAAAAAGCATATCACTCATTTTAAGAGTGTTAACAAGAAAATAAGTACACTAATTACCGAAATCCAAAATTGGACATTAATTCAATGGTAGCTTGGGAAAATGCCAAAATAAATATGGGTAACATATCTCACTTGGTATTTGAGTTTGATATGTTACTGATTAATTTGGTCTAGCATTTGCTCACATACCAAATAAAAAGTTTTCGATACTAAATTTCATACGAGCCGTATCACAAAACGAAAATGGGAAGCAAATCGTAACAACAATGCCTCGGTTATTGGTGTCGATATATCGATAGAAAGAGCTCCTAACTTTTTTTAATTCCTTTCCTTTTAGCAAGTTTCCCTTCGTATTAATAAAATTACTGTCTATTTATCAACATAGGAAAAAAAATAAAAGGAGCAGAATGTGGTCATGTTACTTCGAATTTTGATACCTCCGAACTAAAATAAAAATTTCAAAGTTTATTTTGCCAATGGCCATTTCAAGTTAATCTCCCAATAGATTACAGGATCACATGGTTTTGAATATTTTGTTAATCTCCCCAAAGATTATAGAGCTAGATGATATGATTAGGTATTTAATTTTGTACAGCGTTACTGTTTTTTTGCTAAGTAAAAGGATTTTATTAATCTTTGACAAAGATAACAAAGATTAAACAAATCTCGGGGACAAAAAGCCACCCAAAAACCAACACCAAATGATGGCAAGAAACCAACCAAACCCAAAAAAACCCTGAAACCCTAAAAACCCCACAAGGGACAAGCCCACACAGCAAAAACACCAAATCCTAAACACCATAAAAGACTGCAAGCATAGACAAACCATGTACAGCGTTATTGTTATGTTAAATTAAAGGGGCTTGCTATTTGCAGTCACAAATTTTCTGAACGTAGTCTGTGTACCATATTATAAACAGGTGTGTACCATATTATATACAGGCTACATTCAGGAAATAAGTGGCTGCAAATAGCAATACCCAAATTAAATTTTGCCAGAGGGATTAGCACTGTAAAGAAGACAACTAATCATCATATATATATGATTGAGCCATTAAAACTTTTGTACTTATTGAAGAACGGAAACCATGAAAACCAAAATGGGGTGTTTCGGCTAAGAATTTGTATTCAGATTTATCGAGAGAAAACAGAAAAATATAGAGATTTCACGGAAATAATTCGGCCTCTTTACTTCCTATTTATTTATTTATTATTATTTTTGCTAAGTAAAAGAATTTATTAATCTTTATAAAGAATTACAAAAATTAAAGGATCAATGGCACAACGGCAAGAAGCCACCCAAGACTTAAAGAAAGGCCAGATGCCAACTGAAAACCAAAAATCAAATAAAGAACGACCTGAAAACACTAAAGACCCAGCGGAGCCTGTTTTTTTTCCTATTTATTCTTTATCATAAATTTATTGTAACCCAAATACAGCCTGTTTTTTTACAAATCCGAAAAAATTAGAACGATAACAAGAGTAGATTGATGAGATAATCATAAGAACGATAACAAGAGTAGATTGATGAGATAATCATAAGAAGATATATACTCCGTAATCATCAAAACTCATCATTTTACTCTCTCTCTCTCTCTCTCTCTCTCTCTCTTCCCTAATACTTAGGGCCCATGTATCTGTGATAAAATCCAAACCAAAAACCCCATGAAAAGTGACACAAAGGAGCCAGAATCTCTCCTTTGTGATCAGGGAATGAGATATCATCATTCCTATACAAAAACCCTACCAAAGTACAGCGTCTGGTTTCTCCTCTTCGTCACCCTTGCCTACTTTTTCTACTCAGTCCTACTCATATCTCCTTTAAACCTTTACAATCAAAACCCTAGTTTTCTCTCTCGTCAGTCCATCATATCACTTCCAATCCAGAAAGACGGCGCGCTTATCCAAAATCCTAAAACCCTGGAAAAGACGCAGCTCCGTCACATTGTGTTTGGCATCGCAGCTTCTTCGAATCTATGGCATCGGAGGAAAAGCTACATCAAGTTGTGGTGGAAACCAAAAGAAATGCGAGGTTTCGTTTGGCTAGATAAACCGGTCAAAAACAATTCCGATGACCAAAATACCCTTCCACCATTGAAGATATCAGGTAAGAATAATTGTGTTCACAATTTCCCCTTGAGAAAAATAAATATCTTTGCGTTTTGTGTTCATTTTAATTTTAAAAAGAATTATGTTCGTTATTACCTGAAAATTGGAACCTATTGAATAAGAACAGTGGGTCTCCCTGCAGGTAGTACTAAAAATTTCAAGTACACAAATTCAAAGGGTAGTCGGTCGGCTATACGAATATCGCGGATCGTATCAGAGACAGTGAGACTAGGGTTACAAGACGCAAGGTGGATCGTGATGGGGGACGACGATACGTTTTTTGTTGCTGAAAATTTGGTTAGGGTTTTGGGAAAATATGACCATAACCAATTTTACTATATCGGTAGTCCGTCGGAGAGTCATATACAAAATATTCATTTCTCGTATAATATGGCTTATGGGGGTGGAGGATTTGCCATTAGTTACTCATTGGCTAAAGCTCTACTAAAAATGCAAGATGGGTGCATACAGAGGTATCCTGGGCTGTATGGCTCAGATGACCGGATTCAAGCTTGTATGGCTGAGCTTGGAGTCCCTCTCACTAAGGAAGTTGGATTCCACCAGGTTTCTCTCTCTCTTCTTATCTCTCTCTACTCCCCCGCAAATTCTTGGTACCCAATATTTCGTGTGTACCGGTATTTCGGTGCATTATCGGTCATCCTCTGATAATGCACCGAAAATTCTCAAGGGTTCCGATGCACGAAAATGCAACGGAACTAGAACACACAAAATCAAATACTAAGGATTTGTTGAGCTCCTCTCTACCAACTTAATGTAAGTGTTTCTTTTTGTTATTTTGTTTTCAGTTGGGTATTTGTTTTTGTTTTTTTAAATACCTTTATTGTCCCCTCTTAAAGGTATTTTTCCTCTATTTTTTCAGAAGTGTGAATTGGAGTTAGTTGAGATTTTTATAACTCCTTTATAGGATACTTCTCTTAATTATTTTAAATTTGAAGGATTACACTAATTTTTCAAATGAAGGAGTTAACTTCCTTATGGGACTTGACTATTTAAGTATTTGAAACCTGATGGGTTACAATAATCTCACAAGATAAGATTCTCTGGAGGAATAAAGGGTACACATTTATGGGCCATTAGGCGTTTCTGTAGCAAGTAATAACTATATATTTTTTAAGGAAAAAAAAAAGGTGAGTTTTAGTGTTACTGACATTCAATGATTGGAATATTAGAGTTTTGTTTTTTCAGTTCAAAAAAAAAAAAATTAAAGTTGCCATAACTGCGAAAGTCATTATCAAATTATTTCATTTCAATTTTTTCGCATAAATTTTTTTGTATTTTTTTTGAGTGAGTTTATTGTCATGATAATTTTTGTACAATTCAACTAGACGAAATGGTTAGTACGATTTTGTAAAGAAAAATGGTTCCAAAGTTGAAAAAAAGGTTAAGTTCGTGCACAAGTTGATTGAGTTCATGTAGTTTAGTTGAAAATCTAGATAGAACAGAAAACTTCTAGTGAGGGATCCCGCATGCAAGATTTTTAATCTCAGCCGGCTGAGATTAGAAGTCTGCACGCAAGAACGTGCATGATTTCTCACTAGAAGTCGATTGCTAAATAGAACCGGCTGAGATTAGAAGTCTGCACGCAAGAACGTGCAAGATTTCTCCCTAGAAGTCGATTGCTAAATAGAATCCACAAATTAACATCCCTTATCTCTCTAGCTAACTATAAGTTTGTTTTAATTATCTATTTTTCAAATAAACATTAAGCAGTTCGACGTGTACGGAAACCTACTTGGGCTTCTCACGGCCCACCCGATCGCACCCCTAGTCTCACTCCACCACCTCGACGTGGTTGATCCCATATTCCCCTACGTCAACCGTGTTCAAGCCCTACAGCGACTCAAGGTCCCGATGAAGCTCGACTCGGCTGGGCTCATGCAACAGTCCATTTGCTACGACAAGTCCAAAGGATGGACCGTGTCGGTCTCGTGGGGCTACGCGGTCCAAATATTCCGGTCCAAAATCTCGGCCCGCGAAATGGAAAAGCCCCAGAGGACATTCGTCAATTGGCACATGAGCTCTGATTCGAACACTGGATTTGCCTTCAATACTCGGCCATTTATCAGGAATCCTTGCCAGAGGCCCAACCTGTACATGTTGTCCAATGCGTTGTTCAACCCGTCGACTAACCGGACTGCGAGCGAGTACGTTAAGTCTCGGGCCCTCGGCCTAGAATGCAAGCAGAACAAGGCTGGCCCTTTTGGGATTCACAGAGTGGTGGTGTACAAAAAGCCTGATCCTTATTTGTGGGACAAGGTAACTCGATCAATTTCGTTTTTGTTACGTTCACACACAATTGTACAAACTCTTTTGCCTCGTAATTAGCTAAGAAGGTTGACGATTTTGAAATTCAAAAATGATACATATCAACGACAAACTTAGGTAATGTCGGAACACATCTATAAGAACGCATGATGACTGGTGTCCGACACTGGTACGTTCTGTCGCGCGGTAAATGAAGTTTAATTTTGTGTTAATGTAGGCTCGTAGAAGAAATTGCTGCAGGATCTTGCCATCAAAGAAGACTGGGACACTTCGAATCGACGTGGGCGATTGTGGAGAGAGTGAAATCATCCAATAATAAGCACTGATTATGTATCGTTATCTTTCTTGTTAATTTCCCTGCCTCCCATGCCCATGCTACATGCATACTGATGAGAAGATTTTCCTGTACGTAAACGAAAAACGCGAAGTTTATTTTTACTTCATTTTTACGAGGAAAATCGCATTATACTGGAACTATATATAACGCGATGTTTGTTCGATCATGGATTTTTGGATATGGAGAATAGTAAAAATGTACAGGAATTTTTTTGGCTTAAAATTAGTTTTTTGTTTGCTTACTAAGAAAACGAACATGAAAGAGTTTTTTTTTTTTGCTTCTCCTCCATTTCCACCATATGAAAACACCAAGTCTTAAATCGAAATAGCTACGAAAAATTACGAGCTTATTTTTCTTGGATCATTCCTCGAGCCGAGCCCAACAATCAAAATCTTCTTTGAAAAATGAATTTTGAATTCTGGTAATTTTTTTCCCAGGACAGCTACTTTAGAATCTATTGAATTAATTGACGCGCGGTTTTACGAGTGAGTGTTGCTAGTGTATGCATTGAGGTGAAACTTCTAAAAAAAATCCTTTATTTGCATATGGTTCAAGAAAATTACTTTCTTTTTCGAAAATAGTTTAGAAAATTATATTTCATGCGAATTTATTGATGTTTCACTAATTCGGGTAACGTTGATTTCTCATCGATTGAAATATCTTTTTGAGCAAAGTTCCGAACAAGCTGAAAAACTTCAAAACCTTAGAATCTATTAAATTATTTTATTTTGTTGCGTAATGAGTCGATCTTAAATGAGCTTTTAACGAAATGAACCGGAATCGAATTAGGGGGACCCAGTGTTCCTGAATCCCGGTGGCTGTTTGTTTCCATGATTTGGTGTAGTTGACAGGGAGTAGAAATTATATTTTACTAGGTTTCGAAAAAGGGAAAAATTCAAAATACCCCCCAACCTTTACACCAAAATTAATTAGACTCCCAACCTTTTAAAAATTTCAATTTTACTCCCAACGTTATCTTCCGTTAATCAAAATGCCCCCTTCCGTCCGAATGACTAACAGATCTCGTTAAAGACTCCGTTAAATATCGTTCCGATAGAATTTTGATGATCCGAGCCGTTCAATGTGTTCAAAAAGTGATTTTAAGGGTACCCGCAA
This sequence comes from Rhododendron griersonianum, assembly GCA_018127125.1. Lineage (NCBI taxonomy): Eukaryota > Viridiplantae > Streptophyta > Magnoliopsida > Ericales > Ericaceae > Rhododendron > Rhododendron griersonianum. Next base: position 1,540,745 of record CM030794.1, read on the forward strand.
GAAATCAGCAAAAAAAATGACCAGGAAGGGCTTCATCTGAATAGTTTTTTTATTAAACTATTCAATAAAAAACTGTTCAGATGAATACCTTTCCGATCATTTTTTTTGTTAATTTCTCGCGGGTATCCTTAAAATCACGTTTTGAACACATTGAGCGGCTCAGATCATGGAAATTCGATCGAAAAGGGGAGGTGCAGACCGAAGCAAAATCCGGATGTCCGGACTTGAACAAAATCTGGATCGATCTGCACCTCCTCTTTTCCAATCGAATTTTGATGATCTGAGCTGTTCAATGTGTTCAAAACTTGATTTTAAGAGTACCCGCGAGAAATCAACAAAAAAAATGATCGGAAATGGCTTCATCTGAACAATTTTTTATTGAATAGTTTAATAAAAAACTGTTCAGATGAAGCCCTTCTCGGTCTTTTTTTTTTTGCTGACTTCTCTCGAGTACCCTTAAAATCACGTTTTGAACATATTGAACGGCTCGGATCATCGAAATTCGATTGGAACGCTATTTAACGGAGCTTTTAACGAAATCTGTTAGTCATTCGGACGGAAGGGGGCATTTTGATTAACGGAAGATAACGTTGGGAGTAAAATTGAAGTTTTTAAAAGGTTGGGAGTCTAATTAAATTTTGGTGTAAAGGTTGGGGGGTATTTTGAAATTTTCCCTTCGAAAAAGACAATGTCGTCGTTCCGTTTCGTATAATGTTATAATCACATAATTACAAACCCGCCCAAATACGCAAGATCAATTATTCAAGTTATCAATCATCCCATAAACCTATTACTACTAAATATAATCTTCAAAATACCAAAATATTTTTTATTGTTGGCGCCTTTCGACTTCAATTCTTGGCTCCGCCAAAACAGAAAGCGAGAGCGAGAGGGTGTAGTGGGAAATCTGGACTTAATATTATGACCTCAGCACTTGTGCCACGAATCTTGAATCGTAGTACAGTAAAAATGGTCAGGTTATGGATCATATTCTTTATCATTAGTTTGTTTGACTGGACTTAACACCAAAAGAACGCATAACATATCAGATAAAAAAAAATCACTAAATTACTTTGCAGTGTTCGATAATACCATTTTTTTTAAAAATTATTTGAACCACAAAAATTTTGCGGCATTTCATATCCGACAGATATTTTATTTGAACCGCAAAAATTTCAATCCGACAAAGGATGCACTTTTGGGGGGATTTATAACGCAACTCAATGTTTTATTAATCTAGATAAATAGACGAGTCAGAATCAGTCTAGCAAAAATCTACTTTTCAGGGTCAAATAGTGTATGTAATCTTGTTGATTTGACAATTTATGGTATAGGAAACTCGCACAAATCCTTGAGTTACGTAAATGGTTGGGAGTACCACGTGGACACACGAACGGTGAATAATTATTGCAACTCAATAATTTATTAATCTAGACAAATAAACTGGATCAGAATCAATCCAGCATAAATCCACTTTTCTGGGTCAATTATTTAGTTTACACGCAGTAGTGTTGATTTGACAATTTCTGGCGTAGGAAACTACTATCGTACACGGAACAATGCCACAAACGGACATACCCTTGAGCTAAGAAAAAAATATATATACACCGCAAACTTACAAATCCCACACTATAAGTAGGTCACACAATGACACAAAAGCACTTGTAACTTGAGAGAGAGAGAGAGAGAGAGAGAGAGAGATGGATTCCATGGTGGTGAAGAGAACACCCTCTTCCCATAGCCATGGAGGAATCAGAATCGTCCGTGGAGCCATACTGGCTCTAACAAGTACAGTATTTCTTGGATACATCATTATGTGGATAATGAGTGGCACAAATACGTACAGAACCTGGTTTGCCAAGCTTCGAACTAATTACACCAATTCAACTTACTTTGGGAGCCAAGGTAATCATATTTCATTAGCTTCAGTTCCACATCTATTGTTCATTAACAAACATTAGATCATTTTCCATGCCAGTAACCACTTCATGGCGATGTACATATGTACAAGGACATAGTTACACAATGTCACCTCCTGCGATCGCTCTAAAAACAGATTTGCGGGTACGATGTCGAATATTGTAAAAGACTTAATTGGAACTCTCCCTAACACCAACTGGTTTTAGGAGAGAGGATGAAAAAACGGTCCGACATAAACAATATTTTGAACTTGCATAGACTCTAATATGCCATAATTCTTGCAAATATTTTTGGGTGTATTTTCTGGTATAGGTGCAATGATTCTGGTTTTCACACTGCCCATTCTATTCATGGCTGTTGTGGGTTGTGTATATCTCCATTTGGGGAAGGAACTGAGTGGCATTTACATGGAAAGGTATGGACTTTTTTGGTTTATAATCCCTCCATTTTTTTTCTTTGCTGTTCTGGTTTATAATTCTTGTCCAACCAATTATTTCATAATTGGCATTTTTCTTTGACAACTTCTTGAAATGTTTTGTGTAACAGAAAGGGCAGAAAGAATCAAATTGCTTCGTTGAAACGTCGACCGATGGTTATCAAAGGCTTAGGGGTTGTTTCTGGGATAGAGCTAGCCATGTTCATCATGTTCATTGCCCTCTTGGTTTGGTCTTTCTCAACTCATTTGCATCTCTACTTCTCTTTCATCACCAAACGAGCAATCGAAAAAGGCGAGAAGTTGTAAGAAAAAAACAATCTAGTTCGAATGATTTGACAGTAATGATCGATGCTCATTCATTGTGATGGAATGGTGATTGTTGGCTTCTTTTGGCAGATGGGAAGTGAAGCTGGATAGAGTTGGTCTCGTTCTGGGCGTTGTCGGAAACTTATGTCTTGCATTCCTCTTCTTTCCCGTGACTCGGAGCTCGTCCGTTTTGCCGCTTTTCGGTCTCACCTCAGAAGGCAGCATCAAGTATCACATATGGCTTGGACACATTACCATGGTCCTCTTTACCGCTCACGGTGTCGTTTACATTGTCTACTGGATTATCACCGGAAGATATTCAGAGGTAATCAAGCTATCTTCGATCTTTCGTATTGTTATTGTTGTGCCGAACACGAAATTGAGAATATAACAAATCAACAAGCGATAAACAAGAACACAAGGATATACGTGGTTCCGCTCAAGCACAAAGCAAGAACGTACTCCACGGGGAAAAGAGCAAGAGGATTCACTATAAACGGGGAGAGAAACAAAGAGCCGGCTATACCCGTAACTCTATTTGAAGCACCAAACAGATATCTAGGGACAAATCTCTGGTGGAACCCAAAAGGGAGACACAAACCCTTGGTGGAACCCTAAGAGATGAACAAAACCCTAATATCTAAACCCTTGAACAAAAGACCATAACCCTAGCAACCCCCAAGGTCCCTATTTATAGGAAAACACTAAATAAACCTAAACCGAATAGGAAAAGGAATCCTAGTCAATTTAGGAATTCTAGTCAATTTCCAACAAATCTCCACCTTGACTTGAATTCCATCGAACTCAACACTATAGGCAATCCTCTCCTTCAATCGCTCATCTCCCCCAAAAGCCCCCCACGGGGCAATCACCACCGGCACAAACGAACAAGGCTCAAGCACACCTGCTTGACCTTGTAAACGCGACTTAGGAAACCCAGCCGCACATGCCTCCAAATTGAGCCTCTATCTTCCAACGGGCACCTCCCACCCAACGCATCCCTCTCGGATACACACGAAGATCTGCTCAAACTCCCCACAGAGTTAATTACCGACTCCACCACGGAGTTAAAAACCCAAAACTGAGTCAACCTCGAATTCACCGATGAAGAACCCAAAGATGTAGCACCCACAATCGTACTACCATCAAGCACATAGAGGTTATTTGATTTCCGACCCTTCATCAAAACACGAGCACCCTTCAAAACCCTCAAGACTCCACCTTCAGCGGTATGCTTCCAACCCAAAGAGTCAAGAGTGCCTAAAGAGATAAGGTTCCTTTTCAAATCTTGTACATGTCGAACACCAAACAACGTCCTCACAAAACCATCATGCATTCTGACTTTAACTGTTCCAATCCCAACAATTCTACAGGGCATATTATTCCCCATAAGAACTGTACCACAACTGACCGATTCATAAGTATTGAACCAATCTTTATTCGGACACATGTGGTAAGAACATCCGAAGTCCAGAATCCATTCGGCATTCGAACAGACATCACCGACACTCACAGAAAGAACCATAAGTGAATCGTCGGAATCCTCTTCAACAATACCAGCAACAACCTTCTCTTCAAAATTGTCCTTATTTTTCAACCTAGGACAATTTCTCACCATGTGCCCGTATTTCCTACAGTAAAAACACTTTACTTCCTGATTTGTGGAACGAGAGCCAGAAACTCCTCTACTGCCATTATCCCTCTCAGAAGTTCTTCCTTGCGCTACCAAACCATCAGCATAAACCTCACTTTCACCAGATACCTTTTTCCTTAATTCTTTTGAATATAAACTAGATTTAACATCCTCCATGGAAATCGTATCTCTCCCGTAAAGTAGGGTAGTAACAAAATGCTCATAAGACGCAGGCAAAAAACATAACACAATAAGGGCTTGATCTTCATCATCAATCACAATATCAATATTTTTTAAATCCATAATAATTCGATTTAACTCATCTAGATGGTCTTTTACGGGCGTACCTTCCCTCATACGAAACGTATAAAGGCGCTGCTTCAAATACAACCGGTTGGTAAGAGACTTCGTCATATAGATACTTTCCAACTTCAACCAAATACCGGCAGTAGTATCCTCCTCCCCAACCTCGCGAAGCACATCATCGGCTAAACACAACCGAATCGAACTGAGCGCCTTCGCATCGAGATCCTCGAACACACTATCCTGCATATCAGCAGGTTTCTTCGATTTCCCCAACAAAGTCTTGTGTAATCCTTGTTGAACAAGCAAAGCCTTCATCTTAATACGCCATAAATTGAAGCTAGTGCTCTGCCCATCGAACTTCGCAATTTCGAAACGAGTCGCCATTGAAACGATCACCAATTGCACAATACACAGCGGAAAACAAAAGCCTCGGATTGAAACCCAAAGCTCTGATACCAATTTGTTGTGCCGAACACGAAATTGAGAATATAACAAATCAACAAGCGATAAACAAGAACACAAGGATATACGTGGTTCCGCTCAAGCACAAAGCAAGAACGTACTCCACGGGGAAAAGAGCAAGAGGATTCACTATAAACGGGGAGAGAAACAAAGAGCCGGCTATACCCGTAACTCTATTTGAAGCACCAAACAGATATCTAGGGACAAATCTCTGGTGGAACCCAAAAGGGAGACACAAACCCTTGGTGGAACCCTAAGAGATGAACAAAACCCTAATATCTAAACCCTTGAACAAAAGACCATAACCCTAGCAACCCCCAAGGTCCCTATTTATAGGAAAACACTAAATAAACCTAAACCGAATAGGAAAAGGAATCCTAGTCAATTTAGGAATTCTAGTCAATTTCCAACAGTTATTACTGATAATGATGTCATTTACACTCACCAGTATTGCGTAAGCTGACCCGAACATCTGCGTTATCAAAAAAAAAAAATTTACACTAACGTGTATGCCTCTACTATTGTTGCAATACACGCCAGTATGAACTAGTACAAGTACAAAACTCCCGTTTTACAATAATTTCTCTTAGGAACAGGGGCGGCTCCACTAGGGTTTGAGAGGACCTGGGTTCAAAAATGTACTATTTTTTTTTTTTTGTATATCTTTGTGTATAATTTTGGGGACAGAGTGCATCATGTTCTTGAATTAACTGTGGAAATTTCAATGATCTTGACTCGGATAGATCCCAATTCGCAGGCCTCATTCCTTGAATTCAACCTTTGTTTTGTTAGGCACCATCCTTGAATATAAGACCATTTATTTTGGAGGACAAAACATCATGTGCCTAAATCTCATTGGATTGAAATTTGTCGGGCGTCGTTGAATGTGTGGTTGGTGGGTGTTTCTGAACGAACTTGTAGAACCCGTGATAAAATTTGAATAGGAAGCGAACCTGTGATAAGTTTTGAATAGAAAGCACAAGTAATGAATGGTTGTGGATCGATATGAAAAAAAAGTGGTCATGATGGCCATTGCCTATCGTTTTCTGTTGTACAATTTTGGAGCTTAGTTTGTTGTTGTGATTTGCTAAAAAGGTTCTAAAGTGAATTTGAAAAGTGATGCGTTTGTTGCATTTTGGGTTATTGCTTCTGGGTCTTTCACACCTTTCCAGTAATGGAACAGGTTTGGACATATTTGTGGTTGTTATCCTTTGTTTTACCTCTTTTTAAGTACAAGAAGAAAATGCATTATTATTGGAAAGATTAGATCCTATAATCCGAATAAAAAATAAAAAGATTAGATTCAGCACGTACACATATCAGGTTGAATTTTTCACGGAACAACTTTTTTTTTTTTTTAAATTATTGAATGGCTCTGATTTCCCATACGGGACGCATAGTAGGCCCTGCATGGCCGTCGATGCAAGGTTGGTGAAGCCACCGTCGGAGACTATGAAAGGGTTGTGTTTTTTGTTTAGAAAAAATCTAGCTATTGTACTTTTTTTACTTTTGGTTTGACATTCAAGAGCATCCGGGTCAGTTTACACACACTAATCCCCTCCATGGTTCAATCAAAAGCACGTCATCTATGTCGAGATAGAAGAATTCACAAAAAATTGTTTCTTACAGCCTAATCCAAAATCAAACCTGAGCAATTATAAGCAATTGTTAAGAGTAGTGATAATGACAAAATTATTTTTGTTAGTGTCAAAACTCCAATGCATAAAAGTCTTGTACATTATACATGATACAATCCTTGTTTTGACATTATCATTTCCCGTTATTAATTCGAGTCTTTCGAATGAAAAAAAAAAAACTACCAATTCAAAGAATCTTGGTGGGACCCAGTTAATGTGTGATTGACACGTGTTTCATGGTCGAGGACTGACGTGATTGAATGGTATTCCTATTCCCATCATACTGGGCTCAAAATCCCATGAGGCCCACGAGAAATATAATCCTCCGGGCCTCGTAGTCCCAAATCTGACTTGTACGTAGTGGTCCACAAATTATTGGGTTTGATCTGCCACTGCTGGGCCCGGTGGATTTCATGCAGAGGCTGCACATTATGCCACGATGCTGATACACCAAATGATATGAACACACATAAAAGTAGCCCTGGCGATTTCAGATTTGGTAACGTAATCCTTCAAAATGCTCCAAGCTCGTGCGCTCAGTATCACACCATGCTCGCGGTCACAGATTTTAGTAGTTTATGATGAGTTTTAATGGCACTTTCACTTTCGTGCTCTCGCATCCACACGCGAATTATGTGACTTAGGTCTAGCCTGCTATACAATGTGGTTTGGAAAATATTTAAGGCTGTGTTTGGCTGCCGTGCTTCTCATTACCATGGGACCTGTTGAAAATCATACTCACTTCGGATTCATAAGCCGTGTACCCATTTGACCCTATAAATAAAAAAATTGTCTAAAAAACCCCCGCTAATATTTCAAATTTCATCCTTTTGTAATTGTGAAATTGGGGTTGCATTGCAGATGGTTGATTGGGCTTCCACTCGAATAGCTAATGTGCCAGGAGAACTGTCCTTGCTATTCGGCTTGTTCTTGTGGGTAACGACACACCCTCGCATACGGAAAAACATGTTTGAGCTCTTCTTCTACACCCATTACTTGTACATCCTCTTCATCGTTTTCTACATCTTCCACTTGGGCATCGCTTTTACCTACACCATTCTCCCCGGTTTCTACCTCTTCGCCATCGACCGGTACCTCAGGTTCTTACAATCGCGACAAAGCGTTCGCCTAGTTTCTGCCCGAGTATTGCCTTACGAAACTCTGGAGCTCAACTTCTCAAAGAGTCGAGGTAAACGGACAAATCTTACTTTTATTGATTATTTCTTTCATGTGATCATGAGAATTTGAAACACCCTATAAGTTGATTTTAATTTTCTGATCTTTCAGATTTGAGTTACACTCCAACAAGCATGATCTTCATAAATGTGCCAAGCGTTTCAAAACTGCAGTGGCATCCTTTCACCATTAGCTCCAACAGCAATCTTGAACCAAACAATCTAAGTGTCATCATCAAGAACGAAGGAAGTTGGACTAAGAAGCTCTATCAGATGCTTTCTTCCCCCTCTCCCCTGGACCATCTCAGAGTGTGTGTTGAAGGCCCTCATGGACCTGCTTCAACTCATTTTCTAAGGTACACAAAATGTTTGAACAAGTGATATTCGAGGCTTGTCATACTCGATGCACGAGATCGTGTCTCCCCCTTCTCCCCAATCCCTCCGTCGCAAACCATTTCTCTACCGCACGGATCAGAGTCAGAGAGACTAATCATGTGGTAAAAAAAATGTTTGGACTGGGAGAGGGGAAGATAGCGATCGATCATTGTTTTACTTAACAGGGTGATTTTGTAACAAAATTTTGTTTCAGGCACGATATGCTTGTGATGGTGAGTGGAGGCAGTGGCATCGCGCCGTTCATTTCTATTATCCGAGAGCTCATCTTTGCAGCCACAACATTGAAAAGCAAGACACCACGGGTTCTTCTTATATGTGCATTCAAGTATTCGTCAGACCTCACTATGCTAGACCTTCTCGTCCCAAATTCCGGCACCCTCTCTGGCATTTCCAACTTGGAGCTAGAAATTGAGGCCTATGTAACAAGAGAGAACGAACCGCCATTAGAGAAGCCAAAGATCCTTCAAACCATCTGGTTCAAGCCTAATTCCATGGATGCACATTTATCTCCGACTTTAGGCCCGAACGGCTGGCTATGGCTCGGTGCAATTATATCGTCTTCGTTCATCATTTACCTCCTCTTCATGGGGATCCTTACCCGATACTACATCTTCCCCATCGATCATAACACTAGCAAGATATTCTCGCACACGCTACAAGCCATGCTAAATATGTCGCTGGTATGCATCTCCATTGTCGTAGCAGCCAGCGTAGGTTTTCTGGTGAACAAGAGAAGAAAATCAATGGAAGCTGAACAAATTCAAAACGTAGAAAACGCAACACCTGAAGTCTCTCCAGACACATGGTTGGGTAATGATAGGGAGTTGGAAAGCTTGCCCCACCAGTCTTTCACCAAGGTGAACTATGGTGGAAGACCTGAGCTAAGAAGTAAGTGAATCTCTGCTTCAATCTGATCGTTTTATTCAAAACAACAACCGATACAACCCGTTCAAATTCACAATGTTTTCAAAATATTTGACAGTACAACATTCTCCTCGAATTAGGCTCTCATCCAACCTGCAGGATGACCATAGTCCTATCACACCGCATTCTGGAGTTGCGAAATTTTTCTGGGCCTTTTTCGTCACTGCAAAAGATTATCTCCACTTCGTTTTTTTTTTATAATTCTCTTGTACGATTTCTATAAAATCTAAAGAAGTCAACGAATATGCTCTTGCAGGAATTTTGTTGGAGTGCAAGGAACCAAGTGTGGGAGTCCTTGTATGTGGGCCAAAGAAGATGAGACATGAGGTTGCTGCTGCTAGTTCATCTAGTTTGGCTGAGAACTTGCACTTTGAGTCCCTTAGTTTCAACTGGTGATTCAGTACTCCTCCATTCCAAAAATGGGACTTGAAAAGAATCGAGCACCTTGAACTAGCTAGAGCCACTCTACTATTTGCAAGTTGCTTCTTCTTTTTTTTTCCTCATTCAATACTCCCAACTTTCGTATACGGTTGCAAAATGTAGTAAGGAATTTTCTACTTCATATTAACTATAGAAACAAATAAATGGGATTCTGGGAAGTTGTACTGTAATATTGAGATGCTAATACTATTTGGGTTGTAATTTAAGAGCATAAATCAAAACCTTCCTCGATCGTAGTGCCTGCTGATCATGTGTGCTGGTGTGTGTGTGTGTGTGAGAGAGAGAGAGAGAGAGAATATACATGATGAATGATGATAAGGTAACTAATGATAATGTAGAAGACAAATACATGCAGACATGATATATGTCTTGGATAACCGCATGTACGTTATCCAAAGATTTCAAACCAAAAAATATGATTGTTATTCCAAAAAATAAATAATCAGGGGCAACATGGTAAAAAACCAACTTATAATTCATTTTTATCACATATCTCTCAAACACTACTCATGTTACAAAATGTATTCTGCACATATCATCCAAACACTCTACCAGATTCAAAAACTCATTCTGACTATAATTCAAAAAGCCAAAAAACCAAAAAGTAAAAAATGAAAAGTCAAAAAGTAGGCTCCCAACCAAAGTGAAGTTATTCTTTATTGAAATTATTCATGTCGGATTTCTAAAAAAACGTGAAGTAAAATGCCACGACACCTGTTTCACAATTACATAAGGATGAAATTTGAAATTTTAGTGGAGTCAATTTTTTATTTATAGGGTCAAATGAGTACACGGCCGATGAAAACTTGTTGTACGAGAGTGAGTATGATCTTCAACAGGTCCCACGATAATGAAAGTCTAAAAGCACGGCAGCCAAACACGGCCTTAAATATTTATGAACCACATTATAAAGTAGGCTAGACCTGAGTCACATAATTCGCGTGGAGTACGGGAGCACGGGCGTAAGCATGAAAACGTTTTTGAAATACATCCTAAATTACCAAAATCTGTGAGCGTGATAATTACGAGCACGAGCACAATCTCAGATTGAGCGCATGAGCTTAAATCATTTTGAAGAATTATGTTACTAAAGCGCGAGGACTAGTTTTATCATTTTATGTGTGTTCATATCATTTGGTGATCACCATCATGGCATATTGTGCAGCCGAATCCACGGGGCCCAGCAGTGGTAGACCAAGCCCGCTAAAAGACCCCTTTTTGTTGGACCACTATGTACAAATCAGATTTGGGACTACGAGGGCCGGAAGAATATATTTCTCGTGGGCCTCATGGATTTTGAGCCCAGTATGATGGAATACTACCATTCAATCACGCCAGTCCACGCCAATGTGCCCCGTTCCAGTAACTTTCTAAACCTTCTTTTTTTTAAAGAAAGCTCAAAAATTATGTGTTTACGCAAGTAATTTTTCTACTAATATATATCTTGTTTGATAGATCTCATTGAAATCTTTTAAACGGTGCAAAAAAAAATCAAAAAATTATTTTTTATTTTCATTATATTTGAGTTTGAAATTACCTTCTTTTTTTAAAAAAAAAAAAAGAAGGTTTAGAAAGTTAGCGGGGAGTAAAGAAGTAGCTAGAGGTTTCGTTCCTTTCTAAAAAATTCTGAAATTTTATAAAATTGTGGAAGACATGAAAAATAGAAGATACTTTGTAAGATGGTTTTAGAAGAAAATATGAACCATTGGATGAAAGTAATTCTAGTCGTTCATTGAGGACATGGATGTGTATAAAAAAGAATTAAGAATGGCTCATTTGGTCTTGTTCGTTTTAGAGTCTCAAAATTCTTGGGCACGGTCTCCAATAATTTTTTTTTTCTCTCTCCGTTCATTACTTTCTATAATCTCCTTCAAAACCTAAACCTCTAATCCTTTGTGTTACTCTCCATCGTCGCTCGTGGAACCCCTGATGCCAATATACTTGAAGAGCAGATAGAACATCCAAATTACACCCATAGTGGTACAAGATATTGAGTTCATGTCGAAGCAATTAAAGCGACAACTTGTAGCACAAAGTGCTTCAAGTTTCAGTGCAAAGGTTCGCTCCTTCCTTAGATTTACCCACAACACCAGAAGTTCCATCCAAAAGCTGATGCGAGCACCATGAAAGCAGCACCAGAGAAGCTCCATCCAAAAGCTGAAACACAAACTTGGTTGCGAGCACCATGAAAGTAACACCAGAAGTTCCATCCAAAAGCTTAAACGCACCATGAAAGAATATTTTGGTAGGTTCAGTCGTAAACTGTCTAGTGCAACGGATAAAATTACCCATAAAGTTTACCTCAGGATAAAATCCATCAGCATTTTGTTTTCGTGAAGCGCAGCTTGTAAATAACACAGCGAACACGGGAACGTGGCTGCTATGGCATCTTGCACCATGTCCATGTTATACAATAATTCCTGTCCATACAAAAAATACATGTCAATAACCTTTAGATTCCATGGAAACCTTTTTCCTATTTTCCATCTCCGGTTAACCTTTTCCTTTATCTCATCTAGATTTTCTACCTTCTTTAACATCTACGCCGCCAAGGGATCAGTCTATGAAAGCAATTACTAAAACAGTAGACGCGACAATATTGTCATATGAAGGTTATGGTTTAGCATTCACGGGTGAATCTAATGAGGCTAGAATCCAGGAAGTTGGCGACTACTCGTTCCACTTCTAATTCACATTTGGAAGTCTATGTGAATTGGGCACTGTTGAGGGTTCATGGCATTGTGGAAATCATCTCCACTTGTTACAACCTTGACATGGTGGATTGGGAGCAAAAAGACCGTCTTTGAGATGGCTGATCTTTTGGTCCAATAAAAAGATATTTAGAAGAATTACTTACCTTCTCTGAATAGTCACTCTACGTGACTCCTATACGCTCTTAGAAAAATATAGTGCCCACGCGCTCTGCAATACCTCGGCTGTTTACGATAGACGTCGTAAACTATAGTCCTCTTCCGTTGCGTCGCTTCACGCTTCCAATTCCAAATCTATGGAAAAGTGTAGAGTTTGGTGAAGACGGGCTTCATCTTCGCATCTTTCACAAGCTTCCCGCCATCTATGAACCGTCGGAAAAAGTCCATTTGCTCCATGTCTGTCCACATGGAGCAATGGTTCTCCAGCAACTCTCTATTTTTGCTGAAAATTACAACAGCATATGGTTAGAATTAATCTCAAATTCTGAAATACTTCTAAATTCTAATCCATTCCCAAGGATGAGGTTGAAAGCTTGCAAAAGGCAAAAACCCTCACATATTATTGCATAATCAACATTATAATAAAATACAAGACAAACCACGTTAAGCAAAAAAACAAACGCCTAATTACCACTATGGCTAAAATACCCTTAGACTAAATATACATCATATATCCCTTAGGCTTTGTCGTTGGTTGTTGTTTGTTGTTAGCTTGTTTTGGTCTAGCTTTGGAATGCTTGGGACTCGGGAGTGTGTAGTCATTTGTTTCGTTTGTTCTACTCAACGGCTTGCCCCGTTTTTTCCTTGTTCCCACGGGGAATAAAATCTTAATTTACCAAAAAAGGACAAACTGGGTTAAAGAGAAGAACAAAAGCCTTAATTAACTCTATGACTAGATGCTCATCTTGGTTTCAATATATTGCTAGAGAAAAGCGTAAATCCACAACATCAATCACTTATTTGAATTTGACTCTTGGTTTCAATGGTAGCTATTGATTCCACCAAACTAGCCACCCAAATATATCTACTCAGGGGTAATATTTTTCCATAACATCTACGCTGGAGTTCAATAACCCAATGACACTTTCATACAACTGAAAAAAAACCATTGAAATTGTTTTCACCCGAGATTGTCAACATTGTTGTCTCTAACAGCTTGAAATTTTTCTACACTCTAAAGAAGTAGAGAAAGAAAAGAAAGTAGAGATGGGCAATTCAGGTATTGTGACAAAATGAATAATAAGTCCTTTTCTTTTCTCTCCAAACTAATTTGAAAATAGGGGTTTAAGGACAAAAACAAAGTCTCCATTTCTTCCCCTTTCTTTCTGCTAACCCATCCAAACAGGCTTAATGCAAAAAGTGGCCTCCCCCACAATTTAAATTCTACAACACGTCATGGTAATTATTTTTAATAGAAAATAATGAAGGGAGACTTAGCCAAAAATCCCTCATATTTATATTTTTTGAGCTCAAGGACAGGTACCTTTTGCAATCAAACATAAGGACAAATGTGCCTAAAACCCTACGGTACCCTATGGAAGTGCCTAAAACCCTATGGTACCCTACACATGAAAGTGCCTAAAACCCTAGGATACCCTATAAAAGTACCTAAACCACTAAAACCCTATGATAGGAAAGTGCACCCTAAAACTCTATGAAATTGCCTAAACATGTTTTGGTCTTATGGCTAAAAAACTCAAAATGTTGAATGACCTCCATTGAAAACTATTTTGCTGACATCCTTCTCCTAAATAAAAACTATTTTACTGTCCTTATGGCTAATTTTCCCCATAAGGAACTACCCAACAACTTTGGATCTCTTCCTATACAAAACAACTATGGATCTTTCCAAAACAACTTCTACCTCCATCCCTACGTCAATACTTAACGTCCGGAAGACTATTTCATAAATGAAGAAATTTGTCGTTAATTTGCAGGGTCATTTTGTTCGGATAGTAAAATCTCTTATCTATAACTATTACATAAGGCATGTTACCTTTTCCCGTAAGGCGTGTTACCCAAGTCTTGCCCATTTTTATTGCAACTAATAGAATTGTTGAGTACTAGTAGTACTTTTTACCGACTGATATATCGCATTTAGGATAAATTTTCCTTGGTTTTTAATGATCTACGACTTCTAGACGATAGAGATCAAAGACTACTGCAAGTTCCAGATGATTTGCACAGACCAATAACATGTCATATTTCTGAAAGACAGATTTAAGACTTCAATACTACAATTTAGAGGTGTCAAAACCCTAATTTTCGAATTGAAACCCTAATTTCCGAATTAGTAGTGTGTGTGAGTTTCACATGTATGTGATAGGATGTGTTTGATGTTGTGTTCGTTATATCGGTCGCGATCCGGATTCTCTCGTCACATCTACCGCAACTTCTCACCAAAACACGCCAACACATTAATGAAATCTTTAGACGGTTGAGATTAAAACCAACAATTCCGATCCCAAATCATTAACTGGTGCGACGTCGTTTTGTACATTTGCCCCAAACGGCAGATTAACTGCCCCGTTTCAGTTTCCAAACTTCCCTTTTAGTTCCACAATTCTCTTAGACCTCTCATATGAAAGTCCTAGATCCAAAAAAAATTAATCCGAGCCGTTCAACAATTTCAAAATAATTGTTAGAGTGGTCATTTAAAAAATCAGGTTAATTAGATAATCTGCGTTTTGATCCCTATCAATCTCTGGTCAAGATAAAAAATTTTATCGCGTACACAATAGTGTTACTTAAACTGTTTTTTGTCTCTATGATTCCGAGATTTTGATGGTGAGTAGAGCAGTTTTTTTTTTTTTTTTTTTGTAAAAGAAAAGCTTTCATTTCGAGCAAAGGAAACCCAAAAGACCGAGAACCTCTTATTTTCCAAATTCTATTCGTTTTAACAGTATCTCCACAAACAATTTTCATTACGGAAACTCGTTTCCCTTTTCCGTTTGGCCACCTACAGGCTACACATAGGCGAACCCAAACCCTGTAGGCTTCTTCGGTTTCCAACTTCCGAACATTCGCAATTCGGGATATAGGATTATGTGAGCTTCGACCTCTGTTCGGACAACTGTTTCCTAACAGTCGGGGTCTGAGTCTGAGTTTTAACAAAATGAAATGGCAGTTCTCACTTGAAAACATGACCGATGTTTCAAAACATAGGAGCGCAAATAGGAAGAGGAAAGCTGCTTGAGGATTGTCCACAGAGAGAGAGAAAGAGAGAGAGAATATATGCATTTCAGTTGCTGCTATTGCATAAAATTGTGTACAAACAATCAAGATCCTGGGCCCAGCCTGCGTACAACTGCAAAACCATATATCCACAAACAGGGTGTTGGGGTATTATTCGTTCTGCCTTCATGGCTACATGGAGGGAAAAATAATAATACAGGTTAGAGAAACCGCTACTAAATGGAAACAATGAGTGGGCCTCCAACTTGGAATTTCAACTGCCTTATCTACAAAGAGCACTTCTCCAACGCACCAGTTACATAATACCCAAACAGACCGTGCTCAGAAGAACAAAATGAATCACCATTCCTTCCGAAAATGATTCCTGTAGAATCTTTTTAAATCCGCGAGGAAGTGTCTTGTTGAGAAGAGCTAAGTCGTTTCGCCAGAAGAAAGTTTTTCTTCCAAGGCTTCAAGTAAATCACGATACTCAGCAAATGCCTGATGCGACTGAAAGGTAGGTGGTACAACAAGAAATAAAAAGTGAGGCAAGTTAATGGATAGTCACTGTAACCTCTAATCAATCTTTAAGAGACAAAGACCTGAAGAGTGACATTATATGCTTTCCACAGCCGCATATCATGCCGGAATAAATCAAAAAGAACCTGTAACACATCACACAAGTGAAATGTTCAATATTGAACCCAAGGGGACAATGTCATTGTGACCTATGCAAATTATACCTCCGAACGCCGTAAAAGAGTGGCCAGGACAACTATCCACTCTTTGAACTTGACAGAACACATATGAGCCAAAAGGAATTCTGCATCCAAGCGGCTCTGTAGTGTACCCATTTGAAGCTGGAAACATGTTAGAAACAACTCAATTGTCAGGAAATGCAATACCCCACAAGTATAAACGAACTTTACATCCCAAAACATTTGAAAGATCATCTATGAATTATGAAATGCATCTAAAAGCCTAAAGGTAGAGTGCTCATGTTCACTAATCAACATTTTTCAGAACTTGGTAGCATTTTCTTTATAGTCTTGAATTTACCCACAAAAAGTGATACAAAGTTTCAAACTTGTTTAATTGTTGATAGTCAGGCATTTCCTTTGAGCACGTTTGTTTTTCCTTTTTCCTTTCTTCTTCTTTCTTGCTTTTTTGGAAGAGGGGGAAGATTCACACTCATGCCTCCATCTTGAGGCGTGGATATATCTAACTAAAACGATCAAACTGTATTGTTAAAGCAACTTGTGAGTTTCCAGAAACCAAAAAATTTCTTTTACACGTCGCTTTTTAGAAGAACTAGCATCCGAAGATACTACGATCTATGTCTACCTGCCCTGCAGAGACATAGAACAGCCGAATTAAATCAAGTGCATTCTTGATTGCCAATTAGCTTTAGGGAGGATTCGAAAAGAGCTATAAGTGGATAGAGTGGACATGAGGGGTCCACGGGAGGAGCAATGAGATTATACATATGGCTTGAGTATTATACTGTATTAAAAGAGTGGGATGAAGAACGGGTTAAAGGGAAGAGAATTATTTTCGGTCATTGGATGAAGAGCGCCGACCTAACCTAACACCACTCCCCATGGTATTAGGCCATTTCCCGTATGGGATACTAGATGGAGTTCCATTTCTGGTACTAGCGGTTGGCAGCGAATATCATAATAAGGCCAGAGAAAACATGAGGAAGTCCACATGCTCCCTAACCAACCAACCCTAAACAAGAACATTTTCAAACGTGCCCCAAGAATATCTGACATATGAAAAAACAATTCCGGATTACCTTTTGCCCAATCAATTCAAGCCCTGAAGCAAAATTCTCCAAGCGAGCACTTCCATACCTTTCCCTTTGGAGATATTCCTGTAATAAGATTATAAGCAGATGAAATAAGATCACGAAATAGAAGCAGATACATTCACAATAAACAGAATACAAAAGCTTCCCCACCACTAGATCAAATTGAGTGCCTTTCACAAAAGCAACAAGCTTGGAAAGTTCTTTTCCCGACATTAAATAGCTGGCATGGCTTTCTAGGATGTTCTTAACAGAAGCAACATGTGCATTCTGCTCTTTGAATGATGGACTGCCGCCAGAAAATGAAGTAATTAAATTTAGTAACCTTTGATAGGATTCCTGACATGGTAACTAGTTAATGGAGGAGAGTATTACCTTTTGGAGTCAAAAGATTGCCTCCTGTAACTAGAAGGTAAAATAAAATATCCCAAGAATCTGGGTGATAGTCTCTCTGAATCCGTACTTGCAGGTTCATACTCCCTTCCAGATCTGAGCAGAAACCTCACCTGAAAATGGAGCAGGAAGGTCAATGTTGGAAGGGAAAAGTCAAAGCAATAATCGTCTTTGAAAATTAACCATAAAAATTGGAGTACATATGAATCATACCAGCTCCCCAGCAAGTTCATATAAAGATTCATCCAGTGTTGCCTACAGAATTTAGAAACTCGCTATCAGGTCTATGACAGTAGAATAACTTAACGGCCAAGGAAAAGGGAAAATGGAACCTAGTGCAGCAACTGTAGACAGTGATTACCTGCAATAAACGTAAAGCACAGTATTGGCTAACAGCGGGACCCTCAAGTTTAGCAATCACCTGGCATCAAAAGTTGTATAATTAAGCATAAAAGAATGGGCATCTGTAGATAGATGAACAGCTGGAACTTCTTCCATCATACAAGAGTTTTGAGGTATACCAGTTTCTCATGAAGTAAATTGTAGGAAGAACATTTCTGAGGTGTGATATTGTAAACACAGTATCACTATACTGAAGAAGTCTACAACTACAAGGTTTTTTTTCCAACAGACAAAATGATACAATTGTATAAGTATTTGGAACTTCCTAAGTTAGTACATCAGGTAAATTCCTCAAACCCTGAAGCTTACACATAACAAAAACAGAGATGATTTTAGTACTGACAAGTATATAGCACGCCGCTGTCCGGTACCACCTTCGCTGGAAGCACTCCTCAAACAACCTAGAAAAAATTTAAGAATTTAGTACAACAAATAAATATTATCAGTTATGGTGGAAGACTGCAAGTTGAATTCAATTTCATGATTGGAGTTGGTAACAGAGAAAAAGCCCAAATCTGCTATTCATCACGTATAGCAAAAAATCTTTTATGGTAACTGACTACACAATAATACCCACCCAAAAGAGAGAAAATCCATGAACAAAGTCCTGAGCAGCTATCAAGAATTATGCCCCAGCTCTGCCCCATAAACTGTACAATGAATACAAACCTAAGCTTCGGCATTAATTGTGCAGAGGGTGGCCATCAAATAATAAAACTTAAGCTACGTTCTCACACTTCGAAGCGAGCTTTTACTCCTCAAAGAATGTCTTCCACAACAATGAATCACTTACGCCAGCTTAACTATAGGCCAGCAGAGGTCCAATAGCAAAAAACTAAAGATTCTGTAACACCACACCGCAGACGTTTTTGTTGTGTAAGAGCTACTTATATACGTTTTGCAAAACTGAGTTGTGTTCCCCAATGCCAGTCTAAAATCCTTCCAAACATTCCCTTATTCCTAGCACAGAGAGCGAGAGAGAGAGAGAGAGAGAGAGAGAGAGAGAGTGAGCCCCATCGAAAAACAGACTGAAAATTATCCATCCACCCATCATTAAAGGCCTAACCAAAGATATCTAGTGTTGTTGGTTTGGGTGATATGTGGGTCAAGTAACTATTGACTTGAATAGGAGTACAGAAAAAGATATCGGCCTTGTTTGTTTAGCACATTTGGGTATTTTAGCTTTGGTAGTGGGTGGAGAGAGAAATAGGGTAATGATTGGAGAAAGGGGTAATGAGTGGAGAGAGATAGAGAGATAGATAAATGAAATTAATAATTGGAGGAATAGGGTAATGATTGGAGAAAGATATAGGGTAATGATTGAAAAACAAAGTAAATATGCTAAACGAACAAGGCCCCATTTCCACAATCTTCATGGATTTTTTTGTATGCCAGCAAGTCAAATTGCAAATATGCTAACAGCATACAAGGGTTAGTGGACTCACAAAAAGGATAATAATTTACATTCTCATCTATTCTGAAGTAAAATGGTGCTTCATAAATATAGAGTATTGAGAAAAAACTTGAATTATTTCATCGATGCTATGCAACAAAATTAACATATAGTGACGGTGTCTAGTACTGTTACATAACAAGTATCTCATGGGAAGTATGGAACACATCCTATAACCTTAGTCCAGGTGTCAAGTGTCACCACGAGTACTTGATTTATTTCCAGAAGCCTATATAAAGTAGGGAGTCATCCAAGAATCAAGAGAATGATACATGGAGATAACCCTTTGGAACTTTAACTTAAGTGCCTTCAGCAGGCCCAACGGGCAGATTGTATCAAGTAGATTTGATGTTCAGGCATTTGGAAGAGTTGGACTCCACCATAATTATGAGCATTAATTTAACTCAATTGGTGTGTACAACTTATAACCGTATACATATTCCTCCAGAATAGATAAGAGGCTGTAGGCGCTCTACAAAACCCATGGAGAGTACTTTCTACTTTCCTCAAACATACCAACCAACTCCTAGGAAGGTGGTCCAGACCTAATTATATGCACAAACTGGTTGCCCTCAAACTTAGCCGGTATATCAATGCTTGGTAACTTTTATCATTGGAGTGAAAAATGCCTCCTGTGGTTTCCATATTTTCCACACAAAAATGTACATAACATAGTCCAAACATACTTATTTCCCACTTATCCGTTAAATAAGTTACCAATCTCTTAAAAGTAAATGAAAGGAAACAAGCTTATAGAAAGATTTGCAAAATTGCCCTTCAAATTACAGTACCCCAATCATGATGCAAGAATACAAGATTTTCCCATGCTTCCACTATGAGCCAATTACTTGGAAGCGGAGATGGTTTTAATCACTTGGTCTTAACTAGTAAATGGAACCCTTGTATCAGGGTCCATATAATTCTGCATTTCATGTTCGGAAAATCTAAAGTCTTTATCCATGTTATTCATGGCTCTGGGAAACCGCCAGCAATACACTACAAAATACATGAAATCGAAGATAAAAGAAGAGAAATGACATACTCTGTTGATCTTCCGGCAGCAGAAAATAAATCTGCCCAATGTCGGCCATCAGTTTTTCTTGCAACGCTAACAACCACATCAAAATACTCCGGAAAGTTTTTAATTAAACCGCAGGTCTTCTCCAAAAGAGAGAACTTAGCAGCATGCATGGGGAGTGAGATTTGGTTTTTATTTGCACTCTGCCTGTAAGACAGCAGTCAGAATCAATCAAACACTGAAACATGATCATGTAGATTATAGTCACAACATTACGGAAAAGATAATCCTTAGAAAATTGTGGTAGAGCTCCAAAGCCAAGCACTCCCTCCCTAACCACCCAGTATCTCAAGCGCTATAACCCCATCCCAATCACAGCAAAATGGATCATGTTTTCCCTATACCAGATGATTTAAAATACAGCAAGTATGAAACATTTGTGTCCAAGGTAAGTGAAGGAAACTCAGAGTTTTGGGGGAAACCATTTCAGTAAATGGGGTTTTCCCTAGGGGGAAAACTGCAAGAGCAGATCATAGTGAAGTAACTCCCTCTACAACATACCAGCCCAAAGCCATTTCCTTGACTGAATCTTGAAATATGTAGTCTAAAAAAAAAACTTAAACAAGTCACAGGGCTCCGAATTGGACTATTGATCAAGTAGAGTTACCTGGAAATCTCTGCATCGAATACTGTAAAAAGAAGCCACTCCAGGCAATGAGAAAAATGAGGCTTCTCAGCTGATAGTACTGCCAAACGCAGAGCTTCGTCACTCTTGTCCCTCTGGCGAACATAAATAAGAAACATAAGCGGGAATTCTTTAGAAGAAAGAAATATAAACAGAACAAATAGAGTGATCTCATCATGCTGCCACAACAAACTTATGAAACAACTGAACACCCTAACAATAAAACAACGCAAGAATCTGGTGCAATACTGACCAAGTTTATAGGAGAGACAGCGCTTTCAGTTAGATCTCTTATAAAAGTATGAAGAGATGACAACTTGTTCATGGTGTACTACGAGCTAATGGGTACAAGTGGTACCTGAAGAAGGTGTCTGAGTAGGCAATGCAATATAGTTTGAGCCTGTGGAGATGGCTCAAAACAGGGAAACTCTGTGCAAGCTGAAAACGACATCCTCTGGGAAACACCAACGACGACTCCGGCATTTGGAAGAAGACCAAGAGGGTATACCTCACGGTCAAATTCCAATTCAGGGTCTAACTGAAAATTAATATCAAGTTACTCCATTATCTCAGAATACCTGGCCTAGATAATCAGATCAGGAATACAAGTCCACAAATACTAAACCATCGACTTCATGGTACTTAATATTCTAACCAAGTCCACCTGACAACATAATACTCATCAATATAAAAGTCAGGGAAAGAGCTAAACAGCATAAACAACAATCCACATGTACCTGCAAGAAGTCTTCCTGTTTGAAAGGGTCAACACCTGGAGATGGATACCAAACCTGCAATGATGAATCAGATAGGTAGAACAAAAGAGAGCAATTGAAACGAAAGTGCATTTGCCAAAGAGAATATTACCTGCATCCCTCTGTGGCCATAATCTAACCAGGAAACCTCTTCAATCAAGTTTGTCTTCTCCTCTGATTGACCACAGGTCACCCAAAACAATTCAACAGAGTCAGTCAGCTCTCTTTCCCGCCCATCATCCAAATCAAGCAGTGAAAGTTCCCCATTCACCCTCAATATCAAACACCTAAAGAAATAAAAATTAAAAAATCAGCAGTTTCATAGTTTGTGAATCTGTAGTGCAAATTTCTATTGTATATAACATTTTTTACCACAAGTGCATACCTCACAGGCTCTTTTCCTAACATATCAGAAGAAGTTGAGATAAGATTTTTTGAAGCATGCTCTCTTGAAAGCTGATCAGGGATAAATCGCATTGCAGCAGGATGGCTCTTTGCAGTCATGATAGAGAGCTCCCGTACTGTAGAAAGCTGTTTGTCATCATATCACTTAAAAACGCGTGAAGAATGATAAATAATCACCAAAAATCTCATTCTATGTGCAACATAAAAGTTACAACCCAACAGCATTGACAAGAAAATTCAGTTTTTTCCAATCAAGGCAAATGAGAAGTAGAGAGCACAGAAATGTTCCTTTACCTGCAAATCCGGGGTGCTAGAAGGTGTCAATTCACCAGATATCTTCACATGTAATATGTGGACATCAAACGGGCGATAAGTAACGAGCAGATAATCTTGATATACATCCATCACCATTGGCTTCGCAAGCAGTGGTTTCTTACAAAGTAATGAGCTCTGGTCTAGGTGATATCTAGGGTAGAAAAGCAATTCATACCTGAAAACCATTCAATACGAGCATTAAAGCCAATTATCTTCAGACAAGGAACAGCAATTCTAAGTGCACCTTCAGTAACAGCTTACATAGGTTCTGGTGTGGATAGCCAGTCAATAACAACTACCGTTCCAAAGATGAAATAAAGTTGGCTAAGCTAAAGATGTGTAAGGTTACTAATGCATTCCGTGAATCTTAAACAAGAAATTTTAGAGAACATGGTAGAAAAACAGAATATTTGCCCATTAGAATTAAATGGTTCAATAAGCATAAATTAATCACCCAAGGCCACTCTATAGTGTGGGTCATTTACACCTAATCTGAGGCACCAATGCAGCATGCACTTGATTTCCGAAAAGTAAAAAAAAAAATTAAGTAGATCTTTCATAATAAGATCTGAATCTAACACTTGAATAGTTATGAATGATCAACTTCCATCAAAAATCCAATGGTCTGCTCTGCCACAAGCCACCTCCAAGAAACATAGATTTGAGACCAGCTTGATTCTGATTATCTTTCTAACCTTCTTTCTAAGGGTCAAGTAATATTTCTTAAGATTACTAGGTGACAAAATAAAGGACCTTGGACATCACATCACTATAACACCTGTCATCTATTCATGCAAGCATGGATGATGGTAACGTGAAATCTCCATCGCTATGTTCTTCTCATATCCAAGCCCAGCCACTAATTGACCAGCCAACGGCAAATCAAATTGCTGTCTGATCAATGTTTTTGCCAGGTCTAAATACTATGTTTCTATCGCAGAAATTCTGTCACTATTTCTTCACATCAAGTATGAACGATAGGGATTGTGTGTACAGTAAGCAAATTAGATAGTTATCAGGTTAATCACCATAAATGCCTGGACCCCAGCAAGGGTATCATCAACGTCAAATACTATTGCTTGTTGAAACTAAAAGCATGATATCTATTTCCAGTCACCAACACCATTTCTACTTTCCCCTAGAATTCTTTTTAAGCTTGTTTTATTGCTTTTTTGGTAATGGAAATAGCCCATGGAATTCAACAAACAGAAATGTACATATAGCTCACATGTTGGAAGAATCAATATAGTTGCAGACAACAACAATTTTTCCAAGCCATAACAAGCCTTTGCACTGAATCTTCTGTTCCTGGGTAATATCACCAAACACTCTCCACTTCTTCATTCGTACATCATACAATATCAAACCATGAAGGCCAGCCACAGCCAAGTACATCCCATCCTTGCTAGCTGCCACGTGCAAAACTGGCCAGTTTTGTGATATATAAGAAACCTAATCCAAAAAATACGACGTTAGCAGCATACATATCGTACAATAAGATATGAGAAGAATCACACAGGATGATTGAGAAGAATCACACCGGATGATTAAATAAAATACATAACTGGAAGGTGAAGATGCAAAATCTTCAGCTCATCAGTATCTTCAGACTGCACAATAAGCAATCGATCTTCACCATAGATAACTTGACGGGTATAAGTAGTGCCTGAAACTCCTCTATTAAGGCAACATTTTCCAAAAGAAAATGCAATGATTCGCTCTGATGATCGTTCCTCAACAGCATAAAGTCTATATCCATATTCATCCCAGTGCATGAGAGAGGTGCCACCCATCATAGGTTCAAATTTGCAATCCTGATTTGGCTTAACCACTGGAGAAGACACAGAACTTAGACCAATTTGACGTATAGTAGACATCAGACGACACCCAGAGACAGACCAAACTGCAAGTCCTCGTAACTTCCACCCTACTGTAAAAGCAGAATTATCAGGAGTCCACGCAATACAACTGACAGGACCAGTATCTTCCACTGAATATCTGCAAAATCCACAAGGACACATAATTGCCATTCAGGATACAAAAAGGCAAATTTTAACAGATCACGAAGAGCTAGTAAAATGTCTAATAAAACTAAAACCATCTCAATACCAAAGCAAGCCACAGAAAATAGACCCCATTTCAAAATGACATGAGATCAAATAATGCATCATAAGAGCAGAACTAGGGTTATAACCACTCTTCTAAGATATAAGGACCAAAATGAAAGCAAGGCTCTTGCAAGGAGATGAAAAGGGAAGAAAAAAAAAGTAAAGAAATTGTTCAAATTACAAGGTATGGGCTATTCGACAAGAGTCCCAATGATTCATCCCTTCAGAGGCAAGGAAAGGGAGAGCCCTTGCTACCATTGGACCATTTATAGCATCAGCATCCCGATTAACGTAACTATGTGCACGATAGTTGCAGAGTAAAAAACACCAATTGATTTTCAAGTCTTGACCATTTGGAAGTGAACAGTCATCAAAGAACTTGAAAATATTAGATGGGGATTAATCAGATAGACGAATTTGAATAGTTAAAGAAACATACATATTAGATATTGCTTAGCTTTATTGGCAACTGCAAAAAATCTTACCCCCAGTCATACAAAGATACAGAACGAATGAGTGATACTGATTCTACAAGATCATATAGCTCAACAACACCTCTTCTGGTACCAACAGCAAGGATTTGCTGCTCCGAAGCTATGGAAGCACATGCAACATCACCAGACCCCAACCACTTTTCAGCTTTAATTGACCCAGCTTGCTTTAAACCTTTCTTACTTACAGAACATACAACCAGTTGTCCATCTGAGAATACCACACATAGCAACCGCAAGGACAGAGAGAACTCCAGTTGGACAATTGCAGACCTTTGAGATGAATAAAGACTGGGCATGAAAGCTCCATCAACCCCTTCAGAAGCAAGACCATTTTCTCGAGAATATAATAATTTAGTAGCTTCATTTCCCTCTTGATAGTGGAAGTTAAGTCGAAAGGCCCCACAGAACTGCATTGAACATACAACAATGCGTTTTGAAATCAAACGCCGAAGCTGCCGATTTTTCTTTGATATGAAATCAGAAGCAAGATATTGCTGAATACTTAGTCCGCAAAGAGCTTAAATACACTTTTTGCATGTATGGTGCTATATTGCATTAAAATTTTGATAAAAACTGTTAGTGCCCACCACACAAACATTACCTCCCCCTTCCAGGAAATGTTATATAAAGATCCATCTGATAGTCCAAATAGTAAGTGTTTGCTGTCGCAAGCAATATTGCTCCTGGTCACCCCAAACACAGAACAGACAATATAAGCCCCACATTTTTGCATGATGCACAGAGACAATCTCATGAGTTTGATGCTAAATGCAAGATTAGAAGAAAATAGTGTATGTAATGGAAGCGAGAACTTCAGTATGTTCAATAATGTCACTCAGTTTTTCAATATGTACCAAAAGAACAGACAATGCCAGTAATACTAGGTTCCCTTTTTTCCTGATTCTATGAGAAGTACAATTCCCTAAAACGGCCAAAGGAGGAGTTAGTCGGTAAGTCCTGTTAGATTTCTTGGAGGGTTCCAACCTAAAACCAATTGGCAATAGGTGGAGTAGCCTCTAGATTTTATTAACCAAACTTGGGTGGCTTCAATGAGCGATGTGGGACAAGTCTTTAACACTCCCCCTCACGTGCAACCCGAATGCACGTGGAGGTGACAAACCAGGAGCTAGGCGATTGACTTGGGCGATGGAGTTGACAGAGACTTTCCCACGAGAGGTGATGTCACCCAAGACCTAGCTCTGATACCATGTTAAGTTACCAACTCTCCCAAAAGCTTAAGCTATTAGGAGATGGGCCCAACAATGTATATAAGCAATCTAACACCCTACCTCACGTGCAACCCCGTCTTGCACCTGGAGATGCAAATTTCCATCGACAAAAGAAACAGAATACAAAGGGGAGAAGCAGAATGCAACCAGGAAACAAATGCAGACGGGGAGACTTGAACCCAAGACCTCTTGCAACCTGAGCTCTGATACCATGTTAGATTTCTTGAGGGGTTCCAACCTAAAACCAATTGGCAATAGGTGGAGTAGCCTCTAGATTTTATTAACTAAGCTTGGGTGGCTTCGATGAGCGATGTGGGACAAGTCTAACATGTTGAGAAAGCCTTTGGACCTGTATCTTGAAATGAGAGCACATTGGGGCATGTGGAAAACCACAAGAATTCTAAAGCAGCAGTAAGGAACTGGAAGTTGGTAAATCTTAGGCCATCACTCTTAAAACAGATCTTACACAAGACGGATGTGGCACGATAAACGGCATCTTTAAGATCCTCCAGTTATGTATTCACAGTTTATTGTATCCAAGGAATATTATTCTTCACCTTCTACATAATGGTTAAGGAAATATGAAGAAAGGATCTTAACATCAACCTTAGAAATCTTTATTGACAACAAGGCTAATTTTAACAGAGTCGAACTCATAAAGACATAAAAATGTACAACATCAGGATTCACGTACGTTGCTACTTGCGCATCAGAAAATGGAACCTGCTCTCTGAGAAGTAGAGAAATAGTCGCAAGAAACAAGCCAGATGGTTGCTTTCCTCCAATATGTAAACTTTTTTCAGTGAAGTGGACCTTAAAAACGTGAAGATAGGAGCAAGAGGTCTGCAAAAGTAGACCAGCAATGTGAGTGACAGATAGAATTCTATACCCGAGAAATTAGACAAGGACACCCATCTAATTTGGAAGTTTCAACAGTCAGACTCACAAGCATTACCACACTACTTGATCTCACTTTCAGGCAACACGCTTGGAATATGATGCTTCTATCTCATACAGGAAAAATAAAACAAATTAATAGAGAAAGAAAATCCCTATTCTTGATAATTGAGAAAACAACAAAAAAAAGTTATCTGCTAGGAGTAGAGGGTTGCCAGTGCAGGGGGTTATATTGAAGGGGCGATAGGTGCAATAAGCTAGGGAGAAGTTGGGAAGTTACTTAGTTGTTATCTAGTGAGTTTGGCAGGAAAATTCAGGTTTTGTAATCCCAGAATTATTCTTCCCTCTCTCTCTCTCTCTCTCTCTCTCTCTTCCATTGTATTCTTCTCAATTCCTGTAATTCTATACCAATTCAATCAATAAAAATGTGGGTTGGTGTTGAATCTCTTGCTTATTTCATTTCAAGGTGTTCTTGATTTTATCATTTGGTATCAGAGCCACCGATCTTCGGTCAAGGCTGATGTACAAGAGATCTTAGAGTCCATGCAGCCTGATTTTGGAAAGCTCGACACATTGATCTCAAAACCGCTCGAAACAACGATGCATTGATCTCAAATTTGATTGAAATCAACCGCGAATTCAAGGAAAATCATGCGTACTTTGAATTGTTGATCAAGGAAACAGGTTACTTGCGAAGAAGCAGAGATAGAAAATACTGTTCCAAATGAGGAATTGCAGTCGGAGTACGGACAAGCTACAGAGGTAGAATCTAACTATTTGGTGGATAACAAAGAGTGCTCGGAGAAGGTGCTAGTCTTGAAGAACCACTCTGGCTCAAACACCCACTACTCTCCATTCCGGTGTCATAGCTCCGATTGAGAGTTTGATAACAGGAAGAAATGGGGACAACGCAAAAATCAAGACCCATGAACATCGTGTGTGTCAAAGGAAGCCTTATCTATGTAGTATGGTCATCTACAAGTTTCGAACTAGGGATGATGGAACAATCATGGGATCCCGGTGATTTAGTCATATACATTCTTTCCTTCTGGGGTGATGAGGCTGACATTGACCAGTATTTGGGATCCAGGTGGAATACTTCTTGAAGTAAACTCAAATGGGAATATTTGTGAAAATTAGAACCTACTTTACACACGATTAAAGGTAGTTTCATGTTCGCCACAATACATATAGAAGACTATTTTGATTCACCCTCCAATGAGCAAGAATATCAAACGGAAAATAGAGATTGTCCACTATAACAGTTTCATCCCTATTGGATCCTTTCCTGCTGCTTTATGTTTTAGACTTCTATTTTTTCTTCAAAGTTTTGGGTACCTACAACATGGGTTTGAAGCTGACCCACATGAGCAAGGGGGTTTGAATGACATGCCATATAGGGTCTCTTCATCTCTTGGATTGCGCGTGCACATTGTTCGACAAAATTCTTGACCCATATTTGGTGATTCACATGCTTGCTGCTTTTGCCAATTCTGGTGGTTTAGATTTGTAAAAAATGTGTTTGATAAAATGCATTAGAAGGAATCAATTGCATGAAATGCCATGATCGTGGGATATCGACTGTACGGATAAATGAGAGAGACACCAAGTTGTTTCATCTAAGTATAACGGCAGATGTGAAGTTCAATGAGTCGACGATGGTTTCTGATTTGTCTACACTTTGTATATCGGGTGCTTGTTCTTGCTTAAATTTGGCCTCGAGGACAAGGCCTTTTAAGAGTGGTGGAATGATAGGAGTTGAGGGTGGCCAGTGCAGTGGGTATTGGAGGGGCGTTAGGTGTATAATAAGCTAGGGGTTGTAGGAAGTTAACTAGAAGTGGGTTATGGTTGTTATATAGCCGGTGAGTCTGAGCGTGAGAGCTCAGGTTTTGTAATCCCAGAATTATTCTTCCCTTTTCTCCCTCTCTTCCTCTCTCTCTCTCTACAGTAACTCACCACATAATTCTTTAGCAATTCAATCAATAAAACAGTGGCTTGGTGTTGAATCTGTTGCTTATTTCATTCCTGGTATTCTTGAGTTCATCATTCTCCACCTTTGCTTCTTACCGTTCAATTCACAACCTAAATTTGGAATTAATTTCAACCCTTATTACAGAAAGTTTCTTACATCTTACCTCACCTAAGTTCTGTGTACGATAGCAACTAGCAAGCACGACAATGGTCCCACCAGATTCAAAAAGCTAAAGTCCCACCCACTTCATCCATGTCGAAATAACTTTAACCTATAACTCGCCGTACAAATCCTCCTTTTAATATTACAGCTATGGATCACTATTAGCACCACAAGAGACTAGCAAACTACATGATTGACAGGAAATCGTAAAAGACTAGAATGTAATTGAGACAATTCAGAATACGGAAAATAGCATTTACGACTGAAAGTGGATACCAAACATCCCACACTTACAAGAACGGCGATCAACTTGGCATCTGGACTCCAGACAGCTTGCACGTTCTCTCCTTCTCTTTGAATCGAATCTGAATCCCTCTTGTACTTCCCCAGTCTCACCTTGTGCTAAAGTAAATTCAACAACAAAAAAACGTCAAAACTCAAAATATCACTCCCCAAACAGCAAATCCAATTCCCACAGCAATGCACCAACACTGATCAATAAGTAACCATATAATATTAGCTGGCATAAAATAGACAAACCAGCATGTATCCATATATATTTTCCTAAACACTCTCCAAATAACAGCAAATTGGTTTCCCACAACAATGCAATGACACTGTCGAGTAGTAACATCACAACTTTTCGTAAATAGTTATCCCAGTATGTTATGTATCTAGTAGGGGAATTCCCTTTATGGTGTGAAGGTCAGTTTTGAGACTGACTCACACTTTTTTGTCCCAAACTACCCCCTTTTGACCACATAAAAAACTGCCAAGAAGGAAAAGAAAAAAAAAAAACTGCTACCCCAAATTTCTCTCACCCCTCTTTTTTACTTTTTGTATCCCAGATTTCTTTACAAATTAATCCAAATTCAGGATTTTCTTGTTCCAACCTTTTGCATAACACGCATCGCATGGGCCTGGGCCTCTAGTTACTATCATAAAGGGAACACCCCTATTGGTGTGAACAGGGGTTATGAAGCCCGCTCACACTTTCAATATCCTAAACTAGCCAAAGAAACTATTACCAAAAAATCCACTACCCAAAGAAACTATTTCCTTCCCCTCTTTTCTACTTTCATAGCTCGCATTCCATTACGGATTAATCGCAATCGGAAAAAATTAACTTTTGCTATTTATATAATGCGATTCGCATAGCGTGTGCCCGGGCATCCAGTAGTTATACTTGTACCTGTGTGTGTCTATCCGTATATACCGAAATCACGCACCGAAAAAGGAAATTCGATTCCAACGACAATGCTCCAGCAGTGAGACATGAACTTGTGTAAATAGATAGGAGTATATAATTCAGCGAGTAAATATAAACCTGAGAAGAGCTCCAGAGCTCCAAGTGAGAAGGAGCGACGACGAGCAGGAGGCGATTGGTGACTCTGAGGTAAATAATCTTCTCGGAGGAAGGACAGAGGCCGGATTCGAGAGGGATCACCTGCGGCCATCCGTATGCCATGTACATCTTCGATTTCGCGCAAAAAATATGTACTGTGGATGTATGCGTGTATGGAGAGAGAAAGTGAATTGGATCAGAAAGGGGAAGTTAGGGTTTTTCTGAAGAATTCACAAAGCATTGCTTGCAGTCGCGGAGAGAGAGAGAGAGAGAGAGAGAGAGAGAGAGAGAGATACCATTACAGGGGGGAGTGGATCTGAGATTTTCGGGAACGAAGCTAAAATTGTACTACTTGATCTTGAAGTATTATTATTTCCTTTTTTGTTGAATATTTTCGGGAGTCGTCGCCTCGCGTTTTCGAGGCGCGATTTGTGTTGTATTTCTGACGTCGTTTCAAAGGACCTCCCGTGCTCAAGGTGCGAGCTTTAAGAGCTTCCGACGTCGTTTCAAAGAACCTCCTGCGTTCAAGCTGCAAGGTTTTTCCTTATGCAAACAGGCTTTTAACGTCTTCCGTGGATCGCTTCTTCGTTTCCGTCAAGTCTGTCTGATCCCAAAGAGATGAATTAATTATATGTGCAAAATTGTATAACTTCACGGTCCCGAATTAATCGAGGTGCGTGCAAGATGATCTCGATAAACGATAAAATAAAATTTTAAAGTCTGTAGAAGAACTTATCTATAGCCTTTGATTTGTTCCCCGTTAATCAAAGGGAAGAGTGGTCTGTAAATACAAGAGGGAACAACTGATGGCATGTAACAAAACGATGATGACTATGATTTCAATTGTTTCTAATAATAAGAGAATTAATTTTCGATACGACAACAGCCAACAGGTTGATTCTTTTGGAGGATCTTTGAGATAAAATGACAGATGTTATGGTGGGATTGTGGCTGTTGTAAAGATCTTGGTTGTACTCAAGATCAAGCTAACAATATTTAAGATTCACCATCCTATTTTGCTTTAACTTTGTTCATATTAATTTCTTTAAGGGTTGTATTTAGATTCGTTTCTATGTTGTGTTCGATGTAAATTGGAAAAATTTCAAAATACCCCCAACCTTTACACCAAAATTCAATCAGACTCTCAACATTTTAAAAACTTCGATTTTACTCCCAACGTTATCTTCCGTTAATCAAAACGCCCCCTTCCGTCCGAATGACTAACGGATTTCATTAAAAGCTCCGTTAGATAGCGTCCCGATCGAATTTCGATGATCTGAACCGCTCAATGTGTTCAAAACGTGATTTTAAGGATAACCGCAAGTAATCGGCAAAAAAAATGACCGGGAAAGGCTTCATCTGAACAATTTTATATTGAATAGTTCAATAAAAAAACTGTTCAGATGAAACCCTTTCTGATCATTTTTTTTTTTTGTTGATTTCTCTCAGGGTAACCTTAAAATCACGTTTTGAACACATTGAGCGATCGGATCATCGAAATTCGATTGTGAAATGGGAGGTACGGATCGATCCAGATTTTGTTCAAGTCCAGACGTCCAGATTTTGCTTCGATATGCACCTCTCCTTTTCCGATCGAATTTCGATGATCCGAGCCGCTCAATATGATCAGAACGTGATTTTAAGGGTACTCGCGAGAAATCAACAACAAAAATGATCAGAAATGGCTTCGTCTGAACAGTTTTTTATTAAACTATTCAATATAAAACTGTTCAGATGAAGCCCTTCCCGGTCATTTTTTTTGTTGATTTTTTGCTATGTAGCTTAAAATCACGTTTTGAACACATTGAGCGGCTCGGATCATCAAAATTCGATCGGGACGATATTTGGCGAAGCCTTTAACGAAATCCGTTAGTCATTCGGACGGAAGGGGACATTTTGATTAACGGAAGATAACATTGGGAGTAAAATTGAAGTTTTTAAAAGGTTAGGAGTCTAATTGAATTTTGGTGTAAAGGTTGTAGGGTATTTTGAATTTTTCCCATGTAAATTCGAGTGTCTCGTTGGGGTTCTGGCCTCTTCCAAGGCTCTCTGGAGGCCTGTACACGTAATTGGGCTGGGCTGGGCTACTATTAAGAAATGACTTCCAACAAAACTGAACCAGGCCTAGCCCTGAAAATGGATTCTTAAAATGAAGTGGGTCTCTCCCTGAAAAACTTGGAACAAGCACAGGACCTCGAATTACTTCAGCTGCCATTCCAAATTTCAAGCCTCAATTTCCCAACTACTAATTAAAGACTGCAATATCCAAGTCTACTAACATGACAAGTTGGTAAGTAATTCGTAACCAACTAGAGTAGTCCAGTCGATCGGCAACTCGTGAGTATTTCAGAATGAAGACGACTCGCGGGTCAATTCCCTTGGAATGCAATTTTTCGGTGTTTTCTTTCCCTTGCGAGGGCTCTTGGTAGAGAAAGCTCATCATCCAGTCTCTAGACCCTCTACCATCCCTGTCCAATTTGTCTTACAGTAGGCTTCCTCGGGTCCACGAAAAATATCGAAAACTGCTAATTTCATGGTCCCTCTTTTAGAAGTTTACTCGCACAATATTAAATATCCGTCCTTTTTTCCTTTGTTTGTTTGGACCCCCTACGATTTCATTTAATCCCTATTAATATTCGTACGTTGATATCACCTACTAACATTAGGAAAAGGACCTCCACAGAATTGTACTCCCCAAATAGGCAGTCCAAGGATTACAAGAAGATATGATTTAATTTGGACAAGGCTTTGTGAAAGCGGGTGAGAGATAGAGAGAGGAGACACTGATTGAACAATGTGTTTTACCCGTTCGGCTAAATAAATCAAGTGGCTTATTTTTTTGTCTTTATTTAAAAAAAAATCGTATTTGTTAGTTTTTCGTCAATTTTTTTTTGGGATTATTGCATCGTCATGACGAGAGGAATCTAAAAAGTAAAAAAATTCGATCGAAACCTAATTTTTTTGAATAAAGACAAAAATAAGCCAATTTTTTTGTCTTTATTAAAAAAATTGGATTTCGATAATAATTTTTTTACTTTTTAGATTTCTCTTGTCATGGAGATGCAATAATCTCCAAAAAATTGACGAAAAACTAACAAATACTAATTTTTTTTGAATAAAGACAAAAAAATAAACCACTTGGCTTATTTAGCCGAACTGGGTAAGTCTATATATGACTACTCAAAAAATGTGATATTAGCTCATTACCAAATACTAATACGGAGTAATTAGTAGGGTCGATCTAAGCATGCACAAAGATTAAGAATCCAATTCAAATAACGAGGGGGGAGTGTAAGAGGATGGAGGGACCGACCTTAATTTTGAAACTAAGAATTTAAATGGTTCTTTTAAACCTAAAATACTTTTTTTTTTAAAATTTAATTGGATGTTTGAATCTTTGACTTATAATGTCTATTACTTATATAGTTTAATTATATTTCTTAAATTTTAACACGGTGGTTCATTTTACAGCTATTAGTAATGGGTTGTTGGGTTCCTTAAATTTGTTACGGGATATCCATACGCATAAATCGATTTCTTTACAAATGCAAGCACTGAGCGAAGGGAAAAAAAAAAATAGTTACAATGATACATCAAATTATCATGGAATTAAGATCATTTATGTCTCTTTCTGTGTGTGTTATTTAATTTGTACTAAAAGAATAGCTCTAAAATTAAGTGACGGCAACACCAGGTGTTTCACTTTTTTAAAAAAAGTATTTTTTTTTGAAAAAGAAGGTAATTTCAAGCTCAAAAATTGTGTTTACGTAAATAATTTTTCTACCATTATGAATCTTGTTTGATAAATCTCAATGAGATCTTTTAAACGGTGCAAAAAAATTTAAAAATTTATTTCTCATTTTCATTATATTTGAACTTGAAATTACCTTTTTTTTGAAAAATAAGATTTAGAAAGAAAGCGGAATTGAGTCTGGATGGAAGTCATCGCTGCCATGCACATCACATTTGAACATTTTTCTGAAGAAAGAGAAGGTTCTTCGGAGTACTATTTAGTTCTAGATAGTACTACTACTTTTCATCTCCACTTTTTTATCCTACCTCAAAATTTCAAATTTCAAAAAAACAAAAATATACGAACATTTGTTTATGCAATTATTGCAGGCTCCTTTAGGAAGTGGAAACATGGGTGAGTGAGTTTTTAACACGGAGGGTAAGGGAGTAATTTTACTTACCATCTCCACTAGACAAGCTAACTAGGGAGGGATATGGGAACCTTCTTAAACACACACTTAACTCAAATTTCAGATGTGGGAGCTAGCCCAAATTACAAGCCTAATAGCCTTACCCGCTTAAGGGCAGGATTATGATGATCGGACTAACGGGCCTGAGACCTGGATCTAGCTCCCGCACATGAGTGGGCCAAGACCATTTGTCTTTTTTTAACACAGAAGAATAAGAGAGTAATTCAACTTACCACCTCCACTAGGCAACTGCTTACTAGAGAGAGATATGATGATCCTCTTAAGGGAAAATGACGGCCCAGGACGTATTTTGATAATTAATACCCCCAAGACAAGTTAAGAATATTTGTTAATGCTAAAAATGTCCTTGGCGTGTATTAATTATTAAAACACGTCATTGGCCATCATTTTCCCTCCTCTTAAACACACACACACTTAACCCAAACTCCCGATATGAGAACCAACCCAGATCACAAGCCCAAGAGCCTTACCCGCATATTGACAGAATTATAATGATCAGACTAACGGCCCCGAGACTTGGATCTAGCTCTCGCACCGGGGCGAGCCAAGACCATTTATGTTTTTTTAAACACGGAAGGGTAATAGAGTAATTTCACTTACACCTCCACTAGGCAATTGCTACTGACTAGGGAGGAGTACTATGAGGACCCTCTTAAACACATACACACTCAACCCAAACTCCCGAGGTGGGAGCCATGGGTGAGTGAAGAGTTTGGAAGGGTATAGTTGTCAGGGGGACATTTGGGCCCATGGGTGTCTCGGCCTGACTTGGCAAGCCCAAATGAGGCCCAGGAAAGGGAAAGGAAGGAGAGAGAGAGAGAGAGAGGAGGGGGTGTCCATGTCCGAGCCATGATGCGCTGTTGGTTGGCCGGGGTTTGCACCACCGACGCTATTTGTCCTTGTCTCTCTCTTCCCCCAGTGTGGATCGGATCCACACACCATTAACGGATTGTATTCATGTTTCATGGGCCTATGGATTCTCCTTGTCTCTCCTCTTTATCATGTTGATGATGATGCCGATTGCGTTCCAAGTGGGGGGGGTGGTGGGACACAATTTTTAGTCCCCAGATCTCATTGTTTTCTAGTGTACGTTTTGGATTTTTGTAATGGGACTTGTGTGTCTTGTTTTACTATCGACGACATCGACACAATTCGTATACGTTTTTGATAATTGAGGTGTTCGAGCCAATTTACGCGCACCTTAACTCATCTTGAGGGTCAATTGCACCACCCACTTGCAACGGTCTAACAACAATTGATACTTAGGCCCTGTTCTGCTAAGGGAAATAAGTACTAACCTTTGGGAGCTAATCCATGTTGAGTAAATTTCTCAGAGATGCGGTGACTGGCCGGGGTGGAAGTGATAATTCAGGATATTAGCTAGGCACATGGCGCAATAGTTCGGGAGCTGTAGGTTCCATTTTTATTTTTAAGATCGACAGATGTGGTGGCCGACGAGTTTGACACGTTTTGATTTGAGAGGTTGTAGTTTTGAAGACTTCAAAAGATAGACTTCATGATTGGTTATTGCGTTCCCGCATATAGTATTGAAGGAGTTGTTATCAATAAAAAAAATATTCAAAATCACCCATTTCACTTTCTCCCTTGGTTTCTAAATATTCTATCACTTTCTCGTTTATTTTACCTTCTCTACTTGGCCTTTCCTAAAAGGAAAAAAAATAATTTCAACTTGTTTCAAAGTTGGAGGAAATTGAGGATGGTTGCCATTAGGTGAAGTGGGCTGAACTCAAGAGTTCAATCAACTCCAATCTATATACGTACTATATATGTGTATAATAATTAAGGACTTTTTATTTAATCGGGATCAAGATTAGGTCAAACGTGTAATCATCAATTATTGTGGTTATTAAGATACTAAGATTCGGATTAAATTCGGACTTGCGGGTGGGTCCTCAAAATTTTCTAATTTGTCTTTGTTCCTAGTTCAATATCATTGGTTTCAAAAGCCCCAAAACCATTTAAATAATCCTAAAAATTAATCAATATAACTATCTCTTAGGCAATGTTTGGTCCCGTTTTTTGCTGTAACTTGTTTTTGTCTTTGATAATTTTTAAGTTTTTGACCTAATTATACGTTTAAAAAGAACTAAAATTAGAATTGTCATGGACCAACTTCGAAGGAAAAAAAAATCTACAAATGGTGAAGGAACTTAGGGAGGAACGACGGATACTACATAAAAAGGAACTTAAGTACACACCCGTCAACCACAAATCTTTCGTATATGTCTGAGCCCATTTTGTGTGAAATCCATGCATATGCGACAAGAGTGTGGTTGGTAGATGCGTACGTAGCATTGTTCCGAAAATGGATTGCATGGCCGAATTTGCTTCCACAAGTTAAATTCAATGATTGCCAAACTACAATTATTTTACTTGAATTCCTACACGACAAAAGAATGCAAAATCTCCAAATATATTTTAAAAAGAATGCCATGAGGCTCTTAAGGCCACTTTGGACAAAAAAGCAATGAGAGGCCACTTTCCACTCCAAAATTGGGTGGAACATTGCCACCATATCATGTCGTGTGCCTACTAATGCATAAATATACTCATAGTGACTTCGGTGATGTTTCATATTTTGTCCTTTTTTCCCAATGAGATGATTTGATGGGACTGTTTGGCTTACTAAGGTATACGACAATTATGATTGAGCTCCTTTTTCCATTTCAAATTCTCATTTTTTGAGTAACTCAGGTGTTCTGACAAACTAACGTGCAACTCCACTGTGCTCTTGGGGACTAACTCGGTGGTTTCAATGAAAGTCAAACAAAGCTTTTGTATGGACTGAGTCCAAAAGAGTTTATAGCACCTATCCAAAATGTACGTGAACGAACTTAAGACTTTAGGAGGGAGCAAATCAAATTCAATCCCTTGATGTAGTCACTCTCCAGACAAGACTATCGTAATTTCAAGTCGAAATGTAAAAGTTATGGCATTCACGGCGGGATAACTTAACAAGTAGTAACGCTTTGTGATGAATTACCGAATAAATAGAAGTGAAACAAAATTATAATTTGCCAAGTGTTATATATGGTAGTCCATTTCGTGTATGACTTGAAAAAATGTGTGGTGAGGATGTTGAATTAATATTCAATGAATTTAAATTATGTTGAATTAATCAAAATGTTAAAAGTCATGGTCATGTGGGTATGTACTTTTCTATCCATACACCCGTAGTTTCTCACTCATTCCTTCTCTAGTCTGATCTCCCCTCTCGTGGCCACTAATGGATTGGTATAATGGACAAGTCATGTACTTAGGAGCCATCGGCTTGGGAAAAAAATGCAAGGGGTCAAGCTTCTAGCCATTACTTATTAGGCCTCGTTCCGTTAAAATTTTTATTTTTTAAGTACTTATTTTTCGTTTTATAAGACAGATCGTTCTCTCATAATACATCATTTTTAATTCAAAAAATAACTACTTATTTTAAAAAACTAATTTAAAAAATAAATACTTATTTTAGTTAGTGAAACATTAGTACTTATCGGATGACTACTTACCGACTAATATTCACTTATCTATCAAAACGATAGAGTTGTAGTTGTTTTTTTTGCACTCGAGGCGACGAGGTCAATAGTTAGTGAAACACTCCAGAGTCTTGAATTCTCCCATTTTTTGCCCCTTCAAATATTATGTTATTATTATTAGTAATATAAAAGTCACGATCTATCTAGTGAAATCTAGACATGTCTAGGATGACTTTCTATGCAAAGATTTGGGAAGGAAAGGTGGAAAAGTGCCAGTGTGGTCTCTCCTCAGAACCATTATTTTAAAGATGCTTAAAGAAAGATATGAGCAGATGAGTGGAAAAGAGATGATTAGGCATCCACGGATTCCCCACAAGAAAACCACCAACAGGAGAAAGTGAAAGTATATAGTAGTGCTAGCACTGTCCGCACCCGTGGTGAGACTTTCGCTTCGATCGACCTCGGCATAAGTATGATAGAATTAATCTTCTACAGATAGTGATTTCGTATGATGGGGTAATACTTTTTGATAGAAATGACGGGATACAATAGATGCACTTCCGTTTTCTGTTCTCTAATCATGTTGACCTATGCCGCAACTATGTTGTCCGCCAAATTCGCAAAACTTTTTCATCACTCTTCCTCACCAGCCAAAAGATTAGGAGTTGTTTGAATCTCTAAGTCTAAGTTTCGTTGTCTAAACAGACTAAACGGGTTAAAGTAAATAAAATATCGATTTCGAGACAAGTTATTATTCTTACATATATCAAAGAAAGGTCTAAAACAATGAAAGCTCGTCTAAAGTCCAAAAGTTATAGACAAACTTTTTAAAGAAAACAGTGTGTTTTTGTCATGATTGGTGAACATGCAAGTCCATAATTTGTGCGTTGAAATTTTACGGGACAAACTGACACACAATGTATTACGAGTGATGTTGAGCATTGCGTTAGAAATATGTGTAAAGGATTGAATCTCACATCGGATAAATAGAAAAAAAAAATATTGAACCTTAATATACAATTGAGTGACTCACTATTTTGGATATGAGTCATTCAATATATAATGAGTCTAGACGGATCTAGGTGATGTGATGCAGACTCCGTAGATACTCTCCAATTGATTGGACCTGTAAGCAGACGGGAGAACCTTCGGCGGATCGGACTACCGACATATTGCTACCAAAACACTCAATAGCCTCTCTCCCTCCCTCCAAGTGGAAATACAGTCATCGATCTCTTCAGTCATTGCCTTAGCACAAAGTCACAGGCTGTTACCCTAGCCTTCTCCTTCACCAGTTCCTTGTTTATATACTGCCTATACATCCAAACCTTTTACACAGCAGCTGCAGAATCCGAAGCTTCCCTCCCCTCTTCTCTCTCTCTCTCTCTCTCTCTCTCTCTCTCTAGCTCGCTCTTAAACCTCACTCCTTCCCAGTCTCTCTCTCTCTCTCTCTCTCCTCAACTCTCTCTCTAGATTACATGGGGTTTCCCGTGGGCTATACAGAAGTCTTCCTCCCAAACCTCTTCGTGCACATACTCTCCCTTCTGGGTCTCATCAGGCTCCTCATTCTAACCCTCTTCCGCTCCCTCGGCCTCTCCGATTTCCTCGAACCCGAATTCTCCTACCAAGACAACAACCCGCCCCGCGCACCCGACTACCCCGCCCCGTCCGCCGCCCTGATCCGAGAATTCCTCCCCGTCGTGAAATTCGACGACGTCGCCGGCGCCGTAGACGCGCCGGAGAGCTGCGCCGTGTGCCTGTACGAGTTCGAGGCGGGGGAAGAGATCAGGTGGTTGACCAACTGCAAGCATATTTTCCACCGGGGGTGCGTGGACCGTTGGATGGACCACGATCAGAAGACGTGTCCGCTGTGTAGGACCCCCTTGGTGCCGCATAGCATGCGATGCGAGTTCAATCAACGGCTCTGGGCCGCCTGTGATGCGTCCGGTTTTACCGGCGATTACAGTTCGATCTCGGGTTTGTGAAATTATATTTGGAGGTTTTTTTAGTGGGTTTTTGTTAATTATATAAATAAACATTGTAAAGTCAAGTTGCTATAAAAAAGAGTTTCTGATCAAATTTTGCATATACCGGACATTGTATATGAATTATATATATATATGCATTAAGGCCTCCCAAAATCTGTGCTGTTAAAACTTTTTTATTTTATATCATAACCGGATGTCCGGGCTAGCGGCCCACCGCACATCTCGACTAATTCCAGCAACATGTTAACGGCCGACAGCAAAAAAATCGAAATACCCTTGTAAGGCAAAACACAACTCTATCGAGTAGAAACTAGATTTCCTTAGTCGTTTGGCCTTGTATACTCGTACTTTCATGTCATGTAGGTAAAAGCTCTTCAGAAATCCCATGGTTTGACCGATGTGAGATTCGAACAGGCGATCTCATGAAACACAGACGTTTAGTATTACTTTTTCATGCTCATTTGGTCAAACTCATAATGGTTATAAAAATCTGTAATAATTCGTTCACAAAATTCATGCCTGAATTATGAAGCAACGTTGGATGTTTCGCAAACGCTCTCACAGATATCATTTTCGAAACTGAAGTGAGGGATGATTGATGAACAGGAGCGATATTGTCAAACATGTTATCTTATGTGTTAGGTCATCTACCGTGGTTCAAAATGAGAACTCCTGACATTCATCATTCAGTTTCAGCCTTATCCCTAGTGATCTTCTTAAACTTTTTTCAACCATTTTCTTAATTGATTTTTTTTTTGATATTCTTTTTCTTTAATTGATTACTCTTTTGTTGGGGAACTATAAGGCCAAGGCCAGAAAAATCATCAAATATAACCAGGGATCCGGATACGCTGTGAGGATCTGCCTGTGACGATCCGAATCCTATATAGAGACATGATTCAAGAATTGAGGTGGGTTTTTACTACTTCCTCCATTTCATATTGAGAGTCTCACTCTCTTTCTCTTACCATTTTTCAAATCAAAAAATCAACTACTCCCGTGTATAATATTTCGAATTTTTTTCGCACCGTATTAAAGATCTCGATTAGTACGTTAATCTGGTGTGAAAAAAATGCAAAAAATTATACACGAAAGTTGTTGATTTTTTGATTTAAAAAAGACACGATTTTTCGTGATAAACTCTCAATATGGAACGGATGGAGTACTTTTTAGCCAATGGGAGTCATGGAGAAGTGGGAAAAAGTTTTGAGTGATTTTCCTTGGGAAAGTATGAAAATATTTACAGTACTCCATAAAACAAACAAACAAACAGTGGAGCTGTTGGAGTTTGTTAACTTTGTTTGGCGCAGAGAGACCCAAATACGGCACAGATTTGAGCGGATTCGAAGACACTTTCCTGATTTCTGTGATGATGTGTTCTTTGTCTGTTCACAATAAACATATACTATAAACTATGGTCATTTTCCCTGTTGTGGTGTGTCCATTTCCATTTTAGGCCTCACTTGTCTCTGCCTAAAAAGTTTGTTAAAAACATATCTTTGGGTAAAAGATTTTTGAGTTAAAATTAACTTCGGCTTATCTACCTAAAAAGTTTGCCACGAAAAACATATCTTGGGGTTAAAGATTTTTAAATTCAATCAACTTCAAACACCTAACAAAAGTTTACAACTCGACCGTCTATCGCTGTCAGGATAAATATTAACTCAAACAACTACTACTCCCTCCGTCCCATTTTGTTTATCTATTTTTTGACTTTTCATTATCTCAAATTGTTTGTCCAGTTTTAGATGACCAAGGGAGAAATTCTATAAAAATACTCTTTTACCCTTCTCTCTTCCTTAAATTAATGTGACAAGTATATTTTGAATTGAAGGGTATTTGTGGAAAATTTAGTTTTCAAAGTGTAATGATTGCATCCCTTAATAAGTTGGATTTTTCAAATTAGACAAACAAATCGAGACGGAGGGAGTATTATTTAGTTAAATATTTATCACATGTCTAGTATACACGCCTTGATCGTCAAAAGAAGTGATCTGAACAAACACAAGTCTATGAGGAAATCACATGGATATATATGTGATCCTACCCTAATCGTGTGTTTTTGGCATTGCCTATTCTTTAACCATTGCTCAATGAGCCGTCGTTCGCGACTAATGTGTTTTTGTCAATTGAAGGCATTGGGGATTATGTCGTTTTTTTAAAGAAGCAATGATAAGTACAAACCTTTAAAAAATAACTTCGAACACAGCTGTGTATGAAATCGTTCCGTACACATGAATTCACGGGAGTTGTATTTTGAGGCTGCGTGCGTGGAAAACAGAAAATGTTGGGACAGACCTCGAATGTGAGCAGAGCTTGGCACATGTGTCCAAAGTAACACTTGTTTACCCTTCCAACAACTTTTCTCCAAAATAAAGGCACTCCTGTGACTGATCATGGCACTGCAAGCTCTGTCCTTCCAAACTTATCTGCCTTTAAAGTCGATCGAGAGAGAGAGAGAGAGAGAGAGAGAGGGCTGGCATATGCAATTGGGTCTTCATGTAGCATGATTTTGAGCTTGGACTCTGTGCTTGATCCATCTCTATCCCCAGGCTATTATTGTATTTGTGTACTGTGACTTGACTGCTTATCCCATTTACTCCACAGGAGTATTAAATTGCTCATACTACTTGAAAAAGGGTACATAAAAGAAAAATTATTACTCTCTTGCTTCTAGTACTCCAGGAGCCTCCTCCGCCACCCACCAGGACCACCGCCAAGTGTCCCTTGCTTCTAGTACTCTAGGAGCCTCCACCACCACTACCAAGTGTGTCGCTCCCAAACAAATGTGTGGCGGAAAAATCCCGTGGAATTGGTTATGGCATGACATCTAAAGGTTAAACTGGACTGGAACTATTTGTCTGGGGATAGAGATTTACTGTAGGCTGGAGATTTAAGTCATTAAGTTGCAATGCTTTTTTCTCTTCTGGGTGGTTTGTGTATAAGAAAGGATAAACAGACTTCGTATGTGCCAGAAAGGTATCGCATAGTCGCCACATAATCATTACCGCACCTATGTCGGGCCAAAGGCAAAAATCTCATCTCATGCTGCAGGAACGAAAAACTATGTTTAGCTCCAATAAGCAGGTTGTGAAGACTTAAACCGAAGCATTGAACGGGGAATTCAGAATTGTCGAACTAACCAAGTTTTGGCAGTAGAACTTGCATTTGCTTCTCATG
The DNA here is from genome assembly GCA_018127125.1 of Rhododendron griersonianum. Taxonomy (NCBI): domain Eukaryota; kingdom Viridiplantae; phylum Streptophyta; class Magnoliopsida; order Ericales; family Ericaceae; genus Rhododendron; species Rhododendron griersonianum. The sequence continues at coordinate 1,584,588 of CM030794.1, forward strand.
GCTAAATCCAAAAACAGTTTTTCAAAGCCATAATCATCAAATAATCTCAGACTACATAATCATCAAATAATCTCAGACTACACAATTACAAGGAATTTGATAGGATCTTGTCACTACATATCACTATTTCGGCGTATATAATGAATTCATTTTCTTTGTTATGGCCCAGATCACTACTTCAGTTTGGATTATGTTGGGAAGAAAGATATAAGATTATTAAACCTTTTCTCTCATGTTTTTTATGAACTTATTTAGTTGTTTTATTTTATTTTCATAATTTCTTCGTTTAATCATCATAGGGGACAAAGCCCCAGAATATTTATTTCATATGGTAAACTTCATAGCCTTGCAGAAAACAGATGGGCCAGTGGCAGAATATACAGAGACATATAAAAGACCAAGACATGATTTCATAAAGAGGTTTACTGACCCACAGATTCTTAACAATGAAAACAGGAACACGTATTGTACAATATAGTCTTGATATCAGTAACGATCATCGATAATGGAAATGACATACGCAACATCCCAAACGAAATAGTGGCTAATAACCCTAAAATGGAGTCTTTTGTCAGTACCACTTAACGTAAAATGATTCCATTATGATCTTGTTTGCACGCCAACCAGAGTAACGGAAACATCACCGGGGGTAACCAGCAGGGGGGTAGCCCTGTGGAGGATAAGCACCTGCAGGTGGAGGATAAGCAGCTGGTGGGTAACCTTGGTTCTGTGGTGGTGGGTAGCCGTAGGGTTGCCCATATGCTGGTGGCGGTGGGTATCCAATTGATGGCGGAACTGACTGATCCATTCGCGACATTTGTTGAGAAGGAGGAACTGCCATCGCGGGCTGTGGTCCGAATTTGCCATCTCTTTTGTCCATTTCAACCTTATGTTGTGTCTGCATTGCTCCACAGTAGTAATTTACTTAAGATGAGAGAAAAAAGGGCCCCTTGCAGTAAGAGCCCCGTGAAACAAGTAAAAGAAAGCCCTTGACAAAATATGATAGGGCCTAGCAGCTTATTGAACAATCTAACTACGGGACTCAACTTTAATGTTGAGTTTCCTTGGAGATTTTCATATTAAATGAAAATTGAAAGCAGATGAACCAGAAGATGCAATAATCATCCAGTAGAGAAAAAAAAAAAAAGTTAAAAAAATGAATCGCGCTTATGAGAATAGTGCTCAGATACAAAAAGAGCAATGCCTAGGCAGACATCGACATGTAGATGACAGTAGATCATTCTTAAATTCACTCTCACAAGCGATGATGAGACCCGCGCCAGAAGTTAGAGAGTCCCACCTCACTTGGCTGAAGAATGAATCTGTCCAGCAATTTTTTCATTAAAAAAACTTTGGGAGAAGAACATCAATTAAACAGTATTTACCTGCATACAAGCACAAACCCTGCAAAAATAGGAAGCGTAAACTCAGTACAAGATTTCTGGAAATTCTAGATTATGATTGTTGACAGTGGTATGATAAAGGACTTACGTGCAATAAACCAGATCCGCGAAACAGGACAGTATCTGAGAAGCTTCTTGAAGTTCTTCCATTCCGGTAATGCAAGCAACAATGGAAAATATACAGGCCAATTGTTGGATGCAGAACATGAATCCCTGTAGATATGGAGATGCATTGACAGATTTAAGCAAGCATTGAGACCTGCATACAGCAACACAGAGAGAGAGAGAGAGAGAGAGTACAATAATGCAGTTGTCACACTGGGTGGTCTGTATGTTGAACTCATCTTGCAACATGAAGCGAGTAGTAGCAACAGAATTGCCAAAGCAAAGGAAAACCTGAACAAAGGTAACAAAAGCATGAGAGATAAAGAGAGGGAGTTTACATTGAAGTTAACAGAAATGATGTGCACAGGTGACAGAATGAACTGGATCACATAGTGTCCGCGCGACAAATGAGCTACATGTATACAAGGAGGAAGATTATATGAATCTCTTACCTCGGTACAAAGACAAAATTCTGGGCATTTACTTTCTCCACATCGGCCACTGCAAGGCATATAGCCACCGCAGCATGTGTACCTATTTGACCAAAAGGAAAACCACTCAAGAATAATAAGCAACAAAAGCTCTCATTATCTAACTCCTAAAGAGCACTCATTACCTTGACATGTCACCATAAAGAGCTCGTTTGCGAAGCATGTAAGATATACAGGGAGCACTAAAACACAATAGAGATGTTAGTTAGGCACATTCATAGAAGTACGACCATAAAACCTATCAGAGTACTTTCAATTTATCCTCTTGCTTAAAAATTGGTAGCGAATAGCATGTTGACTAAAAGGAAAAAAGAACGTGGTAATGAAAGAAAGGAATATGAAAACATCAGAAGGGGTTAGATTTTAAGGTTGATCATAGAAAGGAATGACATTTCTCTTCTAAGTCATCAGAATAAAGAACATTTCAGGACTAAAGATGCAGACCCAATTAGGTAAGTTGAAGCAGAACACTTAACCATTGAGGCGCTTAGAACATGGAAGACTTACAATAACCAATACACCATGCCTCACCATTATTAGTAGGGAAATGATTTTGCCACTCCCTTTTTTGTTAACGCCACTCCCTTGCAAGTGTATTTTTGCACCAAAAATACACTTGCAGGGGAGTGGCGTTAACAAAAAAGGGAGTGACAAAATCACCAGCCTATTAGTATTGTTAAATTAGCCGAGGTTCACTATTTCTTTTGTTATTCTCATTATTAGTATTGTTCGACTTCTTCATATTCAGCAAATAACAAGCTCCTTATCCATCATAGTACACCTATTAGCAAAACTACTAAAAAACACATAAAGAAATAAAAGATAAGACTAGTAAACCATCTGTCTATTGTTCATGAGCTGATCCGTTGAACATAGGATGGTCACCAAATCAAGACCAAGTCAACATGTCCCAAACTCGCAACTATGTCACATAAATAAAGCACATTCCAAACAGATACAATTTAAAAATCATGAAGAAAAAAGAGAGTGTAAACTATGTCCTACACATTAATTATTCTCAAAACTGAAATTAGGACTCATGGTTGCCAGATAGAAGAAGAAATATTAGCACACCGTATCTTGAGTTTCAAATTACTATTACTTGGTTGCTACGATGAAAGACAACTTCATCCAATATAATAGGTGTTATGAGGCCATGTTGAGTGAAAGTTTATCATCTTTTTCTTTTCCTCATCTTCACCTCAAAACAAATCAATCCCAAGTTTTTCAATCACATACATGTGCCCATATGCAGGAGCGTGGTACAAATATTTCAGAATCGACAATTTCATTTTCCCTTCTTTTCCGATGGTTTTCTTAGATACCAAACACCGAATGAGATTCAAACTGTATTTTACTCCAAGTTCAAAGGATAATAACTTCATCCAAGAGATATTAGTGTTCTGAGGCCCTGTTGAGTCTCTTTCAATATTTTCTTTTCATGTCTTCAAAACAAGAGGAATTTGTTGCAAGGTTTTTCAATTATTAATCTCCTGGATACAGTGGAGAAAGTTCAAAACTTTCAATATCCTTGTCCAATACTCTATAAGATAACAAACAATGCACAAGATTCAAACTCGTTGAATTGCCAAGTTGAAAAGATAACTCCATCCAAGGCAGATTAGTGTTATCAGGCCATGTTGAGTCAAACGGTGCAGAATGTTCAAACCAAAATTTTCCTCTACTTTTTCTTAGACACCGAAATGCAAAAAACTAAAAACTTTCTTTCGCTCTAGATTGTATTTCCAAAAAATGCACAAGATTCACATTATATATTATATTTCTAACTTGGAAAGATAACTTCATCAACAGGTAGGTGTAATCAGGCCAGGCTGACCAAAGGTTTTTCGCCTTTTTTCTTTTTCGTCCCTCCACATAACAATGAATCAATTCAAAATCTTTTCAATTAGTTTCTGTAATAAAAACTCGTACTTTCTTTTCCTCCATATCTCAACAACCAATGTGAAAGGACAATCAAAACCTTCAAAAAAAAGAAAGAGAGAGAGAGAGAGAGCAAAATCATCAACGAAATAAGAGAGATCAAAGCACTCACCATATGGCCGATAAACAGCAATCTGCAAATACAACAATCACAGGGAGAATCAATCAGAGCAGAATCAAATCAAACGCACCAAACACGTACCCCGTCGTCGTTTCAATTAAAAAAAATATATCACTTTTTAAATGTAAACCTAAAATGTGTAAACTTCAACGAAAAAGTAAACCTTCAAGAATTTAAAAATTCGATCTCTCCTAAAAAATTCCTAAATAAAAAAAAAAACGAAATCAGCCAAAGAGCTTTAGCAAAAAGTAACTTTTCAAGAATCAAAAATTTCGCACTTTCCTCAAAATTTCCCACGAAAACAATTTTTCAAACAATTTAAAAAAAAAAAAAAACATTGAAAGGATTCAAGGGCTTACAGCCAGGATCTGCGCGCATAGTGCTCATCAGATCTGTGTGCCACAGGTTCCGATAGTCCCGACGAACCGCCATTTTGTCCAGATGCGCCTGGGACGCCATTGTCTCCTCCAATCGAGAGCCAAAAACCAGCCGAAACCAAAATTAAACCCTGATTTTTGAAGAAAAACAGAGCTTTTTTAGAGAGGAGGGAGGGAGAGGAGGGTAGAAGGTCAGCGTTTACTTGTTTATATAGAGAAAGACTGATAAATCTATGAATTCGAGGTTTTTTGATTGGCCAACGGAGACGAAGAAACTGTTACGGGAAAAATCGTAGTAGTATTATTTATAAATGGAAAAAAGTACAGCTAAGGAATTCGCGTTGCTCGGGAAAAGGTGCCGGGGTTTGTGTAAGGTAGAACTGATTGTAAGTTATTACGGTGAGAGGTGAATCTTGACCGTGAATATAGGTTAGTGCGACGGTATTTGTGGAGTGGGCCCGGCGGAGATTAAGATACGGTTTTGAGTGCACGCGGAGTCCGTACGTAGGTGACCCACATAATTCGCGTGCACGTGCGAGAGCGAGAGCGGAAAAACGTCTTTATAACTAGGGGTGGGCATCGGGGTCATGTGTGTCATCTCATTCAATCCTTACTCGACCTGTTTAGTTTTTCGTGTCATGTCTTATTCTTGTTTCGTGTCAGAAATAGTCAACTCTAACCCACTAACTTTGTATCCGGATCATATCGTGTTGTGTCGAAAATTTCCACCCATATTTAAAACACAATCGAAATCCTTTTTTTTTTTTTGAATAAAGACAATTTTGGGAGAGCGTAAAAATGTCTTTAAAACAAGATAGAATTGAAACTCAATTTTTCCTTGAATGAGAGACAATTTTTTTGGTTTTTATTCAAAAACAAATTGAGTTTCAATGTTAATTTTTTATTTAGTACAAGATTCCTCTCGTCATAGCGAAGTAATAATCTACAAAAAAAAATTGATGCAAAACTAACAAATGCGAAAAAAAATTTGAATAAGGCCAAAATAGGGCAAAGGTAGCATGAGAACGCGAGTGCAGTATAAAGATTGAGAGCGAGAGCACATAACAAATAGGAAAGATCAGGTGTATTTTCGTTGCAAAACTGTTAAACGACGACGTAGATGGCAGGGCAGTACTGGGAAAGGGGCTTGCTATTTGCAGCCACTTATTTCCTGAACATAGCATGTATATACTATGGTACACACCTATTTATAATATGGTACACAGACTATGTTCAGAAAATTTGTAGTTGCAAATAGCAAGCCCCTTGGGAAAATAGTTCTTGCAAAGTCAGCAAGTAACATGCATGCACTAGTAGATGCCCATAATTTCCGTTTGACCGGAAAAAAAGAAGTTAAGATGCCCATCTAGAAAGGCTTAAACGCAGGTTGTATGCGTTCCAGAACGGGAATAAGCAGCTTATTTTTTAAAAAATAAGCAGTTTATTTCACATTTTCAAACTAAAAAATAATGTAAATGGAAAATAATTTTTTTATTTTTTTTACACCGTATTAAAGATCTTGATGAGATCTATCAAATAAGATCTATAGTGGTAGGAAAATTATTTGCATAAACACATTATTTTTGAGCTTGAAATTGCCTTCTTAAAAAATAAGTTGCTTATTCCCGTTCTGGAACGGAGCCTAAATAAAATCACACTATTAAATTTTATTTTTTTGCCAAGTAGAAGGACAGAAGAGAGGGCGACCAGAAATAGCAACCATCTTCTAAATGTAACCATAGAAACTCCAGACTGATAGTAGGTCCCTCGGAGGAGATCCGGAACTCATACGTAGACACTGCCCCACCAAGGCCAGAGAAGGCAATCATGAGATTCAAACGGGAGCAAGGCTACAAGGGGGCATCAACACGCCTCGCGTCTCATAAAAGAGTTAATTTTCAATATGTTTTTAAAATTCGTTGAGTTTTCAAGTTAAACTTGAACAATTAACCTATTCTACAGTATGTTTTTTTGGTTGGTTATGGGTAAACATTTGCTTGACTCCTTTATCATCATGAGACAAAGGTTAATTAAGTAGATTCATTTTCACACTCTTTTTTTTTATATTCACACTTTCTTCTTTGTTTTTTAAGTGTTGAAAGTAAATGTATTCAAACCCGCATACTATTGAGCCACACTTTAATCTACCCATATCTAAACACATAACTCACCGCAAGTCGCCCAAACTCGGCCGTTTGCCACCTCATTATTGGCCCTATCCCCGCCCATATAACACAACTAATATAAGTAGATAGAATTGACGGTTGTTACAGCTAGCATTACCCCTAGATCTACGGAAAATTCAATAATGCTAACGGGTGCCTCAAAGGTAGTATTACTTAATTGCTAAGGCGTTGAATGATGGAATTGATGCAAATGAGAACTGAGTCAACATATTGATTTTTTCGTACGTTCTACAAGTACGTTATTGTTGGGTAGCCGGTTGGATCGAGTATCTGTTTATTGAACGAATGTAGACGTGTAGACGTTCTTGTAATTTGTTGTATTTCCTTACTACGATATCAAATTATTAATGGATGTGAATAGACTACGAGCAAATTGTAAGGAGGATTTCATAGGAAAATTTGTTACTTATCTCTTGGCAATGAATTCTACTAATTACAATTTGTCTTGAAAATCTGATTTTCTTAAGTAACGTCTTGATTTTCTTAGGTTCCTACCTGTTGTTCATGTTTAGCCTTTATCACTGTATTTTCGGTGGATTCCTGTATTTGCCCGATGGGTTCTTTGTTATGAAATGAAATTTGTGACATGTTCAAAAAAAAAAAATAAATAAGTAACGTCTTGCATGAAGACACATACCAACCGTCCATGTAAGTAAGTATGTATCTGGAGGCAGGATCTTTTGTGTTGAAAACCTCTTTGTCTCTGCGCCGATAGATTTTTTGATCGTTGAATTTAAAACATAAAATAAAAATCACACAATCCAACAGTCAACAATATATCACCCGACCAAAACTAATATAGTCTGCCATCAACTATCTGCCCGCAACTCCACAGGCTAAAATCTGAATTTTTTTGTTGCCTTTTCTTTTCCATCAGAAAATATTCGTACAATTTTATTTTACTCTTGATATACTACAATGAAACTTATTTCGAAAATACTTCCAGGAAAGTCAAACTTTATCCAAGGGAAACCAAACATAACTACCAATTTATTACAGAAATAAACAAACAATGAAATAAAAAGAGAGTTAACAGGATTTATACTTTCTTTCCACCCAGGCATATTGATTAAATTAGACAAATCATTTATTTGAGACAATGATAAGATTTTCAGTATTGCACGTCTATTTTAATCTTCAGCTAGCGGTGCTACGCCCACCCCTTTCTTTTACCGCTCCCATCGTTGCAGTACTCAATCTCGCCGGTCCGGATTTTAAAAAACTCTTCCACGAAAGTGTTTGTTTAAAATCCTGACTATATTGATTGTCGAGAGGGACGGTGAGATTGAGAGAGCTAGCGGTGAAACCGTGCGGTGGGCGTATACTTTTTCATTTATTCTCGTTCTTTATATGCACAAAATAATAAGATGTTCTCTCAATCACGAGTTTCCCTTGAATGCATCATGGCTTACCAAAACTAAGTAACTTCCAAAAATGATGCATTCAAGGTACAATATCATTCACACCCCCTGGAAACTTGAATGGATTACGTACAATAATACAGCAACCAGCTAGATTTTTGAAATACTACAGAGTATTAACTTTTCGGTCTTGCTATTGTCAGTCCACTTGGCTGATGATAAGCACACTAGAAGACAAGAAAAACACGTATTTTTGTGTATTTTTTTACACCCTTCAATACACATTCACACACTTATTATTGTATGGGCTGATTTTAGAATATTCCTCGACTTTTTACTTTTCGACTTTCAAGGACGAAAACGTGTGGCACGAATTTCATTTCAGACTTTTCTTAATTTCTACCTTTCATTTTCAAAATGATAAAAGATGTTGAATAGGACTCACAAGCCTCCCCTGGTAAATCTGTCACTGTCATTTTTTTCTCCCACTCATCTTCTCCAATTGAACGTCTCCTTCACTCAAGAATTATTTTAGACTACTTTTCCATTGAAAACAACAAGACACATAATAATGGTTGTAAAAGAAAAGTTTCATAAATCGGAGAATACCCACTGAGATTGGGACGAGGGGAGCGTGCTGTGCAGCTTCGTGCTGCACAGCGTGCTGCGCAGCCTCAGGCGAGGCTTTTCCGGCATCGGTCCGGCGATCGGAGACTCATCGGAGCATATATAACTTGGAAAAAAATGAATCCTAATGGATACGAAACACTGGATCAAAACCACTAAATCCATTTTTTCAAGTTATATGATGAGGCACTTAACGATATTTGATCGAGCTAATTTTTGGTGCACATGTAGAACTTGATGAGCTCTACGCGGTGAACGTCTCCGATTGTCGGACCGATGCCGGAAAAGCCTCGCCGGAGAGATTGACTCCAAAGGCTCCGTTTTACAATCCAACTTTTTTAGCTTAATTATTTGCTTAAAAAAGCTAATGAAGAGTGTTTGTTACTTAATTATTTGGCTTTTCTAGCCTATTTGATCCCAATAAGTTATTCTTACTCAAGTTTTAAGAACAATCTAGACATTTCATTTAAGAAAAGCTACTCCTATTTGACAGCTTAGAGCAAGTTTATCAATAAAAAGGTAAAAAAAGGTAAAATATCCTGTCAACAGTGCACTTTTTTCATTTTACCTACTCACATTTCTCTTAACACTACACCAATACTATCTATTTAACCTATTCTCTATTAAAATATCATTACTTTTATTTCTTAACCCTATTTTTAAATTGGAGCAAAAAGAGAGAAAGAAGAGATCTGACAAAAAAATTAATAAAAAACTCCATTGCTTGTGAACAGTTCTTCTCTATTAATACCTAACAACTGTAGCTGGAGCAATAAAGCCTCTGGGTTTGCCGAATTTGGTGCAGGGCCTTTTTCTTGTTTTGGTTGGGTAAAATAGATTCAAAAGCAGGTATGGCTCATCTGGTAAACATGCTCTTAGGCCCCATCCTGCTAAAGTTCTTATTTTTTATTAACGAGACAGATCATTCTCTCACAATACATCACGTTTAATTCAAAACACAAGGAGTACTTATTTGAAGTATATACTATTTGAGTTAGTGGAACACACCCTTATTCAAACAAACAATTTTTTTTCTTACAACTTATAAAAACCTATAATAAATAGTTTTATAACTTATTTTATTTTTTTTAAGCAAATTATCTAAAAAGCTACATTATAAGTGCTACCAAACGGGGTTAAAATATTGGTGATCTAGAAGATGAGATTGAAGAAAGAAAGAGAAAAAACGTGTAGAAAGATTTCAGCTGGCTACAAAATTGTTCAACAGAACACAACAGTCAACAAACAATGGTCAACGTGAGCGGAAAATTATTGGATGGCTGCTAACCTCTCTTTATAAATCACGTACGTGGACCCAGAAACAAGGAGAAATTTTTGGGTGCAGGGTGAGTACCATGTCATCCGACCGACGTGATACCTGAGCAACACATTCAGGCCGTCCAAAAGTGTGTTGGACGGCTCAGATTGAAACAATCAATCTCCTCTCACCCTAACACTCTCTCTCCTCTTTCTCTCCCATTTTTCTCTCTCCAAATCTAAACCGTCCAAAACCGAAATGGATAGCTCGGATGCATCGAACGGGAACCATGTGATACCTGCTCGGCACTGAAAACAAGAGATTGTTTGGACTAATTTTATTTTATTTTCATTTTTGGAAAATTTCGCTAACTTTCTGTCTCTTAACTTTTTATGATTATATATTGACTCCACTCCGCATGAGAAAATTTGTATATCAAAAATATGATCACTTATTTTTAAAAAACAATTAAACAAACTTTGACGTACTACTGATAAATTACTCTCTCCGTCCCATTTTAAATATTTTTAAGGAAATTCATGCATTTTTAAATTCAAAAAAATATATATTTTAAATAATACTAGAATATAATAGTATATAAGAGTATATTTTTGGGGGTTCGAAAATGCACGAAATTTCGTTTGGAACATTTAAAGAGGGACGGAAGAAATATATGATTACGAAAAGTAATTCTCTTAGGTACGACGATCAAAGGTGTTTAGGCCAATTTACGTGTACTTCAACTTATTTTTACTCGAGTCTAGTCAACGCCTAACCATACAGGATTATGATTGAGTTTTGTGACACTAGCCAATTAGGATGTTCCAAGAGCACTTTTAATAAATTTTCCAGCGAGCTGGTCCTGTAAAAAACTATATCAGTTCGCCGTTGTCGGCACATATGCTGTACGTACAGGTACATAGATATCGCGAATGGGGGATAATTCGATTCTGAACCTCTGTCTCTTCCTCACATTCGTATCTTTCCTATCCACGTGCTTTCATGGCCCCTGTTTCTCGTACGAAGTACGACGTGGCGGCGGCGGCGGCAGTCCCTACAATTCCGTCGCTGTTTCCAGCTTCAGTTACCCCAAAACTCAGCTCCGTCCCTACGACTGGCGTTATATCAAAGGTACTTGCATGTGGCCAATCTACTCATGTGAACGTATAATTTATGTCTGTCTGTCTCTGTGTGTGTCTACATATCACATATGTATATATGGGCTGTATACGTATAAAAATCCGGATTGAATTTCTCGTTACCGGAATCGACTGCGTAATCTGTTCTTTTTACGGTCCTGATTGGGTTTCTAACATTGGGTTTGATTGGGTGATCAGTTATCTTGATGGGTTATGAGTGGTGGGTTGATATCCCAAATGGGTCGAGGTCGGAATTCGTTCTTTTGAACGAGTTACGCAGTACATGGTGATCGCCGATGACACAAGAAGGAAATTAGAAATGTTTTTTGAAGCTGGGCTAGGCGTGGACTTGGGTTTCAGGAGTTGATGTATTTTGACTCAAGGATTGGGGTCAACTAGTTGTTTTCTGGAGGAATATAAAACTGCTAAGTTCTCGGTTCGAAAACTGAGGTGCTATCAGTTCTTGCGGGCTAGTCCACACGAGTTCTGTCCCGATTTAATTGACCCCCAATAGTGGCCATTGGAATTGGTTTCACATGAATTAGTCGCGGGGTGCGCAAGCGGACAGCCTGAGATATCAGAAAAAGTAAATTGTGTGATTTGAGTTTTATACAACAGTAATCCTTCTTTCCCTTAGGATTCTACTTTTTGCTTTTGGTGGAGAATTATTTTGGATGAGTGCTGCTTGAATTTTTAGGCAAAGAAAAAGAAAGCATTCTATTCTACACAGCCTGACCTGTGGTTATTTCAAAGAGACTTTATCCCCCAATGAACTACTATATGGATTGCTTTCTGTTTCTTATTCCATCTTGTTGGTTTTGTTTTGGGTGTCTTGTTGCAGTTGATTTGCCGCCATGGTTCTCCTCAATGTCTGTTTCACTGGAGTCAGATGTAGACCTTGTAAGTGTAATTCACAAGCTTTCTGAATAAGTTTGTTCTCTGTTCCGTAAACTTCTTTGATAGATGCTTGCAGATTTGTTTCTTAAATTCTTCAATTATAGTCTTTGCCTATCGTATGGTCCCGAACAAAGGCAGCATTGTTTTGTCTAATACGTAGAAACTGGAGGTTTTTGCAACCACTCAGCTCTTAATACCCGAGCATTTCATGATATTGGTTTGAACTGAAGTTACTCAAAACTTTATCCTATTGGTTTCTCAACTTTGTTATTCAAGTTACTGCAGGACCCCGGAAAAATTGAAAATATTCCCTCAAGCAAGTTACCAATCATATGCTTACGAGAAGGCAGCCCTCCTCTGCCTGATGTTTATAACATCTCCCTGGCTGGTTTAGGTAAACCTTATATCTCCTTTATGTCTTGTCGTGGATGTTGTTGTTGTTACCTGACTACAGTTTTGTATAGAATTCTATCGGGGTCCATGTTTTGGATGGAGCCATTGTCACTTGATTGCAGGCACAGCAAGTATGGAACATTTTAAAGTTGTATAACACAACTTTAGATCTTGGAAAATAGTGTTTGTTTCACGTTGATACTCAAAACCCCCAAGGATATTGTTCAGGTTGCTGAATTCTTCACTAGTCTGTAGATTTTTTGACATTGGTTAACATGCTTCTTCTATCTGCTTGACTCCATGTTGTGCAAATTTTTTCTGTATTTTCGTTTCACCTATTTTTCTTGGAGCAACCGAGATTTTTTTCCTTTCTTTCGTTCTTGTCTGCAAACAAAGCTGTAATTAGATATGTTCTCTTTCTCAATGCAGTTTTAGAGGCCATATCAAATGCCCCTTTTGCTGACATACGAGGTCTACAGAATGCAGAGCTGTGCTATCCCATGCAACAAAATATGTCTGTGATAGTAACGAATGAGCAAGTACGTTTCAATATGTTTGGATATAAACTCTCCAGTATAATTTTCTTTTACGCTAACCAGGAGGCTTAATGCACCAGTGTGGTGCATAGAAGTTCTGATGACAGTTGTCCTTAGTTTTCTTTTGTACATGTGTTAATTGTATATCTATGGTTGACAGACAAAGTTCTTTTACAGATCTCTCCAGGAGTCTGGTATTGGGGCCTATTTAACGGCATTGGACCCACAAGAACGCAGTCAAAAATGGTACTTTTTAAATCTTTGATTTAGTGATCCTTAATATCTTCTCCCTTCTATTCCTCTCCCAAATTTACCCCTTTTTATCCATATAAGGGTATTACAATATGGATCTCATAATTTCTGCTGTTGTTACATTGCAGATTAATCGGGGTCCAGTTTACTCGTTCAGTGGCAATATAAGTGTAGAAGGATGCGCAACCCCATCGATGTGGGGCCAATATTGCAACCAAACAGTTGATCTGCTTTCATGTGCTGACAACTACAATCTATCAGAAAATCTTTCCGATACTAAATTGTTCAACCAAACAGCAGAAAATGTCATCTTTTGCAGGAACTCCAATGGGAATTCATGCCATGGAGGCCTTGAGCCAAAAATCTACGCGTTGGATGTCATGGGGATAGCAGAACAATTAACTATAGTGGCAGCAAATGTGAAATTGAATGAAACAGCTTCTTCCAATGGTACTTGGAATGCTAGTGGAATTGCTTTGATGTGTTATGCACGTCATGGTGCGATACCACAGGCCACTCTGCACGATTATTCTGCTAATATCAGTGAAGAGCCTTTGGTTATAAGCTCTCCAAAAGTTGGTCGCTGGTACTTCGCAGTTCACATGAATGTGAAAGCTTGCTATATTTTGGACTGGCTAGTGTTTGAATGTCCTGAGGGGAAGGCTGGATTCAACTGTTCATGGGAAAGATACATGCTTCAGGTGGGATTACAGATGCATTTGTATATATCTATGTGTGTTTTCTTCAACTTGTTCTCGTGCTGCTTTGCATTTTCACACCAGTTGGTTCGTTTCTGTTGTCATTTTCTGGAACAGAACTTTCTGGGATTCACCCCCCCCCCCCTCCTGAAAGTATATCAGTGTTCAGGAAACACCAAGAACGATATTTCCACAATTTTGAAACGGGTAGTGTTCAAGTATGAAAATGGTTCGTTTTATTATTCTATTTTATACTTTTCCTTGTTTTTGTTTCCTAGAACGCGAAAAGGGAAAACAGAAAACAACGATGGAGAAGACAAAATGGCCCTGATCCACCTAGTAGGATAATTGCTTCTTGTCTGCATACTAGAACCGTGGTAGGTGAAACCTTAGGCATAGGTGAAAGATAAATGTCGTGATATGAAGGCATAATGGGCGACAAATTCGCGTCTTATGCTTTTCGAGAGTGTTTGACATGAAACCATGAGTTGACTGATATATTAATGAAGTTTTGGCTATTCCCAGCATATGTTGTCAGGCTTTGTACTGTTCAGGAAATTAATGTTGGTCAGATCTCCTATTTATAATTCTAATAGTAGCTTCAGCAAATGCTTATGTTCCTTTTTCTGAATGTGAACTAGCTGTTGTAAATCGCGTTTCATACAACTATTTCCTTAGTGTTTGTAATTCTTGTTGATTCTTGAAGAAACTTATTCGCAGGACTAATTTATTGACAAGGTGGGAATGATTGTCTGCAGACAGTTCTTAGGACGAATCCATATTTCGAAGCTGATTATGTACCAATAAGTGAGAAGATATCATCTGATTCAGCAAATTTCCCCTTGGAACCGCTTTTAAGCAACTCCTCGATTGAGGGAAAGTTAGAAGTCACTTGGACTTACTTTCTTCTGGACATTCCTTCCGGTGCTGCTGGAGGTAATCTCCACATCAAATTACCCTCAGGTGCAAAAACAAATTTTGAAATCTATGCAAAATATGGTGGATTACCATCTCTCTATAGTTGGGACTACTACTATGTGAACACGACAAGCAGCAGCAATATCTCAATGTTTCCTAAGCCGTATTATGCGGATGATCAAACGGCCAGTTTCTATATCTTGTATATTAGAAGCGGAACATGGAGTTTCGGACTAAGGCAACTGAACACCAGTGAGACTGCTTCCAAAAATCAAACTACCATGTCTATTTCACTAGAGAGATGCCCTCGAAGATGCTCTTCTCCTCATGGGAAGTGTCAATCTGCCATGGATGCAAGTGGATTAATAATATACAGGTTTTATTTTCCTCCTCCTTTATTAAGAAATGTTTTACTTTCTTGGTGGATAAATATGCCTTTCAAGTCAATAACTCTTGTGTATTTCATTTTGGAGGGTCATTGAAATTGGTGTTACTTGAATGTGTATTTCATATATTGCTTATGTTTTTCATTTTCAGCTACTGCTCTTGTGATCGAGACCATGGAGGCTTCGACTGTAGCATTGAAATTGTATCACATAAAGGTAAATCCTATATGACTAACTACCCGGAACCAGCCTTTTAACCTTTATCGGTCAAATTTCTGCTAATTTTTGAAGTTGCTATCATAAGCCAGTTACATACATATGCATGTATTGAATCTCTCTTTCTAGTGCTGTACGTACAAAGGTTTGTACGTTCGATTATTTATGGTCTCAAGAAAACTTGCTGAAATCTCATGTAGGACATATATGGCAATCGATTGCCCTTATTGCCTCAAATGTTGCAGCCTTGCTTCCTGCTTATTGGTCCCTTCACCAGAAGGTAGTGTTCCCTAGCTCATTAGGATTGGAATGGCAATATTTATGTATTTGGGTATAAGCTAGAAAATTGATGTCGGAATTTTTGCTGTGATTCTTGACGATCGATCTTTCTACTCTTTACAGGCATATGCGGAATGGGTGCTTTTCATGTGTAGCGGTGTTTCTAGTGGATTATATCATGCATGCGATGTGGGCACCTGGTGTCCATTATCTTTTCATGTGTTACAGGTATCAGTTATCGGTACTGTAGTCTCTGTCTTTCAAGTGCTGTCTTTGTTCTCTATCTTCTTTTTTGAAGGATCCTTGTTTCAAGGTGTCATTGATGATGAGTTAGTATTTTTGATGTTCTCAGTTCATGGATTTTTGGCTCTCGTTCATGGCTGTGGTGAGTACTTTTGTGTACCTAGCTGATATTGACGAAGCTTCTAAGAGGACAATTCACACAATTGTAGCAATTATTACTGCCCTTATGGCTGCAGCTCGACCAACCAGGTATCAGGTCATATAAATTTCCAATGTATGAATCTAGTTGGAAGACTTTTAACCATAACTGATTTTTGCAGTTCCACCAATATTACTCTTGTAATGGCAATTGGGGCTCTAGGTCTGCTAACTGGGTGGCTGATTGAATTCTGCACCAAAAATAGGTCTCTTCCCTTTACAACAGAATTCCGTCTGAATGTCCTTTACGGGTGAGTTGTTTCCCATATTGAAATCTTGAATGCTTTTAGATTTTGGATTTAGATGTTTTGAGCTAAAGCCTAACGTTTAATCACTATAGAAAGCTGAAAGGCAGCATTCAGCCAAAAAAAATTCAAAAAGATTACGCGAAGGACTATTTGGACGTCCATGAGGATTTGAGGATTGATTGGTCCTACCCACGTTTTCATACGGCAGTTCAAGTAGACATGCATTATAAGCCAATGCTTCAAGTCCTTCCTTTTTGCACAGCCCATAGAGAGAGTGTTCATATATGGGTTAGCTATTGATGCTTCTGCTGAGAGTCCGTCGTTGTTTCCTTTGAAGTCCTGGTCTATTTTTGACATACAATTTATGAATTAGTGAGGAACAAAACAACAAAGCCTATGGATGCAAGTATTTTTACTTCAATGACATCTCTGGTTGGAATTGTTGTCCTAACAAGATCAAGTTTCTGCATCTATCGCAGGTGGCAAGCCGTTAAAGGTTGGCTCCATAATCTTGTCAAGACGCTTCTAAAACGTTTCCGCTGGGGATTTGTAGTTGCAGGTTTTATTGCATTAGCAATGGCTGTAATCAGCTGGAAATTGGAAACCAGTGAAAGCTACTGGATATGGCATAGGTATGATGACATCAACAAGAAAATGCTCTCTCTCTCTCTCTCTCTCTCTCTCTCTCTCTCTCTCTCATGTTTGGTGCATCAAATGGATTTGCAGCATGTGGCACGTCTCCATATACACATCTTCTTTCCTCTTCCTCTATTCGAAAGTAGATGCTGTTGTAGATGGAGAGAGTGGAGGACCTCCAGATGGTAACTATGAGTTAACTCGGCAGGATTCATTTTCCAGAGGTTAATAAAAAGATGCAGAAAGATGGTTTATTCATTGTTTAGTGGCACTAAGACCCAATACAACAATTTTCCCGTATTGACTGGAGCAGTTAGTTGTAAATTCTTAGCATAAAATTCATACAAAAAAAGTACCATGGGAATTGTGAAATTGACGATTTAGATTTCACTTTCTCAAAATGTAGAGCAGCGAATCGAGAGTACAAATGCTCCAGATGGTATCTGTTGTTCTGTAAAGCTCACAACCTTGTGCTTTTCAGTATTTTTCTTCTGCATTAACTAAATATCAGAGTACAAATGCTCATTACAGGTATTTCAGCTTGTAATTAGTGCTGATATGGTATTTCCATCAGAAAACTTCTTGATGACCTGCATTTGAACAATCTAAATCACCTCAACCCTTGCATGGAATGAATAACTACATGCGAGAGAGTTGTTCTTGCCCAGAAATAAGTGATTTCCCGTCTTGAGTGCATTCCTTTAGTCTCCGTTTAGGTTCAGTAGGGCAGCTCGATCAACCAAACCGGTAGACATTGCTCTTCTCAGCTGCCAATAGAGAATAAACAAAGTCAGCCCCCTCAGCTTGAAGGTTCGCACCGTCGATGATGTTGGAAGACTTGATGTTGCAAAGAATTCTATGGTCATCTGCATTACACAGTATATACTCATTCAGTTATTCAGTTAGGTTGCTTGTAATCACATGAAATCTTTTGAAGGGCACAGAAAGAACCTCGACCAATATCCATATAGAGATAGGTAACCAAAAAGACCATATGGCCCATATATATATATATGTGATATTAATTCAGCCTTGCAGTAAGATCAAGAACACTGCCGTGGATTAGTCCATCAAACACATTTCAGCATTCAAGTTTACACTGTTCGGGTATCATGTGCACATCCAAAAGTTCATGCATATCTATCTGCGCACGCACACACAGAAAAATGATCAAATTGCCAATGTTAAAGTTACTGAATCAAGTGATTACTATGGGATCCATTAACACGATTGACAAGTGGTGCCATGGTAACCTGCAAGTTGAAATGGGCAGTCAGAACCATATAAATTAAATCGCAATGAACTCATAACAGGGAGCATTTTCCTCAATTTCAGAGAAAATAGGGTGGGAGATCCATGGATAAGGCTGTATTCCCCCACACCCTTTCGCCTGAGACAGTCCCTTTTTGCTTTTTGTCGATGCTTCATTTTCAAACTAGGATATTGAAGGCGCGGAATCATTTATGAAAGGCAAGGGCATCCAAGTCCTAACCTCAAATTAGAAGCAAAAACCAGAATCCACCAGACAATCACCCATCACCGTGTTTTCAAAGAAAACGTCGCGTCATCTGAAGTCTGAACTAACCAAGGATCCTCCTCAATGCAGCCAAATTTAGTCTACACTGGGCAAACAATCTTCATCCTCCATTAATTTGACCAACACTTCCAATAATGCATATGCCTCTAACGCTAGAAGGTGGGATTTATCACTTGACACAAAGGTATGAATCTTACCAGCAATCTCTATCCAGCTACAACCCGGGACTTTATCATTGCACCTGTTCCTCATCATTTTCCGAACTCTTGCTACATCATCCCAACAACCCTTAGAAGCATACGTATTACACAAGAGGGTATAATTAGCATTCTTCCCTGGTTCAAGTACGAAAAGCTTTTCAGCTGCCCAATTTGCTAATTCTGAGTTTCCATGGACCTTACATGCCCCAATAAAGGCTCCCAGCTGGTCTGATCCTGGTTCAAAAGGCATCAATGTCAAGACTTCTAAAGCATGATCTACAAGTCCGGGACGCCCAAGTAGGTCAATGAGACAAGTATAGTGCTCTGAATGTGGCTCAATGTTGTAGACATTAGTCATTAGATTGAAGTAATGAAGCCCCTCATCTACTAGTCCCCCATGGCTGCAGGCAGAGAGAACACCAAGAAATGCAACTCGATCTGGCGTTTTACCATTCAATAGCATCTCATCAAAGAGTTCAATACCTTTTCTTGGAAGACCATTGAATGCATAGGCCCTAATCATTGAAGTCCATGACACAATATCGGGCTCTGCAATAGAGCTGAAACATTTGAATGCCATAGCAATGATACCACCCTTGGAATACGCGTTTATGAGTGAATTTGCAACTGATAAAACAGCTTGAAGCCCAACTTTTATAGCATAGCCATGAAGTTGCACAATTTCAGAAAAAGAGGATAAACTGCCGCATGAACTAAGGACACTTGCCAGAGTTAGTTCATCAGGACGCAAATCTTCTTGAAACATCCCCACAAGAAGTTCTACTGCCTCCTTTCCGTCACCATGTTGTCCATAACCCACAATCATCGTGTTCCATGAGATAATATTTCTGAAGACCATCCCATCGAAGGCCTTGCGAGCATCCGCTATATTTTCATTCTTCGCATACATATCAACAAGTGTGCTAGCCACTACCACGTCTAAATCAAATGACAAGCTAATAACAAGGCTATGAAGCTGCCTACCAAACTCTGAACATCCCAAAACGGCAGAGGCATTGAGCAGATTACTAAATGTAAAACCATCCCCATTTACACCCTCCAACCGCATCAGACTAAAGACCAAAAGAGCATCTTTTTCCAAACAATTCGAAACATAGCAAGACACCATCACGTTCCACAAGACCAAATCTTTCCCCAAACAACAATCAAAAGTGCATCTTGCATCCCCAACTAAACCGAATTTTGAATAGAAATCAACGAGAGCACTACTTACAAAGCAGTTCACACACAGTCCCAGTTTCACTATAAAACAATGCAACTGCCGGCCAATCTCAACATCATCCAGCTCAACGCTGACTCGAAGCAAACTCGTAAACGTGATGCAATCAGGGCCCATCATTTGTGATAACATCCTCTTGAAATAGGAAAAACCCAGATCGAGAATCGACCTAAAACCAGCTCCACAGGTAGCTAAACCACACAACAAAGTATTCCAAGTTACAATATTCCTCACCAGCATTTCATCAAACAGATTGCAAGCATCATGGAACTTCTTGCACTTAACATAAACATTCAAGAGCTGATTTTGCAATGACAGTACATTACATAATCCTGACTTGTATAGATACCCATGTAGCTGTAGTCCTCCCAGAAAAGAACCCATTCTTGCAGAGTTTTTCAAGGCAGTGGAAAGTAAGGAAGGGGTTAAGTATGAGCTCGAGAAATGGGTTGTTTCGAAACCCGCCATTGAAGCTCTGAGTCGACCCAGATGTGAAAATTCGTTGTTAAAATGATGGTTTCGGCCGTTTTGGTTGATTGGGTTTACAGTTATGGCGGTTGATAACTGACGTTTGAAATGGACGGTGCGGAATTTGTGGATCATAAATTTAAGAAACGAAGGAAAACAGTATTTTAGGAGTATATAAAAGAAAAGGAGAACCGTAAATCAGATACTTGTTTCTCCACAAAAGTGCAAAAACCAAATCGGTTTGGAGTTGCAGGCGTGTCAGGACTGGATTGCAGTCCAAATTCGTATCAAGGCCTGGATGCCTCAATCTGACTTCTGTAAAACGATTGCGTACGACCTAAGGGGTGAGGCCGTATATGGTTCGTGGTTTGCCTTAATGAAAATGACTTAAAAATTTCCTAATCGTTGTTAGAAAATGGAAAGAAAAGTAGAACAAGGCCTAAAACAGAATTAAAAGGACTTTATTAACAGTTTAACAAAGTCTGGTTACAAGAAAAATGAAATAAAATCTAGGATTGGCTAGATTAAACGGGAAAGTAAAGATAATTGAAAGATAAGCCGTGGGCTTTGATGGTCGTGGACCTTTGCCAAGGCCTTCAACTTTGGTATTTATAGGCAGAAGTTTCAAGCCTTGAGCTGCTTTCACAGGCCTTCATGCATGGCTGCCAAGTGTCCTCCTGATAAAGGCTTAGGCTTGAGCTGCTTCTACTTGCTCCAACGAGTGATTGCCACCTGTCCAAACCTTGCTCCTCACTCCAAGAATTCAGCTGAGGCCTGAAAGGCCTGAAAAAACTCTATTTTCTGCATACAAATTTGTAAAAGGGCAAAAGGAATTTTGGCTTTGCAGAATCTCCAGGCCTTTTGAGCTGCTTGTAAGCTGCTTGAATGCCTGGAGAGAAGATCTTGGGCCCACCAAGGTTAAAGGCCGAAATTTTTCCAGGCCTTTCAGCCATTTCATTGGCTCTTGAGTCCCTTTTGAGGGCCCACTTGCTTCACCTTCAATCACCAAGCTTGGTTGTGCAGCTTGTAAGCTGCTTTAGAGATGCATAACTGCCATGTGTCCTAAGCCTTGCTTCATGCTGAAGGATGGTATCAATTCAAGCCTTGAGCTGCTTGCTCAAGCCTGCTTTGGTAGAATATTCTAGACCGTCAAGCTACTTGCAAGTAGGTCTATTAGTGAGAAGATCCTAGGCCTTTGAGCTACTTGTAAGCAGCTTACCCAGACCTGTCAACCAAGAACATTCTAGGCCTTTGAGCTGCTTGTGAGCAGCTTGCTTCCCAAGCATGACTAATCAGCTTATGGCCTTCTTGACTTGGTCAGTTTTAGGCTTGAATAAATCCGAAAAACTGTGCCCATACCTGAAAAACGAATCTTGGCCTTATTGGGTTAAATAGGCCTGAAAAAGTAGTCTGAGCTTTGATTAGCTGGGCCAAGGCCTGAAAATGGGCCCAGATCTGAAAATCTATTTGGGCCTTGACTAATTAGGCTATGCTCTAAATATTAATGCGGCCTAATCAATTTTCAAACTCTCTCCAACCCTTCCAAACTCAATTCGGCCTAATTATGGCCACTTTAAATTCTTCCAAAGGACCAATTCTGCAAGTGACTGATTTATAAGGCTTTCTCAAGGCCTAAAACTACCTCCGAGGCTATTCTTCTATCCTTTTTCTAATTTTGGCCAAAAATGGGTGTAGACAATACTATGTACTGTATATTTGGAGAGAAATTCACCCTCTAGCTCAAATGATTAAAGAGAATCATACTCCTTGTCATTGATACATCGAAACCAAATTAGTTGGCGAAGTGATGGATCTGGAAATGCTGTGCAGGAGTATACTACAACAGTGTAGTGCGGCAAAACGACGTAAATTTTCCCATCTGTTTACACAGGATTGAGAAATTCTGTAGTGTAAGGTCCTGCAAGACACCATGTAGGACGTACACGGGCTATTGATCTTGACAATGAATGGTTGAGATTTGATTTTTAATGTGGACCGTTGATTGATGAGATCGACGACTGTGTGCCGCTCTACACATGTACTACACGGGGTGCACTACAGCACCCCCGAATCCATTTACAGAATGTTCAAATGATCAATTATTAAGTTCCAAATTAATCTTTGCCCAAATTACTAGGTTCTGTGACCAATAATTAAATGTTCTTAAATTTAATTCAACTCTAAGTCAAATTTAAATGTTTAACAAAATGACTTTGCTTTGTCACACTACACCATTTTAGAGTCGGGGTGCACCATTTTAATTATACTAACGTATTAAATTGCCTTTGATCTGCAGAAAAACTGTAGCATAAGCTATTTAAATACCCAATTCAAAAAAGAAAACTATTTAAATGGTACAAAAATAGTAGGAGTGTTCAAGAAAATCACCCGAACCATAAAACCGGTCCGATTCGGACCAAACTGTCCTATTTGGTTTGGTTCTACGGTTCTACGGTCAGGTTATGGTTCCAAAAAAATAACAACAGTTAATTTTAGTTCGTTTACTGGTTCTCAATTAATGAACCGTGGTTAGAACCGAATCGGACCGTTTAAAACTAAGATAAATATAGCAATACATATGTGTGTAATTAAATATGTATTTGAATTTGGTAGGTTAATCTTTTCCTTGCTAAATTTAATTTATTTAAAGATGAAATCTTATTTGTTAGGAAAGCTTTTCTTCTTTCCTTTTCTATTCCAGCAGATTATCTTCCTATTTCTTTAATTTTATGAGTACATATTTTGTGAATAAGTGTTTGGATGCTTATTGGATAGAACCGGAACCGAACCAAAACCGGACCGGTCTTGCAGTTTGATTTTGGTTGGGTTTCATACATATATTGGTTAGGTTCTGGTTTTTAATTTTCTAGAAACCGTTTGAAATGATCCGGTTACTGATTTTTTAGAAAACCAAACCAATCCGAACCGTATTCACCCTTGAAAAATAGTAGTAGTGAATCACGGTGAGTCATTTTCATTCACAGTCCAACAAAACAGTATTCACTTTCACTGGTACTAATAATGTTATATGTGATGTCTTTTTTTCTTTTTTTTTACTATGAAAGCAAAAAAAAGTTGGCACATGAGTATATATAAAATAAAGGAAATTGATTTTGACATTTTACTTTTTATTTGAAATCGCAATAATACCCTTTAAAGTGGATGAACACTAACAAAGTAAAGGGTAATTTGGTAATTTCACATAGGATAAAGACAAAATAGATAGTGCCAATGGCTAAATGTAGAGTGCCAAAATTACTTTCCCAAAAAAAAAAGGAGTGATTTTCGCATCCATTGTTACTAACTCCACTTCCCTTTTTGTTTTTAGTGTGCAAATTTATCAAAATGTCCTTAAACTTTGTACAAACATTATTTCGTTTGGATAACAAAATATAAATATTAAAAAGTGGAAGAGTGTTTTAGTAACTTAACACGCTAAAAATAAAAAGGGGAGTGGGGTTAGTAGAAAGGAAAGTGCCGAATGCCTTATTTGGTTGGTATTTTGAAAAAAAAAATTCTAACTCAAAAAATACGCATTACTCATACTTTCAATCATTATTCTCATTTATCTCTCCACTCTTCAATCATTATTCTCATTTTTTTATCCACTCATTATCCATATTTTCATTTATTATTCTAATTTCTCTCTCCACTCATTAACCAAAAGCTAAATTCAAAAATTTTCAAAACACCATCCAAACAAGGTATTATTACCCATAAAAAAAAAGAAAAAAAAGTTACTTGATAAAAATACTTCCTCCGTCCAATTTTCATTGTCCATTATTTCTTTTGTCACTTTTGTGTCTATTGCGTATATCTTTCAATCTATAATATATTTTTCATGATTTTGACATCTTTGTATTATAGAACAAATTGAAATCTATCAAATAAGATCCATATTGCATATTTTTGGAGATTCACATTAGAATATATAAGCGATTGAAAACTGACACGAATATCAAAAACAGAAAGTCTACTGGTACATATTTTTCATCTGTACCAGTGGGTATAAACCCCTTTCTCGGCCCATTTTGGATCTCAAAAAAATAATCGGAGTAGCTCATTTTGTTTGAAATACATTGCTTATGGTCCCTGCAAAAAATAAGCTCAATCCGGTATCGGTAAGAGCATTTACGAAACATCCAAACTTTGCTCTAGAATTTAGGCTTGAATTCTGGGACAAAAGTTGGACGTTTTGTGTCTTAATCGATATCGGATTATTTTTTTGAGACCCAAAATGGGCCAAGAAAGAGGCTTGTACCCACTGTTTAATTTGTACCAGCAGCATCATTCTATCAAAAAAAAAGACAATAAAAATTGGACGGAATGAGTAGTAATGACCCAGTGAGTCACTTTCCTCCGGTACCGCTATTTCTAATTTTTGGTAAACCACCCCTATTTCTAATTACTACTTTGTCTTGAGTGCACTCGTTAGTACTACTACTACTACTTTGTTTAACCGTCGACGCAAAGTTGGTGTCGTGGTGTAGTTGGTTATCACGTCACTCCGGTTCAAACCCGGGCGACGCCAATTTTCTTTATTTTTCACCATGTGATTTCCCGTTTTTCTTACGGTCTGTTTGGGTGTGAAGTAGTAAAATTTACCATGCGAGCGTCTCCGTCCCATTCTTCAAAAAATTATACGATCCCGTTCTGCTAAGGTTACTATTTTTTAAATATTTATTTCTTATTTTACGAGACAGATCATTCTTTCTTAATACATCACTTTTAATTCAAAAAATAATTACTTATTTTAGTTTATGGAACACGCCCTTATTTGATTTACTTTTAGTGTTTTTTCTTGGCTGCTGATTTTGTCACTCCCTTTTTTGTTAACGCCACTCCTCTGCAATTGTATTTTTGATGCAAAAATACACTTATAAGGAAGTGACTTAACACAAAAGATAGTGGCAAAATCATTTTACTTTTTCCTTCCTAAAATCAAAGGATAAAAAGAGGCGGGCCTACATTTAAGGCATCTGAATTGTCATTATCAATCATCAATTTTGCGGAGTGAAATGAATTCTTCAACCATCAGGGTGGCAGCCCAGTTGGCACAGGTGATGGGGCTTAAGTGCCTCTCCCTCCACGTGCACTCGGGTTCGAGCCCCTCCAGTTGCAAAAAAAAAATATATGAGCTGGAGGGACGCGTCAAGGGGGGTTGCTACGCCGGTCGCCCCCTCCTCTACCCTTTTGATTATCAAAAAAAAAAAAATTGAATTCTTCAAATTTGATAAGTTGACTGAAGAGTGGGTTGGAGGTACAAAATCTCTTATTGCTCAATAAATTAGGTAAAATAATAATAATAAGCGTGCAAAGTGGGTTGGAGTTGCTAAAGCCATCCACAATAGTATAATCAAAAAAAGATAACCACTAATTGACACATCAGCTTTTGATTATTCACTTAAGAAGTTGATAAACTTAACATTGTTAAGCTTCACAATGGTTACTTTTAGTCCATAACCAAAATAAGGGTTCAGTACAATTTCATTCTCTCTCTCTGTTTCCCGTTATTCACTTCCTTCCGTTTACGTTTTTTTGGGCAAAAATATAATGATTTCCTCTCCTAATTTTGAGAAAAAATTGGTGACTTTCTTCTCTCCTATCTATCTAATAAAACAGGAGGGTCTTTTGAATACTCTCTCCCAACGGTTCAGATTTCTCCCTGACACAAATTTTATCTACCCATACAAACAAATCCAACGGTCCAGATTTCTCTACCCTTCACATACAAACTAATGGCATATTTTGTAAATAGCGTACAATTCTGGGGCTTAAAATCCTGGGGCTAACTATTCAATAATGGAAAACAAATATACTGAGCCTATTGATTGAGGCACGAATGGTGGGGATAAAGAGAAACCTTTTTTTTTCCTTAAAAAAATGAAGGAAACCTAATTTGATATTTATGGTAAAGATGGGTAAATTATTGGGGTTAAATAACAAAGAATACAAACTTCAGTTTCTCATTTTTTTTGGGTAAATTAGTTTCTCATTTCCTTAAAGTACACCATATTGATTTACATAGGTTTCCTATCTTAAGAAAGAAGTTATTGGATAATCTATGAAACTTTTTGAATTTAAAATATGCGAATCTTTTTTAATTTGAAATCTATAAATCTTTCCAAACCATATCTTTGAGATTTCTCTCTACTTACCTATTTCTATACATGGCTATCCAAATAGTAATGGAAATTCAAAATCATTTCAGTCTACCGAATAAAATTATACACTCACTTTTCAGAGAGAGCGAGAGAGCGAGAGAAGTACCATGGAGTAGTTATTTTTGCATCGAAGGTGAGATTCCATTGGTCCTTTTCCATTTGATTCGGCTCACTACATGCGTGTAGTCGGCAATCTCTGTCGTTCTATTGGCGATGAACAGTTCAGATCAACGTACACATAAAATAAGCATTTTACATTTAAGTTCAGTTCAAATTATCCGGACTGTTGGCTACCTATTCTCAGAATCTCAGTGTCCTCATTGTATTTGTTTGAACTTTAATACTTTAGACTGCAATAGAATTTTTATATAAGGTTAATGCTATAAGCTTTTATATAAGGTTAATGCTTTTTAATAAGTGCCTTTAGTCACAGGCTTATTTGTTGAGAACGTGTTGCGTCGTGCTTTCAGGCACGGGCAAAATCGCTAGGGATTGGAAAATTATTTGTTTATTCAAGTTAAATAGGTCAATAAATATGCTTGACTTATTATTTTCCGCATAGTTTAATTCGTTGGGCAGGGGTTGATATATTGCACACGAGTTTAGAATTTATTTGCATGTGCTAATCGTTTGAGCCGTGCCTCCAGGCACGGGCATTGGAAGGAAAGAGTACGTCAAATTGCAATGCTTCAGATCCGTAAATATTCTCTTATTATGCAGAGCACTGGCTGATGTGCTTATATCTGCTCTTATGTTGTTAAATGTTGAACACTGGCTGGTATGCTTACATCTGCTCTTATGTTGTTAAATGCAGAGCACTGGTTGGTGTGCTTAGATTTTTTCTGATTTCGTTGATGCAGAGCACTAACTGATGTGCTCTTTGATTTTAACTTTTTACCTGGTATTTATTGGGATTCCATAAGCAAATTGATAGTACTTTGTAGCTAGCTTAAATGTGTAGTTAGGGGAGTGCCGTAAGCACGGGGAATTCTCTTTCGTGCCATTAAGAAGAGGATCAAATACTACATACTAATGAATCGATTTAGTGTTTTGAGCCACTAGCTAGCAAGTGCCGTAGGCACGAGCAATCACTAGTTATGATATATATTTGGGGGGGGGGGGGGAGGGGTGTTGGATAGACACAGGAAAGAAAAGTGAAAAATTTTAATCCGGCGACGATGTGTTGATTTGTAAATGATCAAGAGATATGAGTTTCACTTTTTGAGGGAAAGAAAGAGAAATAGTTTGTGGGTGAAGTGAAAAAGATATAGAGTAGGCGAAGAAAAGAAGAATAAAATATCAGTTGAAACACGCGTGTATACAAATTTTGAAACTAGTTAACTTATGTGGTGTGGGATCCACAAATTTTGATTATTGAAAAATGTTGCTAGTTTGGTTATCCAAAATCCAAAATTTGATTATTTCTAAGGATGTTGCAAAGTTTGATTATAGGGAAAATGACGATCAATGACGTGTTTTGATAATTATTATCCGTCAAGGACATTTTCAGCATTAACAAATGTTCTCAGCATGTCCTTGACGGGTATTAATTATCAA
Source organism: Rhododendron griersonianum (assembly GCA_018127125.1). Classification (NCBI taxonomy): domain Eukaryota; kingdom Viridiplantae; phylum Streptophyta; class Magnoliopsida; order Ericales; family Ericaceae; genus Rhododendron; species Rhododendron griersonianum. The sequence continues at coordinate 1,612,663 of CM030794.1, forward strand.
AACACGTCATGAGCCGTCATTTTCCCTTGATTATACCATTGTAAGTCATCTTTTACACCAACATTATTAATTTTAAAAACAATTGACTTTTGATTATACCATTGTGGATGGCCTAAGAGAAAATAATTAAGAAAGATAACTTTGATGAGAGTGAAGGAAAATTTGATTCGACTCTTTGTTTGGTAATTTTCTTTCCCGGTTCCTCCCAAACCAAATATCTCAAATATCTCTTCTTTTTCCTATGCTCTTTTTGGAACACAGAGAAAAAAATGAAAAAGAAAGGGAAAATATATTACTAGAGAAGAAAGTATAAGAAGAAAAGTTAAAGAAAAATTGTGAAAAGAATTGAATACATATTTGAGATTCCCCCTTCTTTTTACTACCATTTAAGAGACAAATAAGGGAAGAGAAACTTCTAAATTTTCTCATCCTTTCTATTTCTATTGCTGAGTTCCAAACAAACCTTTATATTTTCCCCCCACCTGTCCATAGTTTCCAAAAAATAAAAGGAAACTCGTCATGTGAAAAAGAGAGTTCAAAAAGCATACACGAAAAAAAAAAAAAAAAAGTGGGGGAAAGAAAATCCTCCTTTCCTCTCTCTCTCTCTCAGGAACACCCAAAACGCAACAACACAGGGGCGGCCACCTACCATTAACAAGAATCTCTAGCCTTTCGGTAATCTTTTGGAATATACAAAACTATAATTATGCATATTTGTAGGTACATACATATATGTCTTGTAATTTTACTTGTCTGTGAAGTAATTGATTTTTATGGTTAGTTAGGTCTGTTTGCAGGTTGTGTTCAATTGGGTTTGCTGTCTTTAGCTTACCCAGAAGGAAAAAAGAAAGAAAACGTCCTGTTCCTTGCACTTGAAATCAGGTAGGATAAATTCCCTCAACTGCTTAGGTCCTTGTGCTTTGTTTTCAACTGGGTTTTTGTTGTTGTTGTTGTCATATGTTGATATTGTACTCTTGTTCTTCTTCTTAGACTGGGAATCATTTATTGTGAATTCAGCCCGTTAACTGATAATTACAGCTTGCTACTCATGCAATGGTCTTAATTTCTATTCTATTTCGCAGAATTGCGAATATAGGATTGAGAAAAATTTGTGTTATTGGTTTTGGCCGTCGGGGAAGTTAGATGGACTTCACCCAGTGGCTTCTAGGATGCACTTCATCGCTTTGATGATTTTTGTTCTTTGGTCTACTGGACTAGGCTGGGGTTCTATTTGAGGAAGATTTTACATGTCGTTTCGGTGTAAAACTTCAATTGGTGAAAGGTGTCAGTTGGGTATATTTTTGTATCAGGAATGGTGTGTAAATGTTTGAACTTTTTGGGAAATCATTTGTTGAGTTACTTGGGAAACACTGGTTTTGCCATACAATTTTTGCAGAAGTCAGTTGGAACAAGTGGATACGTCTATCTGCTTGGCCACTTTCATTCTCCGAGTCAAGGCCCTGTGACAGCCTAGCAAGTAGCAAATTGTGATACAGATTAACTTGTATTTAATTTTCATTCTTGTAGATGTATTTGATGAGTAAAATACTTTAATCAACCAGAGATAAGCCCATCGTTTATATAACGTAAATTTTTCTAAGAAGTATTGAAGTAAGAGAATTTCTTTGGATTGATCTTTGTAATGCTCGAACAACCAAAAAATGACCCATTTTGTTCTGAGATTTTGCCTGCTGCACGAAAACTATACTTTTGATAATGGTTCATTTCTGTAACCCTAATTGGGTTATTTAAAGTTTCCTGTAATGCTTTAATTACTGTTTATCAACCACAGACCAGGAGGTAGATAGTCATCCTGTGTGGCAAACCCCAGTGGGTTCTGTAACGCCCCAAGCAGACCACTGGCCCAATACCTTGATTTTGATCCACCAGCCACACCACATGGCCCAAAAGCTTAAGCCCAAGGTATTAGTAGTAGCCCACAAGGATTGTTATATGCCCAAGATCATCCATGTAGACTTCCGATGTGGGACGGGGTGTTACAATCTCCCCAACTTTATAGCCTCGCGCCCTCGCGAGGGGTTGAGCACTATAATCACCAATACAAATCAAACCAACAACCAAATCAAACCAAACTCCAAGGCCCACATAGTTGTGTACATGGATAGCTCTGATACCACCTGTAACGCCCCAAGCAGACCACTGGCCCAATACCTTGATTTTGATCCACCAGCCACACCACATGGCCCAAAAGCTTAAGCCCAAGGTATTAGTAGTAGCCCACAAGGATTGTTATATGCCCAAGATCATCCATGTAGACTTCCGATGTGGGACGGGGTGTTACAGGTTGGCTCCCTCAATGACATCCGATCCGACCAGCATTTCAAGAGTGTGCAGTATAGATGTCATGTACCACTCCGACGAGCTATTTCCATCCGCAGTTCATAATTTACTCCAAATAAGAGCAAACTTGTGCGGTGTATTAGCGGATATCTGCAAAAGAACGTCATGTTGCTTTGTCACTTGTACTTCTTCTCTTTCTTTCCTGTGCGACTTTTATGTTGTTTGCACAGATTTTTTAAATTCATGCTCCTGAAATCATGCCTTGTAGTTCCCTCCTTGGAAAGCTTCATACTTTCATTTGTTGTATAGCCTATAAGTAACATATGCTTCATTTTTTTTCAAAAAATTGGCAATACTACCAGTATACCAAGACATAATACAGGATGCAACATGCCATGAGACCAGGGACTTGAGTGCATAACACAAACACTGCAGGAATGGGGGGTTGCTGTTGTTCTTCCAGAAAACCACAGCTACATGGAACACCTGTATATTACTATGTCAGTACTTTTTTCTATCACTCCTTACGTGCTGCCAGTCGTTATCATACGATGTTCTTTGCAAAATACTGGGCAAGTGAAACATAGTTATATGATGTTGACGGTCTCCTGTTTTATGCCACTTGAATAGGAGGCCCATCCTTTGGTGTGCCCTTGTTATATTATGTTGATTGGAGAAACAGACGTGCCAGACATTAGTAGCCACTGAGTGCTAACCGCATCTAGCCATCTTAACTGAAGAATCTCTTCAATTCTTTATGATCTTAAAATAATTTGACCAAGCCATCTTGGATTTATTCTCTGTTTCGCCAATATAACCGCTGGAATTCAATTTAACTCTATCAGTCTATAAGCCCTACAGCAACATGGTGGCAGATGCATAATGCACTCTAGCAGGTGCTCAAAAAAAATTCTGGGCAGATTTGGTCTTCCTTTTGCTAGTAATGCTAAAGTCAAGACTTTTTCGAAATGTGTCAGTCTTAGCTGTTAACTGTGTTCAAGGGGAACATTCAATGATTTTGCATTCATGCGAGTTTCTTAATGTTTTTTTGTTTCATTTTGTCACTTTGCAAACCCAGATTCTGAACCATCTTATCCTTGTAACCAACAACACCACCGCTCCATTTTATAGTTATCTGCATATCATTAAGTGATATGCACTAGGCACAAGTTTGTCAAGTTAACTTTGTATTGTCATTATTTTGGACTTCTTTCATGATATTAGCATTAGGAATGTATGTTCAAATGGAAGTCTGCCAACTGTTTTCTGTGATGGTTATCTTTTTAAAATGAAAAAAAGAAGAGAGTACTGCTGTAGGATTTATTTTGCTTCCGATTATCAATTGTAAACTTTATTGGTCCTTTCTGCAGTGTCCTCCGATTTTGGAAGAGCATGAGTCCTTGACGTCTCATGATAGTGCAGCCATGGTACTGACTGCAGGGTTCCTGGTTGATTTAAATTTGGATACGTCAACCCCTGACACTTATCGACCCCCTCCTGCACCTATCCCATATGATGTGGTTCTAGGACGTTCACAATCAACAGACTCTGAGTCCCTGAGTGACACTACCAATGGCAGTGGCTATGAAAATATGTCTTCATGTGCAGATGTTAAAGAGCCAGATTGTGAAACTGACTCTGACATTCTTCTTGCCTCCCCAAAGAAGTTTGAGTTTCGAATTCTAAAATCAGGCGATCTTAATGTATCAGCACCGGAAGATGAGGATGTCTGTCCGACTTGTCTTGAAGGTGCACTACTGGCAGAATCTCACTAGATCAATGCGTTTATTACTTTGTTTACGAGTACAATTATCATTCTTAGTTGTTATAGGCAAGGAACAAATTTCCAGTTTGCGCAGTGAATGGATTGTTTTCACTGAGGAACCAAATTCTAGTGCTTCCAACAAAAGACATCAGAGATTCATAATTTGGCAAAACCATTTGAAACACAACGAATCATAGAAAAACTGAAGTTATTTAAACATGGATTTGTGCTTTATTTCGTTATACGTGACAATTTTCTGATAGAAATAGTGGTTGCTTAATTCCTGTTTCTAAACATTTTTTTTGTGTTTTCGATTTTCTTTAGTCTCTTTGGAAATGTTTCCCTTTGTTCGGAAACGTTTCAACATTGTTTCAGTTTCTATGCTTGCCGAATCGACAAACCGATGAATTTTTTGATCCTTGGTTAGGGGGAAACTACATCAAGTCAGTGAAGTCACATAAGTCAAAATAGAATCTAATGACTTACGGTTTCATTTTGGATCATCATTTGCAGATTACGATGCAGAGAACCCAAAGATTATCACAAAATGTAACCATCGTTTTCACCTTTCGTGCATTCTAGAGTGGATGGAAAGAAGTGACACTTGCCCTATATGCAACCAGGTCTGCTTCATGCTGTATTGTTACTATTGTACTTTTTCAGAGATAGGATGAAAAATCTTGTTTCCATGTTTTCCAACACTAATCTTCTTACACTCAGAGATATGTTTCTGCTGCTCAATTATACAGGAAATGATATATGAAGCAAACTAATGCTTTGAAGATGGAGCTTCATGGCTCTTCGAAGTATAAGCTTGCGGACTGGGATAACGTGGCGGGTAATGGTTGTTGTAAATGGTTAGGGCCAATGGACTCTAAATCCATCTTAGGTGGTTCATGAGTATTTATTAGATTTTTTTTTTCTTTATTATGCCAACCTAAAAAGAGAGAGGGAGCGCAGCTGCTTGCTGCCCTTAGCCTTAGGTTGGCTGTGTATATATTAAGGTCATTTCCTTTCACTAGTGATCAAATCCCCATTTTATGGGTTGAAGAATCTAAGGAGTAATTATTCAGTGCCCTTGGGGCACCGCTACCTGGTGTCCATCCCCCTCCGCCACCACATGGGACCTATACATTTTGCCTTGGATTCCCCATAAATGCGTAGTGATGGATAAGCCAGGGGCACTGAACAATTTTTCTTTTGTTTAAGGGATCTAAATGCAGCACGGCAGATTACCCTCTATGTTGTAATGATTCCAGTGATGTACGTACAGATTATCTGTTTCCTTTTCCCTTCAATGCACTAGTTGTATATCCTGCATGCATTTCGTCGTTTGCACTCGTTCCATTGTTTATAGGAAGAGGATTGAGCCTCTTCGGACTGGAACGTGTTGTTCTAGATCTTCTCGAGAAACATCAACCCTGCCAAAATTCACGTCGATCAAATACCAATCCATGTGATTTAAGTAAACTTTTATCTTGATTAAAAGAAAAAAAAAAATTCGTTTGCAGTGACTTCCAGAAGAAAAGGTCTCTTCAGCACCACCTCTTCTGAACCTTCAGAAGAAAGTCTTTCCCTCATTTTTAGTCTATAATCCTGGATTTTCGCACATATATAAGTTTGATTGTCGGATTACATATAGGATGGAAATAGGGATGAGGATAGAAGGGATACGTGGTGTCCACGGGATAATAAATACTGGGATTAGTTGTATTGTGTTTGGCTAGAGTAGAGTACAAACTGATAGGGGCTATTTTTTACCGTTGGATGAGGTCCGTGAGGATGGAGTTAATCTGGAAAAGGGGACTAGCTAATACCACCACTTCCAAAGTTCCTTTGGTAAATGGACGAGTAATCCACCCTTATTCAATTCAGCCCTTAAACCGTGCGCCGACAAACGCCGGACTATGAAAAAGAGGGACATGTGGACCCACCCCTCAGTCACACCCCTTAATCTCACTTCTCTTAGCTTGCAATCAAACATGCCCAATGTATTAATAGGGAACTAATTAGAGTTAGCCTAGTTTGTCATTTTTGTATACTCTTCGGTGTCTTCACTAACAGGTGAAGAAGAGAATTATTTTTCATTTACACGACCCATTGTTTGTTGGTTAATTCTTATCTTCTCTATTTATTTGTCCATTTTTTATTATTCAAGACATTTTGGAAAATCATCTATCTTTAATAATTCATACTATTATTTATCGATTCAATTACAGTACACGATTACCTACAAAAGGACAAACAAGTTTGAACGGAAAGGACTAGTTTTGATAGTGGGTGGAGAGAGAAATAGGGTAATGATTGGAGAGAGATAGAGAGAGAAATAAAATTAATAATTGAAAATATAGGGTAATAATTGAAGAAAGATATAGGGTAATGATTGAAAAACAAAACTAAAACTACAACAAAATGGCAACCAAACAAAGCCAAATTCACATATTTTTAACTCTTCTTAGTTGCTCTCATAGGCACAGATGTAACTCCTCTCTTTTTTCATTTTTGTTTTGAAAAAAGATTAGCCCCTACTTTAGGCTCTCGATAGCATTTTCCTTTTCCGGAATAAATAATTAATTACTCATATGCTACCCACTACTGCTTGGATTCCATTTATTTGGAAAAGGTCATCACGTCTTAAAATTAAAGGTGAATGCTAGTGAAGCTTTATATCTTTTCTTATAGGAAAGGTCTAAGAACATAACTCGAACGGCCGGGTTGGTCAAGTATTCTTGGCCTTGCGACTTAAGTGTTTATTCCATCTTAAGGTCTCAGGTTCGATTCTCCTTGCCAACAACTCTTGGGGCCTCCTGGAAGGTGCTGTAAGAATTAATCCGAGATGCGCGTAAGCTGGCCGGGGACACCCTGCTGCAGAATCCAATGCATGCGTGTAGGTGTGCATCTGATGCATCAAACGGTACAGGACACAATTGTGTCCGCATCTGTGTTATGAATTTGTGTTTCTATCAATTTTTTTTTTGTGTGGATATCCTCCATATAAATGTATAATATCCCGACATTCACAGCTAATTTATCCACTTGAACTCATTTTCCATTTTTTGTGGTGTAATTGTTGTGGTATAATAGTAAAAAAAATTATTGTCTCAAGTAAAGGACATAATAGTAATTTACTGTTAAAATAATACATTTTGTTCTTTGACTATTTCTATTTCATAATGAATGGACATTCCCTTCGATTCTTCGAATATTATCAAGCAAATTATATTTTGCACCCCTTGATATTACTCTGCTATTGCTTTAGCCCTCAAGTTCGTGACAATGCTCACCTGAGAAAATATAAAGACATTAAACTAGTTGAATAGCGAATATGATTTGGCCATTTTCTATCTCAGTATCTCCACATGGCAGTCATGTTGAGAGGTGTCGGAGCTCCACATGGTGGTACGTATCGACTCTAGTTACAGATAAAAATATAGGCAATATAGGTTCTTTTAATACAAAAATACGTAGGGTCCATTGAAAAAATTCAACCCGCACTCAATCTAAAAACCGTCAACATATCACCCCGCCAATTCAATCCACTCATCCTCTCCCACCGCGTGGATACAGCCTCGATGTGGTTTGACGGGTTGACAAAGTTTTTGCACCAATATTTGTATTTCAATGAGCCAAAGTAGACCCATCAATAGATTTCGTGGAACTCTGTCCATGTACTCATGTAGTTCATTTCTGTGATAATCTTTGCATCTTTAGGCTTGTTAACCTGAGATTAATCTTTTGAGCTACATGGTTAGGCTAAGGGTTAGCAGGTCAGCTGACGCGGATCGTAACAACTTATCACCCTGTAAACCATACCCGCTTTGAGAGACAGGAATGGAGGTGACTTATCACCACTCCTAAGAATTTATTCCTAGGAATTTTCCTGAGTATGAGTAGAAATATGACTAGTAGGAATTAAATTCCTAAGAATACTATACTTGAAGTAATATCATTACGGTGTTTGGATTAAATTTAGTAATCTTACGCATGAATCAATTGTTTTGAAAATTTATCAAAGTCAATATTTATTTATTTATTGATCGAGCCAGGAATCAAAGGTTCCCATGGAGTTAGGGAGGGATCAGATTTTTATTCAATCTAGTAATGTGATTACTGGTCGGATGTTTTATTAGGAATCACAATTCTATTCCTGTCTCTTCCAAACGTGGGAATCTTGTTGACCTGTTGTATACAATTCTCTTTGCACTTTTGTGTATGCTTATCTTTCTCATTAGAGCGATTCTAAGGGAGGAAGCAAAACGGGGGTGTTTGGGAGATGCATTTTTGCATTTTCCCATTTCCATTATTGCATTTTGGTTGTTTAGCTACTCCATTCTCAAAACCCATTCCCAGATTTTGACAAAGGAAGCCAAAAGTGAGAATCACCTCCGGACCTCCTTTTCCCATTTTGCATTTTTCCATTTTCGGTTGAATTACCAAAATGCCCACTTCTCCTCCATAATTCATTTTTACATCTTTTAACACAATATAATAAGGCCAAGGGCAACTTGGTAAAAAATCAATCCATAATACATTTTCATCATTCATCTACCAAACACTACTATTGTTCCAAAATATATTCTGCACATATCTTCCAAACACTCTTTCATTTTTCAAAACACATTCTGACCATAATCCAAAAAGCTGAAAATAAAAAGCCAAAAAATAGGTTCCCAAACACCCCTAGATTTCTTTCAAATTCAAGGAGCCATAGCAGCAAAAAAAAACTCTTTCAAAGGAAGAAGGAAAAGTACTAGCCTATTATTCCTATTTATATGTAGCTTTCTCTCTCTTTGAATTTTGAGGACAAAGAAATGACTCTTTGACTTTACAACTCATTACTATTCAAGGTAAAGCAAATGATGCTAGAGACACAATATTCTACCACAACACCAACCGCATCCGCCTATGTAATACTGCATAATTGATAATGACAGAACAACTATTTTGAAATTACTTTGCAACCCCAATTATGCAGTGCCACATAAGCGGGTATAGTTAGTATTGTGCAGGAGTGTTGTATCCATACATTATCATAAAACATTCCAAATCTGACAGATAAAAGACCTAACTAAAAGATTCTCCTGAAGCGGACTTGTTACATGACTCTTCAACTTGCCGTATGGTAACCGAACTCTATATCTGACATTATATTTTTCTTCTTCCATTGGAGATGCTCTTAAAGTTTTTGTCGTTTTCTTTCCCCAAGTTCCCTTCCCCCAATCACAATCGGACACGGGGGGTGTTGTAGTGCAGGGCCGCACTATAAGATTGTAGTGCGGCATCCGAGTCGCCCATCTTGACAACCAATAGTCCGAATTTCATCTCGACATGGACGGCTCATATCTAGGAGGGGAAGATGAAATCCGAACCATTGATTGCAAGATGAACGACTCGGATGCCGCACTACAACCCTATAATGCGGTTCTGCACTACAAGACACGAACGAGTGTAATTTTGTTCACCTTCCTTAAAAGAGGGTGAACATTACCTCCCTCTTTTTGATTGAAATGGTGTAGGTCTCACCCCTGTAATACACTTTTTGATAAGCATGATATCACTTTGTGGTGAGATCCATACCATTTCAACTTATAAAAAGAAGGGTAATATTCACCCACTTAGGAAACCTCCTCCCATCAAATCATCAACCCTGACCCCAACCCAACCCAACCCAACCCACCTCCCTAGTTAATCAACCATGGTTAGTTGATGATGCCAACTAGTATAAAAGAAGGTCTTGGCCCTTCTTGAAAAACCCTACGATGCACCTCTATAGTTCTCCTATTAGATCTCTCCCCACATCCCTTTATTGCACAAAAGGACCCTTCGAAAAATAGGGGTTGAAAAGAGGACAAAGAAGTCATCGCCCCAAAAAAAAACCCAAACAAAAATTCTGGTACGTCTCTCCTTCCTTCCTTACTTCTCCAATGACAAATCTTTGATTTTACGTAGAGAAAGGGTCAATATCTGTAAACCCAAATTGAAAAGGCCCTTTTCCCTCTCTCCCTCTCTCTCCTCTGGTTTCTTTAGAGAGAGAGAGGGCGGGACATAAATGATGGGTGGGCCAAACTTGTTTCAAGCCCTAGATTTGTTTCGAGCCCTAGATCAATGACTTCCCGCCAAAAGCCCATCTCTCTTACAGGACCCAAATGTTTAATCGGTACATCCATCCTTCTGTTTCTATCTGTACTATGAATATACTTATGTGAGTATCTTCATTTCGTTCTGTGAATATTTTGCTGGGTTTTTTCCTGCTTATTATTGGGTTTTAAGGTTTAAACTCGCAAGCCATTGCTGGGTTGTCAAAGATAGCTTATGCATGTACGTCCATTGCTCTATAATGGAGCCTCTATGTTTATATGTATATGTCGATACTTCGCTATTTGCTTTCCGGAAAATGCATAGTTGTGGGAGTGAGTTATCATTGGTTTTTAGGGTTTGAGCGATTTATCCCAACATTTGAATTCCATTAAATTTTGGTTACTATTCTATTTATTTCTTTCATTACCTCAGTGGTTGAGTTGGCTCTTTGTTCCTCTAGCTATATCGCTAGTGCTTCATTACCTAAGTGGTTGAGTTGGCATTTCTGCCGTTTTTTGTATGTCAACCTCAACACCAGAAAATACGTAATTTTGCCTAAATTTACGAGCACGCATATCGTGTGGGCACCGGCCGCTAGTATAGTCGTATGTGTCAATATTTTGCTATTTTCTTTTCTGCAAATGTATATTTGTATGAGTGAGTTATAATTTGTTTTTAAGGTTTGAATTCATAATCCATGGCAGGGTGGCAGAAGATAGCTCATGGGTCTGTAACGTCTGTTTTAGATAGGTTCATAATCCTCCAGAAGCTTCAAACAAAGAAGTTTTGGTATGATTTCACACTTGGTTCAGACGATTTTGTTGATGGTTCAGAAGAAGACAAGCTTCGATGTTTGTTCAGTCTATTGTTGTTTACTTTTCACGAACAGACCTGTTGGAGTGACTATTTTCGGCCTAAACCTTCAATGCTTGGAGATGAGAAATCAGTAGATTTGTTCAAGCTTTACTTTCTAGTGAAAGAAAAAGGAGACGGTTTCAGCAGAGGGGTTGTTGGATTCCGTTGCCAAAGAGTTTGGGTTGTGATCTGGTGTTGCTTCTGATTTGAAATTGGCTTGTAACAAAGCATTCCAGAAACAATTCGTGCAGGTCTTAGTGATTGTTTAATGGAGTTTGAGCCCGAGTTTAGAGGGTCTTCATCGGAAATTTCAGATCAGAAGAACGAGAATGGAGATTACCTGTATTTGGATTTGGAAGAGAGTGACATGGATTCTATGGTAGGGAAATTGAGCAATGGCAATGAGGTTATAGGTTTGGTGGAATCAGATGAAAGCAGGAAATGTGGTGAAGACTGTAAAAACTTGTACGAAGGCGAAGAATGTATGATTTCTGGTTCAAGTGTGTTTTCTAATAGGAAGAGAAAGCGGGGGTGTCGGTGGAGGATGCTGGATTGGGTTGTTGAGGTTGCAAAGAATCCTTGTGATCCAGAAGTTGGATTGTTACCTGAAAGGCCGGATTGGAAGCATTATGGGAGGGAACAGTTATGGAAGCAGGTTTTATTGGCCCGACATGCACTGTTTCTCAAAAGAAATGGCAATAGAAGTCCTGAGCAAAAAATTTCGAATTGGCTGGTATGTCTTAAAAGCTCAAGTTTCCTATCATACGATGATTCACTCTCAAAATGCTTTGCTGTGCATTGCAAGGTGTTGGTTGTTCCAAATTTCCCATCGTTTTGCATGAAGTTGTCTCTGACTAAAATGTGCTTGTGCAATAGGCCTTTTTACTTGATGGTATATCCTACAACGAACTGCTTTACCTTTTTGCTCAAAATAATTTCAGATCTTTGTTGTCTTAGTTGTTGCTTAAGAGTGCCTCCGATTCTCTCAACCTGTGTCATATACCAAATATACAGATTGAAAGAGTGCATTCTAGGTGACTACCTGTATTTATTCTAACCGTCCATAGAGTTGCATCATCTTGATTTTGCTCATCCCAAACTCACCTCAATCACAGAATTTAATTTGCTTGTTTAACCTACTTCCAAATAATTGTGGCGAAGATATTTAGTCTTGTTTAGATGGATAAGGATGCAGTCTTGTTTAGATGACAATTGGTGCTCTTATTCAACAAATTCATTCTGTATTTTGTTTTGCTAAAAAAATAATTATTTTTTGGGGAGATATAATGAGAAGATGCGAGGGAAATAATACCAAAAATAGTTGTGGATAATTTGGTAGCTCTATAGGTGAGATGGTTGCGGGAGTGATTTTTACAAAGGATTTTCTGTGAAATAAATTTCTTAGGAACTTGTGCAAGCATTTTTATGAAGCAATTATTGCAATTTTTCTTGGTCGGTTGGTCAGATTGACACCCATAGAAATGTTACGTGTCTTTTGGTGTATGTTACGTATATTTTTTTTTTATGTACTTTACGCTTTTTTTTTTAGTTATGCAGGGGTGTGCCTTGGAAATACATGGTACTCATAGTTTTGGATGATGGCACTATATTTTTGGTGCATGGTACGCATATTTTTTTGTGTATGTTATGCATATTTTTGGTTCATTAGTTTCGCATTTTTATGGTGTTAGTTACGTACTTTTTTTCAGGTGAAGTTATGGGTAGGTGTGTACGGTAAACCTCAAAATATTTAGACATTCTTTTGTCAATTACGTGTTCTTTTAGTGTTATTTATTTAATCTTTTGGTGTTAGCTGTGCATTTTTTTGGTAACAAAACTTTCCTTACTAAATTTTTTGGAGGTGTGTACCATAAGCTTAGTGGGGAAAGATATGCATGAGAATTTTAGTTCCTGAGGTTTTGTTTCATGACTGGAATTCTGTTCAAATGCACTTGGAAGATGGAACAAGAGTTTATGAATCTATTAATACTTTCCACGTCTACATTGTATGCTAGTTTATCCAATTCTGGCCAAGAAAGTTTTATGCTGGAAAGTGAAGTGAAAGAAAGGAAAGGGTAATTCAAATGAAAAGTTTGGTGAGAATCTGGCTATGTTCGATAAAGCTGAAAAATTAAGTATTGAAAACTGAATACTGAACTTTTGAAGTTGAAAAGTTGTTTGATAAAATATGAAGAGCTGGATTAACATAACTGATACAAAAACAAAGATAAATGAATTTTTGGTTAAGTGGTGGTGATGGAGAGGTGGTGACTGCAGTCTGCATGTGACGTGGTGGAGAGATGGTGGTTGTAGTGGTGATTAGTAATGTCACAGTGGTGGTAGTAGCAGAGTGGAGCAGTGGTGGTTGAAAAGGAGGTGCTGTGGGGGAAGGATCGCGATGGTGATGGTGGTGGAGGAGAGACGGCGGTGAAAGTGATGGCTGTAGTGAGCGGTCGTGTAGTTGTGGTGAAGAAGGGTGAATGTAGGCGCGGATCAAACATGATGAAGATATGGAAAGATAGTGGTGGTTGGAGTGCTGGTGGTGGCGTTGGAGAGATAGTGGTAGTGGCAGCAGCGGTGGTGGTTGTAGCAACTGTGCTGTTCAAAAAAAGTAATTGTAGTGACCGTGGAGTGGTGGTAGTGATGGTGGTAGTGGAGTGGGGTTGGTAGTGGCGGCGGCGGCGGCAGCGTAGCTATAGTGGTGGTGGTAGTGATGGTGGTGCAAGCGGTGGTCGTGGAGGGTGCTGGTGGTGAAGGAAGACAAATTAAGTAATTAAGTAGGTTCTAGAGTGTAGACTGCTTAATTTTTGTAACTTTTTAAGTCTACATTTTAAGACACTTAAGATACTATTAAGTATGATGAAGTATGGCTATCAAACCTACTTAATTACCCATTACATCTTTTTTTTGTTTTTTTGGATAAGCAATTACCTCATTACTTATCGCTTAATACATTCAATTTTGAGTGCTGACTTGGGTTATCAAATATTTCCTTGCACTTAAACATACACTATGGACCATGATAGGAAAGGGACAACTATAGGCATAATGGGAAGTCTAATAAGAGTTGGCTAAAATGAAATGTACGTAAAATTTAAGCATGTACGAGAAAATTAATTTTCTAGCACTTTCTACTATTTTCATACTAGTCAATCGTAAGACTTTCACTCTAATCAAACGGACTTGCAATTGCCCTGTCTTGGCTAGTTTCAGTTGAGGTATATGTTGTTAGTAGCTTGCAATATGCTATCTAAAATTCATTTTTCCGGTGGTCCTTAGCTCAGTTTCAGAGCATTTGACTACAGTTTTCCCCTCTTCATTTGCTTGTTGAGCATGTAAAGAAACATGGATGTCTCCACTTCTCTGCATTATTTTGTCGAATTTTGACTCTTTGTAGAAGCAAAGGATGCATCCATCAATGTATGATGATCACAGTGGATCTGAGAGGCAAAGAAGCAGCCAGAGGCTTGTTTCAGCAAAAGAGTCACGATCACTTTCTTCCAAAATACGACCTCGTTCAGACTCATCATCGAGTACTCAGACTCAGTTAGAGGATTACTTGGACAAAGATTCTGAAACCCTGTCTACAAATTCCATATTTACTTTTTTAAACGATAATCAGAACCGCAAACGGGTCCCAGTGGGGCCGTTTTTTCAAGCTAATGTACCGGAATGGACTGGGGAGACTTGTGAAAGTGACTCTAGATGGTTAGGCTCACGGGTTTGGCCAGTAGAAAGTGGGGGACCAAGCAAATATATAATTGAAAGGGATCGCACTGGGAAAGGAAGACAAGAGTCATGTGGATGTGAAAACCCAGGTTCCATTGAATGTGTCAGATTCCACGTCTCCGAGAAAAGGGTGAGAGTAAAGCTTGAACTTGGTTTGGCTTTCCAACGCTTGAAGTTCGATAGGATGGGTGAGGAAGTTGCACTTTCTTGGACAAAGGAAGAAGAGAAAAGGTTCCAGGAGATAATTAAGTCAAATCCTGCATCTCTGGATATGTGTTTCTGGGATGAAATTGTTAAGTCGTTTCCTAGCAAAAAGAGGGAAGATTTGGTGAGCTACTACTTCAATGTCTATCTTTTACGGCGTCGGGGTTACCAGAATAGGTCCACTCCTAGCAACATTGAGAGTGATGATGAAGAATCAGAGTTTGGACCTTTGACTAATCGCTATAGGCACGATGCACTTAAATCTCCAGGTTCCATTTTCTGTTCCCCAAAGAAGCCACACTCAAATGTCAAATAGTTGCCGGGGGATTAGGATCAAGGGCTTTCTTGGGAAACTTAAAGTGCAACAGTTTTGTCTTCATGTTCAGCTTTTTCAAGGAAAATTTACCTTTCCTCTTCACTCAAAACTACGAGTCTGCAATGGCTGTTGATATGTAAGTTGTAGCTTCTAGTGTTTCTTGATGGGGATAACACTGAAAAAGCTAGTAAGAGGGCAGTTCCGGAGGTTGATTGATACATATAGTGGTGAAAGATGCTAATTGTAGAGGCACAAGCCACTTGATTTTGGTTCATCTTTTTCTGTTTCTCAGCATATACTTTTGGTTTCTGCCATTCATCATGATTCCCAGCATCTGGTACGACCGTACAGGTACTTTTATTTTTACCCATTTATTCTTTTTTCACTCAGTTTCTTCCCGGCAGGGCTGGTCCGAAACCAAGCCTTGTTATTGTTGAGAGGATTTAAAAGTTCTTGAGGGTGGGAGAATGGAATCTACGTTAGAATTCAGATTGTAGTCCTTTCGAGAAAGGTTACACGCTTTTTCCTTTTGGTATGTGGATATTGGGAAAGAATGGTGTGAGAAAATCTATTCTGCTTAATCCATTTCCATTTTTGGTTCTCTCCATTCAACTGCAAATATCTCCTTAGTCCCTAACACGTATGGTGATTAATGTGTACCTGTTCATGTCATATGGAGAGCCTTGTAGGTGACATTTAACTGTTGGATTTTGACGTCTGCTTATTCACTGTTATTGATTAAACATGTAGCTATTGACAAAGCACAAGGATTGATGTATCCAACCCTAATTAATTAGGACACAAGGCTCGGTTTGGTTTGGTTTGTTTGGCCTAATTGATCCTATTCATGCCCTCCCTTGTTCTTACCCTCGCTTGTGCTTCTATTGTGACCTGTGTTTTTGGTGGTGTCTCTGTTGTAATCTTTTATGGTGTCAATCATGAACCATTATATTGGAGTTACGAAAGGGCGTACGCCCATATCCTGTGTTAGCAGCTGGATATGAACAGTCACATTTTTCAGTTCGTTCTAGACTTGAGTGAAATTGTTAGGGTTCAAAATTGATTAGATTAGAGGTGCCATGATCCAAGTTATTCGAACCCTAATCCAGAGTTGTTTGAATTGATTCAGAATAATCAGAAAACAGTTCCCTCATGTGGGTTTTACCAATACTACTGATTTTGAATGAAGAAGAAAGGTAAGGAACATAACAATTGAATCGGGTCTGTCGATATTTCTTCTTTGATGTCTTCAGGTTTTCAATTTTACCCTTCTCTTTGAAGTGACAAGCCCAACTTTTTGCGTATGTATTTTCTTAAAAGTTGAAATCAAACAAGTGTAATCATTGCTCCACTTCAATCAGTTAAGACTCTCGCTAACATGGACATTCAATTTGGACGGGGGAAGTAGTATTTTCGACAAGATTTGCGCAAGGAGAATCTCAAGGTTCCTAGGGGTTCGAGCGAATTACGAGAGCGTGGTTTATAGCATTCTTCTTTGGCTGTTGATTTTGCCACTCTCTTTTTTTTAACGCCACTTTCTTGTAAGTGTATTTTTGGTGCAAAAATATACTTACAGGGGAGTGCCATTAACAAAAAAAAAAGAGTGGCAAAATCATTTCCCTTTTCTTTTTCATAGTGAGATTTGTCTGATAATCTTGGTCCGCGAACCTTTGACCATGTAGTAAATTTTTTCACACTGGGTTTTTGTTATTGTGATTCCATCATTTTCATAGTGAGATTTGTTTGATAATCTTTGTCCGTGAACCTTTGACCATGTAGTAAATTTTTTCACACTGGGTTTTTGTAATTGTGATTCCATCATATTCATAACATCTTTGTAGGCAGGCCTTGTCTTTTACTCCTTCCGTTCCATATTGAGAGTTCATCACGAAAAGTCGTCATTTTTCAAATAAAAAAATCAACTACTTCTGTGTATAATTTTTCGAATTTTTTTGCACCAAATTAAAGGACTAATCGAGATCTTTAATAGGGTGCAAAAAAATTTGAAAAATTATATACTAAAGTAGTAGATTTTTTAATTTAAAAAATGGCAAGAGAGAGAAAGTAAGACCTTCAATATGGAACGGAAAGAGTATCTAATTTTGGAGCCAAAAAAAGATGTGAAGACATCATGTGACCTATTGCCCTTCTTTTTTATTATCCTATCCAACTGGGACTGGGGAGGTCTTACTGACTCCACCGAAAGGCCTCTTTTTGCTCCATTATTGTTACCTAGCTATTGGTCCTATGAATGCAATTAGATCTCACTGTCAATCCTCTGATTAATGTCTCGTTTCACTAACTAAAATAAAATGAGTACCTATTTTTTGAATTAGAAGTGATATATTGTGAGAGAATAACATGTTTCGTAAAGCGTAGAAAATAAGAACTTTAGTCTGGGATTGTTGTGGAGTATCATGTTCATGTGTAACTAAAATCCCTGTGTGATTTCAAATGTACACCAATACCACATTCCCAGTTTATTACTAGTATTGTTGAAGAACTGGGGAATCCTGTGGTGGTACCCGGGTCAATTGATATGCAATCCTTTCATCAATTGTTTTGCTCAAATATCGCGAAATGTAGTTGAGATTTACAAATCCCGTGTCTATTTTTGCCAATAAAACGGCCCCGTAAACATACGTGTGTGATGTGGATATGCAATTTCTCTTAATGGAGGGTGACAAATTTATGCATAGGCCGTTGTCATTTCCTCTATTGGAATGGGAAATCTATTCTGAAGTCGTGAACACAATCAAGTAATCGGATGGTGGTAGCTAATTAGACAAGTTACATTTGTCTTGAGAATTTTTAGAATGTCCATTTCTTAAGAGGAACACGATATATACGTCGTGCAATGCTACATATTTAATTTTCAAAACACAACTCATGACACAATCGTGTTCGAAACAGTTCGATGTACGTGGGTCTACATGCATCGAACGGTTTCGGACACAACTGTGTCCGGATTGTGTTTGTGCTTAGACTTTCTGCTTATTCGTATCCGCTCAATCTAATTTATATGGATTTTTTTTTTTTTTTTGGCGGATCAGAGCCTATAATATCAACGGATGGATCGTACAGCTAGAATATAGGAGTTATCGTAGTAATGATTTTATTTAACCTAACAAAAAATGGATAAAGATAGATCCTGAAGAGAGAATGGTGCGATAACCCTCACTTCCGGATAATTATCGGGCCACGTGGTACTCTCCGCAAATAAAACATCACCTCAGGTACTGAACCAAACAAAAGTGAATGATAATGTCTTTACTGCAAAATTCGTCGCTACGTAAATGGTTAGATTATCACGTAGGCAATGAGTGGTGTTTCGGGAACACTGAATTATTACTCTTCACTTACAAATAAAAAAAAAAAGTGTCCCCCACTCGTGTAAAACTTGGAGCACTTTGTGCAATTTAGGCTGTGTTTGTTTAGGGGGATAATTTCTTCCTAATTTTGACATTTGAGATCCACAACTGCAGAAGAATGCATTTATGTGTCGGTAGTTCATTTAAAAGAAGTAATCCTATCCTCCAACCGTATGATAGGCTTTTAAAATGAGAAAAACTTCTTTACGGAGCAATATGTAAACAAATTTTACGGCACTCAATCGCGCGCATCCAGAAGTATTTTGGACGGTCCAGATTTTAAAAAAAAACTATTCGCTAGCATAGTTAAATTCTTGTAGTGAATAGTTTTTTAAAAATCCGGACCATTGATTGTCAAAACGGACAGCTGAAATTGCGCGGAGTCGTGAATAACTTCAGGCAATCCTCCAACCGTATGATAGGATTTTAAAATAAAATTGGTCCCCATCTTCTTAGAGTTTGGTACAATCTCAGGGAAAATTGTCCCATAGTTGACAACTGGGAATTACATTTATAAGATCTCAAGAGTGTCCGGAGTAATTTATGCATACTTGGGGTAATTCTTTTTCCGATTTAGTTAAAAAATGACATCTATCGAGACTAAAAAACTCGGGAGAGAAACTCTTGCGGCCTAGTTCAAAGGATCATATGTCCTTGGTGGGAGACGAACTAGTGACTTATGTTTCAAAGGATCATATCTCATTCCGCCGCTTGAGTTAACCCTTGGGTTTAAATTAGTCACCATTTGCAATTCAATAAAGAAGAATGATAATACTAAAATTGTTTTGTCAATGCCAAGATTTTGTTGCACAAGAGTCTTGTAACCCAGCACTATTTTTTTTGAAACCAATCAATTCATTCAAACCCGAAGGCGAAGATTACATCGCAAAACTTAGGGGTTGTTCGGCTATAAAAGCCTTTGGCTTTCCCGGGAAAATTGAGTCTCACAAAAGTGGCTTATTGGCTTTCCCGCCAAAAAGTCAAAATTGGATTTTGATCAAATTTTTTTACTTTTTTGATTCCTCTCGTCATGAGGATGCAATAATCCCCAAAAAAATGAGAATAAGCCAAGTGGTACGAAAAAAATTTGAATAAGGACAAAAAATAAGCCACAAATAAGCCAAGTGGCTTATTGGCTTATTTGTAGGAGTGCACCAAACTGCTTAATCCTGGACCCTAGGACAAACACAATAAGGTACAAATGTAACCCAGCACATGATATCTGTCTTTTATGCAATACAAATTTCAACACACAAAAAAAAACATTTAAAAATTGGGGATTATCAACACCCTTCAATAGCATGATGAAAATTATTTGCATCTGGAAGGAGCCATCACCCTTGGTATCTAGGAATGATACTCCTAATTAAGGATTAGTGCAATGAATCTAAGGTAAGCTAGTTGGAGTGGGCCCTTGTTCTTGTAGTACTAGTGTACATTTTTAGAAATTTGGTCAAACAAATACCAAAATCCTAATAAGATACTCACTTTTGTCCCTTTTTCTCGAACCCCACTCTCTCTCTCTCTCTGGCCCAAACAAGAGCCCTATAGCCAACCCTCCCACCAATTGAGAAAGATGATCACGTAATTTTTTTTTACTAGAGACAAAAGGGAAGGGAGGGGAGGGGGCGACCACGCGTGACGTGTCCTTTGGCATGACTATAGAGCTTCCAAACCCGCAGTGTATTCTCGGGGGAAATCAAAATCTAAAGGTGTGCACTGAACCACTTGAGGCCAGAGCAATCCGAGGAAAGTCAAATGGGCTCAAAGACCCGAATCATGAGGCCACCGCGTCAAGGTTCAAGAAAGAGGTGGCACACCTTAAACCCGCGGTCTCTAATCCCCCACCAAATAAGGGCCACAAGGTCCACCACCCCAGGTGATAGAAAGATGATCACGTAACTTTGCTTTGACGACCATTTGAGCTTGCATTATGTGATTGGTGGCAATTTGATGTGAATGGATACCACCTGTCAACGTATCCACCTATTCATGACCAAGCATTTACCTTATGAGCTTTTGCCAAGAAATTGATTCTTTAGAGCATAATTTAAGGGTATTATGATGGTAAATTGGCATAATCTAGAGCATAGTTGTCTTGAATTCTTGAATTTTTAGAGCCACTTTGGGTCTTGGAAAAATGAAAGAAATTTACATCCCGAGTGTGTCTTCCATACTCTCTCAAAATTAATATGGATGTGAAATATCTTTCTGTAAATTAATTATGTAATTTGTCAGCAGACCTTTAAGATATCATTTTGGTACTAGGATCCAACGGCTTACCTACTTGATAATTATTTGTGAAAAATGTGTAATGTGGTTCTGGAGAAAGATGTTTTTATTCTCCCTGAATGAAATTTGTGTACTATGACCCAAAATTTGCTTTTCTTCTAGTCTACCTACACAACTCCAAGAAAGATGTCTTTGAATGAAATTTGTGTACTATGACCCAAAATTTGCTTTTCTTCTAGCAAAAAGTCTACTTTTACACAACTTTGAAACATAACTGCATTCCGAGTTGTTCAATACATGTGGATCTATGTGCATCTAACGGCTCCGGATGCAGTTGTGTTCGGAGTTGTGTTTTAAATTTGTGTAGGTAGCATTTGCTCTTCTTCTAGTGGTTGAAAATGTCTTCTCTTTAATGGGTGATGGAGGGAAAGGGATTAATTTCCTTGAGGCATACCTTTGTCAACTTTATGTAGAAAAGGACCCCACATGAGCACCGAAATGTACTTCCCCAACTTATGAAGCTAACCTATGCCTTTAGTTTTCACTCTTAGGTCGGTTGGGTCTCCTACAAATCGCATCAATGGTATCTTTCATTGGATCATTCACAGAAAAATACAAGAAAGAATCATTACATTAGTTTTTGAATTTTGAATAGGTAAAGGAATTAAAAAAAAAAAATTGGATAGCCATAAAAGAGTTTCATATAATCCAATCTAAAAACAAAGAAATGAAGTCATTTCTATTATTTTCTTGCATCTTCTATTATTTTTCCACTTCGGATAATTAAATACAAACACCTTCGAAATACTTAACTCAGGCACACAACCGTACATGCGGAAAAAAAAAAAATCAAACAGCTATCTGGAAAAGGCCTAATTTTAGATGAGGAATGAAGACTTAAAAGGCTCAGTACTTATTATTAGGTGTGACCACTACCCTAAATGGGATGCACACAATTTTATATTACTTAAATGCATAAAATCATCATCCTATCAGAACATAAATTATATCATCTTGATAATTCCAAAGAAATATTTACTATTCCTTCACAAATTTTCTAGATGCTAGGTTTGTGATAGCAACAAAGACCAAAATGAATTTATTAAACCACAAGAAGAAGAAGTTAGATGCTAGCTGTCAAGTATTGGGAGGGTATAAAATAGAAGAATCTTGAAAATACAAGCAATGTGAATAAAATAAAAGTATTCTAAAGGGGCCTAATCGCAAATACAATAATCTGTTTTATCTCCAATTCCCCCTCATTAATGTCTGAACCATTTTCCTTCTCTTATTATAGTTGCACAAGCAAACTCATTTCTTTCCTTTCCCTTCACTCTCTCTCTCTCTCTCTCTCAAAATTCTTCTCTCTATATCTCAGCCCATCAAAAGAGGGGAAAAGGCGATAACTTTAGGGGGGGAAAAATCATGTCTTCCCCAAGCAAACGCCGAGAGATGGACTTGATGAAACTGTTAATCCTCTAATTGATCTCTTGAATTAGTTGGTTGCTTCAATTTTCTTTCTTTAATTAATTTGGGCTTCTTGTTTGATTCTTGTTGTCTTGTTTTTTTTTTTTTTTTTTGGGCTTAAAAATTAGGATGATGAGTGATTACAAGGTAGAGATGATCAATGATGGCATGCAAGAGTTCTATGTACATTTCAATGGACCTAGTGACAGTAAATCTTCTTACCCTTATCTCAATCAGATACCCTTTAGTCCTGTTCAATTGATTTTTGAGCCTTTATGATGTTTTCTCTTGTGGGTCTTTGCAAATTCTAGATGTGTCTTTTTTGGATTTGTTTTGTTGACCATCTACTTCTGATGAACTTGGTCTTTCTGTAATTATAGTAGTTCTCAAGATTTTGTGCATAAAATGATTTTTGACCAGTTTTGATCTGGGTTTGATGTTTAGTTATGGGATTCGATTACTTATGCAATTTTTAATTTTTTTTTACTGTCTACCCTTTTTATGGGCTTTAATTTGACATTAAAATTGTTTTCTTTTGGATTTTAATGCCCAAAATACTGCAATAATTGGGGCTTCTGACTTGTAAGGGAGTTACTTATTGGTCTAGGTTGATTACTGTTTTCATATAGTTGTTGTAGACGTATTGTTTACTTGTAGTCCTCAATAAACTTGCTAAATTTAGAAATTGGATTGAATGAGATTTTTTCATTGCAAAATGAAAGCACTTTCTTGGACCTTTAGTTCCATTTTCTCATCTAATTGTTCACGGGCAGGTCCTTATCATGGAGGTGTGTGGAAGATAAGGGTTGAACTTCCAGATGCTTATCCTTATAAATCTCCGTCGATAGGCTTTATTAATAAGATCTACCACCCAAATGTTGACGAAATGTAAGTAAAGTGTTACAATCCTATAATTTTCTGTAAAAGCAATGCACCATATTTGTATGCTGAGGGAGGAATGGTTCCAATATTGACAATCGTCGTGGTTTACTTAATACAGGTCAGGCTCCGTGTGTTTAGATGTTATCAATCAGACGTGGAGCCCTATGTTTGGTAAAAGAAGTTATCTTGCTGTTTTTCGCTAACAAGATTGCAATGGCTTCTTAAAATGAAAGACAAAAAGATAGCTCTCAGTTAAATAGTTAAGAATTACATTTTCACCTATGTTTTGCCAGATCTGGTAAATGTATTTGAAGTGTTCCTTCCACAACTTCTGTTGTATCCCAACCCGTCAGACCCATTGAATGGGGAGGCTGCTGCTCTCATGATGCGTGACCGAACTGCTTATGAGCAAAGAGTTAAAGGTACGGAGGTTTAACCTACTTAAACTTATATGCTCTCAAGTCTCAATCTTTCAATGCTAATGTGACTAGGATGAAAATCCCCCACTCCAAGTATAGCTATCTCTCAGAAGGTTTTGGCTGTTTAGGTGCAGGATGCAACCCTTAAAGTCATGTATTTGTGAAATGATGTTTAACAAAAGTGGAGAGTGTGCGCTCTTTGTGTGGACTGTGGAGTATAACTGGGAGTAAGTCATTAGTCATGCACGTTGAGTACTTCCCTTTTTCCAAGGGAACTGCATTAAGTGTTCGTCATATACTGAGATCAAAATGGTTCAGCATGACAAACCCAGCGGTTGCCCCATTGGTAAGGGCGAATGACTGACTTTGGGAGTACTCCCCTTGTCAGGGGTTCGATTCCCCACCGGGTGAGTACCCTGATAGTGAGGGACCATGACTGATGTGGCCGCGCTAGTTCTCCCGAGGTTTGGGTTGCGCAGTTGGGTCCAATTGTGGCTCGGTTGTAGGGCTGTTCCTCGGTTATCAAAAAAAAATAAAAAGTTCAGCATTACTGGAGTGGTGTGTGTATATGCAGTCTTGAGGAATTGTAGTAGGTTCCTATGTGTACAGAACTTTATCGTGCCTCATGCAACATCTAGCTGCTATGCCTAATGCCAATGGCAATCTGTTTACTGGGGGGAGGGAATCTGTGTAACTAGGTCTTATGATAAGCTTTACTCAGTTAGTCCTTCATTAGGTGGGTTTCTGCCCTGCTCTTTGGGTGGTTAAAGCTTACAAAGAATTTACTAGTGTAAATTCATTTGCCTACCCCACTTCGGAGTTCGGACACCGGACACTAAAACTATGTGCAATTGGACCACATCGTTGAACCTTTTAAAACTTGGAATCCGGCAGCTATATTATGTTCTTCTTAGAGGGTTATCTCTTCTCTCTTTGGCCTTTGTGTCTTTATTCACAGGTGCACCCCTAGTGTTTTTCAATTTTCTTTTGTGGCAATATCAATATCATTCTAAATGCTTTTTCCTTCTGGACTTGCAACTGTCGGGGACAAGTTTGGATGTAGGACTCTGGATAATCTCCTCTCCTGTATCTATTTTGATTAATATTTCTTGCTTCTTTCAATGAGATTCAAAATCACTTGGCTAAAGACATGCTGTCCAGACCATCATTTCATCCTATGCACTTTAATTATGTGTTATGATCCTAATGCTCCACATCAAATAAGCTTGTTGGGCAGCTTCCTTTGTAAGCCGGTTTTCAAGGGTGAGCTCTACCTTTGTTTCATAACGCCTTTAGTCAAATAACCAAACACCAGATTTGAGACTGAATTCAATAGGTATATCATTAAATGAAGTTTACAGTGCTAGGTACTTGAAATCAACATTGTTGTGTTCTATTAGCCTAGAGTAACTATCTCTTATCTGTTCAGACACCAAAGTTTATACTCTACTAAACTATGATGGGGGATTGGATGAAACTCAGCAGGCGTAACAAGAGATATGTGGATGAATCAGGAAAATAAAGAATCAATGCAAACCAATGCAATATTAAAGCGAACACACAAAGATAACTGCGATGTTGAAAAAAAATTAACATGGTGAACCCCTACAAAAACGACCTTCAAGTTTTCTTGAGGAGATGAGAAACCTCTAAGTTTTCTGCCTAAAAATGGTAAGCAACCTTCTTGTCCAAAGCAAGTAACCCTTCTTGGTGTCTAATCTCAACCCCATATATTGCTCCAAGACACTATAAAAGGTCTGCAGCTCATCTACACACACACACACACCCCTTTCTGCATGTATGTGTGTGGTACTTGTCTTTCCTAACCCCACCTGCACCTCTACCAGAATGGCCCCTGTTGGAATTAGCTTTGAAAACCAAACACAAACTTGCTGCTGTCTCTGAATGTACCTCTATTTAGGCAATCTTAGATAATCATCTAGTGATTTGCTTGTGGATGAGAAACTTCGCATTATCGATCACACAGTCCATACAAAAAACCTTTATGTTGCTGACTGTTGGCTTAAGCACGGTGGAGAGTTCTTCAGTAGTAGTTGGGCGTGCCTGTTGTCTCCACAACTGGATTTGAAGCATTTGAGAACTTTCTTAACTTCAATATCATCGTGGTCAAGCTTTCTGGCATTTACATGAGACATGGCTTACAATTGTTTTATTCTTTGGAATTCCAATAAAATACTCCCTCTATCCCATTTTCTTTGGACTTTTTTGATATTCGTGTCATTCTTAAAACTCTTTTTATCTTCCGGTATGAATCTCCAAAAATATGCAATATGGATCTTGTTTGATAGTTCTCGATTAGATCTATAATACAAAGTTTTCAAAATTATGAAAAGTATTATAAATTGGGAGATATAAGAGTTTAAAAAACGGCACAAATATCAAAAAAGACCAAAGAAAATGGGACGGAGGGAGTAGTAGTTTCGAGGTGATGCGTGGCATGGTGGTTTAAAACAAGCATTGGGCGCTTGGAGCAATCAGGGGGACTAAAACAAATTCGAGGATGATTTAAAACAGCATATGCACGTAGAAGTGAGAGGATCGAGTTGATTTAATGACAAGATCATGTTTTCTTTGCCTTATTGTCTGTGAAGTGCATCAAGTATCTTCACCTCCTAGGCATTACAAAATATCAAGTGACTTTCTTTGGAGCGAAAACTTGTGTCTTATTCTGACGTCGAAGGGTAGGAATTTGTTTTCTTTGAGATGTTCAATTGAAATTGATGGGTGAGGAGGGTTATCACAGTATATGCTCATAAGATGATGGGTAAAGATTATAATGTCTTCTGTGTGGTTGCTAGGGGTCTTGACAACACAAACACCTTTCGAGGAACAATTATCCTCCGGTGTCATGCTTAGAGTAATGCTTTTCCCACACTCGTCCGAAGGCTGGAGAAAGGAGGTTTTTATGGCTTAGGTAGACTGACAACAGCTCATATAAACTAGTCAGGTCTTCATGTATCCAAGTTCGGAAAGATGATTTATGTCGCTGACCCTAATTGGTTGGCACACAAGGCTTGGTTTGGTAATATCATAAGCTGTTAGTTTCACAGCTGCAGTTTTAGTCACTTCCCGGTGTGTTCTGAGGTCTTAATCACTTTTGGAAGAATTATTGAATCATTTGACGCAGCATAAACCTGCAAGGTCTTTCCTTCCATTTTCCTTTTATATCTTGGCAGTTACATTATATGGTATAACATAAAGGTTGTGATCAGATTGTTCAGGCTTGTTTGTTTCTCTTCATATTCTGATTCATGGCTCGTGTTACCTTTATAGCTCTCACTAATCTACATTCCCCCAAGTTTGAAAACTGTCATTTCCGTATACGTGTGTCATCCAGAATATTGTGAGAAATACGCCAAACCAGAAGATGCAGGAGCTGCTCCAGAAGAGAAATCAAGTGACGAGGAGATGAGTGAAGATGAGTACGACTCCAGCGATGAGGCGATGGTGGGGCCCGTGGATCCATAGCGCCACCTCCGCCTCGTAAGAATCTGTATCTGTACATTATGTTTCAGTTTCTGTACCCAACTCTAAAAAGAAAAAAAAAACATTTATTGGGGAGGGAGGATGGAAATAACATCTCTGCCTGTTTTATCTGTGACCTTTTGTATCTCTGTAAATAACTGTACTGTTGGTTTTATGTTGAAATTGTCTGATGGTTGCTTGCCATTCAAAATGTTTTGTTTGGTTGTGTCGAATTAAATCACTAGAACCATGGAATTTGTAAGGGCAGACAAGGTTTTTGATACCCTGTAGAAATTGAAGATGATGTCTTCAAATTTTAAAAGATGATGATTGCCAATACTATTCTAGCTGGCAGCAAAACATTAAGGACCACTCACATGGCCCTGTCACATCAAATTTTTTTACTAGTTAAAGAGTGTTTGAGACTTGCTTATGCACCCATCGACTAATTTTAGAAGACCAATAAATGTTCCCGAGCAAAGAATCTATTTAAAGCCGGCGCACCCTGTCACATCTGATTAGAGAACAGATGTACATCTAATTACCAGTATTATCAAAGTACCTGTACTATTCTATTGTAGTTACAAGTATCTATAATTTGCTCCGACTCTCTGGTACAACGGAGAACAAATACTTTGGAGTCCCAAACACAACACCCTCCAAAACCATACATCACTCATATACTTTGTAAAAAGAGCCTGCAAGATGTGGGGTTTTGAAGGGGGTTGAAACACCACGTGACGGTGCGGCAGCACCAAAGTACTCCCTCCATCCCATTTTCATTGTCCATTTTCGTTTTTCGTGCCGTTCTTTCAACGCTTATATCTTCCAATATGAATCTCAAAAAATATGCAATATTGATCTTGTTTGATAGTTCTCGATTAGATTTATAATACAAAATTTTCAAAATTATGAAAAACATTATAGATTGGGAGATATTGCTTTGTTTGGATTGGTGTTTGAAATTTTTTTTGAAAAATAGTAGGAGTAATAAGTAGAGAGAGATAGAGAGAGAAATGTTAAAAGTATGGGGAATTTAGGAGGAATTTTTTGAAAAATTCTTTTTGAATTGTGAAGAGAACAAGGCAGAGCGTTAAAAGAACGGCACGAAAAACAAAAATAAACAATGAAAATGGAAGTAAGGGAGTATTATTCTATTATGAGCCCATTTTGGTTAGGTGGAGGGTCCTTTGAAGTACAGAGAGAAACTGTTTCAAGTTATTCGGAGTTCGAGTTTCATACAAGGAAAGGTGGGGTAAAAAAAAAGGGACATAAAAGCCATTTCCACAATTGTCCCAATCAACTTCTTTGCCACAAAGGAGGTGCATCCAGAACTTCCCCTACAGATTCTTATGCCATCTATTCAACCACTACATTTAGCATATGAAACAAAAACAGTAAATGCTTTCCAAACTTTGAATTTTTTTTTATCAGCTTTATATGAAAATTCGAAGATTTTTAAAGGCAGGGAGTACATATTTATAGAGCTGCTTATCTCAACTGAGCTCAAGCCCAGAAATCATTATCTCAAAGTTTGTGCTCACCAGGCACACCTAATTAACTATACCCCCATCAGAACAATAAGCAATAAGATACAAAGATAGCAACAGAGAGAGCCCTACACTGTACTAACAAAGTATGAGATCACTGCTGCTAACCCTGGAAAGGTCTCAAAGCAGTAGCAGTAGCAGTAGCAGTAGGAGCAGCAGCAAGTTTACAGTCGAGTTATAAATGGCTCGGCCGCCTTTTCCCAGCATCTGTTCTCAATCTCTTTACCGGATTCGCCCAACCCACAGTCCCACCACCACCATTATTCACCGGTTGAGGAGTTTGGTGGGACCGTGGCTGAAGCAATCTGGTATCCTTTGAGATTAAACCTGGACTCGAACTACTTCTAGTGGTACGAACAACACTAGGGGGTGACACGGGGCCCACTGACCCATTCCCTGGCTTCATTGTGGACTTCTCCCTATCTTTCCTCTTCTTTTTGCAGATAACAAGTTCCCCTGGATGAGTTAAGAATCGGGTACTTCTATCTTCACTTCTAGGAATGGCAACGCCAGATAGGGGCTTTTGGGGAGGGCTTGGAATGGGGTCCACCTCGTTTATCAGTTTTTGTCGCTTGCCTTGGCCTCTTAAAGATGGAGCAGAGGTAGAGGTAGATAATGAGCCAGAGAACGTCAGGGCATTTCGAGCTTCTCGGAAATCTGTGTCTGGGAATGCAATCTTTAAAATATCAAAAAACAGATCGTGCACCTTCCTTGCCTCAGATCTCACCTGTTCATCATAATTGTGCAGTTATTGAAGGAACTTGAAATATTCACAAAAGAGAGAGAGAGAGAGAGAGATGCAACTCTTGAGACCGGGGAGTTATCCTCATTTCATGTTTATATGTTTATTCTACTTCTGAGCGACCAAACAGCACAAAAGGCGATTCATTCATCACCTTCACTCGTTGAGGATATTTTCATTAAACAGCTTGCTATACAGTGTTGAGTTCATTTCCTAACTAAAGCTTTTGGAACAATTGGCAACTTAACATGGTATCATAGCATGGGCTGGGAGATGTCACAAGTTCAAGTCTCTCCGTTTAAAAGGAAATAAGGAAAATAATTACAAGAGCAGCCATACCTCATGCGAGAATCCAAAATACTGCATTCCACTCTTTAGCATAAACTGCACATCAACCACAAGCTCCATCACTCCACTATACTGAAATCTCTCAACACGCTGATCAATCTTTTGCAAATCCAAACGACTACTTCCACCCCCATTCAGGTGACCAGAATTTTCACTCGTCTTCCATAAACCCGTCAACAGTGGAACAATTTGAGGACCTTCCTTATCTATTCTCCTCTGGAACTTGCTAATTACATTCTTGCACTGCAAATGTGAAGAACTTCCCGTTAATAATTTAATAATTTACAGCCAATAGAACCAAGATTTTTTATTTTTTTTGATAACCGAGAAACAGCCCTACAGCTGAGTCACGCCAATAGAACCAAGATGAAAATGAAGAGAAGATAAAAGCTCATGAGAGATGCTAAAGGGGAGAAGTAATGGTACTATTAATCATGAAGGACATAATTCTAGATATTGGGCTTGAATGGGAACTGAGTATGGCACCTCTTCATTGAAAATGACAGATAAAGTCCAAAAAATCCATATAACAGTAAATGGAAAAATGACTTGGCAAGCAACAACTAACAAATAAACCAACTCAATATAACCGGTATCCAGCAATACATACCCTTCTTTGAATGACATCGGACATCATTCTACCACCAGTTGAAGCCCCACTAGTGCTCGTAACTTTACCGTCCCAACTGTCCCTCGGATGCTCAGCAGCATCTTCCGGAGGAGCAGATAGGGGATTCAATCTACTAGATTTCGGTGAAGCTTGCAGCTTTGATGAATTCGTAGTCCTCCTTGATGATAAATTTCGCCTACTTTTAAAGGACGGCCCACATTGATCATGCTTAGAAGCATTCGGATCTCCATGCGTTTTAAGTTCAGAGTCACTAATCCCCTGTGCTTCATATTTATGGTCCACCTGGAATGGCAACTGAGATGAATCTCCACCATAGAGAAATAGTTTTTCATTGGGATGCTTCTCATCTGGCCTTTCCAAAATAGGACGCGGACGAAGACGAATACTACGTTTCCGTTTAATCTTGGGTTGCAAAACCTGTTCATCTTCACCTTCATCACGATCTTGAATCCCACTTCCAGATTGCTGGAGGTCCACATGAGAGTCTCCAGATAAAGCTATTTCACCTTCCTCTAATTCATCAGCCTGGAATCATTTACCGGAAGAAAAGTGATCAGCTAACAAAAAACTATGACTCCAACAGTAAATCATGAGGCACCGTTTGTTTGTTTGTCCGGATTAAGCAATGGATTGGACTATAAATCAAAGGGAACCACATTTAGTAGGAGCTTTTTAAGGCTAGGAATAAATAGCTGTCTGATAATATACCACACAAAACGTGTGATCCCCCCCCCCCCCCCAAACGATACTACTATTATTCGATAGGGTTGCTTATCGTATGGGATTACATATCCCTTCACTGTTACTCCAGTCAAACAAGCAGGGACTCAAAGCACAATGTGAGAAAATATACCAGTCTTTTCGAAAGAGAACCTGGCCTTGCATCTAATGCAGAAAGTGACCCAAATTTCTGAGATGACGTAGAAGGCAAGACTGTTTTCGTCAATTTTTGAGTGTCTAAGGATGATCCTGACGAACCAGCTTCTTCAACTGCATGATCTTCATCAACTGCATCTTCTTCGACTGCATGGATATTGCTTTGGGAAGCTAGAGGATACTGATATCCACCGTCTTCTTCTGATTGGTCTTTATTTACTGGAGGTGGCCCCACAGCACCACTAAAATCTTCTTCTTCAAACTCAGCGATTTCTCCCTCTTCTTCCTGTGCTGAGTATCCATTCCTCTCCTCAGAACTAGCATCAGTGAACTCTCCGTTTTCATCATCCACCTCCCTGTAAATAGGGTACTTTTTACCCTTATACCGTCCCCTCCTTTTCTCAGTTAGATCAGGAGGCATTTCACTTGATCCATTGTCAGTATCGCCACCTAGTAAGGTGTTCTTAGATGGCTTTTTTGAAAGATTACCAATAGTAGAATTTACTTCTCTTGTGCTGGCTCGGAGCCATTTAGGCACCTGGTCAAACCTCGTCATCTCCTCTGTCCAGTCAAGCTCTTCATCCATTTGGTCAAAGAGCTCTACTTCTTCTTCACTTCTAGCAATCATCCGATTCACCTCATGAAGTGAGGGGACATCATGAACAGTTTCTTGATATCTCTCTTCATCATGCAGCAATGTCTCTAAAGTCAACCGCCTCTCTTCATGTGTTGTTCTCTGGTCAAAACGCCCAGCATTAATAACTTCATCCGCCATCTCAATCTTGTACTGTTGGATGTTGTTGCGTATGAGGCTCTCAATGGATCCCATATACCGATCTTTACCTGCCAGGTCATCCTCCGAATCAACTACCCCACCACTTCTTAATTCGTCCTCTTTCTGATGGCTTGAGATTTTGTCAACAACTGCTTCCATATAGATAACTTTCACTTCTCTCGTCTGTCCAATACGGTGGGCCCTTGCAACCGCTTGTTCCTCATTTTTAGGATTTGGATCAGGGTCATATATGACAACAGTGTCAGCAGTCTGAAGGTTTAAACCCCTTCCAGCAGCACGAATGCTAAGCAAGAAGATAAAGCAATCAGTGTCAGGGCTATTAAAGTCCATAATAGCAGATTCGCGGTCTTCTAAGCTAGTAGTCCCATCAATTCGCCTGTACACCAGTCGCCGCCACTGCAGATATTCCTCCAATAGATCTAAAAGTCTTGTCATCGTACTAAAAAGCAGTACTCTGTGTCCTGTTCTCTGAAGCTTTATGAGGACCCTATCCAGAACCCAAAATTTCCCACATGATCTAACAAGGAAATCCTTGGAGAAATCACTGAAATAAGGGTAATTAAGCAAGGGGTGATTGCAAGCTTTCCGGAGCTCCATGCATCTATTAGTTATAGGTTTATACAATTTAGACTGGTAATTGGGATTTTTTTGAACCTTGACCTTCTCCTCTTCAGGATCAATTCGAACAGTACCAGTAGATTTAATCCAATCGTAAACAGCGCCCTGAAGAGCCGACATCCTACATTTCAAAACGATGGAGACCTACAATGCAATATTGCTGTTAGAAACAAGTGAAACTACAAGTACTTGACACACTCAGACTGGATAACAGCATACCTTGGGTGGAAGTGAGCCTTCCACATCTTCAACACGACGTCGGAGCATAAAAGGCTCCAGAATTTGATGAAGTCGGTGGATGATGATAACCTTCTTCTCAGTCTCAAGCCAGTCATCCTCTACACTGTGTGTGGGAACTTCCCTTTGAAAAGGTTTTGAGAACCAATCATGAAATGCTTTCCGGTTATCAAAAACTTCAGGGAGGAGTAGATTGAGAAGTGACCAGAGTTCTTTGAGATCATTCTGCATAACAAAAGGCTATGTAATTCAACTTCAAAGTAATTAATGATAAAGAGAAACGAGAGAAGAAAATAGTTAACTGGATAGCTTTATCTGGTCACTCAGTCATAGTTCTATGCTCAATTTCTAGATAGTGAAAATATGCATTCCCGTTCTTATCAAAATTTTGGTATGTG
The DNA here is from genome assembly GCA_018127125.1 of Rhododendron griersonianum. Classification (NCBI taxonomy): domain Eukaryota; kingdom Viridiplantae; phylum Streptophyta; class Magnoliopsida; order Ericales; family Ericaceae; genus Rhododendron; species Rhododendron griersonianum. Next base: position 1,645,964 of record CM030794.1, read on the forward strand.
TTAAGTCGCACCCAGGAATTACAAAATTAGAGCTTACAGATGTCCAGGATCACAAATAATGACCAATTTCATTCTCTTCGTGAGAGGATTAACTTTACACGATTAAGTAAATGATTCCAACATAAGAAAGCACATTCACAATCTTAGTATATCTGAGTCCAGTCACTAATCTAAGTCAACTAACTCAATTCTTATTTGCAGTTATATAACCAAAGGCTGATAAGACAATATTAGAGAGAACTGGCATAAATATAGATAACAAGGCTATGTGCAAATATCTGCCCATAATCCAACTGCTGCAATAACGAGCATTCGCATTTCACTTATTCTCAAGGTTGATTGAAGAATATGATGAGCAGATTAGTTTGAGCGCTAAGGGTAGGTTAGCTCACTACAAATTAGGGAAGCTCAGGCTTAATTCAGAATTTCAGAACAGCAGAGTGGTGGCACATACAGTTCTCAATTTTAGAAATATACCCTAAAAACTCAAGCATCTCATGAAGATGCCAAAGAACAATGTAAGCATGCTTTACAAGTTCCTAAAAGAATTTACTAATAGGGTTTCCAGGTCAAAACCACATTAATGACATAAAAAAGTTCATACCCTGATTAGCCACAAGACCACAGCATACCTTCCTTGAACCACTAGACATTTCAAGAAATATTCTTATGGCAGGGAAGGAAGATCAGGCTAAGTATATTACTACAACAAATAACTGGCATTAAGGTAATCCAAGAAGGTTGCAAACTTGTAAAATCGAACCCAACTACTGCTGCAGAGTATATGTTTTACTTGGAACACTAAACATGCAGACATACAAAACTAATACACACATAAAGATGCATAGCATGCGACTCTGCACTGCAAATTTCTTTAACAAACCTGTAAAGGAGTGCCAGTGAGAAGTAGGCGCCTCTGACAGCGATATCTATCAAGATCTCGAGCTAGAACAGATTCCCTGTCCTTCATGCGTTGTGCTTCATCTATTATAATGTACTTCCAGTCAACTTTTGAAAGCTTTGAACGGTCATACATGATGAACTCATAAGTTGTCACAAGGACATTAAACTTCATCGCACAAACCTCCTACAAGGAAAGAACAAGAATTCAGCAACATGTCTGAAGCTCAAAAATAAAAATCAAAATAAATAACGAATTCTGAAGTCTGAACATCTTACTTGAGAAAACAATTTCAGGCGTTGATCCTTCCCACCAACATAAAAAATGCAGGACACAGATGGCAACCAATTATGGAACTCACTCTGGAAAAAAATAAGTGCGAAAGTCAGATCACAAAATGGCAGAATAACAATCACCAATTCACTATTGTTCGGTAAGATAATAACTGACCTTCCAGTTCACCAGAACAGCATTTGGAACAATAATAAGATGTGGGCCATAGTTTCCTTTGAACTCCATGAGATAAGCAATCAATGCCATCACCTGCACAGGCAAAGAAGACAATAGGAAAAGTAAGTCTCTTCTCATAAACTTTGAACCTTTTAGATACTGAAACTGAAAAACTGTACAAATTAATACAACAGCATAAAGATAAGTTGATCACAAAAGTAATACTAAACAGGGCCTTCTTTGCTCTTAAGGGGGGCGAGGGCGGCAAAAATCTAAACCACCAAAATATATGATAGAGACTCACCTGTACAGTCTTCCCGAGACCCATCTCATCTGCCAAAATTCCATTTAATTTGTTGTTATACAGAGAGAGCATCCATTGCAATCCAACCTGTGCGACCCAGCACAAAAATTAACTTAAATTTCCTACTTGCATCAGAAGAGACGATTGAACATAATAAAACAAAGACAAGACAATTAATATAAACAGATAGAAGTACACACAAAAGTAATTGCAACCTACAAGTTGATAGTCTCTTAAGGTTCCAGCCCGTAGCATCGAGGGCTGCCTTGTAACCCTTTCATTTACAGCATGAGCAAGATGGTAATACCTGGAGACAAACACAGAAAAATAAAAACCCAAGGTAAAAGGAAAAAGTGATTTTGAACATCTGGTACAGACCTTCAACGTAAACTGAAGGAAAAGACCCATCCAAACACAAAATGATGACATATCAAGTTGTGACTATTGCATAGACTACAACCAATGCATTTATTCAAGCACAAAACTTCCACTTTTGGAGCCAACAATTCCACTGTCGACACTCCCTCATTTTATCTGCTCTCAGTAAGAAGTAATGAGATGAAAGAATCTTATCATGTTAAAAACAAACTTACTTATTAACAGATGAACTATCCTGGGGTGCATTCATTTCAGAGAAACGATTTCTTATCATTGCTTCCTGTCCAGCACAAGCTGCTGCAGCTCTTACTTCTTCTTCAGACAAACCCTTTTATCAAAAATCAAATATAAACAATCAAGTCAATGAAAGCATGAGGATGCACATGAGGCTGTGAGAACAATATCAATGGTTAAGGTACTTGGAACTTAACTGTGAGAAACTTAACTGCATAACAATATCAATGGTTAAGATACTTGGATGCAAAATTACTAACGACAAAAAAAATACAGAGACTTGTATATACAAACATGCACACGCGCGCTCCCACACACATATGCATGCATGTGTATATAATATACAGACATATATATATATATATAAATATATATATATATAGAGAGAGAGAGAGAGTACATGAGCTCGTGCAGCAACAGCAGCAGCATTTGCTGCTTCCTCGACCTCCTGCTGATTCTTTGTAGCCGTTATTTTACCTCCCAGTTTATTGAGATACTCTTCCGTTTGGGTTAAAAATGATGAGAGAACAGCGTATCTCTCAGCAGCATCACCTGGGATGCTAGTCTGCTGCTCCAGTAACATTTCTCTATACCTCTCAACATCGTTATTCTTCAATGCTTCCATTCTTTTATCACGATCATCGTCCTTCCTCTTAGAGAACTCCCTCAACATCCTTTCATGATATTTTGCAACTCCCCTGTTCCGGGCAGTTCGCGCATCCCGGATGGACCAATGAGCCTCAAGAAGCTTCTTGCGCCACTGAAAAATAGATTTCAGTTGTTTCTCTCTCATGGCTTTCTGAGTGGCTTGTACTTGTCTAGTGAGCTCCATCCTTTGACGGTCACAGAGTCGGACAAACTTCCGATATGGCCGATCAGGCATTGCCATTATCTCCTGTTGCTGTTGATCAACCTCCTCCCTCAAGCGCGCCTGAAGATCCATTAGTCTAAGTTTTCTCTCCTCAATTTGCAGCCTCAGAACAAGATCTGGTCTTATCCTTTTCCTATCCATGTTCACTGCAAGTAAACCATTTATCTTCCTCAAATTTTCTTTCCTTTTCTTGGTAAGCACTTCCATGCCTTCCTCAATAAGCAGGTCCTTAACATCATATGCAAATGACAAATTATTGTTGTTCACCATCAGTGGAGACCCAATGGAGTCATGTTTACGAGTAAAAAAGGGAAAATCAAACAGTGGACCATGATATTTTCTGGTAGATCCGACATCTTTTGGCTGTGGCACATTGGCTGCTTGTACAGGTTTCTTACCTTGCATTGTATCAGATACAGAAACCTGTGGTGCAAGCGGTTTTCCCCCATCTACACTGAAATCACTTCTAATGAGAGTTTTCTGGTTACTACATTCAACTTCCGTTTCAGGTTTTATCGGAAATGTAGTTGTTTGCTGGTCTTCCTTTTCAGAAGGAACCACTGGTAAAGGCTCTTCAGTCACATTTGCAATGGCTTGTGAATGAGCTTTCAAGGCACTTGCTTTCCCGTCTTCTGCGGAAACCTCCTCTTTCTTATCTTTCAACCCACTAGACGATTCTACAACCTGAGGACCCTTCTCAGTGGACTCTGATTGTCTTGCGTGGTTTTTAGCATTTTTCCCGACAGATCCATCCTGATTACCTGTTTCAGAATGGAGAAGCACCTGCTGTGGCTGCGTTTCAAGGGGTGGCGGAGCAATGGCTCGAAGTAGTTCTTGTGGAAGAGTTACATCTCCTTTCTGTCAGAAAGCAGAAAAGGAAGTATCCTCCCATCAGTAGTTGACAGTAAATCCAATGAACTATGTAAGTACTGAGAAGTGAGAACCAGTGACATTAAAAAAGTAAGTCTAGTTTGAACCCATTAATGGGTGTCTGGGATGGATAGATTAGGTACAAACCTAACCTTTGGCATTAAATGCACAAAGTGATTGTCCACATCCTCGAACCCACAACCTAAGAGGTTGGTAGGCTGAGGTTTCTAACCACTGAACCAGAGGTCACCCCAAATTAATGGTAGCCATTAGGTGCATGTGATTGGGTGAGTGGGAAGGATTGAGTTAGCAAACCTTCAGACGCCTGAATGCTAGTATTTGAGCTTTAAGAACATGCAGTTGCTGTTTCGTAAAACCTAAACGCTGCTGTTGCATCTGGGGAACCACGCCACCCTGAGATGAAAAGGGATTCCCCAAGCCTCCATCGTTCGGTGAAGCTGAGGGTTGTGGAGAAGAACGGTTCAATTGCCTACCATACTGGATTTGCAAAGCTTCTGAGCCACTTAATGGGATTTTATTATGGGACGAATGATCCGCACCCTGGTTCAAGTTAACAGGCGACTGTGGGGGGCGCACGGGTGGCATTCCATTACCAATCATCATTGTCTGTCTCAAAGGCACCTGGTTTTCTCTCCCATGAGCGGGAAATTGCTGTGCAGAATTGTTAACTGACGGAGCATTCGGAGCTGTGCCAAACGAGCCAAGCCCAACTGTCTGCCTAGCTTTATTGGACCCAGACTGTCCAGAGACATCGCTTGAAGAATTTTGGCGCGGAGAACTCTCATTTGTAATTTGTGAAGACTGTGCACCCATATTGTTTTCATTTGCCTTGTGTTGTGCTAGCATCCTGGACTGCATGAGTGGCATAAGCTGAGCCATCAAGTTGGCATTTGCCGGTATCGATAAGTCAATATTACGCTCATTAGCTAAAACTTGCATCTGTGCAGCCATTGACAGCGGGATGTTTGCAATTTTCTGCATGTTTTGTTGAACCTGCGATGCTTGCGTTGATTGGCCCATAGAAGAAGGCTGGATCGGAGGCTTTGGATCGCTATTCTGATTGGTTACCTCTTGTTGTGCTTCCTGTATCTGTTTCTTGGATGATGATGCTTGCGCCTGGTTAGAAGCCTGAATAGACATGAGCTCTTGTATCTTCAAATTACCTATCCCAGTGTTCTGGTCCTTTGCCGATGAAGGCCCCGCCATTCCCATTTTTCCTTGCGGCTGAGATTGAATTCCCGCAGCTCGTAGTTGGGCTGCCATACCATATTGAACAAGCTGGGCAGGAGTCATTTCAGCCCATGGATTCTTCAACTGTTGAGGCAGTTGGGCCCCACCAGAAGCTGGAGGGAAATTTCCCCCTCTCAAGAGTCCATGGAGACCACCGGCTTGGTAGGCAGGAACGGCTTCGTTTCCTTCAGGTCTTCTAAGAAATTGTTGTTGCAATGACTGCGCCAACAACATACATGTGTAACAAGAGAATGACACCCATCATTGAACAAGACAAGCTCTTGTATACCGCAAAAAAAGAACCCAAAAAAAAACAGGAAGTCAAAAGTAACCTATAATTAAAAACTTTGTTAGAATGAATTAAGCACCTGAGGCTTTAAGTACGCCTTTCTGCAATTAGGGTATACCTACTACATAGGGTGTAAGTTATAACTCCTTGAGCAGCAAAATTGATTATTTGACGGTGAAGTACATATGTACATCAAAATGTTGAAATCAACTCCACTAGATACCAACTGTCCAACAAGTCACCCGAGGTAGGAAAAAAAAAACCTATGCCTATTCCAAAAGGCAAACGTAGCTAAATTGACACACAAGAATTTCAATTGAACAGCTGATCAATCTAATTAAGCACAATCACACCAAAATCCAAACTTCACTCCATCAATAAATACTTTTCCAAAGACATTTGTCAATTTGACGAGAAAATTCTAAAATTGAGCAGTGACAAATAACACCACAATCAACTAACCCACTCCTTTAGTCACACTTTTCAGTCCAACCAAAACTCATCCAGTATTCTTTTCAGAAAACCTTTACTATTTATTAGCACAGACGGAATTTTTCTCCAACTTTAGTTGGCCCCCGCTAATGCTCGGTGGGAGTGGCCCGTCCGACGGGACACCTTAGTTGTAAAAAAATAAAATAAAAGAGCAAAGATGAATTGATCATTTTTCTAGCAACACTAAACGGGTCCGAACCCGAACATCCCACTTGCTATCAACTCTTTGGACCAGTCCATACAGTACTTTGCTCCCGCTTTATTTTGGCACCGTCGAAGTGGGCATAAGGTGGCCCGGACACGTGAGTTATTGGAAGAAAAACTTCAACAACAAAGACGAATTGAACCATTTTGTGTAGGCTGTAGCAACACTAACCTGCCTCTGCTGCTGCTGCTGCAGCTGAATTGAATCAAACCCTAAATGCGGAGTCGAAGCGGGAGACGACGAAGACGCCGTCGGCGATGCCGAAGGAGGAGGAGGAGGTCCGACCGAGGCCGGGCTGTTCCGCCCATGGCCGCTGCCAGGTCCCTGCGGGGTCCCACCTCCCGATTGCATACAAAAAAGAAAAAAGAAAAATCAAGTGAGAGAGTTTTAACTGTCAAATCAAATCCCTCCAAAATTCACGCGGTTTTATCGAACCGCTGTCTTTTAAAGCCCTTCTGCACCCCGATCCCAACGTTCAGATGACGTCTTGTCTCTCTCTCTCCACTTTCTCTCTCTATGTGTGTACTTCTCGTTTCTCTCTCTCTCTAAAAAGCGGAAATTTTGCTGCAAATAGGAGAGGGGGTTTATAACAATGACAGATCGATCTTGTGGCCGGTGTGCCCGGCGATCCCCCCGAACTTGCCGGAATCGTCTGATCCCACACACTCTCTCTCTCTCCTCTCCTCTCTCTCTCTCTCTCTCTCTCTCTCTCTGTTGATTTTTCCCAAATTTCACGAAATTTGCATTTCAGTCAAACCCTAAGCTGTTGTATTTTGCTTTATTTTTTCCTATTTTCACCCCTCTCCCGGACCAAGCTCCCATCCGGTAGTGTTACCCTCCGGTTCGGTTTAGTTTCAGTCTCTGTAGGCCCTACTAAGCTTATAACAATGATTGAAATTGCACATTTTATAGAATTCGTTGAGTAAAACATATCAGCAAAAAAATATCTTGATCCAACATATGAACATAACGCGGATCAAAAAAATATATATATATATGAACATAACATATTTGTGCAATAAAAAATGGGGAATATAAGTGTCAAATTATATTTTCTTGTGCCATTAATCCTTACACAAATTTATTTTGTTTGTAAACCTATTGAAATTCGATGAATTTTTTTATTTTTTTTGCGTGTAGATTCAGCTTCATGAGATCTATAAAATAAACGATTATGATCATTGTTATGGCCAGGTAAGAGCCCACAAAAGCCGAAACTGAACTAGACCGAATGTTAACAACATTAGATGGGAGGTTGGTCTCTCTCTCTCCACATATATTTACACACTTATGGAAGGGATTCTGCAATCACATTAGGAACTAGACTCTCTTGTTAAAGTCCTTTACGGCTCTTTTCGAGCTCATTTTGATAATTAAAATCAGCTACCAGTACTTTATAGAATTCTTCCAAATAAAATTTGTCAAAAATGATGTTCTTTAAGAAATACTCCGTAGTATGTTATGAAAGCGAGAAAAAAAATTGTAGTTAAACACAATTACTTACGATTGAAATATAAAGGTGTTTTAAAGATATATCAATCGAACGATTTCGATTATCAAAAACATGCCCAAGAAAAATCCCTCAAACAGCTTGGACCGGACGGTTTAGTCCTAAGAGAGAACCTGAGAGGATCTCTCTTTTTTATACTATTAATACTAATATAGTATTCCGTAGGTTATTTTCCATTTTCTTTTATTTCAATGCTTTATGGTAACTCTGATGTAAGGTTTGGTAACTGTGGTTAGATATCAGGTGCTGGGTTAAGAGAAAGGGACTCGGGTCACTTGAGGAGGACTAAATGCACAACCTTTTTTCCTGTGTGCAGACATGTTCTCATCAGTACCCCTCCAATAGTCTTTTAAAACAAAATAAAAATAAAAAAATCACTCTTATAACCCAAATCCATTTTTTTCTCCAAAAAAAATAATAATAATAATAATAAAACCAATGGCTTCTCTCCCTCCTCAATCTCTTAGGCCCCGTTCCAGAACGCAAAAAAAGCTCTTACTGTATTTTTTAAGAAGGCAATTTCAAGCTAAAAAATTATAGACTTATTGAAATCTAAAAATATGCAATATGGATTTTGTTTGAAAAATCTGATCGAGATCTTTTATACGATGCAAACAAAATTTTAAAATTATTTTCCATTTACTTTATTTTTTAATTTGAAAATGTGAAATAAGCTGCTTATTTTTTTAGTTCCCTTATTTTAATTTATTTACGAAATTGTCCACGTAAGTTGAGATTTTAAAGAGTGAGGAGGTGCAATGCTACATTTAGTGCATTGAGTGACTGGAGGAGGGAACGAGAAAAGGGGGCACAGGAGGGTTGAAGGTAGGAGGGGAGGGGTAGAGGGTGGCAAAGTAGGGTGGCAAAGAAGTGTTGGGGTGGGCGGTGATGGTCTACGAAGAGAAAAACATAAGTGTGCTGAGAAATTATGTTTGTTTTTAAATTATTTTTTTAGAATTTTCAGACTTAGATAGAATTGTGGAGTGAGACTAAAAACGTATGCATTCATAGTAAGAAGACCAAATTGCTGTAATCTTGAAAATACTAGTTATATTTCTCACGGAGTCATTAATCTTGAATAATGTGATTGCGTGTCTCAAGTAGGGAAGTAGTATATCTTTCAAATTTTCGCATAGACTTTAGGATTTTGAAATCTGAAGAAACATTTAGGCAATTGGATCAAATACTTGTAGGTATCCGATTGAGTTGATTTTTAGCGTGATGTCTTATACAATCATTTTAAAGCTAATGGACGGCTTGGATTGTTTGTGGGGACCCTATCGTGGCCCCCACAAAGCCGTATGTGCACGATCTGTGCACATACAATCTGTGTGGTTAGCATTTCTGTAAACAAATAGAGGAAAGGAGAGCTTGGTTACTTATTTTTTTGAACTCTCAAATCTTAAAACAACTCAAATACTCAGAAATTCTCCTCAAAAAGAATATAAGAAACCAAAAGAATTACAAAAGTTCTATAATTATTTTTGCACAATAATACAATTGCTTGGATAAAACATAATTTATGTTATTTAAAAGAAATTAAAAACATAACAAAAGCCAGATGGTCCCCAAGTCTTTGGCTGCAAAACATAGATTACTTCTTTAACTTCTTTTTTCAAGGTGCCCCTCTTTTGGATAGAGTATTTAGTGTTTTGAGAGCAATGCTCCAAGAGCTCTCTTCGTCACACATCGATGTGAAATTCATACACTAATCAATTAAATCTACACTAATGTTTGATAAAATAAAAAAATTCATTAAAACATTATTCCAAGAAACATTGATCTGAGAGCACTAATTAAAATTTTCCTCTCATTTGCTTCACTTGTGTCATTGGTTTATTCTATAACAATGGCACAATTCTTACTAGCAAGAGTGGGTCCCAAAAGGGTATTCTTACCAAACCTTTTCTGTCGCATTAGGTACATTTATTTTTTAGGGAAAATTTAAGAAATGTTTTGTAGTAATTCTCTCAAAACCAACAGAACTAAAGAGAGTAGACAAAGCACCAAAAGTAAAAGTAGCCAAAACTGCAAGACTTTAACTAGCTGGCCCCACCAAAGGGCTTGTAGCCCAATGGTATTTCTTGGTCCTCCCACAATGGACACCAATGCTTGAGCCTCGTTGTGGACGTTTGTGGCTTCAGAGATATAGAGAGCATTTGGACCATCAGTGAATTAACTTACTAACTCTCCAACCACACGCCACATATTTCTTCCCAATTCCCTTCTCATTCACTAAAACTTAGATCGATACCACGAATATAGTCTAAATTGTGCAAATTCGTACACAAATATATCTAGAAACGTCGGATGGACATAGATAATATACGGTCAACGTCGACCCACATGAATCTAAAGGTTCACCTCTTGATCATGGTATACTTTTTCAGCAGCAACAATAGTACTGTAGTAGAATCTATACATGCAGTTTGCCTACAAGTCAAGAAAGGAACAGACTCAGTGCCCACTTAGTAACTTTAGTATTACTAATAAGAAAGTTGTGTAAATTAGAAACTCTCTCTTTCAACCAACCCCCCCCCCCAAAAAAAAGAGAAAAACCCTAACCTCGACCTTTTTTGGAACAAATAATTCGCCAAACAAGTATATCAGCTACCGATAAAAGTCAAGATAGAGGGACCCCGCAAGTGGGTGGTGAGATTGATTCCAAAATATTAGTCAATAAGATGTGCTTAAGCTAGTTCAGACACCTAAGTTTGTAAAAAAAAAAAGTCAAGATAGAGCCAACTATATATATGTTTCTTTAAAAAAAAAAGAACTCATTATGTTTGGATCAATTTATATGTAACTCGAATAATTTTTAGGAACCAATCTCACCCAAATGACTATCGGTCAAGAACTCGTATGACCGAATTAGAGATAAGCCAATTACTCGGGTATTTTTGGATTTTTTGGGCTTTATCTTGGATATTTTCAAAAATATTCGGGTAAAAGTCATAATTTTTTACTTTTCCAATTCGTCTTGACAAGATGAATCTATAGTTCACAAAAGTTATGCGTAAAACAGAAAAACACGAATTTTTTTTGAATAAGAACAAAATAAGAAAAAGCCTCAAAATCCCAAAAAAACCTTTAGCGGAACTTAGCCTATTAATATATGTTCCTATGCCCCTCTGTTTTTTTTTTTTTTTAACTGATCTGCATAATGGATTGGATTCAGTAAAATAAAATTTCAAGTTCACATGCTTAAAAGCTGCAAAAACAGCGTGTTAAAGGCAATTAATTTTGGTTTTTCATTTAAGCGGTGTCGTTTATGTGATCAAAACCAGGTTTTTCCGTGGGCCTTGCTATTTGCAGCCATTTATTTGTAAAAATGATAAAAGGAGAAGACTATAGCATTCCGGCCTGCCGGATTCGAACCAGCGACCTAAGGATGACAGCATTTAACACAACTACAGTCCTCCGCTCTACCAACTGAGCTAAGGCCGGTTTGCTTCAAATTCGCTATGATAATATTCTTATCTCTAGTCAACATTTTTCTTTTCGGTTTTCCCCTTCCTTCCCTGAATTTGAATGTAATAGTTTTATAGTATTATTTTTGGTTTAATAGTAGTAGCGTAGCCAAAAACATGCATCAATGGGGGCACTATGAAATGAAAATTGCGGTGACACCGAATCTCACACGTCCTATCGACCCACATCCTGATGCTTTTTGGTAATACGACGGTGGCTTGCGTGTTACATCACGAGAAACAAAATGAGAGTTTTTCAGATTTTGGAGCAGTGTTTTGTTCACCCACCTATTACAAAATACTAAATAAAGTAGATAATGCTATCATGTCCACCCTATTTTTTGAGTTATTGAACAAAATATCATTTATGCGTGCATATTTGGACGAGTTGATTGAACTATATAAAAGTAAGTAATAGCTGATTCGATTCAAGTTGTGCCCTCGATGGACCTACACTGGCTCCACCACTGTTTAATAGCCTAGTACCTTTCCAACTTTCCATGTCAAGGCTCAATCCAGTTAAGTTTGTAGCCTCGTCCGATTTCGCAAACAAGCAACTTTTGAAGTTCAAAGTTTCATTTCTCAGTCCTCTACTAGCTACAAGCTAATAAAAGAGGAACACCTCGAGCTTCTTTTAGACCGGCAGGAGGAAGACCCATCTTCTTTGAACTCTAGTTATATAATGGGAAAAACGTTAAGAGTTTTGATACATCGTCATTGATTGATTTTGTTTTACTTATAACGACGGCGGATATCAAAGCACATTTTGCACATTGTGACGGCTATAAAGGCAGTAGTTGGCATTCTCCTTTGTTTTAAATATTTACCAAATATTTTATGAGAATGGTGGTTTGTTAATTTGTGAGTGTTGATAATTGGAGGTGAAAGGAGCAATCAAAATAGTGGTTATTTAATTACCCAAAAAAAAATAGTGGTTATTTTAAAGTTATAAATTTACTAGCAGCAATTAGGCTATAATCCACTTTTAACACATTAGACATTCTTCATTAGCACTATCTATTAGTAATTTAAGTACTTGACAAAGTATTTATTACCATTGTGGTTCTAATTTGTGAGTAAGTTAATTTGAGGTGGAAGGTGCAATGAAGTATATGTTTTTTTTCAAGTTATGGATAGGCTAGCAATTGAACTCCTAATTTTTGCATCATATATCTTGGCCAGAGCAGGGAGACTTTGTTTTTTGCTAGTTTTTGTTCTATCTCACATGCCACGGTTGGACTTCATTCTTGGTACAACCCAAGTACCCAACTACGCGAGCGTGAAAGCATATTTCAAACGCATCTCAAACTACTAAAATTCACGAGAGCGAGGATTGAGAACGCGAGCACAGTGCGAGAATTAAAAGCGGGAGCACATGTTTTTTTAAGGATTATGCGACTGAGGTATGATAGTACAACCATATCTTATGTTAATGACCTTAAGTCTAACAACCGATAAGATCAACAACATCTGGAGTTTCAGAGAAATGGCGCCATAGGGCATAGATGAGATAATTGTCTTGTAAAGACTTCATTTTCTTTAGATAAGGAAACAGATAGAATTCTGTTTGAACCCGGGGAGGTGTTGTGCGGCACCGTGCTTTGCCCAGTGGTAGAAGTTTCTGTACTTCATTATTGTTGTCTGTTTAATTTGCTAAAAACAAGAAGATATTGTGACGGGCAATAGACGATTTGTAACTTTTTGCATGACTGATGGAATTGGAAACTGTGGAACCAGCTGCAACCCTAGAGAGTTTTTTGAAAGCTCACAATTTCTTGAACATACCATTGAAATGCCACCCAAAGAGTCGATGCTTCTCAAAATCGATTATCGATCACAAGAACATAAATGTCTCCAGCACATGAAAATGTTTAGGAGTAACAACACAACATGAGAGTTTCAACAAACCATCATTACAACATATGTGACCTGAGCTTATTGATTATATTCAGCCCTAATCGACCGAAACTGGTTGCATGTTTTCAGCCTCTTTCCTCAGCTCTTCGAACAGGACCGATGACAAGTACCGCTCCCCAAAACTCGCGTGAATGGTCTGACATTCGAGACAATAACAATGTTTGTTAAGGATTGGAAGTTGATCCAAGTTGATCCAAATTACTTGTAAGGAGAAGGAAAGTTATAAGCAATCAAAACTTGTAAATGATAACAAACAATATGATTTAAAGGTGTCATTATTTTGCCTCTCTCTCTCTCTCTCTCTCGTGTGTGTGCGCGTGTGCACAATTTCGTTATGTACGTGGTAATAAGTTGGAGTGAAGTTGTTCATACCACAATAAGTTTGCCTTTGTTTTCTGGCCTTCTAGCAAGTCTCATTGCTGCAACTGTAGCAGCTCCTGATGAAATCCCCACCTGCATAAACAAAAGGGGTTACGGCACAAATGACCATAATCCAGCAATTTGTACACTGACTTTAATTTCAAATTTTCATCCCATTTTCTTTTCCCGGTTGCACATTTTCTCTCATAAATCCGAGGTCCAAACACTGAAACGATGCCACAAACAATCACAAACTTTCTTATGTCCTCTTGCACGATACAATACAAGAAATGTGTGAACTAGGAGTGTCAAACTTTTCAGAATCGAGAGCATCAGTTTGTAAATTTACCATCAGCCCCTCCTTCAGCGCCAACTCCCTTGCCATATTCACTGCATCTTCACTAGAAATCTAAAACAGGAATTTAGTAAAAGATAATTGATCAGTGGAGTGTTGTAGTATTTGAGAGTTTATATCAGTCTAATCCTTTTTCCATTTGCCCAAAACGAAGCCAAATATATAGCAACAAAATCAAAATGGTTTACCATAAGAACTTCTTCCATCAAATCCATGTCCAATATATCTGGTTTGAATCCAACTCCATTGCCGGTTATGGCATGAGGGCCTGTTTGGAACAATATTAATCCTCGGAATCCCTTCTAAAAGAAAACGCATGTGGTACAGGGCTTTGGACGTGAAAATGCAAGAAAACGCATGTGGTACAAGGCTTTGGACGTGAAAATGCTGAAGTGAAATGGAACAGAACCCTTTACCTGGTTTTCCTCCATTCAGTATAGGGCTTTCTTCAGGCTCAATCCCATATATCTGCACGATTTTGAACAAATTAAGGATATTTTCAATTATGAACAAAGCATGTGCAGATGGAAGACCACATTAAGTTTCACCTTAACATTTGGATTTTGTGATTTGAGATACTGTCCAACACCAGTTACAGTGCCTCCACTTCCAATTCCCATTACGAAGATGTCGACTTTTCCGTTAGTGTCTTCCCATATCTCAGGACCAGTAGTCTCAAAATGCACCTGTGTCCAATTTATTAAGTCAATCACTTGTTTTGGCAGTCAGTTTGAACATCCATCACGATACGTAATTAACCAACACTCATTGGAATCTAAAACTCAAATGAAATACAAATAGTCAAATGGGGATTGTGCATGGATCACAGGATCTCCTTGTCCTTGATATGTCCCTCCACGAATTCGTGATTCAAAAAAAACCCGAGACATATCCACATGGAGGACTCCTCTTGATGCATAGATTACCCACATCGGACTTTGGGATATTTGTCTGACATGTTTAATCGGACATTCACTAGACAAGCATGTCCGTAACTTGAGTTTACCATGAAAATATCACAAAACGTACATAGTGAGATGGAAACACTCTAGTTGCACCTGCTAAACACCAGTTTACCCATGAAAATTAACCACCCCAAAAAATGCCAAGGTATGTGATTAGGTCATTTCACCGTGTTCTCGAAATGACAAGTAGATGAATCTGACACTTGGACATGTAAAGGCACCCAAGTCCATATAACAGAGAGGCAGGAAAATTAATATGGTAATCTGCTTACAAAAACAAGGACACGGAGATTTTGGTTACCTGTGTATTGGCAGGATTGTTAAATTGTTGGAGCATGAAAGCATCTGGTGTGGACTCCAAAAGTTGGTAAGCCTTCTTAACAGTGCCTCCCATGCCTTTGGTTGGATCAGTGAGGACAAGATCAGCTCCAAATGATCTCATAGTCACCCTTCTTTCCAAGCTAGTGTAAGAGGGCATGGTCATAGTAATCTTGTACCCCTTAATGGCTGCCATAAATGCCAAGCTAATCCCCATGTTCCCTGATGTTGGCTCAATCAACACCGTCTGATATAGAAACAATAAGAGTCAGGAGGCTGCCGGTATTCAAAGATGATTTAAATGACCAAAGATGTAGCGAAAGCATATGGAGACAGAAGCTAGAAACAATCCCGTTTGGTTTTTGTTTGAGAATCAGTTGTCAGAAAAACTGTTTTCCAAAACTTTGTTTGGCATTGTAATTTACTTTTTGGCAAAAACATCGGTTTCAAGACATTGCAAACATCTTTTTCTTGTGTTTTCTTGAAAATGGTTATTTTCCACTCAAAAAAATCCTAAAAACAAGTTCTTAATTGCATCAACCAATGATCTTTCTTAAGGTGTTCTAGCAAATTGATTCTGAGAACAGAACCTAGTATCGAATATATCTGGTTTTCTGCTTTCATTCTGTGAAAAACACTTGCAGAACTATATTTGAAAAATTTCATTGTTTTTGCTCCTGAATACACACACATACACACAAATCAAAATGACAAAAAAGCAATTACAAACAAAGCCGGAAACTTTGCTAACCTTTCCTGGAGTAATTAGCCCTTTCTTTTCTGCATCTAGGATCATGGACAATGCTGGTCTGGAAATCCAAAAGATAATCGTCAATTTAAATATGTGCACAAACAGGATTAAGTGATAGGATCGATACCGATATATATTTTACCTGTCTTTGATGCTGGAAGTAGGTTGAAACATTTCTTGTTTGGCAGCAATATAGGCTCCACAGCCTTCAGTTACTTTATTAAGATATACCATGGGAGTTCTCCCAATAAGCTGAGATATGAGAAGTGTTTCGTTACGATAAGAACATCGATCACTCAGTAATGTATTGGGCAGATTAATAAGATCCAAAACTCCAAACAGTGCTATAACTTAGGTTTTTTGGTTTAGTGAACCAGTTATGAAACATGTCCTTGCTCAAACTTTTTGTATTATGTTATGTTTACAAGGATTTGGAAGATATTAAGGGGGGTCATAAGGAACACCATATGATGGTACCCAATAATTGGGATCAATCCTTCGAAGTATGTAAAAGTGGTGCATGAGGGATCCAAGGTTCGAGTGGTGCGGTGAACACCCGCTCGAACTCCACCCTCCTGCGAAGCTGGCTGTGTTCCCTAGCCCTTGGTTGGGACGGTATTAGCTATGGTTCTTGATCCCGTCCAGGCTCGCTGCGGGTCTAGAGTTACTATGGTCAAAGGGCAGCTTCGCCTGATCACCCCTCCTCCACCCTTTTGGCTTAGCCAAAAAGAGAGTTATAGAAGGCAAGAAGAGCATCTCCAACCCAATTCTTCATTTCAAAGGATTAAAATATCAGTCTTTTATTCAAAAGTAAATTTGAAGAATGTTACGACTCACTCATGTTGGAAAAATGGAATTTTAACCAAAGAGAATTTGGTGGGACCCACACCGCGCGAGGTGGGCCCAAGTGGGTTTTAGATACTTCTTGCTAAGGAGTTTAAACCGTTGGAAAAATGAACAAATTCCATTGAGAGATGAATGAGAAATTGCCTCTCAAAGTGGGTTTCGGACCAACAACAGTGCACGGTTGGATGGTCAAAGCTGGTTGATTACCAGAGTTATTACCCATGATTGTGTATTCAATTTCAAGAATAATAACTGTATCAGTTTGATTCCAGAATTGAATTACGAAATCAATTCCCCTATTGATTGAGAGGCTCCTCCACCTTCATTGCAGCATTCATGGTAGAGGCTCCTCCTTCGGCTATAAAAGGAGACCTCTACCTTTGGTTTCAACACACCGAAAATCCAAAGCTCCACTTCTTCTGCAATACAATTGTTCTTTCCGAGAGAGAGAGTACAGACACAAGTTGGTTCGACGAGTAGTCTACGGCGGTGCTCCGGCGACTGAGTGGTAACTGAGTCAACCCTGGGAGACGAACACCGACACAACCTCCAGCACCGGTGAGGCGGCGAATTTGTCTTAAGGGCACCGTTGAACAAAACGGGTCTCGGTTTGAAATTCTTGATCCTTTACAGTTCATATTCTATTTATTCTATGTTCAAGTTGTAAATCCCTAAATTTGTAATTTCCAGAAATTAGTGAATTTCATTATTGCTTTCCGCACTATTTTCCTACAATACTCTAGCCACAGTTTTCTATCTCTATCTTCATTTTCCAAATAATACACTCAAAACTCAATCATCTCTCATTTTTCCTCCAAAATTACAAATATTAACTTTGCAAATTCACACAAAATAAATTCAAGCCTGGTGCTATTTTAACGATACTATTATTTCCTTTTTTTAATGGAACTAATATTATGACTATTGGACTAATATCAGAATTTATGCAGCATTTATTGTCTACATATAGATGGAGAAAATTTTCCACAGTTGGAGAAATGAATGAGATTTATGATACCTTTAAAACAAGACCACTCATTTGATAATACTTAAAAATGCTAACAGTTCAATTTTTGGAGTGAAATTTGATTTTTGGAGAGAAATGAATGATATTTTAAAAAGTAGAGACGGAAATGAAGAATTGGGTTGTAGCCGATGTGAATAGTGACTACATTCTTCATACTTACTTTTTGAATAAAAAATCTTAATTTGAGTCTTCAACTTGAAGACTTGGGTCGGAGATGCTCTGAAGGAGTGACGACTTAGCTAGAAATACTCGAATTGGTCACTAAACTAAATTGATGTGATTGAAAAAAGGCCATTAAACATGTAAAAATGTGGTGCCAAGTCCGCAAGTCTCCCGCTTACAATGGGATTGGGAGAGGTAGTCGGCAGATAGCCTTACCCTATTAGTTTGCGACTAAGAGAGATGGAGGGGAGGGCCACATTTAACAGATGACCTAAGTATAAGAGGTTGGCTTAAACAATAGATAGTGAAAGGCATAAAGTGAGATTTTAGTGAAACTTCAAGGGTGCTCTTTGTAATTGGAGAAGTTTGCATCCCAGGGGAATGATTTTCACACTCCCCCTTTTCTCCAGGCACTCATTTTTTTTGTCTTTATTCATGTCGAAATTACCAAACTACCCTTATCTCTTGAGTCACTTTTTTATATGAAGGGCAATTTAGTACTTTCAAGTGAGTAAAGACAAGAAAAACGAGTGCCAATGGATAAAAAGGGGTATGAAAATCATAATAGACAAGAAGAAAAGACCAAATTTGGCAGTTGCACTACAAATTGAACACGCAAAATGTCATACTAGTTTTTCAGCCATCTTCCTTCTATGTTCCTTTATGAAGTACAACCACAATACTCCCCTATGCAGCAGCCAGACATGAAAAGAATATGATACATTCCACCAGCAAGGTTTGACCTTTCAGCACTTCACAGGGGTCCGATTTTCTCAGTCTCGAAAATCCTTGTGTCTTTGTGCCAAGAGATTTTTCGACCGTTGGATTATATGAATTTTTTTGTTTTGTTGTAAATTCTACGACCAAAAACCCCTTCGGCACAGAGACACATGAGTTTTCGGCACAGAGGATCCTGCCTGACTTGGGCCTCTTGTGGGGATCACACTGTATGTGACAATCACAAAAGGTAGGTGCATGATAGGAAGATGTACTAATTAGTTAAGTTTCGACAAACTTTTCCAAAGACTTTTTGGACATTTTGTTTGGATTAAGTATTTTAAAAGGCTTTTAGGACTTTTTGAGAAGGCAAACATTTTGTCTTTAACACAAAGAAGTGAGCCCAGACCATTTTTCTTATAGTCAAAGTCTTTTTTTTTTTTTTGGCAGACAATCAAATTGTTTAAAAAAATAGGAAGTACTGAACCAACGAACCAATCCAAGAAAATGTACAGAAGTCAGTGATAAAAGTAGTCTTTTCTATGGATACAGAATAAAAAGCCTTTCTCTATGGATAGAGAATAATAAAAGTAATCTACAAAGTCGGACAAGGAGAGGGACAAATTGCCATCCCTAACGGTATGATAGTGGTAGACAAACAGAATCTTTTTACTGAATATTTGTAAGATCATGGTGGCCCTTTCGGTTCAGACAATTTAGTGTTAGTTACTGTACATTTTACTAGATCATGTACTAAAAATAAATTTTGCTAAATCACAAACCAAAACAACGAGTTGGAGAGAGAGAGAGAGAGAGAAATTACTTGGGAGACTTCTGTCTTGATACCAGTACCGGGAAGATCTATGGGTAGATTCCTGATTCTCTGAGCAAAAGATGGATCGACAATAGGTTCGGAAGAGAACAATCTGGGTTTGATGAGGCCATTAATGGAGGAGGATCTTTTCTTGATCAAATTGGTTAAGGCAGCCATTGATGGAGGTTTGAGAAGCTCACTGGGGGGTGGGGACCACTTTACCGGACTCTGTTTTGTGTGCTTGAGAATTCGAATGA
This sequence comes from Rhododendron griersonianum, assembly GCA_018127125.1. Taxonomy (NCBI): domain Eukaryota; kingdom Viridiplantae; phylum Streptophyta; class Magnoliopsida; order Ericales; family Ericaceae; genus Rhododendron; species Rhododendron griersonianum. The sequence goes on from CM030794.1 coordinate 1,665,678, forward strand.
GCTAGCTGGAGACGTTTTTATAGGACAAGGATTTAGTGATGGCTAATGCTAAGGCCTCGTTTGGGTATACAAGTAGATATACTTATTTACGGAGCAGCCGTAAATAAGTATTTTACAGCACCAACCAATTGCGATCGTCCAAAAGTGTTCTAGACGGTTCGGAAACTTTTATGGGAAAAAGTTTAACCCTTCCTCAAAAAAAATTCATTAACATTCGGACCGTCCTTTTGAATGGTCGCGATTGCGTGTTGTAAATAACTCTGTAAACCGCAGTAAAGAAGTTATTCTCATACAAGTATATTAAAAATATAAGTTGAACTTAAAAGTGTTTTGAAAATGTAAAAAATAATTCTCTCAAAGGTTTATCAGTTTTGATTCATTTTTATCTCTAGTAAAATTTTGGAGCTTTTTTATCATAATAATTTACTTTTGAACGTTAGATTGTTTTTTGAGCTTTTTATTTTTCAAGTATCAACAAGTTGGATCACAATTTTTTGATTTTGTCCTTATTCAAAAAAAAATCACGTTTGTTAGTTTTGGGCAAAATTTTACTCCATGTATTATGGATTCGTATCAATGAGATGAATAGAAAAAATAGAAAATTATGAATTTTACACAAGTATTATATGAAATATCAAAGAAAAAGCCTAAAAAATTGACTTTTGGGGTTTTTCTTGGTTGTTTTTCCAAAATACATGTATAAAAGTCATACTCCCTCATTCTCAATTTGTTGCATCTATTTTTACTTTCATGTAATTTAAGAAAAAATCATAATTACATTGACTTTGTAACAATTTTACCATTTTACCCCTTTGTAACTTATGACTTTTTGTCAACTTTCTTTGTCATGTAGGAGTAATTGAGAGAATGGAGGCAAATCTAATTTGCTCCACTTTTTTTTCAAATCAAGTTCAAAATTTGAATTTGGGAGGGAGAAATGAGGGGTGAAATGGTAATATGGACATTCAAAATTGAAAAGTTTTGAAACAAACACATAATTTTGGGACATCCCAAAAAGTAATAAGGGCACAACAAAGTGGGACGGAGAGAGTATTTTTCTACTTTTTCTTATTCCTCTCGTCGACGAACTCATAATACGTAAAAGTTTGACACCAAACTAACAAACATAAACAAAATTCGAATAAGTACAAAATCGAAAAGTTATGGTCGATAACTTATTGATTAGCGAAAACGACTCCTAAAAGTGACTCTTAAAATGTTGAAAAGGCAGAGAGAATTTGGAGAGGGGCCACTCAGGACTACTAGAGGTCATTTTTCCTTTGATTCTCTGTCCTTTTTTTGTTTGGGGTGGGGATCCTAACGGAAATTTTCTCTTTAACCAAACAGGGACTTGACACGGCCAATTGTCATACGTAGACCTGGTCGTTTTATACCATCCACGTCACAGTACATACGTACGTACAAGATGGATATACGGAATTTACCCCCAAAAAAAGATGGATATACGGAGTACGTGTATAAGGCTGATACTAACAAAAAAAAAATGTTTAAAAGCATTTTTTTGTTGCTATGCATACAGCAGGGAACCCAAAAAAAAAAGCCCTAATTTGGAGGAACACTGCTATTGGTAGCTTTAATGCCGATGGCGTACCGACAGCTCCGCGGGCCCACTGCGGATTCCGCACGGATGATTCGAACCGTTTAATAATTTTTTTAAGAAAAATTGAGTAGGTCTGCAAGAAATCAGCTCAATTCAATATGTGTAGGTGCTCGATTCAATATTTTATTTTTTTATTCAGATTTCAGGGATGGGACCCGTAGTGGGCTCCGAGGAGCCGTCGGTACCCCATCGGTATTAAAACTGTCGCTAACAGTAGGATTATCGAATTTGGACAGAGCTCATGTCTGCAAGAAATCAGCTCAATTCGATTTGGTAGTTGATTAAATGGAAGGGGATTTGGTAGTTGAAGATGAGAGGGGAAGCCTACGTGGCACAAATGGCCAATTGGCCATAGAAATGGCCATTTTTGGCCGGAAGTTTGGCATGGCGTTGGGGGGCTGAAAAATGGCATGAGAGCCAATATTTGGGTTTGGCACAAGGGATGGCCGGCTGTTGGAGATGCTCATAGATAGCAAGTTCAACAGGGAAATCAGACCAGGTTTTGAAATTATATCGTACGACTATGTGGGTGGTAATATTGCTAAACAATACATCTGGACGGTTGTGGGCGTAGCATTTATTACAGCAATGGACGGCTAGAGATTGATTGTGTGTTGTGTTTTACACGATCGTTGTGTATGTAGCACTTTTGGTTGAGAAGTCCCTCAACCGCGGAAACTGGCCCGCACACACCCCTAATTATTTAGGGCTGCTGCAATTTATCCGATTGTATTTTCTGGAGCCGGCCACAAAAAAAAAAGGTGTGATTATCGTGTAGTTTTAGGGGCCATTTAGGCCTATGAGTCCATGACCCACTGAATACTTTCTTCGGAGTGCATGCACCTGGCTGGCTGCTGAAAGAAAGGTCAACAAAGGTCAGCTGTCCCTTGGGTTCTTCGAACCTTCTTATATCAGTATGTTTTTCATTTTTGCTGTCTTTCTTTTTTCTTCTCCTCTCTCTTGTAAACAACAACAACAATAATAATAATAATAATAATTAATTAATTATAATAAAAACTTGCAATTCGATTCCGTCATCAATTAATTAAAATGAAGACGGCACAACTTGAGAGTTAAGATTATTGATTCCCATTGAATAATTATGAGATTATCAGATTCCAGGGTGGGGAAGCTTTTATTGGGTGAAAGAGATTACGAAAAAACCCGAAAGATATAGTAGTTTTTGAGAGCAATGTAACAGAATTTACTACGTGTACTGACTCCACCATCGATATCGATAGTGCATGGATGAGTGTATATAGGGTCGACTATGGAGTCCCATGATTATACAGCATACAATTAATACAAATATGTCATTAATTGGTTGAGCAAACGACCGATAATTTTAGGGGTAGCTTTTGGTTGAGGGAAAAGACAGAGGCCTCTAATTTTTGTGATCTTATGAGAGGTCTATACTCTACAACGATATGGACATATAACAGATACCTTTGTTGTACGTCCATCTATCTTTTCGCTTTTTAATAATTGAGGTGTCCAGGTCAATTTATGCCGATCTCAATTATTCTGTCGCCATCTATCAACGCAAATTAACCCTGATCGAGACTCAACCACCAAGACAATCACTTGAAGTTAACCTTTTAGTCTTTATGGCTTCACAAAAGGATTTTTAATCTTTCTAGCCATGATCAAAATGGATAGCGTAGGAGATCTTGCACCGCAGAGATCAATTCAAATTAACCATAGATGGGTTTGACCACTCGTGTGGATAACCTTTTAGCCTTTGTTTGGCTTGAAATCTTGATTTTAATTACAGTATATTATTGGTCATGACCAAAATGGATAGTGTAGGAGATCTTGCAGGGTAGACATCCATTTCAATTAACCATAGACAAGGACTGATCGAAGGACCAGTGAGTCTGGACGACTGCCGTATCCAAGTTTTATATTTTCACTGGATCGAATTATAGTAGGTTTATATGCCAAAACGTTAATATCATATTTGTTTGCCTACACAACATCATTCTGAACAACTCAACACCCGACTAACCAATATTAGGAAGATATATTGTTATTTTTAGCTATACTTTGATTGATTATATATATGTAATGATTTTGGAGGCATACATATTTTAAACTTATATTGGCAAAAATTATACTGCCTTCTTATATGTTGTGATTTATTTTAATTTTTGTTTACCCAATTTTGAAATTCGGCGTCCGTCCCTGACCAAAGATGGCCTTGGCTACCAAGTCCATCCCTTAGAGTTAATCTTTTAGTCTTTGTGTTGACTTGAAATTTTAATTTATTAATATTACGGTCATTATCAAAATGGATATATAGTGTAAGAGATCATGCAGTGTAGACATTCATCTAATTAATAAACCAAATATGGTGATACATACCTATCTAATTTTTGTTACTAGTAAAATTGAGGCCTCAAAGATAGATTGAGCTCATATGTTTTGAGGCTTGTCCCAACTGATCAAGAAATCACAAATTTATCAACTAGAGATCACGTTCCACTAAAGCTCTTATTTTTTAAGTATTTATTTTTCGGCTGACGAGACGTGTCATTCTCTCACAATACATCACATTTAAATCAAAAAATAAGTAGTACTTATTTTAGTTAGTGAAACACACAGACTTGAAACTACAAATTTAAGTGGCCGGCTCACGAGTCATGATTAGAAGTGGTGACATACTGACATCCACATGAATGGTCCATTTAAAAACCAAAGATGGGGATGCATATATAGTTAGATATTAAATTGTGTTACTTCTAAAGTTCAGGTCAACAACAATGGAGCCTATAAAGGTCTTTTCATTGAAGAAAATTATTATATGCTTCCGGCATTGTCTCGACAGTGCAAGAAAAAAAAATTGTAGTAAATAACAAGAAGACTTTTGATTAATATTATATTGATGGAGATCCACATGAATATATTAGGTAGGCTAGTCTCTAGTGCACTCCTTCAAATTTGTTTGTTAAAGTGTCCGTCTAGGCACGTTTGGGACCCTATAATTCTATGAACGTTTTTTCAACTAAACACTAAACCTTGATTTGACTTAAATACTTAATAACAGACTGTCGTTGATTAATAAATTTGAAAAAATCATTCGTTTTTAGGGACGTTTTTTTAAGGAACACAATATTGTGAAATCTTTGTTGAGGGAAAACTTCATTGAGTAAAAGCACGTACCGTTGCCCCATAAATACCAGTGAGTGAAAATTTGGGAATTGTTTTTTTTTTATTTTTTATGTATAAATGAACAATTATACTTAACCCACATTGGGCATGTATACTTTTTCAACGAAAAGTGCTGCAAAAGTATGACTATCGTCGTCCAATCAACTAGATTTTTCCGAAGACCAATGCACTCGACTCGACGGACGCTGAAATATGAGCGGGTTGGATCATTAAAAAAAAAAAGAGAGAGCTTCAAAATGGGTCCAACAGAAGGTGCGAAAGATCTGGTCTAGATGTTAGCTACCAAAAGAGGAGCCATCTCCAAAAATATGTTCTTACCATACGCGTTTTAGGATAACCTTGGACTTCTTCAGGGCCGATTGGAAAAAAATGGCCCAATGGAATACTTAAATACTGCATGCATTGTCAACCTCGTATTCTTGCTTCCCTTGATAGTAACATTTTGTTGATAGACAATGCCTGCCGGCCAAGCACATTAAACAAGGGTTTATACTTTATTACGGACAAACACAAAGAATATATTTTTAATAGGTTTGTGATATTGCCCGTGCAAAACTCGCCAAATAAAACTAGTTTTCACTAACCAGCAAATTGTGGGCCACAATTTTTTTGTAGTCTTTATTCAAAAAAAAATCGCTTCTATTAGTTTTGCGCCAAATTTTTACTAATATTGGTTCGTCTCGACGAGAGGAATCGGAAAAGTTAAAATTATGACTTTTACACAAGTATTTCGAAAAATATCCAAAAAAAAGTTTAAAAAATTAATTTTTATGGTTGGGATTACACAAACTATTCTCTTCCGTTCAAAAGTGGATTGCAGACAAGCCGGATTCACGAAATTCATACACAAAGACCCCTGACTTGTGGGATTCATGTGCATGCATGCCCCGTGGTTTAATTTAGTCTTGGGAGTAGGAATGCATTAGGATAACCAAACGTAACTTGAACCACCTACCGTTTTCCGCTATGCCAATGATAGTAACATTATCGGCCAATGATAACACACAACGATGCAAATATGCGGACACACAAAAAAACACCTCTTCCCCTCAAGGTTTTTCCACATTCTACGAAATCCATGAAAATCAACATTCAAAGCCAAATAACAGGTGAAAGCCAAAAAAAAAAAAAAAAAGAGCAGTAAATGAATCCATACATCATAGTTATGTTGTAAAAGTTCATTCTCTAGTGCACTATCCAAGGTCAAACCCTGTACTTGGACCTGGCCCAAGGCCATGCTGATGCAGTAGGAAGTGCCATAAAATTGGGCATTAAAACAGTTTCTCGTGTTTGGGCTTCATATTGGATATGCTGTTCGTAAACAAAATAGAAAGCGTTCACATAGCGGAACCTCTAATGTTACTCGTGGAAAAAATAGCTCGAGTGGCAGCAGAGATGAGCAATAAATTCAGACACTTCGAGTTTAATATTTGACAACTTGTGGGGGCCAAACCGCAAGAGAGAGATCTTTAGTGAATATGCTGTTCGTAAACAAAAAAGAAAGCCTTCACATAGCCGAACCTCTAATGTTACTCGTGGAAAAATAGCTCGAGTGGCAGCAGAGATGAGCAGTAAATTCAGACATTTCGAGTTCAATATTTGACAACTTTTGCGGGCCAAATTAAACCGCAAGAGAGAGATCTCTAGTGAAATCCCTAGTTTTCGGCGTGAATGTCATGCCTTTGACCCGACTGAAGAGGGGAATAATCAAGGTACGCGTAAGCTGTCTCTTTATACCCATGATCTCGGGGGGGGGTTACTCATGAAGGGGCATACAGCCAATTCCCCCGCCCACGTGTTGGTACGCCAAAAAAATTGAAAGGAAATTGCAGAACATTGAATAAAACAAAAAAAAACTTTCTACGATAAAAAAAAATTGTCCTGTTTATTTTGCATAATGAAAATTGAAGGGAACAAGTAGATAGTACTCCTATTTACTTAATCTCATTTTGTTCCCCATAAATGTCAAACACTTGATCCTGATTCTGGCAAACAAAAAATTCTACGGACATAGATGTTCGTTAGTTTGTGTACCATCGATCAATCAATACATACTTTGTACAAATGTAGTTAGGCTCAAAAGTCTTCATACACTCGGTCTTAATTTCTTAAACTTTTGTTTTTTTATTTATAAAAAATAGAGAGTCAGAGAAACGTGGGAGAGGAGAGCGAGTAAATTGAGAGAGAGAGAGAGAAACGTCGAGAGGGTGAGAATTACAAGGGAGAGAATTTTGGGAGGTGGGGTTGGTTCTATATAAAGAAGTTAAATAGTCCAAATTACACTTTAAAATTGTGAACTAATTTTATATTTCATTTTTTTAATTTATAGAAAAAGATAGTATAGTAGAACGGTAACAACCCTAGACATTGACATAATTTTTTTCAGTGCTAAGCAGCTACCACGTGGTACCCGTTCGCGCATCCGAACAGTTCATTCCTTGTTTGAACGGCTCAGATTTGGAGAGGGAAAAAAGAGAGAAAATGTTGGGGTGAAAGGAGAGAGAGGGTTTCAATCTGAGCCGTCCAAACATGTATCGGACAGCTCGAATGCGCCAAGCGAAAATCACATAGGATATACCCGCTCGGCATTGAAAAATCTCTCGACATTGACATTATTTTTCCAACTATATTTCTTATATACACAATTTTTTTTTCCCTCGTGCATCGAACGAGCATAACACTGGTAAACCAACTGTCTGTTTGGAATGGTCTCGAACACGCAATAAACAATTATCAACCTTATCGGAATCTATGCACGTCGGTAGCATTTTGGTTTGCCAGCAGTTCTCCTTCCTGCAAAAACCTGTACATACAAGCAATAGATAGATAGAGAGAGATACGCAATACCCAAATTGATAATCAACCAAATCCATGAGTAACCAACCCTTTCCCCCCCTCCTCCTCCTCCTCCTGCTCACCGTAACCCTCATCGGAACCAGCCAATTCTTCCGATTCGCAGAGGGAGGACAGAGGAAGATCCACATAACCGACGACCTGGACGACGTGGTCGACGACGAGGAAGACGAGGAATGGAAGCAGTGGGGGAAGAAACCGCGGCCCGAGTACGACCCTCCCCCCACCGACTTCTCCGACATGGACCTGCCTCAGATCCAGGCCGAGATGATGAAGCGCCAGTTCGGCCGCGTCTTCGGCTTCGTCAAGCTCCGGTTGGGCGGCGCCAAACGAACTCGGGTATCGCCAACGCTTTTTGTCGTCTCTGTTTCTGTTTCCTGATGTACTTGCTGTATAGGATTGGAGTTTTGATTCGACCAATGCTACGTACACAACCACCAACCACAACCCTCTTACGTCTCTTACGTATATATGGGGTCTACATAAGTAATTATGGGGCCCATACATGATGGGGTCCACGCATTCGTGAGAGGGGTGTGGTTGATTGGTGTGTGCCTATCATTTTCCATGTCGTGAATCTCGTGATTTGGATTTCGAGGGAAGTCAACGGGGTTTGATAAGTGTAGCTGAAATTAGAACGTTGAGATGGGAATGTGGTAGATAGAATTAGAAATGAACACCTTCTCGGAATGATAAGTGTAGCACCAATAGATACGGCACTTTGGATTTGTTAGTATTGATAGGCTGACACTATAATTAGGAGGAGTGATTTGGTTACGGCAGAGGACAATACTACGAGAAGACATACCAGTATTGACTTTAGAGGGGTTAAATCGATTGGGAAAGCTCATACCCGACATTATGTGAAAGCTCATTTGTATGCATTTTATATCCTATGTTGCATTTTGTTTTTGGGAGAAAATAATTGATATAGAATTAGAAGCAAACACCTTCTCGGAATGATAGGTGCAGCGCCAATAGAAGATAAGATGCGGGGAAATGTATTACGGCAATTTGGACATGTTATTATGGATAGGCTGACACTATAGTTAGGAAGAGTGATATGGTTACCGTAGTGGGTAACACTTTGAGAAAAGGGTAACACTTAGAGAAGATATACCAGTTAGAGTTGTAGTTTTATTGATTGCCTGATTGGGATTGAAGGCTCGGTTTGGTTTGGTTATTGGATATCAAGGAAAGTTTATGTTGCATATTACCAAGGTTATGTGAAAGCTCATTTGTATGCATTTTATGTCCTATGTTGCATTTTGTTTTTGGGAGAAAAAGATTGACTGATTGATTTGTTTTATTCATGGTGGTAGATTCTTGTTAACTGATTCCTAATTCATGTAGAAACGTTGAGCTTATTTGGTTTTGCAATAGCTTTGGGGCCTATTGTGTTTTCAAAGAAGCCTCTAATGAGCAATATCCACCTTATTTGTGCTGTGGAAAGATGACATTAAGCTGAACAGGTTTTTGCCCTTGAAATTATCAGGATATGGTATCTGATATTGCTATGCAATGGTCAAAACTTTCAAGAACTGGTGCTATCGAGACGAAGTTTACGGGTTTTGATCTTGGCACGATTATGTTCACTATGGAGAGAGGCCAAGATTCTCTGGAGGTATGTTTTATGTCAGCAAATCTGAAATCTTGTCTCTTTTTTAAGCTAATAAGCAAATCCGAGTATCCTTGACTTGAAGATATATGAATGTCCCACTGAGAAGTTGCACCTATTTTTCAACTTTAGAGGACGATGAATTGGCACGCAAAATTGGATACTCGCTAGTTGCAGTATGGTTCTTAAGCCAATTCCAATGTTTTTTTTTAATTATTAAGCGACGGTTCCTTTTAGATATTACCAATTATCATCAGCCAGATGTGCTCTTCATCCGTTTGTCTTCTATTGAAGCTAGAAACGCTTTTCAGAAATGTCAAGGACAAATGTTTCTCCTGAATTTTCATTAGTTCGAAAGACCATGTTTTAATTCATAGGCAGGAATCATTGGGCATTTAACTACAAATATAGTAACCAATTCCATGGTTTAGCAGTCGATTTGTTTGCTTAATGTTATTATGTAATTATAGGTGTGTAGATTGCTAGCCTCCTTCAAGTTTGGTTGATCCATGTGTCGTGGAGTTTACATCCCAAGGTTTCATTGTGAATGGTATCTAATTTTATGCATCCTTCTTGGTTTGTACCGGACTGAATTTTATGCATGAGATTGAAGATGTCTAGCCTCAGTAACTTTGGTCGGGATCCTACATTTCCCAGTTTTCACCCTCTTAACGTATCTCATTGCTGATTTGTACCTGCTCTTTCCCAGCTTAAAGAGTTCATATTGAACCAACCAGAAGCATACGAGATTAAGATAGGAGAACAAATTTTCCGAAGACCAGGAGATCCTCCTTTTGAACTACTTCTCGAGAAGCTCCACAATGACAGAAACGCAGCGGATAATGCCAGTCCCATAGAGGATGATGGGCACCGAAAAGATGAGTTGTAGATCACTGGAAATCCTTCCAGCATCCAAAACCAAGAGCTCTGAAGGATTAGTTTGTGCAGTTCATCTTTCTGATAATACTGTTTTCATTCCTTTCTAATCGTCGTCATGAAATCGATACTTGAGTTTCAAGAGTTTCTTACTGAGTATAAGCCCTTGGATTTTGTTTCTGTGTTCTGGTCTTTGTTAAGTCAGCCTCGCTCCATTCAGTTCATTTCATCATTTTTCAAATTTAAATTTGTTTGGTCTTTGAAATTCCGAGCTCTGTTGATGAATGATTGGATGAATGAAGAAATAAAGCCATACAAGGTTGTGTTCATCTTGTTTTCTTGGAATTCATCTTGCGTGCTTCACCAACCATCCACCAAGACTTCCACATGCCAGCACCTTATTTTCTGAAACACGACATAATTTGTTCACACTCTGATGTAACTGGAAGAGAGATAATGAATTTATTTAACATATGAAAGAGAGAAAAAGAAAAAGAAAAGGAAGAGACATTCTTGTTAACCTCTTGTCTAAAACTTTTTCGGTATTTTTGTACTTTCGTAGTTTTTTTTAAAAAAATTGAAATTAATTACTCGTTTCGATGGGAGGAATCGGAAAAGTATAAAAATGTGGGCGAATGTTGAAAGAAGTTCATACTAGACAACACTTTAGACCCAAAAAAACAGTTTGGTATTTTTCCGTCTTTATTGAACTTTTTTTTTTTTGCTTTTTGTCATAAATTTATACTTTTTAAACTCCTCTCGTCTAGACGGATGATCAATTCAAAAAATATAACGCAAATCTAACATCAATTCAAAAAAAAAAAAAACGAACAAAATACACAAAATGAAGAAGAAGAAAAAGTTTACAAGAATGGAGCCTGACTGGTATAAAATCTTTTAAAGGGTAGTGCTGTTTTTTTATATATAGTTCACCACGCCATAAAGCATTAAAAAAAAAAAAATTGATTCTCTGGACATTGTTAGCAATCTGTCCGATATTAACCAGACTTTAAAATCTTAAAATTACCTGAAAATGCAATTTAATGTCGATGGGAGTGCCCAAAATATTCAAAATCCGTGTAATTATGGTGAAAGATTATCATGTCAGATGAGTAAGTTGGTGGATTTACAGAAATGCCCAATCTCAAACTAGCTCGACTATATGATCAATTCACAAACCGTTGCCTAATTATCTGAACTCAAACTCTCACTTTTAATTAAGCATGATAACTTTATCATACACAGGAGTTGAGTAACTTACAACGAGTTTAAATTGTTAGATACGATAGCCTTTTTTTAAAGAAGTTGGGTAGGTTATATAAAGGCATGTGATTTAGTAAAACATGGTTTGACCGTTACACGATATGACTGACCATAAATTTACACAATAATTTACAACGTGGTCAAATGGGTAGATACAAGATGCCCTCTTCGAGAAGTTAATTAGGATATTATATAGAGGGTTGACATAACCACATTCTTGTTAACATAATAATAATGATGTTCTTGTTAAATTAGAAGTCATGGGTGCTTTGAGTTAAGAAAAGGTGCAATTAACGGGACTAATTTGTGATAAAGATCAAATTCTTGGGTTTTCCTTGTAATAGGGCATCAAGACATATCCAATTCCTACGCGATCAGAATCAGAACCAGCACGAAATCGTAAATCGAACAGGTACTCTCTCTCTCTCTCTCTCTCTCTCTCTCTCTCTCTCTCTCCTCTGTGTGTGTGTGTGCTGTTTTTTTATGGTTAATACAGATGCTTAAACATGATGTGTTTGAGGTCCGATCCCCACACCAGGAGTGAACTGGTAAGAAACGGCGGTTTTCTAGGCTTCTGCCCTGGTTTGAACGGTTACAGATGTAATCGGTGATGCCTTTGATTGTTGTATTTGCTGATTAGTTGCCCAGAAATCAAGTAGGTCAGATGAGGTTTCGAATCACTGAGTTGTTTTGGTTTTTGATGAAAGTGAAGAACCATAGCTCAAGTAGGCAAAACTAATTTTTATGGTTTGTTGGAAAGAGAATTTAACCTAGGTGAGTCGAAGTTATGACCTAAGTCACATCGCGAGCAGGAAAGCGTCTTTTAAAAATATCCGAAACACTATAATTCGCGAGAGCGAGATTGAGTATGAGTGCAGAGTGAGGATTGAGAGCAGGAGCAGAGGGCACTTCTAAAAGATTATGTGACTAAGTTTATGACCACAATAGCTCCTGAACCTGTGAACCAAACTGAGAATAGCTAAAAATTCATCGACGTGCTTCTTGAATTAGAGCAGTTATAAGTACAGCCATTCGTTGCCTACGAAGTGAAACAATTGTGTGTCTTACTAATAATAAGGGGCAGCTTGGTTGGCGTTGCCAGTATTTATTATAGTTTTGTGGAGTACAAATTGTTCATCTTGATCAGCGAGAAAAGATATTTGCATGTCAATATTTTGCAGCATTGTGTAGCACATTTTTTTTTTCTTGATCAGCGAGAAAAGATGTTTGCATATCAATAGTGATGAGATGGTAAAGATGTTTGCATGTATGGTTGGGGTGTTGTTTGATGAGTTATTAGAAAGTTTGCATGACTTCATCTAGTGTTGTGTTCTTCTAATGTAGGGCAAAGCCGTGAACTAAACTTTGGCCCGGTGGGTTAGGTGATGCATGGATTACATCCTTGGTAGTTGGGGAAGGTGTTTCAGAGAATTGAGATTTTGTTTATTTGTAGGTTCCGTATGCGCATAGCTAGAGAGGGCCTAGAGTTATAGAGGCCATTTTTGGACGTTAATTTGGTTTGGACCTTTGTTTTATGTATGTACTGGAAAAATCCAATTGATGCTTTCTTTTCAGCACTTATATGCACCACTACTTAAATACCATTGCAGCTACGCCATTTTTTTAAACAGGTTAGGGACTTGACATTTTCTAGAAGCCACAAATGTTTATGTGCTTATCCTTGAACAGAATAAGGACGTAATCCGCACTCTGACTCAACCAACAAGAGGGTAAAGTGAAGATTACCCTAAAGAATAATCAGTTGAGAGAAGGTTAGTGAACCTAATATAAGCTACTAAGCTACCCCAGGCTGTGGAAGAAAAGAAAAGAAGGCTAGAAAAAGGTAAACATGGGAAAAGGAGATACCTTCCTTGGAACTAGGTTTCGTCCCTGTGAAGATTTCCATAAAAAATACTGATAAATTCCAGAGGATGTGTAATTGGAATTTGTTAATATCTAAATTCGGTGCTTGAGAGGATTGGTGCAGGGGACTCATATAACAATTTTCTTACGAGTTCTTTCTTCTATTGGTTAAGAATCAAGATTGTTTGTTTCTGGTTTATTTTTACCATCCTTTATAAGATCTTGCTTTTTTCCTTTCTGTTCCCCTTCTCCCCCTCCCCCTCTGTTTGACTGATCAAATACAGAAAACTTGAACATAGATGGCTGATACTGAGGAGGGAGAGGAACCTACCTCTCGAGGAAATGAATGGGAAGTTGTGTCGCTCACAGCATCAGCTTATGCTGCTGCTCCTGGTGGTCCAGATCCCATTGTATTGAATGACGATGACAAGGGAAATGCAGGTGAGGAGGGTGGGGCTCAAACTTCACATGAGATGCTTATGTCCGGTCACTTTGTCTTTCCGCCACGTAAGCATGAGAACTTGCCCGTGGAACCTGAAAATATTGAGATCCAGAATTTACTAGGAGTTGAAGATGATGTTACAGAATTGGGTGCTGATGAAGGGGGTAGGTCAGATACAAAAGACGAAGAGAACTGGAGCATTAAAGGACTGGCTATGCCAGATGAATTTCCTGATATTGAGTTTTTTGATGAAAAGGTTGACAGGCTATCCATTCCTGGAAACGAGTTCAACGAAGGGACGACATTGCAAAGGCCAAATTTGACTGAGAAAGAGCAGAGTATGTATAGTGCTTCTGATTTAAGCTCTTTCCATGGTGAAACAACCACCGGTGAATCAAACACTGGCGAGAATACAGTTATTCCTGGACAAGTTGAACCCCCTGAGGGAGGCCTGGATTCGGACATCTCACAGTTTCCAAAGCGTTCAAAGGAAGATAGAAATGACAACTCAGAATTTCCCTGTGAAGCTTGGTGGAAGAGGGGAGCTGCTTCTTTGTATGCTCAGGCAAAAGAGGCAAATACGTTTTGGTCAATTTTTATTGCTGCAGCTGTGATGGGCTTCGTAGTTCTTGGGCAGCATTGGCAACAGGAAAGGTGGCAGGCTTTGCAGCTTAAGTGGCAGTTCAGCATCAATGATGAGGTATGTCCATTGCTATTTATGTGAGAAACAACAGTGTTATCTAACGGAAATTATGCTTTTGTTTTGGGGGAATACATCTGGTTGGCTAGTGATGCCACAGGGATGGATATCAGAGTATTAGACTCTTTGTACTAATTATTCAGATGATGTTTATAGAATAGATTGGTTGGATAACTTCTAAAGGTAGCCTTCTTAATCGTTCTTGGTGAATGGCTTAAGGGACAGATACGAGACACAGACACGATACTACTTGGAAAAACTTACAATATGTTTGAAATTGTAGGACACAAATCTGTCACAGATGGCATATCATTGCAAGAAATGCAATATGTCGTCCAAGATTGAGAAGGATGTATTCCATATTGTGGAAGGAATATTTTGACTGGTACTCCAAAGGGGACAGACACCCTAGTGGCCAAGGTTGCATTCTGCCTCTCCCAATGAAAAGAGTAGTAGACTCAAGTTCGAGTGTCCTCAATTTTCCTAGAGAAAGTTCACTTATTGTATGAATCCAAGGCACCTTTCTCACTATTTTTGTAGCTTTTGATTGTGTCTATGTCGTATATCGTGCAATACTGGTTGCATGCTTGATTTGGGGCCATATATAATTCAAAAGTTTCTTTACCAAGGGAATTTGGAGTCTTTGGACACTTTGGGATCTGATGGGTAACTGTTTTGAGTTGCGTTGGCATCATAGCCAATGTTTATGAAATTTATTATCAACCACAAACATGTCTAGGGTGTCCTCCATATCTCTGGCATTGCTGGTGTTCAACGCAGACAAAGTACCTTGTGACAGGTGGTTGTCTTGCTAAGCTAATGGTAGACAAGCCTCTTTGATAAATGAATTTGGACTCACAACCTTGTTTAACCTGATTGCTTTATCTTTTACACTATCCTTTTTAACTCGCAAGGGAGACCTTATATGTTAAGAGAGTAGAATTTTGCACAAATGTTTCTCAAATGCTCTCAAGTTAGAGATGGTTTATGATGAGATTAAGTCCAGAACTGATAATTACTTGCTGTAGTGTATTGGCTGTGCTTGAATCCAGAATTTTAGGTTGGGCTATGGTTCAAGGCCTCCCAAAATCATCCTGATTAGAAGTTTTATAGCACTTATTTGTTCTTTACTCAGAAACATGCAAACTTGTTTTCTCTAATTTACCTGTTCGGTGGTGCTATTTGCCGTTTTTGCTTTTGTTGGAGGTTTGTAGATTCATGTTGAATGAATTTGTGAAGGGTTTAAAATTTCATGCGATGCAGTTTAATCCAATCTTCCAGAGTTTCTTCTCTCATAGTTGGGAAGTATTTTTGAAGTCATCTTTTAGTGCAAGTCAATTGATTTTATATATGGGTGCTTTAACGTTCTGATGGACTGGAGAAACCTAACAGGATTTTTGTTGCCAAGATTATATGGTCTACCTTGAGAAATCATTGTCGGTCTCCAAATATTGTATTATGTTAGGACTTTCACAAATCTGTTCGATTTTCGCTGTGGTGGCCAACACCTCCAATGCTAGTAAGTGAATAGAAGTTGCATGTTGACCCAAGTCATTTACGGGTCGTATATAGTCTTGCATATAAGATTCAAATGATGCTGTATTCAGAAACTTCAGTGGGAGGTAGGAATATGGTATTCAGAGTTATGGAATGTTACTTGTTAGAGAAATTTTCATTGCCACAACATGCTATACTTGTATTTGTAATGCAAATCTGACATTTTTTGTTTGCTCTCCATACTACAGAAGTTGGGAAGGATGTTTGGCCCCGTTTCTCGTTTCAAAAATGCCATTGTGGGTGGAAACCGGAGGGGTTCTTTTATCAGGGGCACCTCCTCTACCGAGCGTTGAGATGATGATGAAAACATTAGACGAGCATTGAGATGACAACGAAAATATGAGAGACAGAGAGAGATGTGTTTATAAGTGGTGATTGTGCTAGTTTGCTTCGAAGTGTGATTCGCGTATTTTTCTTTAAGATGAAGCTACAGGGTTGGTTGGTTACTTGTGTGAATATTTGGTTCTGTTTGACTCTATTACTCCATTTATGTTGCGAAAAGGGTAGCCATTTGGAAGACTGGGTGTATGGTTCTGTTTCAAAACCTGAAACCGTGAATGAATCAAGGATTCGATGATTTGCCATATTGATTGGAGGTGTGGCTCTTTTCTAGCCGTTGAAGACTCTTTACTGTTCATGGCGTAAATAAGTCGAGTGACTCGAGCCCAAGCTTGAAGAACAAAGTCAAGTTCTATCCACATCAAACGGTCTTGTGAATTTTTCGGTTTGATTCTCATTCGAGTGTTATTACTTTTTGGGTTGAATTTGTTCGTGCGGTATTTTTGCTCCGGCTTCAAATGGGCCCTGCAAATGGGGTTGATCTCCCACGTATTAGTTGAAGTACACGTAAGTGGTTGGAGTGGCCGGATTAAAAAGAAAATACGTACAACAAATACACAAGCAAATGTACAAAATAAAAAAGAAAAAATGTGGGCCATTCCTATACTCACATCCTGCACTTCTCCGCACCGGATAAATGCTTGTTGGCGGGAAATGCTCTTTTCTCTTTCTCTCCTGGGTTACCTGACCTGTATTAGGGTTCTCTGCAATTTTTCCCTCCGTCCCTAACCTCTCCTGCCACTCGCTGTCGAAATTCACAATCAGGTGGGTGGTTCTGAATTGCTTCGAAGTTCTCAATGTTGGGTCTGTCAAGCCTCATCTTGGTGTAATACTTTTGTTCCTCGTTGATTATTTGGGGTTCGACCTGGTCGGTGGAGTGCAGAGGCAGCACCCACGGTTGGACGCAAAACTAACAAGTATACTACTTTTTTGAATAAATAGAAAAATAATAATAAGCCACTTGACTTATTAAGTCAAAATAGGAAAAGGAGACGGAATGTGCATTTGGCTTATCTTCTTTTGCTATATTGTAACACATTTTAATGATTTTCATTTTCAGATAGTTTCTTTTATCATTTGGTCAAAAATTTTATTCTTTGCGTTTGGCTCGATGAGATGAACTGTACAAATAAGTTTCTTATTAAATTATATAACATGTACATGGATGAAAAAAAGAAAAACAAATTGATCGATAGTTAAACCAAACAAGTGCCAACTAATAACATGGAGTATTAGTTTTGAGGGGTGTGCTAGTATATGTTTTCCACTAAGTTTTTAAGAAAAATCAGCAAGCCGGGTTTTTTTTTCCCTTTTCTTTTCCTTTTCTTTGCATAGGCTAAATGCCTGGGCTATTGGGAAGATCAAACATTTGGTGGCTAGCTAAAGTAGTTTGTGGGATATTTCCTAGCCAAAATGGATAGGAACTGATGGAGTTTGGATGGATTTCATGGCCAGTAGAAAATGGATGACAGAGACGAGACTACCCAATCTATCAAGTTTATCTTCAGCAGTATGATTCGGATAATTTCCAGTCGTACTCAGACTAAAGTCACACCATGTGGCAGCTGTTACTTTTCTAGTTTGGAGTGTTATATGCAATAAGTGTGATCTCTCGTCACTTGGTGTCCGAAGTGAACGAAAGTTAAAGTAAAGCTGCGAGAATATTTGTTTTACCTTTACTTATTTGCGGATCCAAAAAAAAAAAAAACTTTACTTATTTCATTTATGTAGAGAATAGTGAAAGTTGTCAGTGATTAAAGAGATGAAAAGTTACCCGACCACTCACACCCGTCCGCACTTTATGCAACTTAGGCCTCTTTTGTTAGCACGTACTCCATCCGTCTCAATTTAATTGTCCCTCGTTCTTTTTTAACAGGCTAAAAACAAGTTATATTTTTAAATCCGTAATGAATTTCATATCGAATATGAATTTTGTTTGATAGATCTCAATTAGTTCTATAATACAATGTTTTCGAAATCACATAAAATATTATAAATTACAAGATGTAATCAATTGAAAAGTGATCCGAACTCCCAAAAAAGATATTGTAATTAAATTGGGACGGAGGGAGTATAATCTAACTTATTTAGCTCCCCGTACCGCTAAGGTTCTTATTTTTTAAGTACTTATTTTTCGCTTTACTGGACATATAATTCTCTCACAATACATCACCTTTAATTAAAAAATAAGTACTTATTTTAGTTAGTCGAACACATTATTTGCTTTAAGAAAACAAACTACAATAATAGTCTTTGTTACTACCAATTATGAATAATCACTTATTTAGCAAACCGGCCTTTTATCAGTCCCATCCTGCACTTCTCCGCACCGGATAAACACTCGTTGGCGGGAAATGACTCTTCTCTCTTTTCTCTGCTGGGGAATACTGTGTATTAGGGTTCTCTGCAATTCTCCGTCTCCAGTACCCTAAACCTCTCCCGCCACTCGCTGCCTGTCGAAATTCACAATCGGGGTCCTTTGCTTTCTCCCTCTTACTATCCGTACAATGCCCAGCCAGTACTCGTCCTGACTCGACGAACTCTCTTTCATTTGTAAGTGGCAGTCTACTTTCGCCCGGATCTCCTTTCCCATTATCTCCGTCGCTCTTGCTTTGCCTGTTTGCGTGTTGTCGCACCCTAGCCTTGCGCTTCCAATCTCATTACCACAAATATTTTGCAATTATTGGTGCTTTTGAATTGCTTCGAAGTTACCAATGTTGGGTTTGTCAAGCCTCAATTGGTGTAAACCCTAGACAGGAATATTTAGATGAAAAACCCGTTGGTTTTAAATACTTGATATACGCAGCCGAGGTAACTGTGTACTCTATTTTTCATTCAAATGAATAGTGGAAAATGGTGCGTAGCCTTGCTTTTATTGTTTCTTTTCTTGATTGTTCTTCACGTGCCTTGCGGGTTTATTGGTTTGACCGGTTTCTCAACAGTCGATTTGCTGGAAATCATATGTTTCAAGCTTCTTTTTTTTTTTTTTTCTTCTAATTGAGGGTTTTCATTATCTTGGCAGAAATCACGGATTTAAGACAAATTTTGAAGAAATGGGTAAGGAGGAAAGTCCACAAGTGATCAGAAGAACCACAAGATCCTCCGCCACATCCACCCCCAATTCACACAATTTGGCCGAACCCACAATACCCAGTAATCTCCAAGCTATGACGCTCGACGATCTCACATTCGGAGATGAACCCATAAGCTTTGAAGACTTGATTTCTAGCTTTCCAGGAAGGCGGATTCAAGTACATGAACTAATAGGCCTTATGGGTCCATTGAATTCTCCCATGATCCCTTTGTTTGTATACGGAGGCGCTTCAACCGGGAAAACAAGTGTGGTTCTTCAAGTTTTCAGACACTTAAACCGGCCCTTCGTTTATTCCAGCTGTCGTACTTGCTATAGTCCTAGGATTTTGTTTGAGTCAATCTTGAATCAGTTGTTGCTTCATCGGAAAGATGCAGGCAATGGGTATTCGAGTGCAAAGCGATGTGAAAAGCCATCAGACTTTGTTAATCTTTTACGTGAGGCCTTGTTGACTGTTGTAAGTAATCTCAAGGGGGATTTGGGGAAGTCAAGTTTGAAGAAAAAAGGGGGACGGGTTAAGGGGAAGATGGTGTACTTGGTTATTGATAACCTAGAGCTTCTTCGGCAGTGGGATAAGAGTGCTACTGTATTGCCTTTTCTCTTTAAGCTATATGACATTCTAAATGTGCCAGAGGTGGGTTTTGTGTTTATCAGTAGCACCTCACCTGATACGTACTACTTAGATACAGGTTACGTAGAGCCTATCCCTGTCTATTTCCCGGATTACACAGAGGATCATCTTCGTGAAATCTTCATGAGGAACCAAGCAAACCCTAAGCTTTATTCGTCTTTTCTCGAGTAAGAATACTAGTAACTTGTTTCTCTAAATGCTGTTATAGTAATCTTGTTTTTTCATGGTTCAGTTGGTGATTATGTATTCTTTCTGGGTTTTTTTTTGAAGCTTGGTATTGAGGCCATTATCTAGAATTACACGGCGTGTTGATGAACTATCTGCTGCTTTTTCACCATTGTTCAAGAAGTATTGTGAACCATTAAGTGACATGAGAGTTGCTCCCAGTGAAGAAATGAAGAGAAGGTTGTTTAGTCATCTTCAACCGCATATCATGCCTTCTCTGAATGAGGTATTTAGGGTTTCCTCTAAGCCTTCCTCTGAAGGCAAAGTCAACAAGGAAAAGGCCAAACGCAAGGGCATTGCACAGAGATTTGGGGGTTCTCCACCCTTCGATGAGTTGGAGTTCCATATGTCTACATCTGCTAAGTATCTTCTTATTTCAGCCTTCCTTGCTTCAAGAAACCCTGCGACCCTTGATGCATCAATGTTTGATTCAACAGGGGGTTCTGATAATCGTAAAAGAAAGAGAAAGTAAGTAAATCGACAAATGGATATTTTATCACATCTGTTTATGGATGATAATGCTATGTCATGCTCTACTTGTCTCAGCTTGATATATTTTCCGGCAAGTATTTTGTATTAGAGATTCTTCAGAAGGACAGAGGCATGTGCCTTCCACCAATATGTGTTTGTGGCATTGGCAAGTGGTTAGTGAGGGAACTTATATTGCATGTCCTTGAAAAACAACAGGATTTGCGATAAATTCCTTGTTAGAGCCAAGTTATATTCACAAATTAAAACGAAAGCCCTGCAATTCTTGAGAGATTTGAAGAGCTTGTAATATTCGGCATGCTTTTATACCTAAATGCTTCCATTTAATTTAACATTTTGTGCTTGGTGACTCTTTCCATTGCAACCTTAAAGGAAGTGCTTCACCTTTTTTCAATTCAGCACTAGGTACCTCCTGATGCTTCCAGTATTGCTTTGCCTGATATCATCTGTAACGCAAATGGATTGAGTTGCCGTTAATATAGTTTCATTTTCTTTATTGACTTAGGAGTTCTGAAAAAGCAATAGATAACAAGGAAATGGCTGAACAAGAATTGTTCATGAAAGGACCGGGAACTTTCCCGATGGAGAGGTTATTAGCCATATTTCAGTGCATCACATCTGTAGCAGAATATTCACTTGAGGAGGAAGACAAAGCAACTAATGGGCTAGGTGTAGAGAGCGGGGATAGTGGGCTCATGTCGGATGTTCTTTTGCAACTATCCAGTCTCTGCAATGCTAATTTTATCAGCAAAGGAGGAAGCTGTCCATTGGAGGGTTCAACCCGGTACCGATCTACAGTATCTGAAGATATGGCTTTGAAGGTAATCTTTTAAGTGAGGCGTGCAGAAGTTCTTTAATATTTTCATGTGATGATACCAATCTTCATCTAGTTTTAGTAAAAATGATTGATATGTGCTGCTTGTAATGGCTGATAGGTAGCAAGGAGCCTGAAGTTTCCTTTATCAAAGTACTTGTACAGAAATTGAAGTGTGACAGGGAAAGCAACTGTTTACGTTCTCCAAATTGTTTCGGGAGTCTCATCTGGAGGTAATGTTAGCGTGAAGTGATATATTTCATTCACTTTGAATTCAAAGAGCCGTCAACTTGGTGAAGCATGATTTTGAGTAAATCTCATATATGAGCAGTTGAATATATAAACAGCTTTCCTGAATTGATGTAGTGGACAGTGATGACCACCTGTTGGTCATGGGTATTTTGGAAGGGCTGAGAGATAAAAATTGATATTGGATCCCACTCATTTAACTAGTTGCCCTACTGTTAAAAGGTGTATATATGTTTGCCTTTTCGTTGCTTTCATTTATGTGTAGCCAATTAACCTGGGAGCTCAACAAAACATGTTAAACTGTTAAAATATAGCTTCTTGAAATTTGTTGTTCATTACATGGTTTTCATTGCAAGTCATTTTTTCTTACGGTTCTGCTGATCATGAGCTGGATGGTGAAATTTGACACAAATGAACATGCTGATGAATGTTTGAGCTGGATAGTGAAATTTGACACAAATGAACAAAGAAACAAGACGTGAATTGTAAGGTACTCTTGAGAATACACCAATCGAGTATCAAAGATGTTAGGATGGTATCAGATTTCCTAACAGATTACATGTACTTTGAATACTGTATGAGCCAAAGAGAAAAGTTTAACGGGTGAAAATTACCCATAACAATCCTAATTTAGCTGAGAAACATGAAACAGAAGCAATGCCCTGGAGCCAACCCGCAAAATTGTCAGGAGTTGGAGATTAAGAGCCTCATGATTTAGTAAGAGAACTTTGAATATGGTGATCTCTTAGACATAAATGGTAAACATATCTTCCCTTTGTGTTTAAAATTCTGATATTCCTCCCATCTCTAACTGCTTCATCTCTTCTCATCCCTCCTCCCTCTCTTGGTATACCTAGTCCAGAATCTTCTCTCCTGTTGAAAATATGTTCCAGACTAATGTGCCGATAATGTACAAAACAACAGATACCTTAAACACATCATCCCAAGATCCTGCAAAGATATTTTGAGAAGTTGCAGATGAAAAGTATATAATCGCAAAAAATTACATTGAAACCAGGATATAGAGAAGAAAGTGGAGTAGGAAGCATGAATAACCTTTTTGGAGAATGAATCCAGTTGCAGCTGTACCAAAGACACCAGCAAGCACTCCCGCAGTGTTAGATAGTCCCAACAATACTCCCTGTGTTTGAGATGTTTAGTTAAGATGGTTTTCTGAAACAATTTAAGTTTATTGGATTTTCTTGCCAAGATATGCAAAAAATGGATTCAAAAGTGTGCGAAAAGAATCATAGATCACTGTCATTCTGGTAATATATACTCCCAAAGCAAAACACAGTCATTCTGGTAACATAATCCACATCAGTATAGGATGCTAAATGGTATCGGAATGTTTGAGATAGTTTTGGACTTATTTTAATCAGAGTTAATTTGCTGATTATTTTGTGAAATAATGAGCAAGTGCCTTGGACAAAAGATTGCTTTCAACAGTTTGAATTTGTGAGGGCAGAGAATTCAGTTCCACCGATGACAAATAGGACAAAGGATTGGGATTACTCACAGCATAACGGGGCCCAATGTCTTGGTGGTTCGAGTAAAGGCCAGATTGTGAGAATGCATCTGCTCCCTGCAAAAGAGAACACAGGAGCCATAATAACTATGGTTTTGAAGAAGGAAAACAATGCTTCTAAAATGTGGTGCCACACAGGCATTCTTACGATAGTTTCTTGTCATCTCACTTGCAATGCAATACACAACTCAGATAGTAGAATTCGCAGCGCCGGTGGTTTGGATCTTGGATTTTATGGAGGTAATTGTGGAGGGAAAAGAAATGTTAAGTGATTTATGAAACTTCTTTTTGCTTCTCCCTGTGCTTTTCTTTTCCTGAGGCAGGCCCTCCATGACGACATGATCCGAACACAATCAAAAGAATTTTATGTGCACTTGAATTCCTAAACAAAGTTAGAGCCTAACACAGCATCTCTCCAACTCATGCTGTCAATAATACCAAGAACCTCACTGGAAAATGCATGTCCACGGAGAAGGCACGTAACTATGTATTTTTACTTGAATTGCGTCAAAATTTCTGAAAATAGACTTACCGAAACCTTATCAAAACTAAAACATCAGCAAACAATCTTTATATAGAATCAAACATGGTAGCACACAAGATTGTGATTTGACATACAATGTTCACTGTTCATGTTTCAATAAACTGCCATCTTTTCTTGCTGAAGAACGTCATTTTTTGTGTATCTTTTTTCCACTTCCAGTTTCTCAAAGAATTTCCTCTGTAAGCTAGCAATACCCAGGTTTTATTTTATTTTATTATATCAAGCAACGTTGAAGAACTAGCAAGTCCTAATTTTTTAGAGACTCCGATAAAAACCATTGAACAAACCTGACTGCATGCCATGCACAGCACCGCTAAACCAGGTGTCCGGACACGGCTCAGCTGTGTAAGGAAGAAGGCAGGCCCCAAGAACCCAATTGTTTGCATTATCTGCATGTTGAAATGTTAAGAAGATTATAATAATTTTCGTTTAAACTATCCAATGTATTGGTTACTCCACTGGTTAGGGGATTTCATTCCTAAAAAGCAGGTGCTTGCTCCATTTAAGATATTTCCCCATAACATGTATACCCGTAAAGTAGCAAGTGCATGTAACGTAGGTCCTTGCCTTGCGAACTGAAGTTATGGAGAGACCTTTGCTCACAAGTGTGTCCGCAATCCATCCTCCTACATTCGCAAAAACAGCCATGGTCAACCATGGCAATACACATAGTAGTCCGGACTCGGTGAGGTTGAACTTCAACACCTGGAAAACAACCATAACCAAAAGAGAAACACCCTCGGTCAGATTAAGGTTGCCTATTACTATTTCCATTGGTCCGTATGTGCGCATATTGATAGCTTACCATCTGTTAATGAAACTTAATAGATATCATTGAAACCTGAAACTTTTAATTGCTCACTCTGCCGTTTCGAATAGAAGTATACCGTAATTGGAAGTTCCAAAAAAAAGGTTGCCAGTTATGAGCGATTTTTGGCAATGCAAGGATGCATCATATATAATGCCGAGTATCCAAGGTAAGAAATATGAAGATTGAAATATGAAAAGTACGAAACAGCAATCTCAACTGCTACCCGTTTTTTTTTTTTTTTACAATTAACAATCCCTTCTTTTAACAAGACTTGACCACCTGAACTCTCACTTGGAAGGGCACAGGAGTGGCCAGCTGCGCCTTGTTGGTTTCTCAACTTTTACCAACTTCATCATTTTCTACATACCTGATTATAGTATGTTGGCATCCATGTCAGAAGAATGAAGGTTCCCCAATTGTGGCAGAAGTGGGAGATGATGAGAGCCCAAACAGGGCCTTTTGATAGAATTAGTTTCCAAGGTATGACAGTTACAGGCTCTTTGGGATTGCTGCTGCCCAAGATAAACCTTTTTTCGGCCGCACTCAGTTCTGGATCTTCTTGAGGTGAGCTGTGTGCCTAAGTCAAAATCAGAAAACATAATGGAGAGAACTTCCTATGAGAAAACATCAAGAATGCAAATTGGGGTGATTCAATATATACATATGCTTATTACAGCTTGTCGGGCAGAGGGGGCTTTCATTAAACGGACAAACCTACTCTTTCAAAGGGATAATCTAAAGACAAAACAAAATCACCCCAGCCCGCCATTCTCAACCATGTCCAAGATACTTTAGAGATGCTACAGACGTATACACGTTGCACTTACACAGAGAGTGAAAAGGGCACGATCCATAGTTATATATGTGTAATAGATGGCAGCAGAATTGCTATAGATCATGCTCCTTCTAGAAGACTAGAATATAAAGTATGGTATCAAACACGAAGATGCAACTGTAGAGTTCTACAGTGAAGAACTCAATAGAGTTGATCATTGTGAGCCTCCTAACCTTTATAAAAGAGTACGAAAAATTCCCAATATGGTGAATATTGTGGATTAACTCAAGCTACTTGGGAAAAACAGTGGTCTTTCCAATGGTAATCGAGGGGTTGGTTTACTTCTGGACATGTTTCATGGCTTCGCTCTTCTTCTGCAAGCACATTTGCTATGGTGCTGGACCCCTGTTTAGAGACATTCTTGTGGATATTGTCGACCTAGATTTGGATGCTGATGTGGGATTTGCACAAAGTTTCCTTGCTCGGTATCAGGTGTAGCTTACTTTGCCCACTCACTAGGGCTGGAGGGTGGGATAAGAATAGTCACCTCAAATGTGTACTATAAACTACACATGGCCGTTTGTGTCATCTGAGGTGAATATTGTCAGACAATATTTCTTCTCGTCTCCTTATTTGGAGATTTTGCAGGCAAATGAAACCGTGCAAAGAATCTAGCATGCCTGAATCGTCAACCATGTCAAAAGCTATGCACATCATGTGGAGGATGTACATAAGTCTCCACGTGAAATCTTAGTAAGCACAGACCGAAATTGCATGTCTGCCTCTTTGTTTATGGTAACGGCTTCAGATTTGAAGTAAAAAAATTTCATTAATGAATTCAAATGTCCCAAAATGTGTTGCATCGTGACCAGGAAATGGATATTGATTGTTAACTTTTATATCAGCTTCTGTTTAAGTGTATTATGGACTAAAGAAGACAGATTATTGTGCATTGATCAAGGGACAGTATGAAATTCGTTTTGTAGGTACAGAATCCATTTATGCAAGTTCAACTTGTTAGTTCAGATGCAACTAAAGGAACAAATACTTACCTTACTCAGCCATAATGCAAACCAGATACTTCCAAGGGAACCAAACGAAAAAAATACAGATGGCCACCCGAAGCTTTTGATTAAAACGGGAGAGAAAGCCAGTCCTGTGACAGAACCAAGATACATGCCACTGTATACAAGTGCAAGCGATCTGCTTCTCTCAGAGACAGGAATCCACTTGGAAATCATATTATTCATAGCAGGCATAGCGACCCCCTGATGAGAAACAAATGGATTCTTCTAAAAATAAATATCCCATATCTAGAAATGGGAACGGACAAATAAAACTAAAGGTCACTGAAATGAATCACCTTTAAATATCAGGAGAAAAGCAAGCAATATAGCAAGCTTACAAATTTGTAATACTGACACAAGTTAGCATGCATTGGTCCATCTATTTCTTAGATTATATTTCTGTTTCAGAAGCTAGCATATCCACCATGTTACAAGTAAAGAATAGAGGCTTAACTAGCACAGGAATGACGGGCAATAATGTGTGATAACAATATGGTGGCTATTGATTCATAAATGCTTCAGCTCTCAAGCATGAAAAGGAAAATTAGGTTAGGTCTGTGCCAGTCTACCCTCCAAGAGCAGCAGATGGGCGAAAGGAGCATTAGGTAGTGGCTTCTAGTAAAACTACTAATGCCTTGTTTGGAACACTTTTTGAAAAGTATTTTTCAAAAGATTCCCCCTAGATTCCTCCTACTTCCAATCATTTATCTCTCTATCTCTCTCCACTTATTACCCCTACTACTTTTTCAAAAAAAAATTCAAAAAGTGTTCCAAACACAACATAAATGTGGCCAACTCAGCATAATCCTCGTGTCCAAACCGAATAGCAATACGTATTCCTTTGCTTTGATTTTATCAAGATAACTGAACCTTCAGTTGATTTTTTTAGCCAACAATACTCAGCTTTAGAAAACACAGCATCCCTCACGAGAACATATAGAGAGATTTTTGGGTAATCAATGGAGTACTAAAATATCTCAGTGTTGGCAAGCTTGTCAATAATTTAAGAAGCTTCATTGCAACATTAAAACCTCTAAAGGTAAGGTAGACTATGTGTCTGTATTTAAGAAAAGACAGAATCATCAAAATGTTTCAGGAGTTAGATCGATCTAGATGACTAGACTCTAGCCTGGTGAGCTATTAAAGATCCACAAAAAAGCATAAGAAGAGGCCAACCTCACCAATTCCCATAAAGGCGCGCATGATAAGTAAGAAAGGAAGACCAATTTTGGCAGCAATCGGCGTCAAAACTGTGGCAATGGACCACCAGATCACTCCAAAACCCAATACTAGTTTCCCACCAATTTTATCGGCCCAGATACCTCCGACAATCTGTTTGCCATAGAAACGTAAACAAAATCCAGTTAGTAGAAAGGGCTGGCAAGAACTAAGCACATAAATAGTGCATGTCGTTGAAGCATCAAATGCCATAGATAACTGATAGAGTAAGGACATTAGCTCATCAAGAGCAGTGTACAGTCGATTGGTTTTCGAACCTACTATCACCTAACTACCTAAGTACATAAATTACCATATCAACCACTGGCTTGGATGAGGGATACGAAGAAAATAAACTGCAAATATATGTCTGCACTATGAATCTAAGATTTCCATGTAATAGGCTTCACAAATGTAGAAACGAATTTCAAGGTCAGAAACAAATTGTCCATTCTTAGTTAAGTGACACATATGAATACCCTTAGAACCCTATCTGTGAGTGGTAGAAAATGGACAAGCACTTGTCTGGGGATTAACCTCAATCGTAAATTCCCTTTGGCAAAACACAAACAAGTTCCATAGCGGAGTCAAACCTGAGTGAGCAGATAGCCCCAGAAAAATGAAGACTGAATGAGACCAACTGTTGCACTGTTCCAGTTAAACTCCTGCGCCATTGGAAGTATTGCAATGCTCATGTTCACCTAAAATCAGAATCTTAGAATTGTCAGCACGTTAATATGCTATCTCATCTAGACCCTGAACTGAATTGTAAAAGTCCATTCAGCTAATTGGAGAAGAAATACTAACAATGAAGGCTAAAAACCACCAGTAAAGTTGAAAAGGCATGAAATGAGCTTATTATTCGGAATACTTTACATTTGGGACTAATACATTATGAGAGAAAAATAGACTGGCACTCACTCTGTCCATGTTGCATAACAGAAATGCAGCAAAACAAAGCAGTACTATCACCCATCGCTTTGGAAACTGCTCCCACCAAGGTTTTCTTTGCTCCACATGTTTCCCTATAACAACTTCACTTGGCCCCTCTGATGATAGAAATGAGTCCACCCCTGTTCCACCAATATCAGAGTCCTCAGATCTGTAGTCAGCACGGGTCATTTTAACTGTCAGATGCTTTGAAAAGTGATGGCGCCGGTTAGCGATTCCAAGCTCATCCAGCTTTCTTGGTTGCTTTCTGGAAAAGGAGGTTGAAGCAAGGTAGCATGCACACATTGCTCTGATTCTCCGCCTATGATTAGTGTTCTGAAACTTTTTGCTAAGTTGCTGGGACAATGAAAGAGGATGCTCCTCATCCTGGAACGTTGTGTTTGAGCTCAGTGGATTACCATTAGAAAGACCAATGAGACGAAAAGATGGACTATAAGAGCATCTAAGCAAAGAACAGCTTTTCCTTTGAACACATAAACTCTTGTGGAACATCGTTGTGTGGACATACTGTACAGCAGCATAGCCCGACCATTCTCCTCGGTGATATCCTAAAGCATGTTCCCTTTTATAAAATTGCCCTGCCAACACAAGAAAGTGTCATTACGCAAACCTAATTTAGAGTGTAGGGGCTCATAAACGACAAAACATGAACTCTGTTGATCTACGTATACTTTGTGATCAGATTCCCGTCATAAATTCCTCAATGTTCACGAAAATGATATCGTGGTCATCGTAAATGGTATCTTACATGGATGGAAAACAAAGCATTTACATAATTTTTTAACAGGCCCACGACCCACGTTTGCATGAGTCATGACTATATTTTACTTGCTAATATTTTAACTAACTCCAATCGCTTGCATAATACCCATAGCTAATCCATATGCACTTGTTGGGTTCGTGGAGCCCGATTCAGTCTTGATTTGCCACTTCCCTGACTATATTGAGGTTCGACCTGCCTGGTCAGGTTGTGAGCTTCAAGGGGACAACGCCCCCAAAACCTAGGCTGGGGAATTTCGGTAATTGGTGATGTAAACCATACCATATAAATACACGTGCTACCTAGTCCATGTAATTTGTACATTCTTCTTCATTCGATACATAGTATAACCAAGCAAGAGTTGTGGATGTACCCATCTGCATGACTCTGGAATCACCTAAAAATCTCTATATCTTTTTTTTTGCGTGCTCTTTTCTTGATTGTTGCTTGCACATTGTGTGTGTTGGTTAACTTGGTTTGGCCTATTTCTCAATGGCACCAATGTGTGCTATATATACTCTTCCGTTCTAGTTATCAATGTAATCATAAGTTTCCGTAAGGTGACAAGGCGAAGCTTAGAGAGCATGTCGACATGTTTTTCAGCTTAGCCCGATAAATTAAGAAATTGCAGTTCAGACCCTAACAATGGCAACTAGCACGATAATTATAGCTGCAAGAATTTGCAATTCCGATTTGAAACAAACGGCAATTATCATTCCCCACTCAACCAACACGAAATCGTTACAACTTTTCAATCACACGAAAAAATGCAGCTAGAATTCTAGCTATTATGTAGAGAGAGATACAATTACGTTTGTTGGAATGGATACAAGTACCTGAATCGATAAAAGACCCCAAATTCCGATTGGAGATAACCGAGCCGATTGCCATTGTTTCTCAAAACTGTGATTGTAAGGATAATCGGAAGCTTTGAAAGCTATCAGGCCATCTCTCTCTCTCTCTCTCTCTCTCTCTCTCTCTCTCGAACTTCACTGTCTGTATATTTCTCTCTCTCTACAAAAAAGGATAATATCTGGATTTTCTGCCCAAGTCTTTTCTGCTTACGAAAGCGGGAAAAATCCCACTTGGCGTTACCAAATGGAGGGACGAGAATCTGACACTTGGCATTCCATCCTCCCCTACTTTGTGATGAAGAAGATTGGAAAATCAATTATGGCAGTGATAATACAAAAACTATTTTTGTTGGTGTCAAAATTTCAGTACATAAAAGTAGGGGTGAATATGGTTCTGATTGGTTTGATTTTGTAATAAATCAAGAACCAAATCAATACTCACGGATTATAAATTTTGAGAACCAAACCAATCCATAATATTCATAAAACCTAACCAATCCAAATCTTTAAGATACAGATCGGTTTTGATTTTGAACCACGGTTTGCTTGAAGTTAAAATATTAATTTTATATATGATTTAAAGTTCTCAAAATGACATAGATAAATAAAACCAACATTTATATTCAAATTTAAAATTCTATTAAAATCACCAAAACTCATCAAAATCAATCATCACCCAAACTTGTGAACTAATAGAAATTTAGGGCAATTACTATTTGCAGTAAAAAGAATGTAGCGGTGAAGTGGAGTACTAAATTAGAAAGTTAATTCACTATAGCATAGCCTATGTTTATTGGTGTATCTATATTAAATTAAAATATATATATATATATATAAATGTATATATACGGTCCGGATTGATTTGGAACCGCAACCATTAATTTAAATTCACAAACCAAACCATATAACTTAGTTTTGAATTTTTTAAAACCAAGACCAAACAACACTACTTAGAGACCAAACAAAATAATTCGGTTTGGATTGGTTTGGACTGGATTCACGGTTCAACAGATTATTTGCTCACCTCTACATAAAAGTCTTGTACATTACAAATGGTACAAGCTTTTTGTGCACTAGAGTTTTGGCAGCAACAAAAACAGTTTTGGCATTATCATTTCTCAATTACTCCGTATTATTCAACCACAAACACTTACACATATACTCACATCTTTTGGTGAGGCCTATACACTGGAAGTGTAATGTGTGTGGGCTCCAATGTAAATGTGAGTGAGTTTGTATAAATATTTGTGCAAGTGTTTTGTGGTTGTACAATGATTGTTGGAAAATACCTAAATTCTCCCCATTCTTTTATGGGCAAAAACATTTTATTAAAGGAGCAAAGGGGAAGGGGATTCCAACCCAAAACTGGAAGTACATCCAGTTGGGAACAAAGCCTAAAACACCTATAAGGACAAAACTCAATACACCTATAGGCCTACAAATCCAGATGATACAATGAAGCACATAAAAAGGTCTAAAATGCCCAAATCAAACAATGAAGTCCGGCCCAAAAGAATACCCAAAACCTAACCCTAGCCGGTAGATTCATACAAATAGTTAAGATGAATATACATAATGCAATATTTTGCATTAGTAGTACTAGTAGTTTTCATTGTTACTTTAGGATTACTGAAATGGACCCCATGGAACCCGCAATAACAAATAATGCAATATTTTATGCATTGTGAGTAATGAACTTCAAAAACAGTCAAATTTGATTGACTGTTAGTTAAATTCCATCCTCGTAAATATAAAATAATAGTACTAAAAAATTAATTTCCATAATGGAGCGGGCCTGTGAAATCCACGATAAAAAATAATGCAATATTATGCAAATCGTCATTTTGGTTAATTATGAGTTGACTCCCGACAACGTAGATAGAAAATATGCTACTCCAATAGAAAGGCCTAATGGCATTAGTAAAATGAGCCCACCGTTAAATGATAGAGAACAAGGATATCAAAGTACGAAAGCAATGGATTATACAAAATACTACTGGAACCCATTTTGTATTTAGTGATATGATCATTGTAAATGAATCCAAGGTGATGTCAGAGGTATTGTCTTGAGTATTATAGAGCGGTCAATACAAAATGGCTTAGGAAATCGACACATTTGATGGAGTAATTGGTTGTGGATATAGTACTTACAAATTAAAATATTTTTCCACTATTTTCGCCGGCAGTTTAACTAGCACTAATGATTTTAATAGCAAATATTTTTCCACTATTTTCGCCGGCAGTTTAACAAGCGCTAATGATTTTAATAACAAGTTATGATTGAGACTAGTTTAGCACGTTTGTAACACATGCTTGAGACTAGTTTTGTCTAATGTATGTACAAAGTATATGTACTCGTTTGTAATTGCGGGTATGCCTAACGACATTATGAACATCTCCTAGGTCATGTGATCAGTACTTGCTTATCTCCTTCCACTCGAGTCTCGAGACATTTACTACTCCCTTCGTCCCAATTTGTTTGTCCGTTTTTGGAAACTCAACTTTTTGAGACATTAAAAAATCTAAAAATGGACAAACAAATCGGGATGGAGGGAGTAGTACAAGGGTGAAAGAGAGTGAGAGATGTAGTTTGTTTAATCACTTGAAAGTATAGAAAAGACAACATGAGCCCTTTTCTTAAGGGGTGGTCACAAAAATTTGTCAAAGGAGGGGTACATGGTACAAGTAGTTGAAATCTAGAGAGACCTAAAATCATCTAAAATTTGAAGCACAATTATAAAATAGTGAAGGGGCCAAAATGAAAGTTTACAGGATAAATACTACTCCTACCAAAAATTTCGTGGGAGCAATGCATACAACACAACACATATTTGTGTTGTTGCAGAGTGTTTCGTTTCTGGAATGGTTCGTAGGGTAGTTAGCACTTAGCAGCATAGGATTAGCTGGCGGGGGGTTGGGTGTCAATTGAGATGCATTTCGTTCGTTATGATGCTTTGTACGTACTGTTCTGTAATGAAGGCAAAGAAGATGATTCTTAAATCCCCATCGCAGCACATGGAGGGCAGAGCAGTACATTAATCCACATTGGTAGGGGTAGAAGAGCAGCTCCATGTGAAGCATTCAATTGAACGTCCCCTTGCATGTCAGATACTACTTGTTCGGCTTGTGCGCACTGTATTAACTACTCGTTAATTAGGTTCTGCATTGTGAGAGTCTCCTACGTTACGTGGGATCACTGCATTGTAAGAGGATGGGAATATACACCCGTTGCACGAAATACCCGCTCAAGTTTCTAACCGGATAATTAGAGTCGTCTGACAGTGGAATATTCTGATCCCGACAACAAGGACTAGTTACCTTAACGTTGGGGCTCGAGTCCAAGTCACAAGAACCAGTCATTTCAAAAGTAGAGCATTTTGGCCCGGCGCAATAACAAGGGATATTTATTTACCTTACCATCGTGTCTCGAGTAGAAGTAACAGGAATCAATAATCGGTCATTTCGAAAGAGAAAGAAAGAAAGAAAGAGTGGGATCGATCATCTATTACCGTTATTCAAACCATCCCGTAAGACCAAAGAGAGCAAAACAACGGGAGTGAGTTGGCTTGACATTGTTAGTTTCTGCAGTGCTGTGTCTGCTTGCATCCAGGACCAAACAAAAGCTTAATCAACAAAATCATTTACTAAATCAACGGCTGAACACACTACATAATAAAATCTTCCATCTGATCTCAATCCACAGATATAGAATACGAAAACAATGCCCAACAAACACCCTTTTAATGAAATCCCTCTCACTCAAACAGTACCATAACAGAACACAAATCACCTCACAATTACTTCTTAGAATACATGGATTCGACCTTCCCATCATTCCCTCCCAACAACATATACTTATCCTTCCTAGTCAATTGGGTGCACTCAAAACCCAGCACCCCACTCAAAACCTTTTGGACATGATTAGCCACCTCGATCGACGATTTCCCGCCCCCCTTACAACTCATCTCTTTCGGCAATTGGTCAAGGAACGTAACCTCGTACGTGGGCCTTGGGTTCATGAAGAAGAAGCAAGAGTCCCAAAATTTAACCCCTCGAACTGTGGTTCCATGGAACATGTTCTGTTTAATGTTGACAGCCACGGGTACGATTTTATCGCTCAGTTCAGCGAACAAAGCGCTGAACCGGAGCAAGTAAGGCTCGCGGCATGTGGTCCCTTCAGGGCACACCACTAGGTCGCCCTTATCGAGAATTGATTTGATCCGGGCTGCGTCTGCTTCGCGATCCCGGGTCAAAGCGACAGCTGGGATCGGAGATAAAAACATCGAGAGGCGGCTTACGCTGTACGTCACGCACGAGACTTTGCGTCCGAGTGCAATGGCGATCACGATAGGATCGAGGGCCGTGCGGTGATTGCACACATAGAGTTTGCCTGGGGACCCGGGGGATGGGGGAGGAGGCGGGGTTCCGCGGATTACGAGGTTGATGCCGAGCATTGGGTAGGTGTACCGTACGATGCGTTCAG
This sequence comes from Rhododendron griersonianum, assembly GCA_018127125.1. NCBI lineage: Eukaryota > Viridiplantae > Streptophyta > Magnoliopsida > Ericales > Ericaceae > Rhododendron > Rhododendron griersonianum. Next base: position 1,700,471 of record CM030794.1, read on the forward strand.
GAAGAGGGATATTGAAGTATATCCGGATAAGTGAAAGGATGAACCCAAATGGCAGCCAAATGTACGTGATGAGAGCGTTGAGTGGGGTCGGGGGTTGAACAAGACGGCCATCATGGAAGATGATTCGGCTTTGGAGGCGATCAAGCGGGACTGGAGATGCTGATTTGTTAGGGAGCACCATGTAGCCCTCCTGTTCAACCACGGGTCAGCAGCAAATAGGAGATAAATCCCAATAAAGAGAAATTGATTTTGATGCTGACTAGTAGGCCGAAGCCAACCGAGGTGGTTAGCTGTGAATGTTTTGATCTCGTTTGACTTCGGCCTGGAAATCTGCACTTGCGAAACTATGCAACAGTTGTGAAGATTAAAAATAATGAACTTATAACCACTTTGTTTGGATGAGCATTTTGAGAGTAACTTTTACTCTCGGCATAATTTTCAATAAATTTCTCTCTCTATCTCTCTCCACTCATTACCACTCAACTCTCAAAAATAACTTTCTAAAAGTTCATCCAAACAAAGTAAACATCACTTAAATAACTTGTATATTTGCAAGTTATAACAATTACACCCTGCAAGTGGGAGTAAGTATTCCACAAGAGTGTTGGGTGTACCAAAAGGCCGTGTGCCAAGCCTACCCAACGATTTTAGTAAGACTCTTGGATGAGTCACAGTTTTAAGGCCACAGACTACGACTTGCCGGTATGATTAGACAGCATATGTAGCATCACTGAAATGCGACAAGTACACAACAAGAATTTGACAGAAGAGAGAATTCCCTATAGGGGTGGAGCCCGCACACACTACACACCCAGTGTGTATGGGCCCACATCCCTATTGTGTGTGTGAGTGTATAAGTGGGTGTGTGTTTGGATGTGGAGTTAGAATTTTCCTCAACCTGCCAATTAAGAGGGTCTTTTTTTTTTTTTTTTGGACAAGTCAATTAAGAGGGTCTTTAAATTGTCAGTATTCTACATTTTACAACAACTGGAGATGGGAGAGAAGTATATGGGTACAGTAGATTGGTACAGATTTTGTGTACAGATTTTTTGTGGGGTCCATTACGGATCCCACACAAATGATCCAAGCAGTTCACTAAATGTAAAACATTTTTTCGAAAGCTCCCGCAAAAATTCAGCTCAATCCGATACTTATAGATGTTCAATCCAATCATCTAATTTTTTATTTAGATTTCAGGATATGAAAAAGTTAGATGATTGGATCGAACAACTATAAGTATCGGATTGAGCTGAATTTTTGCGAGGGACCTTGAAAAAATGTTTTACATTTAGTGAACAGCTCGGATTATTTGTATGGAACCCGTAGTGAACCCCACAAAAAATCTGTGCCCAAAATTGTACCAATATGCTGTACCCATAGACTTAGAGGCGTTCCTAGAGCAGTATCTTTTTCTCCTTCAACTTTACCAACCAATGGTACTATGAATTAAATGCTTAATGAATTCCCCCTTACTTTAGTATCCCATCCAGGCAGTCTGTGAAGGACATTAGCCATATGTCTGCACATGCCCCTATCCACTTATATATAGCTTATCCTAAGTCCCACATGTCGATGGTAAATGCCCATGGCCCTACACTCAACCACCGTCAAAATTCATTCCGAAGTACCCAAAAAAAATACTGTTGGAACCTTGGTGTATGTATTTGTAAAACATGGGGGGTGCAAATTCGGGATTTGAGCTTCGCGCACGTACCCGGTTAAGCCCACGTTTTGCTAAAATTTTGAAAAACGTTTTTAAAACGTATACTAAATCAAAGGAACGAGATTTGATTTGATTTTAGCTGATTAAGAAAAACGTTTTTAAAACGTGTGCTAAATTAAAGCAATTACGTTTTGATTTGAGGAATAAATTAACAATTTAGGTCACAACATTGTCCTCTACCTAAAAATAAATATGCAACATCAATCCAGTCAAATCTAGTTTATCACCCGTAAAGTGATAAGTAACCTCTAAAAGTACGTGTTAGTATCATGTTCTGGCTCCGCGCTAAAGTACAAGTGTTAGAATGTAACGCAAAAATACCCTTTGAACTTGAACACGCAGCCAACAAATGCCTTCTCTAATTCAGTTCCATACTTGAACAGGAACAACACTAGAGTAGTACTAATAAACATTGTAGTGTGAATCAATGGAAATTTTGGCAAAGGGCATCTTAATGACAGCAATCAAAAACCAGCTAGCTCTTGCAATTGAATTGCATTAAAAGGAATTAAAGTGCCAAAGAGAGCGTCAGTGGCCAGTGAGTCCCTCCCACTCGAGTTGAACACCTCTCTTTTAATTTTTGTCATTTTCTTAAAATAAAAACCAAAATGGTTAAGCAGTTGACACTTCTAAGATAGGCTTGATGTTAAACTCATTGCTTTAAAAATGATCAAAATTCTATACGAAACTTTGGATAGGGAAATCAATTCTACGAAAGGGTTTTTGGGGTCACAATAGTGTAACGGGACGCCATTCAGGGTTGTGTTTATTTCCTAGTGGTATTCATAATCCGGTCCTTATTCCAACTGATGCTCATAAGTCATAATCCCAGCACACATTTGTCTCCAAATTTTGTTTTTTGAATACAATTACACTTGAAGCATACATAGTTAATGAAATTTCCTAATCCGTTGTCCAAGGCTTCAAGTTACCTTTAAAAGAAGTTATGGAATAGGCTAGTTTACAATGATGTCACAGTGCGTCTTTTTCTATTGGTCGGAGGTTGGTCACTAATTTCTTGGGTACATGTAATCCTTGTTCCTTATACCCTGCGTACTCGGCTTTATAGAGAGAACTGAAAATAAATCAGCCATTAGTCCACCCTAAGATTCGAACCTCAGACCTTCTAAATAAGTCCTAGCCACTGCGCTAGCTAAAGTAACTCTCTGTTTGGTGCCAAAAAAACTGTAAAGAAGAAACGGTTTTGACAGACAAAGCGTCTAATCCTAAATCACATAATGAAAGTGTCTTAGCCACTGCACGAGCTTGAAAGTATCTTTCAAAACATCCGAAATTATTAATATTCACAAAAGCGAGAATTGACAGTGCAAGCGCACAACGAGGATTAAGAGCGGGAGCTGAGGGACCTACTGAACGATTATGTAACTAAAGTTTAACCGAAAAGGACAATCAAAATGATAAATAAAGCGCTCCCATATTAACAAAGTTGTTCATTTTTACTGTGGTCAATAAAATTTTCTACGAAAAGCAATTCAACTTTTCCTTTCCGTGTGTTTCCTTTCCCTGCTTTTCTCATCACCCAAACAAAGCACACAACAATAAAACAAAAAAAATTAAGCTATTTGGGAGAGGGAAAGTAAAAAACCTTGCACGTGGACATGAAATCGTGATCCGACTCCCGATCACCGATCCCAATATCAGGTGATTTCTCCCCAAATTCCTTCACAACCGCCAATCTCTTCCATTTTCCCACCAAAACCCCTGGCCTCTTCACAAACCCGGTGGCCCTCTTCGTCTTCGGATTCACCTCGATCTCAGTACCCAACACCTTGTCACCTCCCAAATACTCCTTCACGAACGGCTCAACCATCACCGTCGGATTCGCTGTCACCACCACCTGTTGTGAAGTCATTATCACAAAATCACAGCAATTAGGAACAAAGAATAAAACTCATAACCACAAGTTAACAATTTAGACAACTGAGTCTGAGGGCGTTTACTTGCTTAATTGCTTACATTCAGAGAGAAGCGAAGAATTCGATTGGCAGCAGTGGTGTTTAGTGTTTGCTTATTTTACATAATAATGACCATAAAACAATCAAATTTAATTACACAAATACAGATTCGGACACAAGATTAGTTTGGGATTTGTAGTGGGCCGAAATATCCATAATTTCTGAACATTCAAGAGGGTCACGGACCAATTCACTTTTTGCTATGGACACGTCACTCTATGGATCCATTCGCATCTAAAGCTACAGGAAACACCTGATTCGGAGGCAAACTCCCCGGGCTCGGTATCCAAGCTCGGTGGCCTCCCCGGGCTCGGTAGCCAAGCTCGGTAGGGACCTCCCCGGGCTCGGTAGCCAAGCTCGGTAGGGACCTCCCCGGGCTCGGATGTCTTTTCCCTAACGTTAGGCGGTCTTTCCCTAACGTTAGGAGGACTTTTCCCTAGCGTTCGGATGTCTTTTCCCTAACGTTAGGCGGTCTTTCCCTAACGTTATGAGGACATTTTCCTAGCGCTTGGATGTCTTTTCCCTAACGTTCCTACTGTACTGCTCGGCTGCCTAACGTTCCTACTGCTCGGCTGACATTTCCCTAACGTTCAACACATGTTGTAACGTTCAACTGAATTCTGCTCCCTAAAAGATCTAACAAATATCTAAAGTCGGTTTAGAAGCTTCTAGAAGGTTCTATTGAACAGGTGGAGGACAGGTGTGATAAAGCAGATCTCTTGACATATGACGTCATCCGAACAGTACGATACACGTGGGTGTACCGCCTACCGGTTCAGCACTCCAAGGTTTTCCTATAAATAGAGGACTACTCCTCACAGGTTGAGGATCCATCTTCTTCATACTTTTCTCCCTAAAAAGCATACTCTCTTCTCTCTCTTTCACCTACTGACTAGGTTGTCGGAGCTTCTCCCCGGAGGTACACCCCCCTCCGGTTTGCAGGTACCAGGTTCAGTGGCCAGGCTCGGTGGAGACTTCCTCGGGCTCGGTGGCAACCACCCCAAGCTCGGCAGACACCTCCCCAAGCTCGGCAGCCACCTCCCTAAGCTCGGTGGCAACCTCCTCAGGCTCGGTGGCAACCTCCCCAGGCTCGGTAGGAACCTCTCCAGGTTAGGCGGAAACCTCCTCAGATTTGGCAAGCACCCACACCGTTCAACAGAAAAAGGAAATGACTTAAGTGGAATTCACCCCCCCACAATTGGCGACTCTGCTGGGGAACATTTCTCCTAGCTCCGGACTCCACCAACTTCACTCATCAGCTTCACGGGGGCTCCTGTTTGACCGCTCGGCTTGATTACCTTCCCCAAACGCACCGGCTCCCGGGTGATGGATGTAGTGGCCGCTTGTAGTGGACACAATTCCCCGAGCCCCTACAATATCCTCCTCGGTCGAGCTTGGTTGCATAGCGTGAAGGCAGTCGTGGTGTGAGACTTTCAAGCGCCCTCGAAGCCAACATATGGACTGCACCAATTCCACCCATCAGCTTCACGGGTGCCTCTGTTTGGCCGATTGGCTTGATTACCTTCCCCAAACGCACCGGCTCCCGGGTGATGGATGTAGTGGCCGCTTGTAGTGGACGCAATTCCCCGAGCCCCTACAATATCCTCCTCGGTCGAGCTTGGTTGCATGGGATGAAGGCAATCGCCATGCATGACTTCCGAGCGCCCACGAAGCCAACGTATTGAAGATTAAAGACGAAGAAAGGAAGCTTGGAGGATGCATGTTGACGGAGCTACCAACACCAAATGGCACCGGGGCTGGTACTGTGCTCATTTCACCGAGCGAAGCTGCTCGTCCTTCCATGAGCTTAACGTTCGGCGAACGTTTCCCTAACGATTAGGCGATCTTTCCCTAACGTTAGGTGCGCTCGTTTCCCTAACGTTAGGTGCGCTCGTTTTCCTAATGTTAGGCGATCTTTCCCTAACGTTAGGTGCGCTCGTTTCCATTTCCCTAAACATTTGACGGTAATCTATTCGTTCGGGCGAAATCCTCATAGCCCTCGGTAATCTATTCGCTGTTCGGGCGAAATCCTCGTAGCCCTCGGTAATCTACTCGTTCGGGTGAAATCCTCGTAGCCCTCGGCACTCTATTCGATCGGCAAAATTCTTGAAGCCATCTGTTACTGTCAGGCACTTTCACCCCTAGCGTTCGGCGTACCTAAGCAACGCTAGGGTTCAGGCACTTTCACCCCTAGCGTTCGGCGTACCTAAGCAACGCTAGGGTTCAGGCACTTTCACCCCTAGCGTTCGGCTTGCCTAAGCAACGCTAGGGTTCCGGCACTTTCACCCCTAGCGTTCGGCGTTCCTAAGCAACGCTAGGGTTCAGGCACTTTCACCCCTAGCGTTCGGCGTACCTAAGCAACGCTAGGGTTCAGGCACTTTCACCCCTAGCGTTCGGCTTGCCTAAGCAACGCTAGGGTTCAGGCACTTTCACCCCTAGCGTTCGGCGTACCTAAGCAACGCTAGGGTTCCGGCACTTTCACCCCTAGCGTTCGGCGTTCCTAAGCAACGCTAGGGTTCAGGCACTTTCACCCCTAGCGTTCGGCGTGCCTGCTTAGGGGAGTCCGACAGGATTGTCTATCGTTCGGCCCACACATTTCAACTCCTCCTTCAGCTCCAACCGCTGGAAGAAGGAGTTGAGGGGCTATTGTAGTGGGCCGAAATATCCATAATTTCTGAACATTCAAGAGGGTCACGGACCAATTCACTTTTTGCTATGGACACGTCACTCTATGGATCCATTCGCATCTAAAGCTACAGGAAACACCTGATTCGGAGGCAAACTCCCCGGGCTCGGTATCCAAGCTCGGTGGCCTCCCCGGGCTCGGTAACCATGTTAGGTATATTGGCACTTTCCGGGGTTGTCCAAAACTTTTATTTCCGTTTTAATTATAATGGGTAGGTTTCTCAGGGGTTAGTTGCTTCCTCAATGCTCTGCTCATTATCTGCACCAAGTTTACCGCTGCCAAGTCAATCAGGACATTTTCCTAGCGCTTGGATGTCTTTTCCCTAACGTTCCTACTGCTCGGCTGCCTAACATTCCTACTGCTCGGCTGCCTAACGTTCCTACTGCTCGGCTGACATTTCCCTAACGTTCAACACTTGTTGTAACGTTCAACTGAATTCTGCTCCCTAAAAGATCTAACAAATATCTAAAGTCGGTTTAGAAGCTTCTAGAAGGTTCTATTGAACAGGTGGAGGACAGGTGTGATAAAGCAGATCTCTTGACATATGACGTCATCCGAACAGTACGATACACGTGGGTGTACCGCCTACCGGTTCAGCACTCCAAGGTTTTCCTATAAATAGAGGACTACTCCTCACAGGTTGAGGATCCATCTTCTTCATACTTTTCTCCCTAAAAAGCATACTCTCTTCTCTCTCTTTCACCTACTGACTAGGTCGTCGGAGCTTCTCCCCGGAGGTACACCCCCCTCCGGTTTGCAGGTACCAGGTTCAGTGGCCAGGCTCGGTGGAGACTTCCTCGGGCTCGGTGGCAACCACCCCAAGCTCGGCAGACACCTCCCCAAGCTCGGCAGCCACCTCCCTAAGCTCGGTGGCAACCTCCTCAGGCTCGGTGGCAACCTCCCCGGGCTCGGTAGGAACCTCTCCAGGTTAGGCGGAAACCTCCTCAGATTTGGCAAGCACCCACACCGTTCAACAGAAAAAGGAAATGACTTAAGTGGAATTCACCCCCCCACAGGATTGTTTGATGCCTTTGTGGGATCCACACGTGGAAATGAAATTCTCACGAATTGGACGATTCCGGACGTAAGTCCCATGATGCGTGTTCGTGAGCATGAGCATGCCATCGAGAACTGCCGTGATTGAGTGGTGGCTCAAAGCGGAGACGTGGCATGATGTAACTAACGGAAAGGATTCTTTAAGTATGTGTTGTTTTTCTAAACTTCACTACATTTGCATCAAAAAGCCTAAGTAAAAAATAATCAAAAGTTTACTAAAGACAAAGATTGATATCAATTCTCTAATTTTACTTTGATTCATATTTTATGTAAAATGTTTTAGACACAGATGTCCAGTACAAATTAGTAAGATACAAATGTTTACGCGGAGTGGCCGCAGTCATATAATGCTTATCCGGATACATTTAGTTCGGATCTATACATGAATATCTATGTGAATGTGTTAGACAAAAATTTAGAAAATATTGTACTAAAAACAAAAATAAAGCATAACAAATGCAACTAAAACGTGCCTTGTGCCCTCAAAATCCTTTTAACACTGGGTTATTCAGTAGTTCTAAAGCACAATCACGTGGACCGAGTAATAATTCAATAGTTTGAAGCACAATAATCACGTGGTGTTTTATTTTTCGGAGCTGACACATTTTATGTGTAGTCCATAACCCCACAAGTATATATTGTTTGAGTGTATTAGAGCACAATCCGAGAGCACTTAATAATTAAATTTTAACACCACACATTTACATTTACATTTACATTTACATGGAATCCATATCTTAGTTATGCTCAATGTAAATGTGTGGTGTTAGAAAGCGGAGCCCCGGGGATGAATAATTTTTCGACAAACACACGATTAATTTTCAACATCACCTTTCGACGGCACTTCTCGAACACCTCGTAGCTGTCCGCCCTAACATCCGCCGCATAAAACCTCGGAAGCACCGCTCGCGACGCCAGCTCGATATCTCGGATCTTGAGTCCAGCGTAGGAAATAAATATAAGCATCTGAATCGCGAGGGACTCAGAGACGAATACGTAGGCGATTGCGATGAGAGGGAAAGAGAGCAGCAGAGCGAGGCCACGGAGTAGGCTCCCGGCCTCGATCGCCACCAGCATGAAGTAAGGGAACGAAGATCGGGAGATCAGCAGCGTGCCGTCGAGGTCCGCCGCGATCGAGCGGTCGCTCTCGGCGGAGACGTCGCATGCTGTGATCGACGGGAAGGCTTTTTTCTCGGCGGCGGTGGTTGGCTTTGGTAACGACATCGTTCCACCTCAGGACGGAATAACCTCTCTCTCTCTCTCTCTCTCTCTCTCTCTCTCTAAGACTTATTTCTCTCTCTCTCTCCCTCTCTCTGTATATATAAATGTGATCGGAACTGTATAGTTCGTGTTGGTGGAAGGAGGGAAGGTACGGGTTTAAATGCGGGCGGTTGAGAAATTTGGCGGTTTCCACACGAAATGACTTAATTGCCCTTTCATCCACTTTGGGCTTTCGGTTTGGATGCACGTGTCTGCATTTTCCACGGAGGAAAATGTGCATGTATTTCCACTTATTTATAAAAAAAAAATGATTTTATACTCCACTTATTTATAAATAAATACGGATTTAAAATTGTACTTTAATGTTTTAAAATTTTTTTTTTGTGTGTAATTTCCAGTATTGAAATAATTATTTCAGAGCACATTAAAAAAGTAGAGTGACAATAGATTTTTTTATACTAGATGTCGGGACACACATTATCCGTGTGAAAATCGTGTTATGCAAAATATGAAAGAGGAAAATATTGAATTGAGATAAACCTGTGATGAAATTTGGGATGCGAAAGTGAAACAGGGGAGAGAATGAAATTAGTTAGATGATTTTCTTTTTCCTGTCTTTCTTTGCAGTTTTGTAGGTAGTTAAAAGCGAAATTTGAGAAAACGTGAGCGGGCCTCAAAATTGATGTTCACACCAAAAGGGAGTTCTTTTGGGGTTGTGCTATATGTACCTATTGGGGGGAGGGAAAATGTACCGACCGCTGCCGGCGGGCTGTCTCCGGCCACCGAACGACCGATCCAAGCCGTCCAAAAATTCTAAAAAAAAAAACGAGGGGGCCTATAGAGAATCAATGGCATCCGAGGTTTGTAGGGTGCTTGATCTGAGCACCATTTTTTCGTGTATATACACGAAAAAGAGGTGCTCGGATCAAACACTCTACACACCTCAGATGTCATTGATTCCTGCGTAGGCCCCTTTGTTTTTTTTTTTTTGAATTTTTGGACGGCTCGAATCGGCCGTCCAGTGGCCGGAGACAACCCGTTGGCAGCGGTCGGTACATTTTCCCTACAAAATGGTCGGTACCTATATCTTTACCGGTTCTTTTGATAAGAGCCTCAAAATGATTGCTTTTACAATTCTTTATGCATAGCTATTTTAGTACTCCTCCCGTCCCTTTTTAAATATCCTGCTTCGTAACTCTAACTTTTTAAGAAAATATAATCATTACACCTTTTACATCAACTTTTACCTCTAATTTTCATATTTACCCTCTATGGAGACATCATCATTACACTTTTACTCACTAACTTTTCAAAATGGAATATACTTTTAGGGGCAATATAGAAAATGTACCAACTTTTATCCACTAACTTTACAAAATGGACACTTATTAACGGACGGCCCAAAATGAAATACTGGACTTTAAAAAGGGGACGGAGGGAGTACTTTTTTAAGTAATCAAATAAGAGTTTTCATTAGAGAAAGTTATTTTGTGCAAAGCCCATCTAGTTTTTTTTTTTTTTGGTAATGCAGGGTCCCGGATCAGTTTGGGCACATCTCGGACCAATCTCTACAGCTCATATCACTGTCGTTTCACACGTTTACGCATGATGATGTATTTATGACTATTTATCTCTCACACACCCAACAAGACAGACGGCCCCTCCTTAAATTTTGTGGACGTCCACATACCCCCATCAGGTGCTTCTACCAGAAGTCATTATGAGCTATTGATTTGGGGACAATCCAGTACTGGTGCATTGGATTAGGATTGGCTGATATGGATGGCTCGAATTGTGCACCTCAGGATTCCCTCGAAATCCACAAATCGATTGATGCTTGAATTGACTTTGGATCCCATGAAATCACACCGAGGACCAATTTTTGGTGATGGAAAATGAAAGAAAGGGAAAAATGCAACCAGGGTAATCCGGCCGAATCTGAATCACACAATTCTTCTCGGTTTCGAACAGTAATTGCCCTTCCATCCACTGTGACGGTGCAGTACTGGTGCATTGCATTAGGATTGTGATGCACAATTCGATCAGCATTGGCTGATATGGATGGCTCGAATTGTGCACCTCAGGATTCTCTCGAAATCCACAAATCGATTGATGCTTGAATTGACTTTGGATCCCATGAAATCACACCGAGGACCAATTTTTGGTGATTGAAAATGAAAGAAAGGGAAAAATGCAACCAGGGTAATCCGGCCGAATCTGAATCACACAATTCTTCTCGGTTTCGAACAGTAATTGCCCTTCCATCCACTGTGACGGCCCATAAATTTTGTGGACGTCCCGTCACGTTGCTTCTACCAAAACTCATTATCAGCTACTACTGTATTGATTTGGGGACAATGCAGTGGTGCATTTTTATTTTTATTTTTATTTTATTTTGACAAAAAGTGAGAAGAATTTTATTCATGGCAGAGCCTAAACATAACTTTATGATCAAAGCGACCCGACTCAACCGGGGATCAGCCCTACGAGTAGTGACTCGCCATTATTATTTTACCCTCTTTCGGTCTCAGGTCAATTGTGGAGGAGAAAAAAGAATAATAGAGTTTAAATGCCTGGTCGACCAGCTGTATGATCAAGTACTTGGTTGATCGTTGGATGTTGCAAGGATTCATAAATTCTTGTAGGGGTTCGCTAAAAAGTGGTTATTTCTCAAAATACTTTGGTAAAAGTGTCATCGTAATCGTTTTGGAACATCGTAAAGTTTTTTAGAACGTGATGACGTTTGAGCGAACCCGAACATCGGAGTCGAAATTTAATCCCCAATAATTAGTCGAGATGTACATGAGTCAGTGGATCCAAACACAGTAAGTTGAGAGGGAAAAAACGACCCGAGGATGTCATTAATCACGGTAACGCGGTAAAGAAAGACGGAACCCCAAGTTTTTCCAATTTTCAACTACCACCCACCTCACACCTATAATTGACTCGTGCTATGCTGTTACTTTTGCCGGAGTTTTTGAAAACAAGACTTTGAATGCAGAAAATCAGGACTTCTCTAGAAACAAGTAAAGACTTGGAAGAATAATACCAAATAACTTTATTAATCTTTAAATCAGTACAATCGACAGAGCTCACTACGTTACAGACTACTCAAACAAGAAAAAACGATGAATATAAACGACATCAATCAATATATAGTGGAATATACAAATGTAGTTAGGCTCAAAAGTTTCCAAACTTCCAATCCTAAATTCTTTCAATTTTGATTTTTGTAAGTGTCGGATGGCTTTTATGAATGCAATATTTTGGTAATGTTTAAAAAACAAAAAAAAAAACTATAGGACGAATCGCTATAACACTTCAAAAGAATACACGAACGGCAAAAGACAAGAAGAATGAAACGAAGACAACCCAGCTTAAAAATTACTTGACTCCATCGATTCCGAACCCAACATAGTCAACAGTACTGTCATCAGAGGTTACAAGACCAGTCTCTGGGAAACACTGAATGCTACTCCATAATTTGATATCAAATCTATGGATAATGCGTAGTAACTTGAGGTGTACTTTCCAAATGTACATGAGAATATAATGCAGGATTGTCAAAAAAAAGAAAAGAAAAAGAGAGACTATATGCAACTTGTGAGAACAAAAAAGTGAAACCAGATATAATTTTAGTTCATTCATCGTTGTTGCAGCCACTCCTGAATTGCAGACCGGAGAGCGCGATTGGGCACAAGATTGCAGTGTGGAAGCTCGAGATTTGTCATGGGTGAAGTATTGTGGCCCCCGTCCAGCCACCCTTTTAAAGCCTCCAATTCATACGTATATCCATCAGCCGCTACGTGTGGATCTTGCATGATTTCCTGCATGGGTTGAGCAAAAGTTGTAAGGAAAAAAATCAAATACTTTTTCCGGCCAAAACAATCTTGACCCAAAAAGGAGGAATCGTGACATAAGGAGTTTCAATTATAAGCAAAAATGCCCTATGGTACCCCATAAAAACACCACTTACCTAGAGAATAAAATAGGATTAAATTGAAGTAAATATTTTCTCGTGTCCCTGTGTCATTAACATGGGAATAATATGAATGCCACACTTGGACACATACCCGCAATACCTGACATTCCTATCGGACTACATTTAGATCGAAACTCAAAGCATAGCCTGTAGAAAACTCTCCCAGGGTGATATAATGAAGCACATTAAAATTCATAAGAGCTGGGAAAAATAGATAATCACATATCAAAATTCCATTAGTTGGTTGACAAATCAATTACTTTGATTTGTTGGGAGGTGCGGATCATGGCAGGAGAACCAAGAACTGATTAGCTACGCAAAAATAACTCATTAACAATTAACAATCATAAAGCTGGGGTACCAACACTAAGAACTTATTATAATTGCCAATCAAAAAGCTGGGGTACCAACACTAGCGCCCCTATTCCAAAAAAAAAAAAAAAACTAGCTCCTATATTTTTGTCAAAAATTCTCGAGAATTTGGGACGAAAGTATAAAAGAGTCTAGTAGGTTTAACAGAAGAAGCAATGGACAGACCTGGAAAATAGGACATATAAAATACGGTGGAATCTGGCAATCCTCCTCGGAGTTCATCAGAAACGGTGGCACCCCACACGACACTCTCATTCGTTCGAGCACCCTCCACACATCCGAGGCAAGATCTGGCCGGCTCTGACGGTTCATCTCACAGCACCTCATTGCTGTGTGAGCCAATTGCTGGGCTTGCACAAAAGGCCAGTCCCCAGCCGTTGGATCCAACAAGTTCTTTAAGTTCCCTTTATCCAACGCATACTTTACTTCCTTGGCTATCCCCAAGGCTGGTCTTCCAGTCAATAACTGCAATAATATGATCCCGAATGAGTAAACATCCGATTTTAGGGTAATTTCTCCTGTCGCGACGAACTCAGGATCCATGTACCAAAAAGTGCCCTTTGGAGTTTCAGTTATCCAAGAAGATGTGGTGTTGTTGCTCGAGAATTGGTTTTGGTTAAGTATACGACATATTCCGAAGTCACTGAGTTTGCTCACGTAGTTGGAATCTAGGAGAATATTCGCTGGTTTTAGGTCACCGTGAACTATGCCGTGGGGATTGCAGGAATGGAGGAAGATGAGAACAGAACAAAGCTCTGTTGCAATGCGGATTCGAGTTTGCCATGAGAGTGGAGGAGAGTTGTCCTTGCAACAGAGTCGATCTTCAAGGCTTCCATTGGGAAGATACTCGTAGACGAGAATGAAAAATTCTGGGCAGGCTCCGATGAGTGTGACAAGGTTTGGATGCCTCAACTTGCTCAAAACAGTGACCTGAGTAAAACAAACCGAAGCCAAAAGCTCAGATGTATATATGTAGAATGTACAAATAATATACTGCACAAAAGATTACAGCCAATGGCAGGAAATCTGTTTACGCTATTTTGCATTCAGAAACCCGTTTCTTCAGTTTCATGGTAGTTTTGTTCTCCGGAATCTCAATATTTGTTACAGCTTTAGTGTACAAAATACAATCCAACAGAATAACATCCATAACTAAATTCACTTTTGTATGCATCACAGTAACACATTTAACAATATAATATTTCTATTTTTAGAGTGCATTGTGAGTGAAATATTTTGCAGAAATATAGCCACCGGGTAAATGGTGGAACAGATAATGAAGTAGTACAATACTTTCACACAAGATTTATGGACCACAAGTGTGGAAGTTTGACCCAAGGGGCTGTGGCCAATGAAACCGAGAATATATAAAGGTGACACCCCCACAGTCCAATACCTTAAAGTGATCCAAACCCCGCCATATATTACTGATTCATAATACACCAGAATCAGAAACCGTATCAATCCAATTCCAGTACAGAAGAAAACTTTTAAATTTTTGGTTTCTGCTTACATGATATCTACAACCCTCAGGCTCTGTAGAGGAATGGCTCAAAGGAAAGATGCAGCTAATAAAGTTAAGAGTGAAAACAATGTTGTTACCTCTTGTTGAAACTCTAAGGGGCCTTGCATGCTATTAGAGTCCAGCATCTTTATAGCAACTTGAGTGTGACGAAGTTGACACTTGTAAATATTTCCATAGCCCCCTTCCCCAATCTTTAAGGATAGGTCAAAATTGGAAGTCGCTTCTTCGATTTCGGCGAAAGAGAACTCAGAGAAAAACTCAGGTGCAAGTCTATTTGCAGTTGCGCCTGCTTTTTCTCTCCTCAGCTCCTCTGCTTCTTTAAGCGCATTGTCACGCTCCTTTTGCAATTCATCTCGTTCCTTCTTATACTTTTGCAACAGTTCCACAGCAGAGAACATCTTCTGTTCCAAATCTTTTACCATTTGCTCCGAGTTTGCAATCTGGCTCTCCATAGATGATTTGTGTTCTAGGGCAATACGGAGTTCTTCCGTGACTTCACCCACCTGCTGCTTCCTCTGTTCAAGTTCTATTTTTCCCCTTGCTAGTGCTTCCTCAACTTCTTTCCTTTGTCTTAGTTCCTCGGCAAATAAGTTTTCCGATGCTTTAGCCTGCAAATGGGAAGTCATGATTGGCAACTGGCACAAGATCATTGAGGTTCCAAAATCAAGTCTTGAAGTTACACGTGTAAATGTAGCACACCGTTTCCTGATCCAAAAAGATGCCTACCCTCTCATGTGGTTCAAAACATCATTAAATAACCCACCTGTAAAAAGCATCCAACTCAAAACCAATTGGCAATGAGTGGAGAGGCCGCCTAAGCTCATATACTAGTTTTGGAGGAGATAATTAACCGATGTGGGACAAACCTCAACACGTGCGACCCGTGAAAAGGTAAACAAATGATCCATAACACATGGATCACAATAACGGTGCACTTATGGCACAAACAAGGGGGAACAAATTTTCCGAAACCCTAGCTCTGTTACCAAGTTAAAGCATCCAACTCACAACCAATTGGCAGCGAGTAGAGAGGCCACCAGTCTCATATACTAGTTTTGGAGGAGATAATTCACCGATGTGGGACAAACTTCAACACCACCTTTGGATGGAAGACCAGAAAAACAATAATCCCAAGACTCCCAACTACATAACGAAAGAGCTCCATTCACTATGCACCTAGATCGGTTTTTTATCCCATACAAAAAATGGTCCACCATATGATAATGCACACCATCTATAAAATACGGGATTCACGAGAAAAAAAAAATCCCTGTATAATGTATTATCTGCAGTTACACGTGGAAAACAATCGTCATATATTGTAATATTGAATTTGAGTATGGGTAATATTCTGTACTTCCCATTACTTGGTATTATTTCA
Source organism: Rhododendron griersonianum (assembly GCA_018127125.1). Classification (NCBI taxonomy): domain Eukaryota; kingdom Viridiplantae; phylum Streptophyta; class Magnoliopsida; order Ericales; family Ericaceae; genus Rhododendron; species Rhododendron griersonianum. The sequence continues at coordinate 1,716,393 of CM030794.1, forward strand.
AATGAGTCTCATGGTGGAGTTTTTCACTAGCTATGTGCGATATTCTCCTATATATGACACATAGTAAGCATAGGGTATGGACACGAACATGCCCCCGGCATGTCGTGCATTGCAGCTTTAGGATTGCATAGTCACGTATGTGCGGTGTTGCATGCCATGGTCTGTGCTACTCAGGAAAAACCTACTCTTGGACTTCACTCCGTCTTCCGATATTGGGCACAAAAAGTAGGTGACATGTCGCCCATTCATATATGTAATAGGTAGATTCAATATTCTATCTCATGACATTTGGTTCCTAGGATATCAGATATCTATGAAAAGAAAACAACAAATCTCACTGCATATTCCAAATCTGAAACTAACTCATTATAGTAAAGAAAAGAAACAAACTGCATAGTGACAAAAAGTTTACTCTGCGGATAGCATCAATGGCATCTTTTTCAGCTTTACGACGCCTCATTGACTCGTCAAAGGCCTCTCGCCTAGAAATCTCTGCCTCTGCTATGGATTTTTCAAGCTGATAACAAAGTTCATCATTCATACGTCCTTCCTGCTGAAATCATTAACCGTTCAGCCACTTAATAGACAAGTAAATTTCCAAAAGTCCGTGTCACTTAACCCACCCATATTACCTAAGATACCAAACAATCAAGTTAAAAAGCCTATAATTTGTAATGCCTAAAAATGTTGATATCCATGCATGCTTCATCATCGTCATAGCTTAAAACATACCAATACAATGGGAGGTGATGAAAATTGATGATGATCCTCTTTGCTCGAAACTGGGATCAAAGCTAAAACATCAGGCATGTCAACAGAAGAACATGATGTACGTGAAGTACGAGAAGGACTCCTTGAAATATCATCCGAATCAACAGAACTCTCTTCTGCACCCAAACTGCTGCGGGGAGTTTCCCCTCTGTAGTCATCGGAGGAAAAAGTTGAGACTCTGCGCATGTCGGGACATGAACTAGTGAGCTTGTGCGGATCAATTGTCAGTTCTGCAGCGGATTGTGATCTCCAGTTTCTAGGTTGCCCAGTTTCAGAGTTTGGACTAGCGCTGAGTCCTTCCGATCTACCTTCTCTATATGGATAAGGAACATCCATTAGCAATTTTAATGGTAGTTCCTGCTATAATGGAGTTGAGGTTATCACATGACCATTAGTAGGTGATCCATAAAGATGATAGGAAGGCATACTTGGGAAGTGATTTTAGCATTCCCTCTTTATATCTTCACTGATTTTTTTTTTCCTTTATTCATACAGATCTACAACATTGTCCTTTTATATAACTACTTGAATTCACATTTTCACATGAAAGGGAGATGCTGTAAATTCAAGTAATGAAGACAAAAAGAGAGTGTGAATCGTGAAAAAGATTGCATGAAACACATTGCTCTAGAGTTTCTCCACTGAGGACATAAATGCACATGCATATTCAAGCCACTAAATATACCTCATTGAAACCGAAAAAATATATAAAAGAAGTGTAGCTATACAAGGACCAAAATACAAAGCATGATGATGACAACCTCAAATAGTTGGAACTCCGAGTAAGAGGGTAGTAAGAACAAAAATGCCAAGCATACCTTGTGTGAACTAGTTGGCCTTTACAGATAAACCAAATGTGACAAAACATAGGTGCTTGTTGGTGCACATATCTGGCTTTCTTAGATTTTGGCTCCACCATTTTCCTGCAATGTGAAGGCATAAGGATAAGCTATTTATTGAAGCAAAGTTCCACTCTAGCAACATATGGATCAGGTGATGAGGAATTTCTTGTCAAGTTTAAACAGCGCAGATAAAAGTACTAGATACTTAATGGCCTGTATGTATTCCTGATCACAAAAGATGAGTTTATTATGGAACTGCAGCTGAAAAAGTTTTGCGCAATCAAATAACTATCTCTACAGAAATTGATGATGAACAAATAAATAAAAAAGGTCTTTATGGGGTTGCTACCTTGAATAATGCTTGTCTGCTGCTGCTCCCATAACAAGCTTCCTGATACCATGCTGATTTATGAGTTCCACAATACCCTTCTCAATAGAGTTCATTTCAATGTGTAGTTCATCTACTACCTACACAAGAAGAAAGACACATTACAAATTAAGTTCAGTGAGTCCGTTGATTCCTATAGACAAAAGGATGTGCTGTGTTCTCTTCCCTTTTCAAAAAGCATTTTTTGAAAAATTCCCCCTAGATTCCTCCTAGATTCCCCCTACTTCTAACATTTCTCTCTCTATCTCTCTCCACTTATTACCCCTACTATTTTTCAAAAAACTTTTCAAATACCAAACCAAACAAAGCATTACGTGTTGCATAAAATTAGTAGCTCGGAGCTATTTGAAAAAACGTAGAACTAACTGTCATAATTGGTCCTACATATTTGCAAAACACAAAAAATGTACGGATTTTCTCTTACAGTGTCTGGTAAAACAAACACAAACTCATTCTGCTGCATAATAGCAAAGCTCTGGAATTAAAACAAATAGTTACATGGTCTTAAAAGAAAAGAAGTACCCCTGCGCGGCTACACTTTGTTTTGTAATCTCGCAGAAGCTTATACATCTCTTCCCTCTCAACCTCGCGGTATGCCCTGACGTGATGCGCTTCCAGTTGGCTTACTGGAAATTTGGTACCCACTGCAAATCAACAAGAACATTTAGAATTAGTATACGAACATTGAACTTATGACTAAAAACCATCTCTATGCTCCATGATTCCATCAAACACAAAACCCATGTCAAGGAAAGTTGGGAAGTGACAACAATGGCAACCTAAAGAAAGAGCAGTGCTTCAGCTGCAAAATCAACACATTCAGCAGAGAAGGCACAATATTAGGCAGTAAGACTTCACATAGTCTATGATTGATCAGATTCTATCCCCCATAGTAACCAAGAGTCCATGCTATATAGTATATACCAATTTTCCGGAGCGTAGATATTGAATCAACAAAATTTAGTCTCCGAATACTATTTTAAACGGCTATCAAGCACGAAATTAAATTCATTCATAAAGTCAACATAAGATAGCGTGAACCAAGAAATTTACTCATGGGAATCCTCTGAGCAGGCTCATGAACATGAAGGATGCATATCTTTCTTCCACCAGCGTTACGCAATGCCCAAATAAGAACCGATGTGCTCTCTTTGATGTCCTTTCCCACTGCGATATACATCTTTTCTTCGACAACTTGAACCGGTCGTGGTGGTGATTCCTCCATGATTTCACTCCCACTAGCCATCATTTCGGAGATTTCGGTTCCAGGGTATCTTATTGGATTGATCTCTTGTGGTATCAATGGTAGCCGACTCACCACAGCCATGGAAAAATCGTAAAACTCCTCTCACAGTAGCAAGCCCCTTTTCTCTCTTAAAACTCACCTTTTTCAGTAAATTCCACCCTTTAGACCCACCCAAACATCATATTACCCAAATTCTGTAAATCTTCCTACATACACAACTTTAACTTCACAGCTGAAAGCTGACATAAGTTCTCTCTCTCCCGCCAATAAAAACCCTAAATTTTGCGAACCAATTCGGAAGGGTTTGCTGGAATCAATTCAAATGAATCAATCCAACCTCTCTCTCTCTCTCTCTCTCTCCTTCCTTCCTCTTCTTCTTCAACAATCAGAACCCCTAAAATTGGTGAAAGATTAGAGCAGAAGAGAGTAAACAGAATAAAGCTCTAATACAAACTTCTACACCAATTACAAACTTTCATCAGTTCAAAAAAAATTACAAACTTTCACAGCAATTACGATCGATGGATTGAAATTGAAGTATTTGCAGCTAATGATATATCTTTACAGCTAATGATAATGATTAACCCAGAAAGGGGTTGCTTGTCTTGTACTATTTAAGCCACAAAGAAACAACTACACCACAACAAAGCCGGCTCTACATATGTTTACTGTTATTAAATTCTGTCAAACTTACTTGTACAATTTCATGGCGGGCTCCATCTCCTTTAGTCCACCCCCGCCTCTCTCTCTCTCTCTCTCTCTCTCTCTCTCCCTCCGCGTGTGTGTGTGTTTGTGTGTATCTGCTTCCCAGGGTGGGGGGTATCTTTTTGGAATATTCGTGTTTTGTAATCTGATGAGTCAGTTGCCACACTTTGCTGTGAATTTCAGTTTTGGGTCTCAAGAACCTCAATTACATAATCCTTCTAGAGGGCCTATGCTCTCGCTTTCGATTTTCGCACTCGCGAATTTTACTTGTTTAGAAGATTTTAAAAGACATTTACATCTGCACCTACCCGCGCATTATGTGATGTAGGTCCTTATGCTCCGTTTTTTACCCTTTTACCATTGTTTGGTTGCTTATAGAAACTTACGCTTCCATAATTCCATACAAAATTAGCACTAGGTGATAAAAATACTTCGATGGGAGACGAGTTATGTGTATATTGGAAAATTCAATATAAACGCCAAATGAGCACTAGGTGATAAACAATAGATAGACATCGTAGTTTAGATGTGATGACATAAATGATGCTATTTGTATCTTGAGAGATTCGATACCCCAAATTTGCAACTGAAATGAATTTGTCACATTATTTCTGTACAAACTAATTTTTTTTTCAAAAGTCAGAAGTTTTATCCTATGAAAATTTGCTGCATGAAAACGTAGGTGTTGGGATAATCACTGGCAATATTATAAGATGGTCAACAATGTTGGTGGGTGGCTGTGAGGGGCCAACCTTCGAAGGGAATATAACATTTTACTCTACTTGGGGGAGTTAATAGTAATTACTCCCTCCGTCCTTTTTAAAATATTTACTCTACTACGATTCTGCGTGTTATTTTTAATTGTCTATATCTCTTAATGTATATTATTAAAAATATGATAGATCTCAATTATTCTTACAAGACAATTATTTTAAAAACATAAAATATAATATACGTTGAAAAATATGAGTCTTTGAAAATAGCACGCAGAACCGTAATGGACAGTTAAAAAGAGACAGTGAGTAATAATTATACTCCGGTAGGTGGGGCTCCCATGAAAGAAAAACAGCAAGGTGGAGGGAGATAGACTTATTCACGGAGTCGCTGTAAACAGACTGTTCACGGAGTCGCACAATCTTGGCCGTCCGTTTCGGCTTTAGACGGTTCGGATTTAAATAAAACTTTTTTAGAGTCCCGAAATTTTTTTATTAGAATCCGGACCGTCCAAAACACTTTGGACGCTCGAGATTCACCTCTGTAAACAATATTCATGAAAAACTCCAATAAAAAGTTTTTCTCGTGAAGGAATATTCTCTAGTCCCCGCACTTGATTCCAGTCTAGTAAAGTTTCCGTCATCACGAATCGAAATATCATAAAAAATAAAGACAAAACTATTAAAAAAATTAGTAGAAAAGGCAAATCGGCTGCTGATTTTGTCACTTTTTTTTTTGTTAACGTCACTCCCCTGTAAGTGTATTTTTGGTGCAAAAATACACTTACAAATGAGTGGCGTTAACAGAAAAATGAATGGCAAAATCATTTCCCAAAGCAAAAACATAAGTTATACTGTACCAAACTCTCTCTAAAGTATCAAATCAGTTGAACACAACACGGTTTGCGAAAGGGAAAATTACGAGTCAGAGGTGTTGATCGGGAATAATTCGAATATCATTATCAATCAACCACAACTGAACTGATCCTAATCTACTTAGGCTGCTCAGAAAGTTCACTCAGTAGTCAGGAAATTGATTTTTTCTGCGGGTGTTCCGGTTAGTTTGACTTTGCGCGCGCTTCTAACTAATCTTTATAGCTACTCTTATAAGTCTTTTATATGCTTACGCATGGGGTGAGATAGCTCAAAAATTACTAGCAAGAAGATTTGAACATGAGCCTTTAGTACAGAGCAAACTCATAAGCCTTTATCGTGTAAATTTATAGTTTTATACTGCAAATTATAATCTCAAAGGAAAAAAAAGAAAGGATTCCAAGATACCGAACCGTGTTATAGAAACACTAATGCTAACTGCACATATAATAGAGTACATATCCCATGCATAGATCATTTAGGCTCCGTTTGGATGCGGGTAAAGATTTGGGGGTATTAGTTAATAAGGGGGATAAGATAGTAGGGGGTATTAGTTAATAAGGGAGGGCAGTACTTTGTTTGGATGGAGGATTAATAGGGGTATAAGGAATGGTGGATAATGTAAAAAGGTGTCAAATGACCATTTTGCCCTTTGTGCAGTGTTAAGTTAGATTATTAATTAGATTAAAAATATAATTACGACATTCAACTTTAATTAATTTTTTTATTCACAAATAATAATTATAAATTAGTTAATTAATATAATCATATAAAATAATTAAAATATTAAGATTCCGTTTTTTAAGTGGTTTACTAAGTTAATGTTATATTTTATTAAAATGTTTAATTAAACGGAATTTTTATGTTTTTTTTTAAAACCGAATTTTATTAAAATGTTTATGGAACACATGAGCACACATGGCACACATGCACATAATAATTTTCTCTCTCTTTTAACCTCGTTCTTATCTAGTCTCTGGTTCGATCGAGAGAGAGAGAGAGAGAGAGAGAGAGAGAGAGGGAGAACGGCAGAAGAAGAGAAGGATCCCTCCACTTTCCGATCTCCGATCTGCTCTTGTTTTTCTTCATCTTCTTCCTATTTTTTGTTCACTCTAGAAAACAAAACCCAACAGATTGGGGGTTGGGAGAAGGGGGATAAGGAGGGTTAAAATCGTCCAATTTCCAGGGGATTAGGGGGGATAATTTATGGATACCTCAGACCCTGGCCGAAAATAATACCGGCCTTTGCCCTCTTCTCCGGTCTTACCCAAGCACCGGTCTTCTTGAAAACCCCCGACTTTGTGGCTCCCAAACGGGGGCAACGCGTGGGCCCCCGGTCTTGTAAAGGGGGGAAAACTAATCCCCCTTCCTATAGCAGCATCCAAACGGAGCCTTAGGGATAAAAAAGGTTGCACTCTCTAAGCCCTCCCAAGCATCCACTTCTTACTCTCCACCAAAATCTTTGTGGAACAAACTCTGGGATGTTCCTTCTGCCCCTAAAATCTGTCACTTTATGTGGAAGGTGGTCAAGAATTGGGTGGCTAGCAAGGCCAATCTTTTCAAGCGTAAATGCTCCCCATCCCCTATTTGTTTGTTATGCAATTCTGAGAAGGAATCCATTGAGCATATTCTCTTTCACTGCCCGTGGACGAGAGCTGTTTGGTTTGGATGTGGCAAGGCTTTTTGGATCTTGGACTCACCTATTCACTCAGCTGATAAATGGATGGAGGAACTTCTATGTGGTAATCTGGCTAAAGAAACCCCCCCTGAGGAGGCAGCTGCTATCTTTCAGACTTGTTGGGCTATTTGGAAAGCTAGGAACTCCTTCGTTTTCTCGGGTAAGCTTCCTAATCCCGTCGATACTATTGAGAAAGCTAGGATGGCTAGCTGTGATTACCTATCTGCTATTTTCAAAAAGCCAGTAGAGAAAGTCCCTAAAACTGCTAGAGATGCTATTTGGTCCCCTCCCCCCCCCCTTCTATTATTAAATTTAACTGTGATGGAGCATTCAATTCCTCCCGCAGCCTAGCTGCCTTTGGCGTTATCGCGAGAGATAGTGGTGGAAAAGCTCATGTTTGGCGTGTTGGAAGAGTGGTTGTCTCTTCGGCTGTTTCTATTGAAGCTTGGGCGCTTAGAATTGCTTGTAGCACTGCCATGGAAATGAACTTCTCTGAAGTTATCTTTGAATCAGATTGTCAGGAGCTTATTAAATACATCAACGACAGCAATCAACATTGTGCTTGGGAAATCTACTCGGTGGTGGAAGACATTAAAGCTTGGGCTCAATCAAGAAGATGGTCCTTTGTTTGGTGTAATAGGGAAAAAAATACTGTTGCCCACTGGCTTGCTTCTTCTTGTCTAAATAGGAGTCTTGTTAGTCTTACAGGTTGTATTCCGCCTGGCTTGTTTCCTTTGCTTGCGAATGATGTAAATCGGCTTTATCATCATTAATATAGTGATCTTTTCAAAAAAAAGATCATTTAGGACACGTTTTGGGTCCCACAAACATGATCGAAGCCGCTCATTTTGTTTAAAATATTTTCTTTAGGATCTCTGTAAAAAATCATTTTCAACCGGATACTGATAGGAGCTTTTACGAAACATCCAACTTTATCCCATAATTTAGGCCAAATTCTGGGACAAAGTTTGATGTTTCGTAAAGACTCTTACCGGTATCTGATAGAACTTATTTTTTACAGAAACTATAAAGAAAATATTTTAAACAAAATAAACGATTCCGATCATTTTTATGGGACCCAAAACGGATCCCAAAATAATCTGTGCATAAAGTATGTACTCTATTGTCGTAAATCTCTTTGCGCGCCCCCTGACACACACCTCCGCCCGAACCCACCCCTTTGACCAAAATACCCCTTCAATCCACTGCCAATTTTCTTAATTCTCATTTATTTACTTAATAACTTTTATATATTTTTTCACTTTTATTTATTTAATATTATTTAAGTGTTCTAATTTTCAATCCGGTTGAATCAGTGCAAAGATCTTGTTTTTTTTAACATTTTATCTTCAATGGTCATAGTAAATTTTTGGCTCGAAAGCCATTCAACAAATATCCTAAGACTCCTTATTTAGTTTCACGTCTCTCTTAGGATGCTTATTGAAAGGCCTTAGAGCCAAAAATTCATTACAACCATTTAAGATGAAATGATAAGAAAAATAAGATCTTCGCACCGGTTCAAACGAATTAAAAATCAGAACACTTATTTTTTTTACTCTTTATATGTATTTTTAAATTATTTAATATTATATACGTGAGTATATTTTTTTAAAAAACAAGTATATAATTCTTTTATGTTATTGAATTTATTAATTTTGTATTTATTTATATCTTTTATCTATTTTATTTCTAACCACTTATTTAGATTTCCTTCTATCTTCTTATCTTCAACTATAACCACTTATTTAGATTTTCTTTTTATCTTCAAGCGAATCATGCTTAATTTTCAATTCCACCCATCCCTACCGACTACATTCATCATTTACCTCGGGCTTATTAGCATTACATTTCTCACATTATTGACGTCCAAGGTGAGGTCATTGTGGATTTAGGGGGCGATAGACGCTCATATAGGGTATACTGAAGATTGTTGGGCTCAAGTTCGAATAGATCTCATTAATGAGATTAAACAAAATAAGGATCTATACAATGCGCTATATCCAAAAATAGGTTGGACAAACCAGCTAATACCGTCTTTAAATTACTTTGAAGCTTCAGCACCAGAGGGGCATTGGATGGATGCTATAAGTTTGGGAGTTATCATCACTTCGGCGTACAACCTTGTTCTGCATACATTTGATGAGCTTCCTTCAGGTTGTTTTACTCACTTCCTATTGAGATCCCCTCCAGTTTCGGTCCAAGAGCGCATTGAAATAGCTATTGCTCGTGTTGGGAACAATCGCTTTGTACAACTTTTCTTGCAGCCTCATTACCCTGTACCACCCTTCCCAACATGGTGGTAGAACAATGCATCAAATCAAGCTAAAAGATGGGTTACTCGTTATGCAACACGAATTAATTTGTGGGAAGAAATTATAGATACAAGACCAAGAGTGACATGAGCAGAATTTGGTGGAAACATTGATTAGAAATTGAATTTTCATGTATTTTCACTCTTCGACGAAATTAGTACAAGTTATGTTTGGTTTGATTAATTAAAATTAGTACAAGTTATGTTAGTATAAGTTATGTTTTAATTATTTATTTATTTATTAAAATTATAGTAAGAAGTCTTTTACAAGTAAAACAAAAAACTACTAAAAGTTAAACAAAAAAAAATAGTAAAAGTTTAAAAAAAAAACAGTAATTAAAGTCTTTTATAAGCAAACAAAAAATAATAATAAAAGTTAAAAAAATTAAAACAGTAATTAAAGTCTTTTAAAAGTATAAAAAAACTAGTTAAAGTTTTAAAAAAATTATTATTTACTTTTAAAATTATAACAAGAAAAAAACTAATCAAAGTAAAAAAAAAAACCACAAAACCGAAAAAGGAGGGGACGAAGGCCAGAGTGGGGAAAGGTGGTGGGGCCGGGAGGGGTGGGGGAAAAGAGGGTCTCCTATTGTCTGCGCAGCTAGCTAGCACAATGGTTTGCAGTACATTTATTGCAGGATTGAGACATTTGATTCCTTTGTCTAATAACAAGGACAATAAAAGGTTGTCCTTTGTATTTATTACATTTACGGAAGCGAAATTGTGGTTTTGTTTGGTTACCCGTTTAGTTTTAGTTTTAGTTTTGTTTTCAATTATTACTATTTTTTTTCAATCATTATCCTATTTTTTCAATTATTACTTTCTCATCTCTCTCTATCTCTCTCCAATCATTACCCATATCTTCAATCATTACTCTATTTCTCTCTCCACCCACTACCAAAACTAAACTAAACTAAACTCTCAACCAAACACAATGACAATAATTCCGGAGTACTGTTATGTGGTGCTCCGGATCACTCTACAGCCACACATTCTCTTAGCGTTCACGATTAAGTGTATGAATACCACATAAATGTAAGATTTTGAAGTGGTCCGCAGCACCTCATGGCGGTGCTCCCGAACTACTAAATAATAATTACTCTTTAAAGATACGGATGGAATTTAATTTCAAGTTCTAACCTTGTTAGAAACATATTCAATCAATTTATCCGCGTAGTCGTACAATTTACGAATAATTGTCCAAGGGCAAAATCTACGGTCAACCCAGTGGGCGGTCGATGGTGAGTCTCACTCGCCATAATGACTGATCTTTCTAAACGTCAATCAATGCATTTGTCAGTCTTTATGCCGAAGTGCTTTTGGTTTTGGCGGTGATGACTAGGCTCCGTTCCGCAACTCCAAATAAGTACTTATTTTTTAAGAAGGCAATTTCAAGCTCAAAAATTATGTGCTTACGCAAATAATTTTTCTATCACTATGAATCTTGTTTGATAGATCTCATTAAGATCTTTAATACGGTGCAAAAAAAATTGAAAAATTATTTTTCATTTACATCATTTTTGAGTTTGAAAATGTGAAATAAGCTGCTTATTTTTTAAGAAGGTTTCTGGAACGGGCCTAACTTTTTTCAACATGGTGTCACCTGCTACTTCAACCCTTTAGGAAAAATTATTCCGTGCTCGTAAGATCTGCTACTTCGGGGGTGTTCCATTTTCTCAAAAAAATATTTTTGAAAAAGTAGGTAATTTCAAGCTCAAAAATCATGTGTTTACGTAAATAATTTTTCTACCAATATAGATTTTGTTTGATAGATCTCATTGAAATCTTTTAAATGGTGCAAAAAAATTGAAAAATTATTTCTCATTTTTATTGTATTTGAGTTTGAAATTACCTTTTATTTTTGAAAAAGAATGTTTAAAAAGAAAATGGAATGACGTCTTCAACCTTTTTTTTTACAAGAACTTCAACCCTTTCGTATCTACACTTTTCAATAGGTTTTTCCCAGCTCTAAAATCACGCAAATATCGTCAGATTGTAAAAACTAAGAATTGGGATCCTCTTCAGTCCAATGATTTTGGATCAATGATTTGGACTGGACGACACAGTCCAAATCGGGACCATCCATTGATAGAATCAATGATTCAAATTTGCTTATCAATTCTTACCGGTAAAAATTATTCCTTCCGTCCCACTTTGTCGCGCCTGTTTTCTTTTTGGGACGTCTCAAAAAATTGTCTATATCTCAAAATCTATAATATTTTATAGATTCCCAAAAAGGAAACAGGCGGAACAAAGTGGGACGGAGGGAGTAACTCTTACTGGTAATTAGAGTTTAGAAATACATCCAAACCATTAATTGCACCAAATGAACGGCACCAAGCAGAACTGTTTTTTTGGACCCGAGAGGATCCATTTTCAAAAAGTAAACAACATAATATATAGTACAGAATCTATTGTGTTAAAAAGTCATTACTCTCGCCATTCCAAAATTATATTCCCTCCGTCCCATAATATTTGTCCGGTCCGCGAAACGAGGACTACAAAATAATGCATTTCTTTCAAGAAAAAATTCAAATTTTTTTCATAAGTTAAAAGAACTCATCGAGATCTAGTAAATTGTTGAATTTTTTTCCAACTTTTCTTACAAAAATAGTATTATTTTTACGTCTCCGTTTTGCGGACCGGACAAATATTATGGGACGGAGGGAGTAGTCAGTAAAACTTGCAAATTTTGGATCAAAAAGAAAAACACTTTTGTGCATTTTTTTTTGAGTTGTAGTAATTGAGTTTATATAGTATAAAGAAAGCTACATTATTATTTTATTTTAAGTAATTTTTTTTGCATTTTTTAATCTTGTGTTAATATTTTTGTGAATTGTTGGTTCAGCTCGATAAGAGAAATGTAAAAGTTAAAATAATAAACCAAGTTAAATTTTTTTTAATTAAAATTAAAATTTTTAAAGAAAGACAATAATCTAAATTTTTTGTCTATTTACATTTTTAGCCTTTTCTCGTCAAGTCGAACCAATAATCTATAGAAGAATTGAACGCAAAACTAATAAATGAGAAGAAATAATTAAAATAATAAAAGAATTCAACTTTTGTATTCGGCTAACCCAGGCCTAATTTATTCTCAATTTCATATAAGCATAAGTTTTTTTCTTGTCGATGTATGGGAAGTTTCAAACATGCATCATTGCATCAAATAAAAAATGTGTTTAAGAGGATGAAGGTTTACTCCGATCAATCAAAAAAAGGAAAAGGATGAAGGCTTCTTTTGTCATTTTCGAAATTATAGTCCACCAACAAAAATACATCAGTACATTTGAATTTTTTAGCTTATATTTAAAAGTCTTAACAAGTTTTTTAAATTGGTGCGAACATATTAGAAAAATGATAAGCATATCCTTTTTTATTTAGAAATTATACATTTTTTTCACAGTGGACAATAATTTTAGGCCGGTGACATTGCATCATTTGGTTGCAAATTTCTTTCACCAAATTTAAACGAAAACTCCAAGGGGACCAACGGGAACGTGGAGACCACTTCGAGTCCCGCACGTATGATCTGAGTTGTTCAACAATTTTGGAAAAAAACTTGAATGACCTTGCGAGAAATCAACTCAATCCGATATGTGTAGGTGTTTGATCCGATTTTCAATTTTTTCATTCAGATTTGTGTCTTAGAATTTGAATGAAAAAATAGAAGATTGGATCGATCACTTACACATATTGAACTGAGCTAATTTCTCGCGAGCCACAGTATTATTTTAAAATTATTGAACGGATCAAATTATTCGTGCGAGACTTAGAATGGGCTCCGCCTTCCCTTCAGTACCCGTCGGTTTACTGGGGGTGTTTGTGAATAAAGAAGACGTTTGCTTAAGGTTAAAATAGTCATTTGATGAAGATACCCGGCAGACATTGGGAAAGGACTACTGATACTGCCAAATTGTATTTTCCCTCCCCAAGAGGGCGGATTATAGCCGGACCCATAAATGTGTTAATACATTTATTGCAGGATTGAGACCTTTTGATTCCTTTTATAACAAGGACAATAAAAGGTTGTCCTTTGTCTAACAAGGAGTACGTTTACGGAACCATCACGTGGTGCTCCGGATCACTCTACGGTCACATATTCTCGTAGTGTCCACGACTAAGTGTATGAACAACACATAAATGTATGGTTTCAGAGTGGTTTGCAGCACCTCGTGGCGGTGCTCCCGAACTACTAAATAATAATTACTCTTTACAGATACGGTTGGAATTTAATTTCAAGTTCTAACCGCGTTAGAACCATATTCAATCAATTTATCCGCGTAATCGTACAATATACGAATAATTGTCAAATTGAACAACTGTAAGTTAAAACGCGTGGTGTTCAACCAGTACTATTATTGACCGATGCTTACCGTATTAGAAAGGTGTGTGATTTTGGCACTCCGATTTTAGCTAGTGGCACTCCACATTTTGTTTTGTAATCTCACATGATCAAGACACAAAGTGGAGTGCTGACTAAAGCAGAATTGCCAAAATCAATTTCCTATTAAAAAAGGTTGGTTATTGATTAATGATATCAGAAACAGAACTTCTAAGTGCTGACTAAAGCAGAATTGCCAAAATCAATTTCCTATTAGAAAAGGTTGGTTATTGATTAATGATATCAGAAACAGAACTTCTATATTCAGTTCATTATCTCCTTTTAATAAAAATAACAGTTTGCACCATTACTAAACATTACTGTCGATGTATACTTTGAGTCATCGTCTCATATTTATACTCCAAGGATTGCGCGACTGCATTTACGCGTGACATGTATACGCGTTTGTGTGCGATTATTCTATTTCTTTCTTGAAAAGGATGATCATATCCAATCAATTTATTCGCGTAATCTTACAATTTACGAATAATTGTCAGATTGAACAACCATAAGTTGTAACGTGTTGTGTTCAACTATTACCAGCAATGCTTGACTTATTCAATACTTGTCACTCGGAAGTCGTTATGTAGCATTAGGGGGGATCGTGGTGAATGGATTGTTAATGAGGAAAATGCAAACTGGAAAATGCAAAAACAAATAGGCCACCAAACGGGCCCTTAGTATTCAGACGTTAAAAAAGTACTACAGCTCCCAATGATATGCAGTTGAATTAGTCCCTACACCCCGCTTCTTTTCCTTTTATCTTTGTTTGGTTGCTTATAGAAACTTACTTTAATTTTTTTCAAACGTTTTCCATAATTCCATACAAAATCAGCACTACGTGATAAATACTTTGATGGGAGACGAGTTGTCAAAACAACTGAACTTATATGTCCGCTATATTGTGGGCGGTTAGGAGGGCCAAATACATTTGCATTTTTAGTTTTGTGAATCAACTGCTATATAAGAGAGACTTTGTTCTTCCTGCGCTCTTCGAACGATTGATTAGTTCTGGAGGCTGCTACAGTTCTAGAGTTCCATTTGAAAAAGGAGCACGGGGTAATAGAAAAAGCAAACGGAACTGCACATTATGCATACACTTTCAAAATTTGAGGTTTATTTAGTAGTATCTTATACTAATCGACAGACATCCACGGTTTAGTTGTGATGACAATAAATAAAATTATCCATATATATAAGATGGTCAACTAACGTCGGTGAGTGAGTGGCTGTGAGGGGCCAACCTGCAAGGGAAACAATGCCATTTGCCAACATTTTTTAACCTCTCCCTATTATCGTCGAGTCCTCGACATTACTTGGGGGAGTAAATAGTAATTAAATTATAGTAGGTGGGGCTCCCATGAAAGACAACCAGCAAGGAGGGGCCAGTTTGTGAAGGAATATTCTCCACGCCACGTGGCACTTGATTCAATTTTGTTTCTGAAACATAAATTAGACCAAACTATCCTAATGAGAGATACTTATTCACGCTCTTCCGTGAATCAGTTATTTACGGAGACGGACGATCTCATCCGTCCATCTCGACAAGCAATGGTACCTAAAAATGTTTTTCTCCCTAATCTACTTCCTCAGCAGCTTATTGGCAAGTTCCATTTTGAGGTGTACTTTCCATAAGTACATGATAATACAATGCAGGATATGTCAAAACAAGACTATAAGCAACTTGTCATCGTTGTTGCGGCCACTCCTGAATCGCAGATCGGAGAGCGCGATTGCACACAAGATTGCGGTGTGGAAGCTTGAGATTTGTCAAGGGTGAAGTATCGTGGCCCCCGTCCAGCCATCATTTTAAAGCCTCCAATTCATACGTATATCCATCAGCTGCTACGTGCATGTGAATCTTGCATGATTTCCCGCATGGGTTGAGCAAAAGTAGTAAGAAAAAAAATCAAATACTTTTTTCGGTCACAACAATCTTGACCCAAAAAAACCCCACTTAACTAGAGGATAAAATAGGATTAAATTGAAGTAAATATTTTTCTCGTGTCCCTGTGTCTTTGTGTGAACTGCAGAAACATCGTCTATGTTCTAAGAACAATCTTTTGCCCAATCCGAGACCCAAACCTACGATTGACAAGAAACCAATCGAGGACACCCAAAAGGAACGAAGCCCTCCTGAAAAGGCCGAAGCCTAAACACCCTAAATGAGTCTAATAATACTCAGATCGGAACAAATTTAGTACAGAAAAGAGGCCTCTGCCCATATCTTGAAAATCAGCACCCGTGTGTCCGTGTCTTTAACATGGGAATAAGATGAATGCCACACTTAGACACATACCCACAATACCTGACATTCCTATCCGAGTGCATTTAGCTTCCAGGAGACTCTCCCAGGGTGATATAATGAAGAACATTATAATTCATAAGAGCTGGGAGAAATAGATAATCACGAAAGTATAAAAGAGTCTATACGTAGGTTTAACAGAAGAAGCAATGGACCAACCTGTACAATCAATAGGACATATAAATTACGTTGGAATCTGGCAATCCTCCTCGGAGTAGATCAGAAACGGTAGGGTCCCACACGACACTCTCATTTGTTCGAGCAACCCCCACACATCCGAAGCAAGATCTGGCCGGCTCCGACGGTTCACCTCACAGCACCTCAGTGCAGTGTGAGCCAATTGCTGGGCTTGCACAAAAGGCCAGTCCCCAGCCGTTGGATCCAACAAGTTCTTTAAGTTCCCTTTATCCAACACATACTTAACTTCCTTGGCTATCCCCAAAGCTGGTCTTCCAGTCAATAACTGCAATAATATGATCCCGAACGAGTAAACATCCGATTTTGGGGTAATTTCTCCTGTCGAGAGGAACTCAGGATCCATGTACGTAAAAGTGCCCTTTGGAAATTCAGTTATCCAAGATGGTGTGGTGTTGTTGCTCGAGAATTGGTTTTGGCAAAGTATACGACATATTCCGAAGTCACTGAGTTTGCTCACGTAGTTGGAATCTAGGAGAATATTCGCAGGTTTTAGGTCACCGTGAACTATGCTGTGGGGATTGCAGGAATGGAGGAAGACGAGAGCAGAACAAAGCTCTGTTGCAATGCGGATTCGAGTTTGCCATGAGAGTGGAGGAGAGTTGTCTTTGCAACAGAGTCGATCTTCAAGGCTTCCATTGGGAAGATACTCGTAGACGAGAACAAAAAATTCTGGGCAGGCTCCGATGAGTGTGACAAGGTTTGGATGCATCAACTTGCTCAAAACAGTGACCTGAGTAAAACAAACCGAAGCCAAAAGATCAGATGTATAAAAGTAGAATGTACGAATAATATACTGTACAAAAGATTAAAGCCAATGGCAGGAAATCTGTTTACGCATTCAGAGAAACCTGTTTCTTCAGTTTCACGGTAGTTTTGTTCCCCGGAATCTCAATATTTGTTACTGCTTTAGTGTACATAATACAATCCAACAGTATAACATCCATAACTAAATTCACTTTTGTATGCATCACAGTAACACATTTAACAATATCATATTTCTATTTTTAGAGTGCATTGTGAGTGAAATATTTTGCAGAAATATAGACACCGGGTAAATGGTGAAATGGATAATGAAGTAGTACAATACTTTCCCGCAAGATTTATGGACATGTGTGGAAGTTGGACCCAAGGGGCTGTGGCCAATGTAACCGAGAATATATAAAGGTGACACGCCCACAGTCCAATTGCTTAAAGTGATCCAAACCACACCATAAATTACTGATTCATAATACACCAGAATCAGAAACCGTATCAATCCAATTCCAGTACAGAAGATAAACTTTTAAATTTTTGGTTTCTGCTTACATGATATCTACAACCCTCCGGCTCTGTAAAGGAATGGCTCAAAGGAAAGATGCAGCTAATAAAGTTGAGAGTGAAAACAATGTTACCTCTTGTTGAAACTCTGAGGGGCCTTGCATGCTATTAGAGTTCAGGATCTTTATAGCAACTTGAGTGTGACGAAGTTGACCCTTGTAAATATTTCCATAGCCCCCTTCCCCAATCTTTAAGGATAGGTCAAAATTGGAAGTCGCTTCTACGATTTCGGAGAAAGAGAACTCAGAGAAAAACTCAGGTGCAAGTCTATTTGCAGTCGCGCCTGCTTTTTCTCTCCTCAGCTCCTCTGCTTCTTTAAGCGCATTGTCACGCTCCTTTTGCAATTCATCTCGTTCCTTCTTACACTTTTGC
Organism: Rhododendron griersonianum; assembly: GCA_018127125.1. Taxonomy (NCBI): domain Eukaryota; kingdom Viridiplantae; phylum Streptophyta; class Magnoliopsida; order Ericales; family Ericaceae; genus Rhododendron; species Rhododendron griersonianum. The sequence continues at coordinate 1,734,493 of CM030794.1, forward strand.
AACATTTCCACAGCAGAGAACATCTTCTGTTCCAAATCTTTTACCATTTGCTCCGAGTTTGCAATCTGGCTCTCCATAGATGATTTGTGTTCTAGGGCAATACAAAGTTCTTCCGTGACTTCACCCACCTGCTGCTTCCTCTGTTCAAGTTCTATTTTTCCCCTTGCTAGTGCTTCCTCAACTTCTTTCCTTTGTCTTAGTTCCTCGGCATATAAGTTTTCCGATGCTTTAGCCTGCAAATGGGAAGTCATGATTGGCAACTGGCACAAGATCATTGAGGTTCCAAAATCAAGTCTTGAAGTTACACTTGTAAATGTAGCACACCATTTCCTGATCCAAAAAGATGCCTACCCTCTCATGTGGTTCAAAACATCATTAAATAACCCACCTGTAAAAAGCATCCAACTCAAAACCAATTGGCAATGAGTGGAGAGGCCGCCCAAGCTCATATACTAGTTTTGGAGGAGATAATTAACCGATATGGGACAAACTTCAACATGTGTGACCCCCGACTCGCACGTGGAGTGGTAAACAAACGATCCATAACACATGGATACAACAACGGTGCACTTACGCCACAAACAAGAGGCCCTAGCTCTGATACCAAGTTAAAGCATCCAACACACAACCAATTGCCAGCGAGTGGAGAGGCCACTCAGGCTCATATACTAGTTTTGGAGGAGATAATTAACCAATGTGGGACAAACTTCAACACCACCTTTGGATGGATGACCAAAAAAGCAATAATCCCAAGACTCCCAACCTATGAAGCACGGATACTCTATTTTAGCCTACGTATCACGTACTGTACGCGTATCGGATACGGATACGCTCGGATACGCTCCGGATACGTGTCCGATACGTTTTTTAGAGTATCCAGATTTTAACATTAATTTTTGGTACCCCGATACGTTTTGGATACGTTCGGATACGTTGTGGATACGTTCGGGATACGTTTTGGAGGTTTTGGATACGCGCGGGGTTAAAATTGTTATTACTTAAAATTAAAGGGTGAAAACTGCAATTAGGTGTATATATATGTTTTAAACGTACTGTACATATTCAAAACAAAGGGATTGCAGAGAAGGAAAAGGCAGGAGTCGTTCTGCTCTCACTCGTCTCTCAACCTCGTCATCTGTAACGGTAAGTCTCTCTCTCTCGTCTATCTGTTCTCTCTCTCTCTCGTCTCTCTCTCTCTCTTCTCTCTCTCTCGTCTATCTGTTCTCTCTCTCTCTCTCCTCTCTCTCTCTCTTCTCTCTCTCTCGTCTCTGAGTTAGGGTTTTTTTTTTACACCAATACAGTAAACTGTGAGTTAGGTTTTTTTTTATACCTATACCTATTGTCTCTCATCTCTCTGGTCTAATTTAGGTTTTTTTTTTGACAGTAAAATCTGATGGATTCTGTTAGGGTTATTTTTTTTGGGTATATATTTTATTTTTATTTATTTTTATATTCAACGTATCCCCAACGTATCGTATCTTACTTTTTGAAAAAATCATGTATCCGCGTATCCGTATCGTATCGTATCCGTATTCCGTATCCGTATCCGTGCTTCTTAGCTCCCAACTACATAACATAAGAGCTCCATTCACTATGCACCTAGATCGGTTTTTAATCCCTACAAAAGATGGTCCACCATATGATAATTGAGCACTAAAAAGCACAAACACTTCTAATAAGGTGGTTTGTTTCCGTTGGATGCAACTTATCCGACCACTCATCCTACACTCACCAAGACAACCATCCAAACAGGTCACATTATCGATTTGTCACCGTGCACCATTTGGACATTTGAGGGAGACACATATCCATCGCTTAAGACACAAGCACATCACAAGTTGTAAAAAAATAACTGCAGATGCATTGGTAGAATAACAACAATGTGTGATTTCACCTATTTATCCGTGTAGATAATGCACACCATCCATGGAAGTATGGATTCACAGAAAAAAAGAAAAAGAAAAAGCAATCCCTGTATGATGTATTATCTACAGTTACACGTGGAATACAACCGTTACATATTGTCGTATTGAACTTGAGTTATGGGTAATATTCTGTACTTCCCATTACTTGGAATTATTTCAAATGAGTCTCATGGTGGAGTTTTTCACTAGCTATGAGCGATATTCTCCAATGTATGACACATAGTAAGCATAGGGTATGGATACGAACATGCCCCCGGCATGTCGTGCATTGCAGTTTTAGGATTGCATGGTCACGTATGTGAGGTGTTGCATGCCGTGGTCTGTGCTACTCAGGAAAAACCTACTCTTGGACTTCACTCCGTCTTCCAATATTGGGCACAAAAAGCAGGTAACAAGTCGCCCATTCATATATGTTATAGGTAGATAGATTTAATATTCTTTCTCATAACATTTGGTTCCTAGGATATCAGATATCTATAAAGATAACAACAAATCTCACTGCATATTCCAAATCTGAAACTAACTCATCATAGTAAAGAAAAGAAACAAACTGCATGGTGACAAAAAGTTTACTCTGCGGATAGCATCAATGGCATCTTTTTCAGCTTTACAATGCTTCTTTGACTCGTCAAGCCTAGAAGTCTCTGCCTCTTCTATGGATTGTTCAAGCTGACCATAAAGTTCGTCATTCATACGTCCTTCCTGCTGAAATCATTAACCGTTCAGCCAATTATTAGACAAGTAAATATCCAAAGGCCTGTGTCACTGAACCCACCCATATTACATAAGCTACCAAACAATCAAGTTAAACAGCCTATAATTATAATGCCCAAAATGTGATATCCATGCATGCTTCATCGTCGTCATAGCTTAAAACATACCAATACAATGGGAGGTGATGAAAATTGATGATGATCCTCTATGGTCAAAACTGGGATCAAAGGTAAAACATCAGCCATGTCAACAGAAGAACATGATGTATGTGAAGCTTCACGAGGACTCCCTGAAATATCTTTCGAATCAACAGACCATCTGGAGTCATTGGGGGATAAAGTTGAGAGACTGCGAATATCGGGACCTGAACTGGTAAGCTTGAGCCGATCAATTGGCAGTTCTGCAACGGATTGTGATCTCCCGTATCTAGATTGCCCAGTTTCAGAGTTTGGACTAGCGCTAACTCCTTCCGATCTACCTTCTCTGTATGGATAAGGAACATGCATTAGCAATTTTAAAGGTAGTTCCTGCTATAATGGAGTTGAGGATATCATGACCATAAGTAGGTGATCCATAAAGATGATAGGAAGACATAATTGGGAAGTGATTTTAGCATTCCCTCTTTATATCTGCACTGTTCTTTTTTTTCGTTTATTTATACATACAGATCTACAACATTGTCCTTTTATATTAGTATTCTAATTCACATTTTCACGCATGAAAGGGTGATGCTGTAAATTCAAGTAATGAAGACAAAAAGAGAGTGCAAATCGTGAAAAAAAATGCATGAAACACATAGCTCTAGAGTTCCTCCATTGAGGACATAAATGCACATGCATATTCAATCCACTAAATATACCTCATTGAAACCAAAATAAGTGTAGCTATACAAGGACCAAAATACAAAGCATGATGAATTGATGATGAGAACCTCAAATAGTTGGAACTCCGAGTAAGAGGGTAGTATGAACAAAAACGCCAAGCATACCTTGTGTGAACTAGTTGGCCTTTACAGACAAACCAAATGTGACAAAACATAGGTGCTTGTTCGCGCACATAAATGGCTTTCTTAGATTTTGGCATTTTCCTGCAATGTGAAGGCATAAGAGTAAGCTATTTATTGAAGCAAAGTTCCACTCGAGCAAGATATGCATGTATTCCTGATCACAAAAGATGAGTTTATTACGGAACTGCAGCTGAAAAAGTTTTGCGAAATCAAATAACTATCTGTAAAGAAAATGACAATGAACAAATAAATAAAAAAGGTCTTTATGGGGTTGCTACTTTGAGTAATGCTTGTCTGCTGCTGCTCCCATAACGAGCTTCCTGATACCATGCTGATTTATGAGTTTCACAATACCCTTCTCAATAGAGTTCATTTCAATGTGTAGTACGTCTACTACCTACACAAGAAGAAAGACACAATACAAATTCAGTTCAGTGAGTCCGTTGATTCCTATAGGCAAAAGAAAATCAAAGGTGTTACTATAAAATTAATAGCTCGGAGCTATTTGAAAAAACACAGAACTAACTGTCAAATAGGTCCTACATATTGCGAAACACAAAAAAGTACGAATTTTCTCTTACAGTGTCTGGTAAAACTAACACAAACTCATTCTGCTGCATAATAGCAAAGCTCTGGAATTAAAACAAATAGTTACATGGTCTTAAAAGAAAAGAATTAGAGAGTACCCCTGCGCGGCTACACTTTATTTTGTAAATTTGCAGAAGCTTATTCATCTCTTCCCTCTCAACCTCGCGGTGTGCCCTGACGTGATGTGCTTCCAGTTGGCTTACTGGAAATTTGGTACCCACTGAAAATCATCAAGAACATTTAGAAATAGTACACGAACATTGAACTTATGACTAAAAACCATCTCTATGCTCCATGATTCCATCAAACACAAAACCCATGTCAAGGAAAGTTGGGAAGTGACAACAATGGCAACCTAAAGAAAGAGCAGTGCTTCAGCAGCAAAATCGACACATTCAGCAGAGAAGGAAGCAAGACTTCACATAGTCTATGTTGATATTCTATCCCCCATAGTAACCAAGTGTCCATGCTATATAAGTATATACCAATTTTCTGGAGCGTAGATATTGAATCATCAAAATTTAAATCTAGTCACCGAATACTATTTTAAACGGCTATCAAGCACGAAATTAAATTTCATTCATACGTCAACATAAGATATATATGGAGGGCATGAATCAAGAAATTTACTAATGCGAATCCACTGAGCAGGCTCATGAACATGAAGGATGCATATCTGTCTTCCACCAGCGTTACGCAATGCCCAAATAAGAACCGATGTGTTCTCTTTGATGTCCTCTCCCACCGCGATATACATCTTCTCTTCGACAACTTGAACCGGTCGCGGTGGTGATTCCTCCATGATTTCACTCCCACTAGCCATCATTTCGGAGATTCCGATTCCAGGGTATCTCCTGTGGTATCAACGGTAGACGACTCACCACAGCCATGGAAAATTCGTAAAACTCCTCTCACAGTAGCAAGCCCAAATTTTCTCTCTAAAACTCCCCTTTTTCAGTTTTCACCCATTTGACCCACCCAAATACCCAAATTCTGTAAATCTTCCTACATACACAACTTTAACTTCACAGCTGAAAGCTGACATAAGTTATCTCTCTCTCCCGCCGATAAAAATCCTAAATTTTGCGAATCAATTCGGAAGGGTTTGCTGGAATCAATTCAACCTCTCTCTCTCTCTCTCTCCTTCCTTCCTTCCTTCTTCCTTCTTCTTCTTCTTTCTTCAATGGTCAGAACCCCTAAAATTGGGGAAAGATTAGAACAGAAGAAAGTTCTAATACAAACTTTCACACCAATTACAAACTTTCATCAGTTCAAGAAAAAAATAAAAAATTTACAAACTTTCATATCAACTACGGTCGAAGGTTTGAAATTGAAGTGTTTGCAGCTAAAGATTACACCTTTACAGCTAATGATAATGATTAACCCAAAAAGGGATTGCTTGTCTTATACTCCTATTTAAGCTACAAAGAAACAACTACACCACAACAAAGCTGGCTCTACATATGTTTACTGTTATAAAATTCTTTCAAACTTACGTATACAATTTCATGGCGGGCTCCATCTCCTCTCTCTCTCTCTCTCTCTCTCTCTCTCTCTCTCCGGGTGTGTGTGTGTGTCTGCTTCGCAGGGTAAAACTTCCTCAGAAAGGGGTTTCATTTGGAAAGGGAGCACGGGGTAATAGAAAAAGCAAAGGGAAGTGCATATTATGCATACACTTTCAAATTTGAGGTTTATTCGGTAGTAGTTTCTTACGATAGATATACATTTACGGTTTAGTTGTGATGACATAGATGAAATTATCTGTATCTTGAGAAATTCGATATGCCAAATTTGAGTTTGTCACATTATTTCTGTACAAACTAATTTTTTTTCAAAGTGAGAAGTTTTATCCTATGAAAATTTGGTGCATGAAAAGTGAAAACCTAGCAGTTCAGATAATTACTGGCAATACTATAAGATGGTCAACAATGTTGGTGAGTGGCCAACCTGCAAAGGGAATGTTGCCAATTTGCCAACAATTTTATTACTCTCCCTAATCCCTATTATCGTTAAATAATTAATAATTATAGTAGGTGGGGCCAGTTTGTGAAGGAATATCCTAGTGCCGCAGTTTATTCCCCTCTTAGATCTTTTTTCATTTCTGTGATATTTATATGTTACCGGCACTCTCATGTACTCTATTTAAATATGTGCATTAAAATTTTGTGACAAAAAATTTCCCTTGTCAAAACATTAATTTTTGAATTTGTCTTCACGGGAGAATTAAGAAAAGTAATGGAAAAAGATACGGACTAAACTTGGAAACCTTTAAAAAAATAATTTAAAATAATTATCTGGTTTTACTAATTTTTTTTATCTTTAGTGAAAATTTTAATTTAAATAATTAAATAATTAATAATTATCTGGTTTTACTAGTTTATATGCACTCTAACTAATTTCAAGACCTTAACGAAACCTCTGAGGTATCAACTCATTCGTCAGTCTATACAAAGCTTTGCTCTGACTAACCCCACAAATGAGCGATTCGATTGGTCTCTCAACTCCAAAGATTAGTTGAAGTGCGTGTAAAGTGGCCCGAACACTTGAGTTATCAAAAATTAACAACCTATAAACTTTGTTTTTTTCACATCTTTCAAATGAAAGCAAAAGCTTGACTCTTTTCGACTTCTGTAGTAGTAGTAGTAGTCCACTCACTGCTTGTTTTTCATACCCAAAAGTGTTTTAATTCAAAAATCCTCTTCATATGCTTGGATCAATGTGAATTTTTAGTGATAATGTTATAGAATTCGATCATCAACCAATTGGCTATAGGTGTAGTAGCCTCTAGAATATATTAACCAAGTTTGGGTGGCTTAGATGAGCTATGTGGGACAAAGTTTAACACTCTCCCTCACGTGCAGCCCAGATGCATGTGAAGGTGCAAATTGAGCTGACCAGGAGATTTGCTTCGGGTGACAGAGACTCTTCCACGAGAGGTGAGGCCACTTAAGACCTAGCTCTGATACCATGTTAGATTTCTTGGAGGGTTCCAACCTAAAACCAATTGACTATAGGTGGAGTAGCCTTTAGATTTTAAGCTTGGGTGGCTTAGATGAGCGATGTGGGCAAGTCTAACACTCCCTCTCACGTGTAGCCCGGATGCACGTGGAGGTGACAGACCAGGAGCTAAGCGATTGACTCGGGCGACGGAGATGACAGAGACTTTAACCGTTCAATGTGTTTAAAACGTGATTTTAAGAGTACTCGCGAGAAATCGACCAAAAAAAAAAATGATCGGGAAGGGCTTGATCTGAGCAGTTTTTCATAAATGTTGACAGAAACTGTTTTATGAAAAACTGCACGGATCAAACCCTTCTCGATATTTTTGTGAGCTAATTTCTAGCGATTATTCTTAAAAACACGTTTTAAACACATTGAACGGCTCGGATCATCAAAATTTGATCGGGAACTATGAGGTGTTTTTTCAGGTGCCCTCGAAACCGCCCCGATCAATCATTATGACTTATTTTATGTCAAGCGGTACGAGAATTGCCTCCAAAATTTTTACAATAATGGGACATTAGAGCATGTACACCAAATTAGGTAAAATTTGAGCCAAAATTGCTATGAACAATACATTAAGCTAGGCAATTTTTAGCCCTCCCTACAGCAGCCTCTGTGTACTTCGTAGCTTTCTTGGGTCCCGCTTTCAATCTACCTCCCTTTATCTCTAAAACCTGCATGTAGAACAATATTTTAATGGATAGAGATGAAAAGTTGCTCGGGAAAACAAGAGAGCATTTTTCTGAAAGGTAAAATACCTTCCTGTTTTGCTAAGCTGTTGCAGCAGACTTTTGTGAGTTTCCTTCTCTATTTTACCTTAAAATGCCTCGTATACCTAACTGATGTACATGCTCTTACATCAATTACGCGAGGTCCGCAATCACTAAACTAAACCCAACGCACAATAACTCAAGTGATAGCCTCATACGAAAAAGAAATAAACTAACAACGAAGAAAGATTCCTGAACATGGGAATTACTAGTGATAAGCCTTTGGCAAAATTTGATGTCTTGACCTCTCAATTAATACCGAGGAAACAAGGGTGACCAACTAAATTAGTCCTGATTGGTTAACAGTTAAATCAGTCACTAGACTTTGTTCGTTTGAGGTATTCAAAACTCCTGCGCACGGTTCTCAATAAATTTTCTCTATTCATCTCTCTCCACTTACTCTTAAAAAAATAAAAACCTCCCTCAAAATCCAAAACGAACAGTTATGTCTCGCAAGAAACTGTCAATTCTTAAGAATCTTAACTAGCAAGGTTATTTCACGAGTTTCTTATAATCTCTGTATTAGTTCCCAATCCAATCATAATCTTATTAGTTCTGAGCTCTTTGAGTAATCTCCGAATATTCTTTTAAGCTTGGGTTGTTCGGATAAATAAGCCAAAGTGGCTTATTTTTTATCCTTATTCAAATTTTTTTTGCATTTTGTAACTTATTGTCAATTTTTTGGGGATTATTGCTTCGTTATGACGATAGGAATCTAAAAAGTAAAAAAAATTGGTCGAAATTCAATTTTTTTTGAATTTCGACGAAAATTGGTGGGAAAGCCACTTTTTTCGTCTTTATTCAAAAAAATTTGGATTTCGACCAAATTTTTTTACTTTTTAGATTCCTATCGTCATAACGAAGCAATAATCCCCAAAAAATTGACAATAAGCCACAAATTACAAAAAAATTTTGAATAAGGACAAAAAAAATTTGGCGGGAAAGCCAAATGGCTTTTTTAGAAGAACAACTTGCTGTCAGTAAATATTTTGAACTTGCTGTCAGTAATTAATATGTTTGAACTTGCTGTCAGTAAATATTTTGATTACCTAAGACTGTACTATTTATGTATCTGTTTATCCAATAATACAAGTGGCGGATCAAAAAAAAATAATACAAGTGGAATGCAACAAAAAAAATTATTGATATCGATACTTTGGGATTGACGGAGCGTCGGTCAAATAAAAAAGAAGGGAAGCCAGTAAATTTATTGGGAAAAATTCAAAAAAACCCCTGAACTTTGAACTCAATGTCAAATAGGCACCTGAACTTAAATAAACTTCAATTGAACACCTGAACTTTCACTCCGTTATCAATTTACCCCCTGCCGTCTCAATCCGTGACTTGTCGTTAACGGCACAGTTAAAAAAAAAAAACTTACAACCAGTTTGCAATCCTATGATGCAGAAACGTGATTATGAGAGCCTTAGAGACAAAATTTGATTATGTCTCTTTAGAATAATATGATCAGAATAATAAAATCTTCACACCCGTTCAAACGGATTAAAAATTGGAGCACTTAATTTTTTAACCATATTTTTTAATATATAAACGGTCTCAAAAAAATTAAGTGCTCAAATTTTCAAAAGAATTTTTAAAAAATTCCCCTACTTCCAACATTTCTCTCTATCTCTCTCACTTATTACCCAAAAAAACATGGCAACGTTTTGGTTAAATAAAAATTCATACCACTAGTTTGCAATCCTATGGAGCGGAAACGTGATTAATTATTATTAGAGCCTTAAAGACAAAATTTGATTATGTCTCTTTATAATAATATGATCGAATAATAAGATCTTCACACCCGTTCAAACGGATTAAAAATTGAAGCACTTAATTTTTTAATCATATTTTTTATATATAAACGGTCATAAAAAATTAAGTGCTCAAATTTTCACTCCGTTTTGAATCGGTACAAAGATATTTAAGTGCTCATAAAAAATTAAGTGCTCATAATCACATTTCTGCTCCATAGGGTCCTAAGAACATATACTTAATATGACAGCCTTAGAGATAAAAATGAATTACGACCCTTTAGAATAATATGATAAGAATAAAAAGATCTTTGCACCGATTCAAACGGAGTGAAAATTTGAGCACTTAATTTTTTTTGAGACCATTTATATATTAAAAAAATATGGTTAAAAAATTAAGTGCTCCAATTTTTAATCCGTTTGAACGGGTGTGAAGATCTTATTATTCTGATCATATTATTCTAAAGAGACATAATCAAATTTTGTCTCTAAGGCTCTCATAATCACGTTTCTGCTTCATAGGATTGCAAACTGGTGGTAAGTTTTTTTTTTTAACTGTGCCGTTAATGACAAGTCACGGATTGAGACGGCAGGGGATAAATTGATAACGGAGTGAAAGTTCAGGTGTTCAATTGAAGTTTATTTAAGTTCAGGTGCCTATTTGACATTGAGTTCAAAGTTCAGGGGTTTTTTTGAATTTTTCCCAAATTTATTTACTATTTTTTAGTTTTTTTTCGCTTTGGAGTTGCTTATCCCAGCTTATTGGTTCTGTTACCTCAGCTGGCTTTTCCCCAATCCAGTTACCTCTACTCCGGACTATGGTTTGACCAAATCCGGTGGTGGCATTTAGCGAATAATGTTTTCAGTGTTGGTTTGTGAGTTTGGTGTTGGTGTAATTGGTGTTGGTTCACCGGAGTGCATCAAGTGCCCATTCGCAAGATTGGGATTGTGAAGTTCTGGCTTTAGAACTTGGGAATCTAGTGTGGGCCCCTCGTGTCGATCGGTGGCTCCCGTCAGTGGCTATGGTCTGTTTCCATAGCAGGGTTCTTGTAAAATATACAGAAATGATCTTCCCACTAAACCTAAATGATGTCTTGTACATTTGAAATTGTGTTGTATGTAGTTATAGCATCGAAAGATGATTTAAAAAACGTATTGTAAAAGTGCAAGGTAAAATTTATTTTTTCAAAATAGAGCCAAAAGAAAATAAACAAAATCAGCCATTGGGTACTTGATTTGGTGAATGCGATTTCCACAGAAAGCCATTTAAGGGCCACGAGATGAGACGTTGTGGAAAATTGGACGTATTGGAAATTTGAAAGCAAATTTGGTGATTGCCGAGATAAACAGTCGGATCAGCCGTTCGGCACCACTGCCAAGCACCCCGCTTGGCAGCATCCTCGGGTCCCTCCCCCCTCCTCCACCCTTGTTCTAGCAAGACCAAATTCGTCTCCCATAACATGAACCTACATAATTGTATGGTAATGAAGAATCCAGCGGCGGTGAACAGTTTTCTTATATTTTGTTTTCTCGTGTTGTGGTTATAATTTTATTCTTGTTTAGTAGTAGTAGTGTATATGATCTCCCCATCAAATAAAAAATAAAAAAATAAGTTGTGCTTTGCTTTGTGGGGTCCATTTTCCTACGAGTGGGCAGAAATAACTAAAAAAATTTGAAAAGAGTGATCATCGAGTGCAAGTTTGACATTGTTGTTTTTAAAAAATAACCGAATTTTCAGATCAACTTATGCAGGAGTGTTAACAGATGAACTACGAACAGAACTAGAAGAGAGAACTTAATATTTTATTTTACCATCAAGATCCATCACATCCGATTCGAACGAATTAATTGGGACTGTATAAAATTTAATCGAGAGACTGTCTGTATATAAACTGGAGTAGTAATGCTACTAGAATCCATTATCCAAACCGTTAGTACAAAGGAACATTCAAAGGACACAGCCGTTGCATAAATGGGTACGAGCTTTGTTACAAAAACTTTAGACTACCGAGCTTCTACATGAAGGGAGTTTAAGCATGGCCTTCAGTTCTTCCTTCCTAGCCCACAAGCGCATGAGTGGCTGGTTTAACCCCTTCAACACATCTTGTCTCGATGTCAATTTCATTGGCATCCCGGATTATCCTCAGGTACTCGATCGTGCTCACAAGTATATTTCGACACTCTCATTCCTTCAAGCACCCTCCTCACATCTGAGGCAAGATCTGGCTGGTTGTGACGGTTCAACTCACAGCACCTCATTGCTATGTGAGCCAACTGCTGGGATTCCTCAAAAGGCCAGTCCCCAGCCGTTAGATCCAACAAGTTTTTGAAGTCCCCTTTATCCAACGCACCCTTTACTTCCTCGGCATTCCCCAAAGATGGTCTTCCGGTCAATAACCGCAACAAGATGATCCCGAATGAGTAAACATCTGATTTTGGAGTAAGTTCTCCAGTGGCGACAAACGAAGGATCAATGTACGTGAAAGTGCCCCTTGGACTAGTTATCCAACAGACTGCGGTGTTGTTGCTTGAGAATTCGTTTTGGTCAAGTATACGACATATTCCGAAGTCACTGAGTTTGCTCACGTAGTTGGAATCTAGGAGAATATTTGCTGGTTTTAGGTCACCGTGGACTATGCTGTTGGGATTGCAGGAATGGAGGTAGATGAGAGCAGAACAAAGCTCTGTTGCAATCCGGATTCGAGTTTGCCATGAGAGTGGAGGAGATTCGTCTTTGCAGCACAGTCGATCTTCAAGGCTTCCGTTGGGAAGATACTCGTAGACAAGAATAAAAGATTCTGGGCAGGCTCCGACAAGTGTGACAAGGTTTGGATGCCTCAACTTGCTCAGAACATCGACCTGAGTAAACAAACCGACGCCAAAAGCTCAGATGTGTACGAGTACAATGTTCAATAATATACTGCAAAAAAGATTAGTGCCATAAGGTAGGAAATCCGTTTACAGTATTTTGCATTCAAAAGCCAGTTTATCTGTAATTTCCATTTAAGTGTACGAGAAAATGTGCAAACTGATCCAAATCACTTCATGTGATACCCACTTAGTAATACAATAGTATCGGAACCGTATCAATCCGATTCCAGTATAGTAGACAAACTTTTAAATTTTAGGTTTCTGCTTCCATGAGAACTATAATCCTCCAGCTCTGTGCAGGAACATATAATGTGTACTAAATTTTTGTTTCTGCATTCATGATAACTACAATGTATGGTAAATTTTCGACGCAGCTAATAAGATTTGGTAAAAACGTTACCTCTTGTTGAAACTCTGAGAGGCCTTGCATGCTATTAGAGTGCAGCTTCTTTATTGCCACTTGAGTGTGACGAAGGAGACCCCTGTAAACATTTCCATATCCCCCTTCCCCAATCTGCCAGGCGAAATTGGAAGTCGCTTCCACAATTTCTGAGTATGAGAACTCGGAGAAAAACTTAGGCGCAAGTCTATTTGCCGCTGCCACCTCTGCCTGTTCTTTCCTCAGCTCCTTTGCTTCTTTAATTGCATTGTTACGCTCTATCTGCAATTCGTTTCGTTCCTGCTTGTACTTTTGCAACAGTTGCACATTAGAGAACATCTTCTGTTCCAAATCCTTTACCCTCTGCTGAGAGTTTGCAATCTGGCTTTCCAGAGATGATTTGTGTTCTAGGGCAATAGCTAGTGCTTCCTCAACTTCTTTTCTTTGTCTTAATTCATCAGCATATAAGTTTTCCAATGCTTTAGCCTGCAAATTGGAAGTCATGGTTGGCAACGGGCACAAGATCATTGAGGCTTTCGATTTCAAGTCTTGACATTACGCATGTAAATGCAGAACACCATTTCCTAATCGAAAAAGATGCCCACCCTCTCACGTGGTTCAAAACAATGAAACACCATCCATTCAGATTGTCAATTGAAAAACCCACCTTTGGATGGAAGACCGGAAAAGCGATATGCACCTAGATCAGTTTTTTATCCCAAACAAAAGATGGTCCACCATATGATAATTGAGCACTAAGAAGCACATACACTTATAATAAGGTGGTTTGTTTGCGTCGGATGTGACTCATCCGACCACTTGTCGTACACTCACCAATAACACCAACCAAACAGGTCTCAGCATAAAATGTTCAGAACCACGCATCATTTGGACACTTGAGGGCGAACACATCCATCATTAGGAAACAAGCACATTAAAAGTGCAACAAAATAACTGGAGATACAATGATTAAAAAAAAAAAAACACAATGGGTTTACCTTATTGACCCGTGGTCTTTTAGACTTCCAAATCTTAGAATTTTGTGTTAAATAACATACACCATCTATCAATTATGGATCACGGACAAAAACAATTCCTGTATGATTTATTATCTACAGTTCCACGTTGAATTACAATCGTCATATACTGAGATTGAAACATGACTTATGGGTCCTATTCTATACTCTGTATTATTTTAGATAAGTGTCATGGTGGAATTTTTCACTAGCTATGAACGATATTCTCTCGTAAATGTGACACACATTAAGTACAGGGTATGGACACAGACATGCCCCCGGCATGTCGTGCCCTGCAGTTTTTGGATTGCATTGTCACGTGTGTTGGTATTTCATGTCATTGTCTATGCTACTCAGGAAACACCTGCTCTTGGGCTTCATTCCCTCTTCCGAGATTGGGTACAAAAAATAGGTAATAAGTTCCCCATTCATAGATGTAATACATCAATATTCTTTCTTGTAACTTTTTGTGACTAGGATATCAGATAACTATGTAAAGGAAAACAACAAATCTCACTGCATATTCCGAATCTGAAACTAACTCATCAAAGGAAAGAGAAGAAACAAACTGCATAGTAACAAAAAGTTTACTCTGTGGATAGAGTCAATGGCATCTTTTTCAGCTTCCCGACGCCTCGTTGACTCGTCAAAGGCCTCTTCCATGGATTGTTTAAGCCGATCATAAAGTTCATCATTCGTACGTCCTTCCTGCTAAAATGATTAACCGTTCAGCTACTTATTAGTTATTAGACAAGTAAAGTTCCAAAAAGGCCTGCGCCACTGAACCCACTCATATTACCAAATGACGAGGTCAACAAAAAAGGGCAGATTGTTAGACGAGGGTATTTTAGTTATTCAGAAGATCATATTCTTGGCAGTGGTGGTTGTTCAAAGATTGGTAGTTCAAGGGTCATCCATAGTAGTTGGTAGTTCAAGGGTCATCATGAATTTAGTATTCGCATTAATATTCATCTAGATGCATTAAACACATGTTACAAAGTTCAATGCATGCATTAAACACATTTTAGTTCTTTGCATCTTTGTTAGTAGGTTCAATGTATGCGTTTATAGCTAGGTTCATTCATTATCTTGTTAAATGTGTTCATTGATTAGGTTCATGTCACTTAGACTTCAAAAGGCCATTGTTTAGCCTATAAGTATGGATGCAATCTTTCTTTCCAACACAGAGTTGATTAATGAACTGAGTTTTACAAGAGTGAGACTATTGTAATTGGGGTTTGGGATGCAGTCCTTCCTTGCAGAAACCGCCTAACCCTTGCGAGGGTGAAGCACCTCTATCTCACTTTCTTTCTCTTCTCCTTCTCCTTCTTTCGTTTCTTGTTCTTTGCGTTATTTCACCACCTAAACCCACCACAATTCCAATTGTAGGCAACAATACTCTAAGTGTCCTAAACCAGACACCAAAGATACCAGACAACCAAGTTAAACGATGCCTATGTTATAATGCCCAAAAATGTCAATATACATGCATGCTTCATCATATCATCGTCACAGTTTGAAACATACCAATACACTGGAAGGCAATGAAAAAGTTGAGACTCTCATTCCATTGATCCCACGCAAGATAGACCGTACTCCACGATGAAAATTTGGACCTGAACTGGTAAGTTTGAGCGGATCATTTGTCCCTTCTGCCAACGATCGTGATCTCAAGGAACTAGATTGCCCAGTTTCAGTGTTTGGACTAACTTGCAGCGTCGAAGATGCAACCTCCATGCTAACTCCATCTGATGTCCCTTCTCTATATGGTTAAGGAACACACATTAGCAATTTTAAAGGTAGGCATCTTTTTCGATCAGGACTCCTTTCTCCTGTTATAAATTGATTTGAGGATGTCGTGACCATAAGTAGGTGATCCATAAAGAGGATAGGAAGACAAAACTGGGAAGTGATTTTAGCATTCCCTCATTTGATCTGCACTGTTCTTTTTTTCCTTTATTCAAACAGATCTACAACATTGTTTTTTTTTATAACTCCTAATTAACATTTTCACTCATGAAAGGGTGAAGTAGAAAAACAAGCGCAAATCGTGAAAAAGAATGCACGAAACACATTGCTCTAAAGTTTCTCCATTGAGGACATAAATGCACATGCATACTCATGCCATTAAATGTACCTCATTTCAAACCAAATTAAATTTAAAAAAAGTGTAGCTTTACAAGGACCAGAATACGTATGAAGTATGATGATGACAACCTCAAATAGTTGGAACAACGACTTGGAAAGTAGTAAGAACAAAAATCGCAAGCATACCTTGTGTGAACTAGGTGGCCTTTACAGATAAACCAAACGTGACAGAATGTAGGTGCTTGCTCACGGACATATATGGCTTTCTTAGACTTTGGCTCCATCATTTTCCTGCAATGTGAAGGCATGAGGATAAGCAATTTACGGAAACAAAGTTCCTCTCTAGCGTGATATGGATGAGGCGATGAGGAATTTCTTGCCAAGTTTAGACAGCGCAGATAAAAGCACTAGATACTAAATGGCCTGCATGTATTCCTCATCACAAAAGATGAGTTTATTACGGAACTACAGCTGAAAAAGTTTGCCGCAACCAAATAACTATCCACAAAGAAAATGACAACGAACTACTTTGAATAATGCTTGTCTGCTGCTGCTCCCATAACAAGATTCCTGATACCATGCTGATTTATGAGTTCCACAATACCCTTCCCAATATAGTCCATTTCAATGTGTAGTACGTCAACATGTACCTAGACAAGAAGAAAGACACAATACAATTGAAGTTCTGTGAGTCCGTTGATTCCTCTAGACAAAAGGAAATGTTACTATAAAATCGGTAGCTTGGAGCAATTTGAAAAAACATAGAACTATTGTAAGAACTTTCTCTTATAGTGTCTTGTAAAACTAACACAATTTTACAAACACATCCTGCTGGATGATAACGATGCCATGGAATTAAAAAAGGTTGCATGGTTTTATTAGAAAGAATTAGAGAGTACCCCCGCGCAGCTACACATTGTGCTGTAATCTTGTTGAAGCTTATTCATCTCTTGCCTCTTAACATCGCGGTATAACCAGTCGTGATGCTCTTTCAGTTGGCTTGTTGGAAATTTGGTACCCACTGCAAACCAAAAAGACAATAAAAACAGAGTGGCTGCGAACATCCAAGTAATGACCGAAAACCAGTTTTTTTTATTTTTTCTTTTTCTTTTTTTGACAAGTGACTGAAAACCATTTCTATACTCTTTTTCATTAAAAAAACCCATGTCAAGAAAAGCTGGGAAGTGACAAAAAAAAAAAACCATTTCTATACTCATTAATTCATCAAATAAAACCCATGTCAAGAAAAGCTGGGAAGTGCTTCAGCAGCAAAATCAACACACTGAGCAGAGAAACACAATATCAGGCGGCAAGACTTCGAACAGTAAATGTTAACCGGATTTTACCCCCCACGGTAACCAGGAGGCTGTGCTACACATCATGTTTGAAGTGTAGATTCGCATCATCAAAATTGAGTCAACCATCCAATTTCAATTAACTATCGAACAAAAACGAAAATTCATCGGTAAACTGAAAATAGTATACCGTGTATGTGTATGTGTGTGTGTGTGCGCGCGCGTGTGCATGAAGCAAGAAATTTACTCCTGAGAATCCGCTGAGCAGGCTCATCAACATGAAGGAGGCATATATTTCTTCCACCAGAGTTCTGCAATGCCCATTTAACAACCGATTCGCTCTTTTTAATGTCCTTCCCCACCGCAACATACATCTTATCTTCAACAACTTGAACCGGTCGCGGTGGTGATTCCTCGATAGTTTCACTACCACTTGCCATGATTAATCCGGAGATATTTAAATCAGGGTATCTTATGGATTGATTGAAGTATCACTAAAATAATAACTGTATCTGTATGATAGTAGTTACGATAAATGGATTGAAATTGTAGTATATGCAGCAAAAGATTATCCTCAAAAGGGGTTGCTTGTCGTATCCTATAAATAACAGCCTACTTATATATACTACTAATACTAGGGAAATGTTTTTAACACTCCCTTTTTTGATTATGACACTTCATTTATTATCTTTAAGTGAAGCTTTGTGTGTATTTTTCTCATTAAAAGACAAGAAAAGGAGTGTCATAATAAAAAAAGTGAGTGTGGAAATCATTTCCCCTACTACTACTATCATATATACTCCTACATACTATAATTAGGTAAAGCTACGAATACAATTTCGTAGCCGGCTGCTGACTCCGTCTCTCTCCCCCCCGTGTGTGATCTCTTCCCGGTGTAATAAAATATATAAATTGAACCAACTTTATAATACTTTTTTTGAAGAAATCCGACATTATAAAGTGGACAAATAATTTGAGAAGGAATGAGTAGTATTTTGCACTAGACGGAGACATCTTAACTTTGACTTCTACTGATAACATGGATGAAGGTGAAATTATCCGTATCTTAGAGGAAAAAAAATACTAAGGGAAAAACATAAAAAATACTAAGGGAGTGGAAAAAATAGAGAAAAAAAACAAAAACAATTTAAAAATTCATATCTTATTTGGCTTTTGGTCATAATGTATTGATTTTTAAGTTTTATCATCAAGAGGAATCTAAAAGTATAAAATTAAGACTTAAAACTGACAAAATTCAAAAAAAAAAAAACACTAAAAATAAGAGAAAAACATAGTAATTCAGACCAAACCATATCTAAGTTTCAAATTAGTAGGACACGGTTGGTGGAAGCAATCAACAATAACTGATTCAACTTTTTAATTTGATGGTGGGCAATTAAGTTGACTCAAGAAATTGATTGACTAATTTGCCTAAGTCGGGCGATAACTGATTCAACTTTTTAATTTGATGGTGGGCAATTAAGCTGACTCAGGAAATTGATTGATTAATTTGTCTAAGTCGAGGTTTGGATGTGCACTTAATTAAGATTCTGTGCACCATTGGTCCTGCAAATGTACGAAGTAATTTGGATGCGAACCACGGAAATCGGATGCCCCGAGTGAGAAGAAAAAAGGATTCCTTTTCTTGACCTTAGACTAATTCCAAGATCCCTAACCGTGTCACTATGATCAGTTCATCGAAAGAAATAAAAGGTTGTTTAATGATATCAGCAAGAAAACTACTGTATTGATCAGTTCATTGTATCCTAATTAAGTAAAACTAATAGTTTCCACCATTATTTTAAAAACATAAGGTTGACGTATAATCCAAGGACTAAGCAACAATGCGTAAGCGACTAAGCGTGATAGCCGTGATTTGTGTGTGGCTATTCGGCTTATTTACCTTTTTGGTTCCCAAAGTATTAGTTCCGTCTCATTTTCGTCCCGAATGTAAACATTGAAGACATTTAGTCCCCAACATATCAATTTTGTACCAATCAAGTCCCTAGCGCTAATGCCATCAGCTCCATCCATCAAAATGAGGGACATTATAGTCATTTCACCAATCCCAAATTTTTGTCCAAAAAAAACGAAAAGAAAAAAGGGAAAACTTTCCCTGGTAGCCATGGCCGCCGCCGTGGTCATCGACTGCCCCACCACCATCCTCCTCTCCTTTTTCCCCACTCCTCATCTCTTCTTTCATATACCCCTTATACCCCTATGCAAGATTCTACCAGCCACAATGCAACTATCATCATATAAGCAATAACAAAAAATAAATAAATATTGAACAATCAACATAATAACCACCTTTCTACCAACGATCTAGGCGGAAAAAACTACTCCGTAAATTATTCAGTTCCTAGCCATAGAGACCAACATCAACCAACTCAAAATCAATTTTAACAGAGCAACACGAAGTGGGAAAATCTACCTGTTGGTTAGAGATTTCTCTCAGTATTTCCCCACGAAAGGCATAAATTGATTGGAAGGCATCTACGAGCTTTCCGCCATGAGTTTTGTTGATGTTGGTCTAAAATTAACAAGTGGGAAACCCATCCTCCAGCCGCCGGCACTTCCTCTTGATTAAGCAATGAAGCCGGACCCAATCGAAGAGCAAACTGGGAAACGATGTCGTCGAGGTCGGATTTGGGGAAGTTTCGGTTGTGGCAGCGGAGCTCGACGGTGAAGAGGGATCTGTGGCTTGGCGGCGGGCCAAGAGGCCGGTCGTGGTGGGGGTTTTGAGTCGTGGTGGTTTGGCGGAACGACTTCGCGGCGGGGGTTGGTGGTGCGCCAGGGGGTGGTCGGAACGAAGAGGACGGTTGTTGTTCATTGCAATGAGAGGAGGGAGGAATTGTGAAATCCTAGGGAGATTAATAAGTACGGAGAGAGTGGGGAAGAAGGCGAGGAGAGAGAGAGAGAGAGTCTGAGAGGAGGTCGAAGGCGAGGGCAGCCGCCAGCCGGCAACCATGGCTGCAAGCTTTCCCTTGTTTTCGGTTTATGTTGGGTAAAAAACTTGGGGGTGGGTGAAATGACGAAAATGTCCCTCGTTTTGACGGATGGAGCTGACAGTGTTAGCGTCGAGGACTTGATTGGTAAAAATTGATATGTTGGGGACTAAATGTCTTCAATATTTACATTGGGGACAAAAATGAGACAAAGTTAATACTTTAGAGACCAAAAAAGTAAATAATGTTTCTTGGTGATATGCGATCAATTTATCCGGGTAGTCTACAACTCTACATAACAATCCAAACACAACCTCTCACATATATATAAATTCCACACACAGTATAGGCATTTGGACATTACTAGAAAGGGTCAAGACCGCGACTCTATCCCGAAGGAAGCGTCATAACCCCAAAAAAAAAACCCAACAAATTGCGAACGCTATCCACGAAAATATGTAAAACAAACTTATAAAAATGTAGTAACGGATGAACTAGAAGAGAGGACTTGATATTTTATTTTACCATCAAGATCTATCACATCTGATTCGTACAAATTAATCGAGAAACTGTACAAATTAATAATAGAATCTATTATCCAAGCCGTTACAAATGAACATTCAAAGGACGCAGCCATTACAAAAACAAAAAACAAAAGACTACTGGAGTTTCTACATGAGGGGAGTTAGCATGGCCTTCAGTTCTTCCTTCCTAGCCACAAGCGCAGCAGCGGCGGTCTCCGCCGCCTTCAGTTCCTTTTCAACCTCCGTCTTCTTAGCACCTGCAGCCTTCAGTTCCTTTTCAACCTCCGTCTTCTTAGCACGTAGAGCCACAACCTCAACTTCAGCTTCCTTCAGCTTCTCCTCCACGCGGGTTAATTCTGCCATAGCAACGGTACGAGCAAGTGTGCCTTGAAGCAGAGGGAGATACCAGTCCACTTTGGCACCCAAACATCGGAGGCCCTCCACTGTATTCTTGATCTCGGCAAAGGCGGTCTCATTCAATGGATTAGCACAACAGAGTTCAGCTTGCTGCATCAGAAAGTAGACGGTGTCCACGGCTGTCCTGACGAAGTAATCGCCCTTATTCAACACTTCTGCAAAGGTAACGGGCCAAGACTTCAACACTTTGCCTAGCAACGAAAGAGCCTCTGGACGGTCGCCATAATGAGCAAACAATTTGGAAGGATCAAGAATCCCGATTTTGTCATCGCAAATCAGCTTCACAATTCCGTCTTCAAAATGTTGAATGTACCACCCATCTTGAACTGAGGTGCCCTCACTCAACCCTGCCTGACCTCCAACGGCAGGAACAATGCCCGTAAAAACCTGAAAGCAAAAGGTGGACAAGTTAAGAACCTCGACTATACGAGAAAGCAAGTGCAAGAAAGGACTGAGATGTTAACGGAGCAACAGAAGGACCCCCAATAGACAGAACCTGATCACCCTGAAGAAAATGACCGACACTACCCTCAGCAGCTTCTAGAGGGTGACTCTTCGCGGGGGGAGTCAGTTCATGATCCTCCAGGTCGTGAACTTCAACATCTTTAACCTCCAGATCGTGGACTTCAATCTTCTCAACAGTCTGACCACGTACAACCTCAGTACTTTCCAGGTCAATATACTCGATATCTCCAACATCAATGACTTCATTTTCAATACAAGAACCCATAGACGACGAATCAAGAGAGTTCATCAAAAACGGTGGGGCCTGACACGACACTCTCATTCCTTCGAGCACCCTCCTCACATCTGAGGCAAGATCTGGCCGGCTCCGACGGTTGAACTCACAGCACCTCATTGCTATGTGAGCCAACTGCTGGGCTTGCACAAAAGGCCAGTCCCCAGCCGTTGGATCCAACAAGTTTTTAAAGTCCCCTTTATCCAGTGCACACTTTACTTCCTTGGCAATCCCCATAGCTGGTCTTCCGGTCAATAACCGCAATAAGATGATCCCGAATGAGTAAACATCCGATTTTGGGGTAAGTTCTCCAGTGGAGATTAAAAAAGGATCAATGTACGTAAAAGTGCCCTTTGGATTGGTTATGCAACAGACTGCAGTGTTGTTGCTCGAGAATTCGTTTTGGTTAAGTATACGACATATTCCGAAATCACTGAGTTTGCTCACGTAGTCGGAATCTAGGAGAATATTTGCTGGTTTTAGGTCACCGTGAACTATGCTGCTGGGATTGCAGGAATGTAGGTAGATGAGAGCAGAACAAAGCTCTGTTGCAATACGGATTCGAGTTTGCCATGAGAGCGGAGGAGATCCATCTTTGCAACACAGTCGATCTTCAAGGCTTCCGTTGGGAAGATACTCGTAGACAAGAATAAAAGATTCTGGACAGGCGCCGATGAGTGCGACAAGGTTTGGATGCCTCAACTTGCTCAAAACATTGACCTGAGTAACCAAACCAACACCAAAAGCTCAGATGTATACGAGTGGATGTTTAATATACTGCATAACCGATTAGTGCCATAATGCAGGAAGTTCGTCTTGGTTAACGTATAATAAATGTCCAGTTTCTGCACACATGATGTTGGAAATTGACTAGAATTCCTAAATTGACTAGGATTCCTTTTCCTATTCGGTTTAGGTTTATTTAGTGTTTTCCTATAAATAGGGACCTTGGGGGTTGCTAGGGTTATGGTCTTTTGTTCAAGGGCTTAGATATTAGGGTTTTGTTCATCTCTTAGGGTTCCACCAAGGGTTTGTGTCTCCCTTTTGGGTTCCACCAGAGTCGATATCTGTTTGGTGCTTCAAATAGAGTTACGTGTTTTCTCTCTCCCGTTTATAGTGAATCCTCTTGAGTAGGTATCAAAGCTTTGTGTTTCAATCCGAGGCTTTTGTTTTCTGCTGTGTATTGTGCAATTGGTGATCGTTTCAATGGCGACTCGTTTCGAAATTGCGAAGTTCGATGGGCAAAGCACTAGCTTCAGTTTATGGCGTATTAAGATGAAGGCTTTGCTTGTTCAACAAGGATTACACAAGACTTTGTTTGGGAAATCGAAGAAACCTGCTGATATGCAGGATAGTGTGTTTGAGGATCTCGATGCAAAGGCGCTCAGTTCGATCCAGTTGTGTTTAGCCGATGATGTGCTTCGCGAGGTCGGGGAGGAGGATACTACTGCCGGTATTTGGTTGAAGTTAGAAAGTATCTATATGACGAAGTCTCTTACCAACCGGTTGTATTTGAAGCAACGCCTTTAAAAGACCATCTAGATGAGTTAAATCGAATTATTATGGATTTAAAAAATATTGATGTTGTGATTAATGATGAAGATCAAGCCCTTATTGTGTTATGTTCTTTGCCTGCGTCTTATGAGCATTTTGTTACTACCCTACTTTACGGGAGAGATACGATTTCCATGGAGGATGTTAAATCTAGTTTATATTCAAAAGAATTTCAGAGAAGGATAATGGCAGTAGAGGGGTTTCTGGCTCTCGTTCCACAAATCAGGAAGTAAAGTGTTTTTACTGTAGGAAATACGGGCATATGGTGAGAAATTGTCCTAGGTTGAAAAATAAGGACAATTTTGAAGAGAAGGTTGTTGCTGGTATTATTGAAGAGGATTCCGACGATTCACTTATGGTTCTACTTATGAATCGGTCAGTTGTGGTACAGTTCTTATGGGGAATAATATGTCCTGTAGAATTGTTGGGATTGGAACAGTTAAAGTCAGAATGCATGATGGTTTTGTGAGGACGTTGTTTGGTGTTCGACATGTACTAGATTTGAAAAGGAACCTTATCTCTTTAGTCTTGAGGATTTCAAAGGGTGCTCGTGTTTTGATGAAGGGTCTGAAATCAAATAACTTCTATGTGCTTGATGGTAGTACGATTATGGGTGCTACATCTTTGGATTCTTCATCGGTGAATTCGAGGTTGACTCGGTGTTGGATTTTTAACTCCGTGGTGGAGTCGGTTATTAACTCCATGGGGAGTTTGAGAAGATCTTCGAGTGCATTTGATGAGTGCGACAAGGTTTGGATGCCTCAACTTGCTCAAAACATTGACCTGAGTAACCAAACCAACACCAAAAGCTCAGATGTATACGAGTGGATGTTTAATATACTGCATAACCGATTAGTGCCATAATGCAGGAAGTTCGTCTTGGTTAACGTATAATAAATGTCCAGTTTCTGCACACATGATAACTACAATGTATACTAAATTGTCGACGCAGCTAATAAAATTGAGTAAAAACAACGTCACCTCTTGTTCAACTGAGGCGGAAGTGTATTCGCCGCCGCCACCTCTGCCTGTTTTTTCCTCAACAACTCTGCCCGTTCTTTCCTCAGCTCCTCTGCTTCTTTAATCGGCATATAAGTTTTCCGATGCTTGGGCCTGCAAATTGGAAGCCATGATTGGCAACTAGCACAAGATCATTGAGGCTTTCAATTTCAAGTCTTGAAGTTACACACGTAAATGAAGAACACCGTTTCTAATCCAAAGAGATGCCTACCCTTCTCATATGGTTCAAAACATCATCAATTCAGATTGTTGATGTTTATGGGTCCTATTCTATACTATGTATTATGTTAAATTAGTCTCAGGGTATGGAGACAAACATGCCCCCGGCATGTCGTGCCCTGTAGTTCTTGGATTGCATTGTCACATGTGTGTGGTGTTCCATGTCGTCGTCTGTGCTACTCAGGAAACACCTGCTCTTGGGCTTCATTCCCTTTTCCGAGATTGGGTACAAAATGTATGTAATTTACTAATATGCTCCTCATCCATAGATGTAATAGGTAGACATCAACATTCGTTCTTGTAAGTTTTTGTAACTACGATATCAGATTTCTATGAAAAGAAAACAACAAATCTCCCTGCATATTCCAAATCTGAAACTAATTCATCAAAGGAAAGAAAAGAAACAAACTGCATTGTAAGAAAATGTTTACTCTGTGGATAGCATCAATGGCATCTTTTTCAGCTTTCCAACGTCTCCTTGACTCGTCAAAGGCCTCTTGCTTAGAAGTCTCCGCCGCTTCGATGGATTGTTTAAGCCGATCATAAAGTTCGTCATTCGTATGTCCTTCCTGCTAAAATGATTAGCCGTTCAGCCACTTATTAATTATTAGACAAGTAAAATTCCAAAAGACCCGCGCCACTGAACCCACTCATATTACCAAAGATACCAGACAACCAAGTTAAACGATGCCTTTATTATAATGCCCAAAAATATCAATATACATGCATGCTTCATCATCGTCACAGTTTGGAACATACCGATACACTGGAACGCAATGAAAACTGATGATTATCCTCTTTGGTCGAAGCTACGGTCAAAGCTGAATCATCAACCATGTCAACAGAAGACCATGATGAATAACGAGAAGGACTCCTTGAAATTTCATCCATATCAACGGGATTCCCTTCTGCGGTAGAACTGCTGCAGGAAGTTACCCCACTGGAGTAATCGGGTGAAAAGGTTGAGACTCTCATCCCACGAAAGAGAGACTGTATTCCACGACGAAAATTCGGACCTGAACTGGTAAGTTTGAGCTGATAATTTGTCCCTTCTGCATCAGATCGTGACCTCAGCGTCGAAGATGCAACCTCCACGCTAACTCCATCTGATGTCCCTTCTCTATATGGTTAAGGAACATGCATTAGCAATTTTTAATTGATTTGAGGATGTCGTGACCATAAGTAGGTGATCCATAAAGAGGATAGGAAGACACAACTGGAAAGTGATTTTAGCATTCCCTCTTTGTATCTGCACTGTTCTTTTTTTCCTTTATTCAGTCAGATCTACAACATTGTTTTTTTTATATAACTTCTAATTAACATTTCCACTCATGAAAGGGTGAAGTTGAAAATTCAAATGAATAAAGATGAAAAAAGAGTGCAAATCGTGAAAAAGAATGCACAAAACACATTGCTCTAAAGTTTCTCCATTGAGGACAAATGCACATGCATACTCAAGCCATTAAATGTACCTGATTTCAAACCAAACATAAATTTAAAAAAAGTGTAGCTTTACAAGGACCAGAATACGAACTTACGAAGTATGATGATGACAACCTCAAATAGTTAGAACTACGACTTGGAAAGTAGTAAGAACAAAAATTGCAAGCATACCTTGTGTGAACTAGGTAGCCTTTACAGATAAACCAAATGTGACAGAATGTAGGTGCTTGCTCACGGACATATATGGCTTTCTTAGACTTTGGCTCCATCATTTTCCTGCAATGTGAAGGCATAACGGTAAGCGATTTCGGAAACAAAGTTCCTCTCAAGCGCGATATGGATGAGGCGATGAGGAATTTCTTGTCAAGTTTAAACAGCGCAGATAAAAGCACTAGATACTTAATGGCCTGTATGTATTCCTCATCACAAAAGGTGAGTTCATTACGGAACTAGAGCTGAAAAGTTTGCCACAACCAAATAACTACCCACAAAGAAAATGACAATGAACAAGTAAATTGAAAAGGTCTTTATTGGGTTGCTACTTTGAATAATGCTTGTCTGATGCTGCTCCCATAACAAGCTTCCTGATACCATGCTGATTTATTAGTTCCACAATGCCCTTCCCAATATAGTTCATTTCAATGTGTAGTAGGTCAACATGTACCTAGACAAGAAGAAAGACACAATACAAATGAAGTTATGTGAGTCCAATGATTCCTCTAGACTCTAGAGTCTAGGCAAAAGGAGATCATAGGTGTTACTATAAAATCAGTAGCTCGGAGCTATTTGAAAAAATCATAGAACTAAATATCGTAAGTGGTCCTATGTGGATCGGAACAAAAAGGGAAATTGTGTGATTTCTTCGTTCTACTGTAAGAATTTTCTCTTATAGTGTCTTGTAAAACTGACACAATGTTACAAACACATCCTGCCGCATGATAACGAGGCCATGGAATTAAAAAAAAGGTTGCATGGTTTTAAAATAAATGAATTCGAGAGTACCCCTGCGCGGCTACACATTGTGCTGTAATCTTGTTGAAGCTTATTCATCTCTTGCCTCTCAGCCTCGCGGTATAACAAGACATGATGCTCTTTCAGTTGGCTTGTTGGAAATTTGGTACCCACTGCAATAAAAACAGAGTGGATGCGAACATCCAAGTAATGACTGAATACCAGTTTGTTTTTTTTTGTTGACAAGTGACTGAAAACTATTTCTATACTCATTATTCATCAAATAAAACCCATGTCAAGAAAAGCTGGGAAGTGACCAAAAAAGCAAAAAAAATAGCAGTGCTTCAGCAGCAAAATCAACACAGTGAGCAGAGAAAACACAATATCAGGGGGCAAGACTTTGAAGTTTGAACAGTTAATATTAATGGGATTTTATTCCCCATGGTAACCAGGAGACTGTGCTATACATCATGTTTGAAGTGTAGATTCACATCATCAAAATTGAGTCAATCATCCAATTTCAATTAACTATCGGAAAAAAAAAAATCCAGGGATTTTCAGTAACCAGGGAATTTTTTTTTTTTGCTGATAAAAAAAAATGAAAATTCATCGGTAAACTGAAAATAGTATACCGTATATGTGTGTGTGCGCGTGCATGAAGAAAGAAATTTACTCCTGAGAATCCGCTGAGCAGGCTCATCAACATGAAGGAGGCATACATTTCTTCCACCAGAGTTCTGCAATGCCCATGTAATAACCGATTCGCTCTTTTTAACGTCCTTCCCCACCGCAACATACATCTTATCTTCAACAACTTGAACTGGTTGCGGTGCTGATTCCTCGATGGTTTCACTACTACTTGCCATGATTCCAGAGATATCCATGTCAGGGTATCTTAATAGATTGATTGAAGTATCAGTAAAATAATTACTGTATCTGTATGATAGTAGTTACAATAAATGGATCGAAATCGTAGTATATGCAGCTAATGATTATCCTCAAAAGGGGTTGCTTGTCATATGCTAAAAATAACAGCCTACATAGTATATACTATTTATATATACACACTATAATAATTATGTAATGCTACGCATACTTCATAGCCGGCTGCCGGCTCTCTCTCTCTCTCCGAGTAACCTCTTCCCAGTGTAACAAAAATACCTACAGTAAACTTTGTCTAATAAAAGCGATTGAGACATATAAAAGACGACCTATATTGCACGTAGAAAATATATAAATTGAATCAACATTATACATTTTTTGAAGAAATCGGAAATTATAAAACCAACTTAGGCAAATTAATCAATCAATTTCCTGAGTCAACCTAATTGCCCACAATTTGAGAAGGAATGAGTAGTATTTTACACTAGACGTTTATCTTGCCTTTGACTTCAACTGATAACTTCGATGTAGGTGAAATTATCCGTATCTTAAGAAATTCAATATGCCAAATTTAACCGGAGGGAAAAACATAAAAAAATACTAACGGAGTGGGAAAAAAATAGAGAAAAAACAAAAACAAATTAAAAATATATATCTTATTTGGCTTTTGGTCATAATAAATTGATTTTAAAGTTTTATCGTCAAGATGAATCTGAAAGCATAAAATTGAGACTTAAAACTGACAAAATTCGAAGAAAAAAAAACTAAACATAAGAGAAAAACATAGTAATTCGGACCAAACTATCTCTAAGTTTCAAATTAGTAAGACGAACACAGTTGATGGAATCAATCAACAATTACTGATTCAACTTTTTAATTTGATGGTGGGCAATTAAGTTGACTCAGGAAATTGATTGATTAATTTGCCTAATAAGTCGGGCAATAACTGATTCAACTTTTTAATTTGATGGTGGGCAATTAAATTGACTCAGGAAATTGACTTGATTAATTTGTCTAAGTCGGGTTTTGGATATGCACTTAATTAAGATTCTGTACCACAAAGTAATTTGGATGCGAACCGCATAAATCGGATGCCCCGAGTGAGAAGAAAAAAAGATTCCTTTTATTGACCTGAGACTAATTCCAAGGTTCCTAAACCGTGTTACTTTGATCAGTTCATCTAAATAAAGAAAAGGTTGTTTAATGATATCAGCAACAAAACTACTGTATTGATCAGTTCATTGTATCCTAATTAAGTAAAACTAATAGTTTCCACCATTATTTCAAAAAACATTAAGATTGATGTATAATCCAAGGACTAAGCATGCAACACTGTAAGCGACCAAGCGTGATAGGGTTGGGCTTCGGCTCTTGTGATGTACTATCCAACTTTTTGTTGGATTTCTCTTTCCCCTCTCCCCGTTTTTAATAAATTTTGCCTATCAAAAAAAAAAAAAAAAAGCGTGATAGCCGTGACTTGTGTATGCGCGTTTGTGTGTGGCTATTCTGTTTCCCAGTGATATGCGATCAATTTATCCGGATAGTCTTATAGTTTGTGATTGACATAATAAATAACGATACCTTGACTTATTCGTTACCTATCACTCGGAAGCCATCATAGGCACTTGGACATTACTAGAAAGAGTCGACCGCCACTTAATTTTGATGCTGATTTAAGTAACGAGAATACAAACTTATAAAAATGAAGCTAATATTGTCTACATATATACTATATCTATCCAAATATGCAGTTATTTCTTGTTTGCATGGATTTTGGTGGAGTAATTATCAAGCCAATAGTCATTTTCGGCACTACGTTAACAGACGACATCAGGTTCTGTCTCAACAAAAGGAGTCTTAAAAGTAAAAAAACTATGACTGCGAGCAAAAAAAAAGGTTCACTAAAGACGGAAAAAAACACCAAACGGTTGTCTTTTTTGTCTTTAATGTTGTCCTATATTAACTTTATTCAATTTCAGTCTACAGTTTTATACTTTTTCGATTTCTGTTGTCGAAACAAAAAATATGATGCAAAAATTTGACCAAAATCTTATAAATTTTTATTTAAAAAAATCCAAAAAGAACGTGCCAAAAAGCTCCTAAAAAGTTAGGCCATAGAGACCCGCAGACCGCAGTCTGGTTGGGAGAGAGGGTTTCTGTAGAGATTCTTAGCCAGCCTCCAACCATCGACCCATAAAGGTTCTTAGTTGGGCTTTTACCCAGTCCAGTAACACAACAACATAGACTCTCAACCTGAGCCTTACTTGATTTTACGTTTGGGTAGAGTAATAAACATATCCGAAGTAATCTACAAAGTAAGCTATTCAAACTTTGCTTGGAAAATTTAACAAGCTTAAAAATGTGTTAAAAGCGCTTGACTGTTCCCAAGTAGTTTTTTGTTGCCATTATCCATGTTGCCATTGTCTCTACCCATGTTTGACGGAATCTCATCTCTCAATTGGAAATATGATTATGTTTGTTGCTGCTTTGGATTTGTTGCTGCTGTTTGCTGCTTAGTTTTAACTTTTTACCTGGTATTTATTAGGATTCATAAACAAATTGATAGTTCTTTGTAGTAGCTTAAAAGTTTAGTTGGGGGAGTGCCGTAAGCACGGGTAATTATCTTTCGTGTCACTAAGAAGAGAATCACATACTACACACTAATGAATCGATTTACATATATATGGCATTCACAGCACACCGGATCTAGATGAATCCAATAAAATGCTGAGGTTTGGACCACCAAAGCTAAATGCAAGTGGACCTTGGGGCTACATATTTAAAGGCTTTAAGACCCATTGCCAGAAGGTAGTTGGGCAATAACTTTTTCGAATGCCATCTCAATGCTTGAATGGACATAGATATTTATTAGAGCATCTCCAACCGACCAAGAAAATGGCTAGTTCGATGAAACCCCAAATCACATGCCCAGCAGCCTCAACAGGGACCTCGCCAATTTGTCCTCTCAGTAACTCGCAGGGTGTGGCAAGTTACTGTAGCCTCGCCTGGTATAACTCTCTCTCTCTCTCCCCCGCTGCAGCCTAGGCAGTCCACGGCGTCATTGGAGTACAGCTCTACCTCGTCGGCATCAGCATCATTGTCAGCGATCCTGGACAGCACCGATAGTGAACAGCTCTACCTCGTCGGCGTCTCAGATCGTCAAGAGCTCTACCTCGACGGGTCTCCGATTGTTGGCTCCCGCACCGAATTCCGGTGGGTTTGATTCGGGTTTTCTATTTCTGGGTCTTCCAATTTCGGAGAGAGAAATTGAAAACCCAAAAACGGATTTCGTCCCTTTGATCTCAATTCCTCTTTCCCTCTTTCAAGTAATATGATTTGCACACGAATCGTGTGTACCCGGGCATCTAGCACAAAAACACGGAATGACAGTAAGCTTTAAGTCTATAATTATTTTGAACCAATTTTATGTACAACCTTCTAAAGAAGAGTCATCTGAGGACACTAAGCACCTTGAACTCGACCATGGGTACCGAAATATACGTGTACCAAAAATATACAACGGCATATGGGGCTCATTTTTGCATCCCTCAGGAAGATACCAATCCATTAATTAATTGTAAATTAATTTTTCGAGTGGCATTGCAAAAAATCAACTCAATTGAATATGTCATATGTGTAAGTGGTTGACCCAATCTTTCAAGTTTCATTCAGAATTCACAATTCAGGATCATAAATTCTGAATGAACACTTGGATGATTGGATCAACTACTCAAACATATCCAATTGAGCTGAGTTTTTGCAGGACTACTCGAAAAATTATAGGAGTATTAAAATAAAAAAGGGTTCGGATTATTCTTGTGGGTCCCGAAAGTGGACCGTTGTACATTTTCGGTACCCCAATATTTCGGTACCGCTAGCATTGTCGCAGCACCTTTTGCCTTTGCTAATGCATCTAAAAGGTTGGCTCAAAGTGTACGATCCTTTTTCATTCAAAATTCTAGGGATTCAAAGTATGAGATAGCATACGATTGAGTGTGCGAGAGGACGAATGAAACGAACGAGGGAATGTCCGAGTGAAAATCTCCTTTCGGAGTTTTAACCAAAAGCAAACAACAGAAGTTCAGAAAACAACATTGATATCATATCCATTCAAATACACAGAAGCCGATGAAATCGAACCTCGTGTGCGGAGGAAGAACTGAAACAATGGATTTGAGGTCGACAGCTTTGCTGATCTTCATCCTCATCTCGTCGAACCACTGGTTGAGACCACTGAGAATTAACGCCAACTGTGTGAGTTTGACCGATTGAAACCCTAAGCTATCGAAGAAGGATCGATTTGCGGTCGAAATTTCAGAAGTTGATCAGTTGGATTGTTTGAATCCCAAAATTTGAATCGATTTTTGGTACGTACTGGTTGATTTGAAGCTCTCTCTGCATCAGCAATTGAGCATTATATACGGAATTAGAAAGTCGAATGCCAAAAATAAGGCGGGAAATGGGCTCATGAATATCACGAGGAATGTGAAATAGTAAGGGAAAATGACGGTTAAAAATGTGTTTTTGATAATTAATAACCGTTAAAATAATATTTTAAGTATTAACAAATGTTCTGAGTTTGTCTTTGGTGGGTATTAGTAATTATTAAAATAAGTCCTAGGCGTCATGTTCAGTATGTTCTTGGCGGGTATTAATTATCAAAATACGTTATTAGCCGTCATTTTCCCAAATAGTAACGTATTTGGGCCAGCGGCCCACCGTCTGGGCTTGGAATGTGAAATAACGCATTTGGGCCAGAGGCCCACTGTCTGGGCTTAATTATGTGAAATATTTTCTTTCTTTCTTTGTCAATGGCTGAGAGACATTTATGCAACTAGTGCCGGGCACGTGCTCTACGCGTGCTCAATACCCGTCAACCATATATTAGTAAAAAAATTATTTCGATGGAAATATTGCATATACGATTTTGTTAAAATTATCCTCCACGAGCATCATTGGCCTTTATAACTATTTGTCGTACTTTTGCTACTCATAAACTTGACAAATATTTTATGTGTGTACCAATTTCCAATTACGATCATAATACCCTTATGTAAATCTTCACTTTGCATTTATATTTGGCGTTGGATCCCACAAGTCCAGACTCATGATTTAGTGTATACATTTTATCTTTGATTGCTTTCGTCTGTTTCTTTACAGTGACCATCAAATTATAATTTATAGATCCAATATTTTTCCGCACAATTTAATATTCTACATAACAATACTGCAGGTTCCACAAAACTTGAATATTTATATGCTAACTAAATGCGGTGGGCCCTATTATTGTTATACTCATTTAATTCCAAGTTTTAAAATTGTTGATGCGGATCCCACATAACCTACCTCATTTATTAATGAGGAAAAGAGGCATAACACATTTTGCGGATCCCACATAACCTGTCTCATTTAAAGAGGAAAAGAG
Source organism: Rhododendron griersonianum (assembly GCA_018127125.1). Lineage (NCBI taxonomy): Eukaryota > Viridiplantae > Streptophyta > Magnoliopsida > Ericales > Ericaceae > Rhododendron > Rhododendron griersonianum. The sequence continues at coordinate 1,768,024 of CM030794.1, forward strand.
ACATAACACATTATGCAGGTCACAAAGCTTGCTAATTAAATGCAATGGGTCCCCCTTGATGGTGGCCCAACTTGCCTTCCGGAAAAGATAAATATTTTATGGTATCGAAATCAATTGCGGATTAAGATGGGAAAACGCACTCCCACATTTTTTGTAAGTACAGGTAGAGATCGAGGAATGCTTCATACACATGTGAGAGAGGACAGGTCGGTTGAAGTGGTCCTCTGACTTATTCATAGATACAAGTACTATGATAACTAGTCCAACAAGGACAAAGGCATCAACAAAGTTTCCCATATATCTGGGAAGAAAATACCCAAAACATTACTCGTAGTTTTGGCAAGGCTTGCCTCATGGCCTATGACCTCCCAGGTGGAAATGTTCATATCTCGGTGGCTAACTAAACTAGACTAATAAGTGTAGTTGGTTCACCTGCTTTTGGTTTCACCTGCTTTTTTGGCTAGGAAACTGTGAAGTCACGAAATCAATCTATCCCATGACTTAGGATCCAAGCTTCAGCTCTGTGTAAAGGCCAAGACCTTCTTCTACTTTGTCATTGATTTTTTTCTATTAGTTCTATCAATAATTGTTCAAATATGAATCTTCTAAGGAGTGATGTGAGGGATTATAATGGCCCTCTCTGCACTGAGGTTTTTAAAATCACCCACCTATGGTACTTCAGTCCCGAAGGAGACATCGCAACTAGTTTTTTTTTTAATCTGATTTTCCAAAGGGGCGTAGCCGTGTAAGCCGAATGCGGCTACATGATACGATAACTATTCTTATTAGTTTCCGTCCATCGACGTTTGAACTAATTCTAGTAATGAATTCAAAAAAATTTGCTTGCCTAATAATTTCCTTGTTTACTATTCCCCTCTAATCACAGATAAAGTATATTTTCTTATTTTGGGGGGAGATCAAGCGTCGAGTCACGAGGGAGGTATGTATTCTCAATGATTACCAACCTCATTTTCAATAATGTATTTCAACTACTAGAAAACATCAGGCCAATTAAGCTCCAGCCTTTATCCTTTGTTTTAATATCTCCTATTAAATGATCAAAGAAACAAGGATTTTGTCTGCCAACCATGGATTCCTGCGTATTGTGTCACCATAGACGGGGATCCCATACCAAGAAATTACTGCTTTTTTGCGATTGAAATTTGAAAAAATAAGAACACACAGAAGATGTTCGGCTACCTTGCGCGCACGTCAACCAATTTCGGGGCTCATATAAGACTTAAATATTGTTCCGGGGGTTGTCATTTGGGTAGGTAGACATAGTCATCGGGAGATGATTCCACAGCTGCCTTCCAAGTTTTCCCAACTCAAGAAAATCCATACTCTCAAAAGTAGATAGCATCACATGACATGCATAACTGATGCTTTTACTTATTGGGCTTTTTACTTTCTTTTTCAATGAGTGGCCAGCAGGGTAAGCATCAAAATGCTTAAAGAGAGCTGTTGGAAGTGGGAATATCCAAAACCTTCATGGTAAAGATATCAGCCCACCCACTTTCAATCGTCTGAGACATGCAAATAAATACTTATTTTTTGAATTAAAGGTAATGTATTGTAAGAGAATGACCTGTCTCGTAAAGCGGAAAATAAGTACTTAAAAAATAAGAACCTTAACGAAACAAGACCTTACCAAAGTTGAGCTGATTGTTTTCATCAAGTCATGAATTAGCTCTTTTGTTCTTTTCATGGGTATGGAATATGGATCACATATACCATAAGATATTAGTAGTACATTAGTATTAGGAAATATTAAAATAATACCAACCTAATTAATTAATGAACCCATCTTTCTATAGTTTATTTATTCTAATAATAAACAACCCAATTAATGAACACATACTCCCCCAGAAGACCAATCCAAACCCAGCTGAGGAAATTATTTCGTTATACTACTAATTAATATGTATCTACTCCTACTATATTGGTTTAAACTTCAATTTCGACTGTTACATGAGAACAACCAATGTCATGCTCTTCTACTGATAAACGTTATCATGTTTTGACCTAATTTGATAACATAATTCAAGCCAACTTCGTGCCAAATTTTAGGTTAGAAATCCTTTGGAAGTTGAAATATAGTATATCACTGTGTGGACACCAAATAGCTCATAATTAGTAGAAGATCTGGTTTTCATATACCTAACACCACCCACACGTACGGATCGAGTGTGATCTTAGGTTCGATCCCGATGTGGGTGCGGTGTGATCCCTACAGATAGTGGTGTGATGTGACGGGGCAATACTCCCCGACAGAGGTGACGTGGTGCCACACCTGCACTTTATATTTGTGTAACCAAAGACAAAAGAAGGTTTGCTTTCTAAATAAGTTGTTTAACAACCTTAGGCGGTTAAAACTTATTAGGAATTGGATAATCTTGCTTTGGAGACAAAGGCTGCCGGGTAAATGGTAGTTAAACTGGCACACATTACCCACCATAATTTTGCAGATATATTGTTGGTTGTGAATGATTAAAAATTCACAAAATCTACGCCCACCGCTCAACTTTTACCGCTCCCCCACCGTTCTCAATTTTACCGTCCAAAAGTGTTTTGGACGGCCGGACCGTTGATAGCTGAGACGGACGATGAGATGTTGAGCGGTGAAACGGAGCGGCGGGCGTAGCACCGCTGTTAAAAATTAGGCATGAATCAGCTTCATTGGGGTCCTCTGCGTAGACTACTCAACCATTCTCGGTTTTAATAATCAATGAATCTCTTCTAGGGCAACTGAAAAGCCAACCCAGAATTGGCGTTGAAAAAGAAAACCTCTCACTATCTCACAACATACTCACAAAAAAGAAGGGGAAAAAAAATGGAAAAGAAAATTTTAAGCCATCCCTTTCTCCGACCCAGCTGCCTTAATTAATAAGTTGCACCAAAATGAGTGTGTGACAATACATGATTTCATACGGATGGTCCCCTAGCTATTTGGTACCACTAGCCTTTTGGTAGCTCAAGACAAAAACTTACTCCTATATTTGTAGTCCTTGTAGATTAAGAACTTCATATGTGGGTTTTCTTTTTTATAACTCGGGTGTTCGGGCCGACTTATGTGTCGTTTTTGAGGTGTTTGAGATTTCAATATTCCAATGAGTTTCTCAAATACGCATTAGTTTTGACGTCTCGCATCCACCAAACAGTTTTCCATACTTAAGCCCTTGTGAATTTTTAGGGGAGTGAGAAAGTACTGGAGTAGATCATTGATTCGTGACATTTGTCCCCTCGTATTCCAATATTGGCAGGACCAACATTTGAATTCGAGAGGGGTCAAATTGGAAGAGATTTATTTCTGTTTAATAACATAATCAACCATCATGAGCTGATAATACAAAATTTTGCTCAGAAAATAAAGAATCATATATATTCAAGCATAGTACAAATGTACAATCACATCAAAGATGGTTGTTTCATATACATATAATGAGGGTGGGCCATGGCCCGGCCGGCTTAAGCCTTGGTCCGCTCCTTAATACTATTATTATTGTACATTTTACCGGGGATTGATGGTGTAAAGTCGAATAAGAAATTGTCACCTCTACATAAATGTAAAGCGAAAGAATGTTCAAGTATTATTGTTACCCATTAGTGTCGGGAGCGTCCTAAATACCGGTCTTACATATTAATTATTAAACCCCATTGTCAGTGAATTTAAAAGATATTGTACGCGTAATCATGCTAAAACATTCTAGTCGACGAAAAAAAGTTATAATCCTATCTATTATCTATTTGTCAATAATTGAGGCTGTCTGTGGAGATGATAAGAGATTGGCGTTACGTGTGTCTCTATCCCTTTATCATCTCCACTTATCGACTATCGTCTCAATTATTGACAATTAGAGAAAAAAATTATTAAAATATTTTTCTGTCAATATTTACCAATATTACGTCCAATTACATTTAATTTATCTGAACTGTAGACATTAGTGTGATAGCAATAATTTATTTCCTTTACTTTTTTAACCAACACTGTCATTGAAGTATATACTTTTCTACACAAAGATTTGTTAATCGTTTCAATTGTGCCTTCGAGTTCATAGCATTCATCGCATAAGTTAGAATTGTGTTTTGCCAACTTATCTCTAGCATATATATACGGCAGCTGGCTCCTATACAAGAGAATTACTAATTTTGTCGTATCTTTTGGCAAAATTTAACTCATTAACTTCTACGATGACGAACTAGGTTGATGCCTGATATCCTACAAATTTTACCGGCAGTAAAAGAATTTGGAAGCGTAAGGCCAGTGCCGGCTCTGGGCTAAGGCCCAAGAGGCAGGGGCTTTAAGCCCCCAAAAAATCTCAAAAAATAGGGCCTCGTTTATTTTTAGGACTTAGTATATATGTGTTATTTTAGGGTCCAATTTTAAATTCAAGAGAGTTTTTTTCCTTTTTATCTCCTAAACTATACACTTTTTCTCTACTTAGTCCTTGAACTATCAATTTGGCGATTTTATCCCCTCAACTATCATTCCATTACCTACTTAGTACAATAGATAACGGAAGTTAAGAATTTGGACGGAAAATGTCACATAAGGCCCTGTTTGAGACCCTGTAGAGCAGATACTTGATTATGACAGCCTTAGAGATAAAAATTAATTATGACCATTTAGGATAAAATGATCAAAAAAATAAGACCTTCGCACCGGTTCAAACAGATTGAAAATTGGTGCACTTAATTTTTTTAGAAGGTTTATGTGCTCCAATTTTCAATCCGTTTGGACCAGTGCGAGAATCTTATTTTTTTTAATCGTATTATTCTAAAGGGTCATAATTAATTTTTTTCTCTAAGCCTTTCATAGTTAATTATTTATATTTTATTTGAGACCCCTTAGAGCAGATACTTGATTATGAGAGCTCTACGGACAAAATTAACTATGACCTTTTAGGATAAAATGATCAGAAAAATAAGATTTTCGCACCAATTCACATGAATTGAAAATTAGAGCGCTTACTTTTTAACCATATTTTTAATATATAAACAGTCTAAATTCTATATAAGGAGGTCAGTCTTTTTGGAAAATATATGTATTTGTTAGTCTCTATAAAGTGCCATGTAAGATCTTGATATATGAACCTTGTAAAAAAAATTAAATGCTCCAATTTTCAATCTATTTGAACCGGTGCGTATGTCTTATTTTTTTGATTTTTTTATTCTAAATGGTCATAATTAATTTTTATCTCTAGTGCTGTTATAATAAAATAACTGGTCTATAGGGTCTCAAACAGGACCTTACGTGGCATTTTCCGTCCAAATTCTTAATTTCCGTTATCTATTGGACTAAGTAGGTAACGGAATGATAGTTGAGGGGATGAAATCGCCAAATTGATAGTTTAGGGACTAAGTAGAGAAAATGTGCATAGTTTAGGGGATAAAAAGAAAAAAAACTCAATTCAAGAATCCAAAACTACAAATAAACGGATGACCAAAAAAGCAAAAGAAAAAAAAACAAAAAGGAGGAAAAAAAGGTCGCGGGATCGCCAAAAACTCTCCGGGTCCTTCAAAATTATTCAGTGTGGTGGGTGCATGGATGCATCTTTTTTTCCCCTTAAATGCTACTACTCCAGTACTTCCCGTTACAAACAAATACTATATCCGAATCAAAATTACTCGTTGTGATCGACTTTTTATTTGATTTCCGTTTACAATTATTAGGGGTCTCACTTTCAAAGATCGTCTTAGGCCTCCAAAATCTCAGAACCGGCCCTGCGTAAGGCCAGAGGTCATCCTTCGCGAACTAGGCTGATGCATGTTCCCTCAGTTATTTGCTCGGAGGGAAGGACGGTGAGGTTGGTAATTTTCTATATTGCAGGTTTCTTTATACTATTGCAGTAGATGTATCATTATCGTCATTCCATCTAATTATATGTATATCAATCTTCAATTATTATTAGACAAAATGCGTAGGGCCCCATTGTTTCCTCTTGGGCCTAAGAGGTGGCATATCTTCTTTTGCAGGCTTCAGTAGTCAATTCGTGGTCTTTACTGGGAAGCCTCGTAGTTGTAGAGTTCTCCCGTCTTGCGAACATTCAGCGCTCGCGTTCTCGATCAATTCTCCCATTGTGCTTGCATTCCTCAATTTTATTTTCGTTCTTATAAATTTTAGTAGTTTAAAACATTTTTTAAAGAAGGTTTCACGTTTGCGTTGATGCTCTCACTTATACACGTGAACGGAAATTATGTGACTTATTTTATGCCCTTTTTAAGTTCACTGTACATTTACTTTACAGGGTAACGCCGTTTCTCCCCTCATATAGTGAAATAAACATATTGTTTGCTTGTGGTAAATGTTTTGACGAAGATTTTTTTAGTAATGAGTGGATTTTATATTTTTTTTATTGGTGAAATTTTCGATTTATTTGGAACATATGGAAAAAAAAATAAAAATTTTCTCTGTCCTTGTTTGGTTTAAAAAGAAAGTGAGAAGAAAATATGGAAAATATTTTTTTCCCCTTTTCTTTTCATAAGTTCCAAAGAATTCAAACAGACCCGAAGTTTTCTTTGACAAGAAAAATACGTATTTCAGTGAAATTTTTAAACCATTTAATATACATTCATACACTTATTATTGTCAACCTACTGGACTGATTTTAGAATTTTTCAAATTATTTTACCCTCACCCTCACCCTCACCCTCACCCTTGCACAAAGCATATGTATCTACTCTCATAGCAGTCACTTTCAAGTGTCAGCCGTCGTAGTCTCCCTCTCTCACTCGCTGTTTCTCCCTTTATACAAAACTGCAAGGTGCCATCCAGAGCAGAGAGAGAGAGAGAGAGGTGGAAATTGGTTCGGTGGTGGTGGGACAACAGGGGAGAAAATGGAGCACACGACTCCCAAACTCGTCTTCAATGGAAAGCTCTGCTGAGGGGGACCCACCAACACAAAACTCCACAAACTCAGGTGTCAAGTATTCTTCGTCTTCTTCTTCTTCTTCCCATTCCATCGCTACTACTAGGCACCATCGTTAAGCTGTCTCCTGCTTTCCCTCTCTAGCCTTTCCTCTGTCCTCCTACTTTTCTCACTCTTTAATGTCTGCCCCCACACCCTACTTCCCTGTCTATTGCGTGGGCCGATGTTTTTGCCATTCGGGTCTCTCTCTTTTTTGTCGGTGAAGATATCCACAGCCATCATAAAAGGTTTCCATTTTCCCTTTTTCTTTTGTAAGATTGTTTTTTTCTACGTGCGCTTTGTTTGGACATTGCCTAATTTTGGGTAGTTAAGATATTTTGCAAATCTTTTACTTTTAGATATCCTGACGGTGGTTTTTTTCTTCTGGGTTTTTGATGATATGCTTGGAATTTGCAGAAATTTGATTGAGCCAATTGAAAGGGTCTGATTCTCTTTGGAATTCGCAGAGAGCTGAAGAACAGTGATTCAGAAAGACTGGAGCAAGTTGGGGTATAATCAAAAAGGAAAAAAAAAGGGTTATCATCACTATCTATTTGGTGTATGGAGACTTTGGATTGTCACCGGTAAAAAGGGTGAGTTTTGAAGATTTGGTAAGTAAATTTGTCTTGGAGTCTTGAACAATCTTTGAAGTGGGGTGGAAAGAGTGAGGCTCTTGAACAACCTGTGAAGTGGGGTGGAAAAATTCTTTGCCAGAATTGGTGTTTCGTCCAGGGCAAGATACTGGTTAAGGCTTATGGGTGGAAAGTTCAAAAAAGAAAGCTGTGATTCCTTGCCAGCCAAACAAAGCTCTAGTTCCTTGTGCTTGACTCTGTTGGAAAGCTTCGGAATTTGATATTGGAGTTTATTCATCTTCTTTGAGAACACTGAGCTGCATATATGTTCCTATTAACCTATCAATTCCAGGACTCTGATCTTCAGGTAGTTCATCTCTATAGCATGTTCCTTGCATCAAATAATTCACGTCCACGAACTTAGCATATGAATTGTTAGTTTCCATATTGACATTGTTAGTCCAGAAAATTGGCACTGCTGTCGGATGACAAGTGACTATCTGAATTTGGTATGATTGCAATCTATATTGACCTCTAGGGTCGACAAACAACCTAGTTAATTTATTCCTTAGTTCGGCAATAATTTATGTTTCTTTCTTGCCCTTCGATTTCTCTGTTTATTTTTGGATAATTGAAGTATTCTTTTATTGTATAGGCGAGGAGCCAAAATATCGATAACCCTGTCTCTTGGCAAGTTTAATGAAAAAGAAAGACTTGGAGCCTCTTTCTAGTTTGGATATACATGATTCTAGTTTCAAGTTTGTTGCTTACGAAAGTGTACTGGATTTTTCGTAGTATGCTGTCTGGTTATGGAATTTCATGTATTTGACTTTTTCAGTTTTTGAAGGGGAAGGCTAGGCAGCTGAAAATTACCTTTCTTGTATTTTGAAACATTTTGTACATCGATTTTCTTGTTTCTCAGGCCTCACTTGGCAGTATGAGCAGGATCTCTGGATGAACAACTTCTGCTAAAGTCCAATAATCACATTAACCATGGCAAACAGATTAGAACAGCACCCTACGCAATATGGAAAATATCACGCAGGGTGTATATGGGGTTTCATTAATATCCTCGACTTTGGCCATCGCCGATCAGCTCGTAGGCTGCTTGAAGATAAAAGGACTACTAGCAGACGAAATGTTGGTAAGAGTGTATTTTATTTAATATGAAGCAAACTAGGGAAGACAGCTAATATTTCTTAATATCTTGAGAAGGAATCTAATTCTGAAATTTGGCCGTTCCCAAACCGATGCTTCTTTGTAAATAATGTTTTTTTTTTACTTGTCAGGATTTTTAACTTAATACAGTGTTCTTTTTAAGTTTCTTTAATTCATTCAGGTGTAGGAGCTTATTTCATTACTTTCTAACTAGATAGAAATCCTCATTTGCCACTAATAGTTTTGTTTTAATGCGATTGATTCATTTATTTCCATAGCTGATTTTCTTCCCTTTGAGTTTGAGCCTTTTTCCATGTCTTTCCACATCTAATTTATAATTTTCCATTTCCACAGGTCCGGGATATTACTGGTCTAAACTGCAGAAGCTGACAGACCCAAATGGGTCCTCTCGAGTATTTTTCGTAAGTGCTGGTAACTTGAATCTGTTATGGATTGAAATCCTCCCTTGCAAATCAGAATAATAGTACTTTTTTTTTTGACTTTTTCCCTGGGGATTTGGGTAAGGAAGAAGTGGACATGATGATTTGAAAAACTGAACTTTAGGCTCTCAAATGAATTTTGGGATTTGTGGCATTAATAAGCTTGCATTTTGTTTCAGGATGGTGAAGGAAGAAAGGCTTTGATAGTTGATATCATGAAGACAAGCATAAAAGAACTTATGGAAGAAGAGATGTTGAGTGAACAAGAGCAGAACCAGCAGATTATTGCTGATATCCAAACCGAAGAATTTGACTCAAAAAGTAGAGGCTATGGGGAAAAGAACTGCAAGATAAGAAGTGAAAGTAGCACGAGTGCTTGTGATATACATGATGAGTTGGATGCTGCTGGAAACTTCGGATCTGAAAACTGTTCTCACCTAGAATCAGAGGAGGAAACAAATCTTGATGTGAAGCATGATTCGAATAGTGACATTCAGTCTGAGCAGGCACATTCTGTATTTACTGGAAAACTAGTTGATGCAATTAAGGTTTTTGTGGATCAGAGGCTAACAGTTGGGAAGCATCTCACAAAATATGAGACAGCCGAGCGCTCCAATGAATTTATGAATGCACTTCAGACATTAAGTACAAATAAAGAACTGATTTTGAAACTCTTAAAAGATCCAAACTCCCTGTTGGTGAAGCACATTGAAGACTTGGAGGATGCTCAACCAGAGGAAGACCAAAATCCAAGTTTCTTATCAAAAGACAACTTGATAGATCGGGAGGTAAAAGTCTCAAAACTATCTGAGCCTGTTGAGCGGAAGCAGCACAACTTCTTCAGGAGAAAGAGCAAGTCTCGGGAAAAAATCTTGTTGAAGGGACATGAAAATTGTCAAACTTCAAATAGGATTGTCATTTTGAAGCCTGGACCAGCAAGTGTTCATAATCAACCTGAAGGGAAGCATTCATCATTGCGATCTTCTCATCACAAGGTGCAGACTGAAAGAACTGCTTCCCAATTTTCCTTTGCTAAAATTAAAAGAAAGTTGAAGCATGCTATGGGAAAGGAGCGGCACAGAGTCCCTTCGGATGATCGTAGAGTTTTTTACAAGCATAAAAACTCAGGAAGTAGAGCAAAAGGTGACGGGGAAAAGGTTGGATGGAATTCTCCAAATAGAAACCATTTCTTTAATGAAAGATTTGCCAGACTCACAATTGGCATCAAGAACAAAGAGAAGAGTTCCAAGCCAGATGATGCTGAAACAAGCATGGGAAGAAGAGATGTGGAATATACCAAGCTCAAGGTTTATAACAATCTCTACATTGAGGCCAAGAAACATCTCTCAGAAATGCTGAGCGATGGAGATGAAATTGAGGATTTCTCAAGCAGCCAGCCACCAAAAACACTGGGAAGGATTCCCTCTCTTTCCGATTACTTGTCTCCTGATTTTGTGACGGCACAGAAGAGGCTTTCACATGACAATAGTGTTCATGTGGCCGACGAGGACTCATGGAAGCTTACGCCAGACGGAGATGTCAGTCCTTTAGGTCCTTCAAGGGAGAACTTCATTCTTAGATCATGCACTACTGAAAACCCTGAATACACATTACAGTCTTGTAACTTGAATTCAGATGTTTTGGATGAGCTAAATCATACAAATGCAGTGGAAGCAACGTGTTCAATGAGACCTGAGAAGAATTTTGAAGGTATCGTTTTCTCCATTCTCCAACTCATATAAAAAAGTATTGTGTTAAACTTTTAGGCATTATACTGATTAATGGCTTCTTAAACTTTGTGCAGCTGATGTGGAGATAGTAGAAATAAGTGATGCATCAACCCAGGAAGAGAGCAAAGTTTTGGATGTTCCAGTTGAACAATCTAGCTCTTCAGATATTAGAGACGAGCAAGATGGTGATCTTACTGAAGCTTTTGATGAAGATGAATATGCCCAATGCTTGAAATCGGTAACACCTTGTTGCTTATAGGTGTTTATGTGGTACAAACAGTTGCTTGTTCTTTTTCTTTCCAATATAATGTTTCTTCTTTTGTTTATGCAATAATTTGTGCTTGCATTCATAAAATAGCGTTAGCCATCTACTGCAAAAGCTAAAGGTGATGATGCGACATACGTGTTGCATTTTACCTTTGTCTTCAATTATGCTTTTTTCCACCAAGGTAAACTTGCATCAGTAGATTCTACGAGGAACTTTACACATTTTATTAGCATCGAAAAGCCTCTGGACATGTTCACAACCATTGCTTTACTATCCAAGTTATAGTGATTTATGGTTCTGTCCCTCGTTTTTAACTCATTATATCCTAATGTTTTATTGTTTTCTCTAGGACTCATTTGATGAGGGCCAATCACTGTCATCTCCATTAACTTCCGCTCCAAGCTCTTCAATCATCAATCTTGTTGCAGATCTAGATATATCCAATGAAAGACCAGAGCGGCATAGTCCTGTATCTGTGCTTGAGCCCTTATTCACTGGTGATGACATCAGCCCTACAATCATCAAATCCCAACCTGGTATGGTTCACAAGAGCTATAAAATGGCATTCTTAATCAAATATTCATTTTCATTTTTAACATATTCCTGTAATTCTAAGTTAAGCCCGGAAAATCTACAGTTGAACTGGCACTGCAGCCACGTGAGATCATTTTCGATGAGCGGTTCTCTTCTGCGACAAATCAAGGTAGTTTTCTAAGATCTTGTTTGGAGGATGAGGAATCCTCGTTCGACTATGTTGAAGCAGTGCTGTTGGCTTCTGGCTTGAACTGGGAGGAATTTCTCTCAAGGTGGCTTTCTTCGGATCAAATTCTTGATGCAAAATTGTTTGATGAGGTAGAGCTATTTTCAAACCGCTCTCGTCAGGACCAAAAGCTTCTCTTTGATTGCACCAATGATATCCTCAAGGTGGTTTGTGACCGCTATTTTGGCAATTCTCCCTGGGTGTCATTTGCCAAGCATATCATCCACCCAATCCCAAGGGGGAAGAGTCTCATCCACGAGGTATGGAACGGAGTGGAGTGGTGTATTTTCTCACAGCCTTATTTTTGCACTTTGGACCAGATTGTCGGGAACGACATGTCGAAAGCAGGAACATTGATGGATCTCCAATTTGATGTTGAAAATATTGGCATTGAGATTGGAGAAGCCATTGTCAAAGCGTTGGTCGACGAAATCATATGGACTTTCTTAAATGAAGATCCAGAAATTCGTTCATCCGTGCATCCAGAAGATTTGATAAAGATTGAATAACACCAATTTGTGAAATGCAGCCTACTTCGTTTCAACTGCCTACCAGGAGGAAGGCATCTAAACAAGTTTCGACCTTAACTAGCTCTCTCACTTGAGGCTTTCTGAAGATAATTTGATACCTTCTTTTCTCAGTTTTCCAGCAAAAACATGGGATATGCTGAGTTTTCTGGTCCATCTAACCCTAACTTAGGTGCTCTCTGGGCAAAAGATATGAAATAGAAGATACTTACGACATCGAAAGGGGTTCGAGATGATCTACCTTCAGTGTAAATGCTCCATCTGGAAACAAAAACCAAAACAAAAGAGTTAAAAGGTGTTTCAGCTTGTATAGTTTGTAGAGTTTGGCGTGTGGAATGTGTGATGTATCGATTTGTTACTAGAAAATTTCCCCTTTCCTGCTTGTTTGATACCATTTCTCCTTTTGTACTCTTTGTTTGTTCTTTGCATCTTTCTTGCTGTAGCTAGACAGTTGTGAGTATTGTGAGTGATGACCAGTCAGTTGTAAATGAAGAAACAGAAAGGGTTTCTTTGTTTCGTTGTTGATCTTCAGATTTTCTCCGTTATTTCTTAACATTTGCATGGTATTGCCATCCATTTGTTTTTTTCGTTAAATACATTTCTGATAAAGTTCTGAATGTGAAATGAAATCTTTGGGGAAAAAGAACCAGAGAACTCTTCTTAAAGAATAAAAACCTGTTTATCCGAAATTATCAGAGCTTGAGTTTAGAGCACCAGAACCACCTTTATCTCTGACTTGACCGGTTTTAATGAGTTCAAAATTAACAGTGCTGAAGAAAAAAGGGGTGAAAAAATGTACATCATTCAAATTGTTGACGGATTTTCCGTCCATCCGACCTGCAAAATTCAACAAGTCTCTGTTCCCATTATTTGGGATCAGTTAAATAGATCCATTGAACTCCATGCAAATCGTATCCTAGGTCGCAAATTGTATCCCAGGTCAATTTTTACGGTAACCTGTTCTATAGATTCTCTACAAGAAGTTACAAGACAAATTTTTTATCTGAAAATGTAACATCATGTCGGCAAAGATTGTCACCATAGACAAATTGTATCCAATCAATGTGACTACTCAATCAACAGGGGAAACAAGTAATCAAAAGTTCAGGAACAGAAGGGTACAAGTGAAAAACTCAATTTGAGAAGAAAAATCATGTGAGAGAACCAAACACTACATCAAAGAGGAGATACAAGTGTTTCTTACAACCAACCAAGAATGTGAAACCTCACTCATGGTCAGAAGCACCTTGCCAAATCCTCATAAACTGCTTCAAAGGGTTGAAGCTTAATGATTTCAATCCTCGTAAGTCGATCTCCTCAATGAACCCATTTGAGATCAATCACTACTGCCATTGCCATTGACAGCCATCAAAGGTCTTTCAAGGTGTAAAACAAATAGAATCAACCTTTAGAAGGTAGATAAATGGATCTTATCAAATCCAATGAAATGAAATGAAGTACAAGCTTCTACGAATCACAGTTGTACTATTTTGCTCTTCCGAGAAGCTAGCACGGGAAATTCGGATGTGGAAAAAGAACCCTGCAATTGTTTATAGCTCAGCTATCTGAAAGAGGAATGCTCCATCGACCTTGAGACCGCTGGATCTGTGAAAGCAGCCTTGCAGCATTTCCACCGGCTGAAACCTGCAACCTGAAACCTCTCAAGCATATTCTGCTGCAGACCATGAGGAAGACACAATCGAACAATGAGAGTTCAGAGAAACTTATAGCAAATGGGATTAATAGAAACGTGTTTGTCTACGGGATTCCTAAACATATACAATAGGGGACACTTTGTCAGTGTCACATATCCTGATAAGAAGTTTTCTTGATTGCTCTCACAGGTTTCACATGTTGAATATCAACTGACGCGTACAACTACCGTGCAAGATCACAAGCAATCAACCAAGAAATGCAACTTGTGCAGTAAATATTAAGCACTTCCTAAAAGGAGTTTCAGGGCTCAGTTTAAGAAGTTCTCTAGATTGCTCTCACAGGTTTCATATGCCGAGCATCAACTAATGTGTACAACTACCATGCAAGCAATCAACCAAGAAATGCACCTTCTGCAGTAAATATTAAGTGATTCCTAAAGGAGTTTCAGGGCTCACTTTAAGAGATTGAAAGCACTAACATTGCAATTAGAAACCGATATTGCTAAAACATGATGACTATTGCAAAGCTCATAAAGCTACTTCAATCAGTTGAGAATTTGAGATTAAAGCGCGATGACATAAGATTTATGGTATATCGGCGTTTGGGGGAAGTCGAAGTGAAAGCCCCACTTCTCAAATAGGTAGAAGGAAGCTGAGGGGACATGTTGGATCGACCTAAATGAATAAACAACATAAGAGACCAGACTTCTAACATTTCACCTTGACAAGAAATAAATTTTTTCTGCTCCTTCTTTGATTCTATGTTCCATTCGTTACTCGCATTCTGAGTTTTAAGGTAGTAGTGGTGAAGTGATGTTGGTGTAGGTGGTAAAGTGGTGGTGGTGGAGGGGCTGTGTTATGGTGATAGTGTTGGTGGTGGAGGGCTGGTAGCGCTTCGATGATCCTTGTAGTGGTTTGCTTACTACCCAATTTTCATGAACTAAAATTTATTATTTTGATGGATGGATTGCACCATCTTTTAGTACATTTAAAGTTCTCTTAATCAATATGTAATAGGTATTTATCCGATATAAAATGAGGGAGATGCGAGCGTATTACCGAAATAATTTAGTTTTCGACTTATTGAGGGTAAATTAGTCATACCTTTTTATATAAATTTTTTTATAGATTCAAACTACTTGGGTTGGAAAGTAGACTCAACAAGCTTTTTAACAGCTCTAACTTTGCAAAAAATGGAGTTCGGGAGTGTCCGGGACAAACCCACAAAGTTTGAGGAATTTGTGGACTTTGTGCGCCCTAGGAGCATTTCTATGCGCCCCAGGCGCACTTCATTGCGCCCTGGGTGCATTCTCGAAATTTCAAAACCAACCAAACTTTGAGATTTTGCCACGGATGTTCCCGAACTCCAATTAGCACGTGATTTGAACCGTTAAAAAGCTAGTTTAGCCTACTTTCTAACAAAATTAGTTTGACTCCAATATTATTTATAAATCAAAAGATATGACAATTTTACCCTCAACAAGGTGAAACACAAAATATTTTGGAAAAATCCTTAAATCACACTAACTTTAAATTGGATCGAAACCTATTTTATATCGATAACGAAGGTATCAAAGTACTAAAAGATGATAGAATAGAACCATAAAATTTTAGAATTTGGGTTATGAATAGTTGGTCGAAAGTAGACCAATTCAAATATTGTCAGAGCCACTATGACTAACACACGTTTTTGCACCCATCCACTCATTCTATGTTCCATTCGTTACTCGCATTCCAAGTTTTAAGGTAGTAGTGGTGAAGTGATGTTGGTGTAGGTGGTTACGTGGTGGTGGTACATAGTGGTGGTGGCGGAGGGGTGGTAGCGTTCCGATAATCTTTGTAGTAGTCTGTTTACTAGCCAATTTTCATGAACTAAAGCTTATTAGTTTGATGGTTGGATTGCACCATCTTTTAGTACATTTAAAGTTCTCTTTATCAATATATAATAGGTATTTATCTGATATAAAATGAGGGAGATGCGAGCGTATTACCGAAACAATTTAGTTTTCGACTTATTGAGGGTAAATTAGTCATACCATTTTATATAAAAAAATTTATAGATTCAAACTACTTGGGTTGGAAAGTAGACTCAACAAGCTTTTTAACGGCTCTAACTTTGCAAAAAACGGAGTTCGGGAGTGTCCGGGACAAACCCACAAAGTTTGAGGAATTTGTGGACTCTGTGCGCCCCAGGAGCATTTCTGGGGCGCACTTCATTGCGCCCCGGGCGCATTCTCGAAATTTCAAAACCAACCAAACTTTGAGATTTTGCCACGGATGTTCCCGAACTCCAATTAGCACATGATTTGAACCGTTAAAAAGCTAATTTAGCCTACTTTCTAACAAAATTAGTTTGACTCCAATATTATTTATAAATCAAAAGATATGACAATTTTACCCTCAACAAGGTGAAACACAAAATATTTTGGAAAAATCTTTAAATCACACTAACTTTAAATTGGATTGAAACCTATTTTATATCGATAACGAAGGTATCAAAGTACTAAAAGATGATAGAATCGAACCAAAAAAATTATAGATTCACACTACTTGGGTTGGAATGTAGACTCAACAAGCTTTTTAATGGCTCTAACTTTGCAAAAAACGGAGTTCGAGAGTGTCCGGGACAAACCCACAGAGTTTGAGGAATTTGTGGACTTTGTGCGCCCCAAGAGCAATTCTGTGCAACCCAGGCGCACTTCATTGCTCCCTGGGCGCATTCTCGAAATTTCAAACCAACCAAACTTTGAGATTTTGCCACGGATGCTCCCGCACTCCAATTTGCACGTGATTTGAACCATTAAAAAGCTCGTTTAGTCTACTTTCTAACAAAATTAGTTTGACTCCAATATTATTTCTAAATCAAAAGATATGACAATTT
Source organism: Rhododendron griersonianum (assembly GCA_018127125.1). Classification (NCBI taxonomy): domain Eukaryota; kingdom Viridiplantae; phylum Streptophyta; class Magnoliopsida; order Ericales; family Ericaceae; genus Rhododendron; species Rhododendron griersonianum. Next base: position 1,784,923 of record CM030794.1, read on the forward strand.
TACCCTCAACAAGATGAAACACAAAATATGTTGGAATTTTTTTTTAAATCACACTAACTTTAAATCGGATCGAAACCTATTTTATATCGATAACGAAGGTATCAAAGTACTAAAAGATGATAGAATCGAACCATAAGATTTTAGATTTTGGGTCATGAATAGTTGGTCGAAAGTAGACCAATTCAAATATCGTCAGAGCCACTACGACTAACATACGTTTTTGCACCCATCCACTCATTCTATGTTCCATTCGTTACTCGCATTTCAAGTTTTAAGGTAGTGGTGGTGAAGTGATGTTGGTGTATGTGGTTAAGTGGTGGTGGTGGTGGAGGGGTGGTAGCGCTCTGATGATCTTTGTAATGGTCTGCTTACCATCCAATTTTCATGAACTAAAGTTTATTAGTTTGATGGTTGGACTACACCATCTTTTAGTACATTTAAAGTTCTCTTTATCAATACAGTATATAATAGGTATTTATCCGATATAAAATGAGGGAGATGCGAGCGTATTACCGAAATAATTTAGTTTTCGACTTATTGAGGGTAAATTAGTCATACCATTTTGTATATAAAAAAAATATAGATTCAAAGTAATTGGGTTGGAAAGTAGACTCAACAAGCTTTTGAATGGCTTTAACTTTGCAAAAACGGAGTTCGAGAGTGTCCGGGACAAACCCACAAAGTTTGAGGAATTTGTGGACTTTGTGCACCCCGGGCGCATTCTCAAAATTTCAAAACCAACTAAACTTTGAGATTTTGCCACCGAAGCTCCCGAACTCCAAGTTGCACGTGATTTGAACTGTTAAAAAGCTAGTTTAGCCTACTTTCTAACAAAATTAGTTTGACTCCAATATTTGTAACGACCCGGATTTTTGACCCAAATTTTTTTTATTAGATTTGCAAATTTTATTCCGGTAAGATTATTTTTTAGTAAATTAGTTATAAAGATTTCTTTTTGGTATAGGTTCCATGTGTGCCACATACACCATAGAATTTTTCCAAACCAATTTTTTTTCCTAGCCGTGAATAGATCTTTCTCTCTCCCCACAACATTAATTCTCTTCCATCCCTCCTACTCCTACTCCATCTCTACTTCTTCCCTATCGTATTTTCGTCATCATCTCGTCCATCTCAAAGCCCAAGAGATAGAAACCTTTTTGAATACAATCTTATCACCTCATCAAAATTCACCTATAAATATCCCATTACTTCGACCTTAGGGCACACCACGCTACTCCTCGTCCATTGCAAAAACCAAAAACCAACTCCATTCTCGTCCATATCACGTACCACTGTTCACGGCCTGTTTCTTCCTAGCTAATGTTGTTTTTAGGCCAGAGTTCCTTCACGAATGTTGTAGAGGGCATCGAGGGCTTTGATTTCAACCCAAGAATCGCCCAAAAAGATCAAGTATTGATAGAGTTATCGCCGTCCAAAGTTCGATGAAATTTTCGGATTTCTGTTCCAGACAGCACACAGGACTTATGAAAATCCCCACTTTTCTCCTAGTTTGAATGGTTTTCGGGCTTAGACTTCTTCACGAAAGTTGTAGAGCGTTTCAAGATCTTCACGTTAGACACAAGAATCGTCCAAAACGGCAGAGGTTTGGTCAAGTTATTCTGGTCTAAAGTTACTGCTAGAATATTGATCTTTCGTCGCCAAACGAAAATCCACCGGACTCCACTGAATCGTTTTGTCCGGATTAAAGGTAGATTAATTGCTATCCCTATCTCCCCCTAAGTATAATAACGTGCTAAGATGTTAGTTTTTATAATTAAAAAGAAAAAGAATCGAAATTAGAATCGAATAAACGAAACCTAGTTTTTTTTTCCGAAAACATTCACTGTTCACTAGCATGGTTACTGTTCACACTTTTTGTTGGTACTGCTCATGCCGGTTGGTTTTTAAAAAAAAATGAAACCTAAATTACAGTTTTCCCCTTTATCTATTAAAGTGATGTGTTTCAGCCCTCATGCATTGTTAACCTATTAAAGTTTGCCCCTGAAGTTTATTAAGTTTATGTTTCGGCCCATTCATAAAAGGTTACGTGATTTTTATGCTTATTGTTTATTTCAATTATTATTCTGATTGCTTATCTATTATTCCAACCTCTGATTGATATGTTAAATTGGACCCTAGAGATATGGGGTGGTATGCGAATAGATTTCACATAGACGATGCTGAGTTAATGGAAAAATGGTGAAGTGTTGGAGTTATGAAATTGTGGAATTGTGATTTGGGCCATAGCTCTGGCAAGGGTGACCTGTTGGGCCCTGGATTAATGACATTGTGGTGACCCTAACGTATGGTACGCCATGGGAAGTTCCAAAGGGTAATCGTGCCTTGCAAGGCCAGCAAGGGGGATTGTCCCATGACACGGTCATAGTTAGTGGCTTAGGAATGGTGCGACCCTAATGTATGGTATGCCATGGGAAGTTCCAAAGGGTAATCGTGCCCCCTGCTATGGTTGTAATTGAATTCATGCGAAGTACATAACTTAGATGAACTCGTTTAGAACCCCGTGTGCAGGACAAGCAAGGGGGGGATTTTCCATGACACGGTCATAGTTAGTGGTTATGGGAGGAAAGGATCTCGTGGATGAGATCTTAGATTTCACGTAGGGTTAATAGATAGTAATAAACTGGTTTGTGTGAAAACTCTCTGTTTTACTTCCTTGCATCATTATTATATTGTTTGCTTGCTAGCTGTAAAATAAGAGGGGTGGTTGGGTTGGATTTTTCTACTGGGTGATTTATCGCTCACGGATACATCTGTATCCTGGTAAATCGATTGCTTCGGCGATCAATTTGCCAGAGGGCGCAGGATTCAATGGAGGAGATTCTACGATGGTGCAGTTCGACACGGAAAGAATATCAGGAGCAGAGATCGAGTATGCTTGGGATTCGTATCAAGCCTAAAGTCAGCTCTGAAGTTAATGTATTTTGGATCAGTAATTTATCTTGAGATTGTAATAGCTAAACCTTTATTTTGGAAAATTATGTTTATTTAGCAAATTTTCTTAAGAAATTATTTTATTTTGCTTCTGAAAAATCAGGGCGTTACAATATTATTTATAAATCAAAAGATATGACAATTTTACCCTCAACTGGGTGAAACACAAAATATTTTTGAAAAATCCTTAAATCACACTAACTTTAAATCGGATCGAAACCTATTTTATATCGATAACGAAGGTATCAAAGTACTAAAAGATGATATAATCGAACCATAAAATTTTAGATTTTGGGTTATGAATAGTTGGTCGAAAGTAGACCAATTCAAATATCGTCGGAGCCACTACGACTAACACACGTTTTTGCACCCATCCACTCATTCTATGTTCCGTTCGTTACTCGCATTCCAAGTTTTAAGGTAGTGGTGGTGAAGTGATGTTGGTGTGTGTGGTTAAGTGGTGGTGGTTGTGGAGGGGTGGTAGCGCTCCGATGATCTTTGTAGTGGTCTGCTTACTACCCAATTTCCATGAACTAAAGTTTATTAGTTTGATGGTTGGATTGCACCATCTTTTAGTACATTTAAAGTTCTGTTTATCAATATGTAATAGGTATTTATCCAATACAAAATGAGGGAGATGCGAGCGTATTACCGAAATAATTTAGTTTTTGACTTATTGAAGGTAAATTAGTCATACCATTTTATAAAAAAAAAATTATAGATTCAAAGAACTTGGGTTGGAAAGTAGACTTAACAAGCTTTTTAATGGCTCTAACTTTGCAAAAAACGGAGTTCGGAAGTGTCCGGGACAAACCCACAAAGTTTGAGAAATTTGTGGACTTTGTGCGCCCCAGGCACACCTCACAGTGGCCAAGTTTGTCAACATAGCCAAACTTTTATTGTCAAAAACTGGTGAGTGTTTGTCAAAAGTCCATATGCACCATTTTATTAAACAAGGAAACGGATATATGTCAAAAATCCGGCTAGTCATTCATAACTTTAGCTACTTCATTGAGACATAAGCCACCATTTCATTCACTAGGAAAGGGTTCCATTTCGGCGCCATAAGAATTACTCTTGACCATCAAGAATTACTCTTGGCCACACATAATTGCGAGACCATAACTCATTGTTTGCGGCCAAAAGTAATTATTAGCAGTCAAGAGTAATTATTTGCGGCTGAGAGTAATTCTTAACAAGTCATGTGTAGTTTTCTGCAGCTCCAATACCCCAAAGGAAGATAGACAAGAGCTGGCTACAGTGCTTGGAGTCCTTGCAGGGTAACTTTGGCAAGTACTTGGGTGTTCCTACTGAGAGTGGGGCACTTCAAAGAAGACTTCTATGAACTGGATTGTGGATAGAGTCCTTAGTAAACGCGAAGGATGGAAAGAAGTTTTACCGTCGGATGCAGGGAAGGAAGTACTGATTAAATCAGTTGTTCAGGCCATTCCAACATACGTTATGTCTGTTTTTAAGCTCCCTGTATCTCTTTGTAATGCCATCTGTGCCAAGATAGCTCGATTCTGGTGGAGAGGTATAAACAACCCAAGAGACCAGACTTCTAGCATTTCACCTTGACAAGAAATAAATTTCTTCTGCTCCTTCTTTGATTGGAAAGTTTCCGCGCCCTTCCACTCATTCTATGTTCCATTCGTTACTTGCATTCCGAGTTTTAAGGTAGTGGTGGTGAAGTGACGTTGGTGCAGGTGGTTAAGTGGTGGTGGTGGAGAGATTGTGTTACGGTGACAGTGTTGGTGGTACGCTCCGATGATTTTTGTAGCGGTCTGCTTACTACCGAATTTTCATGAACTAAACTTTAGTACTTTGATGGTTGGATTGTACCATCTTTTAGTACATTTAAAGTTCTCTTTATCGATATACAATCGGACTTTATCAAATTTAAAATGAGGGAGATGCGAATGTTTTACCAAAATGATTTAGTTTTCGACTCATTGAGGGTAAATTAGTCATACCCTTTTATATACGAAAAATTATAGATTAAAACTACTTGGGTTGGAAAGTAGACAAAACATGGTTTTTAACGGTTCTAACCTTGCAAAAAACAGAGTTCCGGAGTGTCTGGGACAAACCCGCAAAGCTTGAGGAATTTGTCGAGCTTTGTGCGTCCGAGGAGCAATTATGTGCGCCCCGGGCGCATTCTTAAAATTTCAAAACCAACTAAAGTTTGAGATCTTGCCACAGACACTCCCGAACTCTGATTCGAACGTGGTTTTAACCGTCAAAAAGCTTGTCTAGCCTACTTTCTAACCAAATTAGTTTGACTCTGAATTTATTAATAAATAAAAAAGATATGACAATTTTACCCTCGATAGGGCGAAAAACAAAATATTTTGGAAAAATTAGTCATACCTTTTTATATACGAAATATTATAGATTCAAACTACTTGGGTTGGAAAGTAGATTCAACAAGGTTTTTAATGATTCTAACCTTCAAAAAACGGAGTTCGGAGTGTCCGAGACAAACCCACAAAGTTTGAGGAATTTGTGGAGCTTTGTGCGCCCCAGGCACACTTCATTGTGCCCCTGGCGCATTCTCGAAATTTAAAAACCAACCAAAGTTTGAGATCTTGCCAAGGAGGCAAGGACACTCCCGAACTCCAATTCGCATGTGGTTTGAACCATCAAAAAGCTCGTCTAGCCTACTTTCTAACCAAATTAGTTTGACTCCGAAATTATTAATAAATCAAAAGATATGACAATTTTACCCTCAACAAGGCGAAAAAATAAAATATTTTGGAAAAATCATTGAATCACACTAACTTTAAACCGGATCGAAACCTATTTTATATTGATACAAAGAGTATTCAAAGTACTAAAAGATGATGGAATGTAATCATAAAAATAATAGATTTTTGGTTAAGAATTGTTTGTCGATAGTAGACCAATTCAAAGATCGTCGGAGCCACTAATACAAAAACACGTTTTCGCGCCCTTTCACTCATTCTATGTTCCATTCGTTACCCGCATTTCGAGTTTTAAGGTAGTGCTGGTGAAGTGATGTTGGTGTAGCTGGTTAAGTGGTGATGGTGGAGGGTTTGTGTTACGATGACAGTGTTGGTGGTGGAGGGATGGTAGCGCTTCGATGATCTTGATAGTGGTCTACTTACTACCCAATTTTAATGAGCTAAACTTTATTATTTTGATGGTTGGATTGCACCATCTTTTAGTACATTTAAAGTTTTCTTTATCGATATATATTAGGTCTTTATCCGATTTAAAATGAGAAAGATGCGAGCGTTTCACCGAAATGATTTAATTTTCGACTCACTGAGGGTAAATTAGTCATACCATTTATATACAAAAAATTATAGATTCAAACTACTTGTATTGGAAAGTAGACTCAACAAGATTTTTAACAGTTCTAACCTTGCAAAAAACAAAGTTTGGGAGTGTCCGGAACAAACCTGCAAAATTTGAGGAATTTGTGGAGCTTTGTGCGCCCCTGGAGCAATTCTGTGCACCCTGGGCGCATCCTCAAAGTTTCACGACCAACCAAACTTCGAGATCTTGCCACGGACACTCCCGAACTCCGATTCGCATGTGGTTTGAACCATTAAAAAGCTTGTCTAGCCTACTTTCTAACCTAATTAGTTTGACTCCAAAATTATTTATACAATCTTATGGGCTCTCCTATTTGTTCTGTTTGTAACAGGAAGGTTGAAACTGTGGAACACCTCTCTTGACAATTTACCTGTACAATGTACCTGTGTACATGTTTTCTGCATATTTCTACTTCTTGCTGATGTAGTTGCACAATTGTGAGTATTGTGTGATGACCATTCACTTGTATATGGAGAAACAGAAAGGATAATAGTACCTGTGTAAATGTCTCAAAACAATAGGAGGATCGCAAAACACATTGAATTCTTCATCTTCACGGCTTCCTTCCATGCTCGCTAACGCATCGCATAAACGTTTCCTTCTCTGTTGACATTGGCAATGGTTTGGACTTGGATTTCCACCATCAGAGACCTACAATCAAGGACAAGGTTACTAATTCCTTTTGACCGGAAAAAAAAAAGGACAAGGTTACTAAGATGACGAACATCATTTGTATTTCCCTTGAATCTTGATGAGAGAAATCGCACCCTTCGCATCTGTTTCGATTTGAAATCCTTCCATACTCAGAGTTCCTGCTAGATGTAGGCCATCCTGACCTGAATGGCCCATAGTTCTGGTATCTTCATCCATTTATTTCTTCATTGTGTACATTTCTGGTTAAGTTTTGAATGTGAAATGAAATACTTGGGAAAAAAGAGAGAAAACAAAGAACTCTTGGTTAAAGATTAATAACCTGTTTCTCACAACTGATCTAGAGCTTGAATTTAGAGCATTAGAACAACCTTAATCTACGACTAACCAGTTTTAATAAGAACAAATGAAAGAATACGAAAAGTTCACTAGGAAAGGGTACCATTTCATTGAGACATAAGCACCATTTCATTCACTAAGAAAGGGTACCATTTCATTGAGACATAAGCACCATTTCATTCACAAGGAAAGGGTACCATTTCGGGCCATAAGAATTACTCTTAACCGCGAAGAATTGCTCTTGGCCGCCAATAATTACTCTTGGACACACAAAATTACTATTGGCAGCATAGAATTGCGAGACCATAAGTCATTCTTTGCGGCCAAGAGTAATTATTTGCGGCCACAAGTAATTTATCGCGGCCAAGAGTAATTCTTCGACGGAGCAATTACAGAGAACTTAAACATTTAGCCTGCATCTGTGGCGGAAGATCAAAAGAGAAAACTCACCATCCATTACCCTCATATAAATGGAATTTCATTCGCCAGACGATGTCCAACAATCACCCATCTTTTATTTGCCAATGACTCCCTCATCTTCCTTATCCTTAAAGCTACTAAGTTTGAGTGTATGGTGGTCATGGATGTGCTGAATCGTTATTGCTATGCCTCAGGTCAGCTGATAAATCTTAACAAGTCATGTGTAGTTTTCTGCAGCTCCAATACCCCAAAGGAAGATAGACAAGAGCTGGCTCCAGTGCTTGGAGTGCCCTTGCGGGATAACTTTGGCAAGTACTTGGTCATTACTGAGAGTGGGGCACTTCAAAGAAGACTTCTATGAACTGGATTGTGGATAGAGTCCTTAGTAAACACGAAGGGTGGAAAGAAGTTTTAACGTTGGATGCAGGGAAGGAAGTACTGATTAAATCAATTATTCAGGCCATTCCAACATACTTTATTCCTGTTTTTAAGCTCCCCGTATCTCTTTGTAATGCCATCTGTGCCAAGATAGCTCGATTGTGTGGGAGAGGTAGTAATGGAAAGACAAAATTTCATTGGGTGGCTTGTAGAGATATCTCCAAAAAGAAGGGTGAAGGAGGTTTGGGCTTCAGAGATTTCGAATGCATGAATGTTGCTTTGTTGGCTAAATGTTAAAGCATCCAACTCCCAATCAATTGGCAAAGAGTGGAGAGGCCGTCCAGGCTCATATACTAGTTTTGGAGGAGATAATTAACCGATGTGGGACAAACTCCAACACTCCCCCGCACGTGCGACCCCCGACTCGCATGTGGAGAGGTAAACAAAGGATCCGGAACACACGGATCACAATGAAAGAAAGTGCAACTATGGCATAGACAAAGGGGAAAGGCCTCCGAAAATCTAGCTTTGATACCATGTTAAAGCATTCAACTCCAAACCAATTGGCAAAGAGTGGAGAGGCCGCCCAGGCTCATATACTAATTTTGGAGGAGATAATTAACCGATGTGGGACAAACTCCAACACTAAACAAGCCTGGAGGCTAGTGAATTGGGAAAACGGCTTGTGGGCTAGAGTTCTAAAAGGCAATACTTCCCTAATTACTCCTTTTGGGAAGCTAAAAAAGAGTCTGTGTCTTCTTGAGCTGGAAAAGCCTTATTATTGGGAGAGATCTTCTGGCTAAAAATTGCCTTTGGCAAATGGGTGATGGTAAGTCCATCAACATATGGAGGGACGAATGAGTTCCTGGCTGCAGTAGTATCAGTGGGACATCATCATCTCCAGTTCAAAAAAGTGGCAGATCTCATACTACCGGGAAAAGCTCGCTGGAATGAAGCTCTCATCAGAAACACTCTCAACCATCTCATCTACACCAGAATATTAAGCATCCCTCTTCCTCACACCACCACCGTTGATAAGTTGATCTGGATTCTGGCCCAAAAACTAAAGTGGTGAATTCACGGTCAAAAGTGGATACCAGAGCTGCACCAAAATGCTCCACAAGGAAGTTGGCGACACAGCTTCCTCATCTTTCACCCCTCCTCTTGAGCTCTTGTCAGGCATCTGCTCCATTCAGGTTCACCCTAAGTATAGAACTTTTTTGTGGAAAGCTTGCGAAAATGCAATTGCTACAGCTGAAAATCTCTTCCACAGAAAAAATCTGGGATCTCTTAGTTGTTCTGTTTGCAACAGGGAGGTTGAAACTGTGGAACACCTTTTTCTCTTGTGCCCATGGACTGAAAAGTGTGGAAAATCTTCATGCACATGACACTCCCTCTAGAGCTTCAGTTTGGAGATTTGACAAATGGATGAGTGAGGCCCTAAGATATGCTGTGTCTCCTAGCGTAACGGAGAACTCATAACTGGTTATTGCTATGGTGTGTTGGTTTATTTGGACGGAAAGGAACGGCTTAACTTTTAGTTACAGGCCCCTAAATCCCATGCTGGTTCTGTTCAATGTATAAAATTATGTGCTAGAGTGTTATCAAGCACTTGCTGATCCCTCTCAATCAAGACAAGCTCAGCTATTGCCAGAGCATCCCCCTCCTTGCAACCACGTCCAACTTATTTTCTCAAGGTAAACTCAGATTTTGCTCTCAATAAAAAAATGAAACTTGGTTTCTCTGGCATTGTTGTTAGAAATGAATACGGAGCTCTAGTAGCAGGGAAGCATTGCAAACATTTCTGTGATTCGCTGATTCCCCTTTGGTGGGTGAAGCTCTAGCTTTGAGAGAGGCTTGTTGGATGGCTCAAGCTCTTGGCATTTCTAAGTTTATTTTTGAATCTGATGCTCTTGCTGTGACAAAAAAATGTCAACCACGACATGGACACCAAATCAGATTGGAGAATTTGTAAGGACATTCAAGCGGCTTTATCCACCTTTGTTGTTGCTTCTGTTGTCCATGTTCTGAGATCGTGTAACGAAGTGGCTAACCTAGTGGCATCTTCAGCTAAGAAGGGATCATTGGAAGGCTTTGGTCCTACAACCATCCTTTGAAACTCTACCAACTTTTGGCTCATGATTTTCCACCGACGGGAAACGGATAAAAAAAAGTTTAAGGAATGTGCAATGTATCAATTTGTTAGTACAATTTTTCCTTTTCTTATTGTTTGATGCCATTTGTCCTGTGTATGTTCTCTGCATACTTCTTGCTGACGTAGTTGCACAGTTGTGAGTATTGCTAGTGATGACCATTGGCCAGTCACTTGTAAATGGAGAAACAGAAAGGATAATAGAGTATCATGTTATTGTACAGGTGTGTTGTATTATGCATTTAACAAGGTTTCGTTGTTTCATTATTGATCTTCAGATTTTCCCTGTTATTTTCCCAAAAAATGGCAGAGCCAGTATGGCACGATACGAAGGACGGTTAGCACGAAGCTAAACGGTCCGGGCCGGCACTGCCCGTTTGACACCTCTATTTTTGGTGTTATTAAGCCTCCAAGATTCCTGATTCTGCACTCAAATGTCATTGCGGGAGTGGGCTCCACTTTGCTGACCAGTCAGTTCTTGACATGTCATAAATATTTTTGTTTTGCTTACTATGTACAACCCATCAAAGCATCGGAAACTTTAACATTGCTTGGTATTTTCACGCAGGTGGTATTCCCTTGTATGTGTTGGAATTATTTATCTCCTTAACAAGGCTATTGGTTTGGTTGGGCTGCTTGTAGACTTGTTTCCAGTTTGATATACTAATTCGGATTTTGGCACAATGTTACCCTATTCTAGTCATATTTGTTCGTCTGTACATGCCGAAACTCAATTTACTTTGCTTAGTTGTATTTGAGTTTAATGAATAATGGAATGAATTGGCATGCTAGGTGTTGGTATTTTTACCTGTGAGTCATAAAGAGTTGGGAAGACTATAGAATTACACGTTAGAGGTTTATAACTCAGGGTGTCCGGACCAGCTTACGTACACTTCGACTAATCTACAAGAACTCAATTCAACCATCCACTAGCGTGGAGTCTAATTAAAGTTGGGGAAGGCCCCATATAAATTGACTCCATATGAGTTGATAGAACATGGAAAGTTTCAAACTTAAGACTTTAGAAGGGAACAAAGCCCTTAGTTTGAAGCAGTGACCAGGTCAATCCCATGAAATTACATGTTGGTTCATTTCAGCAATGCACAAATGAGAAAAATCTTCATTGAATAACAAGATCGTTCCTTATTAAGCATAAAGCGAACGATATTTTCCCATTTGTATGGTAAGCTAATTACAAATCATTAATCAAACTCAGGACATGAGATCCTATTGAATAACAATTATCATCGCTTTATATCACAATAAACTGTTTAAAATTAACAGTGCTGAAGAAAAAAAGGGGTACAAGTGAAAAACTCAATTTGAGAGAAAAATCATGTGAGAGAACCAAACACTACGTCAAAGAGGAGATACAAGTGTTTCTTACAACCAACCAAGAATATGAAACCTCACTCATGGTCAGAAGCACCTTGCCAAATCCTCATACACTGCATCAAAAGGTTGAAGCTTAATGATTTCAATCCTTGTAAGTCGATCTCCTCAACGAACCCATTTGAGATCAATCACTACTGCCATTGCCATTGACAGCCATCAAAGGTCTTTCAAGGTGTAAAACAAATAGAATCAACCTTTAGAAGGTAGATAAATGGATCTTATCAAATCCAATGAAATGAAGTACAAGCTTCTACGAATCACAGTTGTACTATTTTGCTCTTCCGAGAAGCTAGCACGGGAAATTCGGATGTGGAAAAAGAACCCTGCAATTGTTTATAGCTCAGCTATCTGAAAGAGGAATGCTCCATCGACCTTGAGACCGCTGGATCTGTGAAAGCAGCCTTGCAGCATTTCCACCGGCTGAAACCTGCAACCTGAAACCTCTCAAGCATATTCTGCTGCAGACCATGAGGAGGACACAATCGAACAATGAGAGTACAGAGAAACTTATAGCAAATGGGATTAATAGAAACGTGTTTGTCTACGGGATTCCTAAACATATACAATAGGGGACACTTTGTCAGTGTCACATATCCTGATAAGAAGTTTTCTTGATTGCTCTCACAGGTTTCACATGTTGAATATCAACTGACGCGTACAACTACCATGCAAGATCACAAGCAATCAACCAAGAAATGCAACTTGTGCAGTAAATATTAAGGACTTCCTAAAAGGAGTTTCAGGGCTCAGTTTAAGAAGTTCTCTAGATTGCTCTCACAGGTTTCATACGCCAAGCATCAACTAATGTGTACAACTACCATGCAAGCAATCAACCAAGAAATGCAACTTCTGCAGTAAATATTAAGTGATTCCTAAAAGGAGTTTCAGGGCTCACTTTAAGAGAATGAAAGCGCTAACATTGCAATTAGAAACCGACATTGCTAAAACATGATGACTATTGCAAAGCTCATAAAGCTACTTCAATCAGTTGAGAATTTGAGATTAAAGTGCGATGACATAAGATTTATGGTATATATGCGTGTGGGGGGAGTCGAAGAGATAGCCCCACTTCTCAAATAGGAAGAAGGAAGCTGAGGGAACATGTTGGATCGGCCTAAACGAATAAACAACATAAGAGACCAGACTTCTTACATTTCACCTTGACAAGAAATAAATTTCTTCTGCTCCTTCTTTGATTGGAAAGATGAAGTGAAAGGCCACGCTCCCTTCTTGGCAAATTGGTTTGTCCTGCTGTCCGAATTCTCGAAATTGTCACTATCTTTACCATAATGACTGTCTCTAGCAGATGGGCTGGATTCTTCTATTCTGTTGGTAGCTTAGCATACAATTTCCTCTTGACAGGGTCATTTAAAGGTCCAATCTTGGACTTGCTGAGGGTAAATTAGTCATACCTTTTAATATACAAAAAATTATAGATTCAAACTACTTGGATTGGAAAGTTGACTCAACAAGTTTTTTAACGGTTCTAACCTTGCAAAAATTAGAGTTCGGAAGTGTTCGGGACAAACGCGCAAAGTTTGAGGAATTTTTGGAGCTTTGTGCGCCCCAGGAGCACTTCTGTGTGCCCCTGGCGCACTTCATTGCGCCCTGGGCGCATCCTCGAAATTTCAAAACCGACCAAACTTTGAGATCTTGCCACGGACACTTCTAAACTCCGATTTGCACGTGGTTTGAACCGTTAAAAAGCTCGTCTAGCCTAATTTCTAACCAAATTAGTTTGACTCCAAAATTATTTACAAATCAAAAGATATGACAATATTACCCTCAACAAGGCGAAAAATAAAATATTTTGGAAAAATTCTTAAATCACACTAACTTTAAACCGGATCGAAACCCATATTATATCTATAAAGAGGGTATTCAAAGTACAAATAAAAGATGATGGAATCGAACCGTAAAAATAATAGATTTTGGGTTATGAATAGTTGGTCGAAAGTAGACCAATTCAAAGATCATTGGAGCCACTAAGACTAAAACACGTTTTTGCGCCCTTCCACTCATTCTATGTTCCATTCGTTACTCGCATTCCAAGTTTTAAGGTAGTGGTGGTGAAGTGATGTTGGTGTAGTTGGTTAAGCGGTGGTGGTGGAGGGGTTGCGTTATGGTGATAGTGTTGGTGGTGGAGGGGTGGTATGCTGGTAGCGCTTTGATGATCTTTGTAGTGTTCTACTTACTACCCAATTTTCATGAACTAAACTTTATTATTTTGATGGTTGGATTTCACCATCTTTTAGTACATTTAAAGTTCTCTTTATCGATATATAATAGGTATTAATCCAATTTAAAATGAGGGTGGCCAAAATGATTTAGTTTTCAACTCACTAAGGTTAAATTATTCATACCTTTTTATATACACAAAAAATTATAGATTCAAACTACTTGGGTTGAAAAGTAGACTCAACAAGATTTTTAATGGTTCTAACCTTGCAAAAAATGGAGTTTGAAAGTGTTCGGGACAAACCCGTAAAGTTTGAGGAATTTGTGGAGCTTTCTGTGCGCCCCGGGCGCATCCTCAAAGTTTCACAACCAACCAATTAACTTTGAGATCTTGCCACAGACACTCCCGAACTCCGATTCGCACGTGGTTTGAAATGTTAAAAAGCTCGTCTAGCCTACTTTCTTACCAAATTAGTTTGACTCCAAAATTATTTATAAATTAAAAGATATGAAAAATTTTATGGGCTCTCCTATTTGTTTGTTATGTTTGTAACAGGGAGGTTGAAAGTTGAAACTGTGGAACACCTCTCTTGACAATTTACATGTACATTGTACGTGTGTATATGTTTTCTGCATACTTCTACTTCTTGCTGAGGTAGTTGCACAATTGTGAGTATCGCGAAACACATTGAATTCTGTTGGGGAACGCAATACAATCGGCAAATTCCAGAATACAAATTCCGTTACAAAAGATAGATAAAAACCAGATTACAGCTTGCATGTACAGAACATGGAAAAAGCAGAAACATGAACACCAAACCGAGCCCTGATTCAGTTTCCTTAAAACAGATTCACCGCCTCACCGTTGGGTGTTGGAGGTTGTCCGGCGTCTGTCTCCCAGGATAGAACGGTTAGACCACGGCTATCGGAACACCACCGAAAGCCGCCTTGGCAAACTGAACGCTACGTCTGTCTCTCTCTCACAGTAGAACAATATCAGAGTGGATTTTTTGTATACTTGAACTCGTGAATTACATCTGAAAACGGGATGATGAATTTATACACCTCTGATGCAAATTGTAACAGCCAGAATAATGATTTCGAGCCTTGAATACCCAGCAATAAAGTGGGGTAAAACTGATGACATGAATACCCAAATGAATTCTGCCATAACCCAAACATAATGGGGTATAAACCAGCTGAAAACGGCTGGAACTTGTAGGGCCTCGTCCAGATACAATGAACTTACGAGAGACATTTCGGTTGCCTCGAGAGACCCTCCGAATGTCCCAATTATCATTCACAATAATCTGGAAAATTTCCAACAAATTCTTCATCTTCACGGCTTCTTTCCATGCTCGCTAACGTATCCGCACAAACGTTTCCCTCCCGGTTGATATTGGCAATGGTTTGGACTTGGATTTCCACCATCAGAGACCTACAATCAAGGACAAGGTTACTATATAAGATGATGTAATTTCCCTTGATGAAAGAAATTGCACCCTTCGCATCTGTTTCGATTTGAAATCCTTTCATACTCAGAGTTCCTGCCAGATGTAGGCCATCCTGACCTGAATGGCCCATAGTTCTGGTATCTTCATCCATTTATTTCTTCATTGTGTACATTTCTGGTTAAGTTTTGAATGTGAAATGAAATTCTTGGGAAAAAAGAGAGAAAACAAAGAACTCTTGTTAAAGAATAATAACCTGTTTCTCATAACTGATCTAGAGCTTGAATTTAGAGCATTAGAACAACCTTAATCTATGACTAACCAGTTTTAATAAGAACAAATGAAAGAATACGAAAAACATAACGAAGTTACGAGTTTAAACTTAACAGTACTGAAAACAAAAAAGGTGTTTACAAAAAAACATCATCCAAATTGTTGGCTGTATTTCCTTCCAACCTACAAAATTCAACAAGTCTTTGTCCCAAGTATTTGGGATCTGTTATACAAATCCATTTTCTCCAATAAATTCCATGCAAAGAAGTATCCTACGTCAATAGATTATACTACAAGTTATAATGACCAAATTTTCACCCGAAACTGTAACATCACATGGGCCAAGTTTGTCAACTTTTATTGTCAAAAGTTTCTATCTTTTTGTTTAAATAGTCATACTTAGTTAATACTTGTGTTGGGATTTTCTCAAAAACTGGTGAGTGTTTGTCAAAAGTCCAGCTAAAGGTACTCATAACTTCAAAACTATTTCATTGGCCATATGCACCATTTTATTAACTAGGAAACGGATATATGTAAAAAATCCAGCTAAAGTCATTCATAACTTTCAACAAACAAAAGTTCATTCACTAGGCAAGGGTACCATTTCACTGAGACATAAGCACCATTTCATTCACTAGGAAAGGGTGCCATTTCATTGAGACATAAACACCATTTCATTCACTAGGAAAGGGTACCTATTTGTTCGGTTTGTAATAGGGAGGTTGAAACTGTGGAACACCTTTTTCTCTTGTCCCCATGGACTGAAAGTGTGTAGCAAAATCTTCACGCACATGACACACCCTCTGGAGCTTCAGTTTGGAGATTTGACAAATGGATTAGTGAGGCCCTAAGATATGCTAGCTGCGTCTCCTAGTCTATAGGAGAACACACAACCAGTTATTGCTATGGCGTGTTGGTTTATTTGGAAGGAAAGGAACAGCTTAACTTTTAATAAGAGGCCCCCAAAATCCCATGCGGGTTACGTTAAACGTCAAAAAATATGTGCTAGAGTATCATCAAGGACTCGCTGATACATCTCCATCAAATCCCCCTCCTGGCAACCACCTCCAACTTCTTTTCTCAAGGCAAACTCAGATTTTGCTCACGGTGAAAAAATGAAACTTGGTTTCTCTGGCATTGTTGTTAGAAATGAATATGGAGCTCTAGTAACTGGGAAGCATTGCAAACACTTCTGTGATTCATTGATTCCCCTTTGGTGGGTGAAGCTCTAGCTTTGAGAGATGCTTGTTGGATGGCTTAAGCTCTTGGCATTTCTAAGTCTATTTTTTAATCTGATGCTCTTTCTGTGACAAAAAATATCAACCACAATGTGGACACCAAATCTGATTGGAGAATTTATGGAATTTGCACGGACATTCAAGTGGCATTATCCACCTTTGTTGTTGCTTCTGTCGTCCATGTTCTGAGATCGTGTGACGAAGTGGCTAACTGGGTGGCATCTTCAGCTAAGAAGGGATCATCGGAAGGCTTTGGTCCTACAACCATCCTTTGAAGCTCTAGCAACTTTTGGCTCATGATTTTCCACCAACGGGAAACGGATAAAAAAAAGTTGTGTTTTCCACTTGTACAGTTTGTAGAGTTTGGCTTAAGGAATGTGCGACGTATCAATTTGTTAGTACAATTTTTCCTTTTCTTATTGTTTGATGCCATTTCTCCTGTGTATGTTCTCTGCATACTTCTTGCTGATGTAGTTGCACAGTTGTGAGTATTGCGAGTGATGACCATTGGCCAGTCACTTGTAAATGGAGAAACAGAAAGGATAATAGAGTATCATGCTATTGTACAGGTGTGTTGTATTATGCATTTAACAAGGTTTCGTTGTTTCATTATTGATCTTCAGCGCTGTTATTTTCCCCAAAAACGGGACGATTAAGTAAACAAGCCAGCACGGTACGATACGAAGCATGGTTGGAACGAAGCTAAACGGGCCGGGCTAGCACGGCCCGTTTGACACCTCTATTTTTTGTGTTATTAAAGCCTCCAAGATTCCTGATTCTGCACTCAAATGTCATTGCTTGAGT
This sequence comes from Rhododendron griersonianum, assembly GCA_018127125.1. NCBI lineage: Eukaryota > Viridiplantae > Streptophyta > Magnoliopsida > Ericales > Ericaceae > Rhododendron > Rhododendron griersonianum. The sequence continues at coordinate 1,802,496 of CM030794.1, forward strand.
GGGCTCCACATTGCTGACCAGTCAGTTCTTGATATGTCAGCTATATTTTTGTTGTGCTTAATATGTACAACCCATCAAAGCATCGGAAGCTTTAACATTGCTTTGTGTCTTCACGCAGGTGGTATTCCCTTGTATGTGTTGGAATTATTTATCTCCTTTAACGAGGCTATTGGTTTGGTTGGCCTTACAGTGCTCGTAGACTTGTTTCCAGTTTGATATAATTCCGATTTTGGTTGTTTGTTTGTACATGCCGAAACTCGATTTACATTGCTTAATTGTATTTGAGTTTAATGAATAATGTAACGAATTGGCATGCTGGGTGTTAGTATTTTGAGGAAAGTCCACTTTCACCCCTGTGGTTATCGCCATGTGCGGATACACCCCTGTGGTTTAAAAGTGTGCACATAACCCCCTGTGGTTTTCAAATTGTGCGGATAGACCCCCTGCCGTCATATTTTCCATCCATATTAACGGAAACAACGTTAAAAGACCGTTATACCCCCATCACATCCCTTTATTCTTCTTCTTTTTTAAATCTAACCACACCATCCCGTATACCAAAAATTGAATCCAAACCGTTTAAATTTTGACGAGTACTACGTCTATGCCAAAATTCAAGTCAATCAAAAAATGAAAAGCTTATGGTCAAATCGATTTTGTTATGAAATTAAAATTTCAAATTTGAATTTACTAAAAATTAGATCACTGGGTTACTGATGGCTGATTAAGATGATTTTTTACAGAGATACTCTATTCTTTATTTAATACATTATGAACGACTCAGATTACATTCTAGAGGTGTGTGAGATACACCTCCGTTAATATGGATGGAAAATATGACGGCAGGGGGTCTATCCGCACAATTTGAAAACCACAGGGGGTTATGTGCACACTTTTAAACCACAGGGAGTGTATCCGCACATGGCGATAACCACAGGGGGTGAAAGTGGACTTTCCAGTATTTTTACCTGTGAGTCATAAAGAGTTGGTAAGACTATAGAATTACATGTTAGTGCGTCTCTGTTTATAACTCAGGGTGTCTGGACTTGCTTACGCACACTGCAAATAATCTATAAGAGCCTCAGTCTGATTAAAGTTGGGGCAAGACCCTTAATAATTTGACTCCATATGAGTTGATAGAACATGGAAAGTTTCAAACTTAAGACTTTAGAAGGGAACAAAACCCTCAGTTTGAAGCAGTGACCAGGTCAATCCCGTGAAATTACATGTTGGTGCATTCTAGTAAGGAACAAATGAGCAAAATCTTCATTGAATAACAAGATCGTTCCTTAAGAATAACGCGAACGATATTTGTCCATTTGTATGGTAAGCTAATTACCTATCATTAATCAAACTCGGGACATGAGATCCTATTGAATAACAATTATTGTCGCTTTATATCACAGTAAACTGTTTAATGAGCAAAACGAAAAACATAAAAGTTGTTCACATGTTGAGTTTGACAACAAGTATGTTTGTAATATGATTACAGGCTATGAATCTGAACAAAAGATGTACATGACGATACGTGCAAAAACTTATAAGCTGAATCAAGTGGTGTAGTGTTGCAAGAGATAATAAAAATGTTGATCGCCAAATGATGTTATGCTGTTAGCATTACCATCTATGCAACTCTTTCCAATGCTAAATGTCATAAGTATTAATGTCTCAATATGTAATTCCAATTCACTTATGTACACTTTTTTTTTTGGTTACACATTCTTGATAATCAAATTAGTACCAACAGTATATGACTTGGACTTCAGAAAACAGAAAAGTTATTATGTTCTTAAAACTTCCATCATTTCGCACATGGAAACTCATATCAAATAACAGCGGTGAAAACAACAATTTATTAAACTTCAAATTTTTTCTCCAACAAACAATTCTTAATTCCTTGTTAAGAATTAATTATCATCCTGCTACAAACTACATACTGTGTGTACTTACACGGGACTCGGTGGCAAAAACATATGTTTTATTTTGAGCAATTTTAAGTGGGCTTTATTTTTCTTGATAGAATTTTTGATTAGAGAAGTGTTAGGTACAAAGAAAATATATGTTAAAATTACCCCGAAAAGGTAAATCACCAGTCTGTACTATTGGTTTACCTTTTCGGGGTACAAAAGACCATTCAAGGACTTTTTAAAATAAAATGATGAAAATCCAAAGGAAGCCAAAATTGCCAAAACCCATCTCCTACATCTCTCTGTGTGCATGCCTTCATTACTCCAAAAAGATGCTATGCAATAGAAAGCACATTTTGTGTACTTTTTTGACTCCCAATCCTCTGGAATTTTACATTTTTAACCAAATCCAACCCACACCATTTTCTGCAAACAGCATGGGCATTTTTGGAATATTTCCATAAATGGTCCTCAAGGTACCCATTTTTCCACTCAAATCCCACATTAGATCACTTTCTCTAGTGCCCATTTTGCCCTTTCTTATTTATACCAGCAACAGCAGAAGGCATCATCATCGTCATCATCATCAGCTTAGGAGTCAAAGCCCCCCCCCCCCTCCGAGAGCCTTCTTCCCCTCCCCCCTCTCTCTCTCTCCTCTCTTTCTCTCTCTACAAATCTATATCTATTTTTTATACACCCCGATTCGTTCCTTTCTTCAAACCCTAGTTTCTCCAAGTCCCAACATTCCTATCAAAATCCGCGAATTTCAATCACTTCCCCGTCAAAGCTCGCTCCTTTTCTCACCCCCCTCCAAAACCCTAGTTTTTTTCCCTTTTGGTCGAAAAGGTCTTATCTTTGGCCATTCAAAGACTCGTGGACTATTCTCGACTACACTAATTGAACTCATGATCCAGTTTCTGGCATTCGAGGTGCGTTTGATTTCACTTGGGGATTCGACTGATGCTTCGAACTTTCCTGTTATGAGGGATTTGGGGGTATTTGTTTACTCTTAGTTTGATTTGAAAATTTTGAACTTCATGCAATTCAGTTGGTGGCTTCTCGTATTGTTTTTGTAACCCTCTTTATTTTATTGTTTTTACTGTTGTTTAACCTTGTCTGCATTCCTTAGTGAGTGTACCTTGTGGTGTTAGCTTATGTCTGTCAAGTAGTTCAATCACTTGGTATCTGCTTAGGGTTAAGTGATTTGATCAATAGCTGGTACAGGTTAGGACCACTATCTGCAACTTATGCAGTTCCACAAGATAACAAAATTCAGTTAAAAAATATCTTTTTTGGGGGGGATTGAGGTAAAAATATCTTTTTTGGGGGGAATGGAGTTGATGCTCTCACATCTATAGCATGAGTAGTTAAAGCAAGTGAATGATGTTTAGGGTCTAGTAGAAAGGGATTTTACTAGTATACTTAACTTTATTTACTAGTTTTTAAGTTCTAGCTCTGTTTTTATTCGGGTGTATTTATTGTCTGATTAATGTTGCAATTTTATGCTGATGATTGTGTGAAGAATGCCGCTTGTTGTCCTGAAGCATTTTGGGGCATCGTCTTGGAGTATAGTTCAGTGATAGAGGTAGGTCAGCTTGGTTTGCAGTTGCTTTAAATGCCGTTTTGGCTTTAAGCTTAGTCGATGCTCAAAGGGAAGAAAGAGACCCCGGTAGATTATAAGGATAAGTTGGCAAATGTGGGCATGTATCTAATGTGTCTGTCCTTATCCGTCTGTTTGAATTGCAAATGGAATGAGGTTTTGGGCCCCTCGGCTTGTTCAAACATTTGTAGTGATGGAATTGTAAAGGCTTCAAATATTTATTGTTCCACGTAATTTGGTCAAATAAAGGGTTCTGTTGCCCCATGCAGGCTTGAACTCTACGTCTGCTACTCATTATTTAAAGCCTCAATGTAGTTGCATAAGTTCCGATCAATTACGTGTCACTACTTGGTTGTTCACTTTCTTTTCTGAAATCTGCTCTGCATTTACGCATCTCCTTTAATGCACTTATTTTCCTTTTTTCTGCATTACATGCAGACTGTCATGTCATCGTTAAGCCATATAAGATGACTTGGGTTCCGGCTTGCTTGGTGCTATTTGGGCTAAGGAACATGAAGTCTAGATAAATCAATTCGACCATTGAGGTTATAATAAATTGTTGTATCGGTTGAGGATTAGCTATAAATTGAGATCCAGTTTAGTTTGACCTAAAAATTATATTTATCGGCATTTGGGTTTTATTACTCATGTTTTGTAGTAACTTGGCTGGCAACTTTTAATGCAGTTTGACCTGCGGAGCATCTTATAGCGATTTGATGCTGGAGGCATTATGCCGGTAATAGTTGGGAGAAATGCAAAGGTATCATGCTGCCAGCTGCACTAGTGCAGTTAATAACAGCGCAATTGGTGGGCCATCAGCAAGGGATACATCCCGAGCAGATTCATCCTCACTGCCAGCTAACTACTCTATAAATCAGAGGTAAATGCGTTTTTGACTTATTGCTCGGATTGGTTTGGTATAGTTACATGAAAGTGTCTCACCATTTCTCTCTCGTGGGTATATATGCATGTGAGGCTGATATATGTTTGCACATATGGACTTCTACTATAACAGTGAGATAATTACCGCTCCTTATTCCTTATTTGATGTTAGCTGTGTTAATAGGTTTCTTGACATTATAAGCAAGTCCATGGATAAATTTTATTGTATATTGGATTAACGTCTGGCCCAAAGATAGTTTGTCCATGTGAATGCCCTCTTGGAAAGGTTACTTGTCGGACCATATTATCAAAGCAGGGCTAAGTTCATGACATTTCGAAGCAATGTTATGTAAGCAGTATCCCTATTATTACCTACACGCAATTCACTGCTGCTTGCTGGAATTCTTGAGAACTGGCTTGAGCCAACATCTTATGGTTGGACTTCCAGGTTGCAATTCTTGTGTGAATCATGTGCTTTATATCCCACGGAGACCCTTTATTCTCAACGTCTAAAATTTAAATCGCTTTTGAGTGGGTTTTATGCATGGTGATATAATTTCCTGATTGTAGAAGTTTCAATATGGAAAATAGATCCCAAAATTTGTGTGCGGGTGAACTATATTGTTGCACACCCTCCTAGAAAGCAGGATAGTAAAACACGGTAGAAGGCTTTAGTTGTTGGGCATTAGTTTTACTGTACAGGTCCCTTAATTGTAGAATCGGGCGAATGAGTTTGATATATGTGATGCTGCTGCTATCGTCATTACCAGCGATTGCATATAAGGAAGGATGTGTTTCCAAAGCCAGGGTTGAAGGACATTTAAGATCAACTTTCATCCTTTATTAATCTTTTATGTAATTTTCTATTGGTAATGACCTCAGAATATTGAAAAGGTGGGGAATGATCAATAAAGTATTAAAGTTCGATAATTTGGATGGCCCTTCACATTTCATTATTCCTTTCTCCACCTCACCCACTCCTCGTTTGTTGTATGTGATGTCCCAATTTCAGGTTTTCCTACTCGGTCTTTACCATTTCCGCCTTTCCATGGATGTTGTTTCAGTTCTTACTAGTACTTGTCTGTAGCTGTTGTTCTTGTTACACTAACCGTCATAATTACCAATCCAGCTATCCTGGATTTGTTAATTGGGGATACGCTCGTCTGACGTGCACTTTTTGATGCCACACTTAGATGCAGTCTGAATAATATTTCCTTTATATCGAGTCCATTCCCTTCTATTTTATCCTCCATTTTTTGCCGATTCAGTTGTAGTTCAGTATGGTGCCACTCCTGCCATGTTTACCATCGATTTTGAACTGCAGTAAGTAATAGTGCGTTACCTATGTAGTTAGTGTGGTGTGTGTAGGGTAGAACTTGACGAGCGCTTGACGAATGTAAACTTTTGTGGTAATTATATATGTAAAATGAGTGTGGTGTTACTGTTGTACAATGATTTTCTGGGTAAAAACCTTCAGCTAAGTTCCACTTTGAGGAATTTAGGAATAATGTGAGGATTTTAAATGATTCCTCTTGTGCGACGAACCTTTGTTGCTTTATAGAGCATTTTGTTTTCGGTGATTCACATGACAAGGTATCACCATTGTCTCATACTAATCACTTAGGGTGAGTGGATGCTTATTTATCCATGGCCTACCTATGTTCCATTTGTGGGAAAATGTTTCGTTCAGGCACTTGAACGGTTGCACGGTCAGAAATTATTGTTTGGAAGGTTTGAAGAGGTTTTATCACTATTGCGACGCATGTTACTAAAGGACAGAATTCTAGTTATTTTTAATTTTTTTGAATTATGTGTTTCTGGAGTTGCATGGTAGGGCTTAATTAGTTTGCAAGGAAGGCCTTCCACTATATTGTTTTGATTCTCCCGTAACGTATTCTCACTGTATGCTCCTCTGTCAACTGTGTTTGTTGGCTGCTTCCTGTTAACTAGAATGCTGGGTTGAAGATTGTCTTCCTCATAAGAAGCCATTTATTATGTTGCCTCAGTTGCTCTAGTTTTATTCCTAAGTTCACTCATCCTAAATTCTTGTATTTTATGAACAGTTCTGCTAACAAGTGCCCTGGGGCACAAGTTAAGATGCAATAAATATAGAATATTCTCCAATGTTTAATGCCGTTTTCTAAAAAAAGTCCATACTCCACTATTTTAGCATGTAATTAAATATCTACTATTATAATAGATACTTCCCAATTTCATTTGGGTCCTCATTGGAATGTAATATGTCTTCTCCAATTTGTACTACATTTTCTCTTCATCAGGAATCTCATTCAAGTCAAAATAATTGTTTCTTTTTCTTGGGGTGAACTCACTGTCCAAAAAATCTTCATCCAATGCCCTCTAATTTGAAACACCATTGGCGAATAAAAAAAACTAAAAGAAAAATTCTCAAATAAAAATGTACATGAAATAGGGGAAAAGAAACGTGAAGACTAAGTGGACAAGGAAAGATGAAGTGGAGATATTAACCCGAAACAAACGAGTTAATTCTCTGGTCTAGATGGGACCAATATGGCATTGGCATTGGGCATATGAGCATAAAAGATACTTCGTAGAAATCAGTTATGACATGTAATACTACTCATTGCTCAATGTTTCCTTATTCGATTTTGCATATTCCATATTTATTGCACCTTCCAAATTTATTGCACCTTAACTTGTGCATATTCCATATTTATTTTATCTTAACTTGTGCCCCGGGGGCATTGGTTAGCATTTGCCTTTTACGAAATCTGGATGTTATAAATTTTGATATTGCAGGCGGCCTCCACAACTAACCCCGTACAAATTGAGGTGTGATAAAGAGCCTTTGAATTCCCGGTAAATCCTGCAATTAAATTACTGCAAGCTTCTATTTACTGGTTCCTCAGTGAATTCTGCCAGCTCCCTTCCTTTAACTTTGATTACTTTATGTTGCTAGTTATTGTTATCATTGTCATCATCATGACATCATCTCACGTTAAGTTTTGTTACTACCATGATCTCAGGCTTGGGCCACCTGACTTTCACCCCCAGACTCCCAATTGCCCTGAGGAGACTTTAACCAAGGAATATGTGCAATCTGGATACAGGGAGACTGTTGAGGGACTTGAGGTGTGCTTTTGGAACCAACTGCAATTTCTTTCTTTTTTTCTTGCTTGCTTTGTCTTGAATTTCTGTTGTGTATATGCTTAAATTTGTCAACATTGTTAATTGGCAAATCTCAAGTTATCTTCACGAAGATTTCTTGGTCAACCTAGCTGTTATAGTGTTTTGACAATTGACACTTTAATAGGAACTATAAGTTACCACTAGTCCCAAAAGCTTAAGCTATTAGGAAATGGGCCCAACAATGAATATCGAGCTATCTAACACCCTCTCTTGCGTGCAATCTCGTCTTGCACATGTAGATGCAAATATTTGTACATACTGCGAAAGAATGCAAAGGGGAGAAACATAGTGCAAACCAGGAACAAATGCAAGTAGAGAGACTTGAACCCAAGACCTCTGCTCTGATACCATGCTAAGTAACCAGTAGTCAAATAAGCTTAAGCTGTTAAGAAATGGGCCCAACAATGGATATCAAGCTATCGAACAAGAACCATGATTTCATGTGTTCTACACAATACTGTATACTTCACAACATAAAATGTCATTGCCTGCTCTTTGTTTTGGCATACTGCGACAGCTTTATCTGTCAGGTTATTTTTTATTTTTCTTGCAATAGAGATGTAGCTTCAATCTCCTTGAGCAGCTTATATCCTGATTGCTTGACAGAGTATTGAATGATATTATTACTTTCATGGAAGCTTAATACTTTTCTGGATCATATTGGTTCTTGTTATTTTGTCGGCTTATCCAATTCAATCCCGTGGTCTCCAAGCATAATTTTGGGCTGTGTATCTCTCCACAACTAGTCCAGACCATACCCATGTCGACTATATTATCTTTATTAAGGGAAGTTATTCAAAGTAGTACAAGTTAGTAGGTATTAAATTTACATTGAAACATATAGGAGTGGGTGGTTAAGCAAGCACTTGGACACCTAACAAGAGCTGACTTTGTAGGGGTAACTCTATAAGCAAAGAGATAGCAATTTTTTTTTTTGTTAGTACGACTTTTCAAGTGAGGCAGCCAATTTGGATGCTACATTTTTCCCCCTATCTCTGTTTACACCCACCAGGCAAAAATAGGAAGAGATAATGCAACTTTTCGGAGTGAATGCAGCTAATTTGGATGTTACATCCTTTTGTTCCTTGCATCTTACTGATTTACTTTCCTTCTTCCTTGAATTGAACGTATGTTCCTTCACTTTGTTTGATGATGACGTCAACTAATATCACAGTTCTGTGGATATGTGATGTAACGCAGATGAATCAGTCTGATCTTCATTCCAGTGTACTCTACTGCCTTTTAATGGAATCACATTCACATTCCATGAGTTTCTTGTTGAGATTGTAGACTTTGTTCTCCCATTTCAATATAATTGATAGTTTTTATTTCTGTGTTATGTGCATGCCACTTCAATCACGTTTTGCTTTTACTATTAGTTTTACGGCAAAACTGGTTCTCACTCAAATGGCATGTAAATTATGTTCAGATCTTTGTGATCTCAGGAAATGCTTGCAAAGGATTTCTGAACTCTTAGAACAAATGGGCTTTGATATGTCTTGTAACAGTAATTACGTGTCAGTGACACAATCTGACTGGATTTTCACATGCTGTGTTTCACAGGAAGCTAGAGAGATTTCACTAACTCAGGCTCAAACTTTTACTAAGCCCGTTATCCTGAAGTGTAGAGAGGTATTTCTCCTGAAGTATGAAGCTAGGATAGCTATTTGTTAATTTTTTGTCTTTCTTATGGTGCGACAATTTATTCATCTAGGTCTGCTTATTCTCTCTTTTGCAGGCAATCAAAAAATGTCACAGGGCCATCAATGAATCTCGTGCTCAAAAGCGCAAGGTGATGTATTTTTCCTTCATGATGATCAGTTGTGTTTGTATTTGAAAATTCTCTGTGCTTGACTGCTTGTGTTGCAATTTGGCTCATGCACACAAGGAATGCACATTTATTGGATGTGTTCTCCCCTCACCCATTATCTTCTAATTTTTTTGGTGGAAATTGAAGCTGAAAATATATTCACGATGTGACAGGCGGGCCAAGTTTATGGTGTGCCCCTTTCTGGCCCGCTATTAACTAAACCTGGTGTCTTCCCCGAACAAAGGCCGTGTGGAGAAGACTACAGGAGGAAATGGATTGAGGTTAGTCTTCTACTTTTGTTTTTTCACTTGTTCTGAACTTTCTTTTTCAACTTGGGTCAATTCAATTCATAGTTTGTTCATTTCTCCTGGAGTTCATCGAACATTGAAATGTGTTTTTCGGATAATGAACTCGATTACTATCACCTCCAAAAAATAAGATGAAGATTACTCCCCTTTTTAGGTGCGAGAGACATCCTTTGTTTATATGATTATCTTTCTTCTGTCAGTTCTCTCTATTGACTTGTATCTCCTCCTTTTCCATCCATTTGTATCTTCTTTAGTGCAGTTCATTCATGGGATAGTTTTGATGCCATGTTTTTGGGCTGTATGATGCTTCATTTTATTTTGCCTTTGTTTGTTATCCTCCTCATGTTTGTTTAGTTGTGCTTGAGCTGGTCATTCTTCTACTGTTAGTTAAGATGCATTTGACCCTAAAGCTCCAATTTTGAAATTGAGATGAACACTCATTTGGTTCGGTTAGAGCCTCTGTTTGATAGGACTCAGCCAATGGCCATAAGTCCCCTCCTCCCCAAACTCTGGCCGATGAGGGGCTGGTAGGAATTGTGCAATCACCTGTAAATACTTGCTCTTGTTGGGGCCGCCTTATTGTGCTTAATTGTTTGACCTTGTCTTATTTGTGAATGTGAAATATGATGATTTGACAATTTTTGACTTCCTTCCAGGGTTTGTCTCAACCCCATAAGAGATTGCGTTCTTTGGCCGATCATGTTCCTCATGGCTATAGGAAGAAATCTCTTTTTGAAATTCTTATCAGGAATAATGTACCGCTTCTGAGAGCTACTTGGTATATAAAAGTAACTTATCTTAACCAGGTACAGATTCTCTGATCACCGGTAATGATAATGGGGTACTTTCAACTTTATTACTTATCTTTAATAGTGGAAATGCAGGTTCGGCCTGTCTCTTCTAGTATAGCGTCTGGGGTGGCAGACAAGAGCCAACTTTCCCGCACAGAGCAGTGGACGAAAGATGTTATTGATTACTTGCAACATCTCCTCGATGAGTTTGTCTCAAGGAATGCTTCTTATTCAAATTCACATGTCAGGGATAGGTCCCCACAGACAGCTTATGGTGGGTCGATGCAGCAAAGAAGTGATCCAACATCAACACTTAATAATGGCGAGGAACCTTCTATACATTTTAAATGGTGGTATGTTGTGCGGATTTTACAATGGCACCATTCAGAAGGGCTGCTTCTTCCTTCGCTCGTCATTGATTGGGTTCTCAATCAACTGCAGGTACTTTAAGTCATTTTCAGACCCATTTATTTGGTGGCGAGTTGTACAATACTTATTTGCAGGGGGGCAGTATTTATTGGTCTTCATTATTTTCTTGGTCTTATTTTGCTTTTTCAGGAAAAAGATTTGCTAGCAACTCTGCAGTTGGTATTGCCTATCCTATATGGTGTTATGGAAACTGTTGTCTTATCTCAAACCTACGTGCGCACTGTTGTGGGATTAGCTGTTCGTTTCATCCAGGAACCTTCTCCTGGTGGTTCTGACCTTGTAGATAATTCCAGGAGAGCATACACTACGTCTGCTTTGGTTGAGATGCTTCGGTATATGATACTGGCCGTGCCTGATACTTTCGTTGCTTTGGATTGCTTTCCTTTCCCACCTTGTGTGGTAACATCTCAAGTAGCAAACGATGGGAATTTCTTATCGAAGGTATCTGATGGTGCTGCGAAGATAACTACTGGTTCTGTAGAAGTTGGTTGTCTGCTAAAAGATAAAGGGCTTGAACCTCAGTATCAATCCATATCTATTGATTGTGTTGTTTCATCTGTTCAGAAACGTGCAGAAAATCTCGCAATGGCTGCAAGACCCAGCTATCCAGGTCGCAATGTTGCAAAAGCTGTACAAGAGTTGGATAAGGCACTTAGACAGGGAGATGTGAGAATGGCATATAATTTTCTGTTTAAAGATCTTTGTGACGGAGCTGTTGATGAAAGTTGGGTGGCAGATGTCAGCCCGTGCTTGAGATCATCTTTGAAGTGGATTGGAACCGTGAGTTTGTCATTTGTATGCTCTGTATTTTTCCTTTGCGAGTGGGCGATCTGTGATTTCCGGGATTTTCGGACTGCTCCGCCTCATGGCATAAAGTTTAGTGGTAGAAAAGATTTTTCTCAAGTATACCTTGCTATTCGGATTTTAAAGCTGAAGATAAAAGACATGCAAAGTTCACTTCGATGCAAGAATGACAATACCCATGGAGTAAATAATAGCCTTGCAAAAGGCTCTGCTCAGCTGAATAAGTATTCTGGTTGGAACTTTGTGGGAACTGTTAATGGACATAGAAGTAATCCAAGGAGAGTGGCTAAAAGTAAAGAGTTGTCGAACATTTTTGAAAGCCCAGGTCCATTACATGACATTATAGTATGCTGGATCGATCAACATGAAGTTCACAATGGTGAAGGTTTCAAGCGCCTTCAACTCCTTATTGTGGAACTCACCCGTTGTGGTATATTTTACCCTCAGGCATATGTGAGACAGCTGATTGTTAGCGGAATTATGGATGGCAGTGGACCTCTGGTAGACTTGGATAGACAGAAGAGGCACTATAGTATCTTGAAGCAGTTGCCTGGGTCTTACGTTTGTGATGCTTTGGAGGAGGCGCAAATAACTGATACAGGAGTGCTCACGGAGGCGATAAATGTTTACTCTAATGAACGGCGTCTTCTGCTTCGTGGGGTTAATGATCATCGTAAGAATCCAAACAGTGCAAATAGTTCATCTAAGAAACAAAAGAATCGTTTGACCTCAGGTGGTGACCTTGAAGAGCTGAAGGCGGCTATTTCGGTGTTGTTGCAGCTCCCAAGTTCTTCTTCTACATCCACTGATACCGGAATAGATGAGTCTCAAGGGAATGTCAAGAGGCCTGTTGGGTCGACTAGCAACATAATGGATCTCGGGGAAGGGACACCTGGGTGTGAAGAATGTAGAAGGGCGAAGAGACAAAAGCTGAGTGAGGAAAGGAGCTTGTACCTTCAAGGACAATCACCAAATCCATCAGATGATGAAGAAAGCTGGTGGGTTAGGAAGGGTCTAAAATCCATGGAAGCTTTAAAAATTGAACCACCTCTTAAGCCACCCAAACAAGCCTCAAGGGGTAGGCAAAAGGTTGTGCGTAAAACTCAAAGTCTTGCTCAGTTAGCAGCTGCTAGGATTGAAGGTAGTCAGGGAGCATCCACAAGCCATGTTTGTGATAGTAAAGTGAGCTGCCCACACCACAGAACTGGTGTTGATGCGGAAGGTCCTAAATCAATGGGTGGAACCAGAGCACCGCACGTGGGAGATATTGTCTCAGTTGGAAAAAGTTTAAAGCAGCTGAGGTTCGTGGAGAAGAGGGTTATCACAGTTTGGTTGGTAACTCTGGCCAGGGAACTTGTTGAAGAAAATGAAAGGGCTGCCACCAAAGTTGGCCAGTACAGTAGGCCGTTGCCTTCTGTTGATGACAAGAATTCTACACGATGGAAGTTTGGTGACGATGAGTTATCTGCCTTACTGTACTTGATGGACCTTGCTAATGATTTAGTTTCAGCAGCCAGATTTCTTATTTGGTTGTTGCCAAAGGTTCTGAGTAGCCCCAGTTCTACAGTTCATGGAGGGAGGAACATCCTCATGCTGCCAAGAAATGTGGGAAGCAATGCGTGTGATGTAGGGGAGGCATTTCTTCTGTCATCTATTCGGAGGTACTCTTATTCGTGTTTATGTTCTCTGTACTTTGGCGTTGAATTTGTGGTTCTTGTTACTCTGTGTGTCTACATATTTCAGTGGCTTCTATCTTCTAATGTATTTTGATAATTAATAAAATTTTATTTCTATCTTATAATGTCTTTGTAGCTCATGTCATTACTTTTGATCCGTGTGGGAGTTTTGCGTCGTTGTAACATATTCAAAAGTAAAAAGAATGTGATGGTACGTGTTGTATATAACACCTTGATGAATCATTGGTATATAACACCTTGAACCACACAGCCTCTTCTGTGCCACTTAAACAAGAGACAAAACAAAGAACTTTTCATTTTTGTCTTATCTTCGCTATCTTATTTAAGTACTTTTCTTCTTTAAAGAGTAGAATATTTGAGCCATCATTTTTTGGGTGTGCATATTCTTCTCTTTTAGTCTTCATCTTGATTAGTATTGCATAGTTAAGCTCTTCGATAATGTTGGAAGATGGCATTGCAATTTTATCTTATCTCATGTTACTGATTACGAGAATTGTTTCAGGTACGAAAATATCCTTGTTGCTACTGATCTTCTTCCTGAAACTTTATCGGCAATTACACATCGTGGAGCCACTATCATGGCATCTAATGGAAGGGTTTCAGGTTCAGCCACTTTATGTTATGCTCGGTACTTGCTGAAGAAATATGGTAGTGTAGCTAGTGTCGTTGAATGGGAGAAGAGTTTCAAGGCAACATGCGATAAAAGACTTCTCCCTGAACTTGATTCTGGAAGATCACTGGACGGAGAGTTTGGGCTTCCACTTGGAGTTCCAGCAGGAGTTGAAGATCTCGACGATTTTTTGCGCCAAAAGATAAGTGGTGTCCGAGTATCGAGAGTGGGTTTTAGCATGAGAGAGATAGTGCAAAAACATGTCGATGAAGCTTTTCATTATTACTATGGTAAAGAAAGAAAACTATTTGCTACTGGTTCAATCAAAAGTCCATCCGTTGACAAAGGTGATGATGGGTATCAAATGGCGCTGCAAATAGTAAACGGCCTAATGGAATGTATGCGGCAAACTGGCGGTGCTGCTCAAGAAGGAGACCCCTCTTTGGTGTCCTCTGCCGTTTCTGCAATTGTTACTAGCATTGGTCCAGTTGTAGCAAAAATTCCCGATTTTCCAACTAGTAGTAATCACCTAAGTTTACCATCTGCTACTGGTCCATTGACATTTGCTCGCCGAATTCTGCGTATTCATATTACATGCCTATGCCTCCTTAAGGAAGCACTGGGAGAGCGTCAAAGTCGTGTGTTTGAGATAGCCCTTGCTACAGAAGCCTCTTCAGCCCTTGCTCAGGCTTTTGGTCCTGGAAAGGCTCCTCGTGGTCAGTTTCAACTCTCTCCAGAATCTAATGATTCCAGTGCAAACTTGTCTAATGAAATCTTGAACAGTTCTGCAAAATCAGTTCTCGGAAGGGCTGCGAAAATTGCAGCTGCTGTTTCTGCTCTAGTCGCGGGAGCAATTCTTCATGGAGTTGTTTGCCTGGAGAGAATGGTGTCTGTTTTCAGATTAAAAGAAGGGTTGGATGTGATTCAGTTTGTAAGAAGTACTAGATCGAACTCCAATGGGAATGCACGTTCAGTTGGGGCTCTTAAGGTTGATAACTTGGTTGAGATTTCTGTTCATTGGTTTAGAGTGCTTGTTGGAAACTGTAGAACTGTTTCTGATGGATTAATTGTGGAGCTACTTGGGGAAGCATCTGTAGTAGGTCTATCCAGAATGCAACAGACACTTCCACTCAACTTGGTCTTTCCGCCTGCTTATTCAATATTTGCTTTTGTGATATGGAGGCCATTCATCTTTAATACAAATATTGTTACCCGTGAAGACGTCCACCAATTGTACCACTCTTCAGCATTGGCAATAAGTGATGCCATTAAGCACCTCCCTTTTCGAGATGTGTGTCTGAGAGAAACTCGTGGCTTTTATGACATTGTAGCTGCTGATACCACTGATTCTGAATTTGCAGCAATGCTAGAGTTGAATGGTCCAGACATGCATCTGAAAGCGATGGCCTTTGTTCCTCTTCGGGCAAGGCTTTTTCTGTATGCAGTAATTGATTGTAAAATGCCACTGTCATTGTTTACGAAGGATGACGGGGTCCGTGGTGAGTCAGGAGTTCAGTATGGAGACAATGAGACAAAACTTCTGGATAAGCTGGTACATGTTTTAGATACGCTTCAACCTGCGAAATTTCATTGGCAGTGGGTTGAGCTCAGGTTGCTTCTAAATGAGCAAGCCCTGATTGAAAAACTCGAGTCTCGTGATACCTCCTTGGCGGAGGCTATACGCGCTGTCTCCCCAAATCCTGATAAAGCTGCTGCTTCTGATAACGAAAACAATTTCATTATAATCATCCTCACAAGATTGCTTGTGAGGCCTGATGCTGCTCCTCTCTTTTCAGAGGTCATACATCTCTTTGGGAGGTCACTTGAGGATTCTATGCTGTTGCAAGCTAAATGGTTCCTTGGAGGCCTTGATGTTCTTTTTGGCCGGAAATCTATTAGGCAGCGTCTTACTAATATTGCTGAGAGTAAAGGCCTGTCAACTAAGCCCCGGTTTCGGAAGCCTTGGGGTTGGTGTTATTCTAAATCAGATCTTTTGGCAAGTAAGGGAGACGTGCGAAAGTTTGAAGCGAGCTCTATTGAAGAAGGGGAGGTTGTTGAAGGAACTGACTGCCAGCAGTATGTAACTGAGAGGGCTCTTATTGAGTTAGTTCTCTCTTGCATTGATCAAAGCTCTGACGACTCACGCAATACCTTTGCGAGTGATTTGATTAAGCAAATGAGTAATATTGAGCTACAAATAAATACAGTTACTCGTGGGGCTAGTAAGCAGGGCGGAACAGTAAATTCTGGAATTGAAGGACCAGGAAGCAAAAGCAATAACCGTAAAGGTATGAGAGGGGGGAGCCCTGGATTAGTTAGACGACCTACGGTAACTGCTGATGCTGTGCCTCCTTCTCCTGCAGCATTGCGAGCTTCTATGTCACTGCGTTTGCAGTTCCTCGTCAGATTGCTTCCAATCATCTGTGCTGATGGGTAATTGTGCTCTTGGACTCTGAACTTCTGTTATTGCTATTAGTTAGGTTCAAGGAGCAGCTCGTATGTTCTACTTCCTTTACCATTGTCTGAATGTTTTTCCCACCAAATTTTCTTCAAGGGCAACGATTTCCACACACTGCTTTTTATATCCACTCTTTCCCTCCCCCCCCCCCCCTTTTATTCATGTGAATTTACTAATTGCCCGTGTACACTGTTGTATTTGTCTCTATTCATGTGAATATACAAGATTGGCCTTTTACTTGAATAGGCAATATTGTAATTTCCCATGAGTAAAGAGGAGCGCAGAACCATAAAAGGGAGTGCAGAAGTCAATTACCTTTCGTCATTTTCAGTAACGTGTTTTCTTTCATTTTAGTTGTATCCATCTATTGATCACCTGGGGCTGTTATTAGCGGAAGAAAAAATTTATCAGTTGATTGTATAAATGTGGCTGTTTCTTATGTACTTTCTTTTCACATTTGTATTTGTCAGGGAGCCTTCAGCTCGTAACATGAGGCACATGTTTGCGTCTGTAATACTCCATCTCCTTGGAAGTAGGGTTGTGCATGAGGATGTGGAGCGTTCCTTCTCTCCGCTTATGAGTTCTTCCTTAAAAAGGGATGTGGACTTGTCAACAGAGGCCTACGCTGCTTCTGCTGTAGATTTATCTGGTGAAAGTCTCTTTGATCGCTTATTGTTAGTACTGCACGGGTTGTTGAGCAGCTGCCGGCCTAGTTGGCTAAAGTCGAAGAAAGACTTCTCTGTGTTTGATCGTGAGGTGGCGGAGAGTTTGCAGGTTTGATCTTTGTTAACCTTAATTCTAAATGCTTTTATTTGGAGGACGGGGAAGTTTCACATAAGGGGTGCAACTGAATCAGTTATTCATAGACTGGAAGCACGTGGATTTCAATAGCATGTTAATCTACTTCGTACGAGTTAAAATGATACCCAACAAGACCGTGTGAACGTTTACACTTCAATTTTCCTGATACTTGTCTCAAGGTGGGAACTCATTCTTCCCCCTGCAGAAGGGAGATAGAAATTTGCTAGTAGGTTTGATGTTGGCAGTGGCAACACCACATAGTGAATAGTGGGGTCAGGCGACCCCACGGAGGGGGAAAAAATACTGTTACTATACTGAGTTTTTTTCCAAATTAATAAATGACCCATTACAATTTGACAATGACACCACACTAGATTATTTTCCACTTGAAATCGGTCAATGTTAAAACTTAAAGCACCACCCATTACAATTTGATGACCACACTAGATTATTTTCCCACATGAAACCCACCCCACTCCTTTGGGAAACATTATTTGGTGGTCCTACACCCCTAAACACCACATTTCCGTGGAGTCCACCAGTAAGTGTACGGACCCTACAAAAATGTGTGGTGTTGAGGGGTGTTGGGGCACCACATCCCCGAGACCCCTGAAAATTACTCCTCTTTGTAACCCTTAGTAAAAGTTAAAACCCCACACAGAATAAAACGCAAGCGTAAAAGTACTTGATGTTATTAACAAAGAAACTATGATGCAACAATGGCTTAATTTCATGAACACCCCTTAAACTATCACGTTTTGTCATCACTTCTTAAACAAAAAAACTGATCAACATCACCCCCTCAACTATCAAAACCAATCAACATCACCCCTTTCGTCCAAATCTGTTAATATATGTTAACATTTTTGACGGAAAAGTGGATTTTTTGGACTGAAAATGAATTCTAACCCCAAAATACCCTTCCCAAAAAAATACCGGTGGAGGAGGCAAAAAGACGAAGCACCGGAGCCAAACGCCGAAGCCGAATACCGGAGCCAGATCATAGAAGAAGAAGAGAAGGGAAGAGAGAGAGGGTAGATTTCAGTGAAGAAACCTAGATGAATTTACAAACATTCGGGCAACTTAAATTAAATTAATTATCTTTGTTCTTCTCTTGAATTTTGCAAAATAATTCTTACCCATTTGATCGGTTTTTTAGTTTAAGGGGTGATGTTGACAAAACATGATAGTTAAGGGGGTTTTTTTGAAATTAAGCCTGCAACAATTCTAAATGCGGAACCTGTCGAATTCAACTATAGAAGTTCTTGAGTTTTTTTTATTTTTTGGGTGAAACTGAAAAGAAGATTATTAGTGCATACCTTTTGATATCTTTTATTGTTTTAGTTGAAATGCTTGTTGAGCTTTTGATGTGGTTTTTTGTCGAAAATAGATTATTAGTTGTCATTACTATTGATTTTTTTTAATAATTGGTAAGGTTCCAAAATCCTGGAGTCGCCACTGGATGTGGGGAGGATAAGTTTGCTAGTATTGTTGGTTTCTATAAAATCCAGACTAAACTCATTTGAAATTCAAAGGAATACTTAGGACAGGGTTGATAGGAGATTTGCCCTAAGCTGGCAGAGTCTAATGCACTTTGAGGTGCTACCCGTGTATGGGTTCAGTAAGTGGGGTTTTGACAGGTTTGATTGGTTCAAATATGATGTACAGTAAATGACAAATTGCTGCTCTTGGGTTACTCTTCTTGGATGAATTGCTTACTTACCCATCAATGAGTATCCGTCCCAGTACAAATCAATGAGTATCCGTCCCAGTACAAATATTTGGTCATTGTTGATTTTATAATGAAAGAAAGGAACAAGTAAACTTGCTTCCTGTGCACTTTGAGTTGAAACTGGTCTCGGCATGTCTATACACAAGAAGCCGTCTATTTGTTCTTCTTTCATGACTTCAGTTTTTCCCCTTTTGGGGTTATTTCTTTTCTTCAACCTCTCTCTCTCTTTCTCTCTGGGATAACCATGCTTTGTAAGGGCCCGTTCGGTTTCACCTATTTACTTAGTTATCATCAATAAACTGTAAGCAAGTATAAGAATCAGCAAACTTGTTAGGTTAGAAATTGCTTATTGCCCATAGTGATTGTTAGTTTCCTTTAGATAACCAACTAAGCGAGGTGGTGTTTTGTGTGCACGAAGCTTTATTATTGCTTGTTACTTATTTTAAGCAAGGTACCAAACGGCCCTTAACTTTTTTAAACTTAGTCATCAACCTTATCTTGACAATCTTGTCAAGGTATCTTATTAAGTTCTAACTCTCCACCTCCCTGGAATGCGCAGAACGATTTGGATCGGATGCACTTGCCTGACTCAATTCGGTGGCGTATCCAAGCTGCAATGCCTATTCTTTTTCCTTCTTCCAAGTGGTCCATCTCTTGCCACCCACCATCTGTGTCACCGGCTGCCCTCACTCCACTGCAACCCACCATCTCAGTTTCCGGATCCCATCCCCCATCAAACTTGCCGCAGAGGAATCCAGTTTCTTCTGCACGAAATTCTGCTTCTACAGCTGGAAGGACAAAGCCATTGTCATTGCAACAGGAAATTGATTCGGAAATGGACCCATGGATGCTTTTGGAGGATGGAGCTGGAGCTGGCCTGTCTTCAACTAGCACTGCTGGGATTGGTGGAAGCGACAATGCTAATCTAAGGGCGTCCAGCTGGCTCAAGGGGGCTGTGAGAGTGAGACGCACAGACCTCACTTATATTGGCGTTGTGGATGATGACAGTTGATGATTATATAAATTGATACTTCAATTCTTGATTTGCTCCCATTCACCAACCCCCCGTTTTGCAAGGTAATTGTTGTATTTTTGCTTTGTGCACCATTGGGATCAAGACTGCATTCAGTGTCTTGCCTTCGCTTATATTGGCGGACGATGGAGCTGTTGGGTGAAAGAGATTATTTAGTGCCCCTTGGATTTTGATGGGTATCCAGAAAAAAAGGAAGGGGCAGGGGCGGGGGCAGGGGTGGGGGGAGTGGGTGGGGGGGAAGAGATGGGGCTTTTGGCCCAATTGATTGGGCCGTGGGGCCTGTTTGACTACTACTAACCCTTGAGTCACCTCTCCTTTCTGGACCGTGCAGGCGGTTATCTTAGTGCAGTTTGGAGGTTTGTTGTATATATAGAGAGAATTGTTTCAGTTGAGCTGAGTAAAGTGTCACAAGAATGAGCTTTTACTTTTGTTTATTGCTCATCAATATCTTGTTACATTGCCGATTGAGCTAATTCAAATATCTCAAGAACTATTTGTAGCTGTTTAACGTTCGTCAAATGTATTCCAGCATCTCTCTCCCTCCCTCTCTCTGTGACACTAATCTGGATGGATTCTGCTAGACTAGCGCTTACCTAGTTTTGTAATTGCGATTGGTTACAAAGAGATGAGATGTGCATGCGAGACCGATATGTAGCTGAGATTTTGATGCTCAGAATTTTGTATTAACCTTGATATTTGCATGGTTTAGCCGGGAAATCTTTATGCTTCCTCTGTACCTTGTGTTTCTGAGCTGCTGAATACTGAGGACAGTGCCCCATAAATTGTTAACCAGTAATTTTGTTTCAGTTGAATTTTTGTTTAGGAGGGTGGATGTGCAACATTCATTGTGGTGTTGCGTTGAACTGGATTTTAACCGGGGGAACTTCAAATTTTGTTGTGATCGTGTTCTGGTATTGTCAACGCTCAAAGGTCTGATTTGGTTTGTGCTTGTTTTGATCGTCTTTCCTTTTGCCGTCTCATTCTAAATTTAGCAGGTCAATGCCTTACCGTCTATAACAACGCTATCCATCTATTACAAACTTATTGTCGGAAAATCAGAGGTAGATTAATGATGCAGAGAATGAGAGGGCAAAAGGAAAGACGGAGATCGATAAAGAGAAGCTAGACGTGCAATTTGGAGCCATGATTTTACATGCACTATTTGGCATTGACCTGCTCGGTGAGTCCGAGTAGGGTCCGTGATTATGTGAGAGTGTAATTTTGTTCACTCACTTTATAAGGTTGGTGAATATTTCTCTCAATTCTTGATTTTTGTTAAAACAAGAAAGTGAATCCCATCTTTCACAAGTACTACTGCCCTTTTTCATGCCGGGGTCATCATGGTCCATTGACGTGGAACTGAGGAAGAGCCACTATACAATCTTGGCCGTTAATCTCTAGGTGAAGTAAGAATCATTGGCTGATCAGTGATACTTGTTGATTCCACTAGTCAAGATATGGGTCCGCGTTGCGTGTGAACGAAAGCAAAAGGCGAGAGCGTGAAAATCTCTTTCAAAACATCTTATATTACTAAAATGTGTAAGAGCAAAAATTAAAAGTGCGGTCGCAAAACGCAAATTGAGAGCGCAATGAAAGAATTCTGATTATGTGACCCTGAGCCACAGCTCGCCAATTGCAACGTACATACAATATACAAGCATCCAACAGTGGTCATTATTCACTCATGCCCTCATCCTATGAGTCTGTGACTAACCTACATACAATAAGCACTTCAAAATGCTTTGTCAGTAGATGAGTTTAAATTAAATATCTCTTTTAAGAAAAATTCAAATTTTTTTATTAAGAGGAAAAACTCATTGATATATGTAATAAAAGTGTTAAATACTCTCTGTATGTTTTTTTTTTTAAAAAGAATATCATTTTTAAGACATCCTTGGCTTGGCATATACTCCAAATTCCGTTTCAGCGCGACTTCCCCAAGACTTCTAAAACTTTGGAATCTGAAATTGCTGCTGCTGCTGCTGCTGCTGCTCTCTCTCTCTCACAGTAAGTTCATGAATCCCTTTTTCTGTATCTATCTTTAGTTTTCCTTCGAATTGTCCCAATTATCTCTTTCTTTGATCCAATTCTGATCTCTATTTTGCAGGGCAAGTTTATGAATCTTTTTGTTTTTCTTTTGTGGGTATTGTTGCAAGTTGGCCTTCAGATTCTTACAATTGTCTCTTTCTTTGTTTCAAGTCTGAATTTTTTTCACAGAATTTTTCTGGGTTTTGACCAATGGACGAAGATAAGAGAGAGAGTGGTGGTGGTGGTGGTGATTGTGGCAGCAAAAAGAAGATTAATAACAATCCTGAAAATAACGCTGTGGGTGGAGAAAATGTCGCTGAAGCTCTAAGGAAGTGTTTGGAGGAAAACAAAGGGGAGAGGACTAAGTGCAAGTCAGTAGTTGATGCATTCAAATCCTCTTCTCCTAATTCTACTTCTCCAAAGAAACCCATCGGACCCTTTAGCATTGGGCGTGTTTCTTTAACTGATGTGTAGTTGCGGTCTTTTGATTCCCCCTCTAGGCTTAAATTCAGGGACGGATCCAGAATTATAACTATCAGGATGGGAATTCTTATTAACTCCGTTAAATTCGCGGTCTTTATGTTTCGTAAATTATCACTATCTTGGTGTCATGTTTGTAGAGTTATTAGTTTGTAATTTGGATTGAAGAAGTAAGATGTTGAACATCTTGGACTTGATTTGTGATGCTAATGTTGGCTTCACCCATTTTAATTTGAAAACTTTTTTATGTTGGGAAAACTGTTCTTCAACTATAATTCTGAGGGAAGACAGGGAAAATATTAGTAGTTCTTTATTTGGTTCGAAATTTCTCAAGTGCTATCAACTTTTTTGGGGCCAATCCTTACAGAGCAAAGCGGTTCGCAGAATTAGTCGAGGTACGCGTAAACTGGCCCGAACACCTCATTGGTCCCCAGGATTAGTCGAGGTGCGATGTAAACTGGCCCCGACACCTGAGTTATCAAAAATTCTTAGGAAAGACTGGTAAGAAGGAAAAATAATTCATGTTATGAATTGAACTGTCATAGAATTGTCGAAACAGATTGTGAGGGTATAGAGATTGTCTCACTATATCTACATAAGTGCATACACATATAAATCAACTCATATGCTTAAAAAGTTCTGGATCTATGTAATGTATCTCAAATTACACTTGACAATTTTGGCTTCTAGGGCATGCAAGAAACACAGGCCATATTAGGTTCTTGGATTAAGGTTCGAGCTCTGTAAAGTCAGCTTCTGTTGCAGAAAATCATTGAGGTAATGCATGTGAACAACACTCTTTGAGTAGTTATAGATCTTCTTTGTAGTAAGTTTCTAGGGATCTTGGGCCTTTGTGGATTTATCTACAAATAGCACATCTTCAATCCAAGCAACAGTGTTGAATGCCAATCCTTCCAACACCCTTGAGTAGCTCTCTAGGATAGCTTGTCCCACATCCTGCAAATTTCAACAAACTTCCATTACTGCCCTTTTCCATGTCAAATTCACCAGAAACTTTGCAGGTATCCATGCCTGCATTTCAGCTGTTTGGTTGTCTATGTCAACATACTAAGGTTGTGTTTGGATCTGAGATTTGGGGGTGGCAGGAGGGAGGTTGTGAAGGTATGAACAGGAGAAGAGAAAATACTTGGATATTTGAATATCTTTCACTTAAATTCTATAACCAAACACAGTCATAGTACTTATTGATTCTATCTATGGAAAAATCTCATAGAATTAGGGCCATAAAAAGGCCAACCTACTCGAGCTTGACTTGTTTTTGGCTTACTAAAACCTCATTCAAGATAGCTACGTTTCTAAACAAGTCAAGCCTCAACACAACGTTGAACCTTGTGGATTTTGTGAGATCAGCCAAATTTGGCTCGATTAATGCTTGTTTACAATCGGCTCAAATGATGATCAAGTCAAGTTTGAATTGATACTGAAGCTCATCAAGTTTTCAAGTCAAGCTTGAACAACTCACTACTCAGCTCGCCATGACTCAGCTCATTCACAGAAGCTAAATTTAAGTAGAATGGGCATGTCAGAATGCCCATTGATTCATGTGAATGCAGATAAAGCTATATACTTACCCTATTGTACTGAATCTTGGAAGTGTCCAAACTAGTCTGTGAAAGTTCAGGGTACCTCTGCTTCAAGCAATACAACAAGACCTCAGCTCTCTCTGCTAACACCTGATTCTTGTCGGTTCGGTCGACCTCCGACATGAAATCCTTCACCAACTCCCATGATGATTTCGATTGGCTCACACATGCTTTTCGCCTCCAAGTGTATATGGATGCTTCCACTTTATCTGCTAGCTCAAGCGCTTCAAGTTCAGAGCTTATGTTCAGATGGTCAAGTAGATGGTTGGGGGAGAATTTGTCTGCGGTGTTGATATAGCGGTATATCGTTTCTCCTACACTTGCTTTTCCACTCTGAAAAAGAAAATTTTGAAGTGGAATTAGAAGTTAGAAACTCGATCATGATTCCAGGAAAATCTCTTGATGCTAGAAAGCTCTAGATTCATTTTATAGTTCAGTAAAGCTTATATAGACATGCTAATCTGGTATACACATATGATATAGCAATTCTTCTGCTTGGACATAAGCTTTTGCATGATATTCGATCTCTTCGTTTTGTTCGTTTTCATTTTCCGTGATCGTTTGCTGCTTTTGTGAAAATGGTATTTGAGAGATACAGAAAGCACTAAACAAACCAGGAATGGAAGGTTTGAAAAAATGTACTATTGTTTTCAGATTTCTTCCATTTTTTTTTTTTTTGAAAAATCATGTTTGAAAAGTCAAAGGACCAGAGAAACCCTCTATCTCTATTCATAATACACCATCTGATGTTTCTGAAAATCGTTTGTTTTCAGAATTCTGTTACAAAATATTGAAAACAAGGTTGGAATTCAGACGGATCAAAACAAAAAGTTGAAATTCAGAAAGGAAATTGTTTTGTACAATCAGCATGGTGGACTTACCTTAGGAAGTGATGCCAAATATGTATCAGGAATTTCCATCTCTGCTAGAACAGAACCATTGATGGCCATTGCTGCTTTTTGGATTTGTTTCGCACAGTCGCGTTTATGTCGCAAGTGCTTCCTCAACTTCTCAGACAGGCCTCCGGAGGGAACACATGGAACCGGTAACCACCACTTCTCCTCCTGACGCTGAAGCGGCTGAACAATCCTCCTGAATGAACCGGGTCTCGATGAGTTTCCCGACATGCTCCCTTGCTCAACGTACCAAAACTCCATCTCCTGGAAACCCTCCAGTATCTCCTGCCAAACACATTTTAGAAACTCATTGTTTCCACTTTTCTTTGAGGTAACTGTCGTTGAAGAAATTGAAAACATCATTGGTGCTTTCTGAAAATTTAGGTTGTTTCCAGGTTTTGGCAAAAGTTCGTCGACCAAATATCTGTGTTTTCCAGAAAAAGTAACACTGTTTGAAACAAAAACCAAAGCAAAGGAGCTTGTCTTACAAGAAGCATTGTGTCAAGTTTTCTCAAGGCAGGGAGGTTGATGTAAATATCCGATCTCGGCATGCCTGCCATCACCTGAACTTAAAAAATGATGCATTACATTAAAACAGGTTTATATTTAGAGAATTCTGCAGAAATCTATGTGAATCTGATGAAAAAATGAATCAAGTTCTTACCTCAAGGGTTGTTCCATCATGCAAATCTTTTGATTTAGGGACAAGTTCTACAATGTAATCGCATACGGATAGAAGGCAATTCATTTCTCTCCTCCACATCAACTTTTTTTCTGGATGCAGGGGTTCTAGTCTCAGATGATTGCCAAATACAGAAGCTGCAATACATGGTACGAGTAGAAAATAAGAGAGAATTGGAGACAGAAAAGAAAAACACAAACAGCAGGTTTGGTAAAGTTTAGGTCCGGGGTTAGTCCGGTTGGTTGGTGGATTTGCTCTCCACGCAATTGATTAGGGTTCAATTCTTGGTGTCAGATTCCCTATTCCCGGCGTGGATGATTTGCTTTTGACCGGACCGGGAAGGGGATTTGTGAGGGG
Organism: Rhododendron griersonianum; assembly: GCA_018127125.1. NCBI lineage: Eukaryota > Viridiplantae > Streptophyta > Magnoliopsida > Ericales > Ericaceae > Rhododendron > Rhododendron griersonianum. Next base: position 1,828,573 of record CM030794.1, read on the forward strand.
TGCGTAAGCGGGCTCAGACTCTCCCTGCCGTCGAACCAAAAAAAAAGAAACGGTTGGTAAAGTTTTTGTCTCCTGTTTTCTATATTCTTTTTTGTCAGAGTTACAAACACTGAAAAGGAAAGCATGTTTGTTTAGTGTTTTGATGTGGTTGTCGGTAACAGTTGCCCAGAAAAAAGTGAGAACCATCTTCAAACATTGTAGAAACAAAAGGCAAAAGCCAAGGTGGTTTTGCTTGTTTTCAAACAAGTTCCATTTTCTCCTCCCTCCCACCATTACCAAGCCGCCACCACCTCCGGTGACTCTCCCTGCCTCCACCGGCAACCCTTCTAGCCACTCCTTCACTTGTTCTGATTTCACAAGAAGTTCTTGAGCATATAAACCAAACAAGTCATTTGTTTCTGTTTTCAACAGAAAGATGAAAACTTGATTCCTACTTTTTTTTGTGAACAGAAAGCCGAAAACTGTGAACGTTACCACGCAACAGTACGAAAAAACGTACCATAGAGGTTGGTCATGGCATTGGAAATCGCCACGGCCGTGCAAACGCCTTTCCCACTTCCAGACATGTCTTCACCCAACAAAAGCTTGGAGAATCTTTCCTTCATCGTTTCCAGTTCTACGGTTTTGTCGCCTGCGCAGATTGAAGTACAGTTCCGTATTTCCTTCATATCCATTGAAACAAACAGATGTTACTCGCAAAATAAAAAAAAGAAAACACTAACCTAAATCCACCGGATCGTAATCAACATGCGCAAGGCCTCTCCTGTCAAGTTTGGGAGATTTTGTCAGCAGCCAAGCAAGGGAGGGAGTTTCCGGGTAGCTACTTTCCTCTGTGGTGAGCTCTGAGAAACACGAAATCTCGGAGTTTGTTCGATAGTGAGCGAAAGAATCTATACTCAACACCGAATAAAGGGTGGTTCTGGTGGGTGAATGATCGGTTTGATCAGTTGAAGAAAGCGAAGATTGATAACCCGGATGAGAATTCTCGTCAGAAATCGAAAAACTGTCCATTTTGAGCCTTTCTCTGCAAAGAATGGGATTTTCTACTCAAATCTGCATATAAATGAGGGGAAAATGTATCACAAAAGATTAGATTACGTTCGAAAGAAAAAGAAATAATGGCATAACAGATCTTTACAAGGAAAAAGCAAAAAGGGTTTATCACATGTCATTGTTATCTGCAAAATTTTAATAAGTAGTAATTCTCTCTACTGGAATCTGCAGCAAAGTGTAAAATTCTAAAGCAGTTCTTGGGAAATCTTGAAGGGGAATAAACCGAAATTTGAAATTTTTGAAGCCAACGGTTAATAGAAAAGCAACGGTCAACAATAATTTATGTTCTTACCTTTAATATAAAGATTTGAATTTGAGCATGGGAAGTTGGCTAAAAAGCCTGAGAACCGTTTGAAACTGTTCCCTCCAATTAACCCTCAAGTCTCTTTTTCTTTCTCTTTCCAAAAGAAGCAAACTTTATTTTAACAAACCCACATCATCACGATCATGTTCATGAGCGAGAAGGAATTCCGGCCGTCCGATCGAAAATCAGTCGGTTCGGATTCAAACAAGCGAAACCCAGTTGCTGAAATGGGTGTAACTTGCCATAGAAGCCAGAGGAAACAAGAAAAAGGAGAGATTTTGAAAAAAATTGGGTTGAAGCTTTAGAAGTTGGCGGGTTAGTGATTTTGGCTTGAGAATACCGTATGGCATAAAAGTATATATAAGTTGGAAATGAAGTTGAGGGATTGGAATAATTTTCATTGTGTGGTAAACCAAATAATTTAATTTATTTATATTTATTTAATAGAGACTTTCACCTACTTAGATGTGCATGTACGGGGGGATGCTTAATTCCTTCAAGGTCAGAGCAATAATTCCCAAGACCATGTACGTGTAGATTGATGTTTGTTGTTTTCTCGTTAGAAAAGAGGTAGAGAGCGAGGGATTGAGAGACCCCGCTTGGCAGCGGTGCTGAGCGGTCGATTCGATCGTTCATTATGAGAATCGACGCCTTAGATCTTGACTGAGCAATGGACATTTTAAATTTGTATGAGCTTAGATTCAATCAGAATCGTCCGCGCCGAGATGAAATGTCGCTTGGTAGGGGGTGCTTGGCAGCCTAACGAGATACTGACTTCTCCTCCATGGAGATAGTTGAAAAAGTAGGAGGTGGCAACTTTTTTTGGGGCGTGAATGAAGGAGCCGTACCTACTGCAGAGTTGGAACTTGGACCACTTAGGTCATGGTGGCAAGAATCTTCTATTATCACCAAACTTCTCGGGAGAGTAAAAGAATTTACTAGGAGTATTCCATACTTCCAACCAAGGTGACAATACATGTTTTCAACAAATTGAGCTGTCTCTTTGTCTCGATTCTATTGAGTTCTTAATTGTTGTGCGGCAGGCCCTCAAAGGACTCGATCGCAACCCGACGATCATTGATGATCGTGATATTGGGAAAACAATAAACCAAACATATCCGAAAAACAAACGGAGAAATCAAACCGACAAAGAAAACGAATAAGAGATATCGAGATATACGTGGTGCGGCTTACGGCTGTAAACCTACTCCACGGACAAGCGGATTAAACGAGAGACGATTTTACTATGTGAATAGAACGATAGCTCCGAAGAAAATCCCACACTAGTATGGCAGGTTATCGGTTGAAACCTCAAAATGTGTGTGAATTATGAAACCTCGAAAGGTGAATTAATTGTTAACTTTAGGCAACTTTTAACTACGTAGTCCTGATAATTAGCTGGTACATGTTTTGGAAGCCTACACATATCCCAGATTCCTTTCAATAAAAGTAGTACAGGGAAAAAAAACCTTTTTTTTTTAATTTCTATTAAATTTGTGTCAGTAGTAGTAAGTGGTGGTAGATAAAAGGAAAAGCCAAGGATTGTAAAAGGTGGTCAACGAACTGAGTAGCTCGTGAGCTCGGCTCGCTAACGCTCGGTTAAGACAAGCTCGATTCAATTAAAAAGAGTCGTTAAGTAAATGATTAAGCTTGACTCGTAAAGGCACGAAATTTTTGGCTCGATCACTGATCAAGCCAAGCTCGAGCTCGACAAAGCTCGGCTTGGCTCGTTTATAATCATTGCAATATGGGTGTGCAAACTGCACGTTGTGGTGTGGGAAGAAAATCCCCAATAATAAAATAGGCGGGTGGTAGTTAACTTTGTCGGGGGTTAAGCTTACAGATAAACTAAAAATTAATTCGAATTTTACGAGGCAGTTAAAAAAAAAATTAAAAAGAGAATAAAAATGGGGGTTCCAGATTTGTTTATGTTGTTGGAATTTTTCTACAGAGACGTGCATGCCATTAAATGGATCCAGTACTGATCTGACCCTCTCTTTGTTCTTTGATTTCTTTCCATGGAGAAATTTTTCAGTGCCGAGTGGGTAGGAGGCCACGTGGTGCCTTGCACTGATCTCGGCCGTCCAACGAAGCTTTGGACGGTCCAGATCTGGACCGTCTAAAACTTCGTTGGACGGCCGAGATCGTGCAAGGCACCACGTGGCCCTACCCACTCGGCACTGAAAAATTTCTCCTTTCCATGGCCCCTAGATCATTGGTGTGGGTGGATGACATAGAATTATAGGCATTGACTTCCATATCTCACATAGAATTATAGGCATTGACTTCCATACCTCACAAGGTCAACCATTTTTTAAAGAAAAAATGTCTGTGGGACTTATATACTTGGACTAAATTTAACTGTTTTAAAACTTTTGTTAATTTTGCGTTAAATTTTAATTTTTTTCGAGAAATCATCAATTTATCATAGATAGCAAAGAAACAATACAACCAAACGAATACAAGTCATACAAATGACCTCATACAACCGGCATAACTAACTCGGCAAAACAAAACAAGACCCAACAAAATCGAACGACTAAACAAGGCCAATCGAAACACCCCTACAAAACTCGCGAGAATAACACAAGCATGCCCTCAACGTCGAACACACGAACAACAATACCTGCAAAACAAGGATAAGGGACAAGAGACCGAGATCAATCAAGATAAAACACGGAGTTGAGGGATACGAAAAGTGCGAGGGTCGCCGCAACTATCTTCAATAACTACTTCCCGTTAGTCACTAGAACAACCAGCTTTGACGCTGTCCATCTTCTTCCTTTTCCAATGGCCAGGATGCTTAACCAATGCAGGGTCATAGACCTCTGATCGGTATAGCCAAAAAGCCATAATTCTCTTAGATCGCAAATTCCGAGGTCCGGCAGCAATGTCCTGGCATAAGAGAACATCTATCTACATAGTAGTTTGGTTACTTATGCTAGGCAAAAAATTGTTGAAAACTAAAGTGAAACTATTTTTGCTTTTAGACCATGGTTGATGGTTGTCAACTTTTAGACATGGTGATCAAACTTGAATACTTGAATCTAAACTGTTTGATATGGAGTCGTATGTCATTATGGTGTGATGAGAAAGCATGCAAGAAAACACCGATGTCAATATTTGAGTCCGAAATGTCTGAAGTAGTAATATTACAAGGCCACAAACACTACTAAATATTACAAACCAGTTGCCGATTCGAAAAAAATTATTACAACCCAGTTGCACCCTAAACTTGCTTTTGCTTGTCTTCACAATTACGATTATAGAAAAACAAGAACCTCCCCCATGGGATTCTAACGAGATTCATGATGGTTCTGCATATCGATTGTCTTGATTCCGGTTCCTCTTTGACATGCATTCCTCTGTCCGTATATGTTGCTTTCTGCAGAAATATGGTCATGTACTTACTTCTTGTTCTAAAGCTTTGAAGCAAAATCATAACAGAAACAAACAGTATGTTTCGTGTTTAAGCATTCTTACATTAGGAAAGAATTTGAGCCCGATCTTGATCTCTCCTTTGTAAGTGTCATCTTCTAGCACAACATTGTACGGAGCTGGTCTAACTTCTAAAAATCCATTGTCATTTCCCTCCACGATTATTCCTTGGAGATAAATTCTGCAACGCCATTAGTTAATTGTCAATATTGCAAAAATCCCAAGAATCTGGGGACAGAAATGACAATGGAAAACGATATTATTTTACATGTATACAAAATGGGGAGATATTGTAGCCACTACTTCCAGTATTTCATCAAACGCTTTCGCTAAAAGCTTCCCAAGCTTCAAATCATATTGTTCATAATCATCACATGGAGTTTGATCTATTGTACTACACAAATTGAGGGAGAAAATGGTTCCTGTAAAACATATTCAGTCCTTCACAAGATTTTCTAACGAGAAAGTATGTACGTTATCATCCATTCACAATATTTCAAATGAAAAATGACAAGAAAACACAAATTTAATGCAGAAATAAACCCTTTGTCTTTAAGTAAGTGTGATCAATATTACTGGGAGAATATGGTTTGAGAGAGTAAGTTCACACACAAATTTAATGCAGAAATAAACCCTTCGTCTTTATGATCAGTATTACTGGGAGAATATGGTTTGAGAGAGTAAGTTCCTTTCTGGGTTTGAGATAAAAGAAGCACTAGAATATTTGTGAATCTGTGATACTTTTCCTCGCTGAAAGTCCAAAAATTTTGTTTGATAAGCCTACGAAAGCATTACATGGCTGGTAATTAACAAAGAAAACTGAAAAAGAATAATGTTTTTGAGTTAGAACTGCTCACATGGTTTCACCAACAAATCCACCTTCAAACAAACATTCCTCAGCCATGATTTTAAATTTGAGGTGAGTCAAGTTTTCCCATTCGGAAGAGGGAAATTCAAATGCAAACTTTTCGTTCCAGCATATTTCTTTGTGATTGCCTGCACCAATGTATTCTGTTACTAGGTTTGTCAAAGGATATAAGTATTGAGAATGAGGAAGATGAATAAAAAAGATCACCGAAGACTGGACCTGTTGAAGTTTTGGTTCTTTCCACTTGAGCACCACATTCAATGACCACATAATATGCTGATCTCCCTGTTAAACATAAGTTTTTTAGTTCAAACAATTACTAAGGTCAAATTAGTACAAAAGAAAAGGCAAATATCAGGCATTGCTTCTATGATCCATGTGAATTAGTTATATAGACATGGCCTCTTTGCTTAGAGAGAGTACCAATAACATTGATGTTTCTAATGCCTTTAGCACTGACAAGTAGTACTTCAAGGATTCCTTCTTTCATGAGAACAGGACATAAATCAAAGCTTATATGGAAAAGATCTCAAAAATTTATTGAAATGAAGAAACTAATAGTAACAGGGATCTGCAAAGTTAGCTTGGTGAAATACGCATTAATGGAGGATATAAACAAGGAGCATATAGTACCGCTTTCAATGAGCAATAAATCCTCTACTTAAGAAACTACAAAATGTAACTCCACCAACAATAAATATGTAAAATGCTGATTTACTTTTGAGAGAGAGAGAGAGAGGGAGGGAGAACATCTCAAGTTCTCATTAAGGTGAAGAAAGGATAAATACACGTCAGTGAGAGATTCCAAAAAATCTTCCTAAGGTATATAGTGTGACGTACATTCAAAACCAACCAGGCCTTTGCTCAAAATGAAGAGTCTTTTGATTACAACACTGTTTAGTTGAGACTTGGGAGTCGAGGGAGTGTAAGTAATCCTTCTTTGAGTCAATTCTTTGACATGTTAGAATTTTTGGCGTATAGAAGGGGTAAACTGGTATAGGGCTTTTTCTCTTGTTTATTCCTCGCTTTCTTTTGTACATGGGCTGCATCCCCTTGATGCCTCTTTAATAGTAAAATATTATTACTTATCAAAAAAAGAAAGTACGTTCATAACCAACTAGATATGCTTTGAAAAGAAAGCTCATAGAAGAAGGATGAAAATAGATGCACGATCTCTGAGAAAGAGATATATCCAGCAACTTATTCCCAGCATTCTACAGATAGTTAAAGAAAAAAATACAGAAGAAACCTGTTGAGAGGGCAACATTAGCAGCTAACCGACCTCACAGTATACATGCTATGAATTGGCTTCAACAATGCTATAGCCTATTTCCTTCCTCAATCCCTTCTTGTCTACCAAATCCCTCAACCTCTCCACATCTTGCCATCTACACTGCTCTGCATACAAGTTTGACAATACCACGTAACAACTAGTATTTTCTGGGTCCAAGCCAATGAGCTGTTCCACCACAAATTCTGCTACCTCAATAGAGCCACGAATTGATCTACAACCAGCAAGTAGAGCACCCCAAATTCTTTTATCAGGCTCAATAGGCATACCTTTCACAAATTCAAGGGCTTCTTCCACATGTCCTTGACGACTAAGCAGATCCACCATGCAAGCATAGTGTGCAAGTTTTGGAGCAATACCATATATCTTTTCCATTGCATAAAACAATTTCCAGCCTTCATTTTCTAGTCCACAATGACTGCAAGCAGATAGAAGAGAAATAAAGACAACTTCATTGGGCTTTAACCCAAAGCTCAACATTTTTGAAAAAATCTCCAGAGCCTCGATACCGCACCCATTTATCGCATAACCGTTGATCATTGAGCTCCAACATACAAGATCTTTCATAGGAATTTCATCAAAAAGAGCCTTTCCTTGCCTTATCCTTCCAAATTTGCAATATATATCAATTAGTGCTGGTATTAGTATTGTGTTGGAACAGTAGCCAGCTTTAGTTACATGTGCATGGATGCTCTCCGCAAGTTCTTGAACTCCCAAAGAAGAGCAAGCTTGTAATACACTGACTAAAGTGATCTCATTAGGCTTCTCGTTTGTTGATTGCATCTTTTTAAAAGTGTCTAAAGCATTCAAAGGATGTCCACCCTGCGCATATGCCGATATCATGGCACTCCACGCAATAAGATCTATCTGATTGATATGATTAAATAAAACCCCAGCTGAACCAAACTCTCCAAACTTAGCATACATTTGGAGAAGTGCAGTCACAACCGGAACAAAATCCAAGAAACCACTTTTTACGATATAACCATGAAATCCAAGACCAAAACAAAGTTTATCTTCTTGAGCAGAGGCTCCAATTGCATCTAGGATAACAAGTTCATCTGGTCTAAAGCAACTAGATCGCATCCTAGATACCATTTTCAGTGCTGTTCGTGGGCAATCATTGGCGATACACCCATGAAGCATAGTCCTCCAAGAAACAAGATCCTTCTTTTCAATTCTATTGAACACTTGAATGGAGGTCTCAAGATTCCCACATTTTGCATACATATCTACAAGTGAGTTTTGAACATTTGTATAAAAATAACAGACACATTTCACAGAGAAACCATGTACCTGTCTGCCCAAGGACAAATTAGCAAGTGCAGCACAAGCAGGTAGTATGCTTACAATGCTGGCATCACTTGGTTTGACACCGTCGTACTGCATTTCCCTAAAAATCTCAAACGCCTCTCTGTATTGCCCGCTCCTGGCGCACACCGAAACCATTGCATTCCACAAAACCATATCTCTCTTGGGTATTTGATCAAACAGCTTCCATACAACTTCAACGTCCCACATAGAGTAAACACCTAGAAGAGCGGTTACGACCGGAATTTCTGATTCAAACCCCAATTTTAACAACAACCCATGAATTGCCTGGGTCATATTTTCAGAACCCAAATCGCCAACGGCCCGTGTGACGCTCAAAATAGTCACGTAATTTGGCCTTTGATTGTTTACAAGCATGGTTTTGAACAATCCAATGGCCTCTTGGGGCTTCTCTCTCCTCACTAAAGTTGAGATTTTTGAGGTCCAAGATATAACAGTTTCATTTTCATGAGAAAATCGAATTGGGTATTCGTTGGAATGGGATTGACTCGATGCAATGTTTGATACACAATGTACATAGTTACGCAGAAAATGGCACCTTTGGGTTATTTCTTCGAACAGGTTGTATGCTTTCCGAATGTCAAGAGGCCACATCTATTTATATAGAGGATAAGGATAGACGACAGAGAAAGCTCATGAGAGAGAGAGAGAGAGAGAGAGAGAGAGAGAGTTTTGCAAGTCCCGCCGTAATTCAAACAAGGTCCCGTCTGATTATTATTGCAGTTTTAACCTAACCAAACAATGTTTTTTTTTTGATCCGCTAACAAACAATGTTTGAAGCTTAGTTTGGGGGCGACTATTCGCAGCTTCGTTTTTTCTCCCTAAGCCCCATACTCCATGTAGTCCATTTCCAATTTTTTAAAAAAGAAAATTTTCTCCATGTAACCCATTAAATGTACCAGATCTTTCCGTTATACCCTCACCCTCTAACTCTCAGCCTACCCAAATACCAAACCCTAACCCCCCAGCCCCCATTTACGTCTCCCACCATCTGACCCACCTTCATTGCCCACACACCTCCATAGCCACCACCGCACCACCGCCATTCCTGACAGAACACCGCCGCCGCCCTTCCCTCCTCTCTTCAAGGTGTCTCTTTCTCTCTCTCTTCTCTCTCTCTCATGTGCTCTCTACGCTGTGCAGCTCCACGCTCAGAGCCACCCTGTTACAGACGAAGAACAATTAGCCCCTATTAATAAAAAACTAAAACCCCTCTTTCCCTGCTCTTTTCTTGTTTTCAAGCTTGCCTCTCCCCTCTTCTTGGCGCTGCTTTTGGGCTTCCTCCAGAAAAGCCGTATGCATGATAGCCTGAGACTGAGAACCTAACTGTTCTAAATAAGCATATATTTCGGCAACGAAATGATGAAATCGTACCAATTATTCGGTATCCAAATGCTGAAATATTTTAAAATTTTCGGGTTGTAAATGTTGAGACAAACATTACACAAAATTCGATAACTATATGTCGAAAATATGTACAAAATTCGGTAACCAACTGCCCAACTACTATATGCGAAAATCCTACATACATTTCGGTAAACAGCTGTTGAAAACAAGATTATATTTTGGTAACTACATGTCGGAAATTCATACACATATCGGTAATTAACTGCCGAATTTTAGTATAACAAAAGAAATACATATATTTTGGTAATTGAATGTTGAAAATGTATCTCAATTTCGTCAACCAACTGTCGAGTATGTTAATATTTTATAGTGGTTAGTTACCGAAATTACTTAATTTATTCGGACCTGAAACACCGAAAAACTGGTTTAAAAATTTTGTAAATCAGATGTAAATCAGACGACACTGTACAACAACAACCACAACAAAGCAGAAGCCATTGTGAACGGGAAAAGTAACCTCCTTGCGTGGCTTCCAAGATACAACGTCCATCACAGTATCTTTCTCCTCCTTAGTCATCATATAGTTGCCAATAGAATTTGATTCCATTCCAATTTCAAAATTCAAACCTAGAAGTGGGTCATCTTGAACCTTCTATTGATATAATATTTGGTCATTGCTCCTCCTTCATTGAAAAATTTGAGAGAGAGAAGAAAAGAGACGATGAAGATGAAGATGAAGAAGAAAGAGAGCTTGAGAGAGAGAGAGGAGAAGAGAAGAGAAGATGAACAGTCGACTGGTGTGTGTGTGTGTGTGTTTTTTTTAAAACAGTCGACTGATTTTTGAGGAAGAAGGGGGAAAAAGATAATTTAGGGTTTTGGTTATAAGGGCATGTAGGTCATTTTGCATTAGGGGGTCATATTGTAATTAGTTGAAAAATTTTAACGGGCTAAGAGAGAAAATAGAGGGTTGCGAATAGTCGCCCCTAGTTTGGATTACAAAAATACTAAGAGGTTTAGGGGAATTTGCACTTTAACCCCTTGTACTATGACATATTTTCAAATACATCCCATTTGCTTCATTTTTATTTTTTAGGCACTAATAAGTTAATAACATCTTACAAGACTTACATCCTTATACTTTCGAAAGTACAGGGGGTGTAAGTGTCTAAAAATGGAGTACAGGTGTTGCACCCCATCTTTTCTTATTTCTAATAATAATTATATTTCTGTAATATATATATATATATATATATATATAAAAGAATTTTATGGTTTGAATCCTAATTGATATTTTCTCTCTCACCATATAGTACAATTGTCGGCACTATTATAGTGACAGGGTATAAGTCTAAATAGTTTTAGTATTGGGTGTTTTACCGTATTAAATACTTTTATAAAGTGGTTATCTATTATTTAGGAGAGAACGTGGGTTATAGGAGACTAGGGTTTTATATCGAAGTTTATCGTTCAATCAAGACATAGCAGCCATAGTTGGGAAGGTTTTCAGATCGAGTGGTCTCTTATACTCCTGTTCTCAAGCTCGTTCTCGATTTTCCATCGGGGTAAGTAAGATTATTCTTGTGGTTTTCTTACCTTGGAGTCGTAAAGTCTTTTTTCGGGATCAGATTCTTGGGTTGCACATGGATTCCGTTTTTGGTATTTAATTTACTTGGTGCCATCTGTGCTTTAGGCGTGAAGTGGTGTATGGGTTGGCGTTGTGTGGTGCATGTGTGGCGGTGTGGTGATTCTGTGCAAGAAGTGATTAGGTGATGGAGTTGTCAGTTGTGGATGATTTTGATATTAACAGTTGCAGAGGAGTTAAATGGATTTGGGTTCTGTTCATGTGCTACATCTACTTCTTAATTACTTCACTTATTATATTAGCATATTGGTAATCCGCTTGTGAGGAATGAACTGGAAATTGTTATGGAAAAATTGGATGTAGAAAATAGTGGTGTGTGCACGTGGGTTGGAGGCATGAGTTTGGGTTTGTAGTCTTGGCGTTTACTGTTGGGTAGTAATTAGGATTAGGCTAGTTTTATTTTATTATGTTACTCGTACGTAGGCAGTATCCTGTATTTACGTAGTGTATATTTGCATAGCTAGTCATTTCGTGCTTTGCTCTTTTATTCAGGTTAGCTTCCTCTTTAGATCCAGGTGAGTAGTTAAGTATGTTACGTATTTTCGAAATATCCCAGTGTTCCTTAAAAGTATTTTCCTTTTTATATGAATGTTATTTGGAGACTAAAAACTGTTTATAAGTTGTTCTATCAATTGGCATGCGATGAATTTTATGAGATCAATTGTTAATATTCTTTTTGGTGAGATCTTGGTGGATATTAATGGGAACATTTATTTCGGAAGTCCAGGGAACTTAGTCCTTCTCGATGAGATTTATTTTGGCCATGGTATTGTTTGTTTAATTGTGGTTCCCCATTGTTGATGGAGTTAATGTTGTGATCACCACCAAGAATATTTATTGGTTAAAAGCTTCATTGATTAATTTGTTATTCTGCCGGACACCTCGTATGCCAAATTATGTTTATTGGTAAACTATTTTAATCCCCGCTTTCAACTTTATTCAATATACATATTTGCTACTCACTGAGCTCGCGGCATCTCGGGGATTTTGTTTGTTGACCTCCTTAGGGTGTCTCATTCTAATTTTATTTTAATAAACGCTTCCGCATTGAAAACAATTGTCAGATAACAAATTCTTTTGATTATTATTGGATCATTGGATATTGTTTGGTTCATGGGATGGTTGTGCCCCATGTTTATGTTGAGATGCATTTGGCTTTTGATTTGATTAATTAACGAAAAAGTGATCATTTGATTTTCGGTTACTTTGATTTATTCAGGCTGCGTGTTCTATGGAGTACAGGGCTGTCTTTGCAAATCCGTAAAGTACGTCAAAGTGCAAATTTCCCTTTTTTTTTGGAAATTGACTTCTACACTCCCTTTTTTATCACACACACTCCTTTTTTTGTCTTTATTTAGTGTGAATTTACTCTATTGTTCCTTAATGTGTAAAAAAGTGAACTTATAAAATGGTAAAAAGGTAAATTTACATGAATAAGGACAAAAAAAGAGTGTATGTGGTAAAAAGATGAGTGTAGAAATCAATTCTTTTTTTCCCGACACAAGCCAATTTCAAAATCTTCTTTAACCAACTCAAATAGTACAAGCCTATTTCGAGACGAGTTTTAATAAAACCAAGTATGAGCCGATCTCAAATAACTTGAATTTTTCATATTCCGTATTATTGCAAGTCAAAAAACCCGAGTCCTAGGTTTGTTTTGAGTTTGGTTTGAATTTTAACGAGATCCAATAAATGTTCAAAATGTGTTTAAATACAAATCGATCTCGAATGAGCTCTTAAGTCAGAACTAAAAGCTCTTGAACACGAAATCGAACGCGGGTAAATTTGTTTGGTTGGTATTTTAGTTTAGTTTAGTTTTGATAGTATGTGAAGAGAGAAATAGGGTAATGATTGGAGAGAGATAAAGAGAGATGACAAAGTAATAATTAGAAAAATAGAGTAATGATCGGAGAAAGAAATAAGGTAATTATTGAAAAACTAAACTAAACTAAACTTGCAAACAAACACAACCCTCGGAGTCATTTCGAGCCAATCAAAATATATCATATTTTTTTTTGTAATTTTCTCTTCATTCCACACCAAATTACATAATCCAAATTCTGGACCGATCCCACCTTCCACTTGCGATGTTGAAACTTTAGAAGCGATAATATTGTCATCGTGATTAGAAGGCTGTGTTATACGAAGAGATAAATTTATTCACGGACCCGCTGTAAAGAGGCTATTTACGGAGCCGCGCGATCTCAGCCGTCCGTTTCGGCTTTGGACGGTCTTCATTAAAATCCGGACCGTCCACAACACTTTGGACGCTCGAGATTCACCTCGGTAAACAATTATTCACGGAAAGTTCCGTGAATAAGTTTTTCTCGTGTTGTAATGTGCATGTATCTGTTACTAGATGTCTAATAAGTGTGCTAGCCATTGAGTTTTGTCCCTTCTAGGATATCATATATTTTTCTCTCTTTTTTTGGTAACCTTAAACAACCCTACAGCCAAGCCACTATTGGACCCAACTGCATAATTCAAACCTCGGGTGAGACTAGCACAGCAACCCACCGCCATGGCCCCCCACTTAAATCATGGCTTGACTCCGGGGGGAATCGAACCCTGCTATGTTGCAAGCGCAGGTTCGCCCTTTCCATGTTGACAACCCATGGATGGGTGGATGTCGTATACTTTGTCCCCCTTATCTGCCTTTTTGTGGGGTATTCTAGTTCCATTAACGTTCTTCTGGGCTGAACAATTACCTAAGCTGCACAAGATACGGGGTGTCCGGTTGGTTCATGTTTTGACTTGGACTGGACAAAGTGGATACTTTAGCTTAGAGCCGTGTATTGCTTGAACAATGAAACTTTCTTATTCGGCATGGTAAAAGTCATCTTCCATATTTAAGTGTTTCAGCTTAGTTGTTAGACTTCTATGTTGGTATGTGAAAGACTACCTCAGCAATCACTTTCCTCTTGGTGGAATTGCAAGTAGTTTTTTTTTTTTAATAACCGAATGTCCGGGCCAGCTTGCACCCTTGACTAATTCTAGAGCACTGAAGTTAACGACCGGACAAACCCTCCAGTGGCCCCAAGGTTTAGAATGTTTGCCCTCCGTGGAATTCGTACATGAGACTTCACATAGGACAAGCACTTATTGATATCGCATGCCCACTTAAACAATAGCTGTATCTGTATATGTGTGCTATAAACTCATAAAGGAATCTAGTAGCTGAAGTCTACAGAAGTGGACTCACATACATGATAAATATGTATCCTTCTTTCCTTTTCAAAGACTAGAATAGCCATCTATATTATAGCCCCAGCCTGGGAGGACAAACCAAGCCTTTGCTGTATGTATAAAATGGTGTCCAAGACTTGCATGCAACTACCCATATTAGACATCTCTCAGCCATTGCAGCCATCTTCTTTATCCTCTCTTGCTGAAGCCTGCAAAGAATTGGGTTTCTTCCACATCACCAATCATGGGATTTCGAAAGACCTCTACAACAAAATCCGCTCACTTTCCGAGTTCCTCTTCAGTCTCCCTGATGAGATGAAAATCAAACTGGGTCCTTTCTCGTCTATCAAAACCTACACTCCTCATTACATAGCATCTCCTTTTTTCGAGAGCCTTCGAGTTTCTGGACCGGACTTCATCGGCTCTGCTCAGAGTTCCGCGGATGTTCTCTTTGACAACCACAATCCTGAGTTCAGGTAATACTAAAGTCTGTCCACTCATCTGAATAGAACTCCTTTTGGGATGTCTTAAGCCAAAAATTCTTCAGAATCTTTCGTCTTCAGTGAAGTTTTTTCAGCTCGTCAATTATGTTTTTAGCTTCTTAAAACTCCGACATAATGTCCATTAAGTTCCTCGACCTTTGAAGGCATAAGAGGGCTGCTATTTCAGTGGTAAAACTTTCTGAGAGCAGCCACTTTGTGCATAAATTGTTAAAGGTTAGGTCTATCTCCAGTCCTCCCCCTCCCATACCCCCATCGGTTGGGGATTACATGGGTGTTGCTATTGTTTTTAAAAACGCAAGAGATAGCCTTCATCTGTTTCCGTTCAAATTTCGTTGACTATTTTCTTTCTTCCTTTTTTTTGGTTAGTGAAATATTGCGCGAATATGGGACCACAATGACAGAGTTATCTAAGAAAATTGTGAAGATTGTGTTGATGACCTTGGGTGATGCTGTTGAAAGAAAGTATTATGATTCTGAGTTCAAAAACTGCCATGGTTATTTGAGGATAATTAACTACTCAGCTCCAGAGAGTTTGGAAGAAGAGGTTGAGGGTCTTGGGACGCATACTGATATGAGCTGTGTAACTATTGTGTATCAAGATGAAATGGGTGGGCTCCAGGTGAGATCAAATCAGGGCCATGTGATTGACATCAGTCCATGCGAGGGGACCCTGGTGGTTAATGTTGGTGATTTGCTTCAAGCTTGGAGCAATGAGAAGTTAAGATCATCAGAACACAGAGTTGTTTTGAGAAAACCGGTGA
Source organism: Rhododendron griersonianum (assembly GCA_018127125.1). Classification (NCBI taxonomy): domain Eukaryota; kingdom Viridiplantae; phylum Streptophyta; class Magnoliopsida; order Ericales; family Ericaceae; genus Rhododendron; species Rhododendron griersonianum. The sequence continues at coordinate 1,844,298 of CM030794.1, forward strand.
ACCGTTTTTCGCTAGCTTTCTTTTGGTGCTTTGAGGATGAGAAGGTGATCTTGGCACCTGATGAAGTGGTAGGAGAGGGAAACTCGAGGACTTACAAGCCGTTTGTTTGCGCAGATTATTTGAGATTCAGAGAGAGCGATGAGAAGGGAAAGTTTGAGAAAGTTGGCTTCACTGTTAGAGATTTCGCTGGGATTAGACTGCAAATGTAGTGTTTGTAAATAAAGTCATTGTTCATGGTAGAGCAAGTTCTACTTCATGTGGTGTTGTAGAATAAGACTCTTTTGTGGTTGTTTGGAATCATATGGATGTGATACTTTGGTTGTGTTTGGATTATTGATTTGTGAAAAGGTATAGCTAATGGTAGGAGTTGAAGAAACAAAATTTAGCCTTTCCCTGTGTAATTTTCTTAGCTTTTCATATTTTGCCAGAAGTTCATGATCCAAACCCAAGTCACATAATTCGCATGCGGGAGCGGGAGGGGTGAGCGCGAGCGTGAAAACTGTCTTTGAAACACATCTTAAACTACTAAAAGTTGCGACAACAAGGTCTGAAAGCGCGAGCGTAGTGCAAAGATGGAGAGCGGGAGCGCAAGGCATTTTGAAGGATTATGTGAACATGTTCCTGGTGTTTGGGTGAAAGATAGGGAAAGCAAGAGACTAGAAATTTGTGGTAGCTGAGATTGGGAGCTTTTACCTGTTGGTGGTTGTTGGAAACAAAATATTGTACAATTGGAATTCCACCATAATCATGTCTAGAGTTCATTATTGTTGTCTGTCATGCATGTATTCCATTCATTATCGGTATGTAATACTGAAGGAAACAGAAACTGGGAATTTTATTTTAAAACCTCTTGTTTTGAGTTTCCAGTCAAGTTGAACCCTTGACCTAGATAAACTTAGCAAGCACTCAACCAACTAGACCAAGTTCAAGTCCGGAGCGGAGTATTCTGTAGTGAGCAACCCTGTAACGCCTCCTATAGTGCACAATCCAGCCATTTATCTCGATAATCAATGGTTCAGAAATGTTTGTTATCTTTTACCAGTAAAAGTTAACATCGAATCTGAACCATCGATGTGGGAAACCGACTGTCCGGATGATCACTACACCCCTATAGTGACTTGCTCACTACAGGGTCGTCCTTGTGGAGAGTTTGGATTACCTTTTTTTTTTTCTCATTCTCCAAATATTTGCAGGTTATAGGACAAAATTCCAAATTCTACCTTTTTGTTTAGAGTTTTTACTCAAATGGCTTTGTTGAAGTTAATAGAATTCTAGTGTGTGGGTAGCACAAAGACTGCTATGATGTGAGACTTCAAGCAGATATCACATGCTGATAGCTTTGGGTCGACAAGATAAAAAGTTGGTGCTCTTTTTTGAAGACATTATAATTGCGTTTGAAGAATTAGTGTAAATCACAATAAGTATAATCTGAACCAGTTTTTCCAGATGAAATATTCCCAACTTAATGATTAATTTACAAGACAAACAACACTTCCCAAAAGGTAAAATATTTAAGAAATAATGGATTATAAATTAATTCAAAAGTGGGGAAATAGTAGGGAATCAACTACACTACCTTATTGTGTCCTTAAAGCTCAGACGGACAGGTTTAGGCACTAGTTCTCAACTCCAATTACCATCTCAAAAATTATTCTCTCTTTATCTAGCTCAATGAGTTAACTAATTCAGAGGACCGACCGCACCATCCAGTACGTGGGGCTCAACTAATGGACCATACATAAGAATTAAGAGCACGGAGTCCGGACTTAGGAGTCAAACCCGAAACCCAAGACTTCTTGATGCCTACCATCTCAATTTAATGGAGACTTTATATGGGTTTGGACTGAAGTCATAACAGCATTAGTACAATCATAATAGATTTAGCTCCCCTCAACAATTTACCTCTCTTCATTTGCAGGAGAATTTCTACTTTATCTGCCAGATTGACTTGTAACACTAGCCAGGCTGAAAAATGAAGTACTTTATTGACATGAAGCTGAAACAGGTGCAGATAGTAGCCAAATTACAACCAAATTTATGCTCCTAGGTTAGACATAGGAAACCATGAGAAGTGCTTGTTAAGAGACTGGAAAACTCAAGAGACTAAGAGGACTGCAATGATACATATTACACAAGCAAATCCTAAGACACAAGTTAATAATTTGCAATCTTGTGTTTCTCAACACTATCCAGCAACAGTTGAAAGCGCTTGTTTGATCATCCGTGCTGATGCAACTGCCGCTCCTCGAAACTGAAATCAGGTTTCAAAGAATCACAAGGTTTCAGAAATGATGAAATTGCATGTTTAGCACAAAATTCCGGGTAAAAATGACTTGCTATGACAACTATGAACAAGGAAAGTGATACTAGTGTTTCCATAAATGGTGGACCTAAATATGCAACAATCTTGGAAAGAAGATGACCTTAGATTGAAGAGTTACAGTGAGAATGCCGTCAATGGTTGATGACTGAACAGTATGAGCATCTAAGTTGAGATTGTTCATAGCATCTATGATGTCAAGCAACAAATATTCCCTCGAAGGGCATCTCAGCTCAATTAGAACTTCCTGCTCTTTTATCTTTACTTTCATATCAAACAGTGGCCCGTCTTTAGGAACAACCCTGCTGAGCTCCGGGTCTGTTTCATCGATGTCGCATGCCTTCCTCTTGTTTATCCAAGGCTTCTTGCTATTTCCTATCCTTCTGTTTTCATTGTTTTCGGATATCTGCTCTACTTCATCTGGGTATTTTCTTCTAGCTTCGTGCTCTGCTAAGTCGATGCAAGATTCAAGTTCTCCTACCCTTCCCTCAAGTTCTTTCAAGTATTCTATTGTGTCACCAAGGATTGTTGCTTTGTCAACCTGCACAAGCATGAGGAATAAGATTAACATTTTCCTGTTTTTCTCTTCTTCTTTTATGCTGTGCGTTTTTCCATGTTGTTCTATATCTTAACCTCTGACTAGCAGCAGACAATGTGAAATGCTGAGGACTCAAAATAATATTCCATCACCCCAAGAAAATTGTGTAAATCTCAAAAATCTACTTTTAATGACTAAAATTAGCAATAGATGGAACTTGAATTACCATGGTAGTAGAAGGAATCATCGATTTGAGGACCAAAAACTTATCATTCTCTATTCCTTCATCTGGCAAAGCACGTTGCACGCACATCCGATCACTTTCTTGTTTCAATAACCAACATTTTCCCCCATTTCCTTGTTGAGACTTAAGTGAGAAACCATGCATTAGAGGGACATCAACTAAGATCTTCTTTAACATCTGCTGTGGCACCTGTGGTCTATGGCCATTTCTGATAACTCCTTTCTTCCAACTCACAAAGCTAGACTTATAATCCCAGCTATGGAAGCAAAGGTTATCAAGTAACCGGTACGAGTTTCTCATCAGAACAGCAGATAGAGTTCTTTTGTAGTGCAAGTCATCATCAGTTCCAATGTCCAAGGATCCAAATTTCATATCATTCCCTTCTTGAAGTTCTTTAAATTTATTCTTGTCACCCTTGGGAGGAGAAACAAACTTTTCTTGGTTCACAACAACTTGAGATATGCAGTCACTAGAATTCATGGAAACTTGAACACAGTTGCTAAAATCATCGTTTACATTTTCAAGGAGGAAGGAGTCTTCTGTCTGGTGATTGTGTTCACACCCATTTGAACATTCGTCAGGAGAACCCATAGTCAAATTGTCTTGGTTATTTTTTTCTAAGTCATTTAGTCCCTCCCGATCAAATCCCATATCTTCAGTTGGGGAATAGAAACTCTCCAACGAAATTGTATTTACCATCTCATGATCAACCTTGGCATACATGAAGTCTGCATCATCGTCTCTGTGGGGAGGACCAGAAGAAGATTTCTCACAGCAAACGGGCTTTGAAAACTCTAGTAGAGAAGTCTTGATGTGCTGAATGAGACTAGGGTCTTCCAATACCTTGGGACAACAAAAATATAGCAGAAATAGTAATTTCTGGGATAATTCATATAGCATCAGTTGCATCTTCAGTACAAAAAGTGGTAAATCCAGTAATAGAACAGAAATTACCAGCTCCGTGACGCCTAGCTCGATGACTCCACCCAAATGGGGAAAACAGATGACAGTCTGCAATAAATCAAGTGTCATTGTGGTAGACTACTAGCATGTGCAATAAGATTCTTTTATGAAAAGCTTTTGCATGGTAAAATTACTAAAAAAATAGTTTTAGGGGAAAGTTATGATTTGACTATAACTATGCAAGTTGACAATAAAATTAGCTTAGTACTCCCTCCGTCCCACTTAAATGTCCCCTACGGAAATCCGTACAATTTCAAACCCCAAAAAAGCATATTGCTTCATAGAAGTACTATTTTTATTTTCTTACACCAAATTAAAGTGCTCATTGAGTACTTTAGTTTGGTGTAAGAAAATTTTTAAAATAATATATAAAAATATATTTTGAGTTTGAAAATGCACGAATTTTTGTAGGGAACATTTAAAATGGGACAGAGGGAGTATTATTTACTCCCACCAAAGGACATAAAAATTATTACAGATCTTCCTTATTATCTGATCATGTCTGTGTATCTCAAAAAGATGCATCCTTTCATGTGGAATAGAGTTTTGGCATTGTTTTTCCTCTAGTACAGACTTTAAGAGAGGTGTCCTTTTTAGCTTTTACTGTGAATTTCATGAACAGAGCCAGAGCCGACATTGAGACGAAATGGATCCACAACTTCAATCCGCAAAACACAAGGACCATACCTCCGCGAGGAAATTTCTTTTCCTTGAAACTGAGGTATCCATTAACGGTTCACAACAGAAACAAATTCTTCACTGCTTGTTTGATCAATTATGTGCGGCCACAAACGTCCTTGTGTGCGTGTGTGCGCAGGCGCGTGTATGTGTGTGCTTGCAAACTTGTGTTACTACTAACAGAAATAGGGGGTTTACCTGAATAGATGCACTCTGAGGTCGATGCAGGTGCAAGTCCAATCATTTGGAAAAGGAAGAAAATTAGACCATCACTGTTAGTTAACTAGTAGAAAGTATAATGAGCTAAATCTCGTACACAAGTAAACAAGCTGAAATTGGAACCAAATCTAAAACAGATCATAGCCCGGGAAGAACGGACCTTGGCTAGAAGAGAGCGAGAAAACACTTTGCTATCAGCACTGTGAGCATTGCATAACCAGATAGCTTGACTATTTGCTAAAGCCCTTCCTGGCAAACTACACAACAATTTCATCAAAACTGATCATCATCTTAATAGCATGGAGTGAAACACACCCAAAATGATCAAAGATTAGTTACTCCATTTTTTTTATTGTGTGGAAGGTCAAGAAGTGTTAGTTGTAAGTTGTAGCTAGTGAGGGTTCAACCTAAGTCTTATGCATGGGAGTACAAGGTGCCTAGCATTAGGCTACCACTCCCTTCATTGGTTACACCATTGCATTTGCAAGTTACTATACTTCCTCTTCATATTAAAGAAATGAGGTAGACACAAGATTTTACGCAGACAGAGAAATTCTAAAATTGAGTCTATCACGATATTTCATCTTTCCTGCAGTGCTTGTTTCGGTTTAGTTCAGTTTCAGCAGAAACAAGTTTCACAGCCACAAAGAAAGAAGACAATTTTCAGAAGAGAGTTTACCCTTGGCCGGGGTTGAACACAAAAGACATGCAAACCAAGTAATACCACTCTGCATCTGTGAGATCATCTGGAGAGAGGGCAGCTGAAGGCATATTAGCTTGTTGATCACTTTCCTCACCCTCTAAGAGGCACTCGTAAAGCTCTTTCAGTTGCTCACTCCTCTGCAAGCCCATTTTATCTGGTTTAAGTTCCATGGCTGGCACCGTCTTCCTCGTCTTTATTTCTCCATTGTAGTACCCATCACCCCATTCCAGTACCCTTGACAAAATAACAAGGAACATATTTTCTCAGGTAAGCATGAGGAACTTCAATGTCTGGAGGCATTTAGGTGTCCTTTCTTTTAATCCATGGGATGTTCGTATGCTTTCACATGAAAATTGTTTATTTTCCTCGGTGTGATTCGTGTGAAGCTACTTTTCTTTCAATCTCATTCTTCATTTGTTCAAAGAAATTGCTTCTCTTTTCTTTTAAGGAAAAATGACAGAGAAATTGCATGGTCAGACTCAAGACAAATCAGTTGAGCTATGCTGCCTATGCATCAGTTAGTAGTTAGGATCTCAGCTCTGGAGCATTACACGAGGTTGTACTTCAAATATAAATGTAAGAGAGAAACTTATTCACAGCTCAGCCATGAACAAGTTCTTTACGGCAGCAACCAATCGCGACTGTCCAAAAGTGTTCTGGATGGTCAAGATTTTAATGAAACTCTTCCCTGGAAAAGTTTCATTAACATCCGGACCATCCAAAACACTTTTGGACGGTCGCGATTGGCTCTGTAAATAACTATTCACGGCTCCGCCGTTAAAAAGATTTTCTCTAAGGCTCCGTTTGTTTCGATGTAAAATGTTTTCTCAGAAAACAAACTTCAAACTTTTATTTTCCGGTGTTTGGTTGGCACTTGAAAATATTTTCAGAAATCAACAAAATAGTGTAGAGAGGGAGAGATGGGGAGCTTAAACGGTAGAGAGATATGAGATTATTGGAATTGAACGTGGGTCAGGACTAACGATCGAGGAAACTGAGCAGTGAGAATTGCAGTAGAAGGCACCGGGTTCATTTCGGAAAATAACTTACGGAAGATTTAAGGGTAAGTCACTTTCATCCAATTGATGGAAAATGTTTTATATGTAAAATATTTTCCTCATTTTTTACACAACCAAACACCGGAAAATAGGTAAAATATTTTACCGGAAAACATTTTACGTCCAAACAAACAGAGCCTAAATGTAATATATTTACACCTACATTTTCAGATTAGCCAGGACCAAAACTAGTTAGGGGATGCAACTTAACATGGCTTTAAACCTTTCAGTAAATAAACGTATTTCAGACCCAAAAAAGAAGAAGAAGAACCTAATAAAAGCAAGTGGACCTCACCTGGTCCAATTTTTCCTATCATCAAAAAACAGCCCTATAACTATAAGTGAATAGCAACATTGTATTTATAATCTGCAGCACAACAGCATTGTAACATTTGCTGGAAAAAGGCCATAAATGAGCAGGGAAATCATCTTTCTTTCTTTTTTTGGAATGGGAAGCATTTATTGATGAGCATACCTACAGCTTACTCTTTCCAGATCTGGAAATTTATGCAAAATCAGAAACAGAAACTAAAGAAACGGAATGTGTAATGACATAACCGGACAAAGAAGACTATAAATGGAGTACTAAAACAAGTAAACCATACCCTTCTTGTTTAGTAGACATTGACCAGAAAATTCCATAGCTCCACTGCACACTCCTAACAGCAACAGCAAGCTGTCTTCTCAGATTTTCTGGCACCCCTTGCTGGTTTTGTGCCCCTTTGGCCATTCTCCAACACATAAGCCTAAAAACCCAAGTCACAAATTTTAAAACAACCCATTACTCAGTAAGTCAAAAGAAGCAAAAACAAAAACTATGAAACCCATTCTAAAGGAGAACTTTAGGATTTCTGAAGCAGCTTTAGTTCAGCTTTTGGGGTAAAGATAGAAAACCAAGATCAGAGTTTTCATAAGCATCTGATGTTGTGGTTAGAAAAAAGTCATCACCCACATTGAAAAAGGGGAAAGGGGAAAAAGAAAGAAAGTGTTTTTGTGGGGAAGAAAGTAGATTAGATAAGAATATCTAGCAAAAGAGCACATAAGAAACTCACTCTGGGATTTATTTTTGAGATGGGTTTCTTCTTAATCATCCATTTCTTCAAACAGATCCTGCTCTGAAGCTCAAAAGAAGAAGACCCAGTTGCTTTTTATGGTGGGGTGAAGAGGACAGCAATGGCAGATTGCAAATTCTATTATTTACCAGCTGCGTAATAAGTTTTCTTGTTTGGGAGCTCTTAAAGGCAATTCTTTCGCCCTTTTTTATTTCCAGCAATTTTTTCACCTCAAACAGTCAAATTCTTGACCGGCTGTGTTTGGAAACCATGAAAAGAATAAGAAAATAAAAAAGGGGCATTTCTATTTGCAGGCACTTATTTTCTAAACGTAGCTTGTATATACTATGGTACACATCTGTTTATAATATGGTACACAGACTACGTTCAGAAAATTTGTGGCTGCAAATAGCAAGCCCCTAAAAAAGAAGAAAAATTTACTATTCACTACACTTGCAATTCTTATTTTCTTCATCCTTTCTCTTCAAATCAAACAATGGAAGGAAAAAAATTTAAATTTTACTGGCTATGTTCGTTTAGATACTTTGGAAATTTTTGTTTTGGTAGTGGGTGGAGAGAGAAATAGAGTAATGATTGGAGAGAGGGGTAATGAGTGGAGAGAGATAGAGAGAGAAATGAAATTAATGATTGGAAAAATAGGGTAATGATTGTAGAAAGATATAGGGTAATGATTGAAAAACAAAGTTAAAACAAAGTAAATATGGGAAACGAACAAGGCCACTATCTCTTCCTTTCCTTTCGTTTCGATGGGTTCATTAAAGCCGAATAAAACCCCCTCAACAAACCCAAATTAATAGAGTAAAGTTTACATATCCACATGCCCTCTCATGAAAAATTATTCAGTGCTAAGTAATGCTCAGGCCTTTCCCGCATTGATGCGGTGCTCAAGACTAAAGTGTATGAATTCTTCGTAAAAATGTGGTGGATGAGGAATTTAGAGCATCACTTAACGATGTCACATGGGTACTCAATAATCCCCAATAATTTCTCCCTTTTTATATAGGAGTATTTTGTTTGAATCAAAATATGCCTTTTCAATGGACGCATGTTTTGTATCGCATTAGTTAAAATAATGCCTAGTCAGAGGAGAGAGAGAAAGAATACTATTAAAATACAGTGGTAAATATTTTCTGATTTCCATTTTGGATTCTGTTTGTTATATGTCCCAAGTTCACATGAGCTTGTCCACGTCCTGACGTCCAATCAACAATTTCCTCAATTAGGGACACCGAAATCTTTTTGAGAAAAAAATACTTTCATAAAGCATTCCGTGAATAGTGATTTACGGAGGTAAATCACGCCCGTCCAAAATGCATTGAATGGTCTAAACTTTAATAATTTTTTTTCCCGGAAAAGAGTTAATTAGTTAATTAAAATTTGCATTGTTCAATGCCGAAACGGACGGCTAAGATCAAACAACTCCGTAAATTACCTCTTTACAACTGCTCCGTGAATAAGTCATACGGTCATACCCAATCTTTTTTAGCAATAATGAATGGAAGTGAAGTGTGGGATCGGAATCTATCAATGGATTCAGATAGATGCGGACGTACAAGTGTTTCACGGACGGGGGCCAGTGCGAGTTCAAAATTCTTTAAAATCAAATTGGAAATCAAAATTAAGATCAAATTATACAAATTCAAATAGATTGATCCGTACCATCGAATTTTTAGCACCTCTAGATAGACAAAACTGTTCAAAACGACAAGGGATGAAAACATAACTTGAATATGGGCCGAGGGCCAATATTAAAAGTAACCCAATAGGTTTCGAAGACCGAAAACTAAATAAATTTCAAATTTTGTTTTAAGGCACTGATTTTAGTCTTTAGAAACAACCAAACAAAAACCATTCAAAAGCTAAGGATGGTAGTGCCATGGTTGGCCGATTGTTGTGACCTTAATCACATAACTGACTATTTCTTCCCGTTTTTGCTTACGTCGCACTTACAATTATTGCTCTTGCGAATTTTATCAATTTAAAAAGTGTTTGTTAGACGCTTTCACGATCTCACTCTCTTTTACAATCCCACGGGTGTTTTCTTTGACTTGTGTTGCTTCTCCGTCTACATGAAACGTTTCACTTCCTATCTCTCTCTCTCTTTCCCAAAAAAACTACTACCACTACATAATATAGTGCGTATTTGAATCCCATCCATCGGCCCCGTTTCGCTAAAGAAAATAAGTAGTACTTATCTTTTTAATTAAATATGATGTATTATGAGAGAATCGCATGTCTCGTAAAACGAAAAGTAAGTACTTAAAAAAATAAGAACCTAAACGGGGCCTGGGTTATTCCGGAGGTTGGGAGATACTCATAATTACAGTAGGACAAAATGTCTTAATTATAGCATGGTGGTTCATAGTTCCATTCCATTATTAATGTGCATTAAAATCCTCTATCTTCATTCAATAGGAAGGCGGTTGAGTTCCATGTTATTTAATTGGAGGGGCCAGGTGAAAAACCATGAATGTCATGGCCTCTGTGTCCTCATGTTATTTAACTGCATAAAATTGATTTTTCCCACTTCGTTCCAAAGGTAAATTTGGGAAAGACAAAATAGTACCCCCTTTGTTTCAGTGATCACATGAGCAAACATGGTCTTATATATATGTATGTCCACACTCAGAGAAAATGAAATATGCCTCGATAGCCTTCGACCCTTTCTGTTGCTGTGTAACGGGTCGGTGTTGTGCGGCTGATGAATTACGCCTTCCCTTTCAAAAAAAAAAACACGCCTTGTTTTACCTTTCGGGAGTTTATTTGAATCGTTCATCGTGTAGGACTTGTTGGGCAAAATACTTACGATAGAAAAGTCAAATTCGTTGAACCCAAACAACGCGATATGGTCATCGTTTACAAAAGTTAATTTCAGCGGTTGTAATATACATTTTCCCCTTTTTTGCTTTTTCAGTGGGGCTTTGTAAACATTGTTAAGTTTGTAGTCATATCAAATCTCGAACCTGGGTTTCTGTCGTTCCCTGCGTGTGCCTTGTCCCCCATCTGAGTCGTCCGTGTTCGGTAACGGACGGTTTAAATTTTATCTCGGTGCACGGCCAAGATCTATTTGACTGAGATGAAATCTGAGCCATCCGTTGCCGAATGCGGACGGCTCGGATGGGGACCCCAAGAGGACAACAGGAACCACCAACCAAGTCAGAGGACCACCCAAATTGACGTTTTTATTGTACTCAATGTCGTCACCCATCTCGGCCAACCCCACTGAACATTTCTTCTTTTTCAATTTTGGGTGGGGGGAGGGGTTTATGTTTTGAGAAGAAATCTTTTTGCATGTAATTTTTGAGAAATACTACAGATCTATGATCTACTTGGTGACAGAGAAAGTTTTCTAAATTGGGAGGTTCATCTGACTATCCTCGGGTCAACGTAGCGGTAGCGCCGCCTATGTCTAAAAGAAACTTCTTTTTAACGATTTTGAACTCAAGCAACTTGGTTCGTTTATTAGCCTTTGATTAGTTGTGTTTTCTCTTGTTGGGATTTTTACTTTTGCCTTTTCCAGAATCACACAAGACCAAAAAAATGGCGGATTTTTCTATTAAAATCCTATTTGCAAACAAGAGCAGTGATAGCACATTGGTGACACTTGTGATTCTTTTGAAGCTAATATGACTGTCAATATCTGACTCAGGCCCTGTTTTTCATATTTATTTTTTAGGAACATAATTTTTGTTTTATGAGACAAGACATTCTCTCACAATATCAATAAGTAGTAGGAGTACTATTTTTCTTAGCGAAACGGGGTCCTAAATTGATTTACTTTGCACACAAATACACGGTATTCACCGATTCCGGTAAATGAAAAATACCCCATCTAAACAAATTAGGAAAATTACAAAGGCCTTGCGATTCCTCTACCCCACTTTCTTTTGTCCGGCTGCAGATAGAAAATTGGATTCCTGCCAATTTGGAAAGAGACCACTGCTCTTTTTAGAAAAATTGTCCGGAAAAGCTACAATTGTTGTACATATACTACTACTTTGCAAGGTGCCAGGAAACTGAGAATTTTGTAATTTCCCAAAAGCAGGACCAACACTGTGCGGTGGCAAAGCAATGTGGAGGAAAGAGCAAATAAGTGAAACATGTTTTTGGCTTTTTCTTAATACACTTGCTATTTGGAACCGTATACACTTTTTTTTGGGTACGAAAAATGGAAGTTAGGTGTGGTACTCCGCCACCTCCGTGAGAGAGTATTGTCCTCTCACATTGTCGAGACGAATAAGGCGACGGACTTAAGCCTCTGAATTTTGGATTAAAATTAGGGTCCCAAATAGGTAGGGAAATGATATTGGCACTCCAAAAATTGATGCAGGCACTCCAAAATCAGTGTAACTCCAAAGCCACTTTCTTTTATTTTTTGGAGTGTCTGCATCATTTTTTGGAGTGCCAATATCATTTCTCAATAGGTATAGCTAGGTATGTAATATATATTTAATCTTGCACTTATATAACAAATAAGCTAGCTAGCATAGTGGAATAACTTAGTTTCTCTATCTAGGAAGTACATGGTTTAAGTCTTAGGGTCCTCTTTTTTTCTTTCCCATATGAATATTTTTCCCCCCTCATAAATTAGTCTTAGACCCCGAGAATCTCAAAGCCGGCCCCTGCGCTACCATGTGGTGGGGATTCCACCGCACTTATGTCAGGGTCGAAGCTAAAATCCCACTGCATGTGGACAGTGCTAGAAGTATATTTAGCCCCAATAAGAGTTCAACCACGAAGACTCGCAGCTTGGATATATTCCAACCAGCTCATGAATTTGGACTTTGCTACGGAAATCGACGGTACGCACCGACCGTACATACAGGCAGCATACGGGGCCTCTGGACCCACACGGATTCCGTTCAATAATTTTAAAATAAAAAACCGAATGAGCCCGTGAAAAAATCAGCTCTCCATCCGATACACTCATCAATTGAGGTCTACCAAACGTGGTGAAGGCCCAACTAAGCTCAATTATTGGCCCAAACTCAGTCCTACCCAAACCCAACCTGACCAGAACTGACGGAGTTGGCCCATTTTTTTCTTCTTTTTTTTTTCGTCATACATTAGCGGGGGTTAGTGGGAGGTGTTAGAGTTAACATGGAGTCCAGAAGCTATCCATAGCTTGGGACCCCAAGGTTATTGCTCCAGCAGAAGTCGAACCCAGGACCTCCCCCTTAGGGAAGAGATGACATACCAACTGCACTGGACAGTGGTTGTCAGTTGGCCCATTTTTTTTAAATCGGGCTGGTATTGTACCAAGTAGGCCCGTCGATTGTGATGAGCATTTGATCAATCGCTTAGAGCATTCTCAATAGGTGCTTTAAGAGGTTTTTACTTTTGTCCAAACAGCATGGCGAATGGAATCAAGATATAATGAAGGAAAATGATTTTAGCACTCCATTTTCTTATAAGTAATTAGATTCCAGAATGTGTCTTTAAGTGCTTGTGTAGTTGGGATTGGGGGAGTGTGCTGTGCACGCTCGAAGCTGTCGGATTGTGCATCTGACGGCTCAGATCTCATCTCGGCAATGGACGGCACGGCTCGGATCGTCCATTGCCGAGATGAGCTCGGATGCGTGCAGCACCGTGCTATGCACCAAGTGCACAGCACACTCCCCAAATCCATGTAGTTGCCCTTTGGGCGTTTTTGCGGATTAAAAAAAAAAGTGCTTGTGTAGTTTGTAATTTGAAGCACTAAAAAAAATAACTTTGAAGTATATTTATAAGAAATCTGAGTGCAAAATTTATTACCCATTCAATGGCCACATATTGTTTCTTGTCCAAAGTCTGCAACTTATAGTAGTTTGGTGGAATTGAAGTACTTTTTGGTGCTCACAGTAAGCGGTGAGATCTTGGTTATTCTTCCGGCATAAATATAGTGTAGTTCCCTTGCCGATGACTATGTAGTGATAAGAATAACACTTTCTGACGGATGTATATATGGGGAGCGGTCTACTTGCATATCTATATAAGAGTTTCTCAAGGTCACTGATTTTCGCTCTCCAAGATTTACTGCAGGCGCTCCACCTTTTTGTTTTTACACTGTGATGTTGTTGACAACATCACAGTGTAAGAACAAAATACACTGTGATGTTGTCAGCAACATCGCAGTATAAAAATAAAAAGATGGAGCGCCTGCAGTAAATCTTGAAGCGCGAAAATCAGTATCCTTTCTCAATGTATATCCAAAAATAAATTAAAAAGAAGTGTGATGTAATGGGACAGTTTGGACCGATATATATATTTTTTTTATAACATATTTGGTTATCCTCTGACAGTTTCATTAACATTCTCATAATATATATTTTTCTTAAAGTAATTATTATTTTACGAAACTCTTAGTTTATAGGAGTAACACATATATACTACTACATTTTTATATATGTACATGAACAGCTATTATCTACCTAATAAAACACAAGAGTGTGGGAACGACACAAACACAAGTTGAAAGAAGGCCTGAAATTCATTTGATCTAAGGGCTGATGTGTGCTCTCCAACTCTCTTAAGAAAACACCCACATTCTTACAAATATATTACAAAAATATTCGTGCCTTCAGCACTACCGGGGTGCGTAGTGCCGTAGGCACGGGCAAGCACTAGTGTATGTAAAATTTAGGGCCCATAATTTATGTTCAAATAAGTTCAAGTGCCAGTAATATCCCTTCTTCCAAGTTTACCCTTTGATAAGTATTGTGGATATACACTTGTGAATTGAAAGGGTTTAGGTTATCAGGACCCAAAAAGAGAAACATGGATGAAGGTAGAGTAGATCGGAAGGGGAAGAAATACCAAAAATTGGCCACTTTTTATTTGTTTGGTCAATAATTGAATATGTTGAATAGTCCCCTTCAGTGTGAGGGCGGGGAGTGTTGCTGGGCTTTAGCATTGTGGAAAGTCGTTATCAATAAACGCTCCTTGTACTTTTCGGGGTTTACATATTCTGGTCACTTGTGTAAGCTGTTTAACACATTGTTCTTGGGCGTTTTTCCCAACAATGTTTTTCATAATGTCTCTTATATCAGCTGGAAGTGATTCTCAAACATAATGAGAAATGGTTACTTCTTCAGTCATAGGAGACGTCCCGATCGATAGATGGAACTAGACATGTCCATCGATGATTTCGCGCACCCTGCACCCAGGCACTGGAGAAGGCTTATGATTTGGAAGGATCACCTAAACCTAGAGTAGCATAATTTTGATCTCTCCCTTACCCACAGCACGAGAGTAGCGAAAACGAAGTCGTATTGAAAGGAGGGACCGAACGGACTCACTAGCGATGGCACCATAGCACATAAAGCCGAGGTGACAGATCAGGGAAGTGAGGGAACGACACTAAGATGAGATAGTCTTTTGATGTACAATGGAATCACGAAATTGCTTCATTGAAACGTCATTCTCGTGTTAAAAACATCTCCACAGACCCAAACGAATCTCTTTGCTATACTTTTTTTTTTGGCTCGGAATCTTTTGTCATACTTTGCAACTTTAGTTGTGTTGTTTAAAAACTCCAAACATAAGAAAATTATCAGACAGAGAAATAGTTGAGGTGCGTGTAAGCTGGTCCGGACATTTTTACCGTCGAAAAAAAAAAGAAAAAAGAAACCGAAAACATAAAACAAGAAATTAAAATCAGTCTCCATTACAAAAACGCCCTTATCGATATTCCATTCAACTGATTTTTGGCATGGACTATAAATAAAAGTATTTTAAATAAAATGAGCGACTTCAACCATTTTTTTTGGAATTCGAAACGGGTTCAAAAAGGATTTGTGCGCACTGCCACATATATCTTAAGTGTGCGGATAGCACCCATTGTTGCAAAAGAGTAAGTAAGTCTGTTAACACAGACAATTCCCACATAGATCGTGCACAGATCTGTGTGTGGGGTTCACTCTGGGTCCCACACAAACGATCCGAGCCGTTAATTATGTAAAACATTTTTTCAATGACCCCCACAAAAAATAATCTTATTCCAATACCTATAGATATTCGATTCAATCATCTAACTTTTCATTATCTTAAAATCCAAATGAAAAGTTAAATGATTAAATCGAGCATCTATAAGTATTGGATTGAGCCAATTTTTTGCGAGGGCCTTTGAAAAAATGTTTTACATTAAATGAACGGCTCGGATTATTTGTGTGGGACCCATAGTGGGCCCCATAACAAATCTGTGCACAAAATATGTGTACTTTTGCTGTGTGTGTAGCATTACTGGTTGCAAAACGAAAAAGCTAAGGAAACCGACGGGCATGCGGGGCCCATTCCAGGTTTGGATGATCTCAGCCGTTCAATAATTTTAAAAAAAAAAACGAGTAGGCCCGTGAAAATTAAGCTCAATTCAATGCATTTACGTACCTGATCCAATCTTTCATTTTTTCATGGATCCGAAATTTAAATGAAAAAATAGAAGATTGAAACGAGCATCTACGAATATCAAATTGGGCTAATTTTCCGTAGGCCATTGGTCTTCTTAAGTTATTGAACGGCTCGGATAATCCGTACGACGGTACGAGGCCCGAAGCGGCCGTTGATTCCCAACGTCGGTTTCCGTAGCAGAATTGCTACAAAACGGAAAATTACAAAAGCCCTAGCAGTGCAGAAATCATGGTCCACACGATACATGCGCCCTTTCACGCACCCAAAACTGATGGTCCCACGCCATCAACGCACCCTCCTTGCCACGTGCCAATCACGGGCTCCTCGCACCCAAACTCACAACACCCACCTTTTCACACACAACCACACACGCTCGCCCACCTCCCACACGCGTGACAAACCCTAGCCCTCGCACGCTCTCTCCTCCGCCGGCCCTCCGCCGGAAATCGCCGACCACTCTCTCTCCGCCCCTAAAACTCCCCGTAGCTTCTCCGCCTCCTCTCCGGCCGCTTCGCCGGAACATTCTCCCGGAACGACGCCGGTTCGGAGAGCAAGAGTTGTTCTTCGGAGCTTCAGATGTATTTGTGTGTAAATGAGATGTGACAGGAGAAAGATCGTGGAGGGAGAATGGCGGATTCGAGCTTTAACGGTTTCTGATTTTTCGTAATTGACTGGTTTTGCAAGCTGATTCTGCAAAGGTAATATGACGAAGTTATTATTTTTATTGTGGTTTTAGTTTGCTTCACGTGAGAATTGAGATATGTGACGTTTGGAGTTAAATTATTGCAGTAGATCTCCAGATTTTGCATAGGAGCCACTCAAAAACTCGAATTCCGATTTTCATTGCATATTATAACGTAATTGAAACAAGCTTAGCCAATTCCTTTAATAAGCAGGAAAGTAATTTTTATGGTTGTTTTAGTTGGCTTCATGTGAGAATCGAGGTATATTCGGTTTGAAGTTAACATTATTGCAGCAGATTTTGCATAAGAGCTGCTCAAAAACTCGGATTTCATTCTTACTCGTATCTAGTAATGTAATTGAGACAACCTTAACTTAATTCAATTATTTGCAGCAGAAGTACAATGTGACTGTATTGGTTAGGAGAATAAGAGTGTAGGAATTAGGATTCCTTGCAAAGTGGGACAATGGCGACGGAGATTCAGAGATTTGGAGCAAGTGAAGATGATGAGGATGAAATGGGGATGGATGTGAAAGAAGAAGACGATGACGACGACGACGACGAAGAGAAGAATAATGAGGCTACCATAATGGGAGGTGTTGAGGGGGGGCTTGCGTCAAGCGGGAATAATACTAGGTTTCAGCAGCACCAACAATATCAAGAGCAACCAACTCCGCTATCAGGGGCTCGAAGGTGTAGACCAGTGGAAGAGAAGGAGAGAACAAAAATACGAGAGCGACAGCGGAGGGCAGTCACTGCAAAGATCTTGGCCGGACTCCGAAGGCACGGGAACTATAATCTTAGGGTTAGGGCTGATATAAACGATGTCATTGCAGCCCTGGCAAGGGAAGCCGGTTGGGTTGTTCTCCCTGATGGAACCACCTTTCCTTCTACATCACAGGTACTTTAAAGGGCAATTTCCTCTTAATGACTTGTATTTACACATTGTACTGCTTATAGTTATATGTATGCACAACGGACCTTGGATTTCTTTGGTTGTTTCTTTTCTCTAGTCGATAGCATATGCTCACACAGCATACAAGCGTGATTCATATCAGATTGGTGGGAACTGGAAGTTAGGTGTTAAACCCAATAATAAGTGATGTCTCTTTATAGATGTAATTCAAAGATTGGAATTCTGTCTCTTCTTCTTGTGAAGGGAACCAGACCTGCTGGCGGTGCATCTGCTACAGCATTGACGTCAACATCTTCGCATGTACCGGTGCAGCAGACCCCACCTGCTTCCTCGAGGGGCATATGCTCTGGCTATAAGAGTTCAATGGATTATCCTTCTTGTGACATGAAAGGTGCTTATGTGCATACATCATCCCCTTATGATGGATCCTCGAGTTCCCAGTCCCAGACGGCTGCCATGGTTGGAACGGGAGCAGCAGCAGAAAATCATCCCCTTATCGGGGGCTCCATGGATGCTGTTGATGACAAACAGGTACATGTTCTTGACTTGGTTGTGAGGTCATCCATGCCAAGCAGATAAACTCCAGAAACTTTGGGGATGGTTGTCTGATGTAATAGTGATGAAAACATACCAAGACTTCAAAATATCTGAACTTTTTTCCAGTGTTCTAAAACTCGCTACTCGGTATTCGCTCGGCTAGGCACCTTGGAGTGAGTACTCGGCATTAGTCGGCGAGTAATGCCCACCGAGTAGGGGATTAGTCCCCTCGGCCAGGCACCTTGGAGCGAGTACTCGTCGAGTACTCGGCGAGGAATACCGAGTTTTAGAACACTGCTTTTTTCTCAAGCTGAAGATTTGGGGTAAGGGAAATTTTGTCTAATGGTTTGATATCTATGTCCAACCAATTTAACCCTCGTTAGTTTTCGCATTTTCTACATAACACTTAGATTTGTGGTTGATCTGGAGCCATGATAAGATGTACAGTATGCGATGTCGAGCAAAACCTCTGATTCAATGCTTATACAGGCACACTCAACAACTAAACACTGCAGCGTTGCCATTGTTTTGACACCCTTTTTTTCCTCCCAAAATATACGGCACATGTCATTAATTCTAAATGATGGGCCACAGTCAAACTGATTTCTCACAGGCAGCCAAAGTTTTTTCCCGTGTATTATGTATCCAATCTTGGTAATTGATTGGAATGAATCTGGTTCTCATGTCATAAATGCTTCTGAACCTTTCCTCAGGTTATCGATATACCCCAAAAGTTACAGGAGCGTGATTTTGCAGGCACGCCTTGTGTTCCAGTATACGTGATGCTACCAGTGAGTTCTCTAATATTGCTCTTACACTGCCTCTAATTTTTATACGCTTCTTCATCATCCCTTTCTTGAGCCCCCAGGGGACACTCCAGTGTCTTGGTCTCCTTACCCAGTAAAGAGACTCGTGTTCTTTGTTTTGCTGTTAGTAAGGTCTTACCGAAAGAAAAAATGATCATGGAATGATTCCATTCGATAAAAGAGAAGCAGATCTCAACCACAACAAACAAATGAAAACTATGAGCCATTAATGCTCATAAACATAGGAAGATAATGCACCAGTTCCTGCAAATGGAGAAATTAGTTTAGAGTTTCTAACTGCAAAAATTTGCGAGGACTTAGCCGTAAGCCAGTAACATCATGCCTTATCTTGTGTAACATTAGAGCACGGACTCTATGCAGGCCTCTTAGGGTTCTGTAGTTCCTTTCCTGATGTATTATCAACCATGGCAGCCAATCATTTTCCTGACGATATACAGAAGCTCTTTCCACTGATTTTGGCAATTGTCCACTCATTTCCTCCTGCCAATGATGAAAAAGTTTTGATCTATTGCATTTGCACCTGCTTTGGATCTGCCTCCAGATAGGCCTGAAAGAGGACAAGATAAGAGGAAGTGTTGCCTCCTGATCATGCAAAAGGCAGGATGCAAATCTAAAAACTCACCATCAATATTTTGTCCTTGGTTTAAAGTTTATCTGAGACAAGCCCCAAGTTGCAGATGCAGGTTGGGGAACTAATCCACTGAATCATATCTGGCCTTGCTGGAATGGACAGGAAAGAAAGCCTGCAATAGGATGAATAGGAGGAAAGGACCAAGAGCAGGATTCTTTCCGAATGATAGGAGGACTTGGCATTTATAGGAAGGCTAGAACTCAGCACTGATTGATGAGTGAACTTTAGATGAAAGGGCCCTGAGGTTAGGGGTGGGCATCGTGTCGTGTCGTGTCATCTCATGTTTGTGTCAGAATTCTCTCAACCCTAACCCGACCTTTTTAGCTTTTCGTATTATCGTGTCATGTCATATTCATGTTAAGTGTCAGAAATAGCCGACCCTAACCCGCTAACTTTGTGTCTAGTTTGTGTCGTGTTATCGTGTCTTTTCATAAATTCCCCAACCCGCGTCGTGTCGTGTCATCTCGTGTTCGTGTCAGAATTCTTCCAACCCTGACCCGACCTGTTTAGATTTTCGTGTTATCGTGCCGTGTCATATTCGTGTTCTATATCAGGAATAGTTGACCCTAACCCGTTAACTTCGTGTCGGGTCGAAAATTCCCACCCCTACCCGAGGTATGCCAGTTATCGAACCATCACAAGTATCTTTACGATCCCCAATAGAGTATTTGATGAAAGGTTTGGCAATGCTTGAGAGCTGAAAGAATTTCATCCAGGTCCAAGGTCAATTTGAGAGGGTTCCAAAGTCTTGTATCTTTGATATAGCTCTTCACTGGACCCATAGTGCATTGTTTAGAATAAATTACCCATGCTAAGCATGGAATTTTATGTTCCAGTCAACAATTCTCCTCTGTCCAAGCCCACCTTCTTAAGTTCACAAACACTGAAGTTCGAGTCTCCTTGCATTTCCAATTGGGGAAAATAATATTAAAAAAATCATGCAGTCAATTTTCTGATTTGTCTAAGATACTAACATTTCTGCTCCATGGAACTGTTCTCTTTCTGCTTGCATTGTCCGTAGTACTTCTGTTTCCTTACTAAACCTATGGACAGGGAGATTTTTTTTTTTTATAAGTAAACCTATGGACAGGGAAATTATTCTACTCCAGTATGCATATGTGTTTTTTTGGGCAAGTTCTTGTATTAATCATGACTGTCACTTCAACTAGTTCTGTAACTGTCATATGTGTCGCACTTGTGGGTGGCAGTTGGGTGTCATCAATATGAAGTGTGAACTCATTGATCAGGATGGTCTATTAAAGCAACTAAGAGTATTGAAATCAATCAATGTTGATGGTGTTGTGGTCGATTGCTGGTGGGGTATAGTAGAAGCACATGCTCCGCAAGAGTACAACTGGAGTGGTTACAAAAGACTCTTTCAGATTGTGCGTGAGCTCAAGCTCAAGCTACAGGTCAGTGTAATGTGTCAATATATATGGCTTTGCTTTTGCTACACTGGTGGTTTCTGCTTGTGTTGCCCCCTTTATAATTTCACGGTTGTGTCAAGATGATTCTGTGCATAGTGTAAGACCTTAATAAACAAGATCCATAATCTCGATAGATGTGGACGATCATCCCTTTGTATGGTAGTTCATGGACCATATTCTAGTTTGATAAACTAGAGGGTGTTTGTTCAAGGGTCTACATCACCTTGTAACCTAGTCCATGGACCATGCGGCTTCTGGAGTCCGTATATCTGGGTGATAATTAGCAATTGGAATAATGGTTGTGTATCCAATTTAGACATTGTTAAGCTAGCATGGCAGTAGTTTTTTCTTTTCCTGTTGCATCTTAGACACTGCATTGTTGTCAAGAGTTGTAACGATTTCTTGAAGGAACAGCGAAAATTTGGCATCAACGTTGAGGTGGGGCAACTTGCTTCCTGTTGGATAGTTGCCTTCAAAAAAGCCAC
This sequence comes from Rhododendron griersonianum, assembly GCA_018127125.1. NCBI lineage: Eukaryota > Viridiplantae > Streptophyta > Magnoliopsida > Ericales > Ericaceae > Rhododendron > Rhododendron griersonianum. The sequence goes on from CM030794.1 coordinate 1,865,984, forward strand.
CTTAAATCTATGCTAAACTGACTGAGTTCTTAACTGTCACTGGCTCAGGTTGTATTGTCCTTTCATGAGTGTGGGGGCAATGTTGGTGATGATGTTTGTATCCCGCTGCCCCATTGGGTGGTAGAAATCGGTCGAAGGAATCCTGACATATTTTTCACAGATAGAGAGGGAAGGCGAAACCCTGAATGTCTCTCTTGGGGAATTGACAAGGAACGTGTTTTAAGAGGCCGCACGGCTGTAGAGGTACTGCCTTCAGCCTTCACTATATGCTTGTGTATATGAGTCATGACCATGAACAATTAGTCACCAGACCCATCAAGTCATCATGATCCTTGTGGCCATGAAAATGTTTGTGTGTTTCAGATTGAATATAGAAAAGCACAGCTACTGCCAACTCATAGATCGTGTTTTCTTTCATTGGCAGATCAGAGATAGTTGATTATGTTTCTAATGTTCTCTGCTTTGTCTTTTTAATTTGGACTGGAGAATTTTTGTAAAGCCTTGAAGACTCTAGTGTTCAGGAGTAGTTACTATCCTCATTTCTTCTGTTCAATCTTTATGATTTTTTTGGGCTTGACAACTGCTAACCAGTCAGACTTATTTTTTTTGAAAGGCAAAAATTTTATAATCTTTGAAATTGTTACAAAGATAACCAGTCAAACGTATAACCCAGTCAGGACTGATTAATGATGTTAATGGTTTTCTGTAGTGGGTAATTAGAACCTTATTTCTACACAACAATATATTTTTTTCTTTGGGATCATTTTCCTGTCCAGTTTTCCTTCTCTTTTAATGCCATGGAATTTTGATTTTGATTCAGAGGTTTACCTTCTCTTTGTTGTCGGAAAATGAGGTAGGTTTACTTCGACTACATGAGAAGCTTCCGGGTGGAATTTGACGAGTTCTTTGATGATGGGATAATCTCTATGATTGAAGTTGGGCTGGGTCCATGTGGAGAGCTACGATACCCATCTAATCCTGTAAAGCATGGTTGGAGATATCCAGGTGTTGGTGAATTCCAGGTAATTGACCAAATATACTTACCTAAATTGCAGTGATGCAATGTTCACGCTTTTTTGCCCAGCCCTCTCCTTTTTTCCCCTTTAATTTAACCAGATTGTAGAAACCAAATTGAAACGAAGAAAAAAAAAGTAAAAAACACATTTTAACTTCTTGTTAATGTACGTGAGAATTCACTTGAAAAGTTGCCGTTGTGTCAAGAAGCTTGTGCCAAATCGCTTAGCTTTGGATGACAATTCCCTTTCGTATCTGGTTATTTTCTCTCTTCTTAAGTCTATTTTCTATGGAATTGTTTAGTCTCATTACACTTGATAATCTTGCATCCAGATATGCGTGACCAATGTTTTGTGAAGATTTGAAGGTGGTTTGTGAGGTGTTATTTAATTTGTTTGTCTTTCTTTTCTCTTTTTTGGGAGGGTTTCTTGCCCTCCTCGGGTTCTTCTTTCTTTTTCATGAAATTTCTTCATTATCATTGCATGTCTCAGTGGGATGAAAATAGCGGATCACAGGAAGCGTTACTTAAAACTTCTGGAGAATGATATTCAGAACTACTTGTTTTGTTGTGAATGTTAGCAGATCACAGGAAGCGTTACTTAAAACTTCTGTGAGAATGATATTCAGAACTACTTGTTTTGTTGTGAATGTGAACTGTTATGGTACCTTTTACGTTCATTAGTTCATCCAGCAAATTGGGAAAACTTCACTTGATAATTTGTTGTCTGTCATATGTCCATCTGAAACCTTTTACCTCTTTATGTATTTCACTAAACATGTTTCTTTTGCAGTGTCATGACCAGTATCTGTTGAAAAGCCTGAGGAAAGTGGCTGAAGCAAGGGGACACTCTTTCTGGGCTCGAGGACCAGATAATGCAGGTTCCTACAATTCCCGGCCACATGAAACTGGATTTTTCTGTGATGGAGGTGATTATGATGGCTATTATGGCAGGTTCTTCCTAAACTGGTACTCTCAGGTTCTTCTTGACCATGGTGCCCGGGTACTTTCTCTGGCGAAGTTGGCTTTTGAAAGCACTCGGATTGCTGCAAAGGTGAGATTTTTTTTGAAAGTTGGTCTATATCCATGTGGAAGATGAATTTATATGTCATCAAGAAGATAACAACTGAGTACGGGTCAATTTTTTAAGTTCTTCTTACAAATACAGTTGTTGGATAATACAAATAATTTTAGTTTTCATCTGCAGAAGTTCATTTCACTTTTCCTTTTCAATTGTTTCCAAATAATTTTTTATGTGAGGTTCTAAATAGTTGAAAGATTTAGCCATTTGCTCTTCCATATTGCCCCCCGTCATCACTGCCAGGGCCAAAGCCTTAGTCCTTCTTGCTGTTGGCGATGGCTTGTTAGGTGCGGTGTGTTGGCTCTGGTTCTCTTTCTGGGAAACGACGGTCTTAGCATCTCGCTGCATTTTTTGTATTTATCATGGTTCACAAAGTTGTTTTGGCTTGCACAATTAATGTACCACAGTTTGATCCCTTCGGAATTGACAAAATAGAACGCATGTTGTTATACCTTCTTGCAAAGTAGGCTCCAATAACAAGTTCTTACTATAAATGGAAGATATGTTACCAATGTGAAAGTGAGATGTTTGCATGATGTGTTTCTGCTGTTTGAGCTGATTTATTTGTGCAATTTAACAAAGAGAAGGCAAAGGAGAAAATTCCTCACAAACATTAGCATATTATGAAGAAAGGGATTCCACATGTATCTTTAACAAACTATCATAAATCTATTAGCAAACTTGTTGCTTCTTTCGACATCCCCAAAGCCCCCAATTTCCAGGGGCTAGCACTAAGCAATATCCTAGTGCTTCTTTTGATAAGAACTGTCGTAACCTAGTGTATTATTTATGTGATACTTCTGTCTGTTGGTATTGGTTTTGAAAATCCTATGTTCTGTTTGCGTAACAGATATTTTATGTACACTTGGTAGAAAATCTTGGGGCTTCTTTGTGTTTATTAACTGAAGCATTATTTATAGAGCAAGTTTATCAAAAGAGGTAAAATAGCTTTTTAGCTATTTTACCTAAGCAAAACCTCTAAATGGGCATTGCAGCAGATTAGGTAAAAGCCTAGCTAAAATTCATCCATGAATAGTGAAGAGGTAAATATACCTAAGCACTATTCACCATGTGTATGTTATTTTATTAATTGTTCTCTCTCTCTCTCCCTCTCTCTCTCCCCAGAAAAGAAAAAGAAAATAAAAGTAATAATATTTTAATAGAGCATAGGTTAAATAGATAGTATTGGTGTAGTGTTGAAAGAGATGTGAGTAGTTAAAATGAAAAAAGTGCACTGTTTACCAGCATTTTTACCTAATAACTGATAAACTTGCTCTTAGGTTGGTTTTACAGGAATATGGTACCCTTTATATTCTTGTTTCGTAAAATATATGGGAGGTAGCAACCCCATGTTAAGTAGTTTTCGACTGCCAAAGTTTTGGCATTCATCTGTACTAAGTGTGCTTTATAATGGCTCGTAGACTATGGTTTGATTCTGTTGCCTCTTATAATTTTTGAGCAGCTATCAGGTATTCATTGGTGGTACAAGACAGCCAGCCATGCTGCTGAATTAACTGCTGGATTTTACAACTCGTGCAATCGTGATGGTTATGCAGCAATTATGGCAATGCTAAAGAAGCATGGGGCTGCTCTAAACTTCGTGTGTGCTGAATGGGGCACTTTAGACCACCATGTGGACTTCTCAGAGACAGTGGCAGATCCGGATGGGTTAGCCTGGCAAGTAAGCATTAAGCTGGAACGAAAGCTCTTCTTTAGCTCAAATGATTGCTACTTGATGAGTTTGTTATTTCTTTTATACAATAATTGATTCTCTGTCTGAAAGTGTGTTTGTCTATGTGGTATATGGGAGAATCGTAACGCAAGTATTGCATATTATTGGTTGAATTTTCTTTCTTTTGACATTTTTTTTTCCAATTTTCAGGTGCTGAATTCTGCCTGGGATGTTTGCACACCGATTGCTAGCGAAAATGCTCTTCCATGCCATGACAGAGAAAGCTATAACATGATCTCGGAAAGAGCCAAGCCCATGAATGATCCGGACGGGAGGCATTTTTGTGCTTTCACTTACCTCAGACTTGGCCCACTTCTCATGGAAAGACACAACTTCATGGAATTTGAACGATTTGTCAAGAGAATGCACGGTAACCTTTGTCAAATTTTATCCGTGCTGGTATTCTTCACGGTTCGGTTATGCATTGTATAGATTGAGAGTAGATATGAGGCATGGATCAGTTTTGGGATTTGAATGCTGCTTAATCTCAAGTCAACTTAATTAATGTCCAACTGGTTAAAGTGGTCACAGAATCCCACATGAAATCAATTTGGAGCTGGTGTGTGGAGAATTGACTGCTAGATTTTAATCAGAACAAGTTAAAAAGTATATGTCCAAGTTGTTGCTAATGCGAGTCATCCCAAACTATATGGAGGTGCAATTCCCCCTCCCAAATGTGGTAATTTAATATGTACCGAAATCTAATCATACCACTTTTATGAGTCGTTAGTTCTAAATTCTAGTTTACTTGTTACTAGTTTTTGTATGGGTTCGATCCACCGGTATGGATGAGTTAGGATAGTGATTGATATGTTCTCATTGTTATTGCAGGGGAAGCAGTTCTTGATCTCCATTCATAGGTCAAAAGGAATAAGGGATAAGCATTCTCTCTCCCTCGCCGCAGAAGACCTATGCATTCTGTTTCCCTTCCTCACTGAAGGACTTTGGGAACCATGCTCTTTATATAAGATGAGGATCCACCCCTGTACATGAAATGTCACAGATAAAAAGCAGCCTACCTTTCTGGATCAAAGTCTCTTGCCATGTTTGCGATCTGCTCAAACATCTGAACTACTAGCCAATTCACTGATGGAGTCATGTGGCGGAGAGATTCATGTGTTTCTTATGATCGAGGGCAGTAAGAGCTGGAAAGGAACAATCATTGGATTTGGAATTCATTAAGTAGTTAGGTAGATCTTGTTTGTAGAAGTTTTTTTTCAAGCCGATTCGGCACATCTAAGTTAGATATTTCATAGGGTGTTACCATGAAATTTGCAGCAGTTCTGTTATTGCGCTTGAATTGTGTATGTAATGATAAATGATTGTGATTCTCCATTTAATTCAATGGGGACGACACCGACAATTCTTGTAGGAAAGTTCATTTACATTTGGAAGAAAACTCTACCTTTTAACAAATAAACTGAAAACTCTACCTGTGCTGCTTCGTCAATACACGTATGCTATGTTTGGATGTTGAATTTGTGAAATTGGATTAATTGCTCTACTGGCATCTTTCATGTGCTCTGCATCCTCATTAAACTGGTTTCTATTGTGAGGGTTTCATTTCTTACTTCCTCTGACATTCATGTAGTGTCATAATTGCCATGAAAAATCAACAATCCTTTACAACTAAATCTGCTGATACAAGTAGCCATTTTGAATTCCTCAAGAATCATTCAATACGAACATTTGAACAACTAAATCTGCTGATACAACTAGCCCTTTTGAATTCCTAAAGAATCATACAATGTGAACACATGAACAAAAAAATGACTTTGTATTCTACAAAGCTTCATTTAGCCACCGTACAAAGGCCTACTACTTCTTCAGTTCCATCTGCCCAGACTCATCAATGTCAAAAAGGCGACCGGCCAAATCATCCCAGTTCTCTTTCCTCCTCTTGGATGACACGAAAGGTAATTCTGTCCGTGAACTGCTGCAATTATCCCCTTCCTCATTTATTTCGTCGAAGGTTCCATATGAAGAAGGTGAGTAAGCTTCCGGCACATCCAGTGCTACAGCCCTTTGTAAGGCTGCCTTGTACTCCTCACTGTGCTCTCTAGCAAGAGAGACCTGCCGCTCCATCCTCTGCTGCGCCGGAATCTCCATAATTCGCTCTGTCTCCATCATTAACTGAACTCAGAAAATCATGACAGCCACAAAGGACAAAAAATACAAAATCAATAATTGTGAGCAAGGGATAATGCAAAAGAAAAGGGGGAAAATCTTCGACTATCTGAACATGACAATCTATTGAGTAGTTAACTAGACGAGACATAAGCCAAACCAATGAAGAGCACTCATAGGATGGAAAGAAAAGAGAATTGTAATTGCTTTTTATGTTTCATATACCACGAAGACATGTATTGTAGAGAGAAGTGATCAGGTTATGTTAATGGACATGCTAAGTGGAGGGGAAGGCCTAATCGCCACAGGATGGTGTTGTAAAAGGAGATGAAATTGATAAATTTAACTTAACATCTAACCTTGGTCTAGGTAGCGAACAATAGTTTAGGTAGCTGACTTGAATAGAAAGGCAAACAAGGCTTAGTTTGGTTTGGTTTCTATTGTTTGAATATGCTACTTGTATATTGTGGTGATTAGCACATCCCAACTTCCATTATAAATACCTACTCTCTGCTAATTTGGAATCTGCCAATCCATGAAACCAAATTCGTTTCCTACCAAATAGGTGTTGCTTCAATAGGTACCTGCCCAATTGCAACCAAGCAGTACTAGGAAACTTACATCAAGAGCCCTTTGGGATTCTCTCTCTATCCAAATAATGGAATGGTCAGAAAAAAAGTTGCAAGACAGGACTAGGTGCTCAAATCTCCCATCTACAGGTACCGCTGTCCTCACCTTCGGGGGAATTGTTCCAAACCTGCAAACAAATGTTGAATAAGAAAGAATCAGCAAGATCAAAATATATTCACACCTCAACTAGTAACAATTTATGCCCTCAAAAGTGGAACAAAGTTGAAAAAACAAAACTGCCTTATGGGACAAAGAGAGTAAATGGACTACATAAGATCCATTTATGCTCCCCACGGATAGACCTTAGCATGTAATCTTGCCTCTTGCCCAACTTCTTAACTTCTTACAGTCTAAGACGTTTCCTACAGTCTCAATTGATGAAAGATGGCTACCTTCTCCACAACCTCAGTAATGTAAGTTGTTAAAATCTTACTAGAAATCCCAGTATACCTGAAGGGCTTCCGCACTATGATGTGATAGAGACGACCAGGTGCATAGAGCCGCCTCGGATCTTGAAGCCTCTTCTCATCTAATGTGCATGTATCCTTCAGGCAGAGTATGCATAGTAAGCATGGCAAACTGTTGAAGTAAAGGCAAAAACACATTCATTAGTATCTTCCTCTGAATACTTGTGGCGCAATTGCTCTAAAAGTTATTGAGTCAATCTAGAAACAGAAAGCCCACACACAAATTCAAAAGCTCCTATCCCTAAAATAATTGAATTTTTTTTTCTTGAAAACACAATAGGGCCATCAACCTCGTTTGTTTGAAACAACTGAAACAGAAATCCAATGGATGGATCTTTAGTGAGGTTGGAAGAAGGATTCACGAAAGGATATACCTTTCAATTATCTTCATCTAGATGCATCTTTGTATTTGATCTTAAAAAAGTGGGAATTTCTTGCTATCTGAACAATATAGTGGAACTTAGGAGGGTCAACAAAAATTCCACTGAAGTGACAAGCCCAGACAATTTGTTTTAGTCACAGTTCTTTGAAAGGCATCTCAAATGTGCAGACAACAATTCAGCAGACAGCAGCAAACATTTTCCTCTCTTGATTTGCATGGAAAAAATCGAGTTCAGTATCTTGGATAGCTAAAATAGACTATTCAACAATTGGCATGCAAACACTTCATCCAATATAATTATCTTCTGATATCATAGAGTGGCTGTCTTCAGTTTGGTGTAATTCTTATTAAAGATAACTGCTGAATGCAATCAAAACTTAAAAAAAGAAAAGTGACCAAGACCTACAATCATTTACCAGAAAAGAAAATTCACAAGATTTTCCAGAGCCGTGGTTGTCCGAGGCAAGAAATCATCCTGGTTCATTGTAATAATGTGCGTTAGAAAGATATATAGAATGGCACCATGAGTTCACTGAAAGCACAAGATTTGACAATAGCTCAAGGGACAAAAACAAGAAAAATAACTCAGCAATATGACGGAACTGTTGTTTAGCTACTTTGTGGAAGTGACCATCCCTAGTCTTGACTCTTTAGTCTTTACATTTTTTAAAAGGAATAACTATTTGTGCAAGGAAAAGTTCATGTTTACTTCACACTTCATCTACATTCTCAATGAACAATACTACAAAAAATCAACTAAGTATGAGTTCTATAAACTCGCTTGCTACATAACTAAGTATGAGGTCCCAGTTCAAAATCAATCATTACACATTTTGCAGTTTGTTAGTGTATTTTCCCTATCTTCTCTTGCCCTTCGCCTCGCCTCGCTCCCATTGCTAGTGTTATTAGCTCCTCTGGAGAGCGCGAGTAACTGTCCCAAAAGCTTCTATTAAAAAAAAAAAATACGGAATGTGATGAATACTTATACGCCCATCTAACTTATAAGATGTTACTAGGGATGCATGTTACTACGGATACCATATATGAGAGCTAATCACAGTACTAAATGGGAAGAAATTACCTGAAGCGCAACAGAATTGATGATATCTGCATATCTCACAGCCAAATTTAGCGACACACACCTAGCAGGAGCAATGGCAAAGCACCTAATTCTATTCCTCTCAATATTTCCCAAATGTCCCCTATTCTGGATGACCAACATTGCTAACAATGCTACTGCCCCTGCACCCAGAGAATGCCCAGCAAAAGTCAAAGTGTAGCTCGGATGTCTCTCAATTAATTCCCTCAAAATCTCAGACTCTGCATCAAATACCCATTGCGCTGCCCTCAATAGCCCGTTATGAACATAACCTCCATCGAATTTTGTTTGCCCCAATTTGTTATCAAGTAAGACCAAATAATCACTTTCCTTTGCCAAATTTAGCCCTCTGATTAGTAAGACTATATCAGCATTATCTTGATCAAGGTATATCAAGTATGGAGAAACCCTCCCCTGGGTTTCTTCGTAGCTTCTTCGTAAAACTACCCAATCGGGATTCATACCATATCCACCAGGTGGGGCCCAAATTGGGTTACGAAGATCTTCTTCATAGACTGCGAGAATATACCGACACATGCGAGGTACAGGCTCAAATTCAGCAGCAGTGGCAGTGCCCCAATTCTTACTTTCATTTCCTGCTGTGTAAAGGAGTTTCTTCCACACCCAACGGCCACAAACCAAACAGTACACACATTCAAGAAAGGGAAGGCCACAGCAAGATGACATCGATACCTATGATGCAAACATATTAACAATGTGTTTCTTGAACTATCTCTTCGCAACTAAATAGAAGGAATAAGTAATGGGTATATAAAGTGGCTAATAAATTTCAACTGGGTAATACCTATGTTTAGGAAACAAAATCAGAGAAGGCAATGGCCAATATGTTGCCAAAATTTGTGAGGAAAAACAAGCGGGCATCAGAATATATGTTCACGAATTCCAAAGGGCAGATTAGCATATACTGATTAAGGTACTAAATGATGGATCTTCAATCACTTGTGCTAATCTTCGTTAGAAACTACGACATGAGTATTTTGAGTAGATAAGAATCGCAAACTTGGACGGAAAGAGTGATTACCAATCGAAAAAAAATACCAAGACAAGCAGTATGTCAAACAATCAAAGGTTTTCAACAAGGATTTAGGTAGATACCCATTAATACTATTTAGAGCCAAGAACAATCAAGGTTTTCAACAAGGATATAGATTGAGATACTATTTAGAGCCAAGAAGGTAATAGTTTTGGCCAGACTTAGATCAGACAGAGAACATAACAGAACTGAGTATGAATATGACGGGGCATTAAAGGGTATAACTATAAGGAAATGGAGATTACCTTCAATCACCATCAATCAGAAAGGGAAGTTCAAAAAGCATGAAACCTGTGCAATTAAAGAAATACCCACGTTTTGGGAGTTGGAAACAACCCAAGATTTGGTGTTCCCATTCACGAGGCTTGTGGCAATAGAATACAGGTTTGAATTTGATCATCAACTACGAGTCTACACAGTTCAGACTTCATTACGTGCTTAGAGTATAAAGCAAAACAAATTGCAAAATAAATGTATGTATTATGTATGTTATATAGGTACGTAAGACCCACAAGCCACAAAGACAGGAGGAGGCTATACCTGCTAGTCAAACCCATATCCTGTGGCTGTGGTCACCTATTCCAATTTCCAAGAAGAATAATTCAATGGGTGAAGAATGAAGAAAAACTACCAGTGCTCAATACTATATAGATGCCAAAACCTGCTTCGTATATGCTTTAGGGGTGGATGGTACGGGTATATGAATCATGACCCGTTTAGTAGAGCATATGGGCCAACAAGCCTCGTGTCTCTGATTAGGGCCGTGGCCCTATGGGCCTAATATTTTCTGGGTGAAACAAAACAAATTAGACTCCATTATTGTTAAACTTATTTTTCTTTTTTCGCTTTGTGTGTTTTGTTAGTCTTTTGTTAGATTTGAGTAATAGTTTTTTGGGATTAATCATACATCTCGACGAGAGGAGTCTAAAAAGTATAAATTATGACCGAAAGCAAAAAAAAAAGTTCATTAAAGACAGAAAATATACTCTATCAAACAGCTGTCTTATTTGTCTAAAGTATTACTGTATCTTATTTGAATTTATTCAATATTAATACATATTTTTTTACTTTTCCGATTTGTCTCGTCTTATTTTTGTGCCGTCTTATTTTCAACATCAGTCCATATTTATGTGCCGTCTTATTTTTATACTTTTCCAAAAATAACGACGAAAAGCTAAACAAAATGTTTCGAAAAGTAAAAATTCTCAAAATAAGTTTTAGACTGTTTACAAAACTATGGAAACTGTAGTGTGTACCAAATAAATTATCTACGACAAATTTAGTAAGGGAATTGATTTTCACACTCCCATTTTTTATATTCACACTTCATTTTTTGTCTTTTAGGAAAAAAATTACATACACTTTCAACACTAGAAAACAAAAAAAGAAGTGTATATATATAAAAATAAAAAAAAGAGTGTGAAAATCAATTCCCAGTTAGTAAACTCAATTCTAAAAACTAGAAATAATTTTTGAAGTAAATTTAAGATTGTTTTTAAATAGTATTGGTTTCATCAACTCGGCTAAAGGTCACGTGCCCGGGTCTCATATAAATACCTCACGATACCACAAAACCCTAGTTTCCTTCGAACGGCCACTCTCTCTCGGTGAGCGACAGGTCCACCTCAAAACCCTAGTTTCTTCTCCTCTCCTTGCTATTCATTATCACGATTCCAGTTTTTTCTTTCTTGCAGATTACTCCGCGGATTTTCCAGGAAAATCGTCCCCGGAGCTGATTGGTAAGTCGGAAACTTGTCACTTTAAGGCATTTCATTAGGTCATTTTGTGAATTATTATGCGAAGAAATATTGACTGTAACGAAGTGCACTGAATCTCACGGCTTATATTCAGCTAGTAGTTATCCCAATCGAGCGAAACGAAACAAATTGACGCTATGTTCCTTCAGAAGTTATCGATTTGATTGCTTTCTTTAATGTGTTCCTGTTTTGATAATCTGAATTCGTTTGCCATAGAAACAAGGCAGTGAATATTAGGGCTATTATTCAAGTTTTGAAGCCAAGTGTAACTATAGTAATGATTTCACTGTGTCGGACATACAGAGTCGAGAGTCGGGACGAGACGTTTGTTTGGGATGAGTTGAAGCTATTAGCATAGTTACGAGCGCATATCCTTGTTGGCGTCGTATTCGTTCCGTCAGTTTAGTTTTTTAGAACTCGATGGATCTACCCTCAAATATGGAATGAAGAGATTCGATTCGATGAATGATGTTTAAGTGGTTGCTTTGTGTGATGGATTATGTGCCCAATAAGGGAGGACATTGAGAAGGTTGTAGTTCGTGAAAAGTTAGAAGGATTTAGAAATGTTGCGGAACTTAATGAATAGTGATGCTAGATGTTCACAATTGTAGAACAAGCCAAGCTTACTATAGTTGAGTTCTCCTGTGCTGAAATTTGCTGTGTTCAATTAACAAGTTGGAGAGTTGGTCTGGAGCTCACTATTAACTCACTTAACTGAACTTTAACGAACATTTACTTAGTCAAGCCTTGTCCTGTACCTGAATGGCTCATGCCTTTGATGTTTTGTCGCTGATCCAGTGTGGATTATACCTAAGAAATAACTTGAAATGGGGCCTTCGTATTTCTCCAGGCAAAATGTGGCCATTAAAATTCAACTCAAAAAACAAATGAAGGAACACTGTAGTTTAAACTGGTACTCATTGTGTTGTCATTTGTCAAACTTTATGTAGGATGAACTTCTGTTAACTACAACAAGATGGCCGAATTTTATTGTTGGAGAATACTCCTAGGTTGTAACTTGATTGCTGTGTTGCAGGTGATGGCACCAAAGCAACCGAACACTGGCCTCTTTGTGGGTCTAAACAAAGGACATGTTGTGACGAAGAAGGAATTGGCTCCCCGACCTTCTGATAGGAAGGGGGTAAGTTAATCTATTGCATGTGCTCTTGTAGTATTGTATGCACTTCGACATCAATTTGCGTTATTTTTAACCTGTATGTGGTATCGTCCGTATATCATTCCACTGTTGAGTCTGTTGTATGAAATAGTTGTAAATTCAAATTTGTATTTTCTCATTTTGTACAGAAAACGAGTAAAAGAGTCCATTTTGTGAGAAATCTCATCAGGGAAGTTGCTGGTTTTGCTCCCTATGAAAAGAGAATCACTGAACTGCTCAAAGTTGGGAAAGACAAGCGTGCACTGAAAGTGGCTAAGAGAAAGTTGGGCACTCATAAGAGGGCCAAGAAGAAGCGTGAGGAAATGTCCAATGTTCTCCGCAAAATGAGGTAATTGATGCGACATTTACTCTGCCTGTTTTATACATAATTAATGCAAAAGTGACTATAATATGAGTGTTTGACGATTCAATATGTTAACTCAGAAGCTTACCCATTTTCATGCCACTCAGAATATGTATGTTTGGTTGTTTTGCCCATGCTTTTTTTAAACCTTTTTTTAGTTTTCCTACTGCACCAGCTTAACAAGTTCTTACTGTTTGTTTTTGGGCCTTACTTTGTCCAGATCTGCTGGAGGTGGTGAGAAGAAGAAGTGAGCTCTTGGAAGTGCATCTCTTCTTTCAGAGTTTTATTGCTAGCAAACAAATTACCATTTAGATTTTGTTCAAGTTTGTCTTGTTAAACCAGAGCTTCAAATTTTGCAATTTCACCAAGACTGTGAGCTTGTTATTTTGGTTATTGTATGGTACGGAGCCTTTGATCTCAGAATATGATTATTTCACATCATGTTTGGTTGATGAGATTGTTCGGTTAAACTATCTACTATTCTGCATAATTTTCATGTGCAAAAGTTCCTTGCGAATTAGATAGATGAATTGGTGTGCTTTGCCTATTTTGATGCACATCCAAATTGGGAAAAGAGGCTCAGCTATCATGATGATTCACATCATCGCCTGAATCTGATTCTGCGAAAACGCAAGGTTTTCTGGGCAGCAAGTCTTTTTTAGGGTACAGTTTTGGCTCGAGATTTGTTTGTTGGCATTGTTGGATACAGGCAAGCTGCTAATAATGTTTTGTTGCCAACTTGAGACAATAATGGAGATAATGTCTTGATATAAGATGGTCGAAGCATAGATGACAAATTTTGATGGATTATGCTGGGATGATAGCAACCGGCGGAAATGTAATTGAAAAAAGGGAACCAAGATGTTTGCGTAAACATTGTATCCTGCAAAAGAATGAGGATAAGGTAAAATCTGCGCATCAAATAGTATAAATTACGTTGTCCAACGATGAGGACGTATAATTTTGGGAACAGTAACATGGTAAAGTACCTAAGTACTCATGTTTTGGGTCCAAACCAGTGATGTGCTGTGGAAAATGGTTGACCGAATTTGATTACAATGTGTGATTTTTAGATTTACTGCCAACTACTATAGGAGGATTCCTTCCCTTTGGCCCCGTTTGATAACCATACTAGGCCTTGGGATTGGACTACCAATCCCATGGGTTTCATAATAACATGTTTGGTAACCAAAAAGGGGTGTGGATTAACAATCCCATGGGCTTGAGAGCTTGGCATTAGGGGGTATTTGTAGAGACCTCTAGCACATGGTATTAGGGGGTATTAGTAGAGGTCTCAAGCAAAAATGGAAATGTATACTATCAATTCCATTACCTAATCCCATCTCAAACAAACATACTCATCACCAATCCCATCTCCTTATCAATCCCTTCTCATTACCAATCCCAATCCTAATCCCATCTCCTTACGAATCCCAACCATCTATCCCTGTTATCAAACGAGCCTAGGACTACCGTAGCTTCGGTTGTGCAATCTCTTGCAAGTTTTTTTTTTTTTTGAATAGCGAATACGCCGAATAGTGCGAATCTCGTGCAAGTTAGGTTGTGATTGTAGTGGTTGACAGCGGAACGTAGGCACTTTAGTGCATACGTAAACATGGTTTGATTATGACATGGTAATATGGTATGATGATTAAAATTTATAATTTGCAACAAGTTCAAAGGGTCAGATACCATATAGAGATGGGGTTTTGTTTTTTGTTTTTTGTTTTTTTTATGTCAAGAGGTAGAAGAATTGTTATAACGGGACATTACATTTATGTTATGTGAAATTCCCAGCAACTAAATAAAGCCCAATACATATCCGTACGAGAATAATTAAACTAACAACGAAATACTCCTATACATGAGCACTAATAATCAATTTTTGCCTTTGGAAAGTCTTGACTCCTTGATCTCTCAGTACAAAGTGTATCAGGATAGCCAACTAATCTAGCCCTACTTGTTACTCCTGTATTGGAAGAGAAGTGCTAGGGGTACAGCAGTCAAGTACAGATCCGTTTTGCGCCCGTTTTGGATCCCACAAAGATGATCGGAGCCGCTCATTTTGTTCAAAATATGTTGCTTAAGGTACGATCATCTCAATCCGATTATTGGTAAGGGCGTTTACGAATCATACAACTTTGCTTCAAAATTTGGCTTGAAATTCTGAAGCAAAATTGTATGATTCGTAAACGCCCTTACCGATATCGGATTGAAATGGTTTTTTACAGGGACCTTAAACAACACATTTTGAACAAAATGAGTGACTCCGATTATCTTTGTGAGACTCAAGACGGGTGCAAAACGGATCTGTACTTGACTGCTGTACCCCTAGCATTTCTCGTATTGGAAGTTGTAGGATCTGAACCGGGATAAGTACGATTAATGGTAGTAAATTGGGGCGTTGATCAAATTTTAAGGTGTTTTATGCAATTGTCGGAATATATGTCCAATTGCCACGCGACCAGGACCAGATGCAGCCCAAAATCTTGAGTAAAATCGCAAAGGTACTCTCTCTCTCTGTTTCTTGATTTTCATGGCAATTAGATGCTTAAACATCATATGTTTGTGGGTCTACTGAATAAACCCTCCTCCTGGAGTATTGGGTTGTCTGATCCACACACCAGGAAGTGAATCAATTTAACGCAGATGCAGTGTTGGAGAAGAAATTGTCAAATTCCCAAACCTAGCTCTCTGAAATTATCACATTGATCAGAATACTCGGGATTTAATTTTGTCTCAAGTTGGGTTTCCCCCAATTCATTAGTTTGATTTGATTTGATTTCAGTTTTTGTTTTTCTTGAATATTCTTGGATGAGGTATTTGGAAATGACATCTGTTTTTGTGCCTCAATTAGGAAATTCTTGTAGCTGTTTGGTATCATTTTTCCTGTCTTGGGTTTATATTGTCAATTCTTGACCTTCCTCTGCTTAGGAGTGGACTGTCAAAACAGGCTTGATCAAGCTCTGGAAAGATTGTTGGTGTTGTGCATTTAGTCTTTATAGGGTTCAAATTCTGTGGGATGTATGTATCACATTATGGTTATTTGGGTATTTTTACTATTGAGGTTTAGTACATGTAGGCTGGCTGACTTGCATCATAAAAGGTCTACATAGATCTGTGCAACTTGTGTGTTTAATGTGATTGTGAAGCAATAGCAACATTTGTGTAGATTTGATTGAACTTGCAGCTCTGGAAAAAATTAAATCACGCTACTTCGACTTGTAGGTACCTACCTCAATTAGCAGCAGTAATATGGATCATACAGAAAGCGGAGCTGAGGGTTCCGGTAATATGGAACTAGCTCAATTCCCTCTTATATGTGGACTACCCGACGACATTGCTCTTTTGTGCTTGGCAAGAGTTCCTCGAAAGTACCATGCACTCCTCCGATGTGTGTCAAAGAGGTGGAGAGAGTTGGTGTCCAGTGAAGAGTGGCTTTCCTACCGTCGAAAGCATAATCTGTATGAGACGTGGATATATGCTTTGTGTAGAGATAAGTTTGACCAGCTTTGCTGTTATGTACTAGATCCCAATGCGCCCAAGAGGTGCTGGAAGCGCATTCAAGACCTTCCACCTTCTAGCTTGAAGAGAAAAGGCATGGGCTTTGAAGCGTTGGGCAAGAAAATTTACCTGTTGGGCGGCTGTGGTTGGGTTCAAGATGCTACTGATGAAGTCTACTGCTATGATGCTGCCATAAATGCTTGGAATGAAGCTTATCCCTTGTCCACCGCAAGGTAATGATATAGCTGACACTTGATTGACATTTTTGTGATGAGATGCAAGTAACTAAGGTGATATGGACTTCTGTAGTGTGCGTTGATTGACTAATTCTCTTGCCTAAGAGCACATGCTTCTTGTTACATGTATGCTGTAGGATTCCCCCTCCAATCTTGTTAACGATATCATTGCTTATCCACAACACAGCACACTATTTATCTTGATGATGAACAAAGCTATGAACTAGTCAAAACGAGCAAATTACAAGGAGACTGCATCCTTAGTCATTGAGAAAAGAATTCAAGTGAAACCTAGCAACTAGTTTTCAAATCATCAGGTGAGAGATTTAATGTGTGAAAATGCATTCCTTCTTATCTCAGCTGTGTGATGAACAAAGACAACTTTTACATTTCAGTTTGCTAGACTCATCAGTTTGAACCAAATAGATGAGTAGTGTCATTGTGTGAGGCAATTATTGCTTTACAATTGATTGATGCCATGTCATCATTTTATTCTTGAAAGCTGTTCTATCGTTGCCCAAGAGTAACGTAGAGGTTCTTCTCATTGGAGAACTGCAAACCTCATTCTGTACATACACCCAGTAGGGGAACGAGGTTTTTTCTTTGCAACACTTTGTGGTTGATTGTGAATTGCTTTTTCCTTCTTGCCTGAAGAGTTCTCGTGTGAGATCCAAAATCTTCTCATTAAATTATCCAAAATCTTCTGTACTTGCGGTAAATTTTTTATACTGTTCTGGTGCAATCAAATCATCTGATAGTAAAGATGCATGCAGGTGCTATTTTGCCTCTGAAGTTTTGAACGAGAAAATTTATGCAATCGGTGGCTTAGGTTCAAACTCGACCGATCCGAATTCTTGGGACACTTATGACCCTCAAACGGACACTTGGAGGTCTCAATCAGACCCTAATCTTGTCCCAGACATTGAAGATTCCATCGTCTTAGATGGTAAAATATATATCCGATGTGGTTCTTCTGCTGTATCATCTCATGTCTATGCAGTTGTGTATGAACCATCAAATGGCACGTGGCAGCACGCAGACGCTGATATGGCCTCTGGCTGGCGGGGTCCAGCTGTTGTCATAGATGGGACCCTTTTCGTTCTGGATCAGAGTTCAGGAATCAGGCTTATGATGTGGCAAAAGGATAGAAGGGAATGGGTGGCTGTTGGAAGACTGTCACCGCTACTCACAAGACCGCCGTGTCGGCTTGTTGCTATTGAGAAGAGTATTTTTGTGATAGGGAGAGGACTTAGCACTGTGGTGCTGAATGTTGGCAATGCAGGAAATGGGGAAGGGGTGATGGTGAGTTCTTCTGTAACAAAACTAACTTCTGATGATGATGTAATTAGCTGTAAATGTGTGGCAATATGAATCGCTTTGGGAGCTTTTTAAGTATTCTGAAGGTTACATACTGCGATTGTAATTGTGTTCATATTGGGGTTTGATTTGAAGCCCCGTTGATGTTCAGTCGTTTCGAATAATTCAACATTAACAATATATGACCATTAATTATTTGTGTTTTCTATAAAGATATTTTTTGTGCTTTGTCCGATCCTTTTTGCATTTTTATAAAATGATGCCTGGATCTTTCTCTCACCATTGTTTCTGGAGATGCCTTGATAATTTTTTAGGGGTTGGAGTGAAACGTTGGCTATTATGAGCTCCTCAGAGAAGGATTAGACTCGATATTGGTTATCAATTAAGGGCCTGTTTGATTGGTCAAGATCAGACCCGAGATTTGATTAAACAAAATGTTACACAATAATGTTTACATTGCCACAGGAATAACTATAGATACTTCATCTACACAGGCAAAATAAGATCGACACATTGCCATAAATTCTGAAATTGTTGTATTACATGAAGATCTTGGAATGCTATCGACAAAACAATACAATACACATCTAAACCAATAGTTTCAAGCAATTAGAATACAGACGATGCCCTAATACAACAGGAGAAATCCTAATTCCGCAAATATGTAATCGCTCTCTCCAATGGCTCGATGGATCATCAAGCAGATTTAAGATGTCAAATAAGAGCAATACAATCCTCTCTTTGTACTAGTAGAACACCGGAAGTCAATCAAATGTGGAATGAGCCGAGTCAGCTTGTCTTTTTTCTTTTAAAAACGGGGGGTATGAATTCGTTACATGATTCTCGACTTTCAATTCTGGAAATACACTCTTTCATCCTCTTCAACAGGACAGGCAAAGCAGAAGCATTACTGGATATCTTTTGCTTGAGCAATCGTGTTTTCTCAGCAGTGTCATGATCTTCCTGTGCTAGTGGGGGCCTTCTGCCCAACTCAATGGGTCCTTCTGCATCTGTTAAACACCGAACAAGTCAGTCCCCTGACTCCCCTGTATGGCAATCAAACAAAACCAAAGCAATACAAGGAAGCTATTGGGAAAAATTGAAAGCTATCACCATGAGACGAAATTATATTACACTTATTCCAGTAAAACAAATGTAAAATCAACAAATATCACCATTTTTAGTTTGTTAGCATATCCGCATGTTATTTTCTTGCTTTATACGAGGAGCGAGAGTATTCAACATCTTGTAAGTGGTACTGTATCCCAAGAACATTTCAGAAAACTATTTAATTCAAAATTTTCGCTTTGCCTTCAAGCAAATACAATCAAAGCCTCAAACACATGGATTCCTTGTGGAAAATCGCACTGCCAAGCCTCTAGTAAAATTAGAGGAACAAGAATGCCAAGATCCTGTAACTGTAGATTAAAGAACACCATGGATAACTTCTTAGTTGAAGCAAAGCTTTTGTTTGTAAAAGAGAAGTTTCTGCAATTTTGCTCATGCAGCCAAAATCAACCCCCTCAAACTCATGGATCACCTCCAAGGCTGCAACACAGAGAGCAGTGCCACTTCTACCACTGTGACTATTAAGTGATTTGCCATTTACCACCATCACATTGATCATAACACTGTGAGAATCACATCAGCATCCACCACAGCTAATGGTGTCAACCCCACACCCAAAATATCAAAAGCACCACAGCATATCCCCAAGACAATTGATCTTTATGCCACAGACCTTATTTGGAAACTTCCTACTCCTAACTCTAGCTATATCTTGATATCTTCGCATGGGAGTCCTAATGGTCAAAGCTAGCTTTGCTTGTACAAGATAAGCCATGACTCACTGCAACTAAGGTCCATAATGATGCATGCGGATTCCATGCCTAAATCAAACAAAACTCCAATAGGATAACGTGACCAAAGGAATTGTGAATAGTAAGTAATAAAAGTCATAAATTTCTCAATCAATTAGTTAGCACAATTTCCTTTTCCTTCTTTTTTTTTTTGGAAAGAAAGGGGGCAGGGGTTCCTAGATCCTAAGCTTGTACTTCTCTATAATTTCCCCCTCAACACTCCTCCTATTTCCCCTTTTGGAGACTTGTTAATTCTTTTAGCATGCTCAGAGTTTGGACAACTCAAAACCATACTAAATTTGACATGTTTCTCACCACTTTTGGCAACTTTAATAAAGCTCACTGTAACTTTAGAAAGAAACAAAAAAGGGACTGAACTTCCTAACTGGTATGAAATATCCAGTTGGCAAGTGTAAGAGAATCTGAACTCCTTCATTTTAAATAAATTTTGAAGGTGGAAAAATTAGTGTAAATTGTAGTCCTAAAAATGGATGGCGGAGCCGGTAACTACCAAAAAGAGAAAAAGAAAATGGCATTCCAAGCTTTTCTGTGTAATTCTTTGAAGGAAAAAGCAAAGCTACACATTAGATTTTCACCTCCCATAAAACAATAGAAAGCAATCAAGCATCACTTCAGTTCCAATCTTTTCTTAAAATACCATTAGATGGGTAAATTTATAGTCTTATTGTTCAACATTCAAGCTCTAACTTATCTTGGGAAATAAAGAATTGTTGACATTAGACTAAGTCTACTAAAATATATAAGTCCTACTCGTATTTGACTGTTGTTCATATGAATCTCTATGACTTTATACATATGTATACATGTACCAGTGATTTGAAAAGCGCAAGGCGCAGCGCAGCACAGGTTCTGCGCTTCGAAGAATTGCGCTATGGCAGAAAACCCCAAGGCGCATGCTATGGCGAAAAGTGCAGAGGCGCACGCCTTTTGTCTGTGATCCAAAAATTGATCCGACGGTGCAGATTCTGCAGAAAACACACACGATGCACTGAATAATTGTTGCTTTTAAGTCTTATTTCAACCCTAATCGATCATACGATTCATACCCAGCACCAGCAGAGCAGCTTCAGCGACATCTTCTGGTCCTTTTCGATCGATCGATCGAGATAGCAGCTTCAGTCGACAGCTTCAGCGACGGTAACCTCCTCCTCCTCCTTCTCCTCCTCGAGATCTTCTGGTTCTTCTTCTTCTTCCTTCTTCTTTCTATCTTTTTTCTTTTTCTTCTTTCTGCACTCCAACCCACATCTCTCCTTTCTTTTTGTTTTTTTTTTTTACCTAGGTCCTGGGCAATTTTTTTTCTTTCTTTTTTTTCTCTGCACTCCAGTAACTTCACTCCAGGTATGTTTTTTTGTACCTGGCCAGTGGGCTGTTCCGCTGTTAGTTATTTTGTACTTGTTAATTGTAGATGATATCTGAAAATACTAGTAAAAAGGACCCTGGTTGGAAGTATTGCGAAAAGGTTGATCCACACAATTCTACCAAGTTGAAATGTATTTTTTGTAATGAAGTGAAAAATGGGGGTGTGTCAAGAATCAAGCAACACCTTGCCGAAGGAGCTAAAAGGAATACGGCGGCATGTCGCCGATGCCCACCTGAGGTTAGAGAGGAGATGAGGGAGTACATACGTAAAAGGGATGAAGCAAAGAGTCAAGTTAAGTCTATACCAGATTTTGATGATGCAATGAATGATGATGATTATGACCTTGACGATGATGATATTGTTGAATCCAATCCCCATTCTAAGAAATCTTCTACTCATGGAAGCACCTCCGCCGCATCTATTCATTCTAAGGCTAAGAAACCAAGAACCATAGGACCTCTCGACACTTACTACACTCCTGAACTAGAGGTGGTGGTGGAAAATAGAAAAGCCAAGGGCAGACAGCCAAAAATTGATGAGAATGAACCACATAAGAAACTATTGAAAGACCGGGCTCATCAAGCTATTGCAAGGTGGATATATGATTGTGGGATACCTCTAAATGTTGTGAACAATGATAGTTTTGCGCCAATGATAGAGGCTATTGGGCAATATGGTCCGGGTTTGCCCCCACCAACTTATCATCAAGTGCGAGTTCCTCTTCTAAAAAACAAGAGGTGGAACATGTTAACAAGTTGATGGATGAGCACAAAAAAGACCAGGAACAATATGGGTGTATGCTAATGAGTGATGGGTGGACTGATAGGAGAAATAGAACATTGATGAATCTTTTGGTGAATTCTCCGAGAGGGATGCAAAAATGATATATGAATTTCTTGATGGGTGGGTGGAGCATATTGGAGAAGCAAACGTGGTTCAAATTGTTACGGATAGTGCCGCGGCAAATGTGGTGGCAGGTGAGAATTTCAATTTGCTATTTGGTTGTGTTACTTACTTGAAGTTATGAACAATTGAAAATCACTTGCTATTCTAGTTCTAACTTCTAACACCACTTATTTATAACAATTACCAGGGAGGTTGTTGGAGGCAAAACGACCTCACTTGTTTTGGTCTTCGTGTGCTGCCCATTGCTTGGGCTTGATGTTAGAAGACATTTTCAAGTTACCAAATTTGAAGACAACTTGGGAAAGGGCAATAATGATACATGGTTATATTTATAACCGACCCTCTTTGTTGAATATGATGAGGCAATTTACCTAGAGGAAGGAGCTCGTTAAGCCGGCAAAAACTCGGTTTGCAACTGCTTTTTTGACTTTACAAAGGGTTTATGAACAAAAGGGAAACTTAAGGAAGATGTTTACTTCAGAGAAGTGGACCAATAGCAAATGGGCAAAAGAGCAACAAGGACAACATGTAGAAAAAGTCATGTTGATGCCCTAATTTTGGAGGAATGTGCTCCTTTCCCTCAAGTTCGCATCCCCACTTATTAAGGTACTCAGATTGGTTGATGGAGAAGTCAAGCCTCCAATGGGATACATTTATGAGGCCATGGATCGGGCTAAAGAAACTATTGCAAATTCCTTCAATCATAATAAGGAGATGTATGATGAGGTCTTTAAGATAATCGACAAGAGGTGGGATGTCCAATTGCATCGGCCTTTGCATGCAGCTGGTTTTTACTTAAATCTTGAATTTTTTTACAAAGATCCAGAGGCTTGCAAAATTTCAGAAGTCATTGGAGGCCTATACAAATGTATCACAAAGTTGATTCCCAATAATGATACACAAGACCTTGTTTGTGCCGACTTGATGAAGTATGAGAGAGCTGAAGGACTCTTCGGTAACCCAATGGCAAAGAGGCAAAGCGATACAAGGGCACCAGGTATCACCATCACACCATGTTAACCTTAAACTAGTAACTAATTTAAGTCCTAAGAGTTGCACTTTAAGAATGTTTTCCAATATCTATATTCTATGGTGTGCAGCTAACTGGTGGGCCTCATTTGGTTATGACACTCCCGACTTACAAAAATTTGCCATCAAAGTTCTTAGCCTTACTTGTAGTTCCTCGGGATGCGAGCGTAATTGGAGTGTATTTGAGCATGTGAGTGTATGATAATCAAGTGCATTCATTGACTTCCTTTAGTTATGTATGATCATGAATTTAAGTCCCTTTTATAATTAATTGTTAATGCAGATTCACAAAAAAAAAAAAGGGAATAGAATAGCTCAAAAGCGTCTCAATGATTTGGTATTTGTTAAGTACAATAGAGCATTGAAACGTCGATACCTCAAACGTGATCGCATTGATCCCATATCCTTGAAAGATATTGATGAGAGCAATGAATGGTTGGTTGGGAAGATGGAGGAAGAGTTTGTGTTTGAGGGTGATGATTTGAATTGGGATGATGTTGCTTTAGCTTCTGGAGCCGAAGAACCAAGGAAAACAACTAAAGCATCAAGTTCAAAGTCAACAGACTCGACACCTATCGCGAAAATGACAAAACCAACTCCAAAGGCTAAGGCTTCAAGAGGAAAGACATCTCTTATAGATGAGGAGAATGAAGAGGAAGAATGGGAGACGGATGAGGAGGAAGAAGATGTGGAAGGATATAAATCAGAATCATCAGATGATGATGATGATGAAGTTCTTGGTTCTGAGAATGATGATTAATGACTATGCATGCCTCTAGATTTTATTGCCTTTAATCCTTTTGTTATGTCTCTAAGGCTCAACATTATTATGTTAGCTTTTCATGGATGATATGTCATGTTTAGTGTTTGGTAATTTCGCTTAACCATTGACATGTTATGTTTTATGACATTTGAAAGTTTTACAAGTGTTTGTTTGTGTTGAAAACTTGTTCTAATAAAATTTGCCTCGTTGCGAAGATTTTTTTTTTTTTTTGCGCTTCGGGTCAATAAAGCGCGCGCCGTGTCTTGCGCTAAAGCCCCAGGGGACTGTTGCGCTTCAGTGCGCCTTTCGCCATTTAAAAACTGATATGAACGTAACATCATCAATTGGGTAACACTAAAAGTTCAGAAGAAACATTTGCCATCCTTCGAATAATGAAAGTTACATTTAACCAGAAAATGTAATAGAAACACACACACACAAACATATTTAGTACATACATGCTGATACATTTACAACATTCGGGAAAAGGGCTACAG
This sequence comes from Rhododendron griersonianum, assembly GCA_018127125.1. Lineage (NCBI taxonomy): Eukaryota > Viridiplantae > Streptophyta > Magnoliopsida > Ericales > Ericaceae > Rhododendron > Rhododendron griersonianum. The sequence continues at coordinate 1,890,337 of CM030794.1, forward strand.
ATATATGTGCTTAATTGCTGACATACAAACACGCATGCCTACTCACATAACAAATTAATCTCCCTACCGAACCATCTGTTTTATGCTAGATCTTAGTGAGCATAGCATCAGTCAAAAGAGGCGTCTTTGGGTTCACAAGGCAAGACACTTGAGTTTGCAAAAGCCATGGGACTAATGAAAAAATAATTCTTCTTGCATTCAAGATTAAGAAGAGAGAGTCAATCTTTTTCATAGGAATAGGGAGAAAGAACAAGAAGAGCCTCTGGATCTCCGTGACTTCTCTAATCCTGAAAAGCATATGTTATCTTTTCTCTCAATCCTATTAATAAGTTTCCACCACGCCTACTTTTTCACACGTAGACAAAAAAACAAAACCCTCCTAAATGGAGATGATCTTCATTCTTCTCTATATGGGTCAGGCAAAATAACAGCTAATTCAGTGATAGGAAACTACACCAACTAGTAAATACTAAACAAATCCCAATATCTATACTGATCAACAGTTCTATTTTTCGTCTAATAGTCCAGCTTAGCTAAGAGCATCTCCAGCCCTTGCCCTTCTTTGCCCTCAAAATCAACTCCTCTCTTTGACTCAAAACTTATATCAAAATCAGTTCTATTCGTATCAACTCAAATCAAGGGAGACTCAAATAATCCTTACCCAAATTTAAGAAAGCTATTTTGTGCCTGTTAAATCTACAACTCTGCCGTTAATGAATCTTCCACTGATTTACGTTTAGATTTGGGTTTTCCCATTAGAAAGCTTCATACCAAATGAAAGCTTTTACTCAAATTTTTACTCATTTGAATAGAAGTGTTAGTAAGGGCTGGAGATGTTCTAAAAAATAAAGCATGAGTGAAAGAGAAAGAAAACCCAAAATTGAGAACCCTAGGAGTAAAACATCACCTGTGTTGGTACAACCGGAGGGCCCGGGCTCCGACCCATGACTTAAATGGGTCGGAAAAGCGGGTCTCTGAGCAACAAGAGAAGAAGCGAGAGCGCTCTTGAGCTGATCCGGTAGTGTAGTCCTGTAGTCTAGTATCTTCTGAGCCATTTCGTTCACATCTTCCTCTAACTTCTCCACATCTTCTTCTTCTCTCTCTTCGATCTCGTTCTCGTCGTGACCCATTTAAGGGTTCAGGGTTTGGGTCAACTGGGTTTTGGTCCCTCGCTCCGGAATCTGAATTTGGGGAATCTGAATTTGTCGGAGAGAGAGAGAGAGAGAGAGAGAGAGAGAGAGAGAGTTAGGGCTTCGAAATTTGAAAATTTGGAAATGAATGCAGAGCGCCTGTAATTTTTTCCCTCAGTGTACTGACAGGGTTAGTGTGTAGTGCGCAGTGCGCACCCAGCCGGCCACCCCCTTGGAATTTGCCGCGCAGGTAATTAAAGTTAAACTCTTGGTTTAATTGCACTCTTAATTTTGTAAACTACACTTCCACTTTTCTTAAATATATATTCCCTCAATTTCCAAAATGGCAAATGATTTTCACACCTTTTTTTTGATAACTAAACTCCACTTCTTGTCTTCTTTGAAAAATTACACAAATTTTTTCTTGAAAAACAAAAAATATAGTTCATTTATTAAAAAATGGAGTGTGAAAATCATTATTTTTTTCAATTGAGCATCTTTTATTCCTTCGATAATCAAACTCGGGGTGCGTTCCCGCTAGATTATTAGACTATAGTCTCATGACAATAGTCAAGTTGTTTCCGCCAAGTACTCATAAGAGAGGAAACCCACAACTCTGATTTCTTTTTTTGTTTGTTTCACTAGCAAATAGGGGCTCCATCTCCACTTAGAGTTGTGTTCTTCACTACCAAATTTGCACATTGATTGGCTTCGCGATAAACATGCTTCAAAGACAATTCCTTTCATCTTCTCCATGAGTTGAGTGACCTGCCATGCACCATATTTATGATAGAGAGGTACTCCATATAATGGTTCACGACAAGTTGGAGACCATACCTTAAGGTCCCGTAGACACCAATTTGCGCTCCTAACAAATGGATTATTTTTGTCATATTGAACTTTGGATGGTGAATATTGTTTTTTTTTTTTTTTGCTCCATTTTTTTCCAAAAAAAAAAAAAAAAAGACAGCCATTTTACTAATCCGAGCCCACCCAACGCAGCTCTTACAGTTTGATTGACTCGAGTCGGGATCAAGATTCCATCTTTAATTAAAAGATTCATTGAAAAATTAAATGCAAAACAATTCATGAAAAAACTCTTTTGCAAAGTTGAATTATCTAAATTCGAGCTAAACGAGATTCGCTGCAATACATGGTCACTCTTAACTGTATGAACTTTAGTGGTGTTCTGCTGAGCAAAAAGTTTTTGTCCTTACTTAAAATCTTTCCGCGTTTTTGTTAGTTTTGCGCCAAACTTTTATTGGTTATTGTCGACACAAATTCGAAAAGTAAAAGATTTTTTACTTTTGTCCAAATACTTTTGGAAATATCCAAGATTAAGGGAAAAAAAAAAAGAAGCCAAATAGTTTTGGAAAAATCCAAGATTAAGAAAAAAAAAAAGAAGCCAAATTTGAGTAAAAGTAAATTTTTTTGGGTTTTCCGATTTCTCTCGTCGAGGCTAATCAACAATCTACAAAAATTTGGCGCAAAACTACCAAACGCGGGGAAAAAAAATTGAATAAGGACAAAAAGTGCCACTTTTTGCTTAGTGGAACTACTACGTTAATTGTTGGTTCAGCTGGCGGGGTTTATTTCGAATATCAATTATTAGTTTCAACATGTTATAGAAAATAGTAGTAAAAAATAGGGTAAATTACAGTTAACCCCCTCTAACTATGCCTCGGTGACACTTAACCCCCTCTAACTAACTGAAATTCAAACGGTCATAACTTCAAACGGTCATAACTTCTTCGTCCGAAATCGAAAACATGCAAATTATATATCGATTTTGAGGTCTTGAAGTCAGCTTTCTAATGACACCAAAATCACATCACGATTCAAAGCACACAGAAAGTTATGATCAAAAGAGTAAGGGCTGGTAGATAGAAAGACCGTTTTGATCATAACTTTCTGTGTGCTTTGAATCGTGATGTGATTTTGGTGTCATTAGAAAGCTGACTTCAAGACCTCGAAATCGATATATAATTTGCATGTTTTCAATTTTGGACGAAGAAGTTATGACCGTTTGAAATTCAATTAGTTAGAGGGTGTTAAGTGCCAAAAATAATAGTTAGAGGGGGTTAAGTGTCACCGAGGCATAGTTAGAGGCGGTTAACTGTAATTTACCCTAAAAAATAACATACTAACAAACTATGGGCGTGTTTGATAGCGGGATTGGAGCTTGGGATGGGACTCCGAAAGTGAAGTGTAGTCCATGAAGTGTGTTTGGTTGGATTTTTATCCCATGGATTACAAATCCCATGGGAATACCAATCCCCCCATCTTATGGGATTAGTCAACCCATGGGGGGGTGGTATTACGAATCCCATCCCCATGGGATTGAGCAAAACCAATTTAAAAGCCCACCTCAATCCCAATCCTAGCCAAAACAAACATGTTATTTACAATCCCACCTTATTCTCAATCCCAATCCCAATCCTGTGCAAAACAAACATGAATAAATGATTCATCCTTTCATTAATAATCCCACCTCATTCTCAATCCCAATCCTAATCCCACTTCATTACGAATCCCCCCAAAACGAAATCTGCAATCAAACACGCCCTATAAGTGATCTAATTGTGAACAACGATTTCATCAGCTGCATTTGTGATGTCTGGGTGGTGTAGTCGGTTATCACGCTAGTCTCACACACTAGAGGTCCCCGGTTCGAACCCGGGCTCAGACATAACCATCATTTTTGCCTGAGAAACGGCGGGCCTTTTGCATTTTGGGCCTTCGCTTCATAAATCAATAGACTTATTTATTGTATTAGGGATTGTTACAGTGGTCGTCTTCAACCTTCACATCCTCCTATTCTTTTCACTGAAAAAGCTGTCTTTTTGATTCATTTATTACTCCTTCGTTCCATAACACCCAAATCCTTCGTTAATTCCAACTGGGTTTCACCCAATTTTCAAGAAAATGTTTCTCCAAACACCCTCGGTCTCAAGATACAGCCTGGGCCCATCAAACTCCAAACTAGTTCCTTTTCCAATTTCGAGATCTGGGTTATGCTTTTTAACCAAAAGGGTGTGCAAATCAGTGACTAGTGGGGGAAGACATGGTGGTTTTGTCGGCATCAGATGTCAAGGAGAAGATGATGGGTTTTACATGAGGAGGTGTGTGGAGATTGCTAGGAAGGGTATTGGGTGTAGCAGTCCTAATCCAATGGTGGGGTGTGTTGTTGTCAAGGATGGGAAAATCGTTGGTGAAGGGTTTCACCCCAAAGCTGGGCAGCCTCATGCTGAGGTTAAATGCTCCTGCTCTTTCTTTTCTAGTATTTTTCATTATATAGAATAGAATTATGAGGAGAGCTATTTTTCGATGATTTGGGAACATTATCGATATATTTCTTGCTAATGGTTTTGAGAGAAGGAACTTCAGGTTATAGCTAGTATTGTGTCAGCTCTAACATAGTCCAAAGTATTATTAGTTTATGAATCCTAAAATTACTGTAATGTTCATATGGCGTGTGATCGTTGAATTGGTGGGTTTTGGTTGAAGGGCTAAAGAGAAGGGAAACATGTTCTACAACAAGAATCCAAACACAGCCTTTGGGTTCTGTGGTTGTTTAGCAATTTTACATGCGTGTGTGTTGGTGGAAACAAGGAAATGAAAATGGTGGCACAGTGAATGAGCCCTTATAATTTTCTCGTCAACCGTTGGTTCTATTTCTTTGTGTAAGGTATGTAGGACACCTGGTAGTAGGAATGATACTTTTCTTTCTTTTTCAGTTGGGGTGTTGCGTTGGAACTGTTGTTCTTCATGGTTGCAATCTTCAGAATGATTTGAGGTAGGAGCCGGAATTTGCAGGTTTTTGCTCTGAGAGATGCTGGTGATTTGGCTGAGAATTCAACAGCTTATGTGAGCTTGGAACCATGCAACCACTATGGAAGAACTCCACCCTGTACTGAAGCACTAATTAAAGCCAAAGTCAAAAAGGTGGTGGTGGGGATGGTGGATCCGAACCCAATTGTGGCTTCAAAGGGTGTGGACAGACTTCGTGATGCAGGAATCGATGTGACAGTGGGTGTCGAGGGAGAATTGTGCAAGAAACTGATTGAGGCCTTTACACATCTAATGCTAACGGGGAAGCCCTTCGTTACTCTAAGGTGAACTTCATCTTCCTAGTTATTACAAGATAATATTTCCCATGTCGAAGGAACTTGGCAAAATGACCCCATAACTTCGGGAGAAGGGGTGCTCTCCCATCTTTTGATTAGGAAAGCGGCACATAAAGCGGCACATACTAGGGGTAGCGACTATTTATTAAAAACACAGGACTTTGCTAAGTGGTAACATAATGTATAAAGTCTGACACCTGCCTGGTGCTGGAGGGTCGTAAGGAGAAGTTTCATAAGCTATGAATGGAAGCCCCCGATGAACGGCGGAAGCAACTCTAACTGTCCTAAGGTAGCGAAATTCCTTGTTTGTGATGGTGTTTTCATGTAGTCCAGTTGTCTTATATAATCCGTAATTCCGTAGAGCTTATGCGCACGTGATGCGCATGCTATGATTAGATTCACACAACTCACAACCTTAGTTGTTCACTACTAAAAATTGAAGTTTTGGGAGGAGATGAGGAGGGCAGTTAATAAAAAACTGAAGGAGTTGAGATAATATGAGAAAACCAAAAAAGCAGTTTTTTAGAGCAGAATGAGCTTCAATATCAGGTTAAACTGTCGTCGTATAGATGATGTGGTTCACTTCCCAAGAATGCTAAGAAACTTCTATAGTTTAGTGTTAACTGTTAATTAATTGGATGGCATTCATTAAACATGTAGATGGAATAATTTTGATGTTTTCTCTGTGATTTGTAGATACTCCCTCTCCGTTGATGGCCACTTCTCAGACCAGCTTGGAGAAGAAGTCACAAAGCCCGGTGGATACTACTCGCAGTTGTTACAAGAATATGATGCGGTTATACTTTCCTCCACCTTATTAAGAGAGAATTTTTCACTCCCAGTATCCGAAGAACCTGGAGCTAATCAACCTCTTCAGATTATAATAGCAAGAAGCCCTAGCTCCCCAATTCAAGTCCCTGTAATCACTACAGAAGCGAGTTCTAAGGTGGTGGTCTTCACCGACAAAGAGACAAGTGTGGAACCAGAAATGGCTCAAAAGGGTATTGAAACTGTTGTTTTGGATGGAATGAATTTGATGACAATTCTGGAATACTGCAAACGACGCGGGTTGTGCAGTATTTTACTGGATATAAGGGGCAATATTGGAGATTTTGAAGAGATGCTCAGAGAGGGTTTTGAGGGGAATCTATTGCAGAAAGTTGTGGTTGAAATGCTGCCAATTTGGAAAGGAAGCAAAGAAGAGAGGTTTCCTGTTGCATTCACTAGTCTGGGGCAAAGACTAAGGCTGAGAAATTTATCATCAAGAAACTCATGCCAAAGTGTTTTGTTGGAGGGATATTTTTGATTGAGATGATTGGACCGATGGATAAGAGTACAAAAGACCGCGGAACTTTTGGGGTTCGATCTAAATAATTCTTTCAGTGCTACTAGGAATCCTGGCACCCATGACGTTGAAGAGAAGGACCTTGGCTCAAAGATATACAAGAAAGCCCCGTTGCGACCAAAATCCTTCAACCCTATTGCTGTGTGTCAATAAGTCAAGCAAGCCTTAGTAGTGTTAAGAGTGCGCAAAAAAACTTGATTTCCCATTTTGTGAATGAATTGTGTGGTGACATGTTGTCAACGTTGTCTATTGGCAATGTCGGTTTCACTTTTTAGTTGGTACTCACCAATACTGCTTAATGCCAAATTTGTGGAATACATTTTTTCCTGCTTATCTCCTGCTTACTTTAGTCATTTTTGCGAATAGCTTCATGACACAATGTCGTAAAAGTTAAAAACCGACTAAAAGCTAAAGCACCAGGGGCGGAGGCACAAGGGTATAAGGGAGGGCGGCCGACCCCACTGGTTGCCAAATTTTCGTAGGGATAGGTATAATTTTTACCAATTTGACCCCAAATTTTCATAGGAATAGGTATAATTTAGCTATTTTGACCCTACAAAAAATCTCTAAAACTTGTTTTAAGTGCATAGAAATCCCAAATATTCTCTTCTTTTGGACTTGTGCGTAGAAAAAATATATTGCATATGAATCTAATTTTTGACCCCACTAATCAAAATTCCTGGCTCCGCCTCTGTAAGCACCCTATCACCAAACGGCCTGTAGGAGTTTGAAGCTGAACATCCAAGTCAAGAAAAGTAATGGTGCATTTTTATTTAGCAAGATTCTTACATATACATACAGATAAGCACCGGGTGTGGAATCCCCTCAATAGTAAACCAATTCAACTTTACAAACTCTTATTTACTTAGATCTAAGTTTCTAACTACGATGCCTACTTTTGATTATCCGGGCATGGAAACTCAAACTTCTATGGGCAAAATACAAGGACATGTTCAACAGTGAATGTGCAAAGATCCTTGAAGTTGAGTTTTTCTGTCCCCCTAAGAAGTTGGCCGACCATTTGGGGAGTGCTCAGTCGCAGGGCTCTTTCTTTTCGCATTAAGTTGCACTTGAATCAATTTCTCAGAGGCGATTGATTCCCGTATGTTGTTGTGAACCACTTTACACAGCTCATCGAGGGCTAGCATTGGAAAGGGCTCCTCAATGAGAACACCCACCTGCAAAAAATGGATCACAGGGTTACTGACCACAAGTCCACAACTATACTCAGAGAATTTTTATATTCCTTCTGGTGCACAGTAGTGCAAGTTAGTCAAATTATCAGAAAGGAAAAAAAGCATACAAGGTATAAGGCAGTTATTATGAGCAAAAGGCGAAAACGGAAGTGATCGTAACATAAACATCTGATAGGACTCCCATGTCTTGGAGAATTTTGACACATGACATACAACTGAACAAATTTCAAATACTCCAGCAGCAGAGTTTAAAGGTCAAACCTAGTGAGCCATTAGAGCTTGGTGGATTCCTCAGTGTTTTTTTTGGATTTTGTGTGTGTGTGTGTGTGGGGGGTTACCTCTTCGATGCAGAACAATGAAGCAGCACTAATGAAAGTAGCAGGAACCACAATCCAGTTGCAATCCTCCCAAAGAATAATGGGAAGAGTGAGATGCCAAAGAACCAAAAACCTTGAGGTCAAGCGAGTGTACGAGAGAGGGATTGGTATGCCCATGAGCTGTTCACAAACACCGATACCTTCATGAAAACAAGAGATTTTTGACTCCTGCAAAATGATACAGATATCAAATATGAGTGAGAGTAGTGTGATTGCTTTAGTCCCTGTGCCCCAAGCTAGCAGATTGATATGGAACATACAACGGATAGAGTGATAAGAAGACAATTGGAACACTTTTGTTTGCTCTAGAAACTTCAACACGGATTCGAGTATAAACATACGTAAGAAATAATTTACCAACAAATTTCGCTTAGACTCCTCCAAATGTAGCATCTGGAGGCCTTGGGAGATGAACTCGATGATACAGCGAGGGCGATGCTTTGAACTGAGAACTACTGCTAGATCATCAGCTTCGAGCAAATTTTCGAGGTCCCGCTCCATGTCTGAGCCATAAATCAAATGGCACTGTATCACATCAAAGGTCAGTACTTGTTAACATCAAATGGGAAATGCAATAATCAATAACCTGTGAATTTAAGCTAAAACTACAAGATAGGCAGTATCTCCTTTTTCCGTGTGACTACTGCTTAGTGATGATATTGTACCCTTAAAAACAACTAAGAGTGAATTTTAAGGAAAGGAAAGACCTGCATATACCATTTAAGACACTCTCCAAGAACATCGAAGCCAATGTCATACTCGGAGACTAGGCTCTTGGACTTCACACCTTAAATGTAATTAGATAACCTAATTGCACTAAGGCATAACAGCTCAACTTTCACCTGTCCTACTAATTAGGAATTTCATCAGGGACTTAAGCAGTGAAGCGTAGCTTCTGCACAACACCCTGAAGTCTATGCAGTCACTTACTTGTCAGTTAAATAATGCTAAATGCCATGCCATTTCATCAAACTCACTGCCCAATAAACATCTGAATTCCTTAATCCTGGCTCTTATTTCCATACAAAAGGTGAAAAAAGAAAAAACCTTCTCCAAATTCACTTCTTTTTTTGGTACAACCCCATCACCCCCGCCAGGGAGTATTATCCCATCACACCACACCACTATCTGTCGGGGACCCCACCATAACTATGTCGGGACCGAGCCAAAAGTCCCACTGCGTGTGGGTGGTTTTACAAGTCATAGCATCCAGAAGTAATAGCATCCAATTTCGCTTCAAGACATAGCATCCAGAAGTACCCGTTACATGATGCCATAAAAATTATCCTTTCCCCATTTTGGCTTGTAGAAAAGAAAAGCTTTATTAGTAAATTAGCCATATGGTTCCCTCATATGTAAATTTCATAATCACATCAGAAAACACCCCCCAGTACAACAAAACTATCTTTACTTTTTTCGGAAATTAAACGAAACCGGATTGTTTGCAGTCCAAAAGTCGCACGCAGAGTACAATTCGCGTGATCCCAGTCGTTCAAAAGTATTTTTAAGTCTTACGTTTAGGATTTGCAATCTAGACCATTAATTGTCAAGATGAAGAAATTCAACCGCACCGGCTTCTTCTCTGCAGTTGGACTGCTGAGAAGCCGGATCCAATTGAAAAACACAAACAATACTAGGTGAACCCACAAACCTTTAAGGAAACCGGAAACGCCATGATATACTGCAAAATTGCCTTCTTTAACGATTTCTCGCTAGACCCTTCCACACTGGCAATCACCTGCCTTGCAAAATCATTAGTCCCTGCAACCACCTTAGTCCAAGCCTTCCTCCCTTCCTCAAACCTCGAATACGACGCCTCCGTCCTAAACACCAGCAACAGTGCCAACGCGGGCGCTGTCAACTGATAGGGCAACGACGACGCCCTAAGCGTCGGGAAAAACTCCGGCAACCAATGCACGAAAACCGCCGAATTGTAACCGGCGATGAGCACGGCAAACGAAGTGAAAGCGATTACTGGAGGAATAAGAGAGAGGATCACCCGCGACGAGAGGCTCGAAAGGAAATGGCGGATGTGGCGATAAGAGCTTCTGTGCTGGACCCAGGTTTCGTGGTTGTACAAGGTCCGGTTCTGCCTCATGCCCCTCTCTTGTATGGTGTCAGCCCAGTTGGGTATTGCACTGAGGATTGAGACCAGGGTTAGGGTTTGTTTGGGAGAAGGGTTAGGGTTCGGGGGTGGTGGGTTTTGAGAGCAGAGGATCTTGAGGGAGGGTTTGGTGGGGGTGGAAGGAGGGGATACTGGGTGTAATTTGAAGATGGGTCTGAGGGTGGAATGGGGAGAGGGGGAGAAATTGGTGGTGGGTTTTGTCATTGGGAGGAACTAGGGTTAGGGTTTAGGGGAGGGGTGGGGGAGAGAGGGAGGGGAGAGAGGGGACGTTGATTTGGGTGGAGAGAGAGAAAGAGGAGTTGAAGTGGGGGGAAGAGAGAGAGAGAGTGGATGGGTAGTTAGCGACGGTTAATTTGTGATTCAGGTTTTTACACATATTTTCAAATTAAATATATGCATGAAATAGAATATAGGCGTACTTAAATAGAAATCCTCTCCCCTTGGGGATACTTATGTCCCCATCCTTTGAATTTTGAATATTTATATTCATCCTGATATTTAAATAATGCCAACAACACCGTACATTAATATAGATATGCCATTTATTTGTTTCTTTCTATTTTTTCAGATTGATTCAGACCGGGCCGCGGATCGATTCTGTCTATTTTTTCAGATTCATTCGTTGTGGAAGCGCTCGAGGTCCCCGGTGCACATAGAAATGACTACGAGGTGCTTTAATGGAACTAATTTTGTGTTTTATTTTTGATCAAGAACCAGCTACTACTGATCATTCATTGCCTTGGCAAGCAATTGTCTCGCCAAGTAGCTAATCAGACGCGAGCCTCTTCTTGGGTGGATTCCTAACTCCTAAAGTAACTTAAAGACCATCGAGAGATTTGAATCAAAAGCCGTAAATGGACTTTACAAGCTCTAAAATACACACCAACTGATAGGAAAGAATCACAACTCAATTTCAATAGGTTTATCTGTGCATATTATGCTCTGGCATGATCCTAAAAACTCTTAACTCAGCCTTAATCAGAGTTGTATACAAAATTTGTCAACCACACCCTGCTGGCCCTGAATGTGAAAAGTTATACCAAGGATACAAGAAGACATTTGAAGATTATATCACAGCCAAGGTCAGTTGAATGGAGCAATGCCTTTGCCTTTAATATTGCTTGGTTTTCTATGCATACTATGCCGACAAGTTTTGATGCGATTCATGTTTAGGTTTAGGTCGAAATGAACGATCCAGTGAGGGAAGTTGTCATATCTATGGTATGTTTTGTTTGAATTCTCTCAACTGATTTGAGTTGGAAGTTCTTTTAGCCATCCCTTTAGCTGTTGTGGTTGCTCATTAGCTGCAACTTCACCAAAGCTACTCTAAATGTGAAACTAAAGAAATATCTAGCTCCTCCTATTCATTTTATTCTCATTTCCTTTCGCTCCCTAAAGTCCTCAACAAATCAATGGTCCAAACGTAGCCTATAAGTTTTCTTGACTAGAACAGATTCTCTTTCTTCATTAGAACCTGTGAAATTGTCCATAAATAGTACTTTTGAAGTTAATATAGACCTAAGGAGGCTTTTGTTTCTCTCCTTGACTTTTCTCCAATCACTCAGAGAAAAATAAACTGGGTAATTTTGCTTGTATTGTTGGAGCTGTTGACTTATATGAAAAGAAGACGATGTATTCTTTGTATTTTGGCTTAACCCAATAATGAGGATTAGCCGTGTATATATAGATACCAACGTTAACAGGACAAAAAAGGAAAGAACAGAAATTATGGCCAAAACAGAGGGCCTAAAATAACGTAATGAGATACCATAAGATGCGCTAAATAATTCCTAATTCCAACACTCCCCCTCAAGCTGGTGCGAAGATATCAACCAAACCCAGCTTGATAATTGAGGATTGCAACAATGTTGGGCCCACGGACTTAGTGAAGATGTCTGCTGTTCAGCTGAAGGGACAAATGAGGGAGTCATAACACCAGACCGAACTTTCTCACGAAGAAAATGAATGTCTACCTCAATATGCTTGGACCGTTCATGAAGAACTGAATCGGAAGCAAGCATAATAGCTGACTTATTGTCACAAAATAAATGAGATGCTTCATGCACCACAAAGCCCAACTCAGCCAGAATAGATCGGAGCCAAAGTATTTCACACGTGCCTTGAGCCATAGCTCGATATTCAGCTTCAGCAGAAGATCTTGAAACTACAGCCTGCTTCTTACTTTTCCATGATATAAGATGATTACCATAGAAAGTACAAAATCCAGAGGTAGAGCGTCTATCAGTCTTAGATCCCGCATAATCAGCATCAGTAAAGCATGAGAGACCAGACTGAATACTAGAAGAGAAAAATAAATCGAGACCAGGGCAAGTCTTGAGATATCTCAAGATATGAAAGACAGCATCCAAATGAGCTGTGTACGGAGCATGCATAAACTGGCTAACAACACTTACTGCAAATGTTAGATCAGGTCTGGTATTGGTTAAGTAAATTAGGCGACCAACCAAACGTTGGTACATAGACGGGTTTGAAAGTACCTCTTCAGATTCAATAGAGAGTTTCAAGTTTGGATCCAAAGGAGTAAAGGCTGGTTTACATCCCAACATGCCGGTGTCTTGAAGAAGATCCAATACGTACTTCCTTTGAGAAAGAGATATCCCATAGCGAGAACGAGCAACCTCGATACCTAGAAAATACTTAAGTGCACCCAAATCTTTAATGTCAAATGTCCGGCCAAGGTCCTCTTTAACCTGAGCTATGCCAGATGCATCATCTCCTGTAAGAATGATGTCATCAACATATACCAACAAGATAATACAAGAGCCATCAGAACGACGACGAATAAAGCAAGTGTGATCAGAGTGACATTGAATAAAGTTCATGGATAAGATAACAGCACTGAAACGACTAAACCACGCCCGAGGCGACTGTTTCAACCCATAGAGAGACTTATGAAGACGACATACCTTCCCAGCATACTCCCCCTCAACCCGAAAACCTAAAGGGGTGTCCATGTAGATAGTTTCATCCAAGTCCCCGTGAAGAAAAGCATTTTTTACATCAAGCTGATGAAGTGGCCAAGAATGAGAGGCAGCCAACGAAACAAGGAGGCGGACGGTGGTCAACTTAGCAACAGGCGCAAAGGTAGCCCCAAAGTCTTTACCAGGAACTTGGGTAAAGCCTTTGGCCATAAGGCGTGCTTTATATCGATCAACCGACCCATTAGCCAAGTACTTCACACTAAAAACCCACTTACACCCCACAGTTTTCTCACCAGAGGGCAACGGTACAAGCTCCCAAGTCTGATTATGTTCCAAGACTTCCATTTCAGTTTGCATGGCGGCGACCCACTTGGGATTCTGAAGAGCCTCAGTCACAGACCGGGGAATAGGGATAGAAGCAATTTTGCCAAGAAAGGCACGATATGTATCTGAAAGACCATCATAAGAGACATACTTGGAGATAGAATGATTAGTACAACTAAGCCAACCATAACGAGAAGGAGGTTGACGATCACGAGACGGATAACGATGAGGAATATCAGAAGAAGGAGCTAGAGAGGATGAGGAAGTACCTGAACCCATATCCAGAGAGGACTCCGGCAAAGGGGGCGGAGCGCGAGGGCAATGAAAGTATGTCTGCAATGGAGGGCCTGCAGAAGGAGGAGAGGCGGAAGGAGACACCACCGAGTCAAAGATGGGAATTGGTCGAGCATTCGGTGATGACTCCACCGCAAATGAAGACATAAGGGTGTCCTGCAAGATAGAATTAGAACTGTAGAAGGGAATATCCTCACAAAAAGTGACATCAAGAGAATGATAGAGGTGACGAGAGATAGGATCATAACATCTATACCCTTTGGACATAGCAGAGTACCCCAAAAAGATACATCGAACAGATTTATTATCTAGTTTAGTCCGAGTGGGACTGTGATTTTGAACAAAGCAAGTGCAACCAAAAACCCTGGGCAACAAGAGAAACAACGTGCTATCAGGCTTAAGTACTTGAAGTGGTGCCATGCCATGCAAAATTCGACTAGGGGTGCGATTAATCAGGTACACTACAGTAAGAACAGCCATATGCCAATAGAACTTTGGCACATGCATACCACAAAGAAGGCAACGAACAACATACATAATGTGACGATTTTTTCGTTCTGCAACACCGTACGAAATTGGGTTTTAATCATTTGAAGAAATTGAGTAAAAAGGGGTAAAACATCAGATTTCTTTTTCAACAAATAAACCCAAGTGCAGCAAGTATGATCATCAATAAATGTCACATAATAGCGATGTCCAGAAAAAGCGGTAACAGGAGATGGTCCCCATATATCGGAATGAATAATATCAAACATGCTTGGAGCTCGAGACATGTGAGGTATATAACTAGTGCGCGTATGTTTAGAAAGTTCACAAACCACACACTGAAATTTATGATCCTTACAAGCTCGACTCAAAGAAGGAAATAACAAACATAAATACTGAAAATTTGAATGTCCCAAACGGGCGTGCCACAAATCCAAAGTTTTAAGAGAGAAGACATGAGAATGAGAAGTAGGCAAGGCAGATGCCTGAAGACTAGATAAAGTAGGAAATGATGGTGACGGTTCCCTAAAGAAGTATAGCCCATCGCGCTCATAGCCCTTGCCAAAAATCCTCTTCGAACTCAGGTCCTGTAAAAGGCAGTAAGTGGGTAAGAAAATGACCGCACATTGAAGATTTTTAGCAAGGCGGCTGACAGATAATAGATTAAAAGTAAAATTAGGAACATGCAAGATTGAAGAAAGAGTAATATCTGGAGATAGAGACACGTCACCCGGCACGAATAACAGGAGAAGTAAACAATGACAACTCACCAGTCATATGATCATTGGCACCAGAATCCATAACCCAAGTAGGTTTCGCAGACCGAGCATGAAAAGCGGTGGGAGTACCTGCAGCAAGCGTGGCGGTGGACGTATGAGAGGTGCCCTGAGCCCGGGCATTGAGATTCCCAAGCTGCTCCTGAAGTTGTCCAATCTGGGATTGAAGGTGGCTATAATCCATATGGGTAGGAACTTGAAAGCTGCCAGTTTTTTCAGCAAGGGCAGCAGTACGAGAGGGTCCAGAGGGGCTAGAATAGCTGGACAACCGATTTCGAGTAAATTGTTGCTTCAACTCAGGATGAAGTTTGAAGCAACGGGCTTTAACATGCCTACTCTCATTACAATGATAGCAAATAATCTTCCCAGACGGAGGACGAGAGCTAGAGCTAGCTGCAAAGGCCATCTGATCAGTCACAGGAGAGGAATCAGGGGTAGGAAGAAGACCTTGTGGCTGTACAATGAAACGACGACGCTCCTCACTATCAATAGTAGCGAAAACCTCATACAAAGATGGCATGGGAGAGGTGTTTAAAATCTGAATGCGAAGATGCTCAAACTCAGATTTTTTCAAACCCATCAAAAACTGATAAATATGCTGACGATTAAGCTGTTTGACCATAATAGAGGCAGCATCGGCCGGAAAGTCACTCATGGGCTCATATTGAGCCAACTCTTCCCAGCGAGATTGTAAATACCCAAAAAATTCAGCAACCGAGAGTTTGAGGGTTTCTTGAGATGCATGAGATATCTCCTGATAAAGCTCATAAATACGAATATCATTCCGGGCATGGGCGTACATCTGTGTCAAGGAAGCCCATAAACGAGGAGCTGTGTCGCAATACATAAACCTGTTGTAGATGTGTTCCTCCATAGAGTTGAAGAACCAACCCAAAATAGTGCAGTTGTCGATATCCCATTGAGCACGTTTGGGATCATTAACTGATGGTTGTTTTTCAGTCTCGAGAAGCCAACCAGATTTTCCTTTGCCTCCAAGAAATAGAAGAAAAGAGCGACTCCATGCCGCAAAATTTTTACCATTCAAGAGAACACTTGTAACCCGGTGGGCAGGCGAATGGTGAGATATAGATAGTTCTGATTGGGACACAACAGTTGCTACCACACGAGACTCACGTGATTCAGTCATAGTAAATAATCACTCACAACAATTGGGAATCTAGGAAATCAGCCGGAGACACGGCAAACAAAGACAACTGCTACTGGAACAAAACGGTAGCCACAAGTACTTAAAGAGAAACAGGGAATCGCTTACCACATCAGCGAATCCAAGAACCCCTTGAAAGACAGGGGTAGAAAGCAGCGGAGAGACGAGGAACCAAAGATACTATCCACCATAAGCGACGAGCAGTGGAGAATCCAGAACCGACTAGGGAAAAACCCTAGGGTTTGCGATGAGCAACCACAGAGGGGCTGCGGCCTCCCTCGGGAGGGTGGCGGGCCTAGGCGAGCCCCCTAGGGAGGCAGACGACTGTGAGGGAGACCTCTTGATTGGGCAGAGTTAGATGGCTGATGGTATTTAGGGTGGAGGGATCAGGAGGCTCTGATACCAAAAAGAAGACGATGTATTCTTTGTATTTTGGCTTAACCCAATAATGAGGATTAGCCGTGTATATATAGATATCAACGTTAACAGGGCAAAAAAGGAAAGAACAGAAATTATGGCCAAAACAGAGGGCCTAAAATAACGTAATGAGATACTACCATAAGATACGCTAAATAATTCCTAATTCCAACAATATGTTCTTATGAAAGTCAAAATCATTTTCTGATGTCCACTTTGATTTCCTAGCACCCAAAAGCATTTTCTGGCGCAGTTCTTGAACGTTTATGAAGACATGACATTTGTTATGTTTTTAGATTGATCGAGAACGTGAAGGAGAGCAGATTGATCAAGCCCTAGTGAAGAATGTTTTGGATATCTAGGTGGAGATTGGAGAGGGATCAATGACATACTGCGCAAAGGACTTTGAAGAAGCTATGCTTAAAGACGCGACATCTTTTTATTCCAAGAAAGCGGCAATCTGGAATGCGAGCCTTTCTTACAAGGATTACATGCTTAAGGTCATCCTTCATGTATTATGTCTGCTGGTTAAAATTTGTTTGGCAAACAATTTTTGAAACCTGTTTTCCGGAGAAATTTTAACCACAATTGATCTAGCTAATGCTAAAGAGATGTTTTTGGATATCAAAAAGTAATCCCCCACAACAATGGATACGGTAAGATAATGATGGGTGTTTTGTTTCGAGATGAGATACTGAAAATGCTCTCAATACTGTATTTTAGAATAGGACACCAGGAAGGTAATGGCTTATGCTTGTTGGATATGTAGGTCGCATTCATCATGAAGGAGGAAGGCAGGGTTTCTTGTTACTTGCAAAGCAGAAGCCGGAAAAAGTTGTTGGAGGTACTTGTAGCTTCAAAAACTTCTTCAAGAAATTTTAGGATGTGTCTCTTTTCTCATTCTCTTGATTCCATAAATTACATGGGGATGAAACCGCTGCATATTATTTCATACCATTTGATTAAGGCTCCTGTTTTTTCAAGTAATGCTTTCATGCTTTTTCGTTGTGATTGGAATCATACAAATCTGGAAAATTTACCTTCTGGGATTCAGTATGGAACATAACATCCTTTTTCATTACCCCTGATAAGCCTAATTGTCAATGAACTTTTTTCTCAGGTTTTCCACCTCTGCTCGTAATCTAAAAGTTGTTTTCTGGATTTTGTCCAACATAGTAAGATTGACCTTCGCGGTTTCATTCTACATGGTGAGTAGTGTTACTACTCCTTTCATATCTGTTTACTCGTTGTTGAAACCAAAAAGTAGCCAAATCAAATGAAATTTACTTTGAGATATTCAAGATTTGGATCTTAAGCCCGTACTATTGATGTAGAGTCGATATGAGAATGCTAAATCCCACCAATGACTTCTTATGAAAGACACTCTTCCTTTCTCAACTTTTACCATGTAAAATCCTAATGAAGTGAAGCAACATTAAAGTTAAGTTCAAAGTACATAGCAGCAAGGATGATGCATCGCCTATTTCTTGTTCTCGTCCCTGGAGCCAAAACAAACACGCCTGCTACCTACTATACCTTCGACTAGGCATTCTACCTTTGTGGAATCGGAACGAAGTACCACTTCATTGCACTTGAAGAGTTGAATGGATATTGGCCAACAACTTCCGTGCACAAATATAGATTCATTCTACGTACCTGGTTCAGCCTCACAACCCTTTGCAGTTTGGTAAGAGGTCAATTTTGTTTGGTAAGATGGAATTGGACAAAGAAAAGTGAGTGCTCGACCGGAACAACAACCAACAAAGTCTGTAGTTACATAGATAACTGCTCCTCCCCTTCTCTTGATGATGGTTGTCCTTCCACTTTCTGCAGTACCGAACAAAGTTTTTAAAACCTGTTATTTAAACGAAACACATTGCCTAAACTATTTGTTTTGCTCTCAACAGTCGTTATGGGTTCAAAAAATGGCCTATTGGCCTTGTTCCTTCTTTGATACACTAGCTTCTTTTGCTTTCAACTTTATAACTGGTATCTGAACACTATCTGAAAATTATTTTTTCGACAGCATATTTTCTCTTATTCTCGATTCTTGTTTTGCACACAGGTTGTGGAACATGAATTGCGCTCTGCACATGTTACAAAACTCGAAGAGAAAAAACAGCTCGAGTGTGGGTCTGCTTCAACAAATGAGTGAGCATTTGTACAGCTAGTATCTTTTTCTTTCTTTTGTTACCATTTAATAAGTGACAGTGAGAATTGTCCATGTGAGTGAAGGATGCTTACATTCAAAACAAACTATGTATCAAATGACAGCAACATGTGATGTGTTATATACATGTAACTTCTGTCATTTTTGTTGCCTCTTGCTTGTTACTTTTTCTAGGTTAGGTGATTGAAGGGGAGAGGATTTTATGTCCATTTCTCCTGAAAACCATCCCAACCTATTATCACTTGTTTAAAAGAAATGGATGCAGTTCAGCTGGTGCCTCATCTTCATTTTCTAGCCTCTTTTTCTCTTCATAATCTGTGTTTTAATCAATAGATGTGGGTTTTGTCTGTGCCATGTCTCGTGGGAGTGGTTGTCCAATCGATACGTAAACTTCCACCAATTGCTGGCTTCAAACATGAGAAATACAGTCCAATGAGATTTATCATTCTGTCCACGTCTAAATGGAAACTGAAGACATGAAAAAGTTAAGGAGAGAACTTAAGAACACTACGCTAGATACCGAGTTGTCAAAAAAATTAATGTAAGAAATGGCCAATTTGATGAAATGTTTTGTTGCTTGACTTGACAAAATGGTCAATCTTTGAGGCCACTTGAATCCCAACTTGAAATTTTCAAGAAAATCTTTCCAAAAAGTCTCTCTTCCATCAAAATGACAAAGAAAATTTCAGAACTTCCAAGAAAATCTTCAGGTATTGCCATTCTTGAGGGAAAAACCCTAGGCCGAAAGATGAGAATTTTGTTGCAAGAGCTGGTCAAAAACCGTAGGCCCAAAATATCAAACTGGTGGGAGGCATAATAAACCTTGCATCAATTTCTAACAATGCTAATCCATACAAAATCAAAACCTGCAAAGCTATAGTATAAGATTGTACCTGACATTCTTGGCTTCAGATGTGGGTCGGGTCTGCAGAGAGAGAGAAGGGTGAGAGAGAGAGAGAGAGAGACGACGGATTTGCAACTGTGATAACGAACTACGACCAAAAGCCTATGAGAGAAAAACAGTCTTTCAGGTTGTAATCAGGTGTGCTCAGCTTTATTTTTTTCATTTTCTTCCGAGGCATATCTTCTTGGATTAATGCCATCAGGTACACGATCGACTTGATATTCGGCAAAATTATTCTAATTAACAAGTTATACGATGTGGACGAATCGGATAATCAAATTGATTCCAAAGTAAGGTCGAAAATCGCCAAAAACAGAGGAGAAGCCTCCTACTTCTATAAGGGTTGTAATCAAGTGTGCTCAACTCAAATTTTGTCATTTAAAAAAAATATATATCTTCTCCGATTAAATACATTAGGCACTCGATCGACTTGATATTTAACGTAACCATTGAAATCTCCAGTTTCTACAATGTGGACGAATTGGATCATTAAATTAGTTCCTAAATAAGATTGAAAATTGCCAAAAAGGGAGAGAAGCCTACTTCTTGTCACTTCTCATGTTGAAGATGAGAAGCATAACTCGCGTTTCATACTCCCGCGTTATGTAAAACGGGCTTTTTTAAAACCGTTTTTCCCAAACATGATTTCGGCATGACGCATGTTCAACACGCGAGGTTTCGGCAACACAAAACTCAGAACGTGTATAAGTACTTTGATAGTTTTATTTTGTGTTTATAAAGATTTTCCTCCTTGATTCACTTCCTTGATCCATGCCTGCTCAGAACTCAATAATTTCATATACAAGTCCTCAGTTGATTCTCACAAATATGATTCAATCCGGTAAAACGCATGTATGTTTCTCATTTAAAATTGGATCAAGACCCATTGTATATCAATAAATAGTGTTTCTAATGCACTAAAAGATGGCAGAATCCAACCATAAAAAAAATTGTGTTTCGCTCATGATAACTGGGTAGACACAAGACAACTACAAAAATCGTCGAGGCCACTAAGGCTAAAACACGTTTCATGTTTCAATTGGTACTCAAATTCCTAATTCTAAGGTATTTCTTCTTTGCTTAAATGTGTCAGAGTGTTCAAGGGTATCCACACTTCATCAAAGCGTAGAAAGAACCATGTCATCATCAGCACATTAGGAAGTTTTTGCTTCCCTTTGAGTTCCCTTTCTTCTTTTTTTTAGCATTGTAATTCATTTCTTCTTTCTGTTTTGGTTTGGGCCTTATTTTGTACATGCAGGTTTTCGTGTTAGACACTCGAAGATATCCAACATCCACTTGGTCCATGTTTTTCTGGTTTGTTTTTTCTTAATGAAAAACAATTTACCAAATCAAACTTGTACTAAAGCTCAAAGAGTGGACTCGTGTTGTGTGTCGAGGATCAAAACCAAACACTCACACACGAATTGAGAGAATCTCAACTATTAGTAGATCATAAGCAAAAACATTACAAAAAAAAAAAAAAACTCTCAAGAAGTGCCACCCCCTCTGAGCTGGACTCCCTCAGGTTATCTCTCACCCTCTCCACAAGTCTCACATTGGAAGAATCCTGATGGTGAAACGGTTTCTGATTATTTAATGAAATACGGTGAGCACTATGAACCTTGTGGAGACTCTTACAAAATAAAGGAGTACCCTATAATTAGGGATGCATGAATCGAATGGAACCTAGAATGTGAAAATATACTTTAGCATTTGTCGCTTCGATGATCTTTGAATCGATCTCCTTTCGACGAACTTTTCATAAATAAAACGTCATTATTTTAATTGTCCATGTCATTCATCTTTTAAAATAATGAAAACCTTAACTATCTTTATGTAACTGGATTTAATTCGATTTAAAATGAGTGCGATGTGAGGGTTTTACTAAAATAATTTGTTTTCGACTAATTGAGGGCAAAATCGTCATGTTTTTTGATATACAATTTTTTTTTTCATTGAAACCAATTCAATAGGAAAGTAGATTAGACATCCACAACAAGTCCAACTTTGCGAACTTGCTCCGGACACTCCCGAACTCCAATTTGCACGTGGTTTGAACCGTTAGAAAGCTTGTCCAATTTAGTTTCTAGACGAAGTGGTTCCTTTTAAATATCATTTGTACATAAAAATAAGTGACCAATTTACCCTTGCTGGGTCAAAATATGATTCAATCCGGTAAAACGCATGTATGTTTCTCATTTTAAATTGGATCATTACCCATTGTATATCACTAAATAGTGTTTCTAATGCACTAAAAGATGGCGGAATTCAACCATAAAAATAATTGTGTTTCGCTCATGATAACTTGGTAGAAACAAGACAACTACAAAAATCGTCGAGGCCACTAAGGCTAAAACACGTTTCACGTTTCAATTGGTACTCAAATTCCTAATTCTAAGGTATTTCTTCTTTGCTTAAGTGTGTCACAGTGTTCAAAGAGTATCCACACCTCATCAAAGCGTAGAAAGAACCGTGTCATCATCGACACTTTAGGAAGTCTTCGCTACCCCTTGAGTTCCCTTTCTTCTTTTTTTAGCATTGTAATTCATTTCTTCTATCTGTTTTGGTTTGGGCCTTATCTTGTACATGCTGGTTTTCGTGTTAGACACTCGAAGAAATCCAACATCCACTTGGTCCATGTTTTTTTGGTTTATTTTTTCTTGATGAAAAATAATTTACCAAATCAAACTTGTACTAAAGCTCAAAGAGTGGACTCGAGTTGTGCGTCGAGGATCAAAACAAAACACTCACACACGAATTGAGAGAATCTCAACTATTAGTAGATCATAAGCAATAACATTACAAAAAAAAAACTCATGAAGTGCACCCCATCTGAGCTCGACTCCCTCAGGTTATCTCTCACCATCTCCACAAGTCTAACATTGGAAGAATCCTGATGGTGAAACGGTTTCTGAATATTTAATGAAGTTCGGTGAGCACTATTAACCTTGTGGACACTCTTACAAAATGAAGGAGTACCCTATAATTAGGGATGCATGAATCGAATGGAACCTAGAATGTGGAAATATACTTTAGCATTTGTCGCTTCGATGATCTTTTAATCGATCTCCTTTCGACCTTCTTTTAATAAATAAAACATCATTATTTTAATTGTCCATGTCATTCATCCTTTAAAACAATGAAAACCTTAACCATCCTTATGTAACTGGTCTTAATCCGATTTAAAATGAGTGCGATATGAGAGTTTTACTAAAATAATTTTTTTCGTACAATTGAGGGTAAAATCGTCATGTTTTTTGATATACAATTTTTTTTTCATTGAAACCAATTAAATAGGAAAGTAGATTGGACAAGCTTTCTAACGGTCCAAACCACGCGCAAATTGGAGTTCGGGAGTGTCCGGGACAAGTCCGCAAACTTTGGTGTGTTTTGCACCATTAATGCGCCCAGGCGCAATCCTATGCGCCCGGGCTTATTCCAATGCGCCCCGGGCGCATCACGGACATCCACAACAAGTCCAACTTTGCGAACTTGCTCCGGACACTCCCGAACTCCAATTTGCACGTGGTTTGAACCGTTAGAAAGCTTGTCCAATTTAGTTTCTAGACGAAGTGGTTCCTTTTAAATATCATTTGTACATAAAAATAAGTGACCAATTTACCCTTGCTGGGTCAAAATATGATTCAATCCGGTAAAACGCATGTATGTTTCTCATTTTAAATTGGATCAAGACCCATTGTATATCACTAAATAGTGTTTCTAATGCACTAAATGATGGCGGAATTCGACCATAAAAATAATTGTGTTTCGCTCATGATAACTGGGTAGAAACAAGACAACTACAAAAATCGTCGAGGCCACTAAGGCTAAAACACGTTTCACGTTCCAATTGGTACTCAAATTCCTAATTCTGAGGTATATCTTCTTTGCTTAAGTGTGTCACAGTGTTGAAAGAGTATCCACACCTCATCAAAGCGTAGAAAGAACCGTGTCATCATCGACACTTTAGGAAGTCTTTGCTTCCCCTTGAGCTTCCTTTCTTTTTTCTGTTTTTGTTTGGGCCTTATCTTGTACATGCTGGTTTTCGTGTTAGACACTCGAAGAAATCCAACATCCACTTGGTCCATTTTTTTTTGGTTTATTTTTTCCTGATGAAAAACAATTTACCAAATCAAACTTGTACTAAAGCTCAAAGAGTGGACTCGAGTTGAGCGTCGAGGATCAAAACCAAACACTCATACACGAATTGAGAGAATCTCAACTATTAGTAGATCATAAGCAATAACATTACAAAAAAAAAAATTCTCATGAAGTGCACCCCCTTTGAGCTCGACTCCCTCAGGTTATCTCTCACCATCTCCACAAGTCTCACATTGGAAGAATCCTGATGGTGAAACGGTTTCTGAATATTTAATGAAGTTCGGTGAGCAATATGAACCTTGTGGACACTCTAACAAAATGAAGAATTACCCTATAATTAGGGATGCATGAATCGAATGGAAACTAGAGTGTGGAAATATACTTTAGCATTTGTCGCTTCGATGATCTTTTAATCGATCTCCTTTCGACCTTCTTTTAATAAATAAAACGTCATTATTTTAATTGTCCATGTCATTCATCTTTTAAATCAATGAAAACCATAACTATCCTTATGTAACTGGTCTTAATCCGATTTAAAATGAGTGCGATATGAGAGTTTTACTAAAATAATTTGTTTTCGACCAATTGAGGGTAAAATCGTCATGTTTTTTGATATACAATTTTTTTTTTCATTGAAACCAATTCAATAGGAAAGTAGATTGGACAAGTTTTCTAAAGGTCCAAACCACGCGCAAATTGGAGTTCGGGAGTGTCCGGGGCAAGTCCGCAAACTTTGGTGTGTTTTGCACCATTAATGCGCTCAGGCGCAATCCTATGCGGCCGGGCGCATCACCAACATCCACAACAAGTCCAACTTTGCGAACTTGCTCCGGACACTCCCGAACTCCAATTTGCACGTGGTTTGAACCGTTAGAAAGCTTGTCCAATTTAGTTTCTAGGCGAAGTGGTTCCTTTTAAATATCATTTGTACATAAAAATAAGTGACCAATTTACCCTTGGTGGGTCAAAATATGATTCAATCCGGTAAAACGCATGTATGTTTCTCATTTTAAATTGGATCAAGACCCATTGTATATCACTAAATAGTGTTTCTAATGCACTAAATGATGGCGGAATTCAACCAAAAAATAATTGTGTTTCGCTCATGATAACTGGGTAGAAACAAGACAACTACAAAAATCGTCGAGGCCACTAAGGCTAAAACACGTTTCCCGTTCCAATTGGTACTCAAATTCCTAATTCTAAGGTATTTCTTCTTTGCCTAAGTGTGTCACAGTGTTGAAAGAGTATCCACACCTCATCAAAGCGTAGAAAGAACCGTGTCATCATCGACACTTTAGGAAGTCTTTGCTACCCCTTGAGCTCCCTTTCTTCTTTTTTTAGCATTATAATTCCTTTCTTCTTTCTGTTTTCGTTTGGGCCTTATCTTGTATGTGGGCACACGCCCCAAAAATCCCTACATCTTTGAGAGTGTAAAAATTCTGGGTGCGCCCTTCTCGCGGAAAGCCCGGCGAAACGCTTCGCAGATCAGAGAGTCGCCACTCGGGTTTTGCGGAGAGTACCCAAGAAACCGTGCTTTTGAAAATGTTTTGAATTGCATTTGCTCGAGTTTGAAAAAGGCTTGTAGACTGGTCCGTCGTCACCTTTGAAATCTGAGGTTCGGGAGCCAGGTTACGAGAGGGGAAGGGTTTTATGGCACCCCCTCTCGCCCAATCCGGAGATCGGTCTCTACTCAGGCATTTTATAAAACATTTGCATTTCTCTCTTTATTTGATCATTTTCTTAGCCAGTTAGGGCGGGGGAACAGTTAATGGGGGTTAAAACTGTAGCACATTTGCAGTTTATATACGAGAATATGTGACAAAATGTTTATGGATGATTGATGTTCGAACTACACATGTATAATAGATTGAGAACAAGCTTCTGTGGTTGTTTTAGACAAGCTAGTGCACGCTGTTTGTGCAGTAGTGCACACAGAAGCAAGCCTGCATGCACTGGCTAAGCCACTGCATGTAGCCATGATCTGTGTGCGCCACCCCACAACTGGCGTGCGCCGGTGAGCCTAAGACCACAGCTTCTGTTCTCAACCCTCTGGGCTCTGGAAGGGACCAGTGCACACCCAGGACAAACCACGCAGTCAATAGAGATTACTAAGCTATTACAGACAGGTAAAGGGCTTGAAAGCCCCAAATGAAAAGCAAACCCCTTAAACAGTGAGGGGAGGAAAGCAGAGGCCAGGGGCCTAGTTGCCATGCAAGGGCCAGCCACTGGATGAGAGACAACTGGCGTGCGCAGGTAACGTGACACCGTGCGCCATTTGGTCCCATTCATCCAATGCTTGGCTTTGCATCATCTGGGCTCTGGAACATGACCAGAAGGCTCTCAGAGGCATTCCAAAGCAACAGACACTAGTATTTAAGAAAGTGGAGCTAGCAAACTTTAACTTGAAAAACAGTAAACTTGTTATTAGGCATGCTCACAGTGATGAATAGACAAGAAATAAAGCATAAACAAGGATCTGACCCTAGTTCACAACTGGAGTACGCCAGTCGTTAACTGGAGTACGCCAGTTCTGAAGGGTTAACAAGTGTGGTACGCCACTTGTTGAGTGGAGTACGCCAGTTCTTGACAGACCAAATTTTAAAACTGTACGTACTGTCAAGGACCGGCGTACGCATGCTTTTGACCGGCGCACGCCGATTCTAGTTAGAAGACGTTTTTTTTGAAATCTTACTAGCTTTAGGGCCAGAACTGGTATTGATTACCAGCCTTGACCCTGCCAGCCCCCTCAGGGATCAGAACAGAAAGACAGTACAAAGATTTACCTTTGGTTTTGAGGCTTGAGAGATGTTTGAGCTTGAACTTAAGGTTTGAGGGATGGATGATGAGTGTTTGGGTGTGGATGATGTATGAGAGGGGCTGCTTGCTTGCTCTTTCAAGTGGTGGAAGAAGAGAAAGCAAGAAACCAAGAGAGAGAAATAGAGAAAGAGACTTGGGGACTTTTTTTTTGTAACCCATTGCAAGGATGAAGAGAGGGGGTATATATAGGGGGAGAGAGGACTGAGAGGGGGCAGTAACCAGCTGGTTAAGGACTGGTTGCTTAGCCCTTAAGCTTGCCTCTCATTGGATGAGAAAAAGGTGATGGGATGGGTGTGTAAGAGATGTCCCCCGGCGAAAATTGATTTTTCGGCGGATTAAAAGGTTCCCATGTGCTATAGACCCCTAACCATGGCTTCTCCATGCTGAAAAACACAAGTTTGACCGGAGGGCACAAGTGCGGTACGCCACTTGTTGAGTGGAGTACGCCAGTTCTTGCCTGGTCAACGGTCAAAGTTGACCAATGACTGACACGTGGCAGATGACCAGCGCACGCCAGTTTGGTACCAACGTATGCAAGTAGGGTTTTGTTGAGGCTTTTTGGCTCTGGCTTAAAGGGTTTGAAAGGGATTTGAAAGGGCTTTGGAATGATCAAAGCTCAAACACGCTAACAATCTCGAGATGTTCTTGACCCGTTTCATCATCGGGGAATCAAATACCATAAATGAACTATCCTGGAAAATCCAAAATAGGGTGTCTACATTGTACAAGCTGGTTTCCGTGTTAGACACTCGAAGAAATCCAACATCCACTTGGTCCAATTTTTTTTGGTTTATTTTTTCTTGATGAAAAACAATTTACCAAATCAAACTTGTACTAAAGCTTAAAGAGTGGACTAGAGTTGTGCGTCGAGGATCAAAACCAAACACTCACACACGAATTGAGAGAATCTCAACTATTAGTAGATCATAAGCAATTACATTACAAAAAAACAATCTCATGAAGTGCATCCCCTCTGAGCTAGACTCCCTCAGGTTATCTCTCACAATCTCCACAAGTCTCACATTGGAAGAATCCTGATGGCGAAACGATTTCTGAATATTTAATGAAGTTCGGTGAGCACTATGAACCTTGTGACCACTCTTACAAAATGAAGGAGTACCCTATAATTAGGGATGCATGAATCGAATGGAACCTAGAATGTGGAAATATACTTTAACATTTGTCGCTTCGATGATCTTTGAATCGATCCCCTTTCGACCTTCTTTTAATTAATAAAACGTCATTATTTTAATTGTCCATGTCATTCATCTTTTGAAAACAACGAAAACCTTAACTATCCTTATGTAACTGGTCTTAATCCGATTTAAAATGAGAGCGATATGAGAGTTTTACTAAAATAATTTGTTTTCGACCAATGGAGGGTAAAATCGTCATGTTTTTTGATAAACAATTTTTTGTTTCATTGAAACTAAATCAATAGGAAAGTAGATTGGACAAGCTTTCTAACGGTCCAAACCACGCGCAAATTGGAGTTCGGGAGTGTCCGGGGCAAGTCCGCAAACTTTGGTGTGTTTTGCACCATTAATGCGCCCAGGCGCAATCCTATGCGCCCCGGGCGCATCACGGACATCCACAACAAGTCCAACTTTGCGAACTTGCTCCGGACACTCCCGAACTCCAATTTGCACGTGGTTTGAACCGTTAGAAACCTTGTCCAATTTAGTTTCTAGAAGAAGTGGTTCCTTTTAAATATCAATTGTACATAAAAATAAGTGACCAATTTACCCTTGGTGGGTCAAAATATGATTCAATCTGGTAAAACGCATGTGTGTTTCTCATTTTAAATTGGATCAAGACCCATTGTATATCACTAAATAGTGTTTCTAATGCACTAAATGATGGCGGAATTCAACCATAAAAATAATTGTGTTTCGCTCATGATAACTGGGTAGAAACAAGACAACTACAAAAATCGTCGAGGCCACTAAGGCTAAAACACGTTTCACGTTTAGATTGGTACTCAAATTCCTAATTCTAAGGTATTTCTTCTTTGCTTAAGTGTGTCACAGTGTTGATAGAGTATCCACACCTCATCAAAGCGTAGAAAGAACCGTGTCATCATCGACACTTTAGGAAGTCTTTGCTACCCCTTGAGTTCCCTTTTCTTCTTTTTTTAGCATTGTAATTCCTTTCTTCTTTCTGTTTTGGTTTGGGCTTTATCTTGTACATGCTGGTTTTCGTGTTAGACACTCGAAGAAATCCAACATCCACTTGGTCCATGTTTTTTTGGTTTATTTTTTCTTGATGAAAAACAATTTACCAAATCAAACTTGTACTAAAGCTCAAAGAGTGGACTCGAGTTGTGCGTCGGGGATCAAAACCAAACACTCACACACGAATTGAGAGAATCTCAACTATTAGTAGATCTTAAGCAATTACATTACAAAAAAAAAATCTCATAAAGTGCACCCCTCTGAGCTCGACTCCCTCAGGTTATCTCTCACCATCTCCACAAGTCTCACATTGGAAGAATCCTGATGGTGAAACGGTTTCTGAATATTTAATGAAGTTCGGTGAGCAATATGAACCTTGTGGACACTCTAACAAAATGAAGGAGTACCCTATAATTAGGGATGCATGAATTGAATGGAACCTAGAATGTGGAAATATACTTTAGCATTTGTCGCTTCGATGATCATTTAATCGATCTCCTTTCGACCTTCTTTTAATAAATAAAATGTCATTATTTTAATTGTCCATGTCATTCATCTTTTGAAACAATGAAAACCTTAACTATCCTTATGTAACTGGTCTTAATCCAATTTAAAAGGAGTGCGATATGAGAGTTTTACTAAAATAATTTGTTTCCGACCAATGGAGGGTAAAATCGTCATGTTTTTTGATATACAATTTTTTTTTTCATTGAAACCAATTCAATAATAAAGTAGATTGGACAAGCTTTCTAACGGTCCAAACCACGCACAAATTGGAGTTCGGGAGTGTCCGGGGCAAGTCCGCAAACTTTGGTGTATTATGCACCATTAATGCACCCAGGCGCAATCCTATGCGCCCGGGCACATTCCAATGCGCCCCGGGCGCATCTCCGACATCCACAACAAATCCAACTTTGCGAACTTGCTCCGGACACTCCCGAACTCCAATTTGCACGTGATTTGAACCGTTAGAAAGCTTGTCCAATTTAGTTTCTAGACGAAGTGGTTCCTTATGAATATCATTTGTACATAAAAATAAGTGAACAATTTACCCTTGGTGGGTCAAAATATGATTCAATCCGGTAAAACGCATGTATGTTTCTCATTTTAAATTGGATCAAGACCCATTGTATATCACTAAATAGTGTTTCTAATGCACTAAATGATGGCAAAATTCAACCATAAAAATAATTGCGTTTCGCTCATGATAACTGGGTAGAAACAAGACAACTACAAAAATAGTCGAGGCCACTAGGGCTAAAACACGTTTCACGTTTCAATTAGTACTCAAATTCCTAATTCTAAGGTATTTCTTCTTTGCTTAAGTGTGTCACAGTGTTGATAGAGTATCCACACCTCATCAAAGCGTAGAAAGCACCGTGTCATCATCGACACTTTCGGAAGTCTTTGCCACCTCTTGAGTTCCCTTTTCTTCTTTTTTTAGCATTGTAATTCCTTTCTTCTTTCTGTTTTGATTTGGGCCTTATCTTGTACATGCTGGTTTTCGTGTTAGACACTCAAAGAAATCCAACATCCACTTGGTCCAAATTTTTTTGGTTTATTTTTTCTTGATGAAAAACAATTTACCAAATCAAACTTGTACTAAAGCTCAAAGAGTGGACTCGAGTTGTGCGTCGAGGATCAAAACCAAAAACTCACATACGAATTGAGAGAATCTCAACTATTAGTAGATCATAAGCAATAACATTACAAAAAAAAAATCTCATGAAGTGCACCCCCTATGAGCTCGACTCCCTCAGGTTATCTCTTACCCTCTCCACAAGTCTCACTTTGGAAGAATCCTGATGGTGAAATGGTTTCTGATTATTAGCAGATGCTATAAAAAGTCTGGACCTTTTAATAGCGTTCTTTTAACGCTATAAATTCTTCCTCTTTTATAGCGTTCTTTTAACGCTATAAATTCTTCCTCTTTTATAGCGTTTTTGGAACGTTATCTATTAGTACTCTATTATAGCAGTACACGAGCGCTGTATGATTCTAAATCTTTAATAGCATTCTTTGTACGTTATACTCTCTGAATTAATGATAGCGATACAAGAATGCTACAAACAACTGTCCTTTTTCATAGCATTATGGCACGTTATAAAATGACACTCATTTATTGTAAAAGTTCAGCTCACTATGTTTGACCTGATCAATAGCATCCAATAGGCTCATTTGGTAGCACTTTTTTGCACCAAAATCTAAATGATCCAATTGCTATAATTGCTATGAATCCAACATAGAAAAAAACCAGTAGCTTCCAAATGCAAACAAATGCAAAAAAAGACATCATATAAACATCTAAATAGCCCTAAAATAGCCTACCTCTCTTCATACTAAGCAAGATCATAATCTCCATCTTCACATGACAAAGCATTGATCTTCTCTGTTTTTTCTTTGATCGGCATTGATCTTCTCTTTCTACTTGAAGACCTACAACGAAAGAAATTTCAATTTATCCAAGTCCAGCACTTGCCATACTTCATATAAAAAGACTATAAATACCGTATCATGCTCTAGAAATCAAATCTAAATCTAACATTCAAACGGATTATATTATTATTTATTAGTAGTAGTAGTACTAGAAAGGGGAATGAATTAAACCCTTGGATAAACAGAGCAATGTTTCTTTCAGCTCTTCGAGCAAACAAAGATATTGTTAACTCTGATGTATCTATCATGTATGTGATTCCTTTGAAGTGGAATTGTTAGGTGGAAACGAGTACTCCCTAACCTTCATCACTAACACATTAAGGATGTTGTGGATGTATCTCCTAAAGACAAAAGACAAGGTGTTCTAGGGCTTGTCTAGCAAAAGTTGACTAGCAAAAACAAGGTGAATTGAGAGCTTAAAGGCATTTTCAAAGGAGAAAAAGGCCTTAGGTAGGGAGCTTTTGGTCAGCGTATTCAGTCTTTCTTATTAGATTGTGTGCAGTTTATTGGTGCTCCATCTCCATTTACATCAGAAATTCTAAAAGAGATTGAAATGTTGCTAAGAGCTTTCTTATGGACTGTTGTGGTTCATAAGTATTGGTGGAAAAGTTAAATGGAACTTGGTAGGTATCGCAAACAACGGAAATAAGTTTAACTATAAAACTTTTGTGAAGCCGTGGTAAGATCCCAGGGCTCCTCCTCATTAGCCAAAGTTTCTTCCATTGTGAATAATGGCAACCGGAGTTGGCCTAGGACTAGGAACAGGACCATAAAGCATGTCATGTCTGCTACTCCCAATACAATTAAGCGAAATGATCAAATGGAGGATAGAGATATTTGGGACCCCTCCCCCAACTGAAAAACAACTGACCACGAATATGGTCCAACAAAATTATGCAGGGAAGACAAAAAATTAGTAACAATCCAACGAACTCACCTTATCAGGACTAAATTTTAACTTATATTGAGATAGGCTGTGAGATAAACCCAAGCTCATCGGAGCCAAATCCTGAGGAATACATTCAATTTGCTGAAAGACATAAATTGTTCCAACTTAGATGGAATTGAAGAATGAGAATAACTAGTGGAATTGCATCTAATAATCTTTTAAATGAGTAGTAGGTCACCAGCTTCTCCTTAATGGCATTTCCAAGTTTAGAATCAGCAACAACTAATGTTTCACCATCACAATGAGCACGTAAAAACTTGCGCAGACCTTTGCTAGGCTTGCTATCAATCAACAAGGTGGCTGCCGACAAGGCTTCAGATGTGTTCTCAAACATGGAGAAAGCTTTTAGCTTCACAACTTGAAAGTTGATATCCAATCAAAGCAAGAGTCAGACACATGATTTCAAGACAAATTAAGGAACTTGCATCAACAAGAAGGCAAGAGTCAGACACATGAATTATATCTCATGTTTTTGCTAGTCAACTTTTGCTTCTAGTGTGAACCTGTTTAGGGCTTCTCCGTCCGACAGCTCTTTTCATTCGGTTTACCAGATAAAACCTGATAAATATTCAGTCATTGTGAGATTGGATTAAGGCATTGGTGAAGAAGTTTGCAAGTAAGGTTACAAAGAGTTCTAGATCTTCCCACAATATACCAGACCTTGAATCTCTATTACCAATGTTTCCCTAACTTCTGTGCTAGTATGTCTACCACCTATATTGCTAGTTCAAGCCGATAACTAATGGAATTTTTCCAAAGTGATGCTAGAAGACAATAAGCACTCTATTTTATGACCAAAATGACCAACCAAACTTAGTGGTGAAGGGAAACCACCACAGTGAATCGCTTACCAGGACTTTTGAAGCCAGCGCCTTAGAAGGGCCTCTGTTTGCAAGTGTGTTCAGAGCTATCTCTGCAGCAACATGTTTTGCCAACCTCAATGTATGATCCAGACCTTCTTGGACACATGAATAAGATGGCAGGTTGAAGCACTTCTCTGAGCCAATTTTTGCAATTGGCTTTTACACATCCCTATATCTAATGTGCTACTACAAAAGCAATAAATGGGAGTCTCCTCCTTCATTACATTACAAGTTACAACAATTATGGCCCCAACTAGACCATTCGAGCAGATTCATTTACACCTTAGCTTGAACTTTAATAAATGTAGCAAAATTTATGAAGTTCAACAGGAAGTTTTCCAGACAAAGATGGTGAACTGTGAAAAAACTTATTTGGTTGAGTGGGTTCTATCAAATTTTCAGCAGCCGTATACCTCTCGGGAGTGATTGAAGTGATTTCCAAAGAAGATGTCTTACTAAACAGCTATGTCACAGCTAAGTCTACAGAGTTCAGTTGCACCCACTGGAATGCAAGTTACCTTTCAAGGATAAATAGGAAGTAGTTTTAAACACCCATTGCTCATATAGCTAACAAAATCAATATTAAACTTTAAAACCCATTAAAGGGATAAAAAGGAAGCAGACCTTACTCATTTAGTATCAACTCTGTTTTCAGATAATACAAATCCCAAAAAGGCAAAATATGAAGATATCCAGTTGCCTATAGGCCCTATACCCATTAAAGTGACAAAAACTTTGATCAAGAGGAACCCAATATATGATGTTTGACATTCTATTGAATGTAACTAGAGCAGAACACTCTCAACGAGTCAAGGTATCAATTCTTCTCCATGAACTCATAAATTACTCTTAAGCACATAATGAAATCCAAGCCATATATACAGATTTATACGAACCATGAGTTTATTTAGGGCTAGATAAGAGAACTAGGGTTTACACTTCGGGCTTAATTTTTGGAAACAATTGAGGATTTTCGAATCTAGTTTCTTTTCTAGAAAAATCTAGGGTTTTCTGAAATTGGGAGTTATAGATTTCCCATATATGTATAGCAAGAGAGAGAGAGAGAGAAGCAACCAGGGTGGACTCGAGTTGTGCGTCGAGGATCAAAACCAAACACTCACATACGAATTGAGAGAATCTCAACTATTAGTAGATCATAAGCAATAATATTACAAAAAAAAAAATCTCATGAAGTGCACCCCCTATGAGCTCGACTCCCTCAGGTTATCTCTTACCCTCTCCACAAGTCTCACTTTGGAAGAATCCTGATGGTGAAATGGTTTCTGATTATTTTTAAAAGAACGCTATTAGATAATGCTATGAAAAGCCATCTTTGTTGTAGTGGACACTCTTACAAAATGAAGGAGTACCCTATTATTAGGGATGCATGAATCGAATGGAACCTAGAATGTGGAAATATACTTTAGCATTTGTCGCTTCGATGATCTTTGAATCAATCTCCTTTCGACCTTCTTTTAATAAATAAAACGACATTATTTTAACTGTCCATGTCATTCATCTTTTGAAACAATGAAAACCTTAACTATCCTTATGTAACTGGTCTTAATCCGATTTACAATGAGTGCGATATGAGAGTTTTACTAAAATAATTTCTTTTCGACCAATGGAGGGTAAATCGTCATGTTTTTTGGTATACAATTTCTTTTTCATTGAAACCAATTCAATAGGAAAGTAGATTGGACAAGCTTTCTAACGGTCCAAACCACGCGCAAATTGGAGTTCGGGAGTGTCCGGGGCAAGTCCGCAATCTTTGGTGTGTTTTGAACCATTAATTCGCCCAGGCGCAATTTTATGCGCCCGGGCGCATTCCAATGCGCTCCGGGCGCATCACGGTCATCCACAACAAGTCCAACTTTGCGAACTTGCTCCGGACACTCCCGAACTCCAATTTGCACGTGGTTTGAACCGTTAGAAAGCTTGTCCAATTTAGTTTATAGACGAAGTGGTTCCTTTTAAATATCATTTGTACATTAAAATAAGTGACCAATTTACCCTTGGTGGGTCAAAATATGATTCAATCCGGTAAAACGCATGTATGTTTCTCATTTTAAATTGGATAAAGACCCATTGTATATCACTAAATAGTGTTTCTAATGCACTAAAAGATGGCGGAATTCAACCAAAAAATAATTGTGTTTCGCTCATGATAACTGGGTAGAAACAAGACAACTACAAAAATCGTCGAGGCCACTAAGGCTAAAACACGTTTCACGTTTCAATTGGTACTCAAATTCCTAATTCTAAGGTATTTCTTCTTTGCTTAAGTGAGTCACAGTGTTGATAGAGTATCCACACCTCATCAAAGCGTAGAAAGAACCGTGTCATCATCGGCACTTTAGGAAGTCTTTGCCACCCCTTGAGTTCCCTTTTCTTCTTTTTTTAGCATTGTAATTCTTTTCTTCTTTCTGTTTTGGTTTCGGCCTTATCTTGTACATGCTGGTTTTCGTGTTATACACTCGAAGAAATCCAACATCCACTTGGTAAAAATAATTGTGTTTCGCTCAAAAATAATTGTGTTTCGCTCATGATAACTGGGTAGAAACAAGACAACTACAAAAATAGTCGAGGCCACTATGGCTAAAACACGTTTCACGTTTCAATTGGTACTCAAATTCCAAATTCTAAGGTATTTTTTCTTTGCTTAAGTGTGTCACAGTGTTGATAGAGCATCCACACCTCATCAAAGCGTAGAAAGAACCGTGTCATCATCGGCACTTTAGGAAGTCTTTGCCACCCCTTGAGTTCCCTTTTCTTCTTTTTTTAGCATTGTAATTCCTTTCTTCTTTCTGTTTTGGTTTCGGCCTTATCTTGTACATGCTGGTTTTCGTGTTATACACTCGAAGAAATCCAACATCCACTTGGTCCATGTTTTTTTGGTTTATTTTTTCTTGATGAAAAACAATTTACCAAATCAAACTTGTACTAAAGCTCAAAGAGTGCACTCGTGTTGTGCGTCTAGGATCAAAATCAAACACTCACACACGAATTGAGAAAATCTCAACAATTTGTAGTTCATAAGCAATAACGTTACAAAAAAAACTCTCAAGAAGTGCACTCCTTTGATATCTACTCCCTCAGGTTATCTCTCACCCTCTCCACAAGTCTCACATTGGAAGAATCCTGATGGTGAAACGGTTTCTGATTATTTAATGAAGTACGGTGAGCACTATAAACCATGTGGACACTATTATAAAATGAAGGAGTACCCTATAATTAGGGATGCATGAATCGAATGGAACATAAAACGTGGAAATATAATTTAGCATCTGTTGCTTTGATGATCTTCAAATCAATCTCCTTTCGACCAACTATTCATAAATAAAACATCATTATTTTTAATTGTCCACGTCATTCATCTTTTAAAACGTTGAAAACCTTAACTATCTTTATGTAACTGGTCTTAATCCGATTTAAAATGAGTGCGATATTAGAGTTTTACAAAATTATTTTTCTTCGACCAATTGAGGGTAAAATCATCATGTTTTTTGATATAAAAAAAAATTCATTGAACCAAATTCAATAGGAAAGTAGATTGGACAAGCTTTATAACGGTCCAAACCAACCGCAAATTGGAGTTCGGGAGTGTCCGGGGCAAGTCCGCAAACTTTGGTGTGTTTTGCACCATAAAAAGCGCCCCAGGCGCATCACGAACATCCACAACAAGTCCAACTTTGCGAACTTGCTCCGGACACTCCCGAACTCCAATTTGAACGTGGTTTGAACCGTTAGTAAGCTTGTCCAATTTAGTTTCTAGACGAAGTGGTTCCTTATAAATATTATTTGTACATAATAATAAGTGACCAATTTACCCTTGACAGTTCAAAATATGATTCAATCCGGTAAAGTGCATGTATTTTTCTCATTTTAAATTGGATCAAGACACATTGTATTTCACTAAATAGTGTTTCTAATGCACTAAAAGATTGCGGAATTCAACCATAATAATAATTGTGTTTCACTCATGATAACTGGGTAGAAACAAGACAACTACAAAAATCGTCGAGGCCACTAAGGCTAAAACACGTTTCACGTTTCAATTGGTACTCAAATTCCTAATTCTAAGGTATTTCTTCTTTGCTTAAGTGTGTCACAGTGTTGATGTTGGGGTGTAGATAAACCTTTTAGATCAGTGGGTTTCCTAGCGCTACACAGGAAATGGTGTAGCGCTACCGCGTGGTCTAGCGCTATAGCAAAATGCTTGTAGCGCTACCGAGAGCCTTCGGGCCTTAAAGTGTATTTAGGGTTTTGTGCGCGGTTGCGCGTATGAGGTCATTGTAATCATTTTTTCTGAGCGTGAAAAAGAGAGAGGCGAGAGAAAACACATCTCAGAGAGATTGTGAGAAGACTTGTACTCTTGGATTGATTTCATAGTGGACTGGTGTGGATCCCGTGGTTTTTTCCTCACGTTGAGGTTTTTCCACGTATATCTTGTGTCTCATTTTCTTTCCAGTTTTTCATTACGCACGTATTTGTTTGCTTTATTCTGTGATCCATTGTTCCAAGATCCGTAGGGGCGTTGTAGGATTGCGTAAAATCCGTAACAACTGGTATCAGAGCCGCGGTTGCGGTAGGTTTTGTTCGACAGGTTAGGGTTTAATCTCGTTCGGGCAGGCCAGAGTTCAGTGGGAGCTATGGGTTCTGAAGAAGGCAAGCAGAGGATGGAGAAGTTTGACGGGTCAGACTTCGCGTTCTGGAAAACGCAGATAGAGGACTATCTGTATCAGAAGGATCTTTACCGGCCGCTGCTGGGTAAAGAAAAGGGGAAGAAGAAAGATGAGAGCAACGAGGATTGGGACGTCCTGGACAGGAAGGCGTTAGGGGTTGTTCACCTGTCCCTTTCAAAGTCAGTCACCCACAACATCTTGAAGGAGAAAACGACGGAGGGTCTTGTGGGAGCGCTGAAAAAGATGTACGAGCAACCGTCTGCTGCGAATAAGGTACATCTCATGAAAAAACTTTTCAATCTGTCTATGGCTGAAGGGGTTTCCTTTATGTCACATCTCAGTGAGTTCAATACGATAGTTGATCAACTTATGTCTGTCGAAATCAAGTTTGATGATGAGGTTCAAGCCTTGTTAATACTGTCTCAGTTGCCAGAGAGCTGGCAGGGTACTGTTACTGCAGTCAGTAATTCGGCAGGGAAAGAAAAGTTGAAACTGAGTGAGGTTGTTAGTTTGATTCTGACTGAGGAGGTCAGAAGGGGTTCGATCGATGGTTCAGGTAGTTCAGGTTCAGCTCTAAGTTTTGAGCATAGGGGCAGAAGCCAGACCAAGGGTGGTCAGAATCAGAACAGGAACAGGTCGAAATCGAAGGGCAAGGGCAAGGGAAATAAAGATAGATCTCAGGTTCAGCCCATTAAAGATGAATGTTGGAATTGTGGTCAGACAGGCCATATGTCACAAACTTGCAAAGCACCGAAAAAGAATAACGGTGGGCAGGAGGCTCACGTTGTGCACGATGCACTTATTCTTTCCATGAACAGCGACACTGAATCTTGGGTGATTAATTCAGGTGCCTCATTCCACGCCACTGCTAACAGGGAGGTTCTGCAGAACTATGTAGCAGGGGACTTTGGGAAAGTATACTTGGGGGACGACGAGCCTTGCAGTATTGTGGGAAAAGGGGATGTTCATATTGCAACGCATGGGTTCAAATGGTGTCTGAAAGATGTCAGGCACGTTCCGAAGTTGAAGAGGAATCTTATTTCGGTTGGACAGCTTGCAGCAGCAGGTTATACATCGACATTCACAGGGGACATGTGGAAAGTCTCCAATGGTACCATGGTGACGGCTAAAGGCAAGAAAGTTGGTACACTTTACTTGACTTCACATGGTAGCGACATACTTGCAGTTATAGACAGCAAGGAGAGTTCAAATCTGTGGCACTATAGACTGGGGCATATGAGTGAGAAGGGAATGAAGGTTATGCAGTCAAAAGGGAAGCTACCGGGTTTAGGGTCAGTGGATATTGACATGTGTGAAGATTATATCTTCGGGAAACAGAAACGGGTTAGCTTTCAGAAAGGCGGCAGGCCTCCCAGGGCTCAGAAGCTAGAGCTTGTCCATACAGATGTGTGGGGTCCAGCTACAGTATCTTCTCTTGGCGGTTCTTATTACTATGTTACCTTTGTCGACGATCACTCGAGGAAGGTATGGGTATACTTCATGAAGCACAAGTCAGAGGTCTTTGAAGTCTTCAAGAAGTGGAAGGCCATGGTTGAGAATGAAACAGATTTGAAGGTAAAGAGGTTGAGGTCCGACAACGGCGGAGAATATGAGTTGGGGGAGTTCAAGAAAGCATGCGCTCTATCCGGGATTCATTTAGAGAGGACACCTCCAGGGACTCCGCAGCACAATGGCATTGCAGAAAGGATGAACAGGACTTTGACTGAGCGTGCTAGGAGCATGCGGTTACACGCAGGGTTGCCCAAGATGTTTTGGGCAGATGCAGTCAGCACAGCAGCACATTTGATCAATCTTGGGCCATCAGTTCCGTTGAATTTTGGCATACCAGAGGAGGTTTGGAGTGGTAAAGAGGTAAATCTCTCACACTTACGTGTTTTCGGTTGTGTTTCCTATGTGCATATTAGCGACAAGGACAGGGATAAACTTGATGCTAAGTCACAGAAGTGCACCTTTATTGGATACGGCGGAGATGAGTTTGGTTATCATTTTTGGGATAACAAGAACCGGAAGATAATCAGAAGCAGAGATGTTGTGTTTGATGAAAAGGTGATGTACAAAGACAGGGACAGCAAACTGAGCAGTGGGAGTACCACTTCGGATGGAGATACATCCGAGTACTTTGGGTTGGAGGATCTTCCAGGTGACAGGGGGGTTGAACAGGGGTCTGGTCAGGCAGAGGAGAGAGTTTTAGATGAGACAGTTTCAGAGAGGACAGTTTCAGATGAGGCAGCTCCAGAGACAGGGACTAGTTCAGCGGTCAGAGAGTTGAGGAGGACAACTAGGGTACACAAGCAGAATCCAAAATATATTTCTTCGCTTGATTACTTGCTTTTGACGGACAGTGGAGAACCAGAGTGCTATGATGAGGCTATGCAGGTTTCTGAGTCAGCAAAGTGGAAGACTGCGATGCAGGAAGAGATGGATTCTCTTTATTCCAACGGTACTTGGCAGTTAGCTCAGCTTCCCGCAGGAAAGAAAGCCTTACAGAACAAATGGGTTTTTTGGCTTAAGCAGGAGAGTGATGGCAAGAAAAGGTACAAGGCAAGATTGGTTGTAAAGGGCTTCCAACAGAAGGAAGGGATTGATTATACAGAGATATTTTCACCCGTTGTGAAGATGGCCACTATCAGAGTGGTGCTGAGTATGGTTGCTGCTGAAAATCTCTACCTTGAGCAGTTAGATGTTAAAACTGCTTTTCTTCACGGGGACTTGGATGAAGAAATCTACATGAAGTAGCCTGTTGGCTTCATTGTGAAAGACAAGGAAGAGATGGTGTGCAGGCTCAGGAAGAGTCTGTATGGTTTGAAACAGGCTCCCAGACAGTGGTACAGAAAGTTTGACGGTTTCATGCAGCGCAGTGGCTACACAAGGTGCAATGGGGATCACTGTTGTTACTTCAAGAGGTTTGAGTCTAGCTACATCATTTTATTGCTCTACGTAGATGATATGCTTGTAGCAGGTTCCTGTGTTAGGGAGATCAACAAATTGAAGCAGCAGTTGGCAACAGAGTTTGCTATGAAAGATCTAGGTGCAGCTAAGCAGATACTTGGGATGAGAATCAGCAGAGATAAGGCTCAGGGAACCTTACGGTTGAGTCAAGCTGAGTATATTGAGCGTGTTCTGGAGAGGTTCAATATGCAGGTGCTAAGGCGGTTGGCACACCCTTGGGAAGTCATTTCAAACTTTCTCAAGGGCAATCACCCAAGACAGATGCAGAAAGAGAGTACATGGCCAAGGTTCCGTATACCTCGGCCGTGGGTAGCCTGATGTATGCGATGGTGAACACGAGACCAGACATTGCCCATGCAGTGGGAGTTGTGAGCAGGTTTGCTAGCAATCCGGGAAAACAGCATTGGGAAGCAGTAAAGTGGATTATGCGATTCTTGAAAGGTACCACTGATTTGCCACTTTGTTTTGGGAGAGGGAAATTGACAGTGCAGGGATATGTGGATGCTGACTTTGCCGGTGATCATGATACGCGGCGAAGTACCACATGATATATCTATACTATGGGTTCAACAGCGGTGAGCTGGGTCTCACGTCTGCAGAAATTAGTGACATTATCTACTACAGAAGCTGAGTATGTGGCCGTGACTGAGGCTGCAAAGGAGATGGTTTGGATAAAGGGCTTCTTGGAGGAGCTGGGTTTGAAGCAAGAGAACTGCGTTCTTTTCAGTGACAGCCAGAGTGCTATACACCTTGCCAAAAATCCAGTGTTCCATGCCAGGACGAAGCACATTGATTTGAGGTATCATTTTATTCGCTCGCTTTTGGAAGATGGGGATTTGTTGCTAGAGAAGATTTTGGGGGAACGAAATCCGGTAGATATGTTGACCAAGTCTGTTACTGTTCAGAAACTGAAGTTGTGTTCGACTTCAGTTGGCCTTCATGCTTGAAGAGATGATGGGCCTGGAGCCACACCAAGAGGGGTCAGATGACTACGTCCATGATTGATTGAGATTATTTGGGTTTGCATTTGTTTGTTTGCGGATGCTTCAGGTTATCTTCAAGTGGGAGATTGTTGGGGTGTAGATAAACCTTTTAGATCAGTGGGTTTCCTAGCGCTACACAGGAAATGGTGTAGCGCTACCGCGTGGTCTAGCGCTACAGCAAAATGCTTGTAGCGCTACCGAGAGCCTTCGGGCCTTAAAGTGTATTTAGGGTTTTGTGCGCGGCTGCGCGTATGAGGTCATTGTAATCATTTTTTCTGAGCGTGAAAAAGAGAGAGGCGAGAGAAAACACATCTCAGAGAGATTGTGAGAAGACTTGTACTCTTGGATTGATTTCATAGTGGACTGGTGTGGATCCCGTGGTTTTTTCCTCACGTTGAGGTTTTTCCACGTATATCTTGTGTCTCGTTTTCTTTCTAGTTTTTCATTACGCACGTATTTGTTTGCTTTATTCTGTGATCCATTGTTCCAAGATCCGTAGGGGCGTTGTAGGATTGCGTAAAATCCGTAACAGTTGAAAGAGTATCCACACCTCATCAAAGCGTAGAAAGAACCGTGTCATCATCGACACTTTAGGAAGTCTTTGCTACCCCTTGAGTTCCCATTCTTCTTTTTTTAGCATTGTAATTCCTTTCTTCTTTCTGTTTTGGTTTGGGCCTTATCTTGTACATGCTGGTTTTCGTGTTAGACACTCAAAGAAATCCAACATCCACTTTGTCCATGTTTTTTTGGTTTATTTTTTCTTGATGAAAAACAATTTATCAAACCAAACTTATACTCCCTCCGTCCCTTTTTTAGAGTCCGGTATTCCATTTTGGGCTGTCCCTTAATAAGTGTCCATTTTGTAAAGTTAGTGGGTAAAAGTTGGTGAATTTTCCATTTTGCCCCTAAAAGTAGATTCTATTTTGAAAAGTTAGTGAGTAAAAGTGTATTGATTATGGGTAAGTAGGGAAAGTGGAGTAAAAAGTTGATGTGAAAAGTATAATGATAATGTCTTTTTAATAAGTTGGAATTACGAAGCAGGACACTTAAAAAGGGACGGAGGGAGTACTAAAGCTCAAAGAGTGGACTCGAGTTGTGCGTCGAGGATCAAAACCAAACACTCACACCTGAATTGAGAGAATCTCAACAATTAGTAGATCATAAGCAATATCATTACAAAAAAAAAAATCTCATGAAGTGCACCCCCTCCGAGCTCGACTCCCTCAGGTTATCTCTCACCCTCTCCACAAGTCTCACATTGGAAGAATCCTGATGGTGAAACGGTTTCTGAATATTTAATGAAGTTCGGTGAGGACTATGAACCTTGTGGACACTCTTACAAAATGAAGGAGAACCCTATAATTAGCGATGCATGAATCGAATGGAACCTAGAATGTGGAAATATACTTTACCATATGTCGCTTCGATGATCTTTGAATCGATCTCCTTTCGACCAACTTTTCATAAATAAAACATCGTTATTTTTAATTTTCCATGTCATTCATCTTTTAAAACAATTAAAACCTTAACTATCTTTATGTAAC
The DNA here is from genome assembly GCA_018127125.1 of Rhododendron griersonianum. Lineage (NCBI taxonomy): Eukaryota > Viridiplantae > Streptophyta > Magnoliopsida > Ericales > Ericaceae > Rhododendron > Rhododendron griersonianum. The sequence continues at coordinate 1,933,640 of CM030794.1, forward strand.
TGGTCTTAATCCGATTTAAAATGAGTGCGATATGAGAGTTTTACTAAAATAATTTTTTTCGACCAATGAAGGGTAAAATCGTCATGTTTTTTGATAGACTAATTTTTTTTCATTGAATTCAATTCAATAGGGAAGTAGATTGGACAAGTTTTCTAACGGTCCAAACCACGCGCAAATTGGAGTTCGAGAGCGTCCGGGGCAAGTCCGCAAACTTTGGTGTGTTTTGTACCATTAATGCGCCCCAGGCGCAATCCTATGCGCCCAGGCGCAATTCAATGCGCCCCGGGCGCTTCATGAACATCCACAACAAGTCCGACTTTGCGAACTTGCTCCGGACACTCCCGAACTCCAATTTGCACGTGGTTTGAACCATTAGAAAGCTTGTCCAATTTAGTTTCTAGACGAAGTGGTTCCTTTTAAATATCATTTGTTAATAAAAATAAGTGACCAATTTACCCTTGATGGGTCAAAATATGATTCAATCCGGTAAAATGCATGTATGTTTCTCATTTTAAATTGGATCAAGACCCATTGTGTATCACTAAATAGTGTTTCTAATGCACTAAAAGATGGAGGAATACAACCATAAAAATAATTGTTTTTCTCTCATGATAACTGGGTAGAAACAAGACAACTATAAAAATCGTCGAGGCCACTATGGCTAAAACACGTTTCACGTTTCAATTGGTACTCAAATTCCTAATTCTAAGGTATTTCTTCTTTGCTTAAGTGTGTCACAGTGTTCAAAGAGTATCCACACCTCATCAAAGCGTAGAAAGAACCGTGTCATCATCGACACTTTAGGAAGTCTTTGCTACCCCTTGAGTTCCCTTTCTTCTTTTTTTTAGCATTGTAATTACTTTCTTCTTTCTGTTTTTGTTTGGGCCTTGTCTTGTACATGCAGGTTTTCGTGTTAGACGCTCGAAGATATCCAACATCCACTTGGTCCATGTTTTTTTGGTTTGTTTTGTCTTAATGAAAAACAATTTACCAAATCAAACTTTTACTAAATCTCAAAATAAGGCTTATCTTCTCGGGCATTGCACGAACACTTCCGATCTCCGATTTGCTCATGATTTTAACTATTGAAAAAGCTTGTTGAGTCTAATTTGTTAGAAGTAGGGAGTGAGTACCGAAGGGAATTTGGAATGAGTAGAAGGGAACAAAAATGCTTTCTTTCAATTGGTCTGCCTTCGACCCACCTTTCACAGGCAAATCTCTATTACCTTAATTTTTTTTATTCCACCAACTCTTAGAAAATTTCATACCCTCTGTATCGATACCCAATAGGTTTAGATTCAATATAAAAGAAGGGTGATGCAAGGTTTTGCCGAAATAATTTGTTTTTTGACCTGCGTGATAAGGATAAAAAAATTTCAAATCATTTAGTTTTCAAATAATTTTGGATCCAAATTTATTGGGTTAGAAATTAGACCCAACAAGTTTTTCAACGATTCAAATCATGCACAAATTTGAGGCGCACTGCACTAAAAATAAATGTGTCGACTCATCCTCTCCGGCCCAACCACGCCCCGTCTCTTCTTCTTACCACCTCTTGCTTCACCACCACCACTACCTCACCACCTAGACCAAGATCAAATCCCGCCATCTTAGTTTTTTTTTTGTGTGTGTGTGTATGTTTCACCACCATTATTTCACGACACCAGAAAGGAAAAAAGAAAACTTATGTGGTCAGGTAGTGGTTGTGTGGTGAAGGAAGAGGAGGGAAGAAGAAGAGACGGGGCGTGGTTGGGCAGTAGGGGAAGAGTCAGACATATCTATGTTTAGTGCAGTGCGCCTCAGGAGAGCTCGTCACGGACACTCCCGAACTTCGATTTGCGCGTGATTTGAACCGTTGAAAAACTTGTTGAATCTAATTTCTAATCAAAGTACTTTGGATCAAAAATTAATTTGAAATTAAAATATTTTAAAATTTTATTCTCATGAGGGTAAAAAAAAAAAGATTATTTTGGCAAAATCCATGCATCATCCTTCTTTTAAATCGAATCAAAACCAATCTTGTATTGATATAGAGGGTATGAAAATTACAAAGAGATGGTGGAATCAAACAATTAAGGTAATTGAGCTTTCACTACGAAAAGTGGGTCGCAAAGATCGTCGGAGCCACTAAGGCTAAAAAACGTTTTTGCGCCCTTCTACTCATTCCAAATTTCATTAAGTGCTCACTTCCTAGTTCAAACATATTACTTTATTAATTAAGAGTTTCATAGAGTTAATTGGGCTTTACACACTTAATCAAAGCATACGAAAAATATTTCATCATGGAGATTCGCCAAAAGTTGGACTTGTACATTTACGAAGCGAAATATGGATGTCCACAAGCACTATAACTTGACTGATACTTACGACTACCACACCCCCGCTACCACTACTACCATCATTAATCACCCTTCGACCTCACCATTTCTGTTACGACCACCTCATGCGCCAAAAGTCGGACTTGTACAATTACAAAGCGAAATATGGATGTCCACAAACACTATAACTTGACCGATACTTATGACTACCACACCACTGCTACCACCACTACCATCATTAATTGACCACCCTTCAACCTCACCATTTTTGTGACGACCACCTCATGACCACGTGCAGAGCGAAAGGCATGTTGGTTGTGTTGAACAAATTCAACTTGGGTATTGTTTAATGCCTTAAAAGACTTCTTCTTCTTTTTTTTTATGTTTGCTGCATGATTTGTGCTTCTATTTCCCATGTGCTTCCAAGCATTTGTCATTTCTAAGCTCACTCAATAAATCGGGATTAAAATCATCTGACAAAGTCTTGATCGCCTTCAAACCACGAAAGGGGAAGTATGCGGCATTTGATGGTGAGATGAATGCAAAGGAAGTGGAAAGATTTGTCGGTTCGGTCCTTAATGCATGGGGACATAAAGTTCACCAAGACGCGGTAGAAACCCAAAATCAAGTGAGCGACTTAGGGGCATCAAAATCAGAGTTGCCTTTTTATTGGAATTCGATATAGATACTTGAAAAGCTAGTGCTACTTGCTTGATCATCTTTTTTTTTTTTGGTCAAACGGAATAAATACTTGCTTGATCATCCGTTTCCAGTCTATGGTGAAATTGGCTTGGCTTCAGATCACTCAGGAAGAGGTTTCTGTTTAAGGTAGGAGGGAATTTGAAAAAATGGGCATGGTCAGGCAGGACTCAGGAGGGGAAGAGATGACATATCTATGTTTTGTGCAATGTGCCTCAGGCGCAGTTTCATGCGTCCTAGGTGGACGGCTATGCGCCCCGGGCGCACCTCTAGGCTTAAAAAGGCTTAACTTCGCAGGCTTGGCACGATCGCTCCCGAAGATTTTAACTATTGAAAAAGCTTGTTGAGCCTAATTTCTAACCCAAATAACTTGGATCCAAAATTAGATCGAAATTAAAAGATTTGAAAACTATGAAGCGGGCTATGTTTTGGGCAATGCGCCCCAGGCGCACTCCTCAGCGCCCCGGGCGTACCTTAAACCTACAAAAGAACGGCTAACTGCACGGGCTTGCCACAAACACTTCCGAACTCCCATTCATCTTGGCCGCATCTTATTACTCCTGGCAGCATGTTTTGACATCTGACCGCTATTTTTTAAAGCATGGTTACGGAACACGCATTTTAGTGTATGATCTGTTTTCAGACATCTTGGCTGCGTCTTATTACACTTGGCCGCATCGGATTACTCCTGGCCGCTTGTTTTGACACTTGGTCGCTTGTTATTACTCTTGGCCGCGTATTATTACTCTTGGCCGCTTCTTATTACTTCTGGCCGCTTTTTTTGACACTTGGCCGCTTGTTATTACTCTTGGCCACGTCTTATTACACTTGGCCGCTAATTATTACTCTTGGCCGCTTCTTATTACTTCTGGCCGCTTTTTTTAACACTTGGCCGCTTGTTATTACTCCGTGCTGCTTGTTATTACTCTTGGCCGCGTTTTATTATACTTGGCCGCTTGTTTTGACACTTGGCCACGATTTTCTGAAAGCAGGACTGGTATACCCGTCATCGTGGCCAGAGCGTGAGGCTTCTGATGAGGAATTTGGGTTTTGAAGCGGGCCTCTAGCACTTAGTGGACTGAATTGAGCTTACCGGCTGGCCTACCTCATTTTAAGCCGAAACCCATTGAAAAAATCTCCAAAAAAAAAACTCTTAAGAATCTTTTAGTTGGCCCAAAATATTTTCCTGGCTCTCTTTTGGGGATTTTATACTTTTACAAAATTAATGTTTCCCGATTTTTTTTTATTCAAGTTTCTTTAGTTAGTTTGCGTCAAAGTTTTTTATGGATTATTGGATCGTTTCGACGAGAGAATTCGAAGAGCCATAAAATTATGACCCAAACTCAAATATTATTTTTAAAATGCTAAGAAAAAGTCCGAAAAGTTTGAATATTATTTGGCCTTTTTTTGGATTTTTCCAAAAATAATTGAGTTTGGGTCATAATTTTTCACTTCTCCGACTCATCTCGTCGAGATGAATCAATAGTTTACAAAAATTTGATGCAAACTAACAAATGCAAAAATAAAAAATAAATGAATAGAGAAAAAAAATCCGTTTGGCAGGAAAATAAAAATGTTTGCGATCATTTAACATTTTAATAGAGAGAAGTGTCCAAGTAACTGTCCAAGCATACACCTCAATCTTTGGGCCCTTCCAATTTCTTGCTTGAATGTAGTCAATGGATCACAAACAGGACCAACGGATGCCGCCAAGAACCCCGGTGCCAAGCGGCATCCGACTGTTCATTTTGGTACAGATCACTCAAACTGAATCTAAGCGCATATAAATCTAAACCGTTCATTGCTTGATCAATATTCGAGCAGTCGATTGTCGAGATGAACGGTTGGATCGGCCGCTCGGCAGTACCGCTACCAATCACAGGCATCTCCAAATCCCAAGGATAGTAGTGTATTGTTAACCAACAATAAGTCTACATTACTTACCCAAAAAAAAAAAAAACCAATAAGTCTACATTACTTGCCCAAAAAAAAAACAATAAGTCTACATGCAGCTTTGCAATTATGCAACACATATTAATTTAAAGATTTAGTCCCATGAGAGCGTAAAAATAATCCGACGAAATCAAATTGTTTACTCAAAATCGAAGCAAATGTCATAAGTAATGAATGTAGGTACATTGCACCGTCTTCGTAACAAAGCATGTTACTATGGCCTCTTGTATTGACCCACTGTTAAGTGTCAACTAACTTGTTTTAATCTCCTTTTTATTCTAGAATTTAAGTTCATTTTACAGAGTACAAGGATGCATTTGCAAATCCAAACAACTCTTCAAAAGGAAAATCCCAATTCTTGGAAGGAATAACTTAATTGTTTGCTTTGCTTTTGGAGTTTGCAATTATTATATATGTATAAAAAAATTATCCCCAACTTATATATAGTCTCGCTACTGCTAGTTTGATACCATCCGGTATTGGCCGGTACTGATCGGTATTTGAGCCAGAATGAAATTAGAGGAGTAAGATACCAAATTTAGACAATACTGGTACCGGCCGGTACGGTACTGGATTGATAACCTTGCTACGATCTTTTTCTCTTTTTAGTCTCTTTAATACACTAGCAGAATTCCAAACAAGAAATAAAAGCAGAATAGCAATGATCAGGTGGTGGTGGTGGGCTCTCACGTACACTTCTACCAACCACTCTTCGACCACACTCTTCTCATATATATATATCGGTCCCATTCATTTAATTGTAGGATATGTGAAAAAGAATTGGTCGGTAAGAATGTTTCTAGACTTATTAATTGGATACAGATAGCATTGGGCATTATGCTTGAAATTTCTCACGGTAGAGAAGAAAGAAGTCACTTTGGTGTGTTTTGCACCATAAATGCGCCCCAGGCGCAATCCTATGCGCCCAGGCGCATTCCAATGCGCCCCGGGCGCATCACAAACATCCACATCAAGTCCAACTTTGCGAACATGCTCTGGACACTCCCGAACTCCAATTTGCACGTGATTTGAACCGTTAGAAAGCTTGTCCAATTTAGTTTCTAGACGAAGTGGTTCCTTTTAAATATCATTTGTACATAAAAATAAGTGACCAATTTACCCTTGATGGGTCAAAATATGATTCAATCCGGTAAAACACATGTATGTTTCTCATTTTAAATTGGATCAAGACCCATTGTACATCAATGAATAGTGTTTCTAGTGCACTAAAGGATGGCGGAATTCAACCATAAAAATAATTGTGTTTCGCTCATGATAACTGGGTAGAAACAAGACAACTACAAAAATCGTCGAGGCCACTAAGGCTAAAACACGTTTCACGTTTCAATTGGTACTCAAATTCCTAATTCTAAGGTATTTCTTCTTTGCTTAAGTGTGTCACAGTGTTCAAAGAGTATCCACACTTCATCAAAGCGTATAAAGAACCGTGTCATCATCGACACTTTAGGAAGTCTTTCCTACCCCTTGAGTTCCCATTCTTCTTTTTTTTAGCATGGTAATTTCTTTCTTCTTTCTGTTTTGGTTTGGGCCTTGTTTTGTACATGCAGGTTTTCATGTTAGACACTTGAAGATATCCAACATCCACTTGGTCCATGTGTTTTTGGTTTGTTTTTTCATAATGAAAAACAATTTACCAAATCAAACTTGTACTCAAGCTCAAAGAGTGGACCCGTGTTGTGCGTCGAGGATCAAAACAAAATACTCACACACAAATTGAGAGAATCTCAACAATTATTAGATCATAAGCAATAACGTTACCAAAAAAAAAAAAAACTCTCAAGAAGTGCACCGCTCTGAGCTCAACTCCCTCAGGTTATATCTAACCCTCTCCACAAGTCTCACATTGGAAGAATCCTGATGGTGAAACGGTTCTTGATTATTTAATGAAGTATGGTGAGCTCTATGAACATTGTGGACAATCTTAAAAAATGAAGGAGTACCCTATAATTAGGGATGCAAGAATCGAATGGAACCTAGAATGTGGAAATATACTTTAGCATTTGTCGCTTCGATGATCTTTGAATCGATCTCCTTTCGACCAACTTTTCATAAATAAAACATCATTATTTTAGTTGTCCACGTCATTATCTTTTAAAACAATGAAAACCTTAACTATCTTTATGTAACTGGTCTTAATCCGATTAAAAATGGGTGCGATGTGAGAGTTTTACTAAAATAATTTGTTTTCGACCAATTGAGGGTAAATCGTCATGTTTTTTGGTATACAAATTTTTTTTAATTGAAACCAAAAAAATAGGAAAGTAGATTGGACAAGCTTTCTAACGATCTAAAGAACGCGCAAATTGGAGTTCGGGAGTGTCCGGGGCAAGTCCGCAAACTTTGGTGTGTTTTGCACCATAAATGCGCCCCAGGCGCAATCCTATACGCCCAGGCACATTTCAATGCGCCCCGGGCGCATCACAAACATCCACATCAAGTCCAACTTTGCGAACATGCTCCGGACACTCCCGAACTCCAATTTTTATGTGGTTTGAACCGTTAGAAAGATTGTCCAATTTAGTTTCTAGACAAAGTGGTTCCTTTTAAATATCATTTATACATAAAAATAAGTGACCAATTTACCCTTGATGGGTGAAAATATGATTCAATCCGGTAAAACGCATGTATGTTTCTCATTTTAAATTGGATCAAGACCCATTGTACATCAATAAATAGTGTTTCTATTGCACTAAAAGATGGCGGAATTCAACCATAAAAATAATTGTGTTTCGCTCATGATAACTGGGTAGAAACAAGAAAACTACAAAAATCGTCGAGGCCACTAAGGCTAAAAACACGTTTCACGTTTCAATTGGTACTCAAATTCTTAATTCTAAGGTATTTCTTCTTTGCTTAAGTGTGTCAATGTGTTCAAAGAGTATCCACACTTCATCAAAGTGTATAAAGAACCGTGTCATCATCGACACTTTAAGAAGTCTTTGTTACCCCTTGAGTTCCCATTCTTCGTTTTTTTAGCATTGTAATTTCTTTCTTCTTTCTGTTTTGGTTTGGGCCTTGTCTTGTACATGCAGTTTTTCGTGTTAGACACTCGAAGATATCCAACATCCACTTGGTCCATGTTTTTTCGGTTTGTTTTTTCATGATGAAAAACAATTTACCAAATCAAACTTGTACTAAAGCTCAAAGAGTGGACCCGTGTTGTGCGTCGAGGATCAAAACAAAATACTCACATACGAATTGAGAGAATCTCAACAATTATTAGATCATAAGCAATAACGTTACAAAAAAAAAACTCTCAAGAAGTGCACCCCTCTGAGCTCGACTCCCTCAGGTTATATCTCACCCTCTCCACAAGTCTCACATTGGAAGAATCCTGATGGTGAAACGGTTCTTGATTATTTAACGAAGTACGGTGAGCTCTATGAATCTTGTGGACACTCTTAAAAAATAAAGGAGTACCCTATAATTAGGGATGCAAGAATCGAATGGAACCTAGAATGTGGAAATATACTTTAGCATTTGTCGCTTCGATGATCTTTGAATCGATCTCCTTTCGACCAACTTTTCATAAATAAAACATCATTATTTTAATTGTCCACGTCATTCATCTTTTAAATCAATGAAAACATTAACTATCTTTATGTAACTGGTCTTATTCCGATTTAAAATGGGTGCTATATGAGAGTTTTACTAAAATAATTTGTTTTCGACCAATTGAGGGTAAAATCGTCATGTTTCTTGGTATACAAATTTTGTTTAATTGAAACCAAAAAAATAGGAAAGTAGATTGGACAAGCTTTCTAACGGTCCAAAGCACGCGCAAATTGGAGTTCGGGAGTGTCCGGGGCAAGTCCGCAAACTTTGGTGTGTTTTGCACCATAAATGCGCCCCGGGCGCATCACAAACATCCACATCAAGTCCAACTTTGGAAACATGCTCCGGACACTCCCGAACTCCAATTTGCATGTGGTTTGAACCGTTAGAAAGATTGTCCAATTTAGTTTCTAGACAAAGTGGTTCCTTATAAATATCATTTATACATAAAAATAAGTGACCAATTTACCCTTGATGGGTGAAAATATGATTCAATCCGGTAAAACGCATGTATGTTTCTCATTTTAAATTGGATCAAGACCCATTGTACATCAATAAATAGTGTTTCTAGTGCACTAAAAGATGGCGGAATTCAACCATAAAAATAATTGTGTTTCGCTCATGATAACTGGGTAGAAACAAGAAAACTACAAAAATCGTCGAGGCCACTAAGGCTAAAACACGTTTCACGTTTCAATTGGTACTCAAATTCTTAATTCTTAGGTATTTCTTCTTTGCTTAAGTGTGTTAATGTGTTCAAAGAGTATCCACACTTCATCAAAGCATATAAAGAACCGTGTCATCATCGACACTTTAGGAAGTCTTTGTTACCCCTTGAGTTCCCATTCTTCATTTTTTTAGCATTGTAATTTCTTTCTTCTTTCTGTTTTGGTTTGGGCCTTGTCTTGTACATGCAGGTTTTCGTGTTAGACACTCGAAGATATCCAACATCCACTTGGTCCATGTTTTTTCGGTTTGTTTTTTCATAATGAAAAACAATTTACCAAATCAAACTTGTACTAAAGCTCAAAGAGTGGACCTGTGTTATGCGTCGAGGATCAAAACAAAATACTCACATACGAATTGAGAGAATCTCAACAATTATTAGATCATAAGCAATAACGTTACAAAAAAAAAACTCTCAAGAAGTGCACCTCTCTGAGCTCGACTCCCTCAGGTTATATCTCACCCTCTCCACAAGTCTCACATTGGAAGAATCCTGAAGGTGAAACGGTTCTTGATTATTTAATGAAGTACGGTGAGCTCTATGAATCTTGTGGACACTCTTAAAAAATAAAGGAGTACCCTATAATTAGGGATGCAAGAATCGAATGGAACCTAGAATGTGGAAATATACTTTAGCATTTGTCGCTTCGATGATCTTTGAATCGATCTCCTTTCGACCAACTTTTCATAAATAAAACATCATTATTTTAATTGTCCACGTCATTCATCTTTTAAAACAATGAAAACATTAACTATCTTTATGTAACTGGTCTTATTCCGATTTAAAATGGGTGCTATATGAGAGTTTTAATAAAAGAATTTGGTTTCGACCAATTGAGGGTAAAATCGTCATGTTTTTTGGTATACAAATTTTTTTTCATTGAAACCAATAAAATAGGAAAGTAGATTGGACATGCTTTCTAACGGTCCAAACCACGCGCAAATTGGAGTTCGGGAGTTTCCGGGGCATGTTCGCAAAGTTGGACTTGATGTGGATGTTTGTGATGCGCCCGGGGCGCATTGGAATGCGCCTGGGTGCATAGGATTGCGCCTGGGGCGCATTTATGGTGCAAAACACACCAAAGTTTGAGGACATGCCCCGGACACTCTCGAACTCCAATTTGCGCGTGGTTTGGACCGTTAGAAAGTTTGTCCAATCTACTTTCCTATTTTATTGGTTTCAATGAAAAAAAAATTTGTATACCAAAAACATGACGATTTTACCCTCAATTGGTCGAAAACCAATTATTTTAGATAAACTCTCATATCGCCCTCATTTTAAATCGGATTAAGACCAGTTACATAAAGATAGTTAAGGTTTTCATTGTTTTAAAAGATGAATGACGTGGACAATTAAAATGATGATGTTTTATTTATGAAAAGTTGGACGAAAGGAGATCGATTCAAAGATCATCGAAGCGACAGATGCTAAAGTTTATTTCCACATTCTAGGTTTCCATTCGATTCTTGCGTCCCTAATTATAGGGTACTCCTTCATTTTTTAAGAGTGTCCATAAGGTTCATAGAGATCATATTAGTTCATTAAATAATCAAGAACCGTTTCACCATCAGGATTCTTCCAATGTGAGACTTGTGGAGAGGGTGAGATATAACCTGAGAGAGTCGAGCTCAGAGGGGTGCACTTCTTGAGAGTTTTTTTTTTTTTTAACGTTATTGCTTATGATCTAATAATTGTTGAGATTCTCTCAATTCGTGTGTGAGTATTTTGTTTTGATCCTCGACGCACAACACGGGTCCACTCTTTGAGCTTTAGTACAAGTTTGATTTGATAAATTGTTTTTCATTTTGAAAAAACAAACCAAAAAAACATGGACCAAGTGGATGTCGGATATCTTCGAGTGTCTAACACGAAAACCTGCATGTACAAGACAAGGCCCAAACCAAAACAGAAAAAAGAAAGAAATTACAATGCTAAAAAAAAGAAGAATGGGAACTCAAGGGGTAGCAAAGACTTCCTAAAGTGTCGATGATGACACGGTTCTTTATACGCTTTGATGAAGTGTGGATACTCTTTGAAAACTGTGACACACTTAAGCAAAGAAGAAATACCTTAGAATTATGAATTTAAGTACCAATTGAAACGTGAAACGTGTTTTATCCTTAGTGGCCTTGACGATTATTGTAGTTGTCTTGTTTCTACCCAGTTATCATGAGCGAAATACAATTATTTTTATGGTTGAATTCCGCCATCTTTTAGTGCACTAGAAACACTATTTAATGATGTATAATGGGTCTTGATCCAATTTAAAATTAGAAACATACATGCGTTTTACCGGATTGAATCATATTTTCACCCATCAAGGGTAAATTGGTCACTTATTTTTATGTACAAATGATATTTAAAAGGAACCACTACGTCTAGAAACTAAATCGGACAAGCTTTCTAACGGTTCAAACCACGTGCAAATTGGAGTTCGGGAGTGTCCGAAGCATGTTCGCAAAGTTGGACTTGATGTGGATGTTTGTGATGCGCCCGGGGCGCATTGGAATGCGCCTGGGGCGCATTTATGGTGCAAAACACACCAAAGTTTGCGGACATGCCCCGGACACTCCCGAACTCCAATTTGCGCGTGCTTTGGACCGTTAGAAAGCTTGTCCAATCTACTTTCCTATTTTATTGGTTTAAATGAAAAAAAATTTGTAATTGAGCTTTGACTACAAAAGGTGGGTCGAAAAGATCGTTGAAGTCACTACAACTGAAAAACGTTTTTACCCTACTCATTCCAAATTTCATTCGTGACGCAGAAAAATAATGGCGCAACAAGAATCGAGGAGTTATTTTTATCTTGTCTTTTATTTTCTAGTGTAAGTATCTGTCCACAGTTTTTAGTGTCTTTTTGAGTCGATCGAAGAGTCTTTTAAAGTTTCAAGAATCAAACACATCTTTCAATTAGTCTATGGTCAAGTTTTTTTTAATTTGTGTCTAGGAAATCTAAGTTTGTTTTTCCTATGTTGGAGGGTCGTTCCAACAATTCCTATCTATATCCTTTCCTATGAATGAAATCTTTAGAGAGTTTTGAGTTTTGATCAATTAAAAAGAGCCCTTGGCTTGTGAGAAGATTTATCTTCTTGGTAACTCTTATCCTTCGGTGGATTCCGATAGGTGGCGAGTTCTTCGTTTTTATATCTCTTAGGTGGATTCCTTAGAGAGTGAGCGGTCCCTAGCCCAGTATCCCTCGTTAAATACTCGGGTGGTGATATATGTTTCCCGTTGACTTTCTAACTTGGGTGGTGAGCGTTTATCCTTTTTATCATTTTTTCCCCCTCAAAACCTCTACTTTAATTTTCACTTCAATAATCTCATTAACGTACCATATTGAGCTCATAACTTCTGGTTGAAGGTGCATCAAGAAGTTTCTTTGTAATAGTGTTGGCCCTACCAACTCCTGCCACATCAGGTGAAACCACAACCAATTCTGCGAGCAAAGTGGTTTACTAGCAAGATAATTAAGAATCCCCATTGCACAATCACCCTTGTGATGTTTAAGAACTTGTTTACAGCTCTTCATCAGAATCAACCCATGCCCCCGTGCAAACAAATTTTGGGCGTTGCCTACCTCATCGAAGCACAATAAAGTGATACCTTAGAATCAAAACTCATAGGAGTAGAATTCTGGTTATCATATATGATCAAGAATCCGTCTTCGGTGTACTCATCATAAACCGGAGGCAAATTCTAATCCACTATTGGTAGTGAAGAAGAAGAATCCTTGTCTGAAAAGATTTCAACCGGCATTGTTTAAAATTGAAAGCGACAATAACTTGCCATTGAACCCAAAGCTCTGATACCAATTTGATGCCATTGAAAAATCCACCGTCAATTCGATACTCACTTCCTAGATCCAAAATATAACTTTACTAGGTCTCTACCACTCCACCACCATCACTTCACTACTAGTTGTGCATCATTATTTCACCACAAACCATTAAACAAATACGTACCCCTACTTGTAGCTTCTAATTTTGATGCTCTTTATAGAGAGACCACTCCTGTTTGTATCATTGGTGTTTTTAAGTCGTCCAGAGCCAAAGGCAAGCTGGATAAGATTTTATTAGAGGTTAGTCAAATAACTCAAAGCTAAATAGGATGATGCTCTTTTGTAGCTATTAAGTTTTGTGTGATTCTTCAGAGTGGAATATTTTGTAGATTGGACAACTCGATCAATTTTTTCTCTACAAATCAAGAATTGAAGATACCATTACGATTAGAAATCTACTTTTCCATCTTCATCCGGACATCCATATTTAGTTCCGTAAAAGTACAAGTCAGACTTTTGGCGAATCCCCATGATGAAATGTAAAGGACAATTAAGTCAATGAAACTCTTAATTAATGAAGGAATATGTTAGAACTAGGGAGAGAGTACCGAATGGAATTTCGAATGAGTAGAAGGGAATAAAAACGTCTTTCTTTCAATCGGTCTGCCTTTGAGGCGCCACCTTTCATAGGCAAATCTCTATTACCTTAATTGTTTGATTCCACCAACTCTTAGTAGTTTTCATACCCTCTGTATCAATACCAAATGAGTTTAGATTCGATTTAAAAGAAGGGTAATGCAAGGAGATTTTGGAAAAATAATTTGTTTTTGGACCCGTTAATGATAAAAAAAATAAATTCAAATCATTTAGTTTCTAAGTAATTTTGGATCCAAATTTATAGGGTTAGAAATTAGACACAATAAGCTTTTCAACGATTCAAATCACATGCAAATTGGAGTTCGGGAGTGTCCGTGATAAGACCACAAAATTAGGCTTTTATTGCAGTTTTGAGGTGCACCAGAGGCACATAGGAGTGCGCCTAGGGTGGGATTGGATCTTGGTCTAGGTGGTGAGGTAGTGGTTGGGTGGTGAAGGAAGAGGAGGGAAGAAGAAAAGATGGGGCGTGGTTAGGCAGGAGGGGAAAAGTCAACATATCTATGCATGTTTAGTGCAGTGCGCCTCAGGCGCAAGTACATGCGCCCCAGGCGCACTCTTATGTGCCCTGGGCGCACCTCAAAGCTGAAAAAAAGGACAAACTTCGCAGGCTTGTCACGGACGCTCCCGAACTCCAATTTGCGCGTGATTTGAACCGTTGAAAAGCTTGTTGAATCTTATTTTTAACCAAAGTACTTTGGATCTAAAATTATTTTGAAATTTAAATATTTTAAAATTTTATCCTTAGTGGGACAAAAAAATAGATTATTTTGGCAAAATCCTTGCTTCACCCTTCTTTTAAATCGAATCAAAACCTATTTGGTATCGATGTAGAGGGTATGAAAATTACTAAGACATGGTGGAATTAAACAATTAAGGTAATTGAGCTTTGACTACGAAAAAGTGGGTCAAAAAGATCGTCGAGGCCACTAAGACTGAAAAACGTTTTTGCGTCCTTCTACTCATTCCAAATTTCATTCAATACTCACTTCCTAATTCAAAAATAAAACTTTGTTAATTAAGATTTTCATAGAGTTAATTGGGCTTTACACACTTCATCAAAGCATACGAAAAAAAGTTTCATCATGTAGATTCGCCAAAAGTCAGACTTGTACATTTACGAAGCGAAATATGGATGTCCACAAACACCATAACTTGACCGATACTTACGACTACCGAACCACCACCTCTACCAGCACTACCATCATTAATTGACCACCCTTCAACCTCACCATTTCTGTTACGACCACGTCGACTACTATCACTTCACTACCGCACACCTTCAGCACCACCCCATCATTTCCCACATTATCACCACCGCAACTAGCTCTCTACCACTCTACCACCATCATTTCACCACCACCATTAAACCGATACTCCTACTTGTAGCTTCTACTTTGATGCTCTTTGTGGAGAAACCACTCCCCGTTTGTGTCATTGGTGTTTTTATGTCATCCAGAGCTAGCAAAAGGTAAGCTGGATAAGATTTTATCAGAGGTTAGTCAAATAACTCAAATCTAAATAGTTTGTTATTTTGATGAAGCTCCTTTGTAGGCTGTAGCTATTAAGTGAAATTATATTAAGCACTAAAAGAGTCCTAGAGGGGGGTGAATAGGACGACCAATTAAAATTTCACGCAACCTCCAATTTTAATCCATTAACCGAGTTCCATGCTATTCTAACAATTTAATAATTAAAGTCAATAACAATAAATCTAAAGAAGCCAAACGCAAGGATATACGTGGAAACTACTTAGGGTAAACTTATCCCTAGCATAAAACCATGGCCTAACTACCAAATTGCTATAAATCAAAAGGTTTACAAAGTGAAAAGAGTGAAATTACAACTTTACCCCAAAAGCTTAACCTAACTCCACCACTTTGATGTAGCTCCCCGAGCTCCTTCTTGATCCCATAGCCAACACCTCGATTTCCACTCACCTCGGCTCCGGTATCATCCGGCCAAGTAGTATCATAGGCAACAATGTATGTGTATGAAAAAATGTGAAGGATTTTGAAAAACAAGTCAAACTAGAGAGAATATATGATTATTAGAGTATTTCTCAAGATTGACAAAAGATGATCAAATACTAAATTTAAATCATCCAGGTGTAAGAAAAGCCCAAGTGTATGATATGAGAGTGTGATAAAGATTTTTGGACAAAAATAGTCAATCTAGAGTGTATTCATGGAGTATGAGAGAATAACGCTAGATTGACAAATAAAAATGATCAAACACTAAGTTTAAATCATTTTTATGCATCAAGAACACAATGATTATAAGAGGGAATTAATTTCTCTCTAGAAGTGGGCTAATGCAAGGTTGTGCCCTAAAAGGGAGAAAAATGAGTTTAAATAGTGTATAAACCGGAGCCCTACAATGGACAAATGAGAGAGTGACACCTAGGCTAAAAAGGCGAAGCGCCAGAAAAGCGCCACGAAGGTGCCAAGCAAACGTTTAAACGCGCTGGAGAAGAGCTACGGCGCCACGGAGGCGCCAAGCAAGGATTGAGCAGCGCTAGAGAAGCGCTGAGGCGCTACGGAGGCGCTTCTCCTTTTTAAAGGGTTGGAGAAGCGCTGAGGTGCCACGGAGGCACTTCTCCTTTTCTCACAGCCTGTGTCTTCCAAAGCGCTACAAAGCGCCAAGGCTCTAAGGAAACCCAACTCTCTGGATAGACACACAACACCCATGCCTTTGAAAAATTCTCACAAAAACTCTAAAAGACGAAGCGTCAGAAGGCGCTGGGAGCACTTAGGGAATGCCAGAAAGAAAAATTATTTTCTCTTTCATTACAGTATCATGCATTTTAAAACTCAAAAATACCAAGCAAATAAATGCCTAAGTTTTCTTAAATAACATGATTCAATTAAAAGCTAGACACAAACTTCACATGAAGTTTAGACTAAATGCAAAATGAAGTGTATGCATGTATACCTTTCCGATTCGTGCTCCAAGGCTCCAAGCACTTCGAGCATTGCATAAGCTTGATCATCACATCTTGAGACACCGGTGGAGATTAATTCTAGACTCAATCAAAACTAGAACTACCACCCAAAAACCCAATTACACATAAACAATATGGTTTGACTTAACCCGAAAAATGCCAATTACATTAACATTAAGTTTTGTGGGATTCTTCTGATTATGATAGAGTCACATCGTGGAATGCTTTGCCAACATTTTACAGAATTAATTTAGCACAATGGTTGAGCTCGCTTCCTTAGGAATTCCTCCAACTACTGAGTCAAGAGTTCAACTCTCACCGACCCCTCCCCTCCCCCGTAGAAACTAGGATAGGATAGATGTAGAACTCGACTTGTATACCAGGAGTCGTCCCCGCCACTCTACATGTTGCATACTGTCAACCATTTCAGTGATCTAATTAGGACAATGTATTCACTTTTAATAATTTGATGAACAAAAAATTATATCCAACCTTTTTAGCAAACAACGAAAATGGACCAAATATCTCATGAACAATTACGACAATACCGGCAAGCTTGTATTCGGCCCAGGTACCATAAACCCATTAAAAGAATAATCAAATTCATAGTTTTACACTTGCGGGATTGGATCTTGCGTGGTGAAGGAAAGAGGACGGAAGAAGAAGTGACAGGGCGTGGTTGACAAAATCCTTGCATCACCCTTCTTAAAAGATCATCGGAGTCACTAAGGCTAAAAGACGTTTTTGCGCCCTTCTACTCATTGCAAATTCCATTTGGTACTCATGACTCCATTGTTCTAACATATTCCTTTATTAATTAAGAGTTTCATAGAGTTAATTGGATTTTACACCCTTCATTTCATCATGGAGATTCGCCAAAAGTCGGACTTGTACATTTACAAAGCTAAATATGGATTTCCACACCACAAACACTATAACTTGACCACTACTTATGACTACCACATCCCCGCTACCACCACTACTTACTTCCCCTTTGGTTGTGTTGAACAAATTTTACTTGGGTTGTGTTTCTTTATCTAAAAGACTAATTTTTTTATCTGCTGCATGATTTGTGCTTCTATTTCCATGTGCTTTTGGATGCATCCAAGCATCCGTCATTTCTAAACTCACTTGATAAATCGGGATTCAAATCATCAGACAAAGTCTTGATTGCCTTCAAACCTCGAAAGGGGAAGTGTGAGGCATTTGATGGTGAGATGAATGCAGAAAAAGTGGAAAGGTTTGTCGGTTCGGTCCTTAATGGGGACATAAAGTTCACCAAGACACAGCAGAAACTCAAAATCAAGTGAGAAATTTACCGGCATCAAAATCGGAGTTGAAAAGCCAGTGCTACTTGCTTGCTTGATCATCAGTTTCTAGTCTATAGTGAAAAGAATGGGCATGGTCGGGCAGGAGGGGAAGGGCTGAGACATATCTATGTTTTGTGCAAAGCGCCTCAGGCGTAATTACATGCGTCCCAGGCGCACGCCTATGCGCCCCGGGCGGACCTCTAAGCTTAAAAAAAGGCTTAACTTCGCAGGTTTGGCACGAACACTCCCGAACTCCGATTTGCTCGTGATTTTACCTATTGAAAAAGCTTGTTGATTCTAATTTCTAACCCAAATAATTTGGATCCAAAATTAGTTCGAAATTAAAAGATTTGAAAACTTTAATGCTGGCTATGTTTTGGGCAATGCGCCCCGGGCGCACTCCTATGCGCCCCGCGGCAATTACATGCATTCCAGGTGCACGCCTCTATGCCCCGGGCACACCTCAAACCTACAAAAGAAGCGCTGACTGCGCGGGTTTGCCACAAACACTCCCGAACTCCGATTTGTGCATGATTTTAAGCGTTGAAATGCTTATTGAGTCTAATTTCTAATCAAATTAATTTGGATCCAAAATTATTTTGAAACTAAGAGATTTAAATTTTTTTAATGCGGGCTATGTTTTGCATAGTGCGCCTTAGGTGCAATTTCGTGAGCCCCAGGTGCACTCCTATGCGCCCGGGGCACCTCAAAGCTGCAAAAAAAAATCGCCTAACTTCGCGAGCTTGCCACGGACACTCCCGAACTCCGATTTGTGCATGATTTGAACTATTGAAGAGCTTGTTGAGTTTTATTTCTAACGCAAGTAGTTTGGATCCAAAGTTATTTTGAAATTAAAAGATTTCAAAATTTTATCCTTAACGGGTCAAAAAACAAATTTTTTTGCAAAATTCTCGCATCACCCTTCTTTTAAATCGAACCAAAACCTATTTGGTATTGATATATTGGATACGAAAATTACTAAGAGATGGTGGAATCAAACAATTAAGGTAATAGACTTTGACTATGAAAAGTGGGTCGAAGGCAAAACTATTGATAGATAGTCCGAGCCATTAAATCTAAAAGACGTTTTGCGCCCTTCTGCTTTTTCAAAATTCCATTTGGTACTCACTCTCAGTTCTTACATATTCATTTATTAATTAAGAGCTTCATAGAGTTAATTGGGCTTTACACACTTCATCAAAGCCTATGGAAAAAGTTTCATCATGGGGATTCACCAAAATCGGACTTGTACTTTTACAAATTGAGCTATATATGGATGTCCACACTTCAAACACTATAACTTGACCACCACTTCCGACTACCACATCACCGCTACTACCACTAGCTAGCATCATTTGACCACCCTTCGACCTCACCATTAATACTGTTACGATTGACCACCTCACCACGTCGACCACCATCACTTTACTTCCGCACCTTCTGCACCACCTCATCATTTCACATATTATCACCACCAGTCCACCACAACTAGCTCTCTACCACCCCGCCGCTTGGTGGTGAGTACAAAAGGAAACCATATCCTTCCTTTTCCATGGCAGCAGCAGGAATTGAGTATAAACACACACTAGAATGTACTTCAAGTTATTCTAGTCATTTCATCAAACTTCACATCTCCTTTTGTTCGAACTGCAGCTCTCACTTGTTTAAATGCAGGAGGCAAGCCATTAATAGTATAGAACACAAGATCATCATAGCCAATAGCCAAGAAACCCGTTAGGGCATAAAGCATCATAGGCTTGTGTTCACTAGAGTAGGTAATTGGTTGAATCTAGTTTTATCGTCACTAGAGAGTGAAAATTAGAGATAAGGAATGCTAAAGCACGAGGAATGGAAACAGAACTTGTCATTTGAAGAATGCTTGAAGAACTAACTCACTTTCTTGAATTTTCTCGAGAAACAAACACTTCTGTTTTCTGCATTTTCGGCCAAGAAAGCTTCACGATGATCGATTTATCAGAGATTTATGTCATGTAACTGTGTAATCGATACATAAACGTCCACCAACTTCGGCTTCAAACATGAGAAATACAGTCCAATGAGATTTATCATTCTGTCCACATCTAAATGGAAACTGAAGACATGAAAAAGCTGTTAATGTAAGAAATGGCCAATTTGATGAAATATTTTATTGCTTGACTTGACAAAATGGTCAATCTTCGAGGCCACTTGAATCCCAACTTGAAATTTTCAAGAAAATCTTTCCAAAAAGTCTCTCTTCCATCAAATGACCAAGAAAATTTTAGAACTTCCCAAAAGGTCTATCTTCCATCAAAATGACCAATTCATTTGTCTGTTTTACACTAATTGTCAGGTATTGCCATTCTTGAGGGAAAAACCATAGGCCGAAAGACGAGAATTCATTGCAAGAGCTGGTCAAAAACCATAGGCCAAAAACCGGCTTCCTTCAAAAGGCAAAATGTCAAACAGGTGGGAGGCATAATAAACCTTGCATCAATTTCTAACAATTGTAATCCATACAAAATCAAAACCTGCAAAGCTATAGTATAAGATTGTACCTGACATTCTTGGCTTCAGATGTGGGTCGGGTCTGCAGAGAGAGAGAGAAGGGGGAGAGAGAGAGACGATGGATTTCCAACTGTGATAACGAACTACGACCAAAAGCCTATGAGAGAAAAACAGTCTTTCAGGTTGTAATCAAGTGTGCTCAGCTTTATTTTTTTTATTTTCTTCCGAGACATATCTTCTTCGATTTATACCATTAGGTACTCGATCGACTTGATATTCTGCAAAATTATTCTAATTAACAAGTTATACGATGTGGACAAATCGGATCATCAAATTGATTCCAAAGTAAGGTCGAAAATCGCAAAAAACAGCAGAGAAACCTCCTACTTCTATAAGGGTTGTGATCAAGTGTGCTCAGCTCAATTTTTGTCATTTTCTTTATTATATCTTCTCCGATTAAATACATTAGGCACTCGATTGACTTGATATTTTACGTAACCATTGTAATCTACAGTTTCTACAATGTGGAAGAATCGGATCATTAAATTAGTTCCTAAATAAGATTGAAAATTGCCAAAAAAGGGGAGAAGCCTACTTCTTGTCACTTCTCAGGTTGAAGATGAGAAGTATAACTCGCGTTTCATACTCCCGCGTTATGTATTTTACGGGCCTTTTGAAAACCGTTTTTCCCGAACATGATGCATGTTCAACACGCGACGTTCACGGGGTTTCCTCCTCGATTCACTCCATAATTTCATACAAGGCCTTGGTTAGTGTGTATGTCAAATGCAGCCATGGTTGCACAGAAACTCCATAATTTCATACAAGTCCTCGGTTGAATTTCACAAATGCGATATCAAGGCCTTGGCCTTCCCCCCCGATGGCTGTATCCTCCCCACAGCGGTCAAGGCACGCACTGCTCTCTATCTGACGTCAAAGCTGGACGGCAGGTTCATGGCATTGCGTCGGACTCCGGGCTCGATTTCAGATCCCTTTGTTCAGTCGTCCTTGGTTAGTATGTACGTCAAAATGCAGTGAATTAAAGGATGCCCGTACACTGCTCGATGCAATGTCCGAACCAGACGGGTTTCTTGGAGTGCTTTAGTTTCGGGGTATGCTCGACTAGCCAGCAGCCACTAGGACATGTAAGTGAGGCAAAAGAGGTCTTTGAGGACATGGAGGATAAAAGGGATTGAAGCGAACGTGGTATTTTGTAATGGGATAATCGCGGGATTCAGTCAGAGTGGATGTTCTTCCTGCAGTGGGGAATTTGGAGGATTTGATTTTGGATAGTCAAATTCAATGGTATGTTATCAAGATGGGAATGGAATCAGGCAAATGCATTGTTAGCGCCCTAATCGATATGTAGGGGAAGTGTGGTTGTAATTCACAGATGTCACAAGTGTTTGATGAAATGGACGCGTTTGATATAGACGCTTGCAGTGCATTCGTTGGTGGGCTTTCGAGAAACGGTTTTGTGGATGAGGCACGGATGGTATTTATGCAATTCAGACAAAGGGATAGACTTGAATTAGTGTATTGGACATCATTGATCGCTGCTTGTTCTCAAAATGGCAAAGACATGGAGGCTTTGGACCTATTCAGAGACATGCTACGTCCTCATATGATCCGTCATCTGAGTTTCTCAACCTTAGGATTCGTCATCTCAGTTTCTCGACGGAGGTAGAGAAGGGATGTGAATATAACTCAACAGTAGAGTGTCACCTCGACATAGTGAAAGTCATCGGTTCAAGCTGATTATCCCCTACCCCAATGTGGGGATCACTGAAGTCTGCACAAAAAATAAAAGAGAAATGCTTCTTTTTATGTTCCTTGTTGGCAAGAAAATGTCAAGGCCCGTTATCATGCATCTTCTATGTGTTCAGTTCGCTTTGTGTTCATTTGTTAAGCAAATTTGGAGTTTGATTAGTCAGTTCTTATGGGGTAAAGGTAGTCGTGTTAGAATTAAGTGGACGAGATGGGATAATCTTTGTAAGCCCTTAAGTCATGTTAGTCGTTTTGATCAAGCTCTTTTGGCTGAGGTTGCTTGGCGTGGTTAAGTGTCTAGAGTCGTTACTTGGGCATGTTTTTCTTGGTAAATATTGTGGGCTGGGGGATTTTCTTCTGGCTAAACCTAAGTCAGGTAGTTCGTGGGGTTGGAGGAGTGTTCTTTGGGGAAAATAGCTTTTGCGTAAGAGTTTAGGATGGAAGGTTTGTAATGGGAGGAGTATCAGCGCTTTCCAGCATCATTGGATTCCTGGGTCTTTTAATCCGTTTGTGGATTCTTCTGCTCCTATTCCGTTTAATCAGTTTATGGTGTCTAGTCTGATTGATTGGCAGCGATTGCTGGCATCGGCCTCTCATTGAGGTTCTTTTCCCCCTAAACTGGTCGCTAAGATTGTATCCATCTATATCTCTACCTCGGACGTGGAAGATGAGGTTGTGTGGGAGCACACAAAAAATGGAAAATTTTAGGTTAAATCGGTGTACTTTGTTGCTCTGTTTACAAAGTTTCCAGGGCGGGTCATTAGCAGGGAATTTGAGCTGTGGGGTAAGGTGTGGGGTTTAAATATTCCTCCTAAGTTGGGTTTTTTAATTTTGAAGGTGCTGCACAGGTTTATAGTGGTTAAGGAGGTGCTGTCTAGGAGGATTTGGTGGTGAATATGATGTGCCCAATTTGTGGCTTGGAGCAAGAGACTATTGAACATCTTTTCTTCTTGTGTGATAGTGCTAGAAGAGTTTGGAGAGCTTCTACTTGGGGCTGGATTTTACAGTCGGTACTCCTTCGACCTTTTCTGAATGGTAAGTGGATCACCGAGGTATCTGATTCAGAGATTAATAAAGAATCCGTTTGCATTCAATGGGAAATTTGGCGTAACAGGAGTAGAATGTTTTTGATGGGGAATCTATTTCGGTGGGTGCCTGTTTGGAATCGGTTAGATCTCTATTGGTGTGTCTTGCTAGATTCTGTAACACCCATGGGGTTAAGAGGGATATGAGTGGTGGTGAGTTACATGTGTGTTTTGGTCAGGAACAAGGAGATTTTAGTTGCTGCAAAATTGTAGTGGACGGTGCTTGGAAGGCCGGCAGGTGTCAAGGAATTGCTGCTTGGTGTGCTTTGACAGAAGAGTTTGGGTTGGATCGAAAGGGTACTAGTTTGGTTAGTGCATCTTCTGCTACTATGGTAGAAGGGATTGCTGCGCTTCAAGCCTTGATAAGATGGGCAAGTTCCAAGAATTGCCGTCGTGTGCATATTTTAACTGATGCAAGTGAAGTAGCTTCAGGCATTAAAGATCTCATGCAAGCTGTGTTTTGCAGAATGTGTTTTTAAGGATTTTATTGCTCTTGCTGCTACTTTTGATCATGTTACTGAAGCAAAGGTTCCAAGGCAAACTGTGGTGGAAGCTCATAACATTGCCTAAGGAACTTTGAACACTTTAGTTGTATCTGCATATCTTTAATGTTAATATTATGTTTCGTTTTCCTCAAAACTTGTCCTTCGAAAAACACAAGTTTGTGTGAGAATCTTTTAAATTAATTCAAACAACAATTAAACTTTTATTTTTCTTACATGCAAGGCTAATCCACCAGGATCCTATCCACCCCAATAAAAGGCTCTTCCTTTGCTGTAGTGGTTACGGCCGGATCGTACATACTGTTATCTCAACACCAGTCAATGGGCTTTGGCTGCTCTCTGCTGCAGCATAGTTTTGCTTTATTTCAGCTGTCATTTCCCGTAAAAGAAGAGGAGTGGAACTTAGTTGTACTCTCATCTTTGATGCGCCAATTGTGCCTCTGCCAACATTTGCTTTTTAAGAGCATTTGCAGCATCCAAGCGATCCTGCAAAACTCTCAACATGAAAAGACAGAAAAAGGACCAATCTTCTTTCTTACATTGCTACAATAATACAACCGCAGTTCCCTTCCGTTGATCGCTTCTAGGAGTTCAATTCTTAAGGCCCCGTTCAGTTGCCAAGAAAGTACAAGAAATAATGAGAAAATCAACTTTCTCATAACTTTTGTAGTGTTCAATTGACAGGAAAGTAGTGGGAAACATGTTTTTAAGTTTTCCTGCAAGATTTACTTTCTTGCAAAAGTGATCCGGCCAAAAGCATAGGATTTTGCGTTACGGGAAAAGTTTTATCCATTATGGGACCAAAATAATTGACGGGTAAGAAAAAAAGTGAATTGACGCCAATACCAAAAAAATACAAATTAGGTTCTTAGAAAGACATTTTGAGATTTACGTGAGTAACAACAATTTCGACTATTATGGTGCTTTCTGAGATAATTGTTGTGGAAAAAGATTGGTAGTTTATTTATTTTTTTTGAAGTATTTATTTATCTTGTCATTAGTCTTCAATTTTGTTTTGTACTAACTAATTTTCAGTGAGTTTTTGCATCGGCAACTAATCAAGCACTGTTGTTTACTCCCTCCGTCCCTTTTTATGTGTCCTGCTTCGTAACTCCAACTTATTAAAAAGACATCATCATTATACCTTTCACATTAAGGGGCCATTCGGCTAAATAATTAAGCCTGGCTTATTGGCTTATTTTTTGCGGGAAAGCCTGGCTTATTGGCTTATTTTTGGAGGGAAAGCCATTTGTTTCTTTGGCTTTTTGGCTTATTTAGCCGAACGGGCCCTAACTTTTTCCTCCACTTTTCATACTTACCTATCATCATTACACTTTTTTTCACTTACTTTTCAAAATGGAATCTACTTTTAGGGACAAAATAGACAATGCACTAACTTTTACTCACTAACTTTACAAAATGGACACTTATTAAAGGATAGCCCAAAATGGAATACTGGACTCTAAATAAGGGACGGAGGGAGTAATATTTATTTATTTAGTTATCATCTACTTATTTTTTTAACTTTATTTGTACAGTTGATTATCAGAGAATGTCAATTTAAATGGGGGATTTGCATGACTATTCAGAATATAGTAAATTGAATAGAGAATTGCAAGTCGATTTTTTCATTTCATGTTAAGGCTTTGCATTAGTTAAAATATATTTTCCGTATGTGTTAATTTTTGAAATATGATAGCCTATTATTTAGCTCTCAAATTTACTTTTATTTAAAATTAGCCATGAGAATAAAAAAATAAAGAAGTTTCTCATAAGTGTCTTTTTCCGGCAAATGAACCACTAAACTTTAGTTTTCCTGCCAAAAAAAATTGTCAAATGAACACTCACAAGAAAATAGATTTCTTTTTCCTTTACTTCATTTTACTTAATTTTTCCTGAGAATAATTTTCCGGTACAATATTCCTGGCAACTGAACGGAGCCTAAGGGAACATGTATTTAATGCAGTCAAATCCGGAAAAAAAAAAAAAAAAAGAGAAAGAAAGAGTGCTTAATGCCAATATTACCCCCCTTCAACCATTCTTGGAAGAATTACAACTTACAATATTTTAGAACTAAATCTTACGTTTCCAAGTTTCCAAATGGACAGGCATTTTGGGACATCCCAAATGGAAACACGGACTAACAAAAGGGGATGGAATGAGTAAGCAATTTAACAAATTAACATACAAAAATCCCAAGATTGTTACCTCAAGAACAGAACGGATAGAGTTTCCTTCATTGGCAATGCCAACTACGGCTACAAGAGCTCTGAGACGCTCTTCAACAGAAAGATCTGAATATTCCCCTTCAGTAAGCCCTAGAACCCATGGTTGACCTGACTTGCTTTCATCAATCTCCGTATCTCCTTGACCAGGCTCACTTGCACCATTTTCTTTACCAGAAACATCAACAAATTGATTGACAAGAGTGCCTGAAACTTTAACCTTCGAGAAGGAAGAAAATGAATCATCTAAGGAAAAACAGAAAATGATTCTTACCAGCAGTACAAGGCTCGTTTTGCAGATTTAATGTGACATCGTCTACGAAACTCTCTTTTCCATTTCCTGAGCAAGTGCTAAATTCATTACGGTTGCTGCTGTTTTGATTTGCATTTGGAGTACCTAAATCATGAACTTCAGGACTCTCATCAGCACCTTCGCCTTCTAAATCATGCATTTGGAGTACCTAAACAGAAGAGGATCTTCTCTATGTAGCGGTCGGACTTCTAGAAGCTTCGCCATAAGCAACTAGTCCCCTCCTGAATGTCTCTTTATGAAAGAATCCATATACTATACCCATATGTGTCG
The DNA here is from genome assembly GCA_018127125.1 of Rhododendron griersonianum. NCBI lineage: Eukaryota > Viridiplantae > Streptophyta > Magnoliopsida > Ericales > Ericaceae > Rhododendron > Rhododendron griersonianum. The sequence continues at coordinate 1,960,249 of CM030794.1, forward strand.
TGTGTATGAAGAGTCCGTGTATCACATGCTTGAAGACAAAAGCTTCTCTCTCTTATCCTCCATAACCACCATTTTTTCATTTCTGCATCTGTTGTAGAGGTTCCAACAAGCTACCTCCTTTCAACTCCTAGAGTTCCCCAAAACCACTATCCTATCCTAGTTTCATATAAACCATCGACATTAACAATTTAGCATGCTCACCCAAGCTTATTCAAGTAATGAATTGCCTAACAAACCTCAAGGCCTTTCTTCCAGAAATGTCCCCATTGTCAGAGCTAGCTTGTTGGGCGTTTGCACTGGTACAGACCTCGACCTGCTATGTGCAATCAATGGCAGGCTGACCTATTACTTTTCTTCCAAGCAATGCCACCTTTAATTTATCTGGAATGCTACAAGATCATCCGATCTTAAGCCTTAACTTAATCAACACGCAAAAGCGCAAGCGCACACTTACACTGTCTTCAGATGAAATAATTCATCCGTGAAGTTTGAAGTCATCTGAACCTCAATTGCCCAGGAAACTTCAGATGAAAGAATGGGTTCAAAGCTATGGATCCCGATCGTGCTGCTTATTTTCGAATCAAGAATTCACAAAAACCTTAGGCTGAAAACCGGCTTCCTTCAAAAGGCAAAATGTCAAACAGGTGGGAGGCATAAACCTTGCATCAATTTCTAACACTGCTAATCCATACAAAATCGAAACCTGCAAAGCTGTAGTATAAGATTCTACCTGACATTCTTGGCTTCAGATGTGGGTCGGGTCTGTAGAGAGAGAAGGGTGAGAGAGAGACGATGGATTCGCAACTGTGATAACGAACTACGACCAAAAAGCCTACGAGAAAAACCGTCTTTCCGGTGGTAATCAAGTGCGCCCAGCTTTCTTTTTTCTTTTTCTTTTTCTTTTGAGACATATCTTCTCCGATTAAATAGTAGTAGGTACTTGATATTCGATGGAATTATTTTAATTAACAAGTTATACAATGTGGACGAATTGGATCATCAAATTGATTCCAAAGTAAGGTCAAAAATTGCAAAAAGACGGAACCTCCTATCCGATTGTAATCAAACTCACCTTCTATAAAGGTTGTGATCGAGTGTGCTCAGCTCAATTTTTTTCATTTTTTTTTGAAATATATCTTCTCCGATTAAATACATCAAATATTCGATCAACTTAATATTTTACACAACCATTTTCATCGACAGTTTCTACAATGTGTACGACGAATTGGATCATTAGCTTAGTTCCTAAATAAGATTGAAAATTGCCAAAAAGGGGAGAGAAGTCTTCTTCTTGGCACTTCGCAGGTTGAAGTTGCGAATTCTAACTCGCGTTTCATACTTCCGCGTTATGTATTTTACGGATTTTCTAAAATTCTTCAAATCAATGGACACTTTTGCGTTCACAGAACACGGTTTCCTCAGAATGTATATAAGTACTTTGATAGTTCAAAAATACTATCGATGCTAGATAGAGAAGAGGAGTGGATGCTCTCTTTTTGGCATTTTTTATTTTTGAAAAAGAAAAAAAAAACTCAAAAGGGAAAATGTTATTTACATGAAAATGACCCATGAAAGTGTCCATGAAAGAAAAATCAATAACTCAGATTCACTCATGAAAAAGGTCCACAAAAGTGTCCATTGATTTCTCTTTCATGAACACTTTCATGGACAATTTTTATGTATCCTATCAACCCCTGAATGCGCACATGGTAGTTGCATTGCTTCATGAGTAATTGAGTATTTGATGAAAATAATTTTGCGCCAAGACATTTGTAATTCAGCAACGTTTGTACGGAGTAATATTTTTGCCATCTAAATAGTTATGCGTTAAAAGTTGAAAGTTGTAAAGAGTTTAATAGAGACAAAAATAGTTTAGAACACATAATCCCAAATTATCTTGTTATTTAGGATTTCTATCGTACATTTGATTTTTGAAAGTCAAATATTTTGATTAGCAATAAAAGCATACACTAACATTGATAATAAAATATCGTCTGAATACGTTAATTTAGTCCTAACTCCACCTAAAAACACGGGTAGGTATCTCATGCAAGAATATTAGACACACGTTATAAATCGCAATATTCTTGTGCATGTCGTAAATTGTGTTCTGGGAATCTCGGGGTTTTAGTTGGTACGGTATATAAGTTGTGGTGTCTGGCATTAATAGTATTAGCACAAATCAGGTTCAACCGTAAAAGAGAGCCAGACTACGACTATTGAAAGCAGCTATCATCGACATCGCCCAAATTTCAACTGAACACACCGAGGAAACATTAAAGGGACCTTCTGTCCTAAAATTCCATTTGTTTTGCTAAGCCCAATAGTCTGCAGTTGTATGATATGCTTACTACATCTCAACGGATCCTCGATCTGGAAAATATTAAGCAAAGGAAACAACCATGTACATGCCATTCGATGTTTCAAGACTAACATACTTACTTTTTACTACTGCAATTCACGCAAAGGATCAAACTCTGTGCCTGTACAACATTATCCCAGAAGAGAAGATTCATTGATGTGTTCAAAACACAATTCTTCATAAAAGAACCTCCTTACAAAACATGCTGTGTCATTCAATGTCAGATATAGGAGAGACTATGGAGGATCCTTTGCACCATTGGAGGCCTGCTTCCCCGTCTTACTTTCACCAAGCCTTTTCTTTGGTCCAAAGATGAACTCTTTCGCAGAACGCTCTGCTGAATGTATCGCGTTCTTAATCTGCATGAATGAAAAAGTAGTTTAACCCTCTTGCGTGACAATCCAACAGTGTCAGAATCAAGTCAACAACCTACTCCTAAACAAGTTTTCTAATCCCTATTATGCAAGTGAAATCTGGTATTTTCAAAAAAAAAATAAAAAAACTTCTTATCACCTGTCTCATGTTAGTTTCAAGTATCCATCAAGCAACAATGGAACCAGAACCTACTAAATACTAGCTTTTGGTGTTGAACTAATAGAGGGGTTGAGCACTGCATTCAGTCTTGAATCTCTTGATATTACCAAATAGTAATGATAACTGGAGTGTCTATGAAGTGTACCCTTCCAATAGAAAAGAATTCTCAGAAGGAATGCAGTAAGGGAAGAACTCAGAATATCTACCGAAGATAAATCTTAGGTCGTAACACATGAAGCCTTGACTAGCGCCCTACGTCCCTAATGCTTTCAGCTATTGCATGTAATGCATATACAGATGGTCTTGTCTCCCTGATAGTAATTATGCTGGTTATTCAAGACCAGAAGACCAACACTACCATGAACTCATGGTCCTGCCAATGGAAGATAAATTCAGGGAATACTCCATATGTCACTTATGTCATCTCTGCCTCGCTCCGCGTTGAATCAGATGCATTAACAGTTAAGTGTTGGTGATAAGCCGGAGGAAGGTGAGGATGGCTGCCCGAGCGAGATCAGTTCAGTCGGCGTTCTGTATGTCTGCGTTTATCCCTTGCTGCCAGGGAAGCTGGAGATAATTCGAAAAAATCTGCTTCCTTCTGATCCCCAAGTAATCAGCTTAATCATGGAAATTGAAAGCAAAAAGGTGGTGACAGGTAAGAGTGAAGACTGAAGATTGATCCAAGCGAAACTAAAGGTCATATCAGCTATTTTTTTCCCTATGTGAATTTAGCAAATATCCTAATCCTCAAATCAGTTGCATTTAGAACACCAAGTGAGTTAGAGACACCTTTTTTTTTTTTTTACTGGATTTAGAAACAAACTTAATTTGATGATTTAGTCAATCGATGTACGTATTGGAGAGGGGGGGGGGGGGGTGGAGTTCTGATCCAAAAGTACAAGCTTATCAAAACAGGTAAATCTTTGGTGGAGTTGATTACTCAAAAATGGGAATTAGATGTTGAGTCCAGGTTCTAGTCTTGAACATTAGGAAGGTAATTTTTTTTAAGAAATAATGAACTATCATAAGGAACCCACCCAGAGCCAGCCCAAATGTGTATCCTGAGTTGGGAAAGAAAACCTCCGCTATTCGCGAGGATTAGAGCAGACTAGCTAAACACCTCCCCTTCCTTTTTACTAGATCATATTTCATATACTCAGTCGCTGCAAAATCAACATTTTGTTTAACGACAATCTATACATAAAAGGAGCAAACAACAATATACAGATACACAAGGAAAAAAAAAAGGCCTTAGAAAATAGCTCTAAGCAAATGATATCTCCTTATAAATTCATCCCTGCAAACATAGTGAACAGGAGACCTTGTCTCTCTTAGCAAAATGGCTTCCTAGCCATGGTAAGACTCAACTCTTTTTTAGTGAAGCTTTACAGTATAAGAAAGAAAGAAGTAGTCAGTGACTCACAACCATTTTCGATTAGCCCTTTGCCTTTAAGAATAGGCATCAATAACTTAATAGACCAAGGGGATGACTGCTCTATTTATATGAGAAAAGTACACTTCTGGATTAAAATAGATCACGAGAAAGTACACTAAGTTATGTCGAAGAAGGAGACTTTCCTTTGTTGTTTCAAAAACCATTGCAAAGTCTAGCGCCCACATTTTAAGCCTGAGCGACACAAAAATAGAATCTTAAGCAATTAGCAACAGAAACCATATGATGCAATCAATAAGATACTGGAATAATCTTCCAGCAGCATTTGACATCAGTGTTCCTGAAACTATTTACCCTAACCTATGACTCCAGCCTGATGCCCGAACGATGTGATAGGGTGCATAAAATGCTTCAGGAGTAATAATTCCAGTATTTTCGGCAATGAGGTACTTGCGTGCAGGGATATTCTGGGTAGAACTGATTTAAATCCCCAACTGGATTGCCTTCTCTAGCTACATCTGCTATGGATAAGTACATAAAAATTGCTTCCATAAGCTCTAAACGACAGATAACGCTTAAATGTAAGCGCAATCTACACCAAGTTCAAGGGAAACGTTGAACATTACCAATCTCCTAGTTTTCAGTTATTATTCACTTGGCCAGAAAAAAGTCGTCGTAATAACTCATTCATGACGACCTCATTACTCGTCCACGTTGATATCCTACAAGCCTTACTGTAAATCATCAACAGTTTTGAAGGTGCTAGATTTTTGCTCAATAAACCATTGGAAAATTCAGGACGACAATGAGAGAGAAGAAAATCCGGCCAAATGGACAAACTACTTTGTCAATTGAAATTTGGGCAATTTACCTCTAGGTCCTGAAAATAGAAAGTAATTCCCACCAAGTTTTCTCTAATTAATGAAACACTAAAACCCTATGAAAGTGCCTAAAACCCTAAATATTGAAAGTGCCTAACCCCTAGGGCACCCTATGAAAGTGCCTAACCCTTAGGGTACCCTATAAAAGTGCCTAAAATCCTAGGGTACCCAATGAAAGTGCCTAAACCGCTAAAACCCAATAATAGGAAAGTGCACCCTAAAACTCTATTGAAAGTGCCTAAACCTAAACCCTAGGGCTCTATAAAAGCGCCTAAACCTAAACCCTAGGGTACCTTAAACCCTAGGGTATCCTAAAACCTAAAATCTTAAAGTGCCCTAAAATCATAGGGTACCCTAAAACTCTAAAATCCTAGGGTATCCTAAGATTTTAGGGTACCCAAGGGTACTAGGGTACCCATTAGGGTACCATTATACCCTAGCATACCCTAAAACCCTAAGGTGACACTTCCATTAATGTTAAATGTATTTTTGTAAAAGTGGACTTAGTGGTAATTAAGTATTTCATCTCTCCTTAATGGGAATTAAGTGTCACTTTTCTGTACTTAGAGGTAATTTTCTGTTGAAATTTAAGAATACGAAATCAGGAGAAGTGCCATCCATCTCCACCATTGCACTATTAGCACATACCAAGAACCCCAACAAAAAAAATGGAAGACAAAAACATAAAATTAAAATTACGCATAAGCATAAGCATAAGCATAAACATAAACATACAATTTGTGAGATAGAAACAAGCATGATGCAAGGAACATAAATCGCAACTAAATACGGTAAATCACCAGAAAAACACTTAACTGGCATAAATAAGTTATACCACGTATATCTATTATCTACTACTATTAACACCCCTTTCCGGTGTGAACATGAGTTTGAGGCTGGTCACATTCTAATTTTTTAAGCTACCCCTCTACTGCCCAAAAAACCTTCAACCTAATTTTCTTCTTCCCTCTTTTCTACTTTCGCATCTCAAATTTCATTAGAGATCAATATCAATTGAAGATTTTCTTCTTTTCCTCTTTGACACACTACGATTTGCACAGGTATTGCGTGTGCCCGGGTTTCTAGTTTACAGGAAAAGGATAGATTACACATGTACCAGCAATTTATACGGAGTTATCTCCCGAAAAAAAAAACTACTCAAGTACTGTACAGGCAACTTACTCCAGGAACTTCAGAGAAGTAAAGAATAAATACACATGAATAAAAAAGTACATGACTGAAATAGAGAAATGAGACTACGAGTGTATACTTACAGGATCGAGGACACTGGGCTCGGGGCCGTAGTCAGCGGTGAGAAGGAAATAAGAAGCAGTTACGGTGGCCACCATGGTTGTCCTTCTCACAAGCTTGTCGGTTCTAGGGTTCATTTTTTGACGACTGACGGAGAGAGAGAGAGAGAGAGAGAGGGATTTCACACGAGAAAAATGAAGATGATAATACAGTTTGTGGGAGGGCTTGGAAACTTGGAAGAAGCATATGCAATTTTGTCACTCTATTTATCACTCTGCCCCCTCGAGAGTTATAAAGTTTCATTTTGCCCCTATATGGGTGATATCGAAATGAAGTTGTTAGGGTGATAAACGGGTTAGAAGAGCCGAGTAAGTGGTTGTTCAAATTTGGTTTGAAACTTAACGAGTTTTCAAATGTGTTTGAACTAGCTTATTTAGAAAATGAGCCAATTTTAAATGAGCTTTAATTTTACCAAACACACGAGCTAAGCTCGACTCGAGTAGTTTGGATTTTTATACAACAGCCGACAAAAACAAATTGAGGAGAAGTTTGCTTGAGTTTCGTTTGAAAACTCAACGAGCATTGAAAATGTTAATGTTAATGTTTTGTTTGTTTGTTTTTTTCTATAAAATCGAACTTAAATTATCTTTTAACAAGCCAGCAAGTGCTCAAACTCAAGTAAATTGGTTATTTAGCCGTCCTAATTGTACCCAATTTTGCCAAAATTCTCGCAAAGCTCACAAATTTGCCTTCCAACCTCGGCTACTGATGGATAAGAACCACAAGACTGTAGAACTTTTTGAACAATGCAATTAATGAACCAATCTTAATCCAATTCAAGGGGGGGACGCAATTTTTATTTTATTTTATTGGTAACGAAGAGTTCAGATAAATCGAACTAATTTCTCCGGTCCCTGCCACAGATAGAGGAGAATCGGCCCAGCGACCTAAGCATGTTCATTTGGGGGTCTCAAAACTGGAGTTGGGAGGCTGCTGTGCCTTGAAGGACAGCAGTCTGCTCTCCCGGGGCAAAACAATATCATCCCGAGCTTGAAAACTTGATCCGAAACGTTCAGATAAACCTAGTGAACGAATCACTCTTTTTGACTGAATTTTTGGCTAAATATTTTAGACATTGCTAACAACACTTAAAACAAATGATTCTTTCACTAAGTTATCGATATTCGATCGACTTGATTTTTTGCAAGGCCATAGTATGCGATGAGATCTTTCAAGTGAATGTTTCGGATCAAGTTTTCGGACTCGGGACAATATCGTTTTGCCCCGGCACAACAGCCCCCCTAACTCCCTCAAAATTCCTGCGCATAGTCCCCTATCTATCTCTATCGGTCTTTCTACTTATTATTCTTAGAAGGGAAAATGACGGTCCAGGACGTGTTTTTATAATTACTATCCGCCAAGGACATTTTCAGCATTAACAAATGTTCTCAGCATTTAATTATCAAAACACGTCTTTGGCCGTCATTTTCCCTTCTTAAAAACTCCCTCAAAACTCAAACCAAACAGGGTCGTGTCTCATCCCGAATTCAATTTGGGCTTATTGATTAGGAAATTGATTTTGACGCTTTACTTTTTACTGATGGCGCTCCACTTTTAACGTGAATTTATTAGTAACTTCATAAACAAAGTGGAGCGCCATCAGTAAAACATAGAGCGCGAATATCAAAATCCTATTAATTATCGTAGATCTTAAATGGGCCTTCCAAATACTTGGGAAGAAATTTCCGAGATTCCAAAGGAAGAGCGGGGGTTTGAGTCGAAGTCCTGACTGTGAATAGTCTGAATGAACTATCCTAATCGTGGATTAAAAAAAAACTAGGAATCTATTATTGAAACTAGCTTAGTTGGTTAGGATTTTTATATCTTTATTTGTTTGGCATTTTAGTTTAGTTTTGGTAGTGGTGGAAAGAGAAATATGATAATGATTGGAGAGAGAGATAATGAACAGAGAGAAATGACAAAGTAATAATTGGAGAAATAAATAGGGTAATAATTGAAAAATAAAATTAAAACTAAACTAAAATGTCAAACAAAAACAACCGTACGAGTTTGAATCTCCTCACTTGCTGTGGGTGTTATTTACTTCGGGGGCTTTTTCCCTTCTTTATCTTTATTTGTTTCTATCTTATGGGCTTATTTCTTATATTAGTTAGACTTGATTATCTTGTAAAGTCTCACAATTAGTTAGGCTTGATTATCTTGTAGAGTCTCATAATTAACAAAAACACTACAGCCACCGAACCCAAAAAGCGGTGACCGGCCACCGCACGTGTGTGGGGCCCACTACGGGCCCCGCACGGATAATCTGAGCCGTTCAATAATTTAAAAAAAAAACGAGTGGGACCCGTGAGAAGTCACCCGGTCCAATACGTGTAAGTACTCGATCCAAACTTCCAAAAATCAGATGATCCAAGCCGTTCAAAAGTGAAAGAATGAATCGAGCACCTAAATGTGTCGGACGGGGTGATTTCTCCTGGGTCCCACTCGGTTTTTAAAAAAAAAATTATTGAATGGCTCGGATTAACAGTGCGGGGTCCGGAGTGAACCCCACACCCGTGCGGTGGCCGGTCACCGCTTTTGGGTTTGGTGGCTGTAGTACTGTTACACAATTAATTCATCGATGTAATATTCGAGTTTGTATTTGTACTTATCCTTTACTGTCCCCGGCTGTAAGAAGTCACAGCTGTCCCTCCGAATCTTCTGAACTCCTTTCCTTACACTTCCCTGAAAAGTTAAAACAATATCCATGGAAGATCTTAACCCCACCCAAACTCTTACACCACCACCACCGCCACCACCAAGTGAACTCCCAGTTCCAAATCTAAACCCTCCAAACACGGCCCAAAACCTCCCTCCTCAACCCCCTCCTCCGCTTCCTGCTCCTCCCACTTTGCCTCAGGAGAGCAAGAAGAGACCTCTTGACCAAAATGGACACACCCACCACTCCAAATACTTCAAGATTCGAGCTGTTGTTAAGGACCTTCGTCCCCATTTCATTGAGGTATACCATAACCCTTTTCTTGAAAGTATCCTATATTTCTGCTCCCTTGATTTTCTTTTTATGCATGTGTTCGTTTCCGTTTGAAATGGATTGAGAGTGCTGCATCAGTCTTGTATTGTTAAAGTGGATTTCCTTTTACTGTGATTCGAATTATGGGTGCTTTTGGTTGTTGCATCATGCCATGTTTCTTGTTTTTGTTTTGGTGCTACCAGTATGGTTCTACGAGTTTTGGGTTATTTTTTCAGCTGGTGGGTTTACTTCTTTAATTCTTGCCTTTTGTTTTTTGCGTACACCAAGATTTTCCATTTTCATTGTTTGAGTGGGGAGCGGTCGTAGTGGGATTTCATTGGGAATTTTTACGGGATGACGACCAAATCATTTCTTCTAAAAGTTTCCTCATGTGGAAAAATTGACAATCTCATTTGGGGTTTCAGTTTGAAACCCTAATAGGGTATCTGTGTGACTAGACCAAAATTTAAGCCCCGCGTTTTAGTTGGAGATTTGGCAGGGTATAGGGTGGTTGCTCAATTGGATCTTGGTGTTATGGTTGCTTCATGTAGAAATTATGGGTCTTCTCTATCAATTAGGTTGGAGTTTAAGTGGTCAGAAAGGACACGAATAGGTGGATGCCGGATGATATAGCGGGAGTGTGTGTTGTGCCCTCACCATTCAAGAGGATCTATGCATCCCCTTGAGGTATGTTTGTTTGGGTTGTTGACAATTTGAGGCTGTGGTACAATTGGAAGTTTGCTCTGAAACGTGGTTTTTTCAGAAGGATGCCTTCACCGAAGCTTTTCTATTCAACTAAATTATTGGTTTTTTTTTTTTTTTTTGTAAAGAGCAAATGAAATGGACTCTTGTCTTTGACACCTAGATACAATTTTGGGCTTATTTAATCTGTAAGTGTGAGTAAAATGTAAGAGTTTTTGAAGAGAAAAAGATAGAAGAAAAAGAAAAGAGAGAAAAGGAGGCGGTTGGGGCTCTTGATGTGTTTCAAGATTGTTGTCAATCCACATGAGTACATGACTGTAAATGGGAATGTGGGTGGTAATTGGGATTGGGATGCATGTATGACAAGGGGGCAAATCATTGTCCTTATCTTTGAAGTGTGAACCAGGGTACTTGTAAACAAGGATCAGTCAATAGTCATCACATAAAACTTGTTTGGCAATGCCCATCAATTGTTTACGCTTGAACTGAAATTGAGGGGCCGGGCAGGCATCATTTTTGCTTTTGAGTGAACTGTCAATTTATACAACTGGTATATGTTGAACTGCCCCGGGAGAGGTGATCTCTTCAATAAATTATTGGAGTGGTAGATAAAGTAGACTTTTCATTTGTTGACCAGGAATATGATTAGCCAATAGTTTTATTTCGACTGATAAAAATCGGTAATGAAATGACACAGAAAACGTAAACGTGTCTTTGATAAAGAAATTTGTAAATGAATGACAAGTTGAAAACCTTTTTTTTTTTTTTGGGATCTGAACAAGTTGAAAACTTGGGTCGCCTGAATCAAGCTGTTGATCTAGAACAAATACCTGTATTTTCACCAAAGCTCAAACAGAGTTCTAAAAGCAATTGATCTTATGGGAAATTTAGAAATGGACAGCGAGGTGCATTATTCGGAATAGTTGAAGAATGATATAATGTCCCCTTGATTACACTTATGTTACTTATTTTTTGTATGAATTTTCTACATTTCTTTTGCATTGAACTCGTTCTTTTACTAGAAGTTTTAGTTTGAAGGCCTGAAACTTAATTTGTTGTCGTGAAGGTTCTCCGGACTCCCGTCTTTCACAATTGCAAGGCAGCCGATGAAATTCGAGAACGTAAGAGTTTTGCTATTTATTTAATTTCATGGCCAAGCGAGCTAATGTAATTTCCTAGTCTTATGTTAATGTCTCAGAACCGCCGCTCATGCACTAAAATGTTACAGGGGTGTTACCTGGTTTTGTTTATATAGGAATTTGCATGTCTGGCTATGTTTTGGTTAGCTCACAGACGGCCAAGTTCTCTTTGGTGTGACATGTCTGGTAGGATACTTCGCGCGTATGCCTCAAACATCAACAATAATCCTTGGTATGGGGCCAACGATGGTCGATAAAAAGAAAAGAACCAAAAAATACGTGTTTAGAAAAGGCTCACGTATTTGCTGTCACCCGATTGAGTTCTCTACTTGTATTATCTTCTGTAATCTGTTCTTTCTCTTTCAAAGTTCAAAAAAAAAGGAAACAAGGAAAAAAGAATGCTGTCTTGGAGATACAACGGGGTTGTCCGTTCCCTCTTTTTTTTTTCTTTCTCCGCAAGCTATGAACTTAGTTTAAGCTCCAAAGTTATTGAAACAGTGTAAAGTTGTTCACCCGGGCCCTGAGGGATCTCTTCCTTTACGTAGGCAATTCTTTTCCTTTGGTATTTGGTGCTCTTGTTGCCGCCCCGGGTGGGTACCTGCCTAATTTACACATGGTTAGTGTGGAGGAGAAGCAGCCGAGGTCATTCCCTAAGCGTTGGTCTCTCTCTCATTCTGAGGCAAAGGGACCGTGTATCCATTTAGTCTAAAGTATTTCTGTCTTATTGCGGTTCTTCTTTTTTGTGATCTATCAACTTGTTGTCTTGGATCCATATTGCCAATAACGGTGCTGCACACATGAGATAATATATTTTTTAGTATCATACTATACATGCTGGACAGAAAAAAATCCAAATATGTTTGATTCACAAGATTTGCTTAGGCTTTGCTAACTGTAACTTGCAGAGATGAAGGTTTTGATGAGTCTGTACAGAGAGATGACATCAGAAACAATCTCCATAGGCAAGCGCGAGAATATGCCAGAAAGTGACCAAGATGTTAAGCCGACGGTATTTGTGAAAGCAGCTTCCGAAGAAAAGCCGCCTGTCCTGTCGGTAAATCTATCCGAAAAGCAGACACCTCAAGGGACTTATATAGTAGGAGGATCAGCTTTCGGTTGGAATTTTATCACTTACAACAACCTTGGAAATAAAGCAGTCTATTACGGCAGAACAAAGGAAGTGTTCAGGTCTGCTAATGTAATTCCTCCTCAATGAAGCCCCACTTGAACCAAGGACTCTCTCGATCGATCGTTCGATCTTGATTTGTAGAAAACCAATAGTTTGAACGATGGCAATGAGGGTGATTTGAGTATGAGGTTGTGTCACCTTTAAGGGGTGTGTATTTGTATTGAGATCAATGTTGAACCATTTTAAAGGTTGAGATCAGGTTGTGTTGTCAGGCTACCTACCTAGGTGGTTGCTATGCTTTCTCATTCCTTTCGGTCGCGAAAACCACTGCTTCACTTTGTTTGGATGGAAATTAAGGAAATGAACTGCGAAATTTCATCTGATGAGTTGCAGGCTGGTGCGTTTGGTCGACATTTTATTAGAATAATAAAATACTTGCACAAATCTTGTTAGTAGGTCTTTGCAATTTTTCATATTTCCATTTCCGTGAAAGTACGTGCAACAAAAAAAATGCCTATTTTTCAGTAATTCTCTTCTAGATACCTATCTTCAAAATCTTACAATCTCATAAGGTCATCGGGATCCAGAGCCGGCTTTGGACATACGCCAGTGATGCGGTCGCATCTGGCCCCCAAATTTTCACGAATTTTGTGGGCCCCTATATATTTTGTACCCTTAGATATAGGTATACATCTATAATATTCATTAAACTTGAGGGCCTAATTTTTATGGATCAGAATTGAAAGTCATGAAGGATGTTTGTTCCAAAGAAACGAGAAAACCAATGGAAGTGCTTAATTATTTGAAGTTAATGGGTGATTGTTTTCCCAATGCGTGGACTGCTTATAGAATATTGTTGACTATACCAGTCACGGTTGCCTCCGGAGAAAGAAGCTTTTCGAAGTTAAAGTTGATCAAATCTTACCTTCGGTCAACTATGTCGCAAGAAAGGTTAAATGGATTAGCTATGTTATCAATTGAAAAAGATATGGTGTCGAAACTTGATTATAATAGCTTAATTACTACTACTTTTGCTGCAAAAAATGCGATAAGGGTGATGTTTAAGTAATATATTTTGGATTAAAGTATTTAATGATTATTGAGTTTTGTGTTATCATTGTTTTTAATTCTTCTAGTCTTTTTTTTTTTTTTGTATTATATAATGGGCCTCAAATATAAAGTTCGCATCCGGCTCCAAAAAACTCAGAGCCGGCACTGTCGGGATCCGCCATCAAAAGATCGAATAATTGCAATAATTGGTTATTGGATAGTGATGTCGGGTATTGGATAGTGATGTCGGGTGTGAGTGATGAGATGATCTTATCGTAGTAAAATAGTAGCGATTAGCGATTTTTCATGGAGAAAGGGCTCTTTCTTTTGTTTGCCATTCGAGTAGGAAAACAATGAATCAATGATAGAAACGGTAGGAACACGAGGGTCCCGAAAACCCCTGTGCCTTTGTGCCGACTGCTAAGGAGTTTTCTGACCGTTGAATTATGTGATTTTTTGTGTGTTTTAAATCCAACAGTTGGAAAATTCCTTAGCATAAAGATTTTCGGTACAAAGAATCCTGCTTTAAAAACATGATAGTATTTAAATTATCCTAATGCTGAGAAATTCATATTCAGGTAACGGAAAAACAAAGGTAGATATATTAAGTATTGGATCTTTTGTACAACCAAGGGTCCATAGCTCAGTGGTAGAGCATTTGACTGCAGATCAAGAGGTCACCGGTTCGAACCCGGTTGGGCCCTTTTTGTGTCAGAAAAATGTTTTCTATCGTTGGATTGTTTCGGTTTTACTTTTTGCATCTCTTAAACCTCAGAATTTAAATTTTTTTCGGTAAGTAATTTCATTTCACCAAAAAACTCGCGAAACTACATGAACAACCGGGCATTCCCTGATCGAACAGAACAAACTACAAAGTTGAATGCCTATCCAAGATAGACAAGCAAGAGAAAAGAAAAGCTATACAATATTGTACGTTCAACCCGAATATTCTAGAATCCAGAGGCCATTCATCACAGATCCGTCGATTCTGGGCATTGAATTTAACAGAAGTCCATGAGCTCAGCTTAGTTCGAATAGCCACAAGGATAGCTGACACAACCAAGGACACCCCCTTTAACCTTGCCTTGGAAGATCCTCAAAATACTCAACTGCTGCCAAAGAGAATTTTGAGTATGGCACTCGCAGAATCTAATTTCGGCACTACTACAATTCAAAAAAGACTTCAATTTTTTTTTTTTAACTTCGTAGTTTATTACACGAAAAACCCGACGGGATTGAAGGAAAAGAAAAGGTACAACCAAGTAAATCCATAGTATCTAAATGGACAGGTTTTGAGTCATCAAATGAGCCAATGCCTCCAAGAAACTGGTTGAATCATGAAGGGAAGTACCTTAGCCTCATGTCAGAACCACCCAACAAGAAAAAATAAAATGAGGAACAGTTTCTGTTGCACAAACTAAACTCTGAACAGGAAACGAAAATGAAGAAGGAACACTTCTTTCTGACCGACGAATTGGATGAAGCTCCGGGCCAATCCGCTTCAGAGTAGAAACCTTTCGATGTGTGCTGTATGACCCGAACAAAGCGAACGGATAGGGAGATTTACAAAAAAATCTGTACGTTATTTCGTCACTTTCCATCAGCTGGATTCCATTGGGCTTCAAGAACTGAAGCCTCTTTAAGGGCTACAAGTGCTTCGGTTTCCATTTTAAGGGCAAAAAGTGCAGCAGCTTGTAGGTAGGAGGCTATGTGCCAAACTGGAGATATAACTTGGGCTTGCATTGCATCCTTCAAGGCTTCCTGGGGTGAGTCACACATTAGATGAGACAAACTGCGGCGAGCAAAGAGTGTAGGAGACACCATCGTTCCCGCATCGATAAACTGCAAGTGAAATATAAAAATCAGCTTCAATAACAGGATCCTAAGAAACTGAATTTTCAAATAAGCCAAAAGTACAAGTATTTGATCTAAAAGAATTATCTTGCTTTATTGATCTTTCTGGCTTAATTGTTGTGTTCCATGCAAGTTTCCAGCATTCACTCAGATTCCAAGAATGTAACTACTAGGTGTCTGAAAATTCAGAAGACTCCACGCAAAATTGACGCGTCATGCGCATGAAACAGCAAATACCTGTGAGTAGCAGTCGATAGCAGTTTTGAAATCTTTTTGCCGGAACTCAGAATCACCCTTTTTCTTCGAGCTGAACGACTCCTGCATTTCATCGGTCCACATTTGGAAGGAGAGCTGCAATATGGAAAGGTGGAATAAGCAAAGACTAAATGGCAAAAGCAAAGCTAAACATCCCAAACCTCTGTAACTAGGTTGTTGGCCTGATTTTTGCTTTCCCCAGAAAGAAACTCCAATATTTCAAAAGAAGTAGTGCATGCATACAACAACAAATAACATACTTTTCTAAGTAAATTAAATAACTCAGGCAAAGGAAAATGAAGCTGACGCTGACGCTTGCAGTCCACTGTGTGTGCCCTCAGCATTGTCATGAGTACATGAGATTTATATCACTGATGATCGAATACACGACAAGAGAGAAACAAAATTGCGCAAATTTGGAAGAAACACAGAACCTCGTTGGCAATTCCTTCGTCGTCTTTATACCCCATTTCCTCCAATATCTCATGTATGGCAGTCAAGTCCATTCTTGAGCATGCTTCACCAAGTGGGGTTTGAGGTGAGAACGAAGAACTGAGCGCGATACCCATCAAGACATGAGAAGGAACCTGTACAATGGGAAAGGAAAGATCATAACAAAACGAAATCCACGTACAAGAGGAATATGCCCTTTCGATTTTGGATAAAAGATTTGTGGGGAGAAAGTAAAAGTATTGAAAGAATGTTTCCTGAATTTCCTATAATGCTAGAACAACATCAACATTATAAACCTTGCTCCCGCTTTGAAGCCTTTCTCGTTTACATGTCCAGTCGATCCTTAATACCTTTATGGCAAAACAAAATCCCAAATTTGCAAGGCAATCTCTACTAGTTTGTACATTTTTTGTTTAATTTGTTTGAGATTGGGGTCATATGTAACTTCCATTTACTCAGTGCCTAGGTTAGTAGTTTCGTCACAAGTTCTCATTGGTCCTCAGTTTGATATTAACAGAGTAGTTTGATTGTAACTTTGTCCTAATTTGCTGAGGAACCCTTAATTCGGGGGACTTGCTAGTTTTTTCGGGTGGCAAAAGTAAGTTGCCTCCACATAATAAGGAGAATTCTCCATCGCTTTTTCAAACGTTTTAAGGAGAATTCTTTTTCAAGCCGGAATATCAAACAGCAAATGAGCAAAGCCTGCCGAAAAAGAGCACATTATAGTAGGCATACAATGCAGCCATAGGAAGTTATGATTTAAGAAGCATCCTACAATTGAAACTAAGCTACAAAACAGTCCAGAATTTCCAATGACTTTAGTTTTAAGAGAATCAAACAATAGATAAAAGTGAAGTTGACCTCATTTTCCTTATGAAGAGGAATCAAAGCAGCTACTAATGACTTTGCATTTGGCCTTTCTTGGGGTTCATATTGCAGACATCGAGAAGCTAAGCGCACTAACTCAGTCCTCGCATCATTGGCAAACTGTCCTTCCAAGAAAGAATCTGTCAGCATGTCGAAGTTCCTGTCCCGTATCAGATCAAGGGCCTGGTAGAATTCCCCCATTAGACACAAAATCTATAGTATCGCACTATAACCCTCAAGAAACATCATTAATCTATGAAATGGACAATACCATTCAGGAATCTTACATGTCTGCGTTGGAACACTGAATCACTATCTTGATGGAAATATCTCCAAACATTATGCCCTCTTAACGTTTCAAAAGGGATTTATCAACAACAACAACAACAGAACCCATGTAGTCCCCAATCATTGGGTGTTGTGCCGAACACGAAATTGAGAATATAACAAATCAACAAGCGATAAACAAGAACACAAGGATATACGTGGTTCCGCTCAAGCACAAAGCAAGAACGTACTCCACGGGGAAAAGAGCAAGAGGATCCACTATAAACGGGGAGAGAAACAAAGAGCCGGCTATACCCGTAACTCTACTTGAAGCACCAAACAGATATCTAGGGACAAAACTCTGGTGGAACCCAAAAGGGAGACACAAACCCTTGGTGGAACCCTAAGAGATGAACAAAACCCTAATATCTAAGCCCTTGAACAAAAGACCATAACCCTAGCAACCCCCAAGGTCCCTATTTATAGGAAAACACTAAATAAACCTAAACCGAATAGGAAAAGGAATCCTAGTCAATTTAGGAATTCTAGTCAATTTCCAACAAATCTCCACCTTGACTTGAATTCCATCGAACTCAACACTATAGGCAATCCTCTCCTTCAATCGCTCATCTCCCCCAAAAGCCCCCCACGGGGCAATCACCAACGGCACAAACGAACAAGGCTCAAGCACACCTGCTTGACCTTGTAAACGCGACTCAGGAAACCCAGCCGCACATGCCTCCAAATTAAGCCTCTATCTTCCAACGGGCACCTCCCACCCAACGCATCCCTCCCGGATACACACGAAGATCTGCTCAAACTCCCCACGGAGTTAATTACCGACTCCACCACGGAGTTAAAAACCCAAAACTGAGTCAACCTCGAATTCACCGATGAAGAACCCAAAGATGTAGCACCCACAATCGTACTACCATCAAGCACATAGAGGTTATTCGATTTCCGACCCTTCATCAAAACACGAGTACCCTTCAAAACCCTCAAGACTCCACCTTCAGCGGTATGCTTCCAACCCAAAGAGTCAAGAGTGCCTAAAGAGATAAGGTTCCTTTTCAAATCTGGTACATGTCGAACACCAAACAACGTCCTCACAAAACCATCATGCATTCTGACTATAAATGTTCCAATCACAAAAATTCTACAGGGAATATTATTACCCAAAAGAACTGTACCACAACTGACAGATTCATAAGTATTGAACAAATCTTTATTCGGAAAAATGTGGTAAGAACATCATTAGTAAAGAATAAATTCGTCATTCGAAAAGAAATAAAAGACACTCACAGAAAGAACCATAAGTGAATCGTCGGAATCCTCTTCAACAATACCAACAACAACCTTCTCTTCAAAATTGTCCTTATTTTTCAACCTAGGACAATTTCTCACCATATGCCCGTATTTCCTACAGTAAAAACACTTTACTTCCTGATTTGTGGAACGAGAGCCAGAAACCCCTCTACTGCTATTATCCCTCTCAGAAGTTCTTCCTTGCACCACCAAACCATCAGCATAAACCTCACTTTCACCAGATACCTTTTTCCTTAATTCTTTTGAATATAAACTAGATTTAACATCCTCCATGGAAATCGTATCTCTCCCGTAAAGTAGGGTAGTAACAAAATGCTCATAAGACGCAGGCAAAGAACATAACACAATAAGGGCTTGATCTTCATCATTAATCACAACATCAATATTTTTAAATCCATAATAATTCGATTTAACTCATCTAGATGGTCTTTTACGGGCGTACCTTCCCTCATACGAAACGTATAAAGGCGCTGCTTCAAATACAACCGGTTGGTAAGAGACTTCGTCATATAGATACTTTCCAACTTCAACCAAATACCGGCAGTAGTATCCTCCTCCCCAACCTCGCGAAGCACATCATCGGCTAAACACAACTGAATCGAACTGAGCGCCTTCGCATCGAGATCCTCGAACACACTATCCTGCATATCAGCAGGTTTCTTCGATTTCCCCAACAAAGTCTTGTGTAATCCTTGTTGAACAAGCAAAGCCTTCATCTTAATACGCCATAAACTGAAGCTAGTGCTTTGCCCATCGAACTTCGCAATTTCGAAACGAGTCGCCATTGAAACGATCACCAATTGCACAATACACAGCGGAAAACAAAAGCCTCGGATTGAAACCCAAAGCTCTGATACCAATTTGTTGTGCCGAACACGAAATTGAGAATATAACAAATCAACAAGCGATAAACAAGAACACAAGGATATACGTGGTTCCGCTCAAGCACAAAGCAAGAACGTACTCCACGGGGAAAAGAGCAAGAGGATCCACTATAAACGGGGAGAGAAACAAAGAGCCGGCTATACCCGTAACTCTACTTGAAGCACCAAACATATATCTAGGGACAAAACTCTGGTGGAACCCAAAAGGGAGACACAAACCCTTGGTGGAACCCTAAGAGATGAACAAAACCCTAATATCTAAGCCCTTGAACAAAAGACCATAACCCTAGTAACCCCCAAGGTCCCTATTTATAGGAAAACACTAAATAAACCTAAACCGAATAGGAAAAGGAATCCTAGTCAATTTAGGAATTCTAGTCAATTTCCAACATTGGGGGTATGGGCGGGGGAGGATTGGAGACAGACCTAACCTTTGGCAATATGCACAAAGTGGCTGCTCTTAAAATACCAGTGAAACAGTGGCCCCCCTATACCTGTTTTGTTGCGGAACTATGCCCCCAAATCAAAGCCAAATGGCATCAGAGAGGGCAAGCCTAGAGATCCAATTCAATTTATGTGCACATTACCATGCTTCCTTCATTGATAGTCCAGAGCATCGATATGCACAATTCAAAAGGGATTTATGCATCATGAAAACTTAAATATCTCCAAACTTTATGCCCTCTTAACGTTTCAAAAGGGATTTATGCATCATGAAAACTTTGAATTAATGGAAATTATATTTTGAATTAGGCACATTGTTTTTCTAATTAATAGAGTAACTGGAACAATTCGTGGTTCTGTAAAAAGACTTCCGCATAGAGTAACTGCAGTAACTCGAGAAAGTGTGAAGCATATCAATAAGTTGATCGCGAAGATACAGATACTTACATGGCTAGGGGGAATATGTTTGCCACTAAGAACGTCGAGCAAAAGAGTTCCAAAGCTATATATTAAACCCTCCGGCGTCACTTTACCTGTGCAAAGTTAACAATGTATAAAACAACCCAGTAAGTAAGGAGTGTGAAACACCAAATTTATCACTGCTGATAGTAAGGCGCATCAGATTGTGTAACGAGTGAGATTAAGGAATCTTGTAGCAGGAAGGAAGAAAGAGTCCTACGACAGCGAAAGAAGCATCCTTGATTTTAACAAGATTTCTAGCACAAACATATAACATGCCAACTGAAAGTCCATCTCCTGGAGTAATAAAATCAACATCCAGTCGCGCAATTGGAATTGTTTTTCACAAGGAAAATGTTTTCAGGAGTCACTACTGCTACTGAAGTTCAATTCAAGACCACACATACCAGTTTTAAGAAACTCGGGAGGAGCAAATGCCAAATTCGTACTGTAAGTGTTTCCATTCCCGCTACTCTTCATCAGGCCAAAGCATGAAAGTGTAGGATTACCGTCCTGCAAACTTCTAGAATATAAATATGGGGATGCATGAATAGCCCAACAAATTAGATAGGTCCAAATTAAGCAAAGACGTATATTGTATACCTCATCAAATAAAACTCTGTAAGGATTTAGGTCATGATAAAGGGCACGACCTTTGCTTGTAAGATATTCAAGAGCTTGTGCAACGCGTAAAACCACCCTCAACCGCATTGCCCACTTCAAAGGATGTGTTTCCCCTGACACAAAGAACAATGTTATTATCCAAAGACCACATTAGATTTGAACTTGCCAGAGGTTTCCATACAATTCAACTGAGCTAATTGAAAGATCCAGCAATAGTTGAAGCCATAGAAAACGACAATAGTAGCAGGACATGGTTAAACCGATTAGAAAAGTTTTGAGTGTCAACAACAGAAATTTAACCGCAAGTAACACATCCAACGAGATACATTCCATGCTTTGAGAGGTCTGCTGTGAAGGCTCTGCCTCCCAACTGCTGTATATCAGTTACTGGATGTTCAAAAGTTACTTTAAAGTTTAAAGTGTAAACAAGATATTTACCAATCCCACATGGATCTGCCTGGTCAGGTATTCGTTCATGTGCTCCAGAAGTGGATTGGTTCCACATGGTCTGGTATAAGAAATCAGTTCCAAGGTGGTCTTTCATTCAATGGATTGGTATTCTGAATAGGTTGTCCACGAAAGATAGGCTATCTGCTTGGGGTGTTCTAAATGATAGAGAGTGTGATTTGTGCAATGGGAGTTTGGAATCTCATGCCCATTTATTTTTTGATTGTCAGTTCTCCTCAAGGATTTGGCTTAGCATTAGAAGATTCTGTGAGATTATTCCTCATGCTTGGGATTTACATTCAGAAGTTCAATGGGGCATTTCCAATTGTAAGAGAGGTTCTATCCAATCCCTCCTTTTCAAACTTATCCTCTCAGCCTCTATCTATTTCATTTGGAAGGAGAGGAATAATCGAATCTTTCAGCATATTGGACATGATGTTGCTACTGTTGATAAGCAGATTGTGAATGAAGTGAAAGGCCGTGCAGTCTCGTGGAGGAAGATTCCTAAGACTACTGAAAATATTAGGATTTGTCTGGGGTGGGGCATTCCTGAGATAGTGTTTGGTCCAGCTTAAAGTTGCTTTCAATTGTCTGTTCCCATTGTATTATGGGCTTTTTCGCTGTTTTGTATTTGATTTTTCAGTCTTGTATTGTTCAGTTCCTTCTCAAGGTTTTTCCTTGAGTTCTTGGGCGTTGTCCCTTTATTAAATTGCCCTGTTCCAAAAAAAAGATATTTACCAACCCTGAAAACTGATAGAAACCTTCACAAAGAATAAAAATAAATAGCTTCTCCAAGATATTTTCTTTTGTAAGGCAATCGTGAATTATAAAGCGCAACAACAGGACAGCAGATGCTGAAAAAGCATTTTACTGAACTGAAAAAAAAACTTACAGTGGAACAGGTGTTTTGCGAGTGTATTATTGGGCATATATTCGGCCACAAGCAGCCTCTCATCGTCTTCCCAACAACAACCAATCAATTTTACCAGCCTATGGCTGTGGAGCTGGCTGACCAACCTTGCTTCTTCCTTTTGTTGCCAAAAAACCGTATTCATAGTCAAGAATGAACGATAAAAGATAAAGTCGCTTACTCATGTAGCAAACACTACATCCATAAAAGATAAAAATGATGGATCTTTTGAAGATCATTGACAATCTATTCAATAAAATACCAAAGAACATTGATTCTGACACGAGAGACGCTAGTCTCTTAGGTCAATGCATATTAGACAACATAGTGATCCAAATACTTTCTCCAGTGAACATAAAAGGGAAAATAGCAAAATTACTCGGTCCTGGTCTAGTGGAGCAGTTAGAAATTCATTATGCACGGAATATTCTGCATAAAATGAAAAGCAACAGAATAGAAATTCTCTGCCAAACAGAAAAACCTCATAGTTTTACGTAAGTGAAAATTATGACTAGAAGGGGTAGATTTCAACCCGAGATGAAAAACTCTGGGTGGCCTTACAAAGAATGAAAATTTGAATATGGTAGAACCTTCCTGTTTGCACCTATATACAGTTGTGTTACTGGAAAAATCATGATCATAAGAAACAATGCACAGTAGTGTATAACGAACGTGGTCATGACAAGACAAGGAAAGATAAATTCACTAAGGAGAAATAATGGCTTTACCAGGAATTGCTTTGCATTTGGCCAGGCCGTTCTATTGAATCGCTTGACAGCAATCCTCTGCTGATTCTCCAGCTTCCCCTTGTAAACCACATTTGGAGCTTTCTCACCATTCTCGGACACAATATTCTCCACCGCAAAACCACAAGTGGCATTCTTAAGTTGCTCAAGGGTGAATTCACGGAATGTAGACGAGTAACTGACCTCCTTCTCCTCATTTCCTGCCAGCAAACAAATCAGCCCAACAGTGATACATCCAATTGACAACCACACACCCCAAAAAACGAAACATACCAGCATCAGGCGCCGTGAGCATTGACGCCTTATGTTTTGAAACGCGGCAACATAGCAGGGGCTTGGAGCACTGTGAACCCATGTGAATATCAGACACCTTCAAAAATGCGCCTGCCAAACCAAATACAATATCAACTACGAAATTTTTTTGTCTTCTGAAAACCAATATCAACTATGAATTACACCGATTCAAACTAATCCTCCACACGCTGTCTATCAGTTTGAAGATTATTGGATTGTAACTCTATGATTCAACTAGTCCAAATTTATTCTGCTTAGAAACACCTCCACTCAAACCAATGTATATTAAGATATAGCTTTACGGGTACTCAAAAATCTTCTTTTGGCTGTCGAAACAATCACACAGAACTCAACTTTGTGACTTTGTTCTTTCCAACCGAAACAGGATATTAACAGATTCAGCTGAAGTACACCCACAAGTTACTCTTAAACGAAAATCAGGTATCTACATGCATATGAGACCGCAAAAGCATACCTTTTCCGAGACTCTCCTCCTTCCGAATCAACCCGGTGAAGCTCAAAATTGCATAAGCAGCACAACCCACGTCTCCAAACTAAATACCCACAAGATACAATCTCACAGAACACCTTCTAGTTGCCTCAAATTAGCTACTTTCACAATGTAAAGACCAACTGAAGATCCTTTATGGTTTGAAGCAAAAAAAAACTATACCCACTTCGACCAATTCAAAGCACTCTTAAAGCTCCCAGTAGATCCAAATTTCGGCGCAAAAGATCACCAATGCCACGCACGGTGAGATTCGATCGTCTTCTTGATCGAAACCACCACTCCACTTTCTTGCACAGAAACCTCCAGGTCTCAAGTTTGGGTGTTCTGTGCTGCTTGAAAGCAACCAAAAAAGAAAACCTGCTTTGGTGAGCAACAGGTAAGCTTTAGCTAAAAAAGAAAACAAAAAATAGCAACAGAAAATCAAAAACAAATGAGTACCCAATTACGGCCACCTGAATACTGACTTTAAAAGCAAATCCTTATGGAATCTGTGTAAACGATAGAGGTTGCTTGGGTGACTATTCTTTGGTTTTAACAAGTAAAAAGTGAGAGCTTTCTTTATTGGAAGTTTCCAACTTTTCTAACTTCCCCACTGTCTTCCGCCGTTTTAATCATTTTGGTCTTTATTATTCTATGTTTGGTACTATTTCTTCCATCACTAAGATAAAAGGAGACGGCGCCGTCTTGGTAAACAGCGAGCATGTCCAATGATTATCAAATCTCTATTTTAATACTGTATATTTTGGGACTGGGTGAGTCAGGATGGGTGTTGTGGTTGTCTAAATGGAGTCTAATCCAGGTTTTACTATTGAGCAATGCTACGGACACGATTTTAAACATGATTCTGGACACAAATATGAACGAAGCAGTTGAATGCACCTGAGATCACATACATCCAACACAATTGTTAGCATTCGTATTCATATTGTCGAACACGTCCCAATTAAAACGTTCATGCGAAAACTTGAATTAACTGAATATCGACAGCCACATGTTTTAAACAAGTTTATTTTCCAAAACTTGAACGACTAGTACGATTTCAAGAATAAATTGCAATGCAATGTACTTGATCGATCTGACTTTTCTGAATGAATTTTACTTGGTCAATGAGCTCGATAGAATTGACAATTTTGCTCAAATTATGAAAGTTGTGTATATTTTCTCCAAGGAACTTCAAGGTTGGAGTGCTTCATGTATGACTCACTTTGTTAGAGGAAAAAAATTATCCCAATCTGAATCATTCCTTTTTTTCAAAATTTTCGACGATTGTTCGGACTAGCTTACGGCTTACGTACACCTTACCTTCTTCCCGGTTCGGTTAAAGAAAGACCAATCATGCCTCATGTATAATAACTAAGTTTAATAGAAAATTAATAATTATTGCAACAGATTTTAGTTTATCAAAAAAAAAACAGATTTTATTTTATGGTTTATTTTTGTAATAAACCCATAAAGTTGGTCCCTACAAAACTACGTGCAATTTTCAAACTTAAAAATAATAATATTTTTTTATTGCCAATATTGTATACATCGGGAGTAGTTAGTGGGGTGTTAGTAAGTTAGTCCACAAGGGGTTTCAGAGGCCATCTATAACCCTGAATCCCAAACACCCAAGACGAGGCTCAAACCCTGGCCCCTCCCACATGAGGAAGACCGGGAGATGCCAACAGGGTTAGAGCCAATTGCACACAAAATTTACTAGAATAATTTTTTGATTTAGATCTATCAAAAAAAATTCATATTGCACACAAAATTACTTCAGTCAGTGTAGTTTTGTAAGGAACCAACTTTACGGGACATGGGGAGAACAAGCCCATGATGTTGGGTTGGGCTCTACACCCCTATAGTGCTTTGGGCCTTGATCCTAAACGAGGAAGCCGTGAACCTGTCGGGCCCAAAGATATGGATATACTTATTGGGCTAAAGCCCAATCCAGTAAGATCGTAGAAGACGAAAACAGAGGAGAGAAATTAGGGTTTCAAGACTCTCTCAAGTGTTCCAGACACAGGAATTCTTTTCTTGAGCGTGAAGATGTCGAAGAAGAACGACTTGGGTCGCAGAAAAAGGCTGCACGAATTTGAACTCAAAAGTAAAATTACCACTATATGTATTTATGCGTGTGTCTGTATATTCAATTTTTCTTGTGACTGAATTTCAGTTTGTTCGTATTTTGATTTGTTGAATCAGGAGAGAAAGAAGAGAAAGAAAAGAAGGCGAAGAAGCTGCAGGCCAAAAGGAATAAGATGAAAGTAATCCCCTTTTCTCTTTCTCTCCTTATAATTTGTTTGATCATGTTTTTTTCATTTTGTTTCCTGATTTTTACTCTGTTTTGTAAGTCATGACAAAATTTCTGGGCGAACTCTGAATAATTAATTGTAATTCGGATTATGCCCGGTTTATAGAAATCATTTAGGACATGTAGTCCACAGGATTGATATTGAGGGGATTACAATGCAACATTTCACAAATTTTCTTTGTATTTTCTTTGTCTCGTGTTCTACGGAACTGTTGTTGGGAAATTTCAAACAGAGAAGCAAGGAAGACACAGACAAAGCACAACCAAAGGAGCAAAGAACAAACGGCAATGGCTTTTCCATGGCAAGATCTACCAGGCCACATCGAACCCGACATCTCTCCCGACTCCCACCCAAATCCTGCTCTAGGTGCGTCTCCAACTCTCCCTCTTCTCAAACCCTAGTTTCATTCACAAACACCTCCTCCATCATCACAATTGCACCTCCGACGACAAGACAACTGCGCCCGTGATTCCCCCGGGCTCCGCCACAGCCTCTCGCTGTTGAACTTGAAAACCCAAAAAACCCTCTCGCCTTCAATCTAAATCACCCATTCCCTCAACGAAACAATGGAACAATGAGTGTGACATGGACCTTGTCGGTTCAATCAACGGCTTGGTTTGTGTTAGCTCTAAGACCAACGGTTTGGTTTTCATAGGATCGAAACCAAGCCGTTAGTCTTAGAGCTGAGACAAACCAAGCCGTTGATTGAACCGAGGAGGTCCATGTCACATTCATTGTTTCGTTGAGGGAACAGGTGGTTTAGATTGAAGGCGAGAGGGTTTTTTGGGTTTTTCAAGTTCAACAGCGAGAGGCTGAGGCGGGGCCCGGGGGAATCGCGGGCGCAGTTGTGGATGAGGAGAGTCTCGTTGTTGGAGGTGCGATTGCGATGATGGAGGTGTTTGTGAATGAAACTAGGGTTTGAGAAGAGTGAGGGCCAGTTCTTGGAGACGCACCTGGAGCGGGATTTGGGTGGGAGTCTAGAGAGGATGATGTCGCCTGGTAGATCTTGCCATGGAAAAGCCATTGTTGTTTGTTCCTTTGCTCCTCCGGTTGTGCTTTGTCTGTGTTGGTTCTCTGTTTGGAATTTCCTAACTACAGTGATAATGCAATCCCATCGCTAAATATATCATGCCAACACCGGAAATGTAGCTCCAGAAAATTTGAATCCAATCCCATGTCTAGTCCGGCCAATCAAAACAAGTTTCAATGTTTCATGTTAGAAGTTATACGTGAGAAGATTAGTGGCTGGCTACAAGGGTAAAGTTGGATGGCAAAATGTGATTAACATTTGTTGTTACTTGGACTAAATCTTAGATAGCTAGCCTAGTGGGTAGGGTGCCCTTCATCCCCAGGTGAGGCAAGGGGGTGTGGGGATAAACACTTATGCCCACTTGTACCTAGGTGGTGTTGTGGTGACGGCCTGTCCTCTCGCTGTCCTCTCGGACAGTAGCTATGGCTCGAATCGGACATTCCACAGTGGGTAGGGAGCCCCTATGGTTACGCCCAAGGGGGTTGCTACGCTGGTCGTCCCCTCCCACCCTTATTCGGATCCAAAAAAAATAAAATTCTTAGATAGCTTTGGAATGTATTGAGAAGCTTCTTGTTTAGGAACGTATCGACAGGCTTCTTTTTTATGTGTTTAGGTTGATGGTAATGACAAGAAGAACAAGAAGATGAAGGGTGCAAGTGGATTCCAAGTTGGGAAGAGAAAGTTGAAGACGAAGCTGACAGCATTGGCGAAAGCCAAAGCTGCACAAGCGATGGAAGTTGACAAATGAGGTTTTACTCTACTTTGTGTCACTGAGGCATATTTTGAGAGTCTAGTGCACACCATGTGCTACTGGAATTTGCACCATAGCTAACTTTAGTACTTGTAAATTAGAAAGGGAAGGGTTTCTCTACCTATGTACTCATTAGCACTTTCTTCTCAAGTTGTTGGTTTCTCTGGAAAGTGATTTTCTCCCTCATACTGTTTCTTTTGAAATTGTGGGGTTTCTTTTTATTAGTGCTTACTAGTTATGCATTCATCATTTTTCCCCAGATAGTGTATGTGCTGTCCCATATTCGAATTGGTGCGTGATGAAACCTAAGTTATCTTGCCTTGGTGGTACAGATCATAAAGTAGTTGTTGAGGATCAAGTCCCATCTCTTACAGAAGGAGAAGGAAATTCGGTGTAGAACTTAGAGTTGAATCCTTTGTACACTTAATGGTCAAAAGTTGCAAGACAATTGGTGTGTAGGCCAAAATAAGGCATTTAGTTGAAATATAACGAGCTAGGAGGTGGTTTTACAAATATTGGTGATGTAAATGTCTTCTTGTGAGCCAATTCAGCTTACAACAGCAATTAACAGAGTTGGGAGAGGTCTGCTGTCTGTGCCTTGCTGTAGCAAGTTCTCGACCTATTTTATCTTCACTCCAAGGATAATCTCTGAGTTTGGCTATTGTATTCGAGAGTGATTTTAGGGTGTTGCTTTTGTGAGTATTACCAAACACAGTCTACATGTTCAAATACACCCACACACACTTCGGTATGCAGTGAATTGGATCTACTACACCTAAACAACCACTCCAATCTTGTATACCAAGTTTTCTTCTGTGCTTAATTATTTCCATTTTGTTCAATTCGTAATCCCCGTGATATAATTTTCTAACTCAACGTAATGTGTAGAAAGCCGATTGAAAAGCTAATGCGCAAAAATAAGGAAATGTCGACGGAAGAGCTTTGTCTTCATATTGGTGTAGAAGTGTGAGTTTTGGAGTGGAGCTTCTCTATTGCCTTACTTCCTCAAGAAGTGAGAGTTTTTGTTTCCTGGAGAGTTTTGCACCCAGGGACCTTTGTAGAGTATGAAAATCTTGATTGGTATGTGGTTAGTTGTGTGTATTTGCTCAATACGTTCATGCCTGTAAATGTGTTAAGCGTCGTCTTCTTTTTTTCTTTTTCTGATAACTTCGGTGTCCGAGTCAGCTTACGCACACCTCGAATAATCCTAGGAGTTGAATCCCATCGCCTACTGGCGGGGATGCCAATTAGAATCTTCTTATTTACTTGATCAGAACTTGCCGTTCGACTAGAGAGTTTAATGCTTAATTTGTAAAACAAACTAAAGTTATGACAGAGTTTTCCATTAATAGGAAGTGGGTTGCTTAGTCAAACCAACACTTGTTTATGCTTTGGAATAAGTTCTATTTACTAACCATACCTAATTGATAGTTCTTCAACTAATATAGGTTGAGAGTTGCTCTACCAACCAACATACTCTTCCCTAATTCAACTCTCAGGTCATTTTCTTTGAATTACTCACCTTTCCCTTTTCTGGAGATGATTTTCTTGCAATTTGTCTTTTATATTGCACTAGTCTTAATTCATTCAGAGTATTTCCTTGTAGAATATATTTGAATCTTGATTTTGTTAATGAAAAAGAAAATATAAGGAATATTTCTTGCGTTTTCTTTTCCCTTCACAAATTTTAGGGTTTGTTTAGTTCACTTGCTTGTTTTACTTGTGATAGATTAAGAAAAAAATAATCAGGATTATCAAATGGACCCTAATTTTCCCCCCTTTAGTTGGAAACCGGTTAAGTTGTCATCGGACTTCAGGTTGGTGTTGTGCAGTGAGGTTCACTGTACTGTGCTGCGCACCTCCGAGCCATCGGATCATGCATCCGACGGCTCGGATCTCATCTCGGCAACTAACGATCGAGAGCCATTCATTACCAAGATGAGATCCGAGCTGTCGGATGCACGATCCGATGGCTCGAAGGTGCTGCGCACACCACTGCACAACACCATCCCCCAATTGGTTGTCATCTGTGTTTAAAACAAGCTACTCTAGCTGAAAATTGACAGTAAACACTTGAAGCTAATGTCCTTTTACTAATTTGGAGTTTTAGATCCCAAGTCAGCAAAAGCATCACATTTTGAAATTCACACCTCACATCACTTGTACCAAAAATGTTAAAACCTCCATTCTCGTGCAATTTCAATTGCAAGATTATAAAAAGACTCTTCCCGAAAAGAGACTATCGTACGATCATGCCGTTTAAAGATACGTGCACTTTTTCGGTACGAAAGATATGACCTCTTTTTCGGTACGAAAGATATGACCTCTGGAATTGAGTGGGGTGCCTATGGAGGAAGGAATATTGCATGTAAGCCAATGAGATTCAATCTTGTCCACGATAATGGAAAATAAGAAGAAAAAAAAAATGCAAGGAAAAATAAATGAAGAAGTGACTAAAGGAGAGGGTACTCATGTTGTCCACTAATAATCCAATGGTGAGATTTGGCTCTCTTTTTGTGTACAAGGGGATAATATTTGGCCACTTTCCTCTGTTGCAGATATTATCTTTTCTTTTCTTTTATTCTTTTTTTTCTGAGCTTCCAAACAGAATCCTTCCCCAAGGGGTGTGGTGGGCCGAATATTGAAATCTGGAATTTGGAAAAAGACGTTCAATCCTATCCGGGTTGGGGGCCCAAACCCGATTTGTGTCAGTGAAGTCCGCATCAGTTGTCCACTTGTCACGTGATTCCCCTTCTGGCTGTTCTATCTGCCCACGCGCTGCGCCTCTCTTCAGTTGACTTTTTTTCTCCATGCGGATGGCAAAAAATGCTTTTTATCACTCCCCGGGAGATACGAACTTGGGGATCCTGTTGTTTTCTATATAACATCCGAGCCGTTTATGCTCGGCAATAAACGATGTTGTCGAGATGAAATTTGACCCGTCTATTGCTGGGCATAGATTGCTCGAATGGACACAAAATCTATATACAAGGACCCCGAGTTCCTTTGTACGAAACTATGAATTACCTTCCACGGAATTACATTTAATTTTTCCACTCTCAAAACAATCTATAACATTTGATTAATATAATGTATTCTAAATAAATTTCAAATTGGCTCATCTACGTTGCAAACAGTTACGAAATCTCAAATCTCTGGGCACAGATAATTTATTAGCCAAACAAGTTCATGTTTGGAGAATCATACTTCGAACTATGAGTGGAACTATAAAACATACTCCGAACAAGTTCATGTTCGGACAATAAGACTACTCGTTTCAATGAGTGGTTATTTTAATGGGGGGAAATCAGACTTGGTTGAATGAGGTCTAGGTAGGTTCAAGTCCACAATACCTCTTATCGGGGCTAAATATACTTTCAACATCACTTACACACGGTAGTTATGATTTTAGCTTCAGTTCCGACGTAGGTGTGGCAGATTCCTTACAAATAGGGTATGGTGTGACGATGTACGCTTTGTTTGGTTCCCATCTTTTAGAAACTCATTTTTCTCTCTGCATGTTTCTCAATAACTTTCTTTATCTATCTCTCTTCAATCATTACCACTCAGTACATCAAAAATATTTTCCAAAAATGGGAACTGAAATTATTTTTCAAAGATGGAAACCAAACAAAGACTAATAGTATTTCCCAGCAGAGGCGACGGGGGGCGAACTTCCATTTTAAGCACCGGAAAAATAAATTGACTGCGCGTGGGGATTTATCTCCTAATATAATCACGTACGCATGCATGTACATTTATCCGAAATAAAATAAACTAATATACAAACCAGATATGGAGGGAGTCGATTCTTATCCACATCCATACATACTCAAGCTCTCTTTTTCTGTTCCAGTTTTGTTTCTTTCTCTCTCTCTCTCTCTCTCTGAAACCTCACTGAAGCCTGTGTGAACTGTGAAGAACTCGTCACAAACCCAGTACACCACTCACACAGCTTTATAGTTTAGAGAGAGAAAACACAAATATACATACGGATGGAGAATAACACGACAGACAAAGCTGTTTACCCCAGGGGAAAAGGATGCATTGACAGAATGACTGAATGAGGACTATATAACAGTTGTAACCCACCAATGGCGTCTCCTCTGTTTTCTTACAGAGCAGTCATAACTCTCGCCCACCCATCATTCAATTCAGAACCCTCTCTCTACCGGCTCTCTTGATTTGTCTGTTTCTGGTTCCAGCTCTATTGTTGTGTCATAGCTGTTTCTTGAAAACTAGGATTTGGGTTCACGCAATGGCATTGATTGAGCCTCTGTCCCTTCGCAAATTTTGACCTCTGTTTTTTTAGGTTTTTTGTGTTGGCCCGGTTGGGGTATGATACGCGTGTCTCAAGGTTTACAAACACATGAGTTGGTGAGGGTGGACCTCTCTCTCTCTCTCTCTCTCTTGAAAATGAAGTATTTTCTCTTTCTAGGATTTGGTAAGTGAGTTTTCTTGCTTTTTCTTTAAGTTCTTTTTCCCTTGAATTCATAACCTTTGGTAAGCTGGGTCTTGTATTTATTTTCCTTTTTTTTTTAGTTCGTCTATCCTTTGTCTTGCTTTTGATCTCTAGCTATTTTCACGGTTTCCTCGCAGGCTTTACATCTGTGCTATTTTCTATATTTTACAACTTTCAGATTTGTTTCCAGGAGATGCATTATAAGCACTGACTCTTTTCAAGATCTCATTTTTTCAGTTTTTCAAGCCTTTGTTGACTTAATGAAGCCCAACTTTCCTCTAGGAACGCTTGTTAGCCCTAAATGTGAATTCCTATGAAACCCACTTGGATTCTTGTGTTTAGTTAAAGGCATCATCTTCCTTCTATACACTGTAAAATCTTCTATTTTATTTCTCGAGATTATTACCCCTTGTGAAAACATTGTTGGGTATTTGTAGACACCCCGATTGGTGGGCCCTGCTGCGCAACGGACGGGTATCCAGTATCCAAGAACTGGGTTTCATCTTGAAAGAACATTGGAGTGGATTGAGTATATTTTGACCACACACTGGTGCATTTGGCTGAGATTTAAGATTTGGGTCAAAGTTGGTTTTCAGTTATTGTAAATGTATGGATCGAAGGGAAGCTATGGGTTTTCTTGGGTCTACTTATTATATGCAGAGAGGGATGCCTGGGTCTGGCTCAGGGCTGCAGGGGACACAAGTCACCCATCCCTTATCTGATCCAAATTTATCATATCAGTCCAACAGTGGGGCTAATTCAATGGGATCAACATTGCCAATGGATTCTTCCCCAGTAGTTTCACCTCATGGGATTAATGTGGGTGCACCATCTGGTATGCCAGCAGCACAGCCTGTGAGAAGAAAAAGGGGAAGACCGCGAAAATATGGACCGGATGGGGCTATGTCGTTGGCATTGTTGCCCAAATCATCTACTCCTCCAGTGAATGTAACCCCAACCCAGAAGCGCGGTAGAGGCCGCCCGCCGGGGTCCGGGCGGAAGCAACAAATAGCGTCTCTTGGTGAGTAGATTGTACTGTAGTGTGAATTGCAGAAGGGTTTAGTTAGTCTCGGCAATAGCCTTGGGCAACTTTTTTATCTAGTAAATTCTCTGCTTGTTTGTTGGAAGTTATTTTCAGTTCCACTTTTTAAATGTTATTGCTGGTTAATCCTAGTTAGCATGTTTATTGAAAATTAGCCTTGAACACCGTACTTGTGCATTTTAATATGGCTGGGATTTAATTATTGGTTGTAACATGGAAAAGTTAGCAATATTAACCTATTATATTGTATATGGCACATGATTGGACCAATGCAATTGGTTAGAAATTAGAATGTTCTTCCTGCAGCTTATCCGACGTTTAAAAATTTCATGACGGTGTTACATTTACTGTTTCATACTATACGTAAAGTTGTCTATAGCTTACTCGAAAAGTTAACCGTCGTCGTTTCCATTTTGCCAATTTTTGGCATTTTTTGTTACCTCCACCGATTTTTAGGATAAATTTTTTTAGTTCTAGCCCCATAGAACTAAAAAAATAGATTCTTATTACTATTATTTATGTAGCAACTTTTTGGTAACCTAAAATGAATTAAGAATGTCTTAGGATAACTAGTAGAAGGAACTTATCAAAAAAGGATAGAGGAAAGGATAACTAGTAGAAGGAAATTTAATTGCCATACTAGTATAGAATTATGAAGGCCTAGAGTGAATTAATCTATGCATGCATGATTGAATTGGTAATCACACTTGAGTGTGTGCACAATAGTGAATGTCATAATGTCCTCCTTGTAATTCCCATGTAGATAGGCATGATTTGGTAATCACCCGTTCGTTTCTCTAGTTGGTTATTCTGAAATTCAAGTGATCTTGCTTACGGTTCGTTGTTTTTTCTAGGTGAATTGATGTCTGGTTCGGCTGGGATGGGCTTTACTCCGCATGTCATCACCATTGCTGTAGGAGAAGTATGCCATCCATTCTTATGTTCTGTGTTAGGACTTTCAGTAATTCTAAGGAAAAAAAGTCCATAAGAGGGTGTACTACTCTACTACTTAATTGATTAGACCCCAGACACTTTCTTGAGCAGGAAAGCTGCCATAGATAATTATAATTTGTGTTAACCATATATTAAATTTGTGGCTAGAGTCTGCTTCTTTCTTTAAGTTGCCTCTTGCTTGAACATTCCCTAGTCCTGGGATTGTGGCGTATGGGTTTTTATGATCCACATTGAATAATTGGCCTCCTGTTCTAAGTAAAAAGTCTCAGTGTTTATCGTTTAAGGCAGAGAGTCGTAGTATATTGTTGAAGGCAGAGAGTCGTAGTATCTCTCTTTTTATCTTCCCTGATATTTGTCGTCATTATCTTGTATCGTTGATAGCATTTTTCTTTTCTTTCAGGACATCACGACGAAAATAATGTCTTTTTCACAGCAGGGCCCGCGAGCTATATGCATCTTATCAGCCAGTGGTTCCGTATCCTCTGTGACACTTCGTCAGCCCTCAACGTCTGGTGGCAATGTCACATATGAGGTTTAACTCGTAGGATGATGTGTGTTCATAAACTCTTTTTGATCATTAACAAATAGAGTAACTATTTGTTGCTTGAGGACATGTTGAATTCATGGGACATCTGGTAGCTGGTATGGGTCCATAGATCGTTCGTATTGAGAATACAAGTATTGTTTATGAAAGCCCCATTAGCCGAACCAGTGATATCTTAGTGATATCTTTGTAATACGATCTATGGAGGATGGCATTCTCCCCATCCATACATTCTAGTCAATTGCTGTGGTTGCTATTGTAGTCTCCTCTTTCTTTTGTGGTCTATAATGTTATGTTGGACATCTCTTTGGAAACGTTTAGCATGACATGGACATTTCAGCCTCCTTTTATATCGCGAAGACTTTTCCGTTGGCATTTCTGCCCACTCTGAAGCAAATCTTTTTTGCTGCAATTTTAAACCTTTCGCAGGGGCGCTTTGAGATAATCTGTCTGTCAGGCTCTTACCTGGTCACTGATAATGGCGGCTCCCGTGGTCGATCTGGAGGTCTGAGTGTCTTGCTTGCTAGTCCTGATGGTCGTGTCATTGGTGGCGGAGTTGGGGGAGTGCTGCTTGCAGCCAGCCCTGTTCAGGTACCGTTCTCTTTTGGGTCACACTCGTTACACTACACGATCCTCACTCGGGTTTTTCCTCTCTTCTGCACTATTTCACCTTTATCCATCTATTAAATAGAATAGTTGCGGATTTCTGCTGCTTCTCTACGAATATGTTATTCTGACCTCCATACTTCGTCAGAGATTTGAGTTAATACAGAGAAAACATGGTAATGGAGAATTAAACCTGTGCACGTCAATATCATGTGATCAGCTCAATGTGTTTTTTCAGTCCTCAAATATGTGATTATCAAACTGTAGAAGCAACTTCAGCTGGGTGAAATTTCCGTTTTGGACCGTGAGTAGCTGATAGTAAAAACGAATAAGCGATTCTGTAGGGGCTGACTGGATGATATATGATTTCCAGGTAATAGTGGGAAGCTTCTTGTGGGGTTCAAAGGCGAAGAACAAAGTTGGGGCACGCCTAGAAGGTTCTGGAGATTTTGATCGCCTGACGTCCGACAATCCAGTCGCTCCAGCCAGTACTCCTCCCATTCACAACGTCGCTCCTATCTCTTCAGTCGGTGGTTGGCCCGGCATTGATTTGATGCAGTGACCATTTTTACTAGCGATAGATCAGCAGTGTATATATACTTCGATGATGTTTAGTCACTGGATTCTAATTCCTTCAGTCACTGACTACTTTGGGCTTGAGGGATCTCACTACGTATCCCGCCGGGACAATTCGGTTGTACTAATATCCTTTCAGCTCAATGGAAGATTAGTTGGATCTCAGTGCTGAGCTCCCTCTCCAATGCTGTTTTGAAAGATATCTTCTGTTTTTTGAACATCTTGAAAGATATCTTTGTACAAGTAAGTTTGCCTAATTTTTTTCTTTCGCAGTTGAAATCCCTTCTTACATCGGAATCGCTATCCATTTCTTGAGAAAGCCCTGCCGTTGTGGAGAAAGAAAACGATAACTTCCCAATTCATGTTTTTGATCCATGCAAG
Organism: Rhododendron griersonianum; assembly: GCA_018127125.1. Lineage (NCBI taxonomy): Eukaryota > Viridiplantae > Streptophyta > Magnoliopsida > Ericales > Ericaceae > Rhododendron > Rhododendron griersonianum. The sequence continues at coordinate 1,996,705 of CM030794.1, forward strand.
TCCATATTGCGATAGGAAAAAGGTGGTTTGAAATTAGAAAAAACTAAAACAAGGTGAACACGACGTGTCCAGAGCAGTTTGATGCATATGGGCTCAACATACATCGAGCGGCTCCGGAACACAGTTGTGTTCTAGACTTTTTGTACTCAGAAAGGAGTTGTCTCAAACAATTTGTCCTTTTGTCTTCATGAGTTGGTGTTGTTAATGGTTGTCATGGTTTTATTTTGTGTGTGTCAGTAATTGGGGTTGTCTATGTGCTGTTAAGGAACAATTGCCATGAGTTGGTGTTGGTTTGCTTTAAAAATAAAAATAAATAAATAAAGAACAGGCTTAGTTTTGTGTTAGATTTTTGGGCCAAAATCGTGGTTTGATTTTAAGTTCGGGGATTGAATGGTCTGTTCGTGGAACTCGAGACGACGTCGGAGTGATCGGAGAGTGCCGCGGCGGTGGCGAGAAGGGGGAAGGGAACGAGGCGAGAGAGAAAGAGGAGGAGAGAGGAGCAAGAAGAAGGAGGCAGTGAAGAGGCCGGAGAAGGATCTCCGCCTAGCTCATTGCGGTTGTTGAGGGTGGTTGAGGGTTTTGTCAGTGTGCTTGGGGAGTGTCGTTGTTGCAGAAACAGTTAGAGAGAGAGAGAGAATCTGATCGAATAATGAATACCGAGAATGGTTTTGTGAATGGATGAGTTTTTTAAGTTGGACCCATTTCCAATCCATCTAAACCCATAAAATTAGTGGGTTTATTAAGTTGGCCCAATTAGAACCCATATTTAAATATGGGTGAATTTTGGCTAATTATAAATAAATAGATTTGGGTGAAACCATATTACTGGACTCAAATTGCCACCTCTACACATTTCCATTAGATGTAGCCCAAAATAAAAAAAAAGAATCCAAGCTTCTTGTAGTCCACCTTCAGATTGTAGAGGACATTTCGCATTATTCCTCCCCATTTAAAAGTGTTTTTAAAAGTATAAGATGGATACTTTTTACAATCTGAACTATTAATTGTCGAGATAAACGACCGAGACGGGCTTCTTTGCAGTTGGACTAGCGAGAAGCCGGATCCCAAAAAAAAAAAAATCAAACAGAACCCATTTGATGACTTATTGTTTGCGGCATCATAAAATATCATCACAATCTAAGCCTTCAAATTAGCCCAAAATAGCAACAATCAACAGAGAACACATGAGGTGAGAGAGAAACAGAGACACCCAGGTTTTTATCAACTCAACTCAACATCGGTCGAACTGTCAATCAAATGTAAATATGTAATGCAATTTCATTCAGATGATGGAGCGCCATCCGGATGTGATAAGAAGATCCATTCAGATGATGGTCTTTCATCAGATGCCCTATCTCCTCTTATGACTTTTTTTCACACTGCTAAAATCGAAGGAGAAAAACCTGGGAAATGGTCACCGATTTGTAACCGAACGAGAGTTGTTTATTTATAAATGAAATTCAGTTCCCGCTAAGCATTAGATTCGCTTCGTCGAGGCTATGCTATAAAAAAATGCATGCATACTTGCATAGGAAACCTTCGTACTTAGAACAAGCAATTGTCGTCGATCAACCCTACCTTCGAATATTGCGATAGCACCCAGAGTCTTGAACAGCAAGGAATACAGGATTTGGCATCCAAAGTGTTTTCAATTTCCATGGAAAATTATGGGACACGCACCCAAGTCATGGAGGAAAAATATCAGAATGCTATGCATGCCCCCAACTGATAGATGTTCTAATTGACAAAGAAGCAACCACACACACAAAATAAAAATAAAAATAATAATAATAATAATAATAATAATAATAATAATTGAAAGCATAAATATAGAAACTTTAGGTCGCTAAACACAAATTATACATAACAACATATTGTAATTTCCCAGTATATGAAATCTAAATATGCACTTTCATAACCCTAATATAGGCAACATAGAATTACAGGGGATGCATGAACACGTGCAAATACAGCAAGCAAAACAGAATTTGATAAGTCAGCAGAGAAGCAAAATTTGCAAGAAACCCCCAGAAGCTAACTTACAACATGCTATCAGTCCTGGCTGGCAGCCGTCGGAAGAAATTCAGTGGGGCCGATGGCAACTTATGTCGAAACCTAGGATGCCTCATCAAATAGAATCCAGTAAGGCCAGCTAGTACCTGGAAAGGTGTAGCGTACAACACAGTGGCAGCCACGAGGCAGAATATCACGAAAATAGTGGTAGCACGTGGATCCCGCCAGCTCAGCAGCGCCTGGAGCCGCTCACCTTGGGTCGCCACGTCACCCACCACAGTCTGAATCCTTCCGGCTACACTCCTTAACCGATCATACCTCATACGAATCATATCTGCACCTCGCGACGTGGGAAATGTGTCGAATTCCTCGTCTAGCTCGTCGGGGTGCACAGCATCCGCATAGGAGATTCTTGTGTTCATGTGGGGAGGATATTTTGCCCGGGACCGATAGTTCCACAGCCCTATCAGGAACATGTACAGAAACACCGTGGGCAAAATGAGTTCCGGAAAACAAACTAGCATCAAAAAGAGGACATGTACTAGCACTGTTGTGATGGGGTTTTTCCACATGCAAACTTCTCCAAACCATTTGGCTACAGCTAATAACCCGTTGAAAACCGACATTAGCCTGTAAAAGTTTGCCTTGCTTCGCCTCATGCTCCAGAGGTGTGAATGAGCATCAGTCATGTACTCAACAACTTCCTTCCTAATAGGGGGTTCAGCTCGGCTCAGCCGAACCGCGACTATATTGACAGCTTGGTGGCGTAATATTTCCAGTTGTTGCATAGTCAGTGGCCTCACATAGTGCATCTTTGGCAACAAGGGTCGCGAATATATATACATCATGTTCATCATTGATGTGCACGAAAACCGAATTGCCAAATGTAACTCCCCCATGTTCTTTACACCAGAAGGGTGAAGGACCAGCAACGGGTACGAATGTGTGTACACACGGCCAGTTTCAAGTGTAGAGATCCGAATACGAACCTTCCCAACTTTCATGTCTCTGTGTCCATTTACACCCATTTCAGTGATGTGATTGCTATCGAAAACGCCGACGGTGAGAACTGTGGCTGTGTCATAAACCTCCCAAGTGTATTGCTCGTTATATTTCGGGTTCAAGTTGTCAATGATAGTTCTGGTTCGAACCCATTTGAAACCATACTTCGCTACGCAATAGGTATCCGAGGTACCCTTTCCATCTCTTGTTTTCATAGGGTGGAGTGCATCAGCTTTTAAAATGCCGAGTTCCAATATACCAATTGATGGCTTCCAGAGCTGTTTCGCTGTGGGACGGAGATCACTGCTGTACTGGGTGGACTCATCAAGGACATGGTAACCCCCATCAAGACACACACGGAGATGAAGCCTAGTAGAGAACTTAGTACTATGATTTTCTTTCTTCAACGGTTCAACATAATCATCTGAACTAAGCATATGCTTATGGAGGTTGTACCACCGGGAATGAACAAGCCGATTATCAGCACGCCTCTCGACTGAGTTCAACGGTATACTAACCGTCCCAAGGCTCTCATCTTTGTTGGGTCCCATCCGGTCTTCAACTGTAAGAATTAAATGGTCGTCAAAAGGTTCAGCAGCAACAAACATGAGATCCTCATTCCAGAGAGCATTTCTTGTCCGAGATTGAACCGGTTTTGTCTTCAAAGCCTGGTTACCTATCACTGCCTTGACATATACATCTGGGAAACGAGTCCTGTCAGCTAAAATCAAGTCTTGTACCTCAATTACATTAACACGCACATACCACAGCCTTGGGGAATGGTAGACTTTTGAACGGATATGTGTGGACCCCACTAAGCTGTCAATGGGAGAGGCTGTATCCGAATGCCAAGCATCAGGGTAAGCCTCATCAGCTTGTGTGCCAATCCAGACAGCAAGCATTAGTTCCCCATGCCTTCTCTCCCCTCTATTGTCTTCAAGCTTATACCATTCTGGAGCCAATGGACTATCCGGAGGGACCCGAGTTGGGATCTCATTAACATCAAATCGGACAAACCCAACAAAGTCATCTTTTATCAGATCCTTATCCTTGACCACGACTTCCAATACCGATGTCTGCATTCTCTCTTTGGAAAAGGCAAATACAGCATTCCACTCTGGGTTCTTGGTTTTCTGAAAATGCCTTGTGACTCCTTTGTAGTTCCCAACTCTGACTTCAACATAGGGATCAAGGCTCCCAGTAGCATCCATAGTAGGGAGTTCACGAGCTTTGACAACTCGCACAAAGAGGAAATGCATTTGTTCAACAAGATCATATGTGCTGGCAGGTTTGTCAGCACGCATAACTCGTCCTCCCACAACACGGCCCCCACCAAGGAAAGGGCTCGTCTCTTTAACTGCATATTCATGTGGTTGGGATGATGTGCCAGAGAACATGAGCATAGGAGCTTGTGGTGTAGCTCTCATCTCATCAACCTTAACTGGTTCCCGCATCACCGAATCAGATGACCGAGGCTGTTGTTGTTGTTGTGGAAGGCCTGTTTTTGGAAGATGACGAAACGTGTGGCTTGACTCTACTTTTTTGTTAGAAAATGGGTTTGAGAAGAAATTCGGAAGTGTCCGAGCTTGGGTGGAGTAGGAATCAGAAGATTCCATCATAGGAATTGGATTTGAGGATCTGATGGAAGGATCATCGGTGATAAAAACTTTCAAGCCAAGCTCACCTCTGACACGTGAAAAAATGCCTCGTTTTTCTAAAGGGTAATGCAAAACAACAGCATCAGAGTCGGGTACAAAAGATGTACCAGTGATCGTAACCTTACCAAGGGATGATTTGGATTGGGTTTCTTTTAGATTGTTGTAGACATGGGCATCAAGAGTGAGGTTTGACAAGTTGTTTGGATCAGAGATATTGAAATAGAAAGTTTCGTTCCAAACGGGGTCAAGATCTTTTTCTTTGACAGTGGTACGGGATTTCTGACCATCAAAGTGAAGCTCCACAAAGGAACTAGATGAGCCCTGCCCGTCTTTGGGCATAAGGTTGTGGGCACTAACAACCTCCACCCCCAACTTCAGATTGCTCATGGTGGTTTAACAAAAAAGACAAATATGTATGGCGTTCTGGAAGGAGTAACAAGAAGCAAGTACTACCTGAAAAGTAGGGAGTGAATAACAAGTCCATTATAATAGAACAATAGGGAAGTCAAGAAAATAAAAACCTTTCGAGGCTAAAAGAAAAAAATTAAAGATAGAGAGTCCAAAAGGACAACCAAACAAAGTATGAGATCAAAATCAACAAAGACAGATATAACACATCAACATCTTAACATGAGAAGCAAGAGACAGTACTAAAGCAAAGTTACAGAATTGATCTAGGCATTTAGCAGTTGGCAGCCAGATAGGTAGACTAATATATCCACAAAAGTGAAAATGCCTCCATAAAGTAAACTCATGTGAACATCTTCGACAATTAAATCCTATTTCAGTTGAAGACTCTTATCCAAACGAACTATCTTCATCATTATCTTAAATACGTAGATCTGATCTGAAATTAGAAGCTTATTCTGAGGAGGGGATAGAAATCATTGCATGCAGAAGATTATAGTCACAAAGTGACGTCGTATCTGCTTCTACATGGAGCAATTACTATGTATCAGCCAGCAATCCAAGAACTCACTGCCTTGTCTTTCAAACAGTACGATCTTTATACCACTAAACCATCCAGGAACATATAAGAGAGTGTACTTTGAATTGAACATCGTTTATATCATGCAAATATGTTGATAAATAATAGAAAGCTTATATACCAGCAACTTACAAACTTTAAGAATCACTAGCAAGGACATCTGTCAAGAAACAAAATTATCTCCCTACTTCAGTACAATTGCTACACTCCTCAATAAGCATGCCCTTCATAAATATTTTACAACTGCGAAAGGGCTCACTTAAAAGGCTTACTGCAAACTGTGATGTATCAAGCTTTACTTCAATTCTTAATATTCCCAACATTACGTACTGAGATGCACTTAAGGCAATATCCACAAAAGATGGTATTTAAACTACTCTTACTAGTTATTACAAACAATGTCAGCCAGCCAAAAGGTAGAAGGACGAAAGTAGATGGTTCTCAATAACCAACGTCAATTCTCAGATAAACAATGTGAGACGGTACCATGTGGCTCAAACCACACACACACACACACAAATCATCTAGGAACATCCAATATTTGGAGAAAAACCACTTACCATGCATTAACTTATCAAAGAAGAATCTTCATAAGAATCCAAAAATTGTTAGTAAAAGGCTTCACTTTCCAAGGTGTTGAAACTCGCAAAAGTTGCATGTAGTAAAAATTATTTTTCTCGAAGGTAAAACCCAAATAGGAAAAAAAAAAAAACACATCAAGGCAAGGAGAATCAACTAACAAGTAAACTGCCCCTACTGTATTCCTAAAGCCAATTTCGATAAGGCTCATTTTCAGCTAAGAACCTAACACAATAACACGCACTGGAAACTGTCAAACAAACGAAGTTGCTATTAAGAGTAAAAAGTAAAATACACAGCAGAAGCAGATGCTGCTATGATAATAAGCCAATTTCATAAACCTTGCCTTCTTCGATTATTAAGAAAAATACTAACAAATAGCAGATGCTCCGCTATTGAGCGCCAGACCAATAGAATATCAGAGAGAAAAAGAGAGATCCTTGTCAGCAGATTCACTGATAATCTCCCAAAAACACCCCCAAAAAAAAAAAAAAAAAAAAAGATCTTAAAGAAACAAAAACCCAAATCGAAAGGAACAACAGAATATACCATGTTCTTCCATAAAATCCAGTGCAAAGGCAAAGATAAAGAATCAATCGCACTTTTAACTAAAAATTCTTCTGTATCTCAGGCAAAGCAAGAACCCTTTTTAAAAATGGAGTAGAAAGATAGAAGCAAAGAAGTAAATAATTAAAATGGAGCAAGAACAAGAAAACGATGATAGGTTTGACGCATGTGCGGATTACCTCCCAGAAAGAAAAAAATCGAAAAATACTAAATTTTTTTTTTTCCCGGTAAACTAAAAAAAAAATTTACTAATTACTTCTTTCTTACTTTTTTCAAGAGAATCCCTCAAAAAGTAAACAGCTTTAGCATAGGATTTTCCCAAATTTATTTATCCAGAAGACCAAAAAAAAGATCACTAATTACTTGCTCCTTACTTTCGTCGAAAGAATAACTCAAAAAGGGAACAGCTTTAACATGGGATTACTCCAAATTTTTTTTTCACATAACCCAATTGAATATAATTCTCGAATATTCGAAATATCAAGAACCGAGTACCTGATAATCAATTAATCGTCAAATACAACGAATTAGCCTCCAAAACAGTCTCAAAACAGAGCAAGGTACCATAGACGAACGGATGAAACAAGAAACCAAAAACTTGCCTTTTTATCGGATGCTAAGTACGGCTCTGACTTGAGGAGCTGAATAAATTGTTGATGATGAGCTTATCAACAGATGTTCTTATGAAGAAAAAGAAGAGAATAATACGCACGTATGGGTACAAAGGGAAGAAGACGAAGACTTTACTATTAAACGGTACTTGAACCCTAGAAATGAATGGTGCTGGTTCTGCGATGGTGCTGAGAGAGAGAGAGAGACGTGAAAAATGAGTGAAACCTTTTGGAAAAAAAAGGACGAAGAGAGGAAGAACGTACTAAAAAACGACTGGTCCAAGTCTGCTCTGCTCGCTCTCTGTTTCTTCTTGTACTCTTTCCTTCTTGTTTTCATTTTTAAAGTAATTTTTGCACCCTTTTTTTTTATTACCAAGGAAACTAGGTCAGCTCACGTGTATCTCGATAATTATCTCGATTAATTATCGGATTCAATCTCACTATCCACCGATGAAAAGTCTGATTAACATCGGAGCAAGACCTGTATGATCTTGCCCAACACCGAGAGATTTCGAAGCAGAGACCAAAAGAGGGAGCAAACTAACTCAAAAATTTGTCTATTCTATATATATACTTTGAAATTTGTATTGTGTGCTTCTAATTAATACTATGCAAAAGAAAAAAAAATCGAATATATCACCTTTAAGGTTCGCTAAAGTTCTTATTTTTTTAGTACATATTTTCTGTTTTACGAGACAAGTCATTCTCTCATAATACATTATCTTTAATTCAAAAAATAAGAAATTATTTTAGTTAGTCCAACACACCCGAAATAGACCGTAAAAATATGTTTTTTTCCTGTTTTTATTTTCAAAACATGGACACCTATGGATTAGCAATGTAATGAAGCCCCTGTTTTCATTTTCTTTGTTTAACTTCTGTTGATTGACCTACTTGTAATTTAATATCCCATAATTAGCTGATCGATCAATTTATGGATATGGTATTTTTGTAACGGTTGGTAGGAGGATAATAGTAGTAGAAAAATGAAAAGGTTGTGTTTCGAAAATGAAACGGTAAGACTCGAACTCGGACTCGAGCACTAAGAAAATATGTAAGTACTAAAAAAGGCCAACTCCTGATTTCTACAAAATATACAAGATTTTACAAAAATCTGAACTATTTTTCAATTACGAGTACTTTTTTTTTCTATACAAAAAAAAAAATCAGATTCGCATACAAAAAATAATACTGTAATCGGATTCGGACTCGAGCACTAAGAAAATACGTAAGTACAAAAAAAGGCCAACTCCTGATTTCTAAAAAAATGTACAAGATTTTACAAAAATCTGAACTATTTTTCAATTACTTTTTTTTTTTTCTCTATACAAAAAAATACTAATGAGATTCGCATACGTCGGCCATAAGTTCTACACCGACGGCAAAACAAATTTTATCTTATCTATGCCACGTCAAGGGAAAATTCAAAGGTGTCCCCATTTCATTGGTGCCCAACCATAAAATGTTATACTCCTGTAAGAAAGAATCAAATGAGGACCTCTTAAAATGCGGACTTTCCTTTCTCGATCGAACTTCGATGATCCGAGCCACTCAATGTGTTCAGAACGTGATTTTAAGGGTACTCTCAGGAAATCGGCAAAAAAAAATGACCGGGAAGGGCTTGATTTGAGCAGTTTTTTACTGAACCGTTCAATAAAAAACTATTTGGATGAAGCTCTTCCCGGTCATTTTTTTTGCTGATTCCTGCATAGTACCCTTAAAACCAAGTTCTGATCACATTGAGCGGCTCGGGTCATCAGAATTCAATCGAAAAATAAAAAAAATAGAGAGATTTATATTTTAACTAAAATGAAGACCCCTTATGAAAAACGGACTGATACTCCTATTTTGTAACGAATGTTATAACAGAAACACTATAAAATAAAGTAGTAGGAGTAATTCTGAAGATGTTACTTCATTTTACCGTATTTTTTGTTATGCCTTTAGGAAATTTTGTTACGTCTAGCTAGGGTTGTAAATGAACAGAGGCTACAGAGCAGCTTGCGAGCTCGGTTCAACTCGTTTAGTAAATGAGCCGAGTTCAAGTTTTTGGCTTGTTTGGTGTTCAACAAAAGCTCGGCTCGTTAAGGAAAGTTTGGCTCGATTAAAGAGGTTTGTTTAGTAAATGATTAAACACGGCTTGTTAAAGTTCGAGCCGAACTCGAGCTCAAATTTTGGATCGTTTACGGCCCTAGTTACGCGGCTTTACGCGTATGTGGTTTTGTTAAACAAAAACTAATCAGTTCTGAATTTACTCGTGTAAAAGAGGATACTTTTAAGTTAAACAAAAACTAATTTGAGGAGACACGACTTATTAATTATTAATTTATTTAAGAGAATATTCCTTCGAGATATTTTTTTCCTTGGAAAATTATAAAATATCTCCGTTGCGGCCTATCCAGATAGAAGACTTCGGCTCTTTGTGTTAAACAGGTTGACTATATATAGTTTAAAGATTTCAATAAATGATTAGCTTATTTTTAATCCTATTTAGGTTTTAAACAATTTGACCTCAATGATTATTTCATATACTCCTATATTAGAAAAAAAAAAATGTACACTTACGTAAAATTCATTGGAGCGAAGACCCAAGCAAATGGAAGGTGGTGGATGTAATATTTGGAAACAGAATCATTTTACCATTTTATATTTCTAGTGAATATGTGTCGGGCTATGACTCAAGTCTGTATTAGGAGCGTCATTGCATTACACCTGTCAAATCCGTTTAGTTCATTTCCTGTCCGGCACTAGTGCGTAAATAAAAATTTGCTCTAATTTAGAGTATGACCGCTCCTTTTCTAAGTTCTTGCTTTTAGGAAAGCCAATAAATAAGTTAAATTAGCTTTTCCATAAACCAAACCAACAAAATGACAAATAGACGGATTTTTGGCAAATATACTCCTACTTATATTATTTTCCTTCTCAAAAAATAAATAAAAACAAACAGCTTTCTCTCACTAGATTTTATACTTTCTTTGCTTTTGCCCTTTTCTCAAGCTACACATAGAATCTAGAGAGATAATTATGGAAAAAAAGAAAAACAAGTTTAGGTCACATGTCGGTTTGACAAGCATGATTAATTAAAACTTGTGTGTTATTTAAGCATCTAAAGCTGTTGGCCTCTGGTTCTGTTCAATAGCCACCACTCTTGACTAGTTAAGAAAGTGTGTATATGAATGTATGCAGTTATAGCATAGCAGCTCTCTTATGCCAACCCTAAGGGGTTGTTAGGTTAATTAACTTGTTTCGGCATGGCTTATCATCTCAAGGTCGTAGGTTCGATTCTTCTCGGTAGCGATTGGTTTTTGGGGCCACCTCACAGGGTTATAACCACCCTGAGAATTGGAAATCTAGTAGTGCAGGGGTGCACTATAGGGTGCACTATAGGGTGTAGTGTAGCATCCGAACCATCCGTTCGACAATCAATGGTCTAGAGTTTATCTTGGCTTCTGCAAATTTGAACCGTCCATTATCGAGATACGATTTGAACCATTGATTGCCGGAATTGACGACTGAGATGCCGCTGCACCCCCTGCACTAAAGAATCCCCGTGTCCAAGGTACATAGATGTCTGGACGACGAACTAAACAGAGATGTCGCATTTGTAACTGAGGCCCCGTTTCGCTTTCTCCCAAAACCTTCTTTTTCAAAAAAAAGGTAATTTTCAAACTCAAATATAACGAAAATGAAAAATAATTTTTTAATTTTTTTTGCACCGTTTAAAATATCTCAATGAGATCTATCAAACAAGATCCATATTGGTAGAAAAATTATTTGCGTAAATACTTGATTTTTTATCTTGAAATTACCTTCTTTTTCAAAAAGTATTTTTTTAGAAAGTGGAACGGCCCCTGAATCTGTATTCAAATATACATCTCTCAAAACATTAATCCTACGAAACGGTTTCAACAGAAAATCTTTCAAGTGCAGGAACAAAAACGTTCACATACAGGGATGGAGCCAGGAAGGGGCCAGTAGGGACGGTCGCCCCTGCAAGAAGAAAAAAAAACACTATTATTATATGTAAAAATAATAATTTCTATGAAAATATATAGGCTCGCCCTTGTGTAGAATTTTGAAATTTTTTTTATAATAGTGACCTTTGAAATACGAGGATACCAACATTAATTACTAAATGCTAAAAGTTAAAATATAACAAAACATAAAACTAGAGGGTTAATATTGTCAATATTCAAGTAATAAACTTCCACCTTAATTAGATGGGTTTAATGTTTTACAGTTTTATTTCTTTTTACCCTAAAATCTCAGTGGTCCAATTGTTAAGACTTCAAAGGCAATTTCAAGAAAATAGCAACGGGGGAGATGAGATTTTGGAAACCCTAAATAATTTTGGTGAAATCTAAATTGTAGGTATGTCTTTCCCCAATTGTTATTCTAGACTTCTAATTCTATGTTTTTTGACTGGTAAAATCAAGTAACATAAAAGCCCATATATCAAATTCATCCAGTTGTGATGAATGTATTTAAAAGATAAACAATAAAGAAAAACAAGACACATATATCAAGATCGATCCCATTAGTTAAACCGATTTATGCATTACGTTATTTTGAGTTTTAATGTATTTACGTTATTATGCATGTGTATTTATATTTTTTTTTCTTGCATGGTCGTCCTTGTGTGGTGAAATTTCTGGCTCCGTTTCTGTTCACATGCATCGGATGACTTCGAACACAATTGTGTGTCAATCTGTATCTTGATATTTTCCGACAACCTAGAATGGAGTGCTTTGAAAATATTGCAATCCAATTATCTCGTTCAGGACAAGAACAGGAATGCTCACAGAATGTTGAGAGAAGATTCCTTTGATATACTACTACTGTAGTACTGCCTAGAGTAATTTCAAAGGAAAATCATCAAAATATCTCCTTCGCCGTGTGGGCTCTTGGCCGCGGAAAACACCGGTCCACGCGCCACGGACCGAGCAATTTACCCGGTTAAGTTGGGGCCTACCCAGATAGTAGTATAGAAGACGTCGGTCCTTTTTGTGTTAGACTTGTTTGACTCTTTTTTTTTACCCACCGTCCCATTTTCTTTGGTAAGTTTTGAGATTCGCGTTGTTATTTTTAAACTCTTATATCTTTTAATTTATAATATTTTTCACAATTTTGAAAACCTTGTATTATAGATCTAATCGACAACTATCAAACAAGATCCATATTGCATATTTTTTGAGATTCATATTGAAAGATATAAGAGTTTAAAGAACATCACAAACATCAAAAAAGTCCAAAGAAAAATGGGACTGAGGGAGTACCAGGTGTTCGGTTCAGTTTACGTGTAACTCGATAAAATTCTTAGGAACCATGCATAACCCACCATCCACTAGCGGGAGTTCCACTTGAATCTAGAGCACACATTTCGTATGGACTGACATAAAAGGAGTGATAGCACTTGGTCATTTGCCAACCGGATTAGTTTGGGCGGATATAATATATGGGGAATATATATATATGGAGAATATGATATAGATGATTTTTGAGTAATTTTTAGAAGAACAGATATGTGTATGTTTGTGTTGGGGTGGATATGAGTACGTAGGTAGATATAGAATTAAACGAGGATGGTGGCGTATTTGTAATTAAGAGGGTGGATAGAACAACACCACCTCTCCTTCCACCCTTGGTCTATATCTGGGTGTCAAAAACCGGATATAAGTACTTTTGGATACAGGATTTGGTGTCTGTAATACAAGACATAGGTAAGAAAGGGATTGCAACTAAATACGAGACATAGGTAAAGGCATATTTGTAACTAAGAGGGCGAATAGAACAACTAAGGGTCATCATTTGGCCCGCCGGCCCGTCCAAAGCCCGCCCGGCCCGCCCGTAGGCCCGGCCCGTGAGCCCGCCCACAAGCCCGCCCGTGGTACCCGCCCAATAGCCCGCCTACGGGCCCGCCCATTAGCCCCAAATCCCACAAAATCCTTTTTTTTTTCCCTTGGTTTAGTTTCTACCCAAGGAAATTTAAGCCCGCCCGGCTTTTGGCCCGCCGGCCCGTCAATTGAGTAGCCCGTGGGCTGGGCTTGAGAAAAAGCCCGGTCGGCCCGTGGACGGGCTTGGACATAGACTTGGCGGGCTGGGCTGGCCCGGCCCGGCCCGATGATGACCCTTAAGAACAACACCACCTCTCCTCTCATCCTTGTTATATCCGTATGTGGACGGATATAATATTCGGGAGATATTATATCCGTGGTCTATATTCGAGTGATAAACACCGGATATAAGTACTTCGAATATAGGGTTTGGTGTCCGTAATACGAGACATAGATAAAGAAAGGGATTGCAACTAAATTTCAGGGGTATTTTTATAGTATCCAATTACTCCGTACATGCCTACTTATTTCAACAAGCCCAGTTGAATTTTGCTGCAACTGATATAGTGGTGGACAAGGCATATAATAAGCCCGAACGGATGGGGTTATTGGTCCTGAATATCCTATAGTAATATGGCTTAACTTTTTAGGCCGAAACAGGCCTCAAAACATTGACCGATCGCCTGTATAATCACTGTGACTGGCAGATTTAAGTTGTCATCCCAAATTTCTGCTCTATATACATATATACATAATGTATAATAAAACGGCACTATGGGCATTATAAAAGAGTGGGGATGAAAACATAAGTGGTAAAAAACATCAGGATGAAAACATAAGTGGAGGAGGGCCTAAGGACAATTATTTAAGTCACTCTATAGAAAGCGTGAATGGAGTGGCACACAAGTGATAGGCGCCCTATACTTTTTCCACCAAATGAGGGCTCAAACCCTTTTCCCATATATAAACGAGCTTCAATTGAGCGGATCACAAGCTGATCCCGAGTAGAATAAATTTTTTAAACGTCATAAACTGAAAGAGTAGAGTCACTTCAAGCTCGGTATGAAAGCTTAACAAACATTAACAAATATTCGAGCTTAATTTGTTTACACAACAAACAAATTTTGAATGAGTTCTTCTCGAGCGAACATGAGCTCGAACTCGTATATCAGCCTTAATCAGAGCAGAATATAGTTTGCCAGAAACTGAGCCTGCTGGAAAGTATGTCAATCAAGGTTACATCATACAACAAATAGGTCCTCATAGAAGAATATAAGTTGCCAAAAACTAGGCCTGCTGGAAATTATGCTTGGTCCATTCTTTACCAGGAATATACTTGGTCACATTCTATACCAGATTACAGATATGCACTAACCAAAAGATTTAGTGAACCCGCTCCATTGCACCAATGAAATCCAGAGCTGATATCAAAAAGAGAACAAAACTGTGTAGAAACTCGCTACGCCCTCGTTAGCATCCTGTCCTACTTCGACGCTTGAAGAATTCTTCCTCTGACTCAACAGAAATGAGTTCTGCATTTGGCAAGGATACTAGAAGACTAAATTCCTCATCGACTATTTCTTGCCTCTCACAGCATTCCGATATGCACTGAAAATCTTCCCTTTGCCAGCAGATGTACATATTCTCCAACAGTTTGCCATTCTTAATAAAAAACTGTACAAGTTCAACTTCCAAACGGGTCTTTCGGAAGCCATAAATCTTTACATTCTTGAGATGCAGCAGCAAACACTCGGGAATCGTCTTTCGTGATTGGAAGTAGTCCGTTACATCAAACGAGTAAGCATCGTAAAGCACATCTCCTTCAAAAAACTGTGCAAGTTAAACTTAAGTTCAGATTGTTAATGACGACACAACTTAAAATCTAGGATACACTAAATTAGCTTGTAAATGCGACTTTAAAATGTAGCGACTTCCATTGATTTGTGGAGTAATTCAGTTTAATAAGGAATAACAAGGCCACTTTACGGAAGTTCAGAACCTACACATTACACAAGAAAGAGACCAACATATAGCCTTCAAATTGTCCAACACTGAAACTTCCTAAAAAGGAATATTAGTTCTATGAATAGATTAATACGGAGTAAAAGTGGGACAGACGTTCTGGGAAAAACAAACCTCTGTAGGGCACAAGGTTTCTGTGCTTATGACTAATGTCTCCAGATAAGGTGAAATGCCAAGAAGCCTTGCCAACCCAGGTTGATCCCATTGCACAACGTGCATGTCTAGAATTAAACTTTTGCAATTCAGCAATGGAGAAGTCAGTCCTCTCACCTCCAACACCGATAAAACCTTGAGAACCAAGACAAACACCAAAGCAGGCAAAAAGGAGTTCAAGAAGTTAGCACCAATATATAGCCATCAAGTTGTCACCAGTTACTTTCTGTTTGAAAAAAACAGAAATAACATATGCCAAATATATGTTGCAGTAGGACAATCAAAACACCTTAGAGGCAGATGGTATCACTTTTCTGATAAGGGAAACTAAAGAAACTGAGAGAAAGATTCCCGACCTATGTAGCACCGACACGGGACACAGACACGACACCGACATTCCAACATGCAAATTTTCAAAAAATGGGGGACACGACACGTTGGGGGACACGTTATATATATATATATATTAAAAAAATTAAAACTATATTCAAATAAGATAAAAGTTTAATAAATTTTATAACGAGATAGCCCGAAATCTGATCATAGAGAGAGAAAGAAAGAGAGAACACATTCAAACAAAGAGAGTGTCCCTAAAGTGTACACTTTGATCCATTTTAAAAGTCCTTATAATTGGATTTTTACCCCCAAAGTGTCCCTAAAGTGTCGGGAGAGTGTGAGACCCCAAATATTGGAAACAAAAATAGGACACTTCGTGAGATGTGTCGGACACGTGTCCGGGAGAGTCTAGTTCCCGACTTTCCATTAGTATAAAAGACAGCTCGGTATTTTAAGCAGAGAGTGCCATAATCATAATTGTAACACAAACAGCTCACACTGAACTCTACTTTGGTATGCAAACGTGAACCTATAGCTAACACTAACTAAAAAAGGAGAAATACATTGAAAGATCATCAAACTATCAGCATATACATTTGTCCGATTAAATTGAATTTCTCTAATAATCGGACGGAGTGATATAAATCAACCAAGCTTAATGCTTCTCTGACTTCAATTGGTAAACAAAGAGGTAACAATACCAACTCCTGAAGCAATAGAAATCTCCTACAGGCTACATGGTTCTAGTCGTGTAGACTTCCGTTTTGAATAACAAATTGATGGACATACAAAGGGACTACATTTGACTTAAGGTACACTGAAAAGAAAATTTTGCTATATGGGTCATGTAAGCTGGTGAAAAAGAGGAAATTTGGGAAGAATTACAAACCTGAATACACCAGGCCGCGAGTTTAAGTTCTTCAACATGATGGAGTATTGGAGTTCCTCAATAAGTCCCTCTAACAAGTCGAGATACTTATCGAACTCCTCCACATCATCAAAATCATATACTACTTCGTCAATGTCCAACTAGAAACTGAGATCAGCACTAACTAAGGAGTAGAAACTGAGATCAGCACTAACTAAGGACCTCACTGTAGTGGGCCGAAATTATCAAAAGGGGCAAAAGGGTCAAAACGATATAAAAACAAAGGTTTGGGAGTCGTATTGATTTATACTTTGAGCGTCGCGTTCGGCAACCGAGGGTACGCGGTTTACCGATTCGGGAAGCTCTTCTTACTTCGGGTGGAAAAAATCATCTTTGCGTTTGGATTACTTCACGCTCGGGAGATATGGACTCTTCGGTTTCGTCATTATGCTTGACAATCCAGTTCCTTGAAGTAGTCTGTCTTCGGAAGGTAGCATCGCTCGGCGGTCATAGTGCTTATCTTCGGCTAGTCTATGGTCAAATGGTGTCGGGAACAAAAGTGACGTCCCTATCCAAATGTGACGTTTCTGACATTGATTTCATCATCCACGTGGGACGGCGAAACCGTAAATATCTCTGACATGTGACGTCAGCCGAACAGCGCGACATCGAACAACACAACACGTGGAGGCGGTTTAATTTGCTTTGAATTTCAAAATTGCCTATAAATAGAGGGCTACCCCCAACCAGGTATCTCTGACACACCTTCTCCCTACACATTTTTCCTAAAAAGCTTCCTCCTTTACTTCTCCTCCACCTACTGACTAGGTCGTCGGAGCTTCTACCCGGAGGAATACCCCCTTCGGTTTGCAGGTACGCAGGAGCGCTTTGTTCATCCTCTCACTCCTCGGAAAAAGACGAAAAAGACTTGAGGTGGAATTAACCCCCCCACACTCACGTCCTCCAAAATCACGTTCCAAGTATAGAAACAATACGAAATCGTCAACGTACGAAGATTTGGAGCTGAAATTGCCAAGTAAGCTTCCTCATCATCTTCCTCAAAAGGATCCCCTTCCTCATCACAAGGATCCTCGAAACTGCTCAAAACCAATTCCCGTAAACTGGGAGAACTAACTTTCAAGCAATTGAAGCCGCAGTAATCAATCAATTCTAAAACCTCCAACGCAGGACAACCTGACAATATTCCCTCCATCACATCATCACTCAGCCTCATGCCTCTCAAACACAACCTCGTGAGTGATTTCCAACTAACTATCCCTACAGGCGCAACTTCGCAATTCGTCAATTCCAAAAATCTTCAGCGATGAATTCGCGTAAAAATGCTCGGGTAAAACGTAATCTTCCCTATCTATCATATCCACGAAAGCGAGGGTGAGATGATGTACTTTGTTTTTCGTCACAAAATGTAGCCACGAATCGACGTGGGATTTGAACCTCGAACAGTAAGGACTGAGGATGGTGAATTTGTCAACCTTGGAAACGCGGGATTGACTTAGGGTTCTGTTAAAGTCAGAAACGAACTTTACGCACGCGTGGTTTGACGATACTATATCAGTATTGACATGGGTGAAAAGAAAGTTAGGGACGAAAGTCCAGAGGTTTAGCCAGCGTATGGAGAGGGTAACTGTGCGTGTGACCTGATTGAAGGAGGGCAAGAGAGAGAGGATGTGGAGGAGGAGCGAGTCGGGTAACTCACTGAGTCGATCTGGCTCGATTTCCAGGGTTTGAGCTTCTTCTTCGTCCTCCTGCCGCTGCTGATCCTGTTGTTTGTTGCTCGTCTTTCTCTGTTTGGTTCTAGGGCTTCGATTGCGATGTGAACCAGAGGTTCTGGTGGTGACGACAATGGAAGATTCATTTCGATTCGAAGCGCGGGAAATGCGAGACTGTCTTCCGTCTCCCATTTCACCACGAACCCTGCACCTCTCCAAACTCTTGCATGGCTCGCGGCTCTCGTTCTTGTATCAAACTCATCTATCCCTCCCTCGGTCTCTCCGTCGAATGCTATTCGTACGGAGCCCGTTTGGGTTCCAAAAAAATAATCGGAACCGCTCAAATTTGTTTCAAATACCTTGTTTATAGTTTCCATAAAAAAATAAGTTCAATCCGGTATCGGTTAGAGGGTTTATCGAAACATCCAGTTTTGTTCCAGAATTTAGGGCCTGAATTCTAAAACAAAGTTGAATGTTTTGTAAACACCTTTATCGATACCAGATTGAACTTACTTTTAGTAGGAAGCATAAATAAATTATATAAAATAAAATGAGCAGCTCCGATCATTTTTTTTGAGACCTAAAACGGGTCCAAAATTAATTTATACGCTCTGATACAGATTATTCATCTGTACCTTTAGCATTTCTGCTCCGCCTATTGCTCTGGTAATTTCTAGGACTCCCTTGTCTTTATTTTGTAGTCACTCGCCTTCGTAACCGGATTTAAGATTGGTTATATTTGTTACTCCCACCGTCCCTATTTAAATGTTCAGTATTCTATTTTGGGTTGTCCCAAAATAAGTGTCCACTTTGAAAAGTTAATGGATAAAGTGGGGGTAAAAATTGATGTGAAAAGTATAAAGTGGAGGATAATTTGAGAAAGTGTTGGTAAAAGTTGATGTGAGAAGTGTAAAGTGGAGAGAAAAGTTGATGGGAAAAGTGTTAAGTAGATGTGAAAGTTCACTCCTAAAACTGCGTGTTTTTCAAACTGGGACATTTAAAAAGGGACGGAGGGAGTAGTTGGTAATATATTTTGGCTGCTGACACTCCCTGCAAGTGTACCAAAAAACCACTTGCAGGGGAGTGCAAAAAAGGGAGTGACAAAATCATTTCTCTACATTTTATATATAATATGAATTTTATTTGATAGCTCTTGATTTGTACTAGTATTAAACAAAATTTTCAAAATTATTCAAAACATTATAGATTATTATAATATATAATTAATTAAAAAATGACACGAACTCTCAAAAAATGACTAAAAAATTGGAACAGAGGTTTGCATTGTATGCGCAAAAAGGCTAACCGTAAAAGTTGTCATAGCTAATTACATAGAAACGGCTAAGTGGTTGTGAGAAAACAACAAATGCTTTTCCCCATGAGGTCACAGGTTCCATTCCCACGGAGGCCAATATTTCATACCTTGGGGCCACAGGGGGTTATGCCCACTCGTTATCTTCAGGGTCTCGAAATTAATCGAGGTGCGCGCAAGCTAGCCCAGGCATCTGGTTATTAAAAAAAATATAGTATATAGGGCTCGTTTGGATGAGGTATTAGGTTTGGAAGTATTATGTAAAAATGGAGGATTGGATAGTAGGGGATATTATGTAAGAAGAGTGGGTCCACATTGATGTGACGGATGGATTAAATAATATTTGGTTTGGATGAGGTATAAAATGGGGGATAAGGTTGTTTGTAATTGAATGGAAGAGAAAGGGGGTATTATAAGGGGGGATTCCACATTACCGGCTCCCACCCTAGCCATGTGTAAGCCCCCCTCAGGGGGTATTAGGGGGGGTTATGGAGGAGGGGGTATTAAGATATCTCCGATTATTAGCTTGTCAAACCACGCCATAGAGGAGGGCCCACGTATTAAAAGGGTGTATATTACAATACCCCTTTCTATTGTAGCCCATACTGTATTACGGAGTACATATAGAAACGTGTAGCAGATGAGAATTTCTGTGAAAGTATGAATGTAATTGTCCCGTCCCATTCAACACCAAGCTTCAGGAACTGTCTTTTCTGATTGGTATATAGTGTTGCTGTAGGACCATGCATCTAACGTTGAAAATCGTGGAACTGTGGTGACATATGACCACGTTCGTTTTGGAATTTTTGTTTTGGGATTTTAGGAAATTAGTAGAGAGATAGACGGAGGAATGAAAGTAATAACTGTCTGATCAAAAAAAAATACTCCGTAATAATAATAATAACTGAATTTTTTTTTATTGAAAATCATGCGCAGAGAGAAAATCCAAAATCCCAAAACGAACATGATCAAGTTGCATGCTAATATATGTTCTTCACACACAGACCAAGTCCATGCTTCTATGTATACCTCTTATTTGGCAGCAAGAGAGAGATTCGGGTTTTCTTTTTCGTTTTCCTCATCTTTTCACACAAATTACAATCGTTGGGTTGTCCAAATAAGTGAAAATCTTCTTTCTTTTCCGTTCTCATCCTTTCTCACCATTCCAATGTGGTGTAACATGCCTTCTTGAATTTCGTCGGCTGATACAATCGAATACAAGAGGCACAGCCTAATGAAATGCCATGAAGAACACTAGCTCGCGGAACCCTTGAATCGTGTTTTGTAGGTGGCTCTAACTTGCATAAACACAGAACATTATATACTTAGAATAGCTCATGGGTGGACTCGCTCTTACATATATGTGTCGAGGAGGAGGTACAAGATCCAACCAATAGGTCCTCACAGCACAACATATTTTGCCCAAAAACTGTGCCTGCTGGACAGTATATATGCCTATCAACTGTACCTGGAGTACTTGGTTATCCTACATTAGCTCACAGATATACAAACAAAAGATTTGGTGAATCCATTCCACCGCACCAACGAAATACAGAGCTCAGTACAAAAGCGAACTAACCTACGCAGAAACTCACTCCACCAGCGTTAGCATCGTTTCCAATTTCAATGCTTCCTTGAATTCTTCAGCTGACTCAAAGAACCTGACTACTGCACGGGGGGACGACGCTGAAAGATCCAACTCCTCATCGAATGTTTCTTGCCACACACAGCATTCCGATTGGCACTGAAAACCTTCCCTTTGCAAGTAGACATTCACATTCTCAAGCACTTTGGCATTCTTCATCAAAAACTGTACAAGCTCTACTTCCCAACGTACTGTTCGGAAGCCAAATATTTTAACATTCTTGAGATGGAGTAACAAACCCTCAGGAATCGATTTTCGTAATTGGAAGTAGTGCTTTCCATTGAAAGAGTAAGCAACATAGAGCGCGCCTCCAACGAAAAACTATTAAGTTATACTTGAATTCAGATTACCAGAGATGAAAAAAACCCTTAAATTTTTAATGATAAATTAGCTTGTAGCAACTTTAACATGAAGTTATGAGAAACACACACCTCTGAAGGGGACAAGGTTTCTGTGCTTATAACTAACGTCTCCAGATAAGGTGAAATGTCAAGAAGCCTTGCTAGCCCAGGCAGATCACAATCCACAATGTGCGTGTCTAGAGTTAAACTTTTGCAGTTCAGTGATGGAGACAGCCATCCTCTCACCTCCAGTACCGATAAAACCTTGCGAACCAAAACAAACAACAAAGTGGGCAGGAGTTCAAGAAGTTAGCACCAGTATATAGCCATTAAGTTGTCACCGGTTACTTTAATATTGACAAAATATAATGTATTAGCACGATGCAATAAGCAGAAATTATATATCCCAAATATATGTTGCAGTAAGAAAATCAACATGCAGATGGTATCACGTTTCTGATAAGGGAAAAAAAAGAAACTGAGAGAAAGTTTTCAAACTTTGCTCTAGTAAAAAAAGACAACTTGGTTTTATAAGCAGAGAACGCCATCAAGAATTAGAGTGGTAACACAAACTGCTCACACTGAGATTTACTTTGGTATGCAAACATTAACCCATAGCAAACAATAGCTAAAAATGGATAAATACATTGAAAGCTCATCAAACCATCAGCATATATAGATTTGTCCGATTATATCAAAAATTTCTCATTCATGGATGGAGCGATGCAAATCAGCCAATTTTAGCCCTCTTCTGACTTCAATTGGTAAACAAAGGTACTATGGCAGTTGAAAAACATACACATGACTAGGCAAAACCAGGAAATTACTTGGCAAAACCAGGAAATTAAATCACAGACCCACACATTTCATATTGAAGGTAACAATACCTAGAACATCTGAAGTAATAATCTTCTACATGGTTCTAATTGTCTAGACTTCTGTTTTTCAAATACCATATTGATAATGGACAAAAAAAAAAGGGACTGCATTTGGATTAATCTAAACTGCAGAGCACCATTTGCTATTAAATCTATATGGCCATGTAAGCCGGGAAAAAAAGGGGCAATTTGGGAA
Organism: Rhododendron griersonianum; assembly: GCA_018127125.1. NCBI lineage: Eukaryota > Viridiplantae > Streptophyta > Magnoliopsida > Ericales > Ericaceae > Rhododendron > Rhododendron griersonianum. The sequence continues at coordinate 2,019,438 of CM030794.1, forward strand.
GAACTACAAACCTGAATACACCAGGTCGCAAGTTTCAGTTCTTCAACATGATGGAGTTTCTCCATAAGTTCCTGTAACAAGTCGAGATACTTATCATACTCCACCACATCAGCAGCATCGTCGTCAATGTCCAAGTAGAAACTGAGATCAGCTCTAACCAAGGACGTCACATCCTCCAAACGTACATCCCACGTATAGAAACAAGATGAAATCGTCAAGGTACGAAGATTCGGAGCCGAAATTTCCAAGTAAGCATTACAATCATCTTCATCGAAATGGTGAACATAACCGCTCAAAACCAATTCCCGTAAACTCCTAGACCTAACTTTCAGCCCCTTAAACACGTAACGACACACATGTAAAATTTCCAACACGGGACAACCAGACACTATCCCCTCCATCGCGGCATCGCTCAACATCACACCATAGAAATACAACCTCTTCAGTGCATTCCAACTAACTAACCCTACCGGCTTAACAACGCAATTCGCCAATTCCAGAACGTTTAGCCGCGAATTCTTGCACATAACCTGTGGTAAAGTATAAACATTCCCCGGTACCGAGTTGAAGAACCTCAAACTAAGATCAGCCGCGCTATTCCTCGCCGCAAAAAGCAACCACGAATCGACATCGGAGGAAAACGCGGCGGAGTAAGGAACGAGGATCGAGAATTTCTCGACCTTCGAAACACGAGACTGTGTTAGGGTTTTACTAACCCCAGAAACGAACTTTTTAGGGTTAGAAGAGGAACGGGTGAAAACTAGGTTAGGGACGAAAGTCCAGAGGTGCAGCCAGCGTTTGGAGAGGGTACCTGTGCGTATGACTTGATTGAAGGAGGGCAAGAGAGAGAGGATGTGGAGGAGGAGTGAGTCCGGTAACTCACTGAGTCGGTCCGGTTCGAGTTCTGGGGTTTGAGCTTCTTCGTCCTCCTCCTGATGTCGTCGTTTGTTCGTCTTCCTCTGTTTGGTTCTAGGGCTTCGATTGTGTTGTGAACCAGAGGTTTTGCCGGTGACGATGGAAGATTCATTTGGATTCGTACGGCGGGAAATGTGAGACTGGTTTCTAGCATTCCCCATCCCTGAACGGATAAAAAAGTGGGTGAACATTATCCTACCGTCCTCTCGTTGTTATCTCTGGAACCCGTCTATTTGTGGGTCCATATCTGGATGAAGACTACGGCCTCGTTCTGTTAAGAGAAATAAGTAAATATTTATTTTTTAAATTGAAATTGATGTATTATAAGAAAATGACTTATTCTGTAAAATAAAAAATAAGTACTTACAAATAAGAGCTTTAGCGGAACGGGGCCTAAGGTGAGTTCATGCTATATTTGTTATCTTTTAGTATTTTTTTAACCGAAATTTTTGGGGAGTGATTATGACACTCTTTCTTTTTTGACGTGTTTGCGATAATTGTGAATACAGATTTTAGATTCTAACTTCAAATTATGATGCAGATTCTATATTTTAAATTTTAGTGAAAGCACATAAACATGTTTACCATGACTTTGAAATTATGATTGAGTTACAGTAAAAGTTGGTATTATTTACTTAAAAAAAACTAAATTAAGCTTTTTATAAGACTTAAAACCTAAAATCTTATCCAAAAGCTACAGAAGCCATCGAAACCCAACTTTGAGATTTTCAAATTTTAATTTCTTTTTTAGATCTGTAGAATCCGAGAACCAATTATACATAATATTTTATAAACATTCCAAACTGATTTTAAAAAGCTAGAATATCAAAACAAGAAGGAAAAAAATCCAAAACACGCACTTTATTATCACACTCCCCAAATTTTGTTTATGCAATTTTTGTTTAACTTTTAGTCGTAATGTTTGTAATTTATCAGTAATCTCGATGATAGAAATCAAAAAAAATTGAAAAAAAAATTCATTGATAATGATAAAAGGAAAGAGAGAGGAAGTGTGATCCTTATTAAATTTGTTATCTAAAGAAAAAATGTTGCTAATTTTGATTGAGAATAAATTCTATCCACCGTCGGTGTAAAAACATCACTTTTCTATCACCTCCATTCTGGGGCCCACCGAGCGTTTATTGTTGTAATCTGAATCGTTCATATTTTAAGACTCGTAATCTAGTATTATCATGCAAATAATTAGCTTAATCAAAAGTCGATAGATATATCAAAATTTAAATTTTGGTTAATAAAATGGACGATTTGATTTTGTCAATAATAATAAAGATAAACTGTTCATTTTGCTTTCAATTTTTTATACTCCAATCGATATCCGATCAAGTTCATTTTTTGCATGGAAACATTACTGTGTGGGATCTACAAGATGAACAGTTCAGATTAACAATTAACACATAATACGATCGAAAAAGGCGGCGGTAAAAAACTCTTTTTCACCCTGGTGGTGGAAAGAATTTATTATTCTCATTTTGATTATGGGAAGGTATAAGAACGAGAGCCGTGAGCTATTCACCAGTTTGGAGGGGTGGGAGTGTTGTGGTCTAAAATGGAAGACAGAAACCGGTCTCCCATTTCCGGCGCCGATGAATCTTCCATCGTCACCACCATCAAAACCTCTGGTTCACATCACCATGGAAACCCTAGAACCAAACATAAAAAGACGAACAACAATCAACAAGATCGATCAGGAAGAGGAGGGCGAAGAAGCTCAAACCCGAGAAATCAATCGAACCAGGTCGACTCAGTGAGTTACCCGACGAACTTCTCCTCCACATTCTCTCTCTCTCTCTCTCTCTCTCTCTCTCTCTCTCTCTCTCTTGCCCTCTTTCAATCAACTCATACAGACAGGTACTCTCTCCAAACGCTGGCTACGCCTCTGGACGTTCGTCCCTAACTTTCTTTTCACCCATGTCAGTACGTACTGCTATAGTATCATCAAACGACGCGTGCGAAAAGTTCGTTTCTGGCGTTAATAGAACCCTAAGTCAATCCCGCGTTTCGAAGATTGAGAGATTCTCCATCCTCGTTCCTTACCTTACCTCGCTTGCATCCGACGTCGACTCGTGGCTTCGCTTCGTGACGGAAAACAACGTAGATCATCTCACCCTCAATTTCATCCATATGATGTATGGGGAAGATTACGTTTTACCCCAGCATCTTTACGCGAATTTGTCGCTGAAGGTTTTGGAATTGATGAATTGCGTTGATGCCCCCGTAGGCATAGTTGGTTGGAAATCACTCAAGAGGTTGTGTTTGAAATCCGTGAGGCTGAGTGATGATGTGATGGAGGGAATATTGACAGGTTGTCCTGTGTTGGAGATTTCAGAAGTGCGTAATTACTGCGGCTTCAATCGCTTGGAAGTTACTTCTCCTAGTTTACGGGAATTATTTTTGAGCAGTTTTGAGCATCCTTTTGACGAGGATGATGACGACGCCGACGCCGATGCCGACGCCGACGCCGCTTACTTAGCCATTTCAGCTCCAAATCTTCGTGTGTTGACAATTTCTTCTCGTTTCTATGCGTGGAATGTACGTTTGGGATGATGTTAAGTCCTTAGTTGATGCAGATCTCAGATTCAACTCGGGCATTGACGATACAGATGAGGACTTCGATAAGTATTGCGAATTGTTTCAGGAACTTCTTGAGAAACTCCATCATGTTAAAGAACTGAAACTTGCGAACTGGTGCATTCAGGTGCGTAATTCCGAATTCTCTCTTTCCCGCTCCCATGACAAATACCGCAAAAGTTACTTTTCAGTTTACATTGTAAACAAATGTAGTTTCTTGTTCAACTTCACCTCCTCAGAGTCGGACTGCTAGAAATTCCAGTGTGGTTGCTCAGACTCATCTTGTTCAAGGGGACAAATCGGGAGATCGAGCTAATGCTTGGACTGACCGGAAGGTTTTAGTAAACAACAGAAAGCTAAGTAAACACCTTACGAAGGTTCCAATTGTGTATGAAAATGGTCAAGTTATGATTCCGACTAAAATTTCTGAAAATGGAGCTTTGAAATGGAAAAATGCAATTGTGGGTTGCTTTGTTGACAAACGTTTATCCTACTTTCAAGTTAGATCATGGGCTCAACGGGTATGGAAAATCGACGCTGAGGATGTCGTCACTCTAGACAATGGTTTTTTCGTGTTCAACTTTAGGGATGCAGCAGCTTTGTGTTGGGAAACGATTCCCAGAAACTAATAATGACGCGTACAGATTAGACAATAAGAAAACCGCAAAACCCTACAAGGCGGAATTAAGGTTTTACCTCAACTCCCTGCGAACACGAACGCTGGTTGAACTTGTTATAACACGTCTTGCTATAAGCCACGTATACTGCTCGACTGCACCTTACGATCTTCTATCGTATTCCCTACACGCCTAGAACACGAACCGAGTGTGGACTCTTTCGTGGTCTGTTTGCCCTCTCTAGATCTGCCTCTATTTTGTGAATAATAGAAACGTCAAAAAAACGTCCATCTGACCTAGAGAACATAACGTGTATATATAGGGCTACGATAGGGACCTAAGGAGTAATAAGTCTGGGCTCCCAGTGTAAATAAGAAAACCTAATCCCACCAGGATTCTATTTCTTATTTCACTAATTATAATTCACCCCACTACAGAATTATAATTGCACTCCCGTCCTTATCTCAATTATATTACGAGCTCCATGATATTAAATACTCATTAATCTCCCCACGTTAAGATTACAGATACCCGTTGATTAAAATAAATTACTAACAATCTCCCACTTAATCAACATCTTAACTTGAGACTATCCGCTTAACTTATTCGATATGTCGGATACAAATATCCACCTGCAGGGTTTGACATAATCGAAACTTATAAGCTTACTCAAGGGGTATCATCAATCCCTATCGGGACGTGGATTCCATTAATAATTAATAGTTGTCATATACATAATGTTGCGACCCAACTCACCGAGACTATTGACCGTATAAAGATCTCACCCTTTAATGAATCAAAATCAACAACATTAAATATATACATCTAATAGTTATCTTTGGATTAAGAGCATAAGCATTCATAATAACCATGAGGTTCCAATTGTCTTATAAAGTTAGTACAAAGACAATTACCTCAATGCGGTCCCGTTCAATACACACAAAGTGTACTAGCACAATGAGTTAGAACTAGACCGTTCCCTGTAGTCAAGACAGACCTACTAAACATTGTACTACAGTCCTACTAATGGTGTGTCCAGTTCCATCTAAGACTGTGAACCATATCTTATATTTTACAAGAACCGATGATCCGATCTTCCGTGTGTAAGCCGAACTCTACACACCGGATCATCTACTTTGTAAAATAAAAGACACATGCACAACATACAATAATATTATGCAAATATTACCCATAAAAGATTCTCATCAAAAAAGGGATAAAACTGATTAATACATAACAATATTAATCCATCATATAAAAACATAGCTTTTACATAACCTCCTAACATACTCCCACTAAGACTCAAAGTCATGTTGCCACGCATCTCACTCATATTCCCTTTACGTGACTATCAAAAGTCTTAGCCTATAAGCTGTAAGTAAAAGAATCTGCTAGGTTGTTTACCGATGCGATCTTGGTCACAGCTACATCACCTCTCTGAACGATCTCTCGAATCAGGTGATACTTACGCTCGATGTGTTTTCCTTCTTATGAGTCAATGGCTCCTTAGAGTTAGCAATTCCACCACTATTATCACAATAGATGTAATAGCTAATTGCACTAGAGGAATCACTTCTAGATCCATCAAGAAGTCTCTAAGCCAAAACGGCCTCTTTGGTTGCTTAAGAAGCTACCACATACCTGGCCTCCATGGTGGAATCAATCAATCCACGATTGCTTGATACTCCTCCAACTTATGGCTCCACCTCCTAAGGTAAACACATATCCGGAGGTAGACTTTCTGGAATTCCTATTTGACATAAAGTTTGAGTTTGTGTACCCATAAGGTACCAGACTATCTTATTGGAACACCAACATATGATCTCTAGTTCTTTTCAGATACTTGAGTATATGTTTCACTGCAGTCCAATGTTCTTGTCCTGGATTAGACTGAAATTTGCTAACCATGCCAACGGCAAAGCAAATATCAGGTCTAGTACACAACATAGCATACATAAGGCTTCCTACTACCGAGACATAAGGAACTGCCTTCATTTTCTCCATCTCCTCAGGTGTTTTAGTACACTGATCCTTGGATAGGTTGATTCCATGTCTAAAAGGGAGGAACCCTTTCTTGGAATCCTGTATGCTAAATCGGGCAAGAATCTCATCGATATAAGTAACTTGCGATAAGTCCAACATCTTGTTCTTGCGATCTCGCATAAGCTTAATCCCAAAGATGTGACTGGCTTCTTCCAAGTCCATTTCGAATTGGTCGGATAACCACACTTTCACTGAAGACAATACTCCCACATCGTTTCTGATGAGCAGGATATCATCGACATATAGTACTAAAAACACCACCACTTTTCTGTTGCGCTTCTTATACACACATGAATCATTCGGACATTGATCAAAATCAAAAGACTTGATTGCTTGATCAAAACGGATGTTCCACGATCTAGATGTCTGCTTAAGCCCATAAAAAAACTTCTTAAGCTTGCACACAACATGTGCTCTTGACCTTTCGCTATGAATCCATCTGGTTGCACCATATAGATGCACTCATCCAGATTTCCATTAAGGAATGCCGACCTGATTAGAGTACATAGACTCCATCTCTGATTTCATAGTCTTTTGCCAAAGTTCCACATCTTTATCTTGAAGTGCCTCATTGTAGTTACAGGGTTCGGCATGTTGATCATCAGGGATCATTTCAAAAGACTCTCCCAACAACGTATACCGACTGGGTGGAATAATAACCCTCCCACTACGACGAGGTACCGGTGTGTCAATAGGTGCCTCTACAGATGTCACTTGTGGTGTTTCCTCCTGCACTACTGGTGGTAAAGAAGTTTGTGCCGATCTCTCTCCTCTCAATTCCACTAGAACAATTTTACTTCTGGGCTTGTAGTCTATCACATAGTTCTCCACTAAGTATCGGGCATTGGATCTAACAATGACCTTCTGATCCTGAGAACTATAAAATAATCTACATTTCGTTCTTCTAGGGTACCCCACAAACAGACAAACTTATGACCTTGATTCCAATTTATCTGCGTTCCCATTCAGCACATGTGCTAGACTACCCCAAACCCGAACATGCCACAGACTAGGTTTGCGCCTAGTCCACAGTTCTGTGGGCGTAGATGGTACTGACTTAGATGGTACCAAGTTAAGAATATACGCTGTCGTTTCTAGTGCATGTCCCCAAAACGAAATTGGTAAATCTGAATAACTCATCATTGATCTTACCATATCCATAAGAGTCCTATTCCTTCTCTCTGCTACACCATTTTGTTGTGGCATACCTGGAGCTGACAACTGGGATGTAATCCCTTCAGCTAACAAGTAGTCCCTAAACTCTCCCAAGAGGTATTCTCCACCACGATCAGATCGCAGTGTCTTGAGACATTTACCCAGACGCTTTTCCGTTTCCGCCCTATACTCCCTGAATTTCTCAAAGCATTCGGACTTACGGCGCATCAAATAAATGTTTCCATACCTTGAGTAATCGTCAATAAAAGTGACAAAGTACTCAAAACCACCTCTAGCTTGGACATTCATAGGCCCACACAAATCAGAATGAAACCAATTCCAACGGCTCTTTGGCTCTATATCCTTTTGCTGAAAAAAGCTTCTAGGTCATTTTACCTTCTAAATAGGATTCACAGTCTGGAAGTTCCTCAACTTTCAATGAACCTAAAGGTCCATCCCAGACCAGTCTAGAAATCCTATTCAGATTAATATGACCAAGGCGTAAGTGTCAAAGATACGTTTAGTTCAATTTAGAAAGCTACTTTCTCTTACATGGCAAATTATTAGTGTTATTCAATTCATGCAGTTGCACTGTAGGAAATATAGGATTAATAATTTAGAGATTATCCACTAAATATCCATCCTTGATCAACTTAGAAACTGAAACCAAGTTTCTTATAATAGAGGGAACATAAAGGCAATCTCTCAAAATTAAACTCCTATTACTACTAAAATTTGAAAAGACATTTCCTACTGCAACTGCTGCCACTCTCGTAGCATTTTCCACATGTAGATAAATCTCCCCATCACTGAGTCTTCTGGTTTCCTGGAACCCGTGCAACAAAATGCAAACATGATTAGTGGCTCCCGTATCTACACACCAGGTACTGGTAGATAACACCACTAAACGTGATTCAACAACTAGTGAAAAAGATTTATCCTAATTGTTCACTTTATTGAGATAGAATGGACATTCCTACTTCCAGTGTTCTTTCTGCTTGCAGTAAAAACACTTGCCCGCAGGCTTTTTCACTCCACCTTGAGGCGCATGAAATGCCTCTACAACCTTTTTCTGAGACTAGTTCTGCTTCTTCTTGCCTTTCAGCTTAGAAGTAGAAGCCTTCTCTGCCACTAACACTGATGGTGATTTCTTTACAACCAAAAGACCCTCAGCTGCTTGGAGTTCCTTAAGAAGTTTCGCCAAAAATATATGCAATTTGTTCATATAATAGTTCAGGCGAAATTACTTAAAACTCTCAGACTGCAGTGAGTTAAGAACGAAATCGATCTGGGTTTCCCCATCAATTTCAGCTCCAAGGATCTCTAGTTCATTCAGAAGAGATATCATCTTCAGAACATGATCCCTAATCAGGGTCCCTTCAACATGGGTGATATTCACCAATTTTTATAAAATTTTGCTTCATGTTACGTGGCATTCTCATCAGGTCTAGGAGGGCACATCTCATACAACCCAAATTTGTGCCCTTCAGCAGTTAACACAATATCCAAATTCCTTTTCCAGTCAATATAATTCGATCCAGTAAGTTTATTAGTTTTGAGAATAATTGCAAGTGGATTGAAAAAACCCATTTTTTGAATCTGAGAATCACATAACAACAATTATGAAGGGCAATAAAAACTTGAATTTCATTTTAATATTGGTTCCCTCAACCACGTGTTAAAAGAAAAACATTGGCAACCCTACACACCGTGAAGAGCATGCCTCGATGGGAAGGTCGTCTACTCTTCATCATTCGTGTAGATAGGCACAACCTTTTAATTTTACTATCTAGACACTATACCGTGCCAAGCAAAATTAAATAGCCAATATAGCTTCGGTCCTATAAATAATAATAGTGACTCAGATGGTGAGGATATTATTATTTACAACTAAGTGTATACCATTACCTAGCTCCATGACCCATTGTTCCGTTATGAACCACCTCGATGGAGAAGTGACCCACACAACAATTATCTTAGAACTATTCCTTTAGGAAGTTTGTACCGATGATGCCACAATTAATTTTGTCCGATATGGAGGAAGGTTCTGAAACCAACACACAAAATTAATTATATCACCTACGAACTAGCAATGGAGACCGTGGGATTTATCCAAAATAAATTCCCTCTCCCACTTAGTTATTTAAAAATTTGTGAGGGTTATCAAATTTTTGAGTTTGCAAAAAAATGTGATCTAGGTCAAAAGCCAAATATTACCATGTTGTCCCAATATGGTAAACTATCACATATGCAAACAATATGGAAACACAAATAATAAGGAAGCACAAGATAAAGAATCCAGCTATTATGGTCAAAGACGCAATCCTTGAGCAATAAGGAATCCTTCCAAACTTGAAATCCTTAAGCAATAAGGAATCCTTCCAAACTTGAAATCCTTAAGCAATCCTTCCAACCTTGAAATCCTTCAGCTATACTTGTGTGGAAGACTTAGATATTTTGAATCAATCAAGGAAACCAAAATCCAACCGTGCTTAGGCAAGAAAATCGGATTTGATATATTCCCGCGTAAACTGCACAGCCTTCAGTATTTTGGCCATATCTTCCTCATCCGACCTCCAATTGAAGTGATTCAAATTGGGTTGGATTCGAAATTCAATTATCTACAACTTCTGTGCAGAACAGATTTTCTAATTCCAACGTTTACTGGGTCGAAATAGCCCTGCAATCAGACCCTACGAATCTGGAAAAAAACTGTTACGAGCCAAACAACTTGTATCTTCTGTATCTCCCTTCTTCGATCTCCGAATAACCATCGAATGCTATTACAATCGAAGAAACATACATATATCGATCTTATGCCTCCATTGGAGTTCACATGATACGTTAATTATTACAACCACGAAAAATAATCATGGCACCCAATAAATAACACATGCTACGTTAATTATTACAACCACGAAAAATAATCGTGGTACCCAATAAATAACAATAACCACACAAAAATTATGTGTGATCCAATCACACAAAATCAACAAAAAAAATATGTGACCATAATAGCTGGGTAAGAACGCTGCAAAACAAGGGTTAGCACAGTTCTACGTTCTACCCTCTATAACCTACGGACAACATGGCATGTTTAATCCATACGCGTGATTACAGCCTGCTTTGATACCACTGTTGGGAAACGATTCCCAGAACCCAGTAATGACGCGTACAGATTAGACAATAAGAAAACCGCAAAACCCTACAAGGCGGAATTAGGGTTTTACCTCAACTCCCTGCGAACACGAACGCTGGTTGAACTTGTTATAACACGTCTTGCTATAAGCCACGTATACTGCTCGACTGCACCTTACGATCTTCTATCGTATTCCCTACACGCCTAGAACACGAACCGAGTGTGGACTCTTTCGTGGTCTGTTTGCCCTCTCTAGATCTGCCTCTATTTTGTGAATAATAGAAACGTCAAAAAAACGTCCATCTGACCTAGAGAGCATAACGTGTATATATAGGGCTACGATAGGGACCTAAGGAGTAATAAGTCTGGGCTCCAAGTGTAAATAAGAAAACCTAATCCCACCAGGATTCTATTTCTTATTTCACTAATTATAATTCACCCCACTACAGAATTATAATTGCACTCCCGTCCTTATCTCAATTATATTACGAGCTCCATGATATTAAATACTCATTAATCTCCCCACGTTAAGATTACAGATACCCGTTGATTAAAATAAATTACTAACACTTTGGACTACGTTCTTGGGAACGGTCCATATTTCTGTGGGGGCAAACATATTGTGATTAAACAATGGCATCCGGGTATGCATCTTACTAAGGGCGCCTTCTCTAGTGTTCCGGTATGGGTTAAACTCTACAATGTTCCCCTTGAATCATGGACCGAAGATGGTTTGAGTTATATTGCTAGTTATATTGGTAACCCCCTATACCTTGATGAGTTCACACAAGATCATAGCCGGTTGACGTTTGCTCGTGTCTGTATTGAAGTAGAAGCGGCAAAGGAGATTCCCAAGTCCTTTGTTGTAAATTTGGGTTACGGTGAGCCATATGAAATCAAAGTAGAGGTTCCTTGGAAACCTCAAGCTTGCCACATTTGCAAAACTTTCGGTCATACCACCAGTGCTTGCGTAGTCAAGCCCCAAGTTCCTCCTTCACAAGTGTGGAAAGCCAAAGAGACAATAGGACAGAATGTCCCGGTTGTTCAAGAGCGAGCTGCTAAGGCAAGAGTAGATGGTGATAATGATGAATGGGTTGAGGTGAAAAGGAAGGAAGCCAAAAGAACTCCTTTGGCCGTCTCTCCTTCTTTATGTGTTTCTTCTATTGCAAACGAAGTTGGCGTTCTCGAGAGATGTGAGGATTTTGGTGCATCCGCCGTTGTGAATAAAGATGATGCAGGGAGTGTGCCTCCTCCGGTTGTGCTTCTTCCTGTATCTTGTGTCTCTACTCCGGTTGTCAATGGCCAGGGTAGCAATCAACAAGAGCTTCCTCCCGTGGCTCTCCGTCGATCAACACGTTTTCGAGAGCCTCCAAGGGTCCCTTTGGAAGGCGATTTCATTGGACCTCATCAGAGCTTGAACCATATGGTGGGTGATTCCACATCACCTACACCTGCTAGAGGTGAAAATAGAAAGAAGCTTAAAGAGAAAATAAAGATGTTGAAGGCTTCGAGAGACAAAATGTGTTAAGGCTTGCATGCCATTTGTGATGCTTTCTTGAAGTGTGTTTTGAGCGTTTTTGAAAATCTGCTATGTTTTATTTAGGATTTAGATTTTCTCCTTTTTCTTTTTTCTTTTCCTCCTGGGGTATGCCCCTTGTAGGCTGTATATTCGGTTAGCCTTTTTTACTATTTCAAGCTAAGTTATCCAAAAAAAAAAAATGTAGTTTCTTTGTATGCCATTTATCAATTTGGTATTTGAGAATCGAAGTCCAAACGACTAGACCCATGTAGCATTCTGTATATTGGAGTGTTCTAGATATTTTAATCTTTAAGTTCTTGATGTGGAGTGTATGTTCTTTTCCGTGTTTTGGTACGTCATCAGTGTACTCTTCAAATACAACACTAACTTTGTCTACCAATTGAAGTCAGAGCATGGCTAAAATTCGGGCTGATTTACATCATCCAGGGCTCAAATGAGAGAATTTTTATGTTAGTGCAAGACAGTTATTTTTTGATAGTTTGGTGACCTTTCAAGGTATTACTCCGTTTTTAGCCAGTTTAGCTATGCGTTCACCTAGCATACCAAACTAGAGCTCAGTATGAGCTGTTTATGCTACCAGTTTGATTCTGGATGGCTTTCTTTGCTTACAAAATCGTGTTGTCTTCTATACTGAAGAAAATAGGAAATCTTTTTCCCAGTTTCTTTTGTTTCCCTTATTAGAAACATATGTATGGTTTGTTGATTGTCCTACTGCAACATGAATGTGGCATATGTAATCGATTATACTTTTATGTCTTATACAATAAGAGAGTAACCAGCGACAACTTAATGACTATTTGTATGTTGGCGCTAACTTCTTGAGCTCTTTTGTATGGTTTGTCGAATTGCAAAAGTTTAACTCTGGACATGGCGGATGGTGATCTCCCTGGGATAGCAAAGCTTCTCAATATCTCACCTTATCTTGAGATGCTGGTCATAAGCATTCAAACTGTGTCCCCTTCAGAGGTGTGTTTTCCCAGAACAATTGTCCCACTTTCACTCTTACCTATCTGTGTGGCCCGTGTTCCTTGATCCTCGCTCCTCCTTTGGTGGTTAGACAGTTTCGAAGCCTTCTTCCCCTAGCCTGCACAGTGAACACACGACTAAGACCCGGCTGGGGATTCCCCCGGCAAGGTTCTCTGGCGAGAGGATAAGTATGTGCGGAGAGAGGCAGGGGATTGGAATTATTCAGTATGAGTGTATGTGAGCATGTACCTTTTAGGGTTGCCATTGCTTGGTATTTATAGAATCCCTTTGGCTTGCCCTCCAAGTACAATCACGTGCTTGGCACAAGCCAAGTGACGCTATGGTGACATCATGAAATAGATCTGGTAACCGCTTTTGGGGCGAGTTGGCACGCCATGTGCGTTCATAATTATCTTTTGGTGTAACCGCTTCGACACGTGGGAAGGCACCCGGCTCAACGGGCGGCCGAGCATCAGCAGTCGTCGTGCTTCGCGGGTAGCCGAGCACCAACCTGACCGAGCCCGACGTGTGACCAAAAAGGGGTGAGGACACGCCAACAGGGGCTTCCGCTGAGGAAGGTGGCCGAGCACAGTCTTGACCTACGCCGAACCTGTAGCAAGTGGGGTGGCAATGAAGGTCGACGGTGGGAAGCCGAGCACAAGTTTTGGGTACGGCTTGGATCGGGTTCGGTCCGCATTGATGCGAATACTCATGTTCGGCCTGCTACACTATCTATTCATAAAACTCATATTGATCTTTAGCAGGGACAATTTGAACGTTTTATGTTGGGCTCTTTGTTGTGTAATATGTAGAACACAGCCTTCTAAACTGTCCTATAGTTAACGTTTTTGGTCCTTCAGCAGGATCACTCCAGAAATAAGTTGAAGAGCTCCATTTTAAACTTTCTACAAGCTAATTTAGCCAAAAAGGTTTTAAGTTTTTTGTCATCTCTGGTAATCTGAACTGAACTCGAGTTAAATTTACAGCTTTTTGTTGGAGACGCGCTCTATGGTTACTTTGTCAGTGGGGAGGACTACTTCCAATTACCAAAGACGCCTCCAGAGGGTTCGTTACTGCATCTCAAGAAAGTTAATATCTTCGGCTTCCGAAGAGTATTTCGGGCAGTTGAGCTTGTACAGTTTTTGCTGAAGAATGCCAAAGTGCTAGAGAATATGAACATCTACATGCAAAGGGAAGATTTTGAGTGCCTGTCGGAATGCTGTGTGTGGCACTGGCAAGAAAGAGTAGTCAATGAGGAGGTGAATCTTCCAGCATCCTCCCCTCATGCGGTAATCAGGTTCTTTAAGTCACGGGAAGAATTTGTGCCAGTCGGAATGATGTGTGTGGCAAGAAAGAATCAAGTATTGTGTTGGAAACGATGCTAACGGGAGTTTCTCCACAGGTAGTTGATAGGCCTACTGTCCCGCAGGCTTAGTTTTTGGCAAATTATGTTCTGCCATGAGGACTTAAACTATATACTCATTTACTTTTTTGTGCTTATGCAAGTTATTTCTTTGCTAGAGCCACGGACAAAACGTGGTTGAAGGGTCTCAGTCCAAAAAATTCAAGAAGGCATGTTTACACCACATTCAAATGATGAGAAAGGAAAAGAAAGAACAGTTTTTCTCTTTTTTGGACAACTCAAGCCTTCGCAAGTGTTGACATTTTTGTTTGCTGTATATTACTCAAGCAACAAAATTGCTGTTATAAGTTCCTCCATACACAAAATTCACAACTAATACAATGTAGGAAGAGAGATTGATCCAGCATTCGACTACTGTAAAATAAATTGGTAATTTCATTCGACTACTGTAACATACAGACAGGTGAGCAGAAATGTTTACTTTCTTGCACTTCCCACCCCTTACAGCACTAGTTACTTTCTCTCATGGCCTTGGTACTCCTTCCTAAGACTTATCCAAATTCAATTAAAGCTAGGAAAAGAAAAAGTACAGTTACCAATTAGTAGAAGACAATTCACAATAAGCCTTGGTTTCTACTGCTTTTGGATATCTTGCTTGTCCCAGTATTCCTTTTCCCACATCTCAACTTGTTTTGTGGATCTAACTTTGTCTTCAACAAAGGCTTTAAGCACTTGTGGATCATATGGAGGGGGAAGAGCGCACGGCGGTACATCATTGGGCGTCTCCTCCAGTGAGTCATCCATGAACCTCCTCCAGACACTGTCGGTAGGGCAAGCCATGACTTCTGGGCAGAGCTCGATCGCCGTTTCAGGTACAGAAGGTTTGTACTTAAGTAGCTTTGCATATTCATTCAGCAAATGAAACATGTAGTCATACACGTTCTCCATCTTAGTGTCTTCTAGAATGTAGTTGCTACCTGCCTCCCCTATGGCCTTTGCCTATTCAATTCACAGAAGCCACAATTAAGTATTTTTTGTTGGAGTTTGTCCCAAATCGGTTAAATATATCCTCCAAACCTAGTATATGAGCCTGGGCGGCCTCTTCACTCATTGCCAATTGGTATTGAGTTGGGTGCTTTAACATTTTTCATGTCCCATGCTGTTGGTTTCTATATAAAAACTCTTCAACATTTTAAGGAGATGCCAATGTGTACATTCACTACATGCAAACTTTTGATCCATAAGTGAAATAGTGAACTAGTAATATGAGTCAAATGGAGTTCATAGATATGTAAATTTTGACGCACTAGTAATAGGCTGCTGATTTTGCCACTCCCTTTTTTGTTAACGCCACTCCCCTGCAAGTGTATTTTTGGTGCAAAAATACACTTGCAGGGGAGTGGCGTTTACAAAAAAGGGAGTGGCAAAATCATTTCCCTAGTAATATGAGTCAAATGGAATTTATAGATATGTAATTGTGACAAATGCTATGAGGGGAATCGGAAAAGGAGCAGCTACACTAGGGGTGGGCATGGGTGGAGTTACCTTTGGTTGAAGCCAAACCTAGCATCCTTTGGAACCAAACCAACCCAAGTGGAGGGAAGTCTAGTTGGTTCTTTTTGCAATCGTACGGGCGAAAAACATCGCAGTAACTAATTGTCACAACTAACTACACAGACATGTATACCAAATGAAAAATTCTGTAAAATGTAAATGACTTAGCCTTGTGTGCTTGCATATGGGATATGTGCAGACACTTACATACCTTGGCTGTGTGGTTGTTGCCCCATTCAACAGCAAACTTGAGAGACTTGCACTTGTTGTTTTCCCTGATTGGCCAATAGTGTTGCTGTGGGACCATGCCCCTTATGAGAAAGTCATGGAAATTTGGTGTGACATACAAGGTTGGGGAGTTGCACGCTAATATGTATTTCTCACTCACTGACCATGCCCATCCTTCTATGTATATCTTATACCTAAAACCAATTGCACCATGCACAAAGGGGAAAATTCACACATTAATCCCACACAGAGAGATTAGAAAAAGGGTTCTCGAAGAGATGAACAAGAATCGAAAATTAAACCTGTGGGTGCACTGATCTTCTAGTTTTGATTGCTTGTAACCTTCGGTTGATGCCTTAATCCAATCCTGAAATGATTTTTTTTCGCAATAAAGCCAAAGTGGAAAAGATAGGGAAACAAAAGTGATGGAAGTTAAAGTCTACGGTAGTAGGTTAGAAACGGTGGTGGATGCAAAAATTTCACAAAGAAGGGGTTAGATGCAAAATTATTTAGAAATTTACAAAGACTGATAAAATAATTTTTTTTTTTTTGATAAGTAATAATTTTATTGAAAAGGCATCAAGGATGCCACCCATGTAATCAACATGCCCATCGGTGCGCCAGTAGTTAGAAAAATGAGAAGAAAACAAATACATACTCAACTAGACTAGTATCTGATAATGAGTTACCTACACTCATCTAAATTTAAGTGACGGATTTTATTTCTTTTTTGTTTTCGTTAAGAACCCTAAATTCGGAACAAAAAATACTAGCAAGAAAGGATTAATTTATAACCTGGATGTATAAGACAGCATTCCAGTTATGTTGATCTGAGACATTGCACCTAAGAAGGTCCTGCCTGGTTTTATGCACGTTTGGGTTCCCTTTCCAGTAAGCTAAGGGCACCCTGTCCTCCCACTGGATTCTCTTGTTACCTTCTTTTATGTCCTTTGACAAATGCCTCCATGGCTTTATATTGGTCTCAGCCCTACCGAGAGAGAGAGAGAGAGAGAGAGAGAGAGCAACCTTCCTTTAATCTTTGCATCCTTTGGTGATATGATTTGTGCATCTAAGAGCTCAAATGTAACGATTAGCTTGACTTGATAATCGTTTTTGCATGATTTCATTGCATTCGGTTGGAAAAATATATGTTCTAGTTTCAAAATTGTTTTTGTTAGTATCTTCGAGCAAATGAGATAAAATCATGTACTAAGATTATTGGATCAGATAGACTTTTTTCATAGATGATCTATGTAATTAAACTTATAAACTTGTTGAATTATAAAAATGCGACCCGTTGATGCGATTTATATGTAAAAACACCGTCTAACTCTTAGAAAAAGTGTATCTGTGAGTGCCAAAATATAGCAATGTTGTTGAACTTGGCAAAGTGGGCATGAAAAAGTAATAAGTGCTTGACCATGATGTCGCATATTCGAATTCTACGGAGGCCAACCATACCAAACCTTGGGGCCAGTGGGGATTACGCCCGGTCGTTACCTTCAGGGCCTCGAAATTAGACGAGGTGCGAGTAAGCTGGTCCGGGCACGGTTATCAAAAAAAATGTTGTTGAACCGGATTGGTGTCATTTTTGCACAATCCCAATTCAATCTTAATATTTTTCAATGCACATCTCTTGGTCTCTTATTTTTCAACCCAGATCTTAGATCTGAATGACGTGACAAATTTGACAAAGCCAAAATTGCTATCAAATTTATACCGACTTTCACTTACATGTGAAAGACCACTATGTCATATACTTCGTCGATTTTTAATTTTAGCAGCCAAAATGACTTATTGATGAACTTGCTCTTGCAGTGGAGTCTAGAGATCACAGAATCCTCTTCCACAGTTTTGTGCAAATGAGAGAGAGAATGAAAAAGAGGCTATAGAGAGAGAAGGGCATTACCATCCCCAAAATGACCAATCAGGGAACACAATGTCCAAACTTGCCCAATCAGAGCAGTAGCGAAACAACGGAGGCGGGCCCGCATTGGGTCCCCTATAGTCCTTCGATCTGATGACCGGTCGATCACTGGTGTCGAACATCAACTCCAAATCAGGCAATCTACCGGGGTACCACCTTAAGAGCTGTACGATTCCCCACGCCGTAAACACATCTCTTGTCTGTATCGACTTCTTGTACCTGTCCACGTAGGCCTTGCCGTCGATGATGATCAATCTGAAGTAGGCAAACTTGCGTGCACTCTCGACCATATCCCTCATGATTCCCGTCTCTTTCCAGTGCCGTAGATCTTCGTGGATCCAACGGAAGTAGTCCGGACAAGTCTTGTTTGATGAACGGCCGGGATTAATTGTGCGTTTGTGTTTGGTAGGGTAGTTGTTTGGACATCTCTGTGTTTGGTTCCATGCGTTGCAGTTTAGGGGGAAATGAAGAGGTGTTTTAAAGGAATTACCTGAAAATATAGACTGTAGAAAAATAAAGGAAACTAACATGATGTTAATTAGTGATTTGATCAGCAAAATACACACACATCTTAAAAAAATAGAGACACTAAGGCTCTGTTTGGAAAAGTTTTTATTTCCATTTTTTTTGTTTTTGTTTCTGGTATTTTTTCAAACATGCACCATAAACATGTTTGTGTTACTGTTTTTGTTTACAAAATACATAATCAATTTCACTAGTTTACGGAAATTCTAGAAACAAAAAAATTGCGTTTTCATTTGTTTTGAAAACACTTTCGGCAGCCCAAAAAACAAATAAACAAAAATCTATTATGGTCACCAAACATGTTTTTTGTTTTTATTTTTTAATAAATAAACATAAACTCATTTCTTTTTTTTTTCATAAACAAAAAACTGACAACTTTACCAAACAGAGCCTACGTTTCCCAGATTTTCATAAATTGTGAAAACACCCAAAATGAAAAGCAATATGAGAAACAAATGTGTCCCACAATGCAAGCAATCTCCTAAAGATGAAAGGCAAAGATTTCTCGAAAAAGACTTACAGAGACTATCCAGCGGGAACAAACCAAGGCCCCGAATAAGAGGAAGAAGGTGGTGCAGAGTGCAGTACTTGTTAAGCCTCTCTTCTTCAACGGTGGTCGGGTGGCGCTGAACTGTAGTTTTCGAAATCCAAAGGCCTGCCAGAGGATCATTTTTGGATGCTTTTCGGCGTTCTTTTTCATGCTTGTACACACATGTATACATATATGTGCATACAGAGAGACGAAATAAGAAGCTCAACAGATCACAGTGAGTGTTTCTGTTTCTCTTCCCTCTGCTTAATATGGGAAGATGATGACTTCAAAGTGTTTGATGACTCATTGGTTGGCGCCTATTGTCACTGACAAGCCCCTATATGTAAAGGGAAAGTCCATGAGAGAGAGAGAGAGAGAGAGAGAGAGAGAGAGCAGTGTGTATAGTCTGTCTCCCTCCCATACAGGCCATGAGTTATGTAAGTTAAAAAACTGATGGAGAACACAAGGAAATCGGTGGGGTTTGTTTTCCTTGGTTACTGAAGCTTAATTCACGTTTGGTACCCCTTAATTTCCTCACTGCTAGCACAAAAGTAAACCTTCACAAAATTAAAGCAGGAGAATTGTACGTAAATGTCTATTGTAGACCCTTCGGCGCAGTAGTTAGGAGATATGGTTACGGTAGATGATAGCACTAAGGGGAGAGGTAGACTGAAATTGACCTTAGAAGCGGTAATGCACAAGGATCTAGGCTTACTAGATATATATTACTGAACACGATGCCCTCAACAGAGCTAAATGGAAAACACGGATTAATATAGCCGACGCCAATTGATTGTGACTGAAGGCTCAGTTTGGTTTGATTTAGAATTGTACGTAAATCTCGAAAGTATGTCTCAATTCTCAAAGTCTTTGCCTTGGTCAATCTTGATCTTCAGGCACACAGTATGTCTCAATTCTCAAAGTCTTTGCCTTGGTCAATCTTGATTGTGACTGAAGGCTCGGTTTGGTTTGATTTAGAATTGTACGTAAATCTCGGAAGTATGTCTCAATTCTCAAAGTCTTTGCCTTGGTCAATCTTGATCTTCAGGCTCACAGTTTTAGAGCTTACATAAAATACTAATGATGTCTAAAAGCAAGTGTTATGGGTGAATAAAGCCCATTAAATGACGTTTTAAAGACATGCGTTAAATACATCCCTGAATTAACAGTAATTCAGGTTGGGATAATGGGAACTCAAGTCTCATTATGGAATACTCAGGTTCGAGTTTTAATGCTGCGAAGTTACTCCTTCCGTCCCATAAACTTTGTCCCCTACGAAACTACGTGCAATTTTCAAACTTAAAAATTATGTATTTATCAAAATAATTTTTAATTTTTTTTGCACCGTTCAAAAGATCTCATTGAGATCTATCAAACAAGATCCACATCGCATAGTTAAAAAATTATTTCGTTAAGTGCATTATTTTAAAGCTCGAAAATCACACGTAGTTTCGCAGGGAGTCGGCTAACTTTATGGGATGGAGGGAGTACTAATTTACACCAACCAAATGTCAAACAAGAAAATAGGATAATCTCTACTTACATTATGTTGGGGATTTACTCCAATACTACCTTCAAAAACCAATTATCAGCTAATTAAAGGACAATCCATTTACGAACAAATTATACAGCTCAGCATGATCTTTTTCGAAATTGGGTATGAACGAGAACGCTTAATATTTACCTTTTGATACATAAGAAATGAGCATTAATTGGCAAGCACTAGGGAAAATCCATGTGGGACCTCAAGGCACCAGTCTCCAGTGACCAAAATGGGGTAGCAAATCACTTGGCTTCAAAGTGACTTTAACTGCAGTTTGTACTAATCCAAGCATGGAACCCATCACAGGGAAGGTTTGCTGCAAATCAAAAATGGAAACGTGAAAGTTGAATCACAGAATAGGTAGAACCTCGTGTAAACAGACACATGGGGATGGAAGCAAATTAAGCAATTCGACCTAACTCGTGGCGGGGAGGAGGAAATAAGAACTTGTTTCTGAAATCAGCGAAATAACAGCGGCCATGTTCGTTTGGGTTATTTGGGTATTTTAGTTTTGGTAGTGGGTGGAGAGAGAAATAGGGTAATGATTGGAGAGATGAGTAATGAGTGAAGAGAGATAGAGAGAGAAATGAAATTAATAATTGAAGAAATAGGATAATGATTGAAGAGAGATATAGGATAATGATTGCAAAACAAAGTTAAAACAAAGTAAAGTATGGAAACGAACAAGGCCCCGTCTTTTGTTTCTTAAAATTTTCAAAACGGTTAAAAATTTCTGGAAACAAAAAAAATTGCCAAATGCATTTCAACATTCAGATTTTCAAGAACAGAAGTAAAAAAAGAATGTTGCCAACATTCAGCTTTTCAACATGTCAACGTTACCTTTACTAATTTCTTCTGCTCCTTGTAACGAAAGCATAAGGACTCACCTCACGAGAAGGCCTCCAAGTTTGAGGGTTTCACAGGCCAAGTGTCAAAAGGCGGACTTTCTTTGAATTTTTTTGAAGTTGAGCAGTACTCTCTAGCACTTTCCTGCAAAAGAAGTAACACTTATTTAGCATTATCACCAACAAAGCCGTTCAATCTATTCAGACGTGGTTCCAATACGGAATTGCATAGGACATGTTCCAATCTTTTCAAAAACTCAATTTGACTGATCATATCACAGACTTTAAGAACGGAAACTACCATAGTTCATACAAGGTGGCATTTTCAGGCCATCTTCACTCAATAATGGACTCAAGGAGGCCAATGAAGCCAAAAACTAGTTTTGTATTTTCTTGAAAATGGGCCAATTTCAATAAACCATACATTGCAGTTTGGGTCACCCTGCCAGTTTGGGTTGAAGATTGGAACTGTTAAACCACTAAATTAACACCCGTACATGCACAAATGAAAAGGGCAGCATGGCAAAAACCACCCTATTATCATCGACATCAGAACAGATTGGCATCGAAATCCCTGATAAAAACCACCAGAACAAAAAGGACTTATTAAAGGTAAAATCCCCCTAGGAGTGAAGTCCCAAACTGTAATTAACCCAACCCCACAAATAGTTATGTTTGCTCTAACAGTTCCTAATCAGCTACATCTTATCCGCATGCAGCCTTTAATATCACCAACTACATACTTCATTTTACCTTGACAATAGGCAACATGCACAAGGATGTACACTATGGTAATAAAGTTAAAAACAATTAGCTATCCCGGATGCGAGAGATTACCTTAATTTCTTTATAAGAAACCACATGCATTGGGCATTCCGCTGAAAATTCATGCTTCATTGACCAAAATAACTCCAACAATCGCTTCCTGTGATTTGAGAATGATGGTTCTAGAAATGGTTATGCTGTTAACAAGGAAGTTCTTCAAAGAATGCTTGCTGGCTTACTTGCATAAAGATGATTCCGTAGAAGGATACATTGCCCCTTTTGCAGAGGTGCCCTGCTTTCTGCCAGTAGTTCCAAGAATGACTTCAAGCAAGCCAGACTTGTTCCAGCATAGAGAATATCTGTGAACAAAAGCATAAAGCATTGTGACAAGAAGATATGGTGCCAAAAAAAAGAAGAAGAAGAAGATTTGATCGAATGAAGAAAGCTTACCCACATGTTAAAGTGGTCACAGCAGTCTCAGAATGCTGAAACTCCTTTGGCGGTATTGGAGCCTCGTAAAATAGTGGCTGCCAATTGGAATAATCACATTTAGTCATTTATCTTACTCCATTCACGTCCCACCAAAAAAGAGAATTATTATCACAGTACTGTTATTATCATGTGCATACCACCTTGTTCACCTGAAAAGGACTCCTTAGTTGCGTTGACAGAGGTTGGACCCGCTCGTATAGAGCTCTACCCAAGTAGTCTACTATTGGAATAGGTTCAGATGTATAATGGATTTGCCCCACAGTAATGGAAGAAAGGTAAACTGGTTGCAGGAAGTAAGACAGCAAAGCTCCTGCAGGAAAGGAAGAAAGAACCAAATGAAGTTGCAAGACAATCTAAGTTTCCAAACATAGAAGGCCTGCAGATGCCACAATACTAACACAGCATATTAAAAGGAACAGCATCTTAATAGTACTGAGATGCAAAAAAATAAAAATATACAGAAACTGTGAGTGAAACAATGGAAGATTGTTATTTGGGAGAATTTTTCATAAGTCCATTATAGCAGTTTTCAAACCCATCTAGTCCATTTCTAAGTTTCATAACCCCTTAAGTCCACTAGCTTAATAAAATAATTCCTATGACTAAAATACCCATCCTATATAATCACTCATAAAGAGAAAACCCTAGCCATTTTTAGATCTGGAGCACAACCCGGCCCCCCCTCTCTCTCCTCTCTCTTTCTCTCTGATTACTTCTCGCCGTCGTCGCCGCCGCACTCCTGATCTTCCTCCTCACACAGCCGCCGCCGTCCATGGCAGAAAACCTTGGGGCCACGTTCTCTCCACTATCCAAAAGTTCCAGGCCTTATTGTTCGCGCAGCCGCCGCCCATGACGATCTCCCTCTGTACCCACGTACGTTCTTCCTTCCACCATCGTGATATTGGGGAAAACCCAAAAATAGATCTTTCTAAAAGCTTCCCAAGATGTTGAAAGCAGTGTGTAAGTAAATCATGAACACAAGTACTTTAATTTGTTTGTGTTTTAACAGGGGTAGTCCTATTACGCCGCCCTCGACCTCGCCTATGCACTCCTATTAATGATTTAAAGTTGCTATCAGTCTGTGAATATATGGTTATATGTCATTTTGTTATGTAAATATGTATGGTATTATGTCATTTTATTCGGTTGTCATTTTGTTCTGTGAATATATATGGTTATATATTCAGGTCTATTAGGCCGCTGCGCGGACCAATTCAATAAAGTAAATTTATTAGTTTTATTTGTTTTTATGTATAAATTTATTAGTTTTATTTGTACATATCACCATATTTTAAGAAAATATGGTATGTTCTTTGTATATGAGACACATATGGTTATATATCCAAATCTGAACCCTGTATCATGCCATCATTTCTATCCAGTTTTCAAACCTACTCCGGTGATCGTCTGTCCCCATCCCTCCCTCTCGGGTATCTTTCTCTCTCCCTCTCTTTATCTCTCATATCTCTATATCGCCTCCCCATCCCAGGCGATATAGTTTTTGACCTTGATATCGTTTCTGCTCTTCAATTTGTTATCGTTGTTTGTGTTTTTGAAGTTGTTATGGTACATATGAGAGTTGCATGTTAAAACTGGATTAGTTTCGTATATAACGTTATTATACTTATATAACGTTATATGACATTCTATATTCTCTTTTTCGGGTACTCTGTATCAAGTTATTGTACTTATATAACGTGATTACACTCATAGAACGTTATTGAACATATATAACGTTATATAACATTTGTGTACGCTGCTTTGTAGAGTTACGTATGGCATATGGTTATATATCCAAATCTGAACCCTGTATCATGCCATCATTTCTAACATATATGGTTATATGTGCAGGTCTGTTAGGCCGCTGCGCGGACCAATTCAACAGGTGATGGACAATGGAGTATAGTTTCATGAAGTGTCTAATACAATTTTTTTGCAAATTGGACACTTTGACACTTTAGTTCCACAATGCTTCAAAGCACAACCGAAGGACATGCAAAAATCTGCGTAAAGGACTGTTGGAGTGTTTTTCTTTTTTGTTTTTGATTCTTAAATAGTACATTGTTTTTGTTAGAACAATGATAAATAGGGTTATATGTCAATATTTACGGTTATATGGTTATATGTTCTTGACTGTATTCAATTGCTTATATGAGGATATATGGTCATAGAGTTCATATTGGTTAGGGTTTGGTGATATATCTATATTTACGGTTGGTTATATGTTCTTGACTGTATTCAATTGATTATATGAGGATATATGGTTATATGTCAATTGGTAATGTTTATAGTGGTTAGTGTTTGGTTAGTTTAGAGTTTTGTTTGTATAAAATATGAGGACATAGTGGTTATATGTGGACTGTCAACACATTGCTCTGGGCTGTATTCAATTTTGTTTTGTTTGGTTAGTTTTGGTTTTGTTTGTGTAAAATATGAGAACATAGAAGTTAAATGTGGATTATAGCTGTATTCAATTTTGTTTGTTTTTAATTATTTTAGAGTTTCATGGTTGTGGCAGGATGGTTATATACGAATGTTTGGTTTTAGTTATATGTTGTCAATGTATGATTATATGTGATTCTCTTTGTTTTGTTTGATTCTCAAAAAGTGATCATATAACGTTTAGGTTTTCGTTTGACAGCTTATATCATGAGACATATATGTTATATGTTTGCATCTGGATAACTTTTTTCGTATATATGCAGAAATGACAAATCAACATAAGATAGACTAGTGTTCTTTTTTTGTTGAGAGGTACACAGGTCAGCAACTTCCATATAATGTTATATGCTTTTTTTTTTTGGAGTTTCACAATACAAAAACTCACATATAACATTATATATTCTACTTTATTAAATTGGTCCGCGTAGCGGCCTCACTGACTTGATCTAATAATTATATATGTTTATAATAACGTTTCGTTCTTCACATATAACCATATTTTTCAATTAAGGTGGCATGATGTTATTTGGTTTGTTATTATTTGTGCAGTTATTCAAGAGGTGAAGAGTATTAAGTTACCTGTGAAGTCGACTGTGAAGAAGGCGACGACGACGAAGGGAAAGAAGTTAGAAGATCTCTTTTTTTCTTTTTTATTTATTTTTGGAGTTAGTAAGGACAAGATCTCATGTATAACATTATAAGGTTATGAGATCTCTCTTTTTTTGTGTATTTATTTATGTGACAAAGTAATACATATAAGGTTCTTTGTTTGTTTTTGCATTGTAAACATATAACAGATTATGTTATATGTTCTTGTATTGTAATAAAAAAAATTTCAGAAGCTCATACATAATACATATATATGAGTTTAGATGTAAACGTGTAATGTTATATGTTATTATGTTGTAATAAGCTCATATAACGTTATATGTGAAAAACTGGACTCTGTTATAAACGTATATGGTTATCACAAGCAAGTCAATTAGGTCGTTGCGCTGACCAATTCACTAACAGATATAATGTTATCTGTGCAGCAACAGAGCGGGTGAGATCTGGAATGTAGAGAGAGAGAGCTATCAAAATTCTAAAAAATGAAAAAAAAATCGAAATAAAGCCAGCAAGGGCATTTTTGTCTTGTATTAATTCCTTTTTGGCTTGACAAGAATTCAGTTTGGCAACACAAAAAATGAAAAAGAATAAAAATACATTTTTTTGTCTAAGCCAAACAAGGCCCTTGTTTGAGTGGACCTAGTGGGTTACAAACTTGAGAGGTGGACTTGGTGGGTTTCAAACATGCTATAGTGGACCTTAGACCAATTTTTTATTGTTATTTTGTGTCAATAGTGTGACAAATAGGTGTGATTATTTTGGTGCAAGCCAAACAAGTAATGAACCTTGTACTCCAACAACATTCCAACGGGCAATCTTATCAGAGCAGCTCACGGATAGAGTTGTATCTCCACGACCAGGCTTCCTTTGAACCATGCCAATGACTTTTGCACGATCACCTAAACACCATCCACCAATACACCATATCATTAAATGACGCAAGTACTTATTTAGTCTTTATAACATCTTTGGTAAACTTGATACTGGTCCCAATACTAAAAACCTATGTGTTCACTTCAGAAGGTAATCCATCATGATTCATGCCAACATAGAAGGCCCACATATTTTAGCTCTCATTCTATCAAACAAAAATAAAGCTTGCAACCAATGTCCACTAAGAGAATCAGTTTTATTTAGCAACGCATAGAAGAAGTAAGGCCTTGATAATTATGTAAACAATAAATCAGTAAAGAATAAAAATGGAGGAAAAAGCAGTAGTAGTCCACCGTTACCATTCATCCTCGTTGAAGCCTCAAAAAATTCATCCGAACTATCAAATTTACTCCTCAACGATGGCGAAACCCCTTCTTTTAAGGAGGTATGTAGCAAAGGAGACAACTGTAAACAGATAGAGGCATCCCCGCCTACAAGAAAGAAGGGACAGTGACGCTCCGAACAAGGGCAGTTCAGTGTTGATACAACTACAGAAGGATATGAAGGCATCACTCAACTTACATGGTAACTGTGATATGTATAAATGTAGCTTCCAACCTGCCCTTATTACGTATTTTCCTTGGCCATGGCGTTCTGGGTCCAAACAAAAAATTGAGTTCACAACATCATCGCCTTCCAATGGTGTGTTGCAATTAGTACATTGGAGTTTGTGGCTGGTGTTTGTTAGACTTTGAATCTCTGCATAGAAGTACCTGGTAGGATTTAAACATTTGTTCAAGATCATTTTATCCAGTAATAATTGATTTCTTTCTCTTTAGATTGTCAAAGAAGTTACGTGTCTCAAAAATAATTGAGAGTGTTGAATAGGGAAATAACATAAGATATAAATGAAACTATCTATGACGAAGCTTCAATAAGAATACAAAATATGAGCAGATCAATAATGCAAAAGAATATGGAACGCATGGCACAGTGTATGCCTACTGCCTAGTACAATCTCCTTCGTTTTTTAGTGGCCATATATAAGAAAAACTATCAAGTGCTCCTGGAGCACCGCCACATGATGCTCTAGGGGCCTTCTCCACCACATGTTTGTGTTGGCTCCAACAATAGGGCTATGGCTAACTGCTAACACACCAATGTGTGGAGGAGAAGGGACACTAAATAATCACTTCGTATATAGATAGAAAGAAAACCTACAAAGGAAAACGTAAATAGTGTGACTCAGTTATAAATCACAAAGCAATCCATACTCCATACAATGTTAATACAATACTAAGACCTTATAGAAAAATCAGACATCAAAAATACCTCAATAAAGCTCTTCGAGCTATAATCTCAGCGTGCGAATCGTGTACAATGTCACCCCGGGGACTCAAAAGTGAACGCCCAATACATTTCGTCCCCGTTCCCAGTGAAACCACTTGCAATTCTAAACACAAAACAAAACAAAAATCACTAAGAATTCAAAACATAAAGCACTTATTTTCGAAACAAAACACGACAAAGGCTAGAGAATTCCTTATTCAGTTGAGACTACTAGTATTCAAGTCGGATTGCAGAAAAGGAAGACCAAATACGACGTGCACTAGAATTTTCTTTCACTTTTAGAGCATCTCCAACCCTTTCTCATATTCTCAATCAAATTTGAGTAAAAGCCTCATTGGGTATAAATCACTCCAATGAACAAACCCAAATACAAGCACAAATTTATAAAAGTTTCATTAATGGCATGGTTGCATTTATTTATTTATTTATTTTTATTTATTTTTGGAGAATAGTCTTGCAAAATTTGAGCAAAACTCAACTTTGTTACACAGGTAAGTCGGCCGCCTAGACGGACTAGTCCCGCCCAGCGCCTAGGCGGTGGTCTCACACCTAGGCACTAAGCGGCCGACCTGGCGCCCTTTTCCGCCGACTAGCACCTAGTGTTTTTAAAACATTGGAGTGTGGAGTGGATTTTAAGAGATTTTCGCTCGAATTTTGATTTTGAGTAACAGAAAAAAGTATTGGAATCTAAACGGAGGGACGATAAGTAGGGTTTTGGAGTTGGTGGGGATACCTTGAGAAGGAGAGGAGACGAGGAAGGCGGCCAAAACAGTAACTTCGCGGCCCTGAGGCTTTCCTTTCTTTGGGAGGGACTTGTAGACTGAAATCACCGCCTCTGATACCTTTTCTCCCCATTCCTTCTCCGGCACCGGCGCCGGCGTCGGAATCGGAGGAGAGGAGGAGTTCGATTCTGAGCGGGAACCCATCAAACTATCTAAGCACGAAAGTGAGAAATTTGACCAACACTTTGGTCTTGGCAAAAATTCATGTGCCCCCTCCGAGGAATTTTTGCCGTCCAAAATTGAAATGGATGGCCCGGATGCACTAAGCGGGCATCACGTGATACCACCCGACACTGAAAAATTTCTCGCCCCCTTCTCATATAACCACCCATTTTCTATTTTCTTTAAATTTTTCTGCATCCACAAACACTTACGCAACACGAACGCTCACAATTCGTTGGGCCTCACACCACGGTGAGTGTGAGAATGTGTCCCAATAAATGCGTGTAAAAGTGTTTGTGTAAGGTCCTGTTCCGTCAAGATTATTATTTTTAAAATATTTATTTTTTGTTTTATGAAATATATCATTCTGTCATAAAAACATCATATTTAATTCAAAAAATAAATATTATTTAAAAAACAAATACTTTTTTCCTTAGCGAAACGGGTCTTAGCGATATGTGGTTGTATATACTTTTTTTATTTTCTTTTACCTTATGGAAATTACTCCATCTTTACACTCCCTTTTTGTGCAATAGTGATCAATACATTTACGGGCACCTTGGGGCGCTGGCCCGGTGATTCATGGCTTATTACAAGTTGTTTTTGGTGGTCAAGAGGTTGAAGATTCGAGACATGGAATCCAGGCTCCCCAAACTTTGCCCTCTTGCAAAGTACGATTGTGTTTCATTCAAATAGCTTTTGTTAAAGAGGTAAAAGTTATACTGTAGCTCTTTGGTTCCGTCTGAAATCAGCTGCAGGTTTGAAGTTCTTATGATTACGCTCAGTGAGGAGTCACTATGCTTTGTCAACCTCTTTTGTACCTTTTTGGCTTAGCAAAAAGGAAATTGATTTTCGCGCTCTACTTTTTACTAATGGCGTTCTAATTTTAACGTGAAGTTACTAGTAGTAACTTCACAAACAAAGTGAAGAGTCATCAGTAAAAAGTCGATCACGAATATTAATTTTTTGTTAAAAAAATCAATACATTTTCTTTTACCTCATGAGCCATGAAGTAACAAAATTGTGTTGTTTTATTTGTTTGTGTTTTAGTTTTTTTTGTTGCTAAGCTTGTTTGTGTTTTAGTTTAATGTACAGTTTTGTACAAATCAATAGTGAAGGGAGAACACCACCGAATGCATCTGCCTATACAACCCGAAATATTTTACAAAATAATGGAGTAGCTTTTATGTCTCTTTTATTTATTTTTATCCAAAACACTTACTCTCGTCGTTTCATAATTTTAGTAGTTTTTCATATAAAATTCCTGTCATTTAAAAAATAACTTTCAACCATAATTTAAAAAAAAAAATCAGACCAGCTTAGAAACTTAATCGAAATCTTTAAAGTGATAACAAAAAAATTAAACTATATACTAAAATTTTCACACTAATTTAAAATCTTTATTGACATCTTTATGTATTGGGGCTTTCAAAAGGGAAATGATTTTGTCACTCGTTTTTTTGTTAATGCCACTCTCCTGCAAGTATATTTTTGCACTCTCTTTTTTGTTAACGCCACTCTTCTGCAAGTATATTTTTACACTAAAAATACACTTGTGTAAAAAAAATTAAAAAATTATTTATCATTTTCATTATATTTGAGTTTGAAAATTGAAGAAAAAGAACTTTTAGAAAAAGAAGGAAAAGTGGAACGGGGCCTAAAATCATGAAAGCCCAAAGTATATCATTGTGTTTCCACTTTCCACATCCACATCAATCATTAAGGAAGTAAAACACATTTCCTATTGTACCCCAGACGTCCTCTCTTATGTAACCGCTCAACTCTCATGGAGTTATGGGTACAAGGTATGATCCAAATTGGGAAGAAAACAAGAGAAAGATGGATATTTAAACCATATATAAAGACACATCAGAACCAATGAATAGACACACATCTGTCCATTTTCTCCCATGCACATTGATTTGACATGTATGGTGTTCCGATTTCTCAAAAAAAGAACTTTTAGAAAAAGAAAGTAATTTCAAGCTTAAAAATCATGTATTTATGCAAATAATTTTCCTACCAATATGAATCTTGTTTGATAGATCTCATTAAGATCTTTTAAACGGTGCAAGAAAAATTGAAAAAATATTTTTCATTTTCATTATATTTGAGTTTGAAATTACATGAATTTGAAAAAAAAGTACTTTTTTCTAAAGTGGAACACGTGTTTAGATGTGGCTCTTAGCTTGTTCGAGTCTATGGAGAGACGTCGAACTCTCTTTGGTTGTCAACATACTAATCCCCTTCTAACTTTCACTGATGTATACAATATTGAGAAGACGAACAAACAATAGTGTTCTTGTTCAAAAACTAAAAAAATAGAGGTATTGGATCTGAATATGGCGAAGGAAACTTCTCATAACCCAATAATCGATGGGCTCCGGTTTGGGGTTTGTAGCCCATTGGGCAAATTTTGAGTAATCGAAATCTCTGAGTTTGGTTATATAAAAAAAAGAGCTACTTCCTGGCCGGTCTGTTTGGGTGAAGAATAGTCCATTAAGTCCTGCCCAAAGAGCCCATAGTCCAGTAGGTCCTCTTCATTATTTTGTTGACAAAAATACTCCTCGCAAAAAAGAGGCGATTTGAGAGAGACGATCTAGCCACCACCACCACCACGACCCCGCCGCCGCCGCCACCACCACTACGTCACCACCACCGTCGCCGCCGCCGCCACCACCACCACCACTACCGCCACCACCACCCCGCCGCCTCCACCGCCACCACAACGCCGCCGCCGCCACCACTACGTCACCACCACCACCACCATGCCGCCGCCATCGCCACCACCACCACAACACCGCCACCACCACTCCACCACCATCAGCACCACGTCGCCGCCGCCACCACGACGCCACCACCCCCACGCCACCATCACCACCATAATGCCGCCACCATCACCACGTCGCCGTCGCCACCACCACCACCACTACCGCCACCACCACTCCACCACCACAATTAACAGTGTTAATTTTCGTCTAAATTCACACATAATTAACAGTGTTAATCCGCCACGATTAACGGTATTAATTTTCGTCTAAATTTACATCCCAATTAACAGTGTTAATCCGCCACGATTAACAATGTTAATTTTCGTCAAAATTCACATCCCAATTAACAGTGTTAATACCAGGATTAACACTGTTAATTGTGGTGGTGGTGGTGGTGGCGGCGGCGGCGGTGGTCATTGTGGTGGCGGTGATGGTGGTGGCGGGGTTGTGGTGGCGGAGGCGGCGTGATGGCGGCGGTGGTGGTGGCGCTGGTTGTGGTGGTGGTAGCAGTGGTGTAGAAGGTTATATGGGTTCATTTGTGGTGGTGGTGGTAGTGGTGGTGTAGGAGGTTACATTGCTATTTGGTATGGATTATTTTTACAATTTTGAAAGGGTTGCCCAGTTTTGTTGCTATTTAAAGTGGGGTAAAAAAGTAAAATCACACCTACAGGATTTAGTGGGCATTGCACTTATACCCCATAGGACTTGGTGGGCTAACGAATCCAAAATTAGGACCGACCCAGAATTTACTCTGGGGTAAAAAAGTAAAATCACACCTACAGGATTTAGTGGGCATTGCACTTATACCCCATAGGACTTGGTGGGCTAACGAATCCAAAATTAGGACCGGCCCAGAATTTACTCTAAAAACCAATTGTCCTTGTTTAGATGCACTTTAATTATAAAGTGAATTTAGACCCAACAATTCACTTAAAGAACTATTTTTCTTAATTTTGTTATCCTTGAGTCCTTGACCGTAGACTTTCTTTGAATCCAAAAGGGTCCAAACCCCTTATCTATGAAGTGTATAAGTTTTCAAGTTTTTAAGACCTTCCGGGGAATTCTAATTTCTTGCTCTACAAGATGAGATGTAAAATGAAAAATGGAAAGATAATAAGAAAATCCAGAGGTCATAGATTTTCAACCGAATATTTTAGAGCTGATTTAAAATAAATAAAAAATGACTGCAAATCTACCTACTTAATGGTAGATATAGGTAACACAATTTTCTCTCACGCCTTCGTCGACGTTTTTGGAATTACCGTGTCTTCTTCTGATTTCTTATAAAAGATATGTAGCCCGAAAGAATGACAAGGAGGGATATATGTGGACGCCTTCGTCGACGTTTTTGGAATTGCCGTGTCTTCTTCTGATTTCTTATAAAAGATACGTAGTCCGTAAGAATGACGAGGAGGGATATATGTGGGTACAAATAAATGCTGTAAATTTTTTCTGTCGTAATTAAATGTCTAGCAAAACTTAAAGTTTGGTTTTGTGGTCCCAAAAACCCAAGGAAAATGCATCTATTTTGCTTTTACTCCCTATCAATCTATGAAATTATGAACAGGAGGCAAAAGTAAAACCAAAAAATCGAGAAATTTTTGGGTGCTGAGCGGGTATCACGTGCAATCCAAGGCTATCTAAACGTATTTTGACGGCCCAGATTTGTTCTCTCTCTCTCTCTCCTCACCCAACCACTCCCTCTCCTCTTTTTCTATCTCTAAAATTCGAACCGCCCAAAACACGTTTTGACGATTAGGATGGCCGACGGGTGTGGTACCTGCCCGACACCCAAAAACTTCTCCAAAACAGCAGGAAGCATCCAGTCGACAGCATGCTGAGGGGAAAATGGGTACACGTCGCCGTTCCGTGGTTTACCCCCTAACCGCTGGAGATCATACGCGCCACTGACACTGCTTTATTACCTGTCTGTCGGCATGGCGGATTCCATTCCCCTGTTTCGCATCCCCTTTGGCCTTTACCATCTCCATACACAACCGGCCTCTTTAATTACGTCCCTTACCAAATCAATCAACCAATAATTCAACACCAATCGCGGGTTTGGTTCAGTGGTGGAAACTCGGGACAATGCTCAAGTTCGAGTCTTTATAGTTTTTTATTGGGGCTAAACTTATTCTTAACACCACCCAAGCGTGATGTACCCTTAACTACGGTCTCGAGACAAGGGCGGTGGGTCCTTACAGATAGTTGTGTGGTGTGACGGAACAATACTCCTCCCGGTAACAGTAAACGGTTACTTCAGACAACACGCTTAATCTAACGGTACCTAAAACCATGTTTCACAGGAACACAAAAAGTGATTTGTCACTGCTTTAACAAGTTGTGTATAAAAGCCTAAATTGGGGAAGTGGTTTTGTGTGCTCATAAAACTTTCACTGCTGGTAGTAGTAACAGAGGATACTCGAACGCACAGCGAAGCATTATGGCGACGATGGAAGCTCGTGTTCCGACGGCGGAGAAGGCGCCTGCGCCGCTGGTGCCTCAGGTGGCTGAAGCACCGCACGACGTGGTTAAGGAGAAATCGGTGATCAGTCCTCATCCGGTACCGACGCCTTTAGAGAAGCTCGATGTGTCCAAAGCTCCTCCTTCTCCTCCTCTTGCCGACAGTAGTACTAGTACTCTCTCTCTCTCTCTCTCTCTCTCTCTAACATGGAAATATACATACGCGCACCTGGATAGAAGTAATATAAAGACGAGTTCTAAACTTGTAACCAACAAGCAGGAGAAGAAAAATTCACCGGTTTTCCAAAATGTCTCTATGTTCTCGAGCAATTCAATTAATCTGATCAGCTATAGGATCGCGTAGAAAATTTATAATTAATAATCTCGAGATGCGATCCTGTCCTGCTGGTGAAATTACACGAATATGGACATGGAGTCTGATCTCGAGATTAATCAAAAGTCTCATTCATTGCTCCACAAGCATCCCTAGGAAGCAAAACGAATAGCTGTATAAAATTGATTTGGTATAACTTCAATCTTTGTGAGGTAAGACCTTACACATTTTTAGAGTATACTTACTATATATCATTAGAATTTCGGTTTAATTTCTTTTCTTTTTTCCACAATTTTTCATCTACCAAACAGAGTATAATACCCAAACTATGGGCTTTAGGCTGCGTTCTTGCAAACTTATTTGTTTAGAACTTATTTCGGTATTTACACGCCATAGTGATGTGTACCTTTCAAATGATAGAATGGAGACAACCAAATCATTATGTCTTGATTCTCAGCCTAGCCTTTCTGTTTGTATAGCATACCTTTACTGGCTGGAAACTTTTTTTAATTATTATTTTCATTTTATATTATATATCTGTTCAACATTCCCACTCCATTATTTGCATAAACTTTCAACTTTTTGAAGGTTAGTTTTCCTTTATCAAATAAGCATTACTATATATTCTAAGGTGATTAATATGTCACTCTCAGAAAAAGCTTTACCTTGGATACCAAAATGCATTATTGACCTTCCAAATGATGGTTGTTATGGTGTTACACACTAATACTTCCATTAGGAAAGTGAATAGCCTAATGAGAACTTTAATCATGGATACAAACCTACCTCACATGTTTTGGGCAAAGCATTCTCTCCATGTATGATACATATATGTCCAAATTCCACTTAGGGGGAAGGTCTTAAAGCAAATTGTAGACCAATTACACCTGCTATACCCATTTGAGAGATACTTATTCACGGTCCCGCTGTACGTGAATAAGTTCTTTGCGAAAGAAATGAATCGCGACAATTAGATTTTAATGAAACTTTCTGGAAAGTTACTCTTCTCCGAAAAAGTTTCATTAAAATCTAGACCGTCCAAAACATTTTTGGACGGTCGCGATGCACCTACGTAAAGAAGTTTTTCTCTACCCATTTATGATGGTTGCATTCCTTTGTTTCAGATTCTTAACTTGCCAATGTTTTTCATAAAACGATAGGTACACACCCACCAATCACACCTCTGACATATATAATTACACCTCTCACATATATGTGGACCCCACAATTATATATTTGAAATTTCTGCATCAGTATAATTGTGGGGTTTCCTTAATAATCACTGGAAAGAAAAGTAGCATAGGGAAATTTGAATGAAGGACCTCCTGCTACGTCATATCAAGGTGCTTTCTAATCCAAGGTGGTGGACAAAGTCTGAGACTTAGAGGTTTGCTTCCATCTAGGTCTCAAGTTCCGAATCCATAATTAGGTGTTATCAACTTTTGTGGGGCTAGTCCGTACTGGACTCTGCCCTTGCTTTAATCAGGCGTCAGTTAGTGGACAAACGGACGTTGAGATTAATCTTCTAAGAATTAGTCGATGTGCGCGTAAGTTGGCTCTCAAACTCCGTCCTAAAAAAATAGTAGTAGTAGTATGGTAGAGAACGAGGTACGTTGTCTGGTGATTTAATTTATTCCTTCCTAAGCAACGTCAAATTTGGAGGTCGTATAGAATCGATCTCCAGCTTAATCACAGTCGAAGAAAGTAATCCTTTCTTGGTGACTTAACCTTAGGTTGTGTGTGGATCTTAGGTTTGTGAAGGGATTTGTCGAGGAAGGCGACATATCCCATATCCAAATGTAGCCTTACTCTGATTGCGCAGTTTATAACGCCATTTACAATCTCACATTAAATCTATCTGTTTACACTGTTTTGCTTGAATCTGTTTGGCATAGTCCTCTTGTCTTTTGAATCTTCTCCCCAATGTTTTGCTCAAGATTTGAAAAAAAAACTAACCCACCAGGGATGTAACCGTTGAAATATTTCCTCTTTGCAGAGATTCCAGATCCTCCGGGGAAGAGAACTTCGCTCGGACCAACTGACAGAGGTAAACGATGGGATAGCAACTAATCTAGTCTTTGTTTCTCATCTGCTAAAATTTGGTGATATTGATGAGAGTAAAGCATTTAAAGGCCCTGAGAATATTGAGGAGTCAAAGTTATGTTTTTGAAAATAGTTGAACGACGGAATGAGTCTCTACTAAACCGCGGAAATAGAGTTGAGAATATTTCATACTAAGACAGTAAATAAAACACAAAGTGATTGATTTTATTTC
Source organism: Rhododendron griersonianum (assembly GCA_018127125.1). Classification (NCBI taxonomy): domain Eukaryota; kingdom Viridiplantae; phylum Streptophyta; class Magnoliopsida; order Ericales; family Ericaceae; genus Rhododendron; species Rhododendron griersonianum. The sequence continues at coordinate 2,056,237 of CM030794.1, forward strand.
CATGAGATTTTTGAATCTTGGTAAATGTGTAATATCTGGGCATTGTGTGTTTCAGATGTAGCCCTGGCACAAGTTGAAAAAGAGAAGAGTTTATCTTTCATCAAGGCATGGGAAGAAAGTGAAAAAACAAAGGTGGACAACAAGTGAGGCTTTTTCCTAACTTTTCTTGTTCATTCTTTCCTGGCTCACAATTGGCATATGCAGAAACTACAAAAGCAACTGAAGCCAAAAGGATCAGTTCATTGGCTTATTAGCTTCTTTTAGGTTCCCCGTTCGTATACGCCCCAAGGGAACGAGCGAAAGGGCTGCTTTATGAGTGAATTAGGAGTTTCAGGTTCTTTCACGCAATTACTTTTCTTTGGAAAGAGTCTTATATTTTTCTCATGGAGTTCTTATCCCACTTCATGTTACGACAGAGTTTCTAAACTAGCACAAGAATCTTAGTAGAATGGGAGCTCTTTTCGATCTGTCACGGCTCTAGTCAAAATTATAGCTTGTTGATCTGTGTCACGGCTCTTTTGATCCATCCATTTGATAAAGTAGTATCATATTCGATCCAAGACTCATCCAACACATGAACTGTAATGACCGATTACAGATTCTTTTCCTGTGTGAATGGAACCAATGTGGGTAGATAGTCATGCATGTTTATCTGGTTAAATGCTGAAACTTTGTTCGTGTTTCCATCACTGGATAGGGCCCAGAAGAAGCTTGCTGATGTAGCTGCGTGGGAAAACACCAAGAAAGCAGCTATCGAAGCTAAACTAAAAAAACTAGAGGTAATTGCCCGCCGCGTGTATTGACTACATGCAGGTTTGGGAAATCTTTCCAATCCTCTGTTAGCATAACAAGTACGCTTCTATCTTTTGGCTTGCCTTGGAAACTGTGTTGTTTGTAAGGACCCAAATGACCCCACGGCGTAGAATAATGAAATCTTACAAATCTCCATATGTTCAATTATTCGTTATGTTCTCAAAATTGGCAATCCTCCTTATGAGCAGGAAGAACTAGAGAAGAAGAAGGCAGATTATGCAGAAAAAATGCTTAACAAGGTCGCTTTAATTCACAAAGAAGCACAAGAAAAGAAAGCGGTGGTTGAGGCAAGACGAGGGGAAGAAATGCTCAAGGCAGAGGAGCTCGCTGCAAAGCACCGTGCAACTGGAACTGTTCCGAAGAAGCTTGGGTTCCTTGGCTTTTAGAAATGTTTGCCCGAATTCTGAATCCGAAAAAAGAGAGAGGACAGCGTTTGGTTTCTCTCCTGCAAATTTTCATGTGTGTTTATTTGTGTGTGTTTAATCTGTTTATTATAGTTCATGTTGTTCCTACTTTGATTGGGCTGTGTATAGGAATATAGTACTCCATCTGGTTGTGATGACTGATGATCAGGCTTCAGATTAATAATGATACGAGTTGAAAAGTCCTTACAAGCCTATTTCTGCTTCTATTTAGGAGAAAATTACGTATCCGGTTGTATGATGAGAACGAGAGATCGTAACCTAGCGTGATTTGATTTGTGTCATGGGAATCAACATTTCCACAAAACAGGTCGATGATAAACGCTGTTGCAACGAGTCAGGTCGATGATTTGCACTTAAATCTTTGCGCGTGTTGCATAGTATCGATTTGTTGTTTTGATCTCGAGTTCGATTTGTTGTTTTGTATGTTGGTGCTGCCAACTAGTTTGAAATCCCAGTCATGCTTTCACATTGAACCTAAGCTTATAACTAGAGCAACTATAACCAAGTGGGAAAAAATGCAGCACACTGTCATCAAAATAAGTTCACCAAGGGGATTAGGTAATTAGATCTGATTCATAATCACAGATTAAACACGTATCGTCTACAACGATAGAAGAAATCAGGGCCCGTAGTCGAGCTGAATTCATAGCTCCTAATCACCTGAAATGCCATACGTACAAAACAAACCGCGGATTCAAGAAACGGAGACTCCAAGACACACAGTTTGCTATCAGCCATGCCTCAGGGAGAGCAATTTAAGGAGCTTCCGGCCATGATGGCGTCGCAGAATGTATAGTCATCGCTATGCTCTAGAAAGCTCATGTCATTGTTGGCTGGGAAATCGAAGAGCAGCTGCAACGCCGTGTCGCATGAATCCTCCAACTCATTGGAGCTAGAGGAGTCTGAAATATCCATCGAATCGTCCGCGTACAATTTGTTTTCCAAATCCCCGTTTTCGGTGCTCCCGGTTGCAGAGGAACCAATCAGAGGATTTCCTATCTCTGTTGTAGTAGTTACTGAAACTGATCCACATCTTGTCGTCGATGAAGATGCTTGAGAAATTGAGCTTTGACATGGGTTTTTGTTCCCCTTACTGATACCCCGAAAGGATTCCCCAACTTCGGAGTTCCACATGCGTAGGAAATAGTCAGAACTCGTTCGTCCTAAGCTTGGTGGAATAAAGAGCAACGACTCCTTCGAAAGCCGGGCTTCAGCTTCAAGCCTAGCGCTCTCCCACTGGGCCATGTGGCGGGTGGAGGGGGACGTGGATGGTTTCCTGTTTGGCCCGTTGGAGGTAGACAAGGGTTCGTGTGTTTGTGGGTCGATTCCCATGCAAACGAGGCGCCTCTTCAAGTGAGTGTTCCACAAGTTCTTGATCTCGTTGTCTGTCCTTCCGGGTAGCTGAGAGGCAATTGCAGCCCACCTGCATACAGTCGAGTACATATTCGCGAGAGCGATTCAGCTCTCAGAAACTACCAAGAATAAGCAAAAACGGACCAGGTAATTAAACATGATAGGAGTACTAAGGTAACAATGAAAACAATCAAGCCGGCCAACGATCATTCGCATACGTACTATCAGATTGTTTTTTGAAGGTAAGAGTGTTGAGAGAACCAAAAGCAAGAACACAACCAAAATCATCGGAGTTTAGTTCAAACAAATAAACCCACTAGAATCCAAGTTCCGCGTTTTTTCAAAACGAGATGTACCTAAATGAATCAACAATGTTTCCCTTTGAACTTTAGATTTCTAGGACTTTAAGTCTCATTGAGAAAACCAGTTTCGCTAGTCCACAGAGCTCCTGTGCTTACTAACAACTCCGCAGAAGTTGAAATGTAGAAGAATAGAACTAACAGGATTGATGTTTTCGGAAACCATGACGACGACAACTTATCTGAAAGGAGAGTTCATTCGAATTCCAAAGATTTCGCGCCGGTGTTGTAAAGCACAAACCTTTCTAGAGACTTCTGATCAATCCAAATGCTATCAGGGGAAAAACAGGAGCTACTTCCCCTTTCTAGTTCTCTACTCTCACTTCCAGGACCAATATTGTCGATAGAAAGAACCAGCGATAGAGCACAATGGAGAGTGTACCTGTTCCCAACAATGCCATGCAACTGTATAACAAGCTTTTCTTCTTCGGAACTGAAGGGTCCGCGTTTAATGTCTGGCCTAAGATAGTTTGTCCAGCGAAGGCGACAACTCTTTCCACAGCGAAGAAGGCCTGCCAAGACAAAGCCGTATGCAAGGATGAACCTAAATACTGCTCGAGTGGATAGTTAGATAGATATACAGGTTCACAATCAAATCTTTTCGGTAATAAGTTCTACGCGTTATTCGTCTGCAAAGAAACAAGCATTGTGACAAACCGAGATTTTCGAAGCACACGGTACTACAACCAAACCAAGCACTTACATACACCACACATGAATTTCTGTTTCTGTTCTTGATTTTTTCGAATATCCTCACTAAACATCCAGCTCAATGAAGGGAAAAAAACACCCAAAGCCCGACATGGCAACCCGAAATCTTGGTAACCATGGTCTAACTATCCAGTTCCTCCTCCATGCCCTTCGCAGGAATTTCAAATACCTAGAACGTACGCCTATCTAGACACCGATACATTACATTTTAACAGCATAATTGTATGTATACATTGTACTATACTTTTACCTACACAAACAAGTTACTCAGTATATGCATACGTCGAAGTTTCTGATCTCAAATACAAAATTTTGAAACAGCCGAGAGAGTCACAACACAACTCTGGAGACAATTAAACCAATGTCAGTGACAAAAAGTGTGTTAAACGTATGGACACACGCAGGCCTTGCAAATGAGTCGAATCGGGCCGATTAAGCATCACAACCCCATCAATTCCCATTTGTTGGTCTCTTTCGGAACGGTAACTCATTAAGAAAACATAATCATTACCATTACGCTTGTCATATTATTATTCTCTTCTTTTATCCTTCCGGTTTTTTAGAAACATCATCGTTACATTTTTCTGTCAATAGCAATCGATTTCGAAAGAAAATGATAACGGAGTAAACTCATCAATTTTTACTATTATTTTTGAACTTTTTAGTACTACTTTTTACGATTGTTTTTGAACTGGGACAATCTTTTCGGGACAGCAAAAAGTGTCAAAATGTACTAATTACAAACGGTGAAGGAGGGAGTATGAGCTAATCGAGCTGAATATGTCGAAATTTATAAGCTAATCAAAGGCAAAACTTTTGATGTTTATAAATATAATAATAACAAGCCGATCACAAACAAGCTTTTAACAAAGTCGAGCCGGAGTAACTTATTTAGGATTTTCTTTGACAAAATAACTTATTTTTAAATTCTCGTTTTCGTTTTCTGGACCGGACAAACATTTAGGAACAAAACGAGTATGTATAGAGTAGAAAATTAATTAATAAAATGATCGAACCAGCGAGCTTAGGGAGAGCACGCCAGCTTCCCTGGCCGTTCTTGTTGATGTACTCAATCAGCCTCTCGTCTTCTTCAGGCGTCCACGGCCCCTTCTTCAACCCTTTCTTCTCACAGCACGGCGTCCTCCCCATCCCTCTCTCTCTCTCTCTGAAACACGGAGTTCTAGCTAGCTACCAAACTTGACTTTATAGAGAGAGAAACTGCGCTGACCAGGTGGTTGGCCAAGTGGGTCCTGGCCCGGAGCTTAAGAATTTGCTCATTTCTTAATATGTCTTCGGTTCGATTCTCTTGGATCACCTTGCGAACTTCTGGGACACCCTGTATTTAAAAAAAAAAAACTGCATTGAGTATGATAGAGAAAGAGAGAGATAGAGTGAAAAGACGTGTCGAAGAGAATCAAAAGAGCAGGAAGCTTACATTGAATGCGAGGAGTAGGACTAGGACTAGGACGATGGAGCCGAGGGTTTTCGGAGTCAATTATTTTTTAATTAATGTTGTTATGATACGATACGTAAAGCAATTTTGCAGGTAGCTAGCTAGCTAGTACGTAGTAGAAGGTAAGAGATGTGTGTAGGCTCAGATGAGGGAAGGTGGAATCCAGTGATATGATATGAACAAACAAATTACAGTAAGTTGAATTTAAAAAATTGGTGGGAGTCCACTATAGTATGTTTCTAACCCATTAAGTCCACTGATCAAGTTTCTAACCCACTAAATCCACTAATATATATTTGGTAAAGCCTAAAGTCTACTGCATTTAAAAAGGAAAATAATGCCTGACAAAATTACCCTTTCCATTCAAATCCCATAAGTTTAGCCCATTATCCCCCATTATCCGTTCTACGTTTGAAATTCCAACAGTTACGTTGGAATAGAGTGACAGAAGATTCTTCTTTTCTGATACACTGTATATAACGTTATATACTCGTTCATCAGTTCACATTTAATTTGAAATACTTACATGAAGATTCTTCTTTTCTGATACACTGTATATAACGTTATATACTCGTTCATCAGTTCACATTTAACATGAAATACTTACATTTTACGTTATATACTCATTCATCAGCTCGCATTTAACGTTATATACTCATTCACTCATGACAGAAGACCACATATAACGATATTAAGGATGCAAACCTAAAATGATTTTGGTTGTTTAGGTTGAACCTTATATAATGTCAACATAACGTCTTGTATATATATAACGTTAAATACTTTATTGAATTGGTCCGCGCAGCGGCCTCATTGACTTGCTTCTGATAACCGTATATGTATGAGCTTCTGGAATCTTTTTTATTACAATGCAAGAACATATAAATAATCTTATACTATATGTTTACAATGCAAAAATAAATAAATAACCTTATATGTATTACTCTGCCACATAAATAATACACACACAAAAACGTAATACGTGTGACAAAAAATAAACATATAACCTTATTACGTTATACATAAGATTTTGTCCTTTCTAACTCTAAAAAAAAAGAAAAAAAAAGAGGAGATCTCGTAACTTCTGCCCCTTCGTTGCCGTCGCCTTCTTCACAGTCGACTTCACAGGTAACTTAATACTCTTCACCCATTGAACAACTGCACAAATAATAACAAGTCAGTAAGGCCGCTGCACGGACCAATTCAATAAAGTAGAACATATAATGTTATATGTGAGTTTCTGTGTTGTGAAACTCCAAAAAAAATACAACATCTGCTCGTACAATTTGTGGATCAATAAATTCTAATGTCACATTTATATAACCCTTCACAGAGAAGAATAAAGAAAGGAAGAGAAGGATTCTTATACTTTTACTAGTGTATAAACCAATCTAAAAATTCTAAATATATGTATTATGTATAAGTACAGGCCTGAACATATAACCATATATATTACTCAACAGCAGCTTAATAAAAATACAAAAAATATTCCAAAGCCAGCAAAAAAACCAGTTAACCCTACTCTGTTGTCCATTACCTATATTGAATTGGTCCGCGCAACGACTTATAGACCTGAACATATAATCATATATATTCACAGAACAAAATGACAACCGAACAAAATGATAAAATACCATACATCTTCACAGAATAAAATGACATTTTATAAACAACAACAGGAGAATATATAACGTTATATAATGTTACACAATAACATATGACATTACAATGTTATATGTTTACATCCGGGGGTGTGGGGGCGGAGCCCCCACGGCGAAAACGATATTTTCAAGAACTTAGCGTGTAATTTCAGCCATAGAACCCGACCTAATTATATTGCAGTCGGTATGTAACTAGGATTATATATATATATAACCACATATAATCTTATATGAATTGGTCCGCGCAGCGGCCTAACAGATCTGAGTATATAACCATATATGTACCTAACAGCAACTAACGAAAGTACAAAAAATAAAACCCTAACAGATCTTAACGTTATATACAACGTAACTCCAAACAGAGAATATATAATGTTATATAACGTTATATAAGTATAATAACGTTAGAGCATGAATCTGATCCAGTTTTAACATGGAACTCTCATATGTACAATAACACTTCTAAAAAATCAACAACGACAACAAATTGAAAATCAGATTTGATATTAACATCAAAATCAACATCAGCAGATCAATAGAGAGAGACGAGAGAGAGAGAGATATTTCTTTCGTTCTTCATATTCGGAACGAATTGTACCTTGGGCTAGGTCGACGATTGACGACGAAGAAAGTCTGGGACGTGGGTTGATCTCGATGTTGGAGTGACGACGGCAATCGTGTGCTTGACGACGGCGACAGAGACGACGCCGGTATTTGAGCGCTCGAGGACGACGATCGCGACTGAAGAAAGGCCGACGACGACGAAGCCTGACGACGACGGAGAAGGGCAGACGAGGACGAAGAACGCTGATCCAGTGGTCTACACGAACCGTCTTGGATTGGGTTTCTGCCGAGTTTTGTTCTTCTGGAAAAGGGGGGAGGGGGGATGAGTTTTATAATGGGAAACAGACAGAGGAAAAAAACGGGAATGGAGGAAAAAATGGAGAAAAAAACGGGAATGGAAGAAAAAAGGGAGAAAAAAACGGGATAAAAGATTTTTTTGAAACCAGGGGTATATTAGACTAACCAGGATTATTATATATTTACAAAGAAGTTAGTGGTCTTAGTAGGTTATAGAATTTAGAAGTGGACTTAGTGGGTTTGGAAAGTGGTATAGTGGACCTGGGAAAAATTCTCCTATAATATATATATGGATAATAAGTGAAGAAGAATAGAGAGAGAAATGTTGAAAGGGAAATGATTTTGCCACTCTTTTTTGATAATGTCACACCCTGCAAGTGTATTTTTTGATAAAAAAATACACTTGCAGGGTGTGGCATTATCAAAAAAAGGTGTGGCAAAATCACTACCCATGTTGAAAGTATGAAAATCTAGGATTTTTTTTTTAATTTATTTTTTTTGAAAAACAAAGTGAACAAGACATTAATGACGGTGGCCTGGCCTGGCCTGTTGTAGACTTTTTTGTGTTGTTTTTCTCTCTTTTTGAGGTTTCGAAATGAATTCTTTCTTTCACTAATTTCTTCACTATGTAGTAGTACTACTACAACTCATCAGCCGTATGCAGCAGGGATACATGACTTAACTGTGGAGAGAGAGAGAGAGAGAGAGAAGCTTGGCCAGGTAGGAGGAGAGAGAGAACTGCGGCAGAAATTTAAGTGGGTGTACGTACGAAAGAGAAGTTTAGGTGAGGAAGTGGACAAAAAAAATTTGGAGTTGGGAGTTTTTTTTTCTTCTAACAATGTGAATTAAACAACTCTTCTACAACCGCACGCATCCCTGCACACAAATACACAAACACCTCTCATACGAGGAATAGGACCCACACACTGTGATGTGGGTCTCACCCCTCGTGTGAGAGAAGTTTGTGTAAAATGTGTGTAGGCCGCACTCCTCATGTGAGAAGAGTTTGTACATTTCTGTGAGCGAATGTGAGCGTGTGTGGTTATAAATTACAATTGGTGAATTAAATTACTCCATAGATTTAAGTGTAGTATGGAGTATCAAATTTTAGGATTTGGCCACTCTCCGAAAGGCATACTATATGCATGACTCATGAGGCAGTTCGGTGAAAGGCTTTTTGTTCCGTTAAGTTTTTTATTTTTTTTAAGAATTTCTGTATAGCTATGATTTTTACTATTTTTTTAAAGAATTCCTATATAATTAGCTCAGTCTGATATTAGTAACCGGGCCTAATTTTCGAGCTCTCATCGATCTCCGACCCACAGAGTCGCTTAAGAATTGATGATCAAGCTCTCACCGATGTTCGACAGACCTAATTTTTTTACATGAATTCTGTAAAACAAATATTTTAAATAAATTGAGCGACTCCAATCACGAGTGTGGCATCCCGTACCGAAAAAATTGTCCGGACACATGCACCCTAAAAGAATCATCAAACGTTATCCTACGTAGATATATTCCTCCCTCCTCCTCCTCGTCCTCCTCGCAATACAATACATTTTCCTGCGTTTCTCGTAACTCTATAAGAACGGTAACATCGACATTTCACGGAGTACAAGCTGCGTGGTGATATTTTCTACTTTCTACAGTAACAAGTACTCAGCTCCCACGACCATGAATAAATGCATGTGGCAGCAGGTACGAGAGAGAGAGAGACAGAGAGAGGAGAGAGAGAGAGAGAGAGAGAGAGAGAGAGCAAGGAGGGGTTCCGTTGCAGTGAAGATTTCATCAGAAGTAAAAGAAGCATTTAATTTGGGTTCCAAAGGAACAGGACACGATTTTTTGCCTACATCCCTTCCCATGTATCTACAGTGACTATGCATGGAGAAAGGACTCTGGCATTTTTGCACTAATGGAGAAGCCCCTCTTTAATAGGGGATAGTACTAGTAGAGTGTATATATATATATATCTCTCTCTCTCTCTCTGTGTGTTTTTTGAGTCTTGTGACTTGTGCATAAGCCATAAGGCAAACCTTTATCAAACATTTTTTTGGGACTTTTTAACACAATCTTCCACAAATTAATGCGCACATTGAGCCTTAACAACAGCCCAATACTGCTTTAAGTAAGCATTCCCCCCGTTTTCCTAGTCTCATCAAACACATCGCTCGCTCACGACACTGAAATATAATCGATATTAAAACAAAGGAATTGATTTCTACACTCTATTTTTTGATAATCACATTCATTTTTTTGGATTTTAGTGTTGAAAGTGTATGTATATTTTTGCTAAAAGACCAAAAAAAAAATGTGTAAATATCAAAAAAAGGAAGTGTAGAAATCAATTCCCTAAAACACTAATGGAATCAAACCAATAATTCATTTCCATTGCACCGAAAAAAGAGGAAAAAATAATGTGGTCAATGGTCGAGGGTAAGACCTAATAATGTGGGGTCAGCGGAGACAAGTGTGTTAGGCCTACTCAAGGTCAGGTTGCCACCACTGTCCCACTTTTGGTTCATAGTTCATACACTCAACAATTCAATTATTTCAAAAACAATTCAATTATTTCACTGTATTGAATTTCACATGTTCATCGCATACCTTTCTCGAATAATTACTGTTCCGCACTTTGACTGTTTGCAGTCTACCAAAACAGGTAAGACACCAATTATTCACCAAATTGGCGACCGTCGCGTCGAGACTAACCCCAAGAATTGAACCCTGATTAATTGCGTAGAGAGCAAATCTACCAACCAACCGGACTAACTCTAAAGACTAAAAACATAAAGGTTAAAACAAAAAATAGAAAGAAAGAACTATCATACCAAAGATGGAGTTAATTGAGGTGCGCACCATCAAACCAAAAAACCAAAAAGACTTCGGACTTGACCCGTCTAAGGGACGAACTCAAATTATCTGAACCCAGTTTTAACATGTACTGCTGGTGCCCCGTCCCCGTCCATTCCCGACCATTAAATCACATGAGAGTTTCAAGAGATGAGGAGATTAGCACATGATCAAATGACCGGAAATCAACTCAACAAGGGTATAGAGAAGAAAGAAACCAGAGGATTCGAGCGAATAAGGGACAGAGTTGAGCTCATCGATCACGTTGCTCTACGAATACTACACAAACAAAAGGAAAAAACCTAATACTGGATTTGATTAGATTTTGCTACCATTCGCAACAAGAATCACACAGCCGCACCCATGGAGAAGAGTATGCATTGGGAACTCCCATAGCCCCCTAGAGTCCATAAATTCGGCTTTCCTAAGAATCTGATACAGCCCCTGGGAGGGACAGAATGGGTAAAATATAACCCTCACAATAACAGGAGAACCACAATTGGGGGGGGAGAGAGCGAGAGAGACTCAACAAACATCATTTCTGCTTGTTGCGGAATCCGCAAACTAAAGGCCCCGTTCCAAAACGGATTTTAAGTCCTTATTTTTTAAGAAGGCAATTTCAAGCTCAAAAATTATGGACTTATTAAAATCTAAAAATATGCAATATCAATCTTGTTTGAAAGATCTCGATGAGATCTTTTATACGATGCAAAAAAAAAAATGAAAAATTATTTTTCATTTACTTTTTTTTTAGTTTGAAAATGTGAAATAAGCTGCTTATTTTTTAATAAGGTTTCTGAAACGGGACCTAAGACCAGTCAGGGCTTGAAGTTCCCCTTTTCAAGAATGACGATAACACTCAGACAAGTCATCAAGGCTGCCGATTGAAATAAAATTCCAGGAAAATTCGCTGTATATCCGAAAAATTCTCAAGTCCACAAATAAAATAAGGCCTCGAACATATTTAAGCTACAATGCTATTTCCAGCAATGGAAGTTCTATATGCAATGATGAGGCCTCTGCACAACCTAACCATATGCAGTGATAGAAAAAATAAGTCTACAACTACAAACACTAACACACACAAACTCTCTCACATGACCACACATAATGTGAGAGAGTTTGTGTAAGTATTTGTGGTTGTAGCACAACAGATGATAGAAATCAATCCATTAGGATCAGCCAGAAGTCAATGGTTTGGCTGAAAAAGGTACAGGGATAGAACTAAAAAGTTAACCAGGGAAAACCATGTTTAATAAAATTTCTTTTGCCTATCGGGAAAAAGAAGAAGTTAACCAGTGAAGAAAGAGCATGGATTCCAAGCACAAAGCATACATACCATTCAACTGTGACAAAGTCACAAACAGTCTAAGTGCAATTTGTGTCGGATGAGATGGTTAATCAAATCAAAGGCGACTGTTAAAACCCAGCCTCAATCTGGTTTTTATGCTGCTCTAGAATTGTCCGTCTTGAGCAAGTTTTAGGACAATTAAAGGCCAGAAATTCAAGGAAAGCACACGAAGGTTTTCACATCTGTCAAAACCCAACCGAAGTTTTCTGAAATCCCCAACTGTTTCCAGAATGCACTCTCAGATGCTGAGTCATCAGCCCCATGAACCCTAGAAATCAGGAACACAACAAAATAAGACACCGATCTGCATAGTGATGCATCATCATAGATTGATAACGCAAAACATCAATGTTTCTATTGGGATTTCAAGTCAAGAGACTGCAAGGCAGTATCAACTATCAAGTCATGATTCCGTACAATATCCTATAACATTGCTTAGGTTGCATCGAACTTTCAACAAAATTATCCACCCTTAACCCCACAAATACAAGTACATTGCAGCATGGTTTATCCATGGATTTCCCATGAAAATTGCACATCAAATTGAATGATTACGGATTGACATACACTCCCAAATCATGAATTTCAGGTTGATTTTCATAGGCTACACTCAAAAGCCCGCCTGAAGGGTGCTTCAATAGCTATCAGAACCTACTTTAATCAAGCTAAAATTCTTTGTATCCTATGTAGAAACCCAGTAACATTTGTAGCGTCGCCAGACACTAGAGTGAGAAAATAATAATATAGGTTCACTTCGGTATTTATAGTCTTAAAATCCTTGGTTTCCTCGATCAATAAACCAGACCTGTAGAGACCCGGATAATTTTAATTTTTGAAAAAAAGATTATTAAATAACTAATTGAGAAAGTATGATTTATTTGTGGTTAATTGGATTGGGGATAGAAGTGAAATGATAGAGACTAAGGGGGGGGGGGGGGGGTGTGATATACTTGTATGTGAGTATATATAGTGGTGTATGTGTTGTAGGAGATATTTTTCATCTCCCAACTCTCTCTCTCTCATCCGGTCTCTCCCTCTCTCACAAAACTCCACACAATCTCACAAAAACCTTCAAAAATCAACCACATTCCGGCCTTCCATTCGCGTTCTTGAGCTCGGAGATCCTTGGGTTGAGCTTGAATCGAAGCTTTGGAGTTCAAGGAGGCTAGGGCTCGACCAAATCACTTGAATCTCGGCCATTGTTGCGAGGAAGAGATTTCTTTGCCTCTTTTACGTGTTTGTATGTTGATTAAGTGTAGAAATCGTACCTCAAATCGTTGGTTGATGGGTTGTGCTTGTCCTTGAGTTTTCTGCACAAAATCGCCTCCCGTAATGTCCGCGTATCTATACAAGTACTTGCGTATCGATACGCTGAAGAAATCTGCATTCCAGTAGCTTCAGAATCTGTCGTAACGTAACCGTATCGATACAATAATTATTGTATCGATACTCCAAACTCTGCCGTATCGATACAAAAACTTTTGTATCAATACTCCTTGGCTTTCTGGGCAGTTTTGCCCACGTTGTCACGTTTCGACTGTTTTGATTCCCTATCACTTCTAGCCCCTTTTGGACACTTCCAAACCTATCCCTAGCATGTTCAATTGATTTCCTATGATTCATCAATGTTATCCTTGATTTGTTGACCTTCCGTTAGTGAGGGACGAATAGGGTTTTACTTGGTTAAAATCGCATTGAAATGCATCTAATTGAATGATTGAATACTTGTGAATGTTTATGGTGCATTTGTGGTAATATTAGCATGTTGTATGAATGTGGCCATGAGAAAGCCTTAGATTGTATATTGAGTAAGAGAAAGTAGTCGTTGGGGTCGGAAGTTGGGATATGGAGTCTCGTAACGCAAGGGGTGGTAATACGGTGATCCGAGTTGTTAGGGTTCTCCGTAACGCAAGGGGTGGCAATACGGTAACTTTCGTGGTGTTACACTGTAACGCAAGGGGTGGAAATACAATTGGTGGAGATTAGTGATAGCAAGTCGTGTCAAAATCACAGAGTTGCATGACTCTTGTGAACAATGTGGTTGCTTGTGATAATGGCAAGTCTTGGAACGATCTTAGTGAGTGATTGGCATACCTATGAGCTAGATTGTTATCCATCGATTGAGTTATATTATCATGTCTTCTTCTCTCTGCACTTATCATTATATTTGCACATAGAATTCGTAAAAGATTTTCCTACTGGGCTAGTGTAGCTTAACCTAATCTTTCTTTTCAGGTTCAAATGCTGGACAATAGCATGCATGCATCGTGTGCTTGGACATGGAAGACTTTTCGAAGCTAAAAATTGTTTAGCTACTTTGTCATCTTTGTAAAGATTTTCTTTTGATAAAGTTGAGGTTGTAACCAATTACTTGGAATTCCTTTTGACTAAACCGTTCGTAATTTAATAACTTGTTCATACTCGTACTTAAGTTTATTGGGGCCGGAGTGCCAAAGTTGTATAACTTTAATCTTGGGGACTTGTTTTGTAAAATTAAACAGGTGGGAACTCTTTTGGGTAATTATTTATGTTATGCGAGGATCATTTATCGATAAGGATTATTTATCTATGTTAAAAATCGAGGGCGTGACAAGACCTTTGAGAGGAAATCTTGGTGATTACCATGATTGAGTTCCTGCATCAAAACCCACATAGTCAGTTGCAGTACACACCTCTACCACAGGGGGTGATGGAGCCGTATGGAGTTTTGTGGATCACTAGGGATGAAAAGCGTTTGCAGAGCCAGCACAACCACTGGAAAGAAAAACCGATACACCTTGCAAAAGACTACTAAAACGAGGCACACCAAGTTTAGGTTTGTAAGTCGTCTCTTCTTGAGTATTTGAACTCTTAATTCCCATCGACCTTTGAGTGAATTGGTGTGTTGGTGGCTTCTCTTCGGAGGGTAATCAAGGTTTTCACCAGCAAAGAAGTTGTCTTGATTACTATTTGCAATTGATGAGTGGATGGCTATATGCATCTTTAATATTTTTGGTTGCATACTTAATATTATCGTGAATGACATAGACAATAGAGAATTGAAACTGACCAGGTAATTAAGGAATCTGGATGTGTGGAATGCGGGGATTCCATCTTTAGTGGGAAAGTTGGGGAAATCTCAGTCTTCTGTTGAAAAATTAAAGGGCTGGATGAAAAGGGAGGGAAGCGGCGGCCAGTTGTTCAGTTTCTCACAGGGAAATGAAATGAGTGGAGAAAGTTCATATTTTATAACTATTGGAGGAACTGAGTTTTACTAGTTGCCACAATCACACCGTCCAATTAAAAGGGCGAACGGGAGTCATTAAACTACGCAAAATAGATTGGAACCCCAAAATTTAGCATGTTTAGATGGGAAGTTCCAGACAAAACAAATAATTTAGAATTAGATTGATTTCACCTACCACCATTGACCATATACTGGAAATTGACCACAAATCACTGGCAGTAAATAGCCTGATCTATGTGTGGAGGAATTTGCTTTATCTCAGTTCCAAGTTCTTGCTCAATCCTATACCTGTTGAAAATAGTTTTGAGAAACAAAACAAAATTGAGCCCAGGTCTGTGAAAAAACAAATGGAAAAACCACTTGAATTTGCAAACAGCAAATACAAAACACATACAAGTTGAAACGATCCTCATAAGTTATCAAATTCACTGCTAGACCAAGGTGTCCAAACCTCCCTGATCGACCAACCTACAAGTGACATGAAAATGCATGAGAATCGACACAACTTCATACAGATGCTGCAAAGAAAAACTGTTTCCAACATACCCTGTGCAGATAAGTTTCTGCATTCTTGGGAAAATCAAAGTTAATCACAACATTGACTGCTTGAATGTCTATCCCCCTGGTAAACAGATCTGCAATTCCAGCCCAAATAAAAGGAAAAGTTAAAATGAGCACAACCATCTAAACAGACAACAATTTTGTCGAAATATCCAGAAACCATGCAAGACAAGGAGACAATGGGAGAGTCAAAGTGCGAACTGGTAGAGTAGCCAACACAGTTACACTACCAGTCAGGTAGCATAAATGGTTAGCTAAACATAAAGGATTAAAAAAAGAAGAAGAAGAAGAAAAGAGAGAGTCTAAAACAGATAAAACAATACTCTTAACAAGGGATAACGATTCCCCCACTTAGTGGGCGAAAAAGTAATAGAGTAGAATATAATCTTAACAAGGGTAACAGCAAGTATAATCTTCACAAACAATTTTTCCTGGATTGGACATCCATTTCTTACTCATTAACCAGATTTGTTTTGCAGGTATAGTTAGAGGATTGGATGTCGTAGCTGCAAAATTCACTCTTGATGAACTTTTACGCAGTCCGATGATCTGATCTTATCAGGTGTTTGGTTTCGACAGGATAAGGGATGGGTGGGCCAGGTGCTGGTGGTCCCATGCAGTTGGTTATAGTGGCAACCATGAAAAAACACAAATGGTATGGGGGTGACCTAGGACAATTTACCCAATCCTGCCCAGTTTATTTGATGACCAAATGCAGCCATAACCTATGTCAGCTTAATGTTCATATAGCATTAAGCATTCCCTTACAGTCTTTAACTGATGCCTGGATTGCTTTAACATGCCCAAACAGAAATAATTTCACCGTTCATTGCTAGGGTAAATAAACCAGTGCAGAAAATTATAATCAAAGAACCCTGTCTAAATTCAAGTGTAATGGTGAAAACAAAATTGCACAACCCAGCGTGAAATTACATGCTTTTTTTATTCACACCAAACTTGCATTCAATCTAAGAAACAAGCGTCATATGGACTGCAATATGGATTATAAAGCTTCTGATCTCTAAAAGCTGCAATTCCACATGCATGGCAGGAACTAGAGGGGCTTACAAGCCAATTGTGGGTCACAGAACAGATGTAACATTTGTCCAAATGCATGTTATCCATTGACATCAACATATAGTGACTCCACAAAACAACAGTATTTGTTCTAGTAGAAACCAAATAGCATCCATAACATACCCGTACAGACAAGATTCCTGCATGCACCATTCCGGAAATCATGGAATACTCTGTTGCGATGATCTTGAAGCATCTTGGCATGAATATAGAAGCAAGAATAGCCTAGCTCTGTAATTTTCTTGGCCAGCAGTTCTACTCGATTCACCGAATTGCAAAAGATGATTGATTGGTTGATTTGAAGCTGTACAGAACGAAATTCAATTATGTCCACGGAGAAAGATAATAACACATGATACAGATAGAGCTCAAACCTTAGAGAAAAGGGTGTTTAAGCAGTGAACTTTCTGTCTCTCCTCAACAAAAGCATAATACTGTGTAATACCCTTCAGAGTAAGCTCGTCCATAAGGTTAATAACGTAGGGCTTGTGCAGATATCTATCTTTAAAATCCTTAACAGTAACAGGAAAAGTGGCTGAAAACATCAATATTTGACGATTCGGATGTAGAAAATGAATCAGCTGTTCTATAGAAGGTTGGAACTCTGGAGACAACAGTTTATCAGCCTGAAAGAAGTATAACCACATGCCATTAGATTCTTCCACTTGGATGTAAAATCAACTACATTACGAAAAATAGTGTAATCAGATGATCACCAACTCCTCTAGTTAGATACGGAATGTAGTTTTTGATGCAAAAACATTTTACTAGAATCCAGACGAACCTAAGTTTAACGAGCATACAAAGAAATAAAAGGTCGCAGAAAAATGTGACCTAAAGCAATAAACTCCACAGAAAATTCTTGAACAACCAAGTTAAACAAACTGTTTCCATGCAACTTTGTTCACTAAAGAGGAATCCTAAAGCAATAAACTCCACAGAAAATGCTACTGGTGTCTCAAGGTCTCAAACTACAAAATATAATGCTAAGAACTAAAAAACGATGCTTTCCACAAGAATCTAAAATTCTCCTTCCCATCAAAGCAATATTTGTACGACTATGAAACTAGAAAATTCAACTCGAAGAAAATGACTTCAATTACCGTCATAAATTACAAGGTCTAAACCATATTAAACCATTCCTCATACCCTTAAACCTTTTGGCACAAAACTTACGCAAAACACACACAGACTAACCATGGATTACACATTCTAATTTTACTTCCATGCTATTAAAAACCATCAGCCAGTACGCGGCATTAAAGCAATTGAATCGCCCATATTGGCTGTGGTAATAAGCTGTACTAGCGACGAACTGGGTAGTAAATCAGCTATACAAAATTCAAAGGTGCCAATACACAAGGATTTTCATTCACATCATTGCACCAGGTTGCACCCAACGTGTACAGCAAATAGTTAGAACCTTGCTTACTTCATGAATTAAATCTCCCAACACAGGAGATGATGTTTCATACCTCATCCATGGCAAGCATCGAGCAATCTTTCAAAACACAAATACCCTTTTTAGCAAGATCTAGAATTCTTCCAGGAGTTCCAACAAGTAGATGAACTGGTTGATACAAACGCATTATATCGTCTTTTAAACTGGTTCCACCAGTGGTAACCATTACTTGAATTTTCAGGTGCTTCCCAAGCTCCTTACAAACTTGGGACGTTTGCAAAGCTAATTCTCGTGTCGGAACAAGTATAACGACTGCAAATAAAAGATATCATCAGGTAAAACACCAAAAGAACACAAGCCAAACGATGAACAAAGCAAAGGAAAAATGTGTAATGTGTCTAATTACATGACTAGTTTAATAGTCACAACCCCGGAAAGATGTATTCAATCAACTCCAGACTGGAAAAATCTATTATTTCAGCAAGTCAAACAATTACCATATAACCAATGGCAGGACCCTTAAGTATACTGGACACAGGACACAGCTCGTCGAACAACTCTAAGCATACTGCATGAAAGTTAAGTTAAACATTCATAATGATGAGGATCTACGAGGACAGAGCTCTACGCCTGCTAATAGATAAACTGGCAGTCTGGACTGAGAGCTCAGTCAGAAAATTATCCTTAATGCTTTCACACTCTCCCATGTCCGCCTCCTTTTTTCTTTGAAAGTAGTTATTGAAAAAGTAATGGAATAATGAAAGGAGAAGACACTTCAGTCTCATGCCATTAAAGTATGCAAAAAAACCAAGATTAATATTTTACACTAGCATGATAGTGTTCCTTCCCTCTCTTCTTTTCCACGAACTTACACTAGCATGATAATTAAAGCAGCACTGAGAACAAACACAGTCCAAATCTAAAAACTCTATCAATTGGCTGAGATAAAAACCTTGGATGACGTTGTTATCTTGATCAATCTTTTCTAAGGCAGGTATACAAAAGGCAGCAGTTTTTCCTGTTCCATTTTTAGCCCTCGCAAGAATATCACTTCCAGTTAGTGCAATTGGGATACTTTCCTCTTGAATAGGAGATGGTCTTTCGAACCCCTTCTCATATATTCCCATCAGTAGCTCGCGTTTTAGGAAATAGTCTTCAAATTCATTTCCCTTCGTGGCTGTCACATCCTGGAAGAAAAATGGAATGTGCAATCAGGACCAATGTTTATGCAATCACAAATGGCTAAATCTCAAACAAATTCAGAGCCAGAAGGAGCAATGTAAGGGAGAATGGAAAAAACCAGCACTGTTGAAGTATACCGTGCCTGTCTCAACACTTGTAATGTTGCTCAATATGGCTGTCAACTACATAGTATTTCCTAACTGAAATACATTGCATTACACCACGTAACACCACCCATGCAAATCCAATTATTACTGGACTCTGCGGGCAACAGGAAAGTGTAGTGCGAGCGGGCCATAGTTCCAATATTAAGGAGACACACAAGGATATGGCACACGGCCAAACTCCTTTAAAGCCATAATGAAAGCACATTCAACCAATAGCCTACGTCATGTGACCAAAAACTAACCTTATATTACACCAATAGCCTACGCCATCTGAAAGCACACTTGTAATGTTGCTCAATATGGCTGTCAACTACGTAGTAATTCCTAACTGAAATACCTTGCATTACACCACGTAACACCACCCATGCAAATCCAACTATTACTGGACTCTGCAGGCAACAGGAAAATGTAGTGTGAGCGGGCCATAGTTCCAATAATAAGGAGACACACAAGGATATGGCACACGGCCAAACTCCTTTAAAGCCATAATGAAAGCTCATTCGACCAATAGCCTACGTCATGAGTCTCATGACTAACCAAGTGATTCCCTTTCAGTTGCGATAGCCACAACTCACCAGGAATCCGAATGGCTGAAACATATCCTTCATAGTCACATGTATGTAAACTAGGGTCAAGCATCGTAGACCAACAAAAACGAGGTAGCGAAAAAACTTAAACAAGAAGCCATCAACGAAATTACCATTACAGATCTTTCATATGTCTGCAGCGTGATTTGTCTCAGATAATTGATAAGGTTGAATATCACCTCACACCTCTAAGAATGCTTTATCAGCACTGTGATGGTTAGTTCAGACTAACAAATCCAGAGCCACAATAGTATGTTTATCACAATCACATCAAGTTATGACTCTTGGGAGGCTTGCACTCGCCAAACCCCTTGAGCCTAATAAAGCCACGATCAAAAGCCACTCGACCAATAGTCTACATTATGTGACCAAACCTCGAAGCCCACGAGCCAATTGATTTCCTTTTCAACTCCGCTTGCCCACTAATCCAAATGGCTGCTAAAACTGATATGTGATGTAGAGGTTTTGAAGGCGAGAGCTCAAGGCTCATGAGGCAAGGCGTAAACCTCGTGCATTAACATAAAGCATGACATGCTTCAGAAAGAGCACTAAATCATTGTTATTCAGGTTATATTTGAACTGCTTAAGGACTGACATAATCCAGACTGCTAAGGTTGTAGTCATGTATCACAACACTAAGAGCTCTTTGGCTTGACCTCAACATATTGGCAAGCCTCTATTCAGTCGACAAGTATTTAAAAAGGAGTTAAATGAACATAGCAGCTTCAGGTTTCACACACCTTAGACACTTAATGAGTGTTTCATAAAAGTTATTCCTTCTAAAAGAACCTCAATTAGCGTGAAATGCAAACACAAGCTAACGGTCCAGATAGAGGTGATTTGAAAAGCTAAAGGCATGAGTACAAATTGCACAAACAAAAATGCCTGCTACCATATTATTTACAATCATACCTCAGTCCTGTATCTAGTATCCGGTGCCGGAATCCTTAACTGAGCCTTCCAATCTTGTGAACTGAGAAAAAACAATAAAAACAACTAATAAAACACAATGATCTCATGAAAAGAACGAAAATGCAACATCTTACGCCAGAGGACATATCCCCCCAAAATCAGGAGAGGGCATATCCCACCCATTTTGAACTTCATGCATCGCTCTCCAAAATCAGGAGAGAAAAAAAAACAACCCTAAGGTGTTTGTTGGCAATAGAGTATGCTTTTAGACACATTGCACCATCTGGTTTGTCTCCTTCACCATGTACTTGTTTTTAAAAACACTTTTACTACACAACTGACCCATTTGAACACTCACAGACTTGGAACATAACGGCTGTTTTCAAACCTGCTTCCGCTCTAGCCTCTAGTTAGTTTCCCAAAAGTTTATTGTCAGAAACAAATCCTAATCTAGTATGTAATACATTCCAATGTCCCTGTAACTTAAGAGCTAATTGCGTCTGTAAACAAATAATAAAAAAGTTAGGACAAGTTTCAAAACGGGACACAGCACACTAACACCACACAAAACAAAAGCCAAAAACTAGTTAACCTACCGGTGTAACCTGTAATTCCCCTATCATGTAAATGATCCTACCAGTTAGCAAACAAAAACACGGTTCTCTTTAGCTGTTGATTGATTTATTTTCCAAAAGCGCGCAGATTAACTTACAAGTCACATAATGCGTGTGCGCAAGCGCAGACGTGAAAGCCGCTTTTAAAAATATCTCAAAATATGGGCTCTGTTTGGAACTTAAGGAAAGGAAAAGAAAGGAAAATTAAAAAAAATTCCCTCCTATTGTTTGGTTGGAAGAGAAAGTGAGAAGAAAATAACAATTTTAAGTTTTGTAAATAGTAAATTTTCCTTCCTATTTCCCTTTCATTTTCCTCCCATTTTATTTTCTTTTCCTTTCCTTTCTTTTCTTTAGGTTCCAAACAGAGCAAAGTAAGGCTTGAGAGCGGGAGGGCAGAGCGAGAATTCAGAGTGGGAGTATAGGCCCGTAACAGCCTTTAAAGTCACACAATGCACATGGGAGTGCAGGAGCGCAAGCCTGAAAGCATTTTTTATTAAAAAAAACTTCGAAACGAATGAACTTTTTTTTGGTAAATGAAACGAAACGAATAAACTTCGCAAGAGTATTGAGAGCACGAGCGCAAACGCAGAGCAAGAATAGAAAAAGCTTATGTGATTAAGCGTATAACCCTACCTCGAATCGACAGCCTCGGACTGGACGGTCTTCTCGACTTCGTCAACGCTCGACTCGCCCCCCAATTGGTTCCTCCTCAACCACTGCTGCTGTTGTTGTTGCTGGTGCTGTTGTTGAAACTGTTGATGGTTCTGCATTGGACCCCTCTGCACGTACTGCTGTTGTTGCTGAAAGTTTCTCTGTTGAAAATTAGGGTTCCCACCGCGGCCATTACCGTTTCCGCCGCCGCCGAGCCCGGGCGGATATCGTCCTCGCGAGTTCATCACGGCGACCAAACAAAAACCCTAACTATTTACTAGATCGAAAGTAAGGACGGAGAAGAGTTATGCACAACTGCGAAAACTACGGATCGGCAAAAATCGCGGGCAATAAAACCGGCCACAATTTTGCGTGGGACTTGAGTGATTTGAAATCCAAGAAACGGTAAAGAAAGGGTTGTGAAGAGATTGACGATTTCGTTTTTTCTTTTTCTTTTTCTTTTGGGAAGGTTCCTGGAGCCCCGTTTTGAGATAAGAGGCCTGCAATTTTTTGACGTTGAGAGAGAGAGAGAGAGAGAGAGTGACGTAGAAGAATGGGGGTAAAAATTGCTAAAAAGGTCACGATATTTGTTGAGATTTCTACGATTACCGGTTACTTTTATTAAATTTCTAACCAACCCCGATTGATTGGGACTTAAAGTTCAATTTTTGCCTTTTTGATATGGTTTGGTTTAAATTTATGGGGTGGTAACTAAGGAGTTATATGCCAAAGCAAAGTCGCCTTTGCGAAGCGCGAGTTTTGGCAATTCAGACTTCACCATGCTATGACTTTTTTCAAATAACATCACACAAGTTCATGCTTCGTTAATGGTCGGATGTGGAATTATATTAGATTTTATTTCAAAATCGTTCATATTGTGGAAATCATCAAGAATACTAACCGTAATATTAAAAGCTAAACTAATCTAATCCGAATAGATATCTCATCGGGAAGTAAAATGAAGGTTTTACGGTTCTGATTATGAATTAAGCTACATTGAATCAAATCCAGAAAAAAACTGACGTTCCGGAGCTTTAAACTCGCTTTTATTTTATTTTTTTTGAAAGGTTTTTACCATTACGTCCTTATAATTAAGTTCCATAAAATAGTTCAAAATACTCCGTATAGGGGTCAAATTCATTTTACTTACGACTGCAGTATATATATCTAGTTTAATTTTCCACACTTTACAACCCGTGACCCTAATGAGAAATCATACCGTTTTAACGAGATTGTTGGTTCAACTCGTATAGAAAAGATGTTGATACACTTTGATGGTTTGGATCGAGATAACGTAATGTACTAATCTGCCATTCAAAACATATCAGCGTATTCGCATCTGTTTTTATTTTTTATTTTTCACATTCATCAAAGACATACGTTTTTTCAACATTCCATTTTGCTTCACTATAGTTTATATACATTTTTCGGGTGATAGAACACTTGAAGATGAAAAAGTCAAATGCCCAAACAAAAGTACCGTGACAGGGTGACAAGGTTTTAATAAAAGCCGCAGAAATTGCACCATCTAACTTCATTTCCCTAATCTTCTGCAAAATAGAGTAGCTACCAGAAAACTGAACATTAGAAAAGCAAATACCTAACAGGCTAACACATTGACCAGAAATCAAATAGAGACAGTTTTCAAGGTAATGCTTCTACTGTTTCCACAAACTTAGAGGCGAACACAAGCCAACTCTCATGAACGAAAAACAGGCACACCCAACCCATCATATTAAACCTGAAATCCATAAAAGCCCAACCCAACCCTCATGAACGGAAACATATGGAGGCCTCCTATGATCTTGTTTCTGCAGGTAAATTGGAACTACAACTCTTTGAGGCCACATAGTAGATGCGGCAGCAAACTACAAACCTATGTTGCATTAGCTTGAGCAATTAGCCTGTCTTCTAACCAGGATAGTCCTTAATCGAAATGGATACATGATGTCCTAAAACTTCCATCGCCAAACACTTGCAAGCACCTTGTTTCACGATTGCATCATATTGAAATGGAACCTGGAAAGCTGCTGTGGAATTGTTGATATAACCGGCCCATATCTCTGTAGCCAAGTAAGAAAAACCATGTTTCAGCCTTCACTCAGCATTCAAAGATATCTAAAGGAGTTAAAAATTTGGATAAATGGGTAATACAAGATAGGGTCACCATCTGTAAGTCTTGATATAAAAAAATTAACTCCTAAAGTAGTAAAACAAATAACAATACATAAAGGGCACTCGCTCCGAAAAGAAACCATTAAAACGACACACTCCTAACGACATTGGAAGAACCCCATGAACCCACACCAACCACCACCTCCCCACTTCTGCACCATCAATTGCCCGCCCTATGCCATCTTTAAACAATAAGTTGATCTCTCTCTCTCTCACACACACACACATGCATGCGCACACACGCAAAAAAAATGCACATACAAACCATCAACGAACACAGCCTTGGACACTATCACTAACAAGTAAAATCTCAGACTTCAATAAACCATCCCTTCCCCTCACCCTCTTGCCAGTTGTCACACCACCACAGCGCCATCTGCCCCCCTTGCAGGTAGAGTTTTGTCTATCATGACAGATCAAGTCCGTCACTATCACAAAGCATTAACCAAAGTTAACCGAGGGGTCAAAGTTATTTCAGAAACGTGAACAGGTGTTTCTGAAATTTTCAGAAATCCAAGTGTAATGTTCCGTATAAAAGTCAGCAGAAGATATCGGAGCCAAAGCAATAAACACCCTATTCATTTGACAGCACACATAATTGGAAGTTTGATCAGCTTACACCATTCAAAAAGTCATCTTTCACATGAGAATACTTTCAGAAGCATCTTCAGATTAATCATTTCGTAGGCCGCATTTTATTTCGAACACATTGTTCATGCACAATGAAGTAAGAACCTTCGATAATCAGATAAGCAAAAACATTAAATTGTAGCTCAAATGTCTATTCACCTGAACATTGTCATAGAGTTCAAACAGGGGAACAGCCAGCAGTTTCAAATTTTTGGGTACTGCAAAGTATTCTCTTTCAGACAAGTGAACGACGAAAAGCTTCTTACACTCCTGCATTGCAATATTCCTTTTCTGGTAAGCTGGTTTCACAAAAACTCAAACAAAAAAGGATAATATGAAAGCGGAAAGTGCAAACAAAAAAGATTCTGTACCTTAGGCTTTGTGATATGCGGAGGGCAATAGGGGTACATTATAGTTTCAAAGTTTGGCCTCCACCAGATAGCCACACACTCACCAATCTGCAACAAGATTTGACAAAATAAGCACATTGAGTTGCCACATTTATATGTTCCTTGTTAGCTAGGGTGGAAACCAAAATCCGTTCTTACTGAGGGGACAGGTAAAAATTGATGATTTTGTCAAAGGTAAAAGGAATGCAGTTACTTTTCCTTGATGTAGAAAACAAAATGAAAACCAATGAATGGTCGCATGACTAATAGCCTGAAAGATGGGGCCTGCTTTACACTTCTTGGAGACCCATTTTATCAGGGACCAGCTTTTTATCTTTAAATTCCACCAATTGAAAATAATGATAGCAAAGCAGGCATACTCAGAATCTATTGTTAGCTAAAATTGACCTGCAAGCTAATTTCTACATCTTCTCATTCAAAAAATAAGTCATTTACTTTTAGACATACAACGCATACATTCCTGATCCCTATTCAAGGTAACAATCCACTAGTACGGTACACCCAATGATTATATTTAGTAGGAAAGCATTAACCTGCCAGTTAGGCTGCAATGAAGGAGAATTAGCACCAAGTTTGCTTGACAATTTCCTTTGCAAGCCTTCAATTTCTGCAAGTAGAAGCACATTATATTACTTGTATGCTTCTATCTGGAAGTTCATTAAATGCAAAAGCAGGAATCAACATCATTAGGCATGCTACTGCTGTATACCATTTTCTCCAGGCTTCAAACGGCCACCGGGGAGCTTGCAAAAGGTGTTTCCAATTTGCAAAAGAAGAATGTGAGGATGATTATGCTCTTGCACCTGAAGAAAGCAAGTCAACGCAGAGAAAAATCAAGGAAATTACAAGCACAGTTACCACACTAACCGCACGCCGCGCACAGCAGTTGCACAAGTTAAATGCATTGTTCGAATTGAAAGCTGAATTTATGACTTCACTAAATGAAATGGCTCGAAACATTGGTTTTAAAATTTAACCAACCTATGGAATTAAATAATGCATACCGTGGGTTTTCTATCCAGTTTCTCAAAAGAAGTATACATGGAAGCATATCACGAGAGAATTAAGGCGAGCTGAGCTTATGGGAAAACAAAACATTTGGGCAGATCTACCGTGGTGTCATTTCTTTAAATAAAACAGAAATAATCTGAAGATAAACCTAGAGGAAAAAAAATCATGTTTCTCTGCTTATGAGGCTTCAAATTGCCAAGGAATTGAAGGGCTTGGGCTTGTGAAGGCTAAAATCCAAGCAAATAAACTAGAAATTAAACATTGGGTTAAACATAGACAAATTAAAAATATATTGTACCAGATGTAATGACAAGTGCAACAAATAAAAAGATCAAAGAGGCAAAAGACAAAAAGACAGTCAATGGTGAAGAAATCTCAGCCCTCCTTAAAGTCTCGGAGAGAATTGGAAATAAAGACAAATCAAACCAACTCATCCCCGGTTCTTGTTATGATAGATGTTAGCTGGAGTAGTAGCTAGTAAACTAGCAGCAGCATGCTGCTGCTGCTAGATGATCATGCGGTTACAACTGCGGGTGTGTTCAGGAGTGAGAAATGTGGAGAAGGGTCACTGACCTTTGTTTTGGCAATGTTGTTTTCATGGTGGCAATCTGACAGATATAACTGATGAGGATGCTTAGTGGTGGTAGTCATAACTAAGAGGTCAGTGGACATATGAAACTGAGGAAGAATATAGAGGCATCATTTTGCCAAATGACTAAAATCAAATCACATGGTATAAAGAAAGAGAGTTGTTTCAGCTTAAATCAAGGAATCATTACAATGACTCCAAAACATACATGCACTGATGCAGATACTTGTGTGTTCATATTTATATCCTTGAAAAATCAACTCAAAAGGTCCATCACATAGCCATGTTGCCCTTTTGGCAGGAATTTCGACATAGTGAAACATAGCACATATTAACTTGGACACAAGAAGTACACTGACCAGTAGAATTGCTTCAACGCTGGTCCTCATGCCTTCTTTCATATAGCTGTAGAATGAAGCAAAAATATAGTAAGTTCACCCAGTGTTGCAATAGCCATAGAAAGCTGAACAAGTCTATCCCAAACTGAAAATAACTTTTCCAGAGGCATACTGATTAAGTGACCGTTTGGTCGCGGAAGTTGATAATTAACTTCTTTGAATTTGTAAATTTGATAATCAATTTCATTCAACATTAGTGTAGGCGTCACGTTAATCCTTCTCAAACGACTTTAAAATAAGTTGTTCTTGAATCTAAATACACTGATTAGCTATTTTCAAGACGAGACAACTCAGAAGTGTCGGTTCCGTATTTTCTGGGCCAACCAAAGCAGCCCCATCAGACGAACCCTGCACACATACCGCAACCCACACATAGCCGATGTGGGACATTACAATAGTGACATACCATCATGCACCCCAGCCCTGCCAGCTAAGGTTGACTACTGACCTAATCTATCCCGTTCAACGGCTTCACACCTATCAGTATTGGATTTGTTTATAGGTACCGTAATCCTACCCGTCCACTTAAAGTACAAATCCACATACACGCGATGCCATACTCGTTTAGGTTATGCACGATCCCATAATCGACTAGGTTATGCATAGTCTCATACTCGACGCGTAGGCTACTCCGATACCAAAAGATCCAATCTTGGGTGGAACTCACTCTTAAAAACCTTGCAAGGCTTATAAGGAGGCTGCCCAAGAGTTTATATACATCTGGTCAATCCCATACTCCTGTACTATTTCTTATTTTGAGATGATCCAATTCCAAAATCAAAAGTGATCAATTTACAGTTCCCATAAACCAAACAATGCATAACTTAACGCCACTAAATATCGCTTATGCATATGTAAACAACCCGGCCAAGTTCCCACCTGGTCTAGTTTTCTCCACCTAAACTGAATATATCTCATTCTCGTACCCAAAAACCCTAACTTCGAAGAAAAAATGTTCGATCTCTTTGAACGCCATTCTCTCTTTCTAAAGATCTTAGCAACCAAACATACTTCTAGGTAAGTAAGTACTCGAGAAAAAAATGAACTGATTTGTCTTTTGGGGGGGAATACTTACTTGAGTTTCATGCGAGCGAGACGATCTGCGACAGAAGTATCTTTCTCCATCTTTGGTTCCTTCGTCCCGAAAGTGTAGCTCGAGAGAGGATACGTGTTCACCACTGGTGAAATCACCATCTTCGCGCGCTCTCTCTCTCTCTCTCTAACGAGTATTCCCGAAAGAAGCAGCGACGATCAAAGGATTCCACGGTAGTACACCTTTTCTCGAATTTGTCAACAGCGAGTGCAGCGATCCTATGAAAGTACCCCAATGCCCCTCGCAAGGGAAAGCTAATTTACTGGGTTATATCCTTTTCTTTTTAAAAAAAAAAATCCTATTTTGGAAAGCTAATGATTTAAAAAAAAAAAAATCCTACTTTGTTAATCTAGAGTGGAGATTTTCACACTCCTTTTTTTGAAAAATGTACTCTATTTTTCGTCTTTTATTAAAACTTTTATGTGTAATTTTTTGCTTAAAGACAAGAAGTGACGTTCATTAATAAAAAAATGTATGAAAATCATTTCCCTTAATTTAACTCTTGAAAAAATTACAGTTAAAAGAGTTGAAAATATTAAATAAATTGATCAAATTCTTACCGATATTCGATCGACTCGTTATTTTTGAAGAGCCCTAAAAAAATATTTTAAACAAATTAAACGGCTTGAATCATTTGTGTGGGATCCTGATGTGGATTTACACAATCTGATATACCAAGTGTACCCAAAATAGTGTACTCATAGTCCGGTTGCCGTCTAAAATGCAAAACAAGAAACAAGAATCACGATAAGAAAAAATAAATAAATATAGAGTGCTCCCAAGCACCACGCATATGAGTTTTCCTTAAAAATCCAACTCGAATTTTTTTTGTCTTTCATTCAAATTTTTTCCACCTATGTTGGTATTGTGTCAACTTTTTAACCTTGTTCGTTTTGAGGTCTCAAAACCCCTACGCACGATTTTTAATATAAATTTTATATTTATCTCCCTCCACTCATACACTCAGAAAGCATTTTCAAAACCCAAATTGAACAGGTCCTTTGTGACTTATTGATTCGTATTGACGAGACAGATTTTAGAAGTAAAAATTCTTGACCAAAACTCCTTTTTAATTTGAAAAAATCAATCTAAATCAAAATTTGCCTTTTTTAAAAAACAATTGAGTTAATTTTTTAGCAGATGCAAAAATTAACAAACGAGAAGCACTTTGAATAAGTTAATAAGAAAAATTAGTTCTCCCCGCCGGCGCCTTGACCTTTGTCGTCACGCCAAAGAGAGTTGCAGAGTTCCACTTCCCTTTCCTTCCACCACTAGGGCTTCCCTGAGTAGACACTATGGCCGTGGGCGTAGACAGCATGGCCGTTGCCCCAGACGCTTCTTCATCAGAATCACAAGTAATTTCGAATAATCTCGGTTCATTCGACTCTCATCTCATTTATAGTATAGAATGATTCTTTTTCTGAATGTCTTTATACAGGTATCCGTATCTGTAAACGTGAATGTTTGTCATACATATATACGCGTATGAATACGTATATTGATGTATTCATCTTCTACACGGATTCGTATATTGTTGTATTCATCTTCTACCAGTTTTTCCATTGATTTATTATTCAAGAATCACGAGCTTGTTTCCTTTTTCAGTGATTTAGAATAGTAAAAAACTGCTTTTCAGGGGTGTGCATGGTCGGGTTAGGTGGATTAAAGGGTATATTTTTCAACCAACTTGTACTTCGCGGGTTGAATTTTGTTGTTTTACCTGCCGGGCCCCCAACCATTAAAACCAGCGGGTTAGGCGGTTTGATCGGGTGAAAAAAACTTCACTATTTAGGTCTTTTTAGAAACTCTCCTTTTTTTTCTTTTTTCTTTTTTACAACTTGTTTAGGTCATGTTGGGTAGCCATTCTATTTTCTGTTTTCATTTTCAGAATTTTCAAAAGTTAACTTTGAAAGTTTGTTTGGTGCAATACTTCCACTTTCAAATTCTGGAAATCACTTTCACTATTTTCATAATTTGAGGAAGTAACAAAACTCAACTTTCACTATTTTCATAAACAAAAAACAGGCTACTCCGCTACAATTCCTTGGAAGTCTTTTTTCATTTCCTCTTCCTCTCTCTCTCTCTAACCCAGGCCATTGAAGTACTCTCTCTCTCTCATAGTCAATAAAAGATACTTATCGAAGGAGTTTCTCATAGTCAATAAAAATACTTATCGAAGGAGAAAAACCTTATAGTCAATAAATGACCGACTTTGGAATTAGAAAATTTCACATGTATTTCATCTATATATATACTCTCTTAACTTAGAGATGAGAGGAGGCCGGAAGGGATACGTTGGGCTTATGAAGCCATCATTTTATGAAAGTTGATACTATAACTTTGGCCTAGGAAAGAAGAACCCAATCACCTGGACTCAATGCCGGCTCAAATATATTTGGGCCCGAAGCAAAAGTTGCAATAGGGGGGGCCATTTATCTCCTCATCTTTGAACAAAATTTTGCGAAATGTTGAGGAAAACTAAGGGGTGGAGATTCGAACCCAGTTTTTAAAGCATTCAAAGAGCCTAAACTGCCACATGACCAAAAAGATGTTACTCAAAGCAAGGCAATTGAAACTTCTTATTATTTGAAACTAAAAAACTGTATTTTTTGGAGCCCTCTTCGGGCTAAAAAATCGAGGGCCAAAAGCAACGACTTCTTCGGCTTCCTCTCTAAGCCGGCTATGCCTGGTCTATCCACCCGGCCCTATCAAGTATAGGCTTGGATGATTCTCTCTCTCTCTCCCCCTTATAGTTTGAGAACTAGTGGAGAAATTGCAAGAAAGACCATTTTAGAAAAAGTAAAAACTAGTTTCAGAAATTGATTTTTTTTAAAAAAACAGGTTAACACAAACATGTTTTCTGTTTTCACTTTATTTTAGGAAAAGTAAAAACTGATTTCAGCAAATAGAAAACAGGAAACAGAAAAGTGGCAGTGTTACCAAACATAGCCTTAATATTAGTTCATCACAAATCAAGCTAAAGTAAACCTGGATGGAACATTGCAAATCATGTTTGAATGGTACATATGAATCATATGATTGGTATCCATTCATTGTACTGCTTAGATTGACAACGCAATTCTTAGTCGATTACACACTAAGCATGATTACGTATGTCCTGATATCTGATGCTTGATGTTAGGAGATGGAAGACTCGGATCAAGAATCCATTGAAGATCCAGATATCCGTTCCTATCCGGTATACAAGGTTAGTTTATGTTGGTTTTCCTTGTTGTTTTATGAGATAGCTAAACCAAGAGAATGAAAGAGCTCAATAGTCAATACAATACACCGACTTGCAGAGGGAAGATCCTCAAAGACGAAGGCAGAAGGTTTATATTGGTTGTGGAGCTGGGTTTGGGGGTGACAGACCATTGGCAGCTCTCAAGTTACTTCAGAGAGTGGATTTGAACTATATAGTCCTTGAATGCCTAGCAGAGCGCACCCTTGCAGACCGGTACCATGCAAAAGAGGCTGGTGGCGTGGGTTATGATCCTCGTAGTACGTTTCTACCTCTCGTATTTCACTTTTAGTTTCCTGTAATGTATTGGTTAGTTCGTTTCCATACCTTGCCTGCCCACGGAAAGAACCATATAAATTCAACTTTTCGGTCTTCCAAGTTGAAAAGGTTTTACACCAACACAGGCTCTGAGTTTAAATTCCTAGAATAAATCGTTCTCTATTCGCTTCCTCTTAGTGCCATATAGGTTTTGGTGCTGTAGTTTGTAGATGGCTATGTTGTCTACAAGATGGAGCATCCAAATTCCGGGTACTATTGACATTGAATGTAAGTCGTCCTCTTTGTGTTTGTGTGTGATACTTTCCCATGGTTGTGCAGTTGACGAGTGGATGCGTTTGCTCTTGCCTTTGGCTGTAGAGAAAGGAACTTGCATAATAACAAACATGGGTGCAAGTAAGAAGGCAGCCTGAAAAGTTTCATAATGCTATTGATTGGTGATCCCGTGTTACTTTGGCCTTTTTTTAATCGTCTAATAATTGTTTATATTCTTCTTTTTCTATTGAAGTGTGTTCAGTTACTGCTCAGAAAAAAGTTTTAGAGATTGCAAGCAGCCTGGGCATTAGTATTAGTGTTGGTGTGGTCAATCAATTTGCTATCAGAAAAGCTGGTATTCACTAATATCCATCTGCCATGAGTATGAATTGTACTATTCTTATTCAATCAGGGCAACTAATATTTTCAAATGGCATATTATGCGCCTTTTCTTTTTTAGCTTGTTTTAGAAGATTTTTATTTTATTTTTTGTTTCGCACCTCACAATCATCTCCATTTCTTTTTTTATGCAGGTTTGGATCCTGGCATGCTGGGCAGAGTAAGAATTTAGCACTCTTAGTTTCACTTCATTTTTTTTTAAAGAAAGTATCATGTCTGCAAATCCGGTTCTATCTTTGTTTTTTGTCCCTTTTCATTTCATGTCCATCTTTATAATTGGGGTGGTTATTCCCCGTGCACCCTTTTTCTATTTCCCCTTTTCTCTTTAGGAAGTTGGGCTCGTCTCTTTATCGAATGCGCTAATTTATGCAGCCAATCAGCGTATATCTGGGAGCTGCTTCTATTGTTGAATGTCTGGAGAAGTTTAATCCAAATGTTGTTATTACATCTCGGGTTGCCGATGCTGCCTTATTCTTAGCTCCAATGGTATGAACTTCTATTTTTGCCCGTTTTCTCGCATACATTGCCCAAAATCCATGTGCTTTGTTCATGTTCTTTGGTACGCTGGTGCAGTCCTATATACTTGGTTTTTTTAACTTCTATTTTACCGCCATGCATGTGCAAGCAGGTTCATACATGTGCCGACATACTTATGTTTTTGGGATCTAAATGTTGTTTACCAGTCGAGCATGCATAAATTGAGGTTGTTTCTTGTTTTACGAAAGGAATCTCAGCTATTCCACTTGTCATATGATTAGGTATACGAACTAGGGTGGGACTGGGATGAGTTCGAGCTGCTAGCCCAAGGTTCTTTGGCTGGTCACTTGCTGGAGTGTGGTTGTCAACTTACGGGAGGGTATTTTATGCATCCAGGTGTGCCTTTATCTTAAACTTTTTTTTTTTCCTGAACACCTGTGGCATAGCTGGGTGCTCAAAGAAATAGGAATGCTGTTTTTCCTCGAGTTCCCTTTGCTTTCTATTGGTCACCCCTCATTCACATTGTCAAACATTAATTTTTTCATTTTTTTTCCTACTTCAGGAGATAAATACCGAGACATTCCTTTCCCATGTCTACTTGATTTGTCACTTCCTTATGCTGAAGTGAGTTGTGATGGGGAAGTGTGTGTCGCAAAGGCTGATGGCAGTGGTGGGGCTTTAAATCTTGCTACTTGTGCGGAACAACTCCTTTATGAGATTGGGGATCCAGGTGCTTATATTACCCCAGATGTGGTGAGTTGCATAAGTATATTCATGATCTCTTTCAAAATCACTTGAAATATTTGGCAGGGGGAAAAAGAAAAATGAGAACTAGTTTCTAAAAATTCATCATTGATGCAGATAGTAGATTTTGGTGATGTTTTATTTCAACCACTATCAAGCAGTAAAATTATTTGTTCTGGAGCAAAACCATCTGCGTCATTAGTACCTGAGAAACTGTTGTTCTTGACTCCGAAGGTAACTTATGATTTATTCCATAAACATAATTTATAATGGGCAGACTTAATTTCTTGTCTATCCATCTCCCTCCTGGTTTTCTTTGTCTCTGTTCGCTGCAATGCTTTCATGTTGGCAGGGCCGCCGGAAAATATGTTCTTGTTATGTACAATTTTTGCACTTATTCCGTTACTTTCAAATTAATTGGTGGATCCTGCATGCCTGTTGATGCTACGATCTGAGTATTACATGCAGATTTATTGACATGCAATTGTTGATGTTCAGGCTGGTGAATTAAGATCCTTTCAATGTGCATCATGTGCTATTGGGATGAGTTTCAAGTTCTCAGATCATAGATTTGTTAGTGTGTTATAGATGGATGACTGCGACAATAGAAGGAGAAAGATTGGTGGCAGATGGGATAGCTCGACGTACTCTCGAATTCTGAATTTCAGTTATTCTTCCAACCAGTTGCAGCAAGTTTTTATTTTTTTCACATATTTGTAGTTTTTTGGTATGTTATCCTAGAGCAATTTATGCTGGGATACAGTTCAGGAAAATTACAAATTTTAAGCTGTTAGTCTGTTACACATATCTTTCCCTGTCATGGACTACTCTTTGGTGCAATGGTGAACTGACATGCACAAACACCCTGTTTTGAGTTATGAAGATCTGCTCATTCTGAATCACCCCTGGAGGTTAGGTCTGTACCTAGGCCATCCCTCACAGAATCCCAGATTCTCTGGATCAAATTGAAAAATGCTCTTTTCCGTATTTCTATCCATTTCCACCTGTCTGTTTGTGCTATTATAGCCCTTTTCCAAGAAAAACGTTATTGCCAATGTCTTCTAATGTTTGACATCCTCTTTTTGGACCGGACAGACTGACAGGGTCAGGCAGGGTTCTAATGTTGCTTGTTGCTTATTGTGTCAGCCGATATGTTACTGGATTTTGGACCTAGAATCCTGTCTGAGAACACATGGTGATATACTCAGAGTCAGTTTGTGTTCTTGTGATATTTAATTTGGGGAACTATGATTTTGTCGTAGGAGTGTCCATGCCAAGCTATTT
The DNA here is from genome assembly GCA_018127125.1 of Rhododendron griersonianum. Taxonomy (NCBI): domain Eukaryota; kingdom Viridiplantae; phylum Streptophyta; class Magnoliopsida; order Ericales; family Ericaceae; genus Rhododendron; species Rhododendron griersonianum. The sequence continues at coordinate 2,091,435 of CM030794.1, forward strand.
AGTGTCAATATCTGTTTGGTGTTAGTGTGATTGTGCTCCTTTTTTTGCGTTATGTAAGTTCCCTAGAGGTTATTTTGTGTCTAATGAGCATGTTCACCATTATGGCCAACTCCTATTTTCTGTTGCAATTGCATCAATATCTTTTATGGCTAATGTAATGATTGTTCTACTTTCAAGGACTGTGGATGGAGAGGATGGGGAGAGATATCCTATGGAGGATATATGTGTGTAAAACGTGCTGAAGCTGCTGAATTTCTGGTATCAAATCTGATCGTCTTCATGTTATTCCTAGATTTTTCTGCTTTTAGATATATTTTCTCCATTTACCAAGCTTGTGGTGATAAAATTATGGCAGTCCAAAAGTTTTAGTCCTAAAGACATATTGGCATATGCCGCATATCACTGGCAATGGCGACATAGGTTTTTTTGCATGGTAATGTCTTTGGAGGCCTGTTTTGGAGAGAGAGTGGTACCTTTTGGAGATGGGTTGTATCTTGAAAGTATGGGTGTATAGAGTGGTGGTTAAAGTGAGGACTATTTTTAAGGTGAAGGGCTGAAGGCTCATAAGAGAGTTGGGTTAGAGTAAGATCTCGGAGTGGGAAGATGTCTTTTGAGTAACCTTCACTGTGGTTCTGTAGTTGTAGTTAGTTACCAAGGAGTCATGATGGAGGATCATGTTGCTCGAGAGATAAGTATTGGAAGCTACTTTAATCAAAGCAACTTTAATATGAATATTGGGAGGTGGCTATTGCTATATGCAACTATACAGTATACTCAAATATCTAGACGTGCTTACTTTGTGCATATCCATCTAGATGTGTTGGATGCATGTCCCATACATTTACTCTATGGTACTTGACATAAGTCCACGTAACATCGGTTGATTTTTTTTAATCAAATGAGGAACATATCAAGCAACTTTTGGTTTAGTTGGTACATGGTACAGGGAAGTCGGCCTTCTGCTTCATTTGTTTGGCCGAGATCCATGTACTTATAAAAAATAATGACCTTGTTTCATTTTTTTTTTTTAAAGAGAAGTCTTAAATTATTTTTCCTGTATATTTGTGATGTAATATATTCATCTTATATTATTAGGTAAGGTCATGGATGGAAGAAGTGTATCCTGGTATTAAAGATCGGATAGTTTCTTACATAATTGGTTTGGATAGCCTTAAGGCAACCAGCATTGATAACAGCATCCCTTTGCGTGCGGCTGGCGAAGATATTAGGCTACGAATGGATGGGCTATTTGAGAATGAGGAACATGCAGTCCGATTTACAAAAGAGTTTACAGCTTTGTACACAAATGGCCCAGCTGGAGGTGGCGGTATCAGGTCTTTTCATTTAATGTTATAGGTTTAATTTCGGTTTCTTGGATGAAGAGTTGATAGATGATTTAAATGGGGGCTATTTATTATTTGCAGATTTGAGAAAAAAAACAAGGGGTTGGGATTAAATCTTTTGTTACGTTTGTTTTTAATGTGTACGTGTCATCATGAATTCATTGTACAATGGCCCTATTTGTGAGGCATTCTAAACTAAACGGATCGTTATTACTTGGCTTTGGTGGAACTGTTGTTCCCTTTTGCTTATTTGTCTCCATCTTTGAGATATGGTCCTCCTTTTGTTTTGAATAGTTTGTTTTTTAAGTGCTGTCACAGCTATTTATAACGATGGTTCCAGTTATTTAAACAAATTGAAATGTTTTACTTTAACGCTGAATACAGTTCCAGTGTACTTCTGTTTTTTGTTGTTAAACAAGATTTCGAGTACGTCTCTCAATGCTGGTTCCTGTTTGTGGTAAAATTGCAGCACTGGACGCAAGAAAGAGATTATTCTTGAAAAAGGATTTGTATGTCTCTCTCTCTCTCTCTCTCTCTCTCTCTGTGCGCGCGTGCGTGAGTATCTATTATGTATGTGTACCTACGTATACGTGCAGTTATAAATGATTAATCTTATTGAGATGTGATCAGTTAAATGAACTCAAATTCGGTGATAAAGACTGACCAATAGTTTGTTGCTTTTCATCCCACTCTTTTTTCCCTTCTGAACTCTTTATATTTTGCGACAAAAACCTCTGATATGAGTTTTTGAAGCACGTCAGTTAATGTTGGTGCTTACTTGAGTTTCATTTACCACACTTCTAACCATCATGAATTTGGTCATTCAGATCGAGCGCGAAGACGTTGAGATATATATTTGTGCGGAGCAAAACGAAATAGCAAGCCCAAGTAATCAGAGCACTGGTCTTGAAAAAGTAGATGAATCGAAAATCCATTCCCCTGAGAAGCCCTTCTCGCCAGCAGCCAAACAGGAAGCTTCGTACAATTCCCAGCAAGAACTTATATTACCAGAAATAGAATTTTCTCCTGCACCTTCTGGCCAAAAGATCCCACTTTATGAAGTAGCCCACAGCAGGGCGGGCGACAAAGGAAACGACATCAATTTTTCCATCATCCCACATTTTCCACCGGATATTGTTAAGCTGAAGGTGATAATTACACCGGAATGGGTAAAGGAGGTAGTGTCGGCTCTTTTGAATCCCTCTTCGTTTCCTGACTCGGATGCCATCAGAAAGAGAGACCAATGGGTCAATGAACATGTGAAGGTGGAAATATATGAAGCTAGAGGGATACATTCCTTGAATGTCGTGGTTCGGAACATTCTAGATGGCGGTGTCAACTGTTCTAGGAGAATTGACAGGCATGGAAAGACGATTTCTGATGTGATATTGTCCCAGCAAGTGGTATTACCTCCCTGATTTGTTGTACTGTATATCCTCCTCCTCGTGTTGTATACCAACTAGGAGAATCAACTTTGTATTATGATTTCTGGATTAATCTAACGTGGAATACTTGTTTCTGGATTCATTCTATGAGCCCCATGGTTGCAAGACTTTCCTCAATTTTTCCCATGGCCTTCACTTTTATTTTGGTGCAATTTCATTTCGGGCAAGGATCCTGTCAAGTTTGTTAGTGTCCATGCCGTCCATTTGCAATTTTTTTAGGCCCCATCCCGAACCCGCAACAATGATAGGATTCGTTCATTTTGTAGAGCTCGTCGAGACCTTCTCCCATGAAAAAATTCATATTCGTCGGTTACCAATCGACTCCTCATCTAAACATATTTATCTTTGAACAAATGGGTCCAATTCAAAAAGTTTCTATGTGCGAAAAAATTCCCTAAATTTTCATGTTACCAACCATTTTATGATCGTAGGTACAATATAAAATGACAATTACGTATATACACACATTCTCATTGAACTATATATTTTTTTACACTAACGTAGAAATACATGTGAATCTGGTCCCTGCAGGCTGTTGAGTACAAATTTTGCGCCCTTATCGAGTAAATGGTTGTTTCCAGAGTGTATAACCAACATTCTAACTGCTGTAACTAGGACGACAACAATAGTAATCTTGTTTGCTTTTTTTTCTTTTCCCTTTTATTTCCCCCCCTCCATTTTTCTCATGGAATGAGTCAAAACTGAAAAACACCAACCTTCTTTCACTCCATTCCAATCAGATCGTACCCGCAATTTTCTCCCAGAACTTTCCATTTTTAACCTCCTGAAAATGGGTATCTCCAATCACGTGTCGGTCGCTCACCGGTCCGATTCCAATGATCAGTCTAGACCATTGCAAGGAAAAAGTTGGAATCCTATTTGAATGTGATATAACTCAGTTTTCATTAGACGAAGCAAAAGAATTTGTTTTTGTCCGAGGAAGAGGAAAAGATCCACAGAGCATTACGCGTTGAAATTCACTTGGATCCTCGGCAAAACAACCCGATTAAGCAATAATCGGGTTCTTTGTGCAAAAAAAAAAAAGAAGAAGTTGCTTTCCGGAGAGAAAAGGGGAAGAAATGGCATTCACGGGGACTCTGGATAAATGCAAGGCTTGTGATAAGACAGTTTACTTTGTAGATTTGTTAACTGCTGACGGAATCATTTATCACAAATCCTGCTTCAAATGCACCCACTGCAAAGGAACTCTTGTCGTGAGTGTCTTTTCTTGTCATTTTCTCTTCGTCAATGTCTCGTTTTCTTTCCTAAAATGACATTCATGACAACTGAACGGAGCCTTAATGATCTGTTTTGTATGGCAGATGAGCAACTACTCCTCCATGGACGGAGTCCTCTACTGCAAAACTCATCACGAACAACTTTTCAAGGAGTCAGGCAATTTCAGCAAGAACTTCCAGAACTGTGAGATTTCTCTTGTAACATTCTAAAATGTCTTAACGTGCATAGCCGCGGACACAAAACCTCTCACAAGATGGTGTCCCACAATATTTGCGGGCGTTCATCGATCCCTAGGGAGAGATTTTGGGTTCAGTATCTATGCACGTTGTAGATCGAGGTGTTCGTAATCCTTATCTTCATTGTCAAGATTTCGTTGTGCTTATGAAATCTTGACCTCATTATCCTGGCTAACTCATTATTTGTTTCTTGACGAACAATCTAGCTGGGAAGTCCGACAAGGAAAATTCAGTGGTATGTTCGTATCCTTCGTTCTCAAGATTTTATGGACATGTTTCGAAACCAGCCACTTTTTTCAAAACAACACCATCTTTGTTGTCGTAGCCCCGGGAAAATTTCTTTGGCCTAATGTGGATAGTCATTTTGCAGCCAAGAACCCCAAGCAAGCTCTCTGCCCTGTTCTGTGGAACCCAAGACAAGTGTCCGGCTTGTAACAAAACCGTGTACCCATTGGAGAAGGTTTGCTCAACATTACTATATATGCAGCTCAATAGCTCATGCTCTTCCATTGGATTTGCATTTTACTTTCTCTGATTTTATAAGAATCTAAATCTGAATCCAACTCTAGACTCTTTCGCAAATCCGCGTACTTGTTGCATTGATGAGCACGTAACCGTATTGACCTTGATTTCTCTCCGGTTTTGGAGGCGAACTAGAGAGGTCTAGCAGCCTTTGATCTGGTTCGACTCTCATCCCCGTGCTATTAAGTTCTGTGGTAGGTTCATCCACGCGGGAGGTCTGCTCAATCTAGCAGAGTCTGACATTTTTGCAAATCAAAGTTCTACTTAGAAACGCAGAACGCAAATTTGGTGCGCTTGTATGTACCGGTGCTCAAATGGGTTCGCGAAAATTGTCATCTTTCATAAATCGACACCAATCGATTCTCTTTATGTACTATTTTTCTGTTTGCATAACGTTACGCCTAGACTCCTAAGCTTAAATCTTGAAAAATAAACACCCATTTATTCGAACCCCCGAATTAACAGGTGACAATGGAGGGAGAGTCCTTCCACAAGTCATGCTTCAAGTGTGCCCATGGAGGTTGCCCCCTCACACACTCATCCTATGCTTCCCTGGATGGGATCCTCTACTGCAAGGTACACTTTGCTCAGCTGTTCATGGAGAAGGGAAATTACAATCATGTCCTCAAGGCTGCTACTCACAAGAAGAGTGCTGCGGCACCGGTTGAGCACCCAGAAACAGCAGAGGAGGTAGGGGAGGATGCCCCCAAAGAAGAAGATGAACCAGAAGCACATGAATGAGTTAATTCCCTGTTGTGAATTGTGATGATAAATTAATTTCAAGAGGTTGTGTGATTGTGATTAATACATATGTGAGGTTGTGGTTGTACACTTGTAATGATGTATATTTTTTGTTAATATTTTTGCCAAAGGCTTAATGGAATCAAATTATTCTCAGGCTATATATTCTCTACTGTGTCAGGTTTGGATCTAATTATGTCAAGACTTCAGTTTTCTTATGAGTTTAAGTTCTACACGGACAAGCCAAATGAGTATTTGTTGTCCAGACAGCCCTCCGTATACGGCTTGTCCATGTAGAACTTACACTGTTTTTTCTTGTACCTATTGCATAAGCTCACCATTGTAACACCATGTGAGCTTTTTGATTATGTAGGACCATCCGTTTAGCTTGTGAAGAGGAAAAATCAACAAATTTAAGTATTTGTGCCTTTATTCTTGAAATAATTCATCACAACTCTTTCTTTAAAAACAAAAATTTGGCAAAGTTTCTCTAGTTAAAATCATCTTGTAATCTTCATTTTGAAAAGGATGTCCCCAAATGGATAGTTACGTATTCTCGTATGTACATTTGTCCAACAGGAAATACTCTTTGTACTCTATCTATTTAGTCTCCATTTGACAATTTAGGAGGCTTATGTGCCCACCTTTATAGTTATGTGGTGTCGCTAAACAAGAGGTAAATTTAGTTGTTCGATATATAAGAAAGGAACTTATCAAATACTTATTCGCACTTTCTCATGTCTACTTGGCCAAATCCCTCGGGTCAGGGTCCATAATATTAACGAGACGAAGAATTAAAGTAATAATGTACACAACTATATTCTCCCATTTTATTTATTTTTAACCTCTTTTTAAAAACTTTTGTTAAAATTAATTTATTTTTACGTATACTATGATCCCATTTTTGGAAAATCAATGGCACCCAATAGTTTTCCCAAATTATAGGGTACTTTTCGGCTTTTCGGCCCATACCGGACAAAGCTAATCTGACCCGGAAGCCACGTCGATCTCTTCTCGTGTTTCTGTCATTTTCTGCCCCCAATTTTCCCCCTAGAAAGTCCGCCATAGTTTCTCTCACTTCGAGCTTCACACTCTCTCTCTCTTCCCAAGCCGTGATCGGCCAGTTCAACGATCCTCCACCTTTCACTTTTTGCTCCACTCCATCAATGTATATCCAGGTAGCTGTTATACATACGCACTCTGCACATCTACTACGTGCATATACACATATGCGCATATATACATATATACGTCTGTTTCTCTCTCTTCATATTCGCTTGTATACACACATCCGTAGTTATATTCAGTTTTGTTTTCTCCTGAAGGATCCCTAATCTCTCCATTTATACATTCGTATTCGTTAAACTTGGATTCCATTGATGTAGTTATGCATATACTGATATTCACTTTGCACTACGTATACTACGTCATACATACATATACAGGCTCCCTATGTAGCACGGACACTTGATCGGATGTAACGTTCCGGTGTCGGGACACACGTTTGACTCAAATCCGAAGTGTCCTATATTTTCTCAACGTTTGTCCATTTGGACACTTAGGGACACTCTAAAAAATGCTCCGGACACTCATAGGACAATTGCAACACAAGTCAGGAATGGTAGCCGAAATAGTAGACTCTAATGCAACATTAGCGATTCTTTTTTGGGGGGTGACGGATGATGCATTATTGATTATAAAGGCGCATAAGCGACGAAACACTTTTTGTTAAATACATTTGTGAATGATGAATAGTATTTAAGATGTATATGGTGTTACACATTTATGGTTTGAGTCTTATTTGTTATGTTTTTTATTCATGAAGTAGCGTAAATAAATATTTTTCTAATACGTGTCCCCAATGTGTCGTGTCCTCCAATTTTTTAAACTTTACGTGTCGTAGTGTCGGTGCTACATAAATACATTGTACACCTATACATACATCTCTTTTCTTTGCACAGACACGTATATACACGAATGCATATCTGAAATGATGTGTTTAAGCTTTTGTCCATATTGTTTTTGTGGTGCCAGGTGTTTGATTTAAGGCCAACGAGAGTTTGTGAAACATGCGGTAGAAGGTGTTGAAATTGTGCTTTCTATCATTTAGAAAATCGGGGACAAGAGATATGGACTTTGCATGTAGTTTGCAGCAGTCAAACTTGTTTCATAGCACTGAGGTTTCGACTAACCGGACTTTGGACTCTTTCTATTCCCCTTCGAAGTTTAGACATAGAGACTTTGGTTGTAATTTTCTTGGAAGTCAAAGACTTGTCTCGAAAGCTTACCGCAGGAAGAAGTTGAAGAGAATAATTTTGTCAACCACTAACAGTAATATCCATCCCATTACACTTGTTAAAGGAGAATTTGGAAGCCATTTGTGGGGTTGTAATTCAGTTGGATCTTTGACTTGTGATTTTATTAATGTTTTTAAGGCTTCAAGGGGAGTATTTAGATTGCGGTGTCAGGGCAATGATTCCATAGCTAATGTTGATGGTAACGATAGAAAGGTAGAGTTCGATGATAAAGAAGATACTAGTATTAGTCCAAAGTTGAATGATTCAGGGGAGGAGGCAGCTAATGAAGAAGTCAAAGAAGGACATACTTTGGATGATTTGAGGGACTTGTTGCAGAAGGCAATTAAGGAGTTAGAGTTAGCACGGCTAAACAGTACCATGTTTGAGGAAAAGGCTCAGAGAATATCAGAGGCTGCTATAGCTTTAAAAGATGAAGCAGAAAATGCTTTGGACAATGTTTATTCTACCCGCCATACCATCCAAGAGATTGGGAATGAAGAAGCTGTTGCTAAAGAAGCTGTTCAGAAAGCAACAATAGCCCTTTCTTTCTCCGAAGCAAACCTCCATGTGGCAATGGAAACATTAGAAACTGCAAAAAGAATAAACGATTCACTTCAAGCTTTGAGCGAGGGTGATTTAAAATATGAATGTGGACAGGAAGAAACAGGTATCCTAGGGAAAGAAGAGGAAGCACTCTCGGTTGCTCAAGATGATATTAGAGAGTGTAGAGCTACTTTGGAAAATTCTGAGGAAGAGTTGAGAAGGTTGCAAAGCAGAAAAGAGGAGTTGCAAAAGGAATTGGACAGGCTAAATGACGTTGCAGAAAATGCGCAAATGGATGCTTTGCGAGCGGATGAAGAGGTAGCGAATGTGATGCTCTTAGCAGAGCAAGCTGTTGCTTTTGAACTTGAGGCTGCACAACGTGTGAGTGATGCGGAGATTACCTTGTCTAGATCAGAAAAAGATCTTGTTGTTCCTCATTTTGATATCACGGAAACTGCAGTACACCAAAATGAATCTTCATTCGAAGGGCAGGTTTTGGATGTGGAGGAGGAATTTGTTGAGGATAGAAAAGTGAGTCCGGGAAATACAGTTGATATGGTTGTTGAAAGTGACAGAGTCATGCAAATTGAGAGCACTCCATCAGTTACCGAGCCTTTAACAGTTTGCCAGTTTGATGGACCTGGTCATGGTAATGGAGAATTAAATTCAGAATCATCAAAGGACACCAAAATTGAATCACAAAACTCAAAGAACTTGGCTCAAACAACAGAGCATGAACTACAGAAGGATTTGACAAAGGACAGTGCACTGTTTAGTGCTCCGAAACGATTATTGAAGAAGTCTTCTCGTTTCTTCTCTGCGTCTTTCTTCTCTTCAGATGGTACCCAGTTCACACCAGCATCCCTTTTCCACGATCTTATACAGTCTGCGAGGAAGCTATTGCCTCAGCTAGTTGTTGGGTCATTTCTCATTGGAGCCGGGTACGCAAAATCTTAAAAGATGGAACTTCTGTGTATTCTTGCCTTTTGATATGTAATTTGACATGCATTTCCTTGAAGTATGATACGAAGTCTGCTTTCTTTATATATTACAGGATTGCCTTTTATGTCAATCGGTCAGAGAGGATTGGCCAGCTATTTCTACAGCCAGACATCATTACTACTAGTATCGACGAAGTCTCATCAAATGCAAAGCCTTTGGTCCGTCAAATGCGGAAAATTCCCAAGAGACTCAAGAAACTAATAGCAATGGTTCCGCGTCAAGAGGCACGTATTTGAAATTAGCTTGGTTACTCTGCTTTGCACTCTAAACCTAGTATTGGATCCTTTTTATGTTTTAAGCATTTTTTGGGGTCTATGCAATAAAAAATTCCTTTGTTTCTTTTGCAGGTGAATGAGGAGGAAGCTTCTCTCTTTGACGTGTTGTGGTTGCTTCTTGCAAGCGTCATATTTGTGCCTATGTTCCAGAAAATCCCTGGAGGTAACTGAAACTCAGATCTATTATTGCAGTCATGAAGATGAAGCCTCATCTTCCTCTTCTTCTTTAGTTTAGCATCATATGACATTCTTGCATGTTTGGGTACGTTAGGTGTATGAAACAAAAGATTACACCCTTTAATGTCTCAGTCCAGTATTGTATATAATTGGGAACTACAGAAAGAGGATTAGCATGGTCCTTGCACAAGAATGATGTGCACTACCAGTAATGCTTGGTATTTTAATAGCTCCTGTTGCTTTTCAATTGTTTAGCCTGTAATCTTATTTTAGAAGTAGAGCACTTCAAATTCTTAGGAGTCTAATTAATGGATTTGACAGCAACAATCCTGCTGTTCTTGGACTCGGCCAACATCTACATATATCTGTCTTCTGGTCATTTCCTTTAGATATATTTATGAAGTTTGTCTCACTGATGTCGTATCTTTTATCCGTTTGCAATATCTAGGCAGTCCTGTTCTTGGATATTTGGCTGCTGGCATCTTGATTGGACCTTATGGTCTCTCTATTATTCATAATGTACATGCAACAAAGGCGATAGCTGAATTTGGAGTTGTTTTCTTGCTATTTAATATTGGCCTGGAGGTAGAATCATGAAATCTTGGATCCTTTTTCTTTAAGACAGCTATTACTCTTGACATTCAGCCTGCTGATAACAAATCTAAGCATTACATCTTAATCGTGCAGCTTTCTGTTGAAAGACTAAGTTCTATGAAGAAATATGTTTTCGGATTGGGCTCTGCTCAGGTGACTGGAATATCATCCAAATATTACCACTACTCAGTTGATACAATCCATTTAATGTTTGTAACAAATGCAGGTCTTGGTGACAGCAGTGATGGTTGGCATAGTGGCTCGCGTTATTGTTGGGCAGCCCGGTCCTGCTGCACTCGTAATTGGGAATGGCCTGGCATTATCTTCCACTGCTGTTGTCCTTCAGGTAAAAGCAATGACTTATGATCAGCTATTGGGTTAAGTGAATCTCCCTCTGGTAGGATTGGTGGTAAAATGTTCTCCTACAAAAAGGTGGCCTTGAATCAGTAGTTGTTCACTTAGAACAACATTTTGGCTCAAGATAAAGTTCTTCATGGACTAAAAAAAAGTTGGTACTTTGAGATGAGGAGGGGATTATGTTTCCTCATGGGAAGTTTTTGGAGATTCAGCCATCACGGAGTTGATCAATATTAAGAATTCGGTTATGCTAGATGTACTTTTCCACATCGTCACCCCATGGCATGGTTCCTGTTCTCTTGTTATTTGAGCTCATTGCCGTCCGTCAATTCTGTGTTCGATATCTTATGTGATGACAGTCACCTGGTTGGCTATATAAACCGGTATTTTCCAGCTGGAACACATTTTCCACAAGGCGATCTTTTGTAACCACTGGCCAAATCTCTTTATTTCGTTCTAGTATATATTTTTGTATTATATTCAGATCTAGATGTGGCAACATCAGGGAGCGCTTTCTTTTCTCTTTTCACCCCTAGCTCTTCTGGAAATTGATTGAGGGGCTTGCCTTTGCCTTTACTTTGGGTGACCCATGAGGCTAGTGCCAAAAGTATCATCACTATATGATGATCTTTATGCTAATTGCATATACTTGGGAAACAGGAGCCTTTTCTGATTTCCTCACAACACTCTTTATGGATTTCTTGGAATAAATATTTGTTCCCTCATATTTCTCCTGCAGGTCTTGCAGGAACGGGGTGATAGCACGTCGCGCCATGGACGAGCTACATTTTCTGTTTTACTTTTCCAGGTAACTGTATGGTCTTAAGAAGTTATGTTGGTCTTGGTAGTTATGAAGTGATTGTATGGTCGAAACCCCAGTGGTAAATGGCTTACTCCCAAGTGATTTGGGCCCACAAGGTCGCAAGTTTGAAGCGTGGGACACATCCCTTGTGCCTTGCCCTCTTGCAAGCCTGGCTCTGATCCACCAACCCTCGCTGGGGCGGTAGAAATCAAGGGGGTGATTGGTCCCTCACGGGGCCGGCCAAGGGTCTTGACTCCCTGTGGTTACACCCAGGGGAGGTTGCTATAGCCAGTCGCCCCCTCCTCCACCCTTTTGATTACCAAAAGATATGGTCAAAACCTTGTGGTTCATACATAATAATCATACTTGACTTAAAACATGTTACCAAGTGACTTCCGTTTTCTCTGTTTTAGATGCAAAACTGCCACAATTCATTGTCCATAAGGTGAACATTTTGGAGCTAACTTTTGTGGTACTTGGAATGTGGAATACAATATTGATTCTGTATGGTGCACCCTTTCGACCCATTAGGTTTTATAATCCTACATGCACCCAAATAATATGTGAGTAAGAGATTTGATCTGAATTTGTTCTTTCATTGTCATGACTCATATGTGACTGCACCTCCATGCTTTTCCCCTTAATGACTTTTTGAATATTCTGCTATTGTTTATACTGGATATGGTTGTGTTTGTGCCTATTTTGGATTTGATTCTATAGCTTTTTATTGGCTGCCCATTTTGAACTCCAGGATTTGGCTGTTGTGGTTTTGCTGATACTAATACCTCTTATCTCACCAAATTCATCTAAAGGAGGGGTAAAGTTCTTATTGATTCTCATAGTTTTTTTTTTTTTGTTTTATTCCAATGTTTCACTTTTAGGTTTTAGATTAGATAGGGTAGCTGTAACTGCTAATATCGTTGTTTCTGCCAGTGCTATTGCTTCTGCTTCTATAACTAGTATGTGTAATTTTCTATGCTTTTTAGGTTGGTTTCCTAGCAATTGCTGAAGCTCTTGGAGCAGCTGCTGTGAAGGCTGCTGTTGCAATTACTGCCATAATTGCTGGAGGACGCTTGGTGAGTTAAATACGTTGCAAGCAGGACATAACAATATGATGTCTATAGTGATGAACCTACCTATTATTCTTCTGGTGGTGCAGTTTTTATCATTAACATCCCTAGTTTTCCTCACAAATTTTTTGAAAACCATTTCATATGCATCATTATTTTATTTTATGGTTTGAAATCCATTAAATTATCTTGTTTAGTATAAGCCAAACTGTTGCATAGCTTTGGATGCAAACAAACCATTATTTTCAAATTCCTTTGGTGTTTGTGAAGTTCATGATATTACTCATTCTGCCAATCTGCAGCTGCTTCGGCCGATTTATAAGCAAGTTGCTGAGAATCAAAATGCTGAGATATTCTCTGCAAATACACTCCTTGTTATACTGGGGACTAGTCTCCTAACAGCCAGGGTACGCCGATGATTATTTGCACTTTTATTACAGAGTTAAGCATATGCATTCTCTTTTTTTGGGGGGGGGAAATAAGTGTATGCATCTCTTATTATGAATGGAACAGGCTGGTCTTTCTATGGCATTGGGAGCATTTTTGGCTGGTTTGCTTCTTGCAGAAACAGAATTTTCTTTACAGGTTGAATCAGATATTGCTCCATATCGAGGCCTTCTATTGGGTCTCTTCTTTATGACGGTAAGCACTTACATCAATGTACAAGACCCTATTATTTTCAAACTAGTTGTCAAAGCTCATTATTCATCAGCTTAGAATATAAACGATCGTCGCCTCCGGCAGTCTTCCAGTTTATCAGGTCACTGGATCCATGTAGTTGCATCTTTCAGACACTTTCATGCTTTCATTAATTGCAGTCATATGATATCTGAAGTGATGAGAGAAGGACACCTTTTTTATCAGCTAAGAGGACTCACAAGAAAGAGACAGTTGCCACTAGAAGTCTATAACCTTGTCAATTTAGCAGATTGATATTACCACTTTGTCGATGAAAATGATTGGAATACTATGATACCTCTGAGTAACAGCTATGTTCCTATGGTTTCAGGTTGGAATGTCCATCGATCCAAAGCTGCTTGTTGCACACTTTCCAGTCATTATAGGGACATTAGCTCTTTTAATTGGTGGGAAGACTATATTGGTTGTTGTACTTGGTAGATTTTTTGGTATTTCACTAATATCTGCGATAAGAGTTGGTCTTCTACTTGCTCCTGGAGGAGAATTTGCATTTGTGGCTTTTGGCGAAGCCGTTAATCAGGTATTCCTTCCTAGCAGTAATGATGCCCGTTGGTCATTGATTACTTGTTTACAGGTAGAAGGCAGGACCTGGTGTTGTGCTAATTGGCTTTGTTTACAGGGTATAATGTCTCCCCAGATGTCATCTTTGCTGTTTCTTGTGGTAGGGATTTCAATGGCCCTTACCCCGTGGTTAGCTGCTGGAGGCCAGTTAATAGCCTCTCGTTTTGAGCAGCATGATGTGCGGAGTTTGTTACCTGTAGAGAGTGAGGTAGAACCCAAAATCTCGAGTTTTGCTGATATTGGCTGTTTTCTGAACAAGGACTTATGTTGGTGCTTTTTACAATCTTTATTCGAGTTGCAATAATCTCTGATGTACGGGTACTACATAAGTTAATGGACATAGTTCAGGACTGTCCGACTGTAGGGACAAAGTTGTCCAAGCTCAGCTGGTGATTTATTTCATTGATTAGGAGGTCATGCTGTGAAAGAGTGACTTTCAGGAGAAGGGAACATAGACTTATTAAGTGAACACATTAACTGTGTCATGCAAGGAGCAGATCAAGAACACCCATGCATATCATAAGTGCATCAATTAGATGTTCTCTAAAACACGGGAATTTTGTTGTACTATGCTCTTGAAAGTCTCTCTTCTCAAAATTGGAAGCCTTTTTTGCTTTTGAACTGCAACATATGTATGAGCATTGGTAGGGTCTAATACACTGATTTTGTTTACGCCCCTTGGAAAATCTTTGATAAACCCTGACTTGCTTCATGGTACTTTTTTAGTTAAATTCTTCTCGAAGTCTTACCACTTTGAATTTTGCTGAAACAGTTGATGATGATGGATAAAGATGCTAAAACAGTGCTTAAAATTATACCCGGGAAATGGTTTTAAGTTGTGTTTAATGCCGGATGTGGCCTTGTTCTGTGTCCGTGAGATGAATTATGTCTGTTTGTGTTATAGGGCTGATATTGCTATTACCTTTTTTTTTTTTGATCCGCGATATTGCTATTACATTGATATATCTACTGACCATAGTAATTTGTTGTTTCCTTTGGATTGTACTGTTTCCAGACAGATGATCTGCAGGATCATATCATTATCTGTGGATTTGGACGCGTTGGGCAGGTTTCACCACTTTTTGAAATTATTTTTTTGATGAATTAGTGTAAAATCAGTCAATTTGGAGGATCTACTTATATGTTGTATGTATTGATGTGCTTACAATGTTTTTTTTTTCCTTTTCTGAATAGTACTTCATTTTGTTGATCTTTCAGATCATTGCTCAGCTTCTTTCAGAACGACTTATTCCATTTGTCGCTCTTGATGTGAGGAGGTATGGTTGAATTGCATTCAAATGCTATGTTTCTGAGATAATGTCAAGTTTAAGTCAGACAAACACATGCACACACGCACACCCCGCCAGAGAGGGAGGGAGAGGCAGGCTTTTGATTCATATTCTGCAGAACTACCAAGTTTAAACGGCCTGCGAGCCTGCGAGTTTTATCTATTTCTGTCTGGATGTTTTATGCTATTCTGAAGGCCTTTCATGTAGTTCTGTTATGGGCATATTCCTTTTTTCCAAATATGATGTCCCAGTGTCATGCTAAAATCTTTGATTACTTGCTGAGGAAAAAGGGTGAAAATAAGTTGACCAATTTGTTGTGTTTGGTTTCAACTCTGTTATCTCTAATGTGAATATCCAGGATTTTCATTATTTGGTGCTCATTGCTCAAACTTAAGTTTTAAATTCCTACTTAACTATTCAAGTGGGAAAAAGAAATGAACGTAATAAAATCATACCATAATAACCATACTATGCCTTGTCCATGACTTGCTAATACCTACAAATATTTAAGAATAGTAAAATTTAGCAGCAACATTTAATAACTGATGTTAGATTTTTCATATTGCAGTGACCGAGTAGCAGTTGGGCGTGCACTTGATCTTCCTGTCTATTTTGGAGATTCTGGCAGCCGGGAGGTATACTAAATTGTGCTCAAACTAAATATGTTGTAACAGTTTTCTCTCTGATTTGCTTCTTGTACATATGGCCATCAGGTGCTTCATAAAGTTGGTGCTGAAAGAGCATGTGCAGCAGCAATAACTTTAGATACCCCTGGTGCAAACTATAGAACTGTTTGGGCTTTGAGCAAGTATTTCCCTAATGTCAAGACATTTGTCCGTGCTCATGATGTTGATCATGGCCTCAATTTGGAAAAGGCGGGGGCAACAGCGGTACTTTTTGTTACTGTTTTCTTTATTTGTTTCACTTTTCTCCCAAATTCTTCATGTCGGTAAATCTTACATTATGGCATTTGTACTTATTGATTTGAAATGGATGGATTGGCATCACCAATTAGGAAACATACCCTTTAATTCAACTTTATATTTAGGCATATATTTCAAGTGTGGATACAAGAGCTTTAGATTGATGGAATTGAAATGACTTAGTCACTGTGTTCTTTGATATCTTTCCAGATTTGATGCTACTTGTACATGAATTATGACAGAACACGTCTTTGCTATCTCTATTCAATCCTCCACCTCAGACTTGCTAATCTACCTTCAAGGGACAACATTCCTACATTTCTATTCCAGGGACAACATTCTTACATTTCTACTAAGTTTAACATCTTCCCTTCCTTACAGGAATATGTTCTCAGTGTCATGATTCTTACAGGACTAGTTTAAATCTTTTTGACCTTCTATTTGTAAAGATGTGCCTCGTCTATAATTTTGAAAAGTTTGCTACTTCATTTCTCGAGTTGTTAATAGAAACTTTTGCAGGTGGTCCCTGAGTCCTTGGAACCGAGTCTTCAGCTAGCGGCTGCTGTTCTAGCGCAGGTAAAAGACAGTATGGCCACAATTGAATTGCTGACTGTATAGTAGTTTCTTCTGCACAAGTTACAGTGATGAAAACTGCCACTCCCTCCCGTTGGCATTGGTAATTGGCCACATGTATTGTGCAGCCACTTGTAAGAAAGCTGAAGATAAGTTTCCATTTATTTCGTTTATCACCTGTATTAAACCATCACCACCTTTTGTCAGTATAATTTTACATGGCATTTTTTATTTACAGTCCATAAAAGCAATTTAAAATTAGTCTCTTCTTGCTTTAACTGTAAGTATTATAGGATCTTATCGGCATCTTCAATTCTAGTGGGGTTTATTTGGAATATACAACAACATAACATAACCCATCTAGTCCCCAATCATTGGGGGTATGGGCGGGAGATGATTGGAGACAAAACTAACCTTGGGCGGGGGATGGTTTATTTGGAATATAAGCTAAATTAATGATTTTTCAAAAGCAAGTTGAACAAATGACTTCTAGAGAAGGATTAGTGAATGACTTGATGCGTGCTTAATTTGATCAGTTGTGACACACCTGTTTATATCCCTGGTGTTCTCTGATTGTAAACCTGAAACCGTTGCTTCTATTCCAAAGCTTTATGTGCTTTGTGTGATCTCCCTATGTTTCTCATCGATCTTGTTTTTGCTATTAGGCTAAGCTACCAATGTCAGAAATAGCAGCCACGATCAATGACTTTAGGTCCCGCCATCTTTCTGAGCTTACCGAGGTACTTAATTTTGAGTGTTTTGACTATTTTATGATATTTTTATAAAGTTTGTTATTCCCTTGCTAATAACAGATCAAGTTTTCTCTGATATATACCTGGGTTTTGACTGAGTTACCACACAATCATCTACTGCCTGCAGCTTTGTGAAATAAGTGGAGGCTCGCTTGGTTATGGATACTCTCGAGTCATGATTAAACCCAAAGCTCAGCCATTCGATTCTTCCGAGGAGAATCAAACCACTGAAGGAACACTGGCCGTATAACTCATCACCCAATGGTGAAGATAGACGTAGAAGAAATCAAAAAATTGAAAAAGAAAACAAAGAATAAAGCCGTTCATTAGAACCCTTGACATGAATTTTAGAGAAATATAGCTGAATTTGTGGCGGTAGCACACACTTTTGTGGTATGGTAATTTTTTGATTGATAGATTTAGGTATGCCTTACTATGTAAAGATGTCGAGGACTTTCTTGTCTCGTGATCTCATGACATCAGAATTTTTATAGGGTTTTCTCGGTAATCTCGTACAAGTTGTGTGCTGTTGCTTCTTATCATGCTGTATTATGCAAATTGTCTGAATAATGCTACATATGGAGATCAATCTTTTGTGGGACTGAACATGTTGTAAGGGTTTTGTTCCAAGAAATTTTGGCTGTATTCATGGTTTGTTCAGCGTTGCATACTGTATATATTTCAGCAAGGAGAGAGATTAGAAGGAGTGATGGGCAACTGTGCTTTCATATTGGACATCTTGGTGACTTCTTCTGGAGTTGTTGCATTATTCTTGGTTAATGAGTGTGCGGAAAGGAGATAAAGATAATAGAGCTTGGTAGGAGAAGACTATGTATTTTAAAACAAGTTCGGATACCATGTCCTTTGAAAGTGAATTAGATGGAGATTTGTAAACATTAATGTCCTAATTCTTGGCAGTGCGTTTATGGCGTGTATCTGCTGTAAATATGGACAGACATCATTTTTGTGGGCTGTAGGTGGGCATGGAGTTAGCATGAGATTTGCCCATAAAGATACCACATACATGGAAGGTTCTTGGGGATTACACTCTTGGGCCTTGTGTAGCCCTGTTTTTTTCCTCAGTAGTATTGTACTGACACTTAGAAGTCTTTAGGCTCTATTTTGTTGGTATTTCCAAAACCAGTTCTGGTGACTGTTCTCAAAGCTTGTTTTCCGGTGAGATTCTGAAAAAAGGACCAATTTTTGTCGAAGCATTGAAGAGATGCTTTTGAATTCTTGAAAAGAACAACCAAACGTGGCCATTGTGGTTTCTGAAGTAGTGATTGCCTTATTGGAATGTTTCATATTGGATATCTGTCCATAGGTGATGTTTCTGGAGTTATTCCAGTATTCTTGGTTCATGAATATATGGAAAGGAAACAAAGAGAATACAGGTTGTTAGAACACGGTATTTTCAATAAATTCGGATATGATGTCCTTTGAAGGGAATGCGATGGAAACTTTTAGACTCAAGGTGTGCTTGACCTTCTTAGTGATTTTATGCATTAGATCACATAAGAGGAAAGAAAGAGAACGAGAGAAGCCATTAAAGAGAGAAACATCATTGCTCAGTGTCTTTTTTTCGGGGAAAAAAAACATGTGATTCACGTTAATTTCTATTTATCTTTTTGAACGATCCGTTTTCTAAGATTTTTTTTTTGCAAATATGGACTCGGAGGCTTGCTGACTAACAATTTGGCTTCTCTTATGAATCATTTTGCGTTCTCTCTTCGCTCACATGGATTTTGGTTCCATTTGGTTGTTTGTTTATTTATATGTTGCTCTATTTTAGGTTAATAAATTAACTGTTTGGCCTTGGAGCTTGCTGGTTTGGACATGGTTGTTTTTGTGAGATTTGTTCGCAAGAGTATTTGTAATGTTTTGATGATTGTCAATTGTTTGCAGGTCACACTCGAAGTGACCGCTTAGTTCAATAGGAGATCGAGATGATGATTTTTGAGGAGCATGACTGCATGAGGATATGACTTTTTTGGTGGTAAATGTTGAAGGGGTGTCTTTGTTACTCCTCTACCAAGGTAACAAACAAGATGGATTTTCTATACCGCAATGTCAATTTTGGATAGGATCTCCATTGATGTAAGGAAATGGAAAGCCAAACAATGAGCTACTTTTTTAGGACACATTGATGTAACAATTCCCAATGGACCTTTTAAAATTTTTCCCCATTATCGGGTTAACCTTTGTCATGTCTATTTCTTTCTTCGTCTTTGAAAGACATGTTGCTTGGGCAATGATCAATAGGTTCGATGATAACAATCTGACTTGTAAATTATTTATAGTTTTGTACAATAGCTATAGAAATGCATGTGGAATGATAAATAGGGTTATGACACTACCATCTGATAACACTGTATCTAACTTGATCGCAGGATCAAATTTGGTATTGAAATCACAACCTCAACAGGATCGATCGCTGCTACAATGTCTATTACCCTAGTTATTATACATAAAATACTTCTGCATATCTCTTCGATTAAGTGTCCCATCTTTATTGTTCTTTGAAGGCAACCCACACAGTAATAAATGCACAGATATTGTGTGCAGATTCAATGTGGGGCCCACTACGAGTCCCACACAAACGATTCGAAGGAAGAATATAGAGGCATCATTTTGCCAAATGACTAAAATCAAATCACATGGTATAAAGAAAGAGAGTTGTTTCAGCTTAAATCGAGGAATCATTACAATGACTCCAAAACATACATGCACTGATGCAGATACTTGTGTGTTCATATTTATATCCTTGAAAAATCAACTCAAAAGGTCCATCACATAGCCATGTTGCCCTTTTGGCAGGAATTTCGACATAGTGAAACATAGCACATATTAACTTGGACACAAGAAGTACACTGACCAGTAGAATTGCTTCAACGAGAAAGCTGAACAAGTCTATCCCAAACTGAAAATAACTTTTCCAGAGGCATACTGATTAAGTGACCGTTTGGTCGCGGAAGTTGATAATTAACTTCTTTGAATTTGTAAATTTGATAATCAATTTTCAAGACGAGACAACTCAGAAGTGTCGGTTCCGTATTTTCTGGGCCAACCAAAGCAGCCCCATCAGACGAACGTCACGAACCCTTCACACATGCCGCAACCCACACATAGCCGATGTGGGACATTACAATAGTGACATACCATCATGCACCCCAGCCCTGCCAGCTAAGGTTGACTACCGACCTAATCTATCCCGTTCAACGGCTTCACACCTATCAGTATTGGATTTGTTTATAGGTACCGTAATCCTACCCGTCCACTTAAAGTACAAATCCACATACACGCGATGCCATACTCGTTTAGGTTATGCACGATCCCATAATCGACTAGGTTATGCATAGTCTCATACTCGACGCGTAGGCTACTCCGATACCAAAAGATCCAATCTTGGGTGGAACTCACTCTTAAAAACCTTGCAAGGCTTATAAAATGGCCAACTTCCGCGGTAACAAAAGTGAAATTGCTCCTCTTGCCAACTTCCATGTGGCGGTGGTGTCATTTTTTATGAAATGGCCCGTAAGACCACAAATCAATGGCTCGGTAGAGTTCGGAAATTCAGATACAAAACATATGTGCCAACACGACAATCAAATCAAAAATCAGTGCCCACTCAAGGAGCATAAAAACACTGGTGTTCCAAACCTAAACATGACAATCACATTGAAAGAGAGAATAAACAAAATAGTTGCCCCTACGAATAAAAAAAATTAAATTCTCTTTTGGCTCCACTTTCACTGAACCAGGAAACTTGTGTAAGGTCCAGGGCCACATAATAAGTTCCCAATTACAACATTTTCTCGGCACTGAGATCGATTCGGGTGGCAAACTGGTCAATATCGATCCTATTTTGCTGTCTTGTACTCCTAAGAATTGAGACCTGCAGAAAACAAATCAAGAAATAAACATCATTATATTGTATTAGTTGGCGAATTATAAACACATGTAAGTTTGATGATAACGTAGGAACATAGAAGCAATGAAGAGTCTGATGAGAAACCAAGCTACTTGATCTTAGAAGCAGAGCAATTAAATGCAAGTACGGTACTTCCTAACAAGAATGGTAGAAAAACCAAGCACAAAAGACTGCAGCGAAAAATGAGCAGATCCAGGTGTAAACAAAAACCGAGAGATATGAATAAGAAAGTTGATTTCACGTCAAGTAACTATGAGAAAAACAAGGAAAGAAAAATTAACAAAAGAAAGAGAATGTACCGAAAAGGAAAATCATTAACTTAAAATTATCACCATTATGAAATGCTCTTGTATCCAGCAAGTTTATACTGAAATATATGTCCAACTAAAAGATGCAAGAACACTACACATGGTAATTCTAGATTTCCAATAGTGATAATGACATTATCTGCATGGATCAAGTAATTCATGACTGGTCTAACTCTAACAAAAGGGAAAAAAGCTTCACTCAATGATATACAGGCTTGGGGAATTGAACAGATATATTACCTTGGGTCGGTCCATAGAGGTTCCAAAATAACCTATTCCGAAAGACAGGGAACTGTAGGCAGCTGCCATCTCTATAGCCTTCAGCTTAGGTGGGATGCCCGGAAGCTAAATACAAAGAAACAAATACTAAGTTGTTTTTCTATCTTTTCCTTTTAAGAAATCATGATGGTTGAGGACTAGAAGCTCACATTTACAGGAGCCTCGGCTTGGACAATTAGAACTCCAGCACTTTTATCTGTACCATGTAGGCTGTTGTCTCGTATAACAGAACGTAAAACTTTCACACAAGCAGACGCTGGACCTGCCTGTGACCTGAGCAACAAAGATAAAGTTACAGGAAAGTTGGGGAATATGATTCATATCTTGTAGCAGAGAAATATAATTCAGATCCAATCATTGGTCAAATTGATTTGACTCAAGAAAAGAGAAAGGTTGACTTGTATTATACAATGAAAGATATTTCTGGTCAGTAACAGAAAACTTTGGAGCTCAAGTGTTGTTTGGTGAGCTGGTCTTTCATTTTTATCTTAAACCAAGAGGTTTTTTAAGTGCATCTATTCCTCTCTGATAACCATCACAACTACCAACTTCCTTACCTACTTAAATATTACATGACATAGTAAAAGAGGCTCTCAACATACAAGTCGGTATATCAGGAAAGAATTGAAATATACAATATCGACGTTGCTAACTTGTTTGCAAAAACACATCCAACAAAAAAGTGTCCCTTGCTTACAAAAAGCAATTCCTTCTTCTTTACTTCAGTTTTTTTTGCTCCCTTGGAAAACCTTTAGTGCACTTGAGTTAATTTCCTGTTCCAACCTTCTACTGGAATTTCTTCCTGTAAATACCCGAATCTACAACTCTAGCAGAGATCTTCTTATTATAGTCTCTATTCATCCATGCCTCGACATTCCAGAAAACAGATGTGCCTTATAGTGAAAACTTAACTCAGTAGGCAATATTGGACCTTTGTAAGATACGGTATGTGTTCTATTTTTGTTTCTTATTCTGCGAGGTATGTCTCCTAAGATGTACCAAAAGAAAACAAAAATCTGAACAATGAGGAATTAAGGATACATACAGTGATGATGAGACACAGCACTCCCGGGCAGCAAATCCTTTCATCAAATACTCTCCAGCACCACTAACACAACAACCAACTACAAAGGGAGCGCCAAAGGGGCCTTTTGTGGATGCCCAACAACCTGAACCATACATTGCTGCTAATCCCACCCGTCCACTTACCTATCGAATATTCAAGAACAAAATTTAGCCCTATTTATCCAATATGGGAAGGATATGCCTGGAAAATTTTGACTTCTAGTTGTGAATAGGGATCAACATCTATAGACTATGAATAAAAGGCAAAACATCATCGAACAAATTCATAATAACTGGCAACTGTTGACGAGACGGCGATAATTGGCTTAGAGTGTAATGGCATTAATCATGGTACGACTTTCTTCGAAGAACTTCGACAATGAATGGCAAAAAATGAGGCCGACACAAAAAAGAAATAACGCTACCGGTCCGTACAACACGGAAACACAAGTGAAAACAATGCAGAATATCACCTTCAAGGCAATGCCACCACTTGAAGCTCCAGATGCTATATGCCCTTCCGTGTCAACACATATAACCCCAACAGTGTCCATAATGCAATCATCATCTGTTGCATTCAAAGTAGAAGATAGACCACTATCACCATTTGCCTTCGAATGATCACATGGTTGAGCTTCTGTCATGGAACATTTGAAATAACAACAGAACAAACTTTACAAAGCTGCCAAACCATAAAGGACAACTGAGCAATAAAGTAGGGGGAAATTCCAATCAGTTGAAAGTGGGGCATGTATACTCAAATAAGTGGGATTAAGCCTTAACCATTGTTTTACTTTAGTTTGTGGTCATTTATGAACATGGATGACTTAAAAGAAAGAACAAACCTATAAAATGATAAATCTCACTTCCTGGACACAAAAAAATAAATCGGAAATGTCTAGCTAAATGTGTGGCCAGCTTTGAGAGAAAGGATGGAGTACTTGATATAGTAGCATTCTCTAGAGGGCCAGAATGTTCTACATCAATTGTCGTCGTGGCTTTTGCATCATCAAGCATTGCTTTGAATTTTTCCCACTGTCCTTTTGCTTTGTCTGTAACCAGCCACTGTTCACAAACTAATCCCACATTAAAGGAGAATAAATGATTGTAGAAATTTGAAACCAACATATTCAAGAAAGATATTGTATACAGTAAAATAGAAGTAAAAGACCAGTATGACAGAAAAACTGAGAGTTTACCTCATCAGCCTCTGCTGTACACTCTGGCAGAGATATGCCCTTTGATTTCGCCCATACACGTGCACCTTCACCAACCAAGAAACTGAGAAACAAATTTATCAGAAACTTGTACGCTACATGTGTAGTTTGTATTCACACAGAGTATGCACTATGTTAGCTCGAAAAACGATGTTGGGCCAATTTCCGAATAGCTTAAGTTTTGGAACAATTGGTGTCTAAAACCTCACCCCCAACCAAAAAAACATATTTGGCCTCTTATGGAGGTGAGTCTTTATCCACAAGTGAGAGGAGCCCAAGTTTTTAGATATATTGGTGGCCAACCATTGTTGATCTTGACGATACAAGAACTAAAGTTTCCCATAGTGGTCGTCTATTGAACACTTTCGAGGAAACAAAGGAAACAATCATACAAATTAAGTTTCCCCTATCTAATAGCTTAAGGTTTTTAAAAAATTGATCGGCAATTTAATATAATATCAGAGCTCTGGTTCAAGGGGGGCCCAGATTCATTTCTTGTGCCCATTATTCCCATTTGTGCACTCAATTATTCCTGTACACGAGACACTTTTAGGCCCATTTCCTAATAGCTTTAACTTTGAAGTTTGGAACAATAGGTCATCCAACATAATACAGCACTTCTCATAAAATGTCTTATCTTGAACAACGTTGCACTAATCCTAATTCCCAATAACATTCCTAACTCGCAGTCATGGCCTTGATATACAAGAAGTGATCTAAACCAAGATGAAAAGTTATAATAGCAAGGACTGTGAATGCTGCCATAAAGAGCAAATTCCTTTATGGTTCAAAGACAAACATAGAGGAGTGATCGTACATGGGAGGTATTCGACCCAGCAATGACGAACCCAACATTTGTTCCTTTGTCAACAAAACAGCAATTTGGCTGACATTCCGAACACCTGCTAATTATTAACTTCGCAGAAAAGGCGGAGCATAAAATGAAAATGGAACCCCGAGACATTACCAAAACCAAAGACCAAAAGAAACAGCAGTTCACAGTATAAAAGCTTGCTGCATTATTTAAATAATGACTTCCATACTTTGGGAATACCTGGCACTGCTCCAACAGCCCCAAATGCTCCAGAATCACCATCCATGATACTGGCATCACATTCCACATGACCATCTTCAGTCAAATTTGAACCACGCCCAGCATTTGTGCTCGGATCATCCTTTAAAGAGAGGAGCTTGATCAAGGACGGAATTCACAGTGGCCATACAGAGCTAAGAAGGAAAACAATAAAGAGAAGTTCCACTGCATGAAATTTATAGAAACATATCTAACAAACCACCCAACAACAACAGAGCCTAACCACCCCTCTGGGCCCAGCCAGGTTGCATTAATCCCCTTGACATTGAATCAATCCAACTACCCAGATGGCCCACCAAGCAACATCTTATATCCACCAAAACCCGTTATTTAACAACTAAAGTGTCCTGGAACTACCATGTGGTTTCAAAAGTGTGATCCCGAACACGAACACAGAATGAAAGTTTTCCAAACTAGTACTACAGAAGCCAAGCGATGGGTTTCAGTCAACTCTTATCATGACTGTAGAGTCCATACTTTTACGTTACTACATTTTCCAACCTAATCCCAGTTGCCTGATCTGATACAAAAGGCATAAAAGGAAATTATTCTTACCGTCTAGAACTACTACTTTTCAGCTTCACTGCTTGAAAGTGGAATGGTATTTCAAGCGAGGTGTGAAAGATAGAGACAAGCAACATACCTCTAAGACTTGTAATGCAGCTAAAGCAGCATCTACACACCCACCTGGACCCTAGAACATAGAAAACAAGCATGTGCATCAGAAAGCGTATAAACTTTATTGCAAAGCAACCGTTGCCCTACCTTTATCTCTTTTTATTTGGATAGAGGATGGATGATAGCGAATACCACCATGCCCTCCCTTTTGGATACATACATTAATTTCTTTTTAAGGCCATTTTGGAAGGTCATCAAGATATGGTTTTTATTTTTTCGTGTACATAAACTTGGAAAATAGATAATAAGAGGAAAGAGAGAGGAACAACATGACCTACCTTTATCTCTTTTTATTTGTATAGAGGATGGATGATAGCGAATACCACCATGCCCTCCCTTTTGGATACATACATTAATTTCTTTTTAAGGCCATTTGGAAGGTCATCAAGATATGGTTTTTATTTTTTCATGTACATAAACTTGGAAAATAGATAATAAGAGGAAAGAGCGAGGAACAACATGACCTGTCACTCTTATCAGGAGTGTCTTCTTTGAACAAAATTTGAAATCATTACAACTTGTTGATCAGCATGGTCATCGATTGTCAAGACTCAAGACTCAAGATATTGGTGATAGAAGTGAAGGCATGCCGTGATAAAAGAGAGAGAAATATCAGTGCGTTTCACCAGGTCATCAGGAAGGTGATTGTCAACATTATAATCTAGACATATAGAGAACCATGCTATTGCCAGTTCAACCATGAATCAAGGTTGAGTGCCATACATGATGTCGTATTATTGTCATTTCCTTAGGTTTCTCCATTTTGCTTGGATTCAACCAGCACCTGATTTTCAGCTTTCCACATTCCATACTGCTGATGTCCAACAGTTTATGATGTCCACACTGGTTATTCCCCTCATCCCAACCATGTACAAAGTCAAAATTGCAGTCAATCAGGCTGTATGTGGATCAAGGATTTGTGAGCCGTTAGATTTTTTAACTTTTTTCGTTTCTTTTTCATTTTCATTTTCCTTATCCAAATCCTTGACCTATACACAGCCTTAGAGCTTGTGCTTCAGAGGATTAATGAGTCATGGATCCACTTCTATCTAAGGGGTTGTTTGATAACTTAAATTCAGCACTTAAAACTGAATCAATTAAGTAGTTTTGAGCTACTTAATTCTCGCTGAATTTTGTGTATTTGCATTTAACCACTATACCACCACCACAACCACTCCCACCAACACCTCCACCACTCCACTATCACCACAACCTCTCCCACCAACACTTCCACCACCTAGCAAGCCTAGCATCAAGAAACCTTAAAAAATATCAAAAACTTCAAGCTTCACTAATCACAATCCATCTCAAAAAAAGACCTACTCAGTTATCCAATTGACTCAAGGAGATGACAAATCCACTGTCAATCTGTAAACCTCAACTGTCATATCACAATCCTATTACGTTTACATTTTGAACTGAAAACTAAAAAGCGGACTTAAATTCTCGCCGCACGCACTACAAAGCGGACTTTAGGGTTCAAGCTTTATTCTCACATTTTGAACTGAATAACTAAATTCTCACTGCACTTTTTACGCGACATTTTACACGACTGCATTTTCACCAGTCTACCAAAATGGGAAGCAATGTGCATTCACTCTAATCCCAACGCCTGGTTGCTGAAAAATTTAGTAACTAAAAGGAAAAAACAAAGCCAAATGGAGATTCTATCTAATTTTCCACTTAAAGATTCAACATTATATCCATCTCGTTTTTTCGTCAATCTTTAATTTTCCTTCACCAAACGGAAAGAAACAGTATCCGAAGGAAGTATACCTTGCGGAGAACAGAAGCAGCAGCGAGGCAAGCACGTTTCATGGCGGACCTGAGAGCGTTCTCGTTCGACGGCGCGTGAAATCCAGCGCCGACGTGGACCGCCACGAAGAACCTAGGGTTCCGATCAGCTGCGTCCACCTCCGCCATGGTCTTTTTGCCGCGGAGATTTAACTGCCTCTGGTCTGGTTGATTATAAATAAATACCAGAGGAGAGGAGACGGGGTTATGAAAGGGTGTTATTATTAGGCGTGCAATTAGCAAAATTGACTTTCTGACAAAGCAGTGTACAGTTAGCAGTAGCAGTGGTTGCTTTGGCTACAGCCAACAGGTCCGGTGGCATCGGGGTGCGCTTAAGTACGATGAAGGAGGTCGAGAGTTCAACTATTCTTTCGAGGTATTAAACTAACTATTCTAATAATACTAACTTTTAGATATTAAAAAATATTTGCTTCGGCTAAAGTGTTTTGGTTACGCATCTTAATCTAGGTGGCTTAACCGTCTTTCAATCCTCTTTCTATGCTTTCGTCTGAATTCTCGTTCTCGTTGAAGTACTTTCGAGAGACGTTCCACACTCGTACATGCGTATTATGTGACTTAAATGCAAAACTTTAAGCTTTTTCAAAAATACCAAACGAATTGTGCAAATTTCTATCTAGCATGCGAGCTATGCTTGTCACGTATATTTTGTATCTAGTCCACATATAAATCTATACTATATACAAATGTAGTTAGGCTCAAAAGTCTCCAAATTCTTAATCTTAAATTCTTACAATTTTGTTTTTTAAAAAAAAATTGAGAGAATGGAGGAGAGAATAGACGTGTTTGAAATAACTGTGGATATAGATTTTGGTTTTAGATTATGCTGCAGATTTTCAATTCCAGATTTTAGTAGAATTTTACAAGGTGTCAAATGGACGGGGCTGATATATTTGTTTATTACCGATCAATCATCTGCCATAAAATTTTACAAGGTAAAAGCCCAAGTCGAGCTAATTTACTTTATTAGGAACTGAAAAGTTTCCACAAGTCGAGCTCAATTGCAAACTGAAAATGGGGGCGACTATTCGCAGCCCCATATTTTCTCTCTTAGCCCATTAAAAAATTTCAAAAAGCCCAAGTCGAGCTAATTTACTTAAGGAACTGAAAAGTTTCCACAAGTCGAGCTCAATTGCAAACTGAAAATGTTTCCGTTCCCTCAATGAAAAGGCTCAATACAATTTGACGGTTAAATGCACTTCAGAACCCTTCCATTTAGTCCATGTTTCACATTGGCCTCTCGCTTGCCAATTCTAACAGCACCCATGAAGATTTCTTAAAAAGGACCATACGCAACGCGCATATTTTTTAAATAAAAAGTGCATTTTTTATTTTTATTTTTTTACGTATGATCTGATTAACCATTTCAAATCTTCAGTTTAAGTAGAAAAGATTAGCCTGCATTGATTCGCAGCCATAGAAGTTGCTAAAACAGGAAAACAGATAAGAAAAGGAGATAGACAATGGAGCTAATGAAAGAAACCTCAAATGGTATTTGAGCTCTCTGAATAGAAATTATTAGCTTCTCACAATATATCAGAGTATTTGCACTGTTTATCGAACTTAGCAATCTTATTCAAAATAACAAATTGAAACTTCTAATGATCTATGGCATATGCTAATGCCCATCATTTTGTATACAATAATGAAGCTTAGAAAGAGAATTTTACACCATCAAGCAGATATTTCTGCTGTGCATTATTTTCTCTGTCTTCAAATTACAAAGGGCAGACAACCAACAGCAACAAAGTCGATACGGCCTCAGGGACATTAAACTTGCTTGGTTAGGAAGAGAGCTGCACACTGCTTTACTGTATCATCAGGGCTGGTAACTGAAAATCCAACAAACAAGAAATTCACATATGAAATTGAAACGGCACAGGAGGAAGTAACATCGCTGCTTGTGTCCATTTCAAATATCATTTGGGTTCTCAACGAAAATGATGCCGTTCCATCCCCAGGATTACAATTGATCCACTTCATTATACGTAGCAGTTAAAACAAGTGCTTTTTGTTCCATTTGCAAAATCTTTTGGAACACATTGCAACTGAATTGTCACCAATTGAATCCCTTTCGGCGATGGGCGCTCACATCTTTTTTGCATCCATCCGATTATGACAATGATATAGATTGAAACAAAATGAAATGCCATGTTTTAACTTTTAACTGCTCTCCCTTTTCCCAAATTACTAATTCATTTTGTTCACAAGGTGCTATAGCAAATAGAAAAGTCTAGAGCATTTTTGGAATAAATAAGCTGAAGTATAGAGCAGACCTGTGTGACCCACAGTTATTTCTGATTCATATATCTCAAAGTCATTTCCTCCCTGCTCAAAACAAACAACCAAGCTCTTCCTTTAGTTCCAACAGAGAGCTAAAAAACAGTCCAGGAAAAAAAAATCTAATAGTGCCCATTGAAGCACAAAATAGTGACATGGGGAAAATATCAAACAAGGGAGGAATAAGCAAAATGGACATAGAGGATAGGTGTACTACCTTGTAAGTTTTGTCTCCAAAGAAATGGATTTCATGAAAATCTTCCAGGTATCTCAAACAGTAAGTCTTGTCCCAACCTTGAGGGAATACCTGTAACAACTTACGAGAGTTATACCCAAACACATTCACTGCAATGACTTGTCAGTTATTTTAGTAGCTTAAGAATAATGAAAGCATAAACAAAAGGACAACATTCACTCACATCGAAACTTATTTGTCCCCCTATGGAGAAGGTGAGGTTAAGGTGCGAAAATTTCTCACGGAGCACAGTCACCATCTTCGGGCGTATATTGTGAACCTGAGTGTCGCATCAGTAAATGATTTTTCAACAGGTTCAACATTGAAATTGTTTCTTATACGGACCCATTTTGCGATCTCTATCCTAATTGCAAATCAAGAGATTGTACCTTGTCATACTTTTCAAAATCGTCCCTTTCTTCTTGGCTGCAGTTTCGGCCAATTGGTGATACATTGAGCATCCCACTGCGGAACTCGATAAATGTTCCTCTAAAGAAAAGGTTGAACAAGAAATGGACTCAGAAGCTTAAAATAATTTGATAATTTCAACTGATGCTTCCACTTCACTAACCTTTTTATTGGGATATCCAAATCAGCAATATAATGTAGTGTAAAATTAATGAATTCCTGCGAATCGTTTCAAAAATGTCACTCCACATACTAATGAGTTACCGTTCACCTTACTCGACAAAAAATGAGTTACTGTCCTGATACAGTGTACAAAACTTATCATATCTGAATGGACCTTGAAAAAAAGAGAGCACGTTTCTGACAAGTCACAAGCATGTCAATCAGTAATCCTACTAATTACAGAACATGGCAGTGTTCTTAATTTTTATTGCGTCTACCCAATATCAATATGCATAAAAGCATCCACTATTTGAAGACCAAACTGTGAATCCACAAATAAATTCCAACCACGGAGCAGGACAAGGGTGTTACCTTGAGTTTTTCTTCTCCAAGATATGACTTCAAGCTCTGCAGAGGACATCCAAGAAGGGGAGAAAAAAGGAGTAAATGAAAGAAGGAAACTTGGACTCAAGGTCAGCAATCTGGTATATCTTTTGACAGTACCTGGGTTCCAAGGAGCTTCCCGTCCTTATATGCCACAAGACCATTTTCCGCAAATACATAATCGTACTCATTTACAACTGCACATATCCCAAAGATGGAGGAGCCAAGCAGTTAGCTACATATTCCTAAGAAACTTTTGCAGATGCAATGTAGGCAAGGAATACGAGCAGCATAGTCAATACCAAGTCAAACTATGTAAACAATGCTATAGCCAGCAACAAGCCAAAATCATGCAGTTCACAAGATGGACTCTCTAATTATTTAATAAAAGGCTCTGTAATCTATTAACCTTAAAAGCCATTCGAGATGGAAGTAAGTAAGAAAGATCCACAAATAAAATTATCAGCACTATTTTTGCCATCACTTCCTGATTGCATAACCTAATCAGTCGTTATACCCTGTTGACATTCTTCCGTCCATAGCAGGCAACCGCTAATGACGAAATTAAAAAACTTTCAGAAACTATGAAGTTCACGATGAAGAATAAACCTGCATCTTATCATCGGATGAGTGAAGTTGGAATTTGAGTTTTCGACAAACTAGAACAATCTAGTAGAACATAAACCCAACCAAAGACACCAAAAACATCCAAATTCTCTAAATTTTTCTTGTAATTATATTTCACTAGGTTCCAGGATATATCAAACCTGACTTCCCAAGCTGCTCTGATATCTTAACAAGGTCAGACCCACCAACAACACCAATTGTAACAACCTGTAGTGAAACCAAGCTGTAAAGCAGTTGTACTTGTGGGAAGGAACCATCATATGGAAAACACTATGGCACGTTGAATAGAAAACATGAACAAAGAAAAGGCCTCCAGTGAAATACCTTACGAAGTTCCTGCATGAACTTCAGCATATCTGGAGTAACTACCTGACACGTGGCCAAGCAAATGTGAATAAGAGAGATTCAACAAACAGTCTGTATAGTGATCCATTACAGACTAAGCTAATCAAATAACAATGGCAAGTTCAATTGGTCTACATACAAGCGTGGTCTTGCTAAATTGGGCACTTGACAATGTTACAAGGAACAAAAATGCAGAGCTACGAGAACTTTTCTACAACTAATTGTCATAGAATCAGGCACGAAAACCGGTGAACTTAATAGCATCTTGTTAAGGAAATTGACAAGCTTAGTCTCAAATATCAACTAAATGGATCTACGTTTCAATGGAATAAACATCCAAATTGAAGTTGGTCAGGATACCAAAAAGTAAGCCACATTCATGTTTAAAAAAAACAGCTTTTCAGCCAAAACAAAGTTAACCGCGGGAAAAATAAGAAGAATTAGGGGGAGAAAATTGGCACCTTCCGTGGAGCTGTAAGAGTCCCATCAACATCGAACAAAGCAATTAATCCAGGCTTCCTTGCTGTCATTTCGCTGCAAAATTTTCTACCAAAAAAACACAATCTTTGAGCTTCAGTTAAGAGATTAAAAAAAACCTAAAAACATAACTAGATGCAACGAAGTTTCAGTCTAATTACTTCCGGGAGACATATAGATTTAGTCAAGAGAATTCATTATAACACTGAGTCCAAAAAACCCTTGTTTGGCCGTTTGATTCACGGGAAACGGCAGAGAAACAACAAATGGTGATTGGAAGACTGCAATGCATAGCTAATTGCGATTCCAAATGCATATGTGTATAAGTAGAAGCTAGCTGCAGAAACAACTTTGGATGCAGAAAAAAAAAAACCGCAATTTACCTGAGGAAAATTGGCGACGAAGGAGGTATTGAATGTGGGTCACAAATTGAGTGCAGAAACCGGTGGAGATCATAAATAGCGGATCATGGAGGAGTTCCGAAGCTTCGCGCTTACGACAGAGATGTATGCATATGGGTATACGAACTACGAAGCTTCGCTTCAAAGTTCAAACAAGTCCTTGTTCATGGATGAAATGGGTTTTGATAAAGTGTTATCAAAGCTATTTTCATAAAGGCGAATTCACTCCGATCATCTCCGATTATGTACCAATCGCCTTTCGATTAATAAGATCTTTGACAGGGTTAGTCTTCTTGGAAATATCTAAAAGTTGAACTGTTTCGATCATGGAGATAAGCCGGAATGAGCTCACGATCAGACAAATTCACGCTGAAGTTCCTTTGGTGCATGCTTACGACTTCGTTTCGTAGGACTTCGCAGGTTTAAGATGTAACGAAACACGGGCGACGCCGTTTTGAGAAACCTCCCGTGTTCAATTTGGTGTTTGATATAGGGCATTGCTATTTGCAGCAATTTATTTTCTGAATGTAGCATGTATATAATATGGTACACAGATTACATTCAGAAAATTTGTGGCTGCAAATAGCAAGCCCCTTGATATAAAGTTATAAACGGGTTTGATAGAGGAACCTTGCTACTGACACAGCAGATCTGTGCACAGATCACGTTGTGGAGCCCACTAAGTGTCCCATACAAATAATTTAATTCGTTAATTATGTTTAAAACATTTTTTAAAGGTCCTTCGCGAAAAATTAGCTCAATCTGATACCTATAAATGCTTGATCTAATCATCTAACTTTTCATTCAGGTTTTTAGAGAATGAAAAGTTAAACAATTAGATCAAGTACTTATAGGTGTCGGATTGAGCTAATTTTTAGCGAAGGCACTTGAAAAAATATTTTAAACATAATGAACGGTTCGGATTATTTGTATGGGACCCTTAGTGGGCCCCACAACGCAATCTATGCACAGATCTGTGCATGGATCTGCTGTGCCAGTAGACTTTCTGTTGATGGAGTGTTGTTCCGTATATTTCGTGTCTAGTCCACATATAAATATATGCTATACTAGCGTTTTCGATGCACGAGACAAACAACAAATTTTGTATGAACTCGATATTTTTGTAGCGGAGCCACACAAATATTTTGTCCCGTGCATCGAACATAATGACGCTAGTTGATAGAAAAGGAACCCGGGGTGCCTGCTATCCCTCAAGAACAGCATGAGTGTTGGGTCAATCCGGGCCGTCCATGCTCGGCAATGGATGACTCAGATTGCAAGAAATATTAAATCAAATTAAATTGAGAAATGATTTTGCCACTCCCTTTTTTGTTAACGGCACTCCACTGCAAGTGTATTTTTGCACCAAAAATACACTTGCAGGGGAGTGGCGTTAACAAAAAAAGGGAGTGGCAAAATCAACAGCCATTAAATTACTTAAAAAAATTAAATCAAACTAATTTGTAACAAAAAATCAAATATTGTACCCGTTCAATGCATGGGATAAAAAATTAACATTAGTTTTTTTAGACACTGTGTATTGAATGGGCACAATGCTAGTGATAAAAAATATAATCTAATATTTTTTTGTTCTCATGTTCGATGCACGCTAGCATTAGTCTCATGTTGTACACTAAAAGACATATGTATGGTGTAAAATGAATTTGGAGTACCACGTGACGGTATCCCTACTAGGGCATAAAATAATTTATCCTAAGCTTCTCTCTCTCCCACGTCCCCCTCTTTCTCTCTCTTCCCCTCCCCCGCTCACACGTTTTTCTCTCTTTTATTTTAAAAAAAAAACAACTAAATTCTAAGAATTTAGGATTGAGGGTTGGGAGCTTTTTGGATAGATAGATAGATAGATACAAATGTAGTTATTAGGCTCAAAAGTCTCCAAACTCTTAATCTTAAATTCTTACAATTTTGATTTTTTTTAAAAAAGTTGAGAGATTGGAGGAGAGAATGGACGTGTTTGTGGATATAGATTTTGGTTTTGGATTATGCTACAGATTTTCAATTCCAGATTTTAGTAGAATTTTACAAGGTGTCAAATGGGCGGGACTGACATATTTGTTTATTACCGATCAATCATCCACAGTAAAATTTTACAAGGTAAAAGCCCAAGTCGAGCTAATTTACTTAAGGAACTGAAAAGTTTCCACAAGTCGAGCTCAATTGCGAACTGAAAATGTTTCCGTTCCCTCAATGAAAAGGCTCAATACAATTTGACGGTTAAATGCACTTCAGAACCCTTCCATTTAGTCCATGTTTCACATTGGCCTCTCACTTGCCAATTCTAACAGCACCCATGAAGATTTCTTAAAAAGGACCGTACGCCTCGCGCATTTTTTAATAGAAAGTGCATTTATTTATTTATTTATGTATGATCTGATTAACCATTTCAAATCTTCAGTTTAAGTAGAAAAGATTAGCCTGCATTGATTCGCAGCCATAGAAGTTGCTAAGACAGATAAACAGATAAGAAAAAGAGATATGACAGTGGAGCTAATGAAGGAAACCTCAAATGATATTTGAGCTCTCCGAATAGAAACTATTAGCTTCTCACAATATATCAGAGTATTTGCACTGTTTATCGATCTTATTCAAATAACAAATTGAAACTTCTAATGATCTATGGCTTATGCTAATGCCCATCATTTTGTATACAATAATGAAGCTTAGAAAGAGAATTTTACACAATCAAGCAGATATTTCTGCTGTGCATTATTTTCTCTGCCTTCAAATTACAAAGGGTAGATAACCGACAACAACAAAGTTGATACAGCCCCAGGGATGTTAAACTTGCTTGGTTAGGAAGAGAGCTGCACACTGCTGTACTGTATCATCGGGGCTGGTAACTGAAAATCCAACAAACAAGAAATTCACTCATGAAATTGAAATGGCACAGGAGGAAGTAACATCGCTGCTCATGTCCATTTCAAATATCATTTGGATTCTCAACGAAAATGATGCCGTTCCATCCCCAGGAGGCAGTTAAAACAAGTGCTTTTCGTTCCATTTGCAAAATCTTTTGGAACACATTGCAACTGAATTGTCACCAATTGTATCCTTCTCGGCGATGGACTCACATCTTTTTTGCATCCATCCGATTATGACAATAATATAGATTGAAACAAAATGAAATGCCATGTTTTAACTTTTAACTGCTCTCTCTTTTCCCAAATTACTACTTCATTTTGTTCACAAGGTGCTATAGCAAATAGAAAAGTCTAGAGCATTTTTTGAATAAATAAGCTGAAGTATAGAGCAGACCTGTGTGACCCACAGTTATTTCTGATTCATATATCTCAAAGTCATTTCCTCCCTGCTCAAAACAAACAACCAAGCTCTTCCTTTAGTTCCAACAGAGAGCTAAAAAACGAAAAAAAAATCTATAGCGCCCATTGAAGCACAAAACAACACAAACAGTAAGGACTCAAAGCTTTAGAAAGAAGATAGTGACACGGGGAAAATATCAAACAAGGGAGGAATAAGCAAAATGGACATAGAGGACAGGAGTACTACCTTGTAAGTTTTGTCACCAAAGAAATGGATTTCATGAAAATCTTCCAGGTATCTCAAACAGTAAGTCTTGTCCCAACCTTGAGGGAATACCTGTAACAACTTACGAGAGTTATACCCAAACACATTCACTGCAATGACTTGTCAGTTATTTTAGTAGCTTAAGAATAATGAAAGCATAAACAAAAGGACAACATTCACTCACATCGAAACTTATTTGTCCCCCTATGGAGAAGGTGAGGTTAAGGTGCGAAAATTTCTCACGGAGCACAGTCACCATCTTCGGGCGTATATTGTTAACCTGAGTGTCGTATCAGAAAATTATTTTTCAACAGGTTCAACATTGAAAGTGTTTCTTATATGGACCCATTTTGCGATCTCTATCCTAATTGCAAATAAGGAGATTGTACCTTGTCATACTTTACAAAATCGTCCCTTTCTTCTTGGCTGCAGTTTTGGCCAATTGGTGATACATTGAGCATCCCACTGCGGAACTCGATAAATGCTCCTCTAAAGAAAAGGTTGAACAAGAAATGGACTCAGAAGCTTAAAATAATTTGATAATTTCAACTGATGCTTCCACTTCACTAACCTTTTTATTGGGATATCCAAATCAGCAATATAATGTAGTGTAAAATTAATGAATTCCTGCGAATCATTTCAAAAATGTCACTCCACATACTAATGAGTTACCGTTCACCTTACTCGACAAAAATGAGTTACTGTCCTGATACAGTGTACAAAACTTATCATATCTGAATGGACCTTGAAAAAAAGAGAGCATGTTTCTGACAAGTCACAAGCATGTCGATCAGTAAACCTACTAATTACAGAACATGGCAGTGTTCTTAATTTTTGTTGTGTCCACTGAATATAGATATGCATAAAAGCATCCACTATTTGAAGACCAAACTGTGAATTCACAAATAAATTACAATAGCAATGAGCAGGACAAGGGTGTTACCTTGAGTTTTTCTTCTCCAAGATAAGACTTCAAGCTCTGCAGAGGACATCCAAGAAGGGGAAAAAAGGAGTAATGAAAGAAGGAAACTTCTACTCAAGGTCAGCAATCTGTTATGTCTTCTGACAGTACCTGGGTTCCAAGGAGCTTCCCGTCCTTATATGCCACAAGACCATTTTCCGCAAATACATAATCATACTCATTTATAACTGCACATATCCCAAAGACGGAGGAGCCAAGCAGTTAGCTACACATTACTAAGAAACTTTTGCAGATTTAATGTAGGTAAGGAATATGAACAGCATAGTCAATACCAGTCAAATCACGTAGACAATGCAATAGCCAGCAACAAGCCAAAATCATGCAGTTCACAAGATGAATTCTCTAATTATTTAATATAAAGCTCTATCATCTATTAATCTTAAAAGTCATTCGAGATGGAAATAGGTAAGAAAGATCCACCAATAAAATTATCAGCACTATTTTTGCCATCACTTCCTGATTGCATAACCTAATCAGTCGTTATACCCTGTTGACATTCTTCCGTCCATAGCAGGCAACCGCTAATGACAAAATTAAAAAACTTCAGAAACTATGAAGAATATACCTGCATCTTATCACCGGATAAGTGAAGTTGGAATTTGAGTTTTCGACAAACTAGAACAATCTAGTAGAACATAAACCCAACCAAAGACACCAAAAACATCCAAATTCTCTAAATTTTTCTTTTAATTATATTTCACTAGCTTCCAGGATATATCAAACCTGACTTCCCAAGCTGCTCTGATATCTTAACAAGGTCAGACCCACCAACAACACCAATTGTAACAACCTGTAGTGAAACCAAGCTGTAAAGCAGTTGTACTTGTGGGGAGGAACCATCATATGGAAAACACTATGGCACGTTGAATAGAAAACATGAACAAAAAAAAAGGCCTCCAGTGAAATACCTTACGAAGTTCCTGCATGCACTTCAGCACATCTGGAGTAACTGCCTGACACGTGGCCAAGCAAATGTGAATAAGAGAGATTCAACAAACAGTCTCTATAGTGATCCATTACAGACTAAGCTAATCAAATAACCATGGCAAGTTCAATTGGTCACACAAAAGCGTGGTCTCGCTAAATTGGCCACTTGACTATGTTACAAGGAACAAAAATGCAGAGCTACGAGAACTTTTCTACAACTAATTGTCATAGAATCAGGCACGAAAACTGGTGAACTTAATAGCATCTTGTTAAGGAAATTGACAAGCTTAGTCTCAAATATCAACTAAATGGATCTACGTTTCAATGGAATAAACATCCAAATTGAAGTTGGTCAGGATACGAAAAAGTAAGCCACATTCATGTTTAAAAAAACAGCTTTTCGGCCAAAACAAAGTTAACCGCGGGAAAAATAACAAGAATTAGGGGGAGAAAATTGGCACCTTCCGTGGAGCTGTAAGAGTCCCATCAACATCGAACAAAGCAATTAATCCAGGCTTCCTTGCTGTCATTTCGCTGCAAAATTTTCTACCAAAAAAACACCAATC
Source organism: Rhododendron griersonianum (assembly GCA_018127125.1). NCBI lineage: Eukaryota > Viridiplantae > Streptophyta > Magnoliopsida > Ericales > Ericaceae > Rhododendron > Rhododendron griersonianum. The sequence goes on from CM030794.1 coordinate 2,130,598, forward strand.
TTTGAGCTTCAGTTAAGAGATTAAAAAAACCTAAAAACATAACAAGATGCAACGAAGTTTCAGTCTAATTACTTCCGGGAGACATATAGATTTAGTCAAGAGAATTCATTATAACACTGAGTCCAAAAAACCCTTGTTTGGCCGTTTGATTCACGGGAAACGGCAGAGAAACAACAAATGGTGATTGGAAGACTGCAATGCATAGCTAATTGCGATTCCGAATGCATATGTGTATAAGTAGATGCTAGCTGCAGAAACAACAATGGATGCAGAAAAAAAAAAAAAAAAACCGCAATTTACCTGAGGAAAGTAGGTGACGAAGAAGGTATGGAATGTGGGTCACAAATTGAGTGCAGAAACTGATGGAGATCTGCCACAGCGGATCATGGAGGAGTTCCGAAGCTTCGCTTCGATCGCTTACGACAGAGATGTATGCATGGGTATACGAAGCTTCGCTTCAAAGTTCTGACCAACCGATATTCGATTGATAGGATCTTTGACACGGTTAGTCTTCTTGAGAATCTCTAAAAGTTGAACTGTTTCGATCATGGAGATAAACCGGAATGAGCTCACAATCAGACAAATTCACGCTGAAGTTCCTTTGGTGCATGCTTACGACTTCGTTTCGGACGACTTCGCAGGTTTAAGATGCGAAGATACGACGACACACCAGCAACGCCATTTTGAGAAACCTCCCGTGTTCAATTTGTTCTTGGGCCGGACTATTTGCAACCACAAATACCATGTTCAGGAAATTTGTGGTTGCAAATAGCATGACCCTTGTTCTTTGATATAAACGGGTTTGATAGAGTGTGGCCAAACCTATTTCCCTAAAAACAGATTCGCATCAATCATCTCTGATTATGTACCAATAAGGACTAGATTGGTATGATACCATGATTTATCTTCTTGACGAGCTCTACAACTCTTAACAGTTTCAATCGTCAATATAAAGCAAAATGAGCTCACAATTAGACAAATGCAGGTAGTAGTTTCTAAGAGTGTTGTCTTTTTGTATCTGGCCAATCTGTGTTTTCAGGACTTGAGTTGCATTCCCCAACTGTAAATCCATCACAAGCGTCAAACAGGAGAATTTAAGATTTTGATTTGCAGAAAGTTATAACAAGAGCATTTGTTCATCACTCCACCATATAGTCCAAGTATCCTTGTGCATGAATTCAAGGCAGCTTTCGATACATCTCGACAGATAGAAGGTTCCTTCCCTTCCCAAGTGTCGCAGAGCATATATAGCGACAAAATTCTGCAGCCGTTCCCCAAAGAAAAAACGTCTCGCTTATAAACTATCAGCCATTAAATAAGCATCCAAATGCAAAATTATCTTCCCGGAAGTACGAAGAATGATAGGTGGGCCAAACCAGACCAGCAGTAGATAACGGTATTGCTGAAATGATACGACACTTTCCCCAGGATCAACCATGCCAAGAAACTATATAAATCAATCCCACAAAACAATATCTCACCTTACTCCAATCATATAAAAGCTAGAACAAGAAGCAAAATTGTAGACCAAATAACCCAAGAAACTATCTGTCTGAACACATTTAGCTGAGTGTAGGTGCATATTAGAAATATCAAGATTTTGTAATACAAAACATAAAATACAACATTGCCAATGGTATTTTATTTACTTTCCACACAGCTGACACTAAAATTCGCCATAAGGTTTGGTTATCCTGCTGTTTATGACAATGGTTACATAAATAACAAGAGGATTTTCTTCTGGCATATCGCACACAGGTTGTATGTACTTACACCAGAGAGATTGGAGCAAATAATAGTATAACACTCATTCAAAAGATGATACTTCTTTTCGAACGAAGAAGAAGCCAGTGGGACCATCATCAGGAAGGAGGGCTAGCCTCACGGGACTTGCAGCCCCTTCCTCTACACTCAGTATGCCAGCATTGTTGTTTATATCTGTTTTGACAAAGCCAGGGCAGACACAGTTGATGCGGAAAGTTGGATAATCCTTGGCCACAACTCTTGTATACGCATTCATGGCTGCTTTAGATACTTTATAGGCAGGCAAAAAAAGAGGCCATCCTTTGGTTTCTAATGAACCCTCTTTGAAATCTTTGAGAAACTTATTCAGTACTTCATCTATTTTCTCTTCTGTAAGGCTTTCGGCATCACTCAAAACTCCTTTTGCCCATTCACAGGGTATATTCTGAAACAGAAAATTGAGACGAGCTAAGATCAATTACAATGGGCCACTGCCACACAGTTAAAATGATTATGAAAACAAAATCTCCAGCAAGTGGATCGAATATGGCTATGCACACCGTTTTCATCTATGTTCATAACCCATACGTTCAGATGGTATAAATCTTTTGGGAGAAAATAGGAAAGTCATTTCGAGTCTCCATGATTCCATAACTTGGAATGGATAATAGGAAAGTGATTCCTTATAAATGATAATTATATACTCAAGCTGGAACCACTTCTGAACGCATTCAAACGCTGAAGAGAAAAAGGGTAGAAGGGCCAAAGTTTTTTGAAACTTTGTAGGTTTCCCCCAGACGAGTCCTATCTAAACCAAACACTTGAATTGACACGTGAATTATGTAACTGGTTATGTGTTTCGCATTCCTTCTAGTTAGTTCTTGCCATCAAAATATAGCCATTTCTAGGTATTACAGGAAGATAGAACCACCATCATCCAAGAACAGTGATAATCCTTTCTGCAAGAGATTCCAAGTCAGAAGTATAACCTAGTAACGCCTGTATAAGTTTGTTAGCAGGGTGCACAGCTTGTACTCAAGGATTTCGTACCTCCAACTTGCCCATCCCAGAAGAAACATTGACAATCCTTGGCGAACCAGATAACTGGAGCAGGGGAATAAAAGCCTCGATCATCCGTTTTGCTCCATAATAGTTTGTTTCCAAGCATTCTTTGGCCAGCTCGTAAGTCTGAATCATCGTTTCTTTCGTATAAGTTTGGCCTCCTGACTACATGGGCGAGACAATTCAGTTAAGTCATTTTGATAGGCTGGTACATCTTTCCTATTACACAAATTCACAGATCTATGATAGAAGGAAACTGTACTTCACAAATCCATTACTTGAACAAAAATCTCCCCCCATGGCTTTAGCCATCTATTTGAAAAAGTACGTTTTACACCTCCCTTCTCCATGGCTTTAACCATCAAATTTTATTAAAGCAAATCAAATTGTTAAAACAAGGCCTATCACCACTGGACCTAAAATTTCATCATAGTATCGCAATTACGTAACGGAAACTAACAAGTGAGACTATAAGTTCAGGTAACACTCTAAGGAACTCGAAAGAAGAAAGCTGTGCCTAATTTGTGACCATCTCAATAGCAAAGAGTAGGAATAAAGCGTAAGCTTTTCAAGCAAATAAACCAATCATTTATAAAGACTCACCCCGCCAGCATCGGCCCCTGAAGCTTTTACAGCATCAGAATTCATCATAACCCCACCAATTCCAGCATTGTTCACCTGCGGTAATTTGAGGTTTCCCACTATCATCTATGCACATACCTCATTGAGGTGAGAAAAGAAAAAAGACAAGTGAAAATGAAAAGTCAAGGCATCACAACAGAAATTCGGAGGCCATCCACAACTAATAAATAAAGCATAACTCACTTGAATAACTTCAAGAACCATGGGATGACGAGAGACATTACTTTTTTGTACACTGAAGCATGATAAAATTCAACTAAAATAATTCTATCAAGCAAATCAAATACTACGTTCATGGCGATTGTTCTTTTAAAATGGATTTGCGGACCAACATAAATAAAATGGGAAGATGGACATTGAAATGAAGAAGCTAAATACTTCCTTTATTCATCCCAATCGTTTTCCTTTCCATAAGTAAAATCCTCCACACAAACAAACAATAACACTAATCCCCATTCGATGGGTGTACGAGCAGGCCGCAGGGAGGACTGGATAGGAGTAACCTTTGACAATATATGACCAAAGTGGCTGCTCTCATAAAATTTGATCAAAAATAGCAGCTCCCTATCCCTCCATAAATCCAGGGACTCGAGGGGCTGGACACTATACATTGGAACACGATAATCCTCCACAAATCGGAACACAACCCATTGTTAGTAATTTATTTTAATCAACGAGTATCTGTAATCTTAACGTGGGGAGATAAATAAGTATTTAATATCATGGAGCTCGTAATATAATTGAGATAAGGACGGGAGTGCAATTATAATTCTGTAGTGGGGTGAATTATAATTAGTGAAATAAGAAATAGAATCCTGATGGGATTAGAGTTTCTTATTTACACTGGGAGCCCGGACTTATTACTCCTTAGGTCCCTATCGTAGCCCTATATATACACGTTATGCTCTTTAGGTCAGTTAGACGTTTTCTATTGTTCACGAAATAGAGGCAAACTTAGAGAGAGCAAACAGACCACGAAAGTGTCCACACTCGGTTCGTGTTCTAGACGTGCAAGGAATACGATAGAAGATCGTAAGGTGCAGTCGAGCAGTATACGTGGCTTATAGCAAGTCGTGCTATAACAAGTTCAACCAGCGTTCGTGTTCGCAGGGAGTTGAGGTAAAACCCTAATTCTGCCTTGTAGGGTTTTGCAGTTTTCTTGTTGTCTAATCTGTACGCGTCATTACTGGTTTCTGGGAATCCTTTCCCAACACCCATATCTCCAATTTGAAACTTAAATGCAAAGGAGATAGAGCGTATTACTAAGTAATAGTAATACATAATTTTCTAGTAGAATATAACTGGAATAGGTTTTGAAACAAGAACAAAGAAAATTCGAGAAGTGGGTTTTCAATCATACCAAAATATCTAGCCTTCCAAACATGGTCTTGATAAAATCAGCAAGAGAAGCAATACTAGCTGGGTTAGTTATATCAAGCTGATGAAACACCACAAGATCCGAGAGGCCAAACCCTTTGAGTTCTTCAAGAGCCTCAGTACCCCTTTTCTCATCTCTGGCTGTCAATACCACCATGATTCCATTAGAAGCTAATTGCCTGCAGATTCCAAATCCTATTCCCTTGTTTGCCCCCGTAACAATGGCATACCTACAGAAAGAAGAAAAAGAGAAACATGGGCTCGAAAGTTTGCAGCTTTTTAGACACTGAAGAAAACTTGCATTCTAACATAGACGACAAATGGAGTACCTTTTTGTTTCTGCCATATCTGCCAAGTTGGGATGTGCCTGAGGAATGGTTGCTTCAGTTCTTGTATAGCTAAACCAGCATCACAGCATAGCCGATCATGGCTTCTGCATTTTATCTCTCCCAGAGTGGGGAATCAACGCCCCTTCAACCTTCTATAAAGCTTGTGGCCTTGATTGTTTAGCATATTTTCTTTGTTTTAGTTTTAGTTTTCAATTATTACCCTATATTTTTCTTCAATTATTATCCTATTTCTCTAATTATTAATTTTATTTATCTCTCTATCTCCCTCCACTCATTACTCCTTTCTCCAATCATTACCCTATCTCTCTCCACCCACTACCAAAACTAAAATACCCAAATGTGCTAAACGAACCTGGCGTGTATCTTCTTCTTCTTTTCTCCCGGAGTTCTGTAAAAAATTGGGCTTTGGTTCCTCCGGAAAAAACAAAACAAAAGGGGTTAGCACCAAACTTCTGAAACGGTGCTACCGGTACAGATTTTATCCGTACAAGTGTGTAACAAACCTATTTTTTGGGTCCCATTTTGAGTTTCAAAAAAATAATCAGAACCGTTCATTTTATTTAAAATATTTTGTTTACGGCTCCCATGAAAAATAAGCTCAATACGATATCGGTTTAGGCACCTACAAAGCGTTCAACTTTGTCCCTAAATTCTAATGGTACCAGTGGGTTAAAATTCATTTTTATACCTAAAGAAATAATCGGAGCCGCTTATTTTGTTTAAAATATTTTGGTTATGGTCTTTGCAAAAAATAAGCTCAATTCGGTATCGATAAAAGTATTTATGAAACATCCAAACTTTGCTCATAGGAGCCGTAAATAAAGTATTTTAAACAAAATGAGCGGTTCCGATCATTTCTTTGAAACTCAAAACGGGACAAAAAAATGGGTTTGTACTGTACCATACCAGTAGCACCGTTCAAACTTCTGTGACCAGCAGAAAGAAAGGTGTAAAACTTTGGACCATGAGTTTATGTGGCCAGCATTTTTAAGAAAATCCTAAGAGTACCGACCATTTTTAGTGCCGATGGGTCACCGACGGGCACACGGGGTCCATTTCGGATACCGCACGAATGATTCGAGCTGTTCAATAATATGTATAGTGTTTGATTCATTTTTTCATTCAGATTTCAGAATCTTGTAAACTAAATGAAAAAATAGAAGATTGGATCGAGCATCTACAAACATCGAATTTGGCTGATTTTTCATGTGGCCACTCGACTTTAAATAAAAATAAAAATTAAACGGCTCGAATTAATCCTATGGCATCCATAATGAGCCCCGCGGGGCAGTCGGTACGGGTATAAAAATGATCGGTACCTCTAGAAGTCCTCGCATTTTTAACCACAAGCTATCTCAAAACCAATGAAATATAGAACTAAAACCCCTGGGTTGCTCTGATCCACCGGCTTAACCACCAACCTACAGTCACTTTTGGCATCTTTTTCCATACATTTCCAAATCAGAGTGTATGAATGAGGGGATAAATGATAATCCTTCCGGAGGAGTGATTTGCACCTAATTTTCCTCATAAGAGTCTTCAAAGGATGAAATGTTACCATGTCAATAGGACATACTAGCATTTCAGAAAAAAGGACATACTAGTTTTGTTTCCGTTCGATGCATCTCATTTTCTCGAAAGATAATACCTCATCTGCATTGTTACAACCAATATGTCTAGGTACATTACATCTATCCACTACACCATCCATTACATTTTTTGTGGGGCCCACCCCGGATCCCACAAAATACAAAAAATATTTATAAATTTTAAAATAATATTTTATGGGGCCGTGTAAAAAACCAGCTCCAACAAATATCGATAAGTATTATTTCTAGATTCGTAGGAGGAAACTGTGCAATTTCGCCCCTACAAATTCAAAAATAATACTTACTGATATCCGTTGGAGCATATTTTTTACAGCGCCCCATGAAATATTATATTAAAATTTATGGACATTTTTTTCGTATTTTTGTGAGATCCGGGATGGATCCCACAAAAAATGTAGTGGATGGATGTAGTATATGTAGCATCTCTTGTTGACAAATCTTCCCATGTAAGATTTTTCCATTAATTTGAAGTCTTATATGTTGTTTATTTCTGTAAGTCGTTATTCTAAAACACATGAAAAAGGATACAGACCACAGAGAATCGCTACGATACAGAAAAGGGAAGTTTGTTGGATAATAACCAAGCGTCCTAACATAGATGCGGCTAGGGGCATCTGAAGACATTTAGCCTGATCGTGTGAGCATTTGTGTCCGGTTTTACAGGCATAATTTTGAGAAAACCAAATCATAAGAAAATTCAGGTGTAACACTGGAAGCCATTTTATTTTCCACACACACTGACAAGAAAATTCACCTCATAGTTTGATTACCTCAAGATGTTTATACCATCTGTAACATAATCACGACGAAAATCACGCAACAAACAATACTCATTCAACAAAAGATGCTACTTCTTTCCGATCAAAGAAGAGGCCAGAAGGACCGTCGTCAGGCACCAGGGCTAACATCACGACACTTTCCGCGCCTTTTTCTGCGCCCAGTTTGCCGTTATTGTTGGTTAAATCCGTTTTCACAAAACCAGGGCAAACACAGTTGATGCGAAAAGTTGGATACTTCTTGGCTAAAGTCCTTGTATACGAGTTCAACGCAGATTTGGATACTTTATAGGCAGGCCAGAGAGGAGGCCACCCATTGGTTCCTATTGAACCCTCTTTGAAATCTTTAAGAAATGCGTTCAATACCTCTTCAATTCTCTATTCTCTAAGGCCTTCGGCGTCATTCAACACTCGTCTAGCCCATTCATTAGATATATACTGAAAACAATATGAGACAAATTAAGCTTAACAAGCAATTTGGGTACAATAAACTTCAAGGCCATGGAACAGAATCTCTAATTCCCGGGAGGCCACAACAAAACATTAGCGAAATTCTGCAGTTTTAATGTTCCCAACCACCATGGGCTATTTATGCTACTAAAGTACCTTTAACTTTCCCCGCTCGGAAGAAACATTGATGATTCTTGGAGAATTTGATAACTGGAGGAGGGGAATAAATGCTTCAATCATCCTTTTTGCTCCATAGAAGTTTGTTTCCAAGCATTCTTTTGTCAGCTCATAAGTCTGAGTAATCGCTTCATTCGCTTTGATCTGCACATGAGACAATTCAGTTAAGTCCTCATGGTAGGTCTTGCCTACTACTCACATCCACAGTTCTACTCCTATATTGGAAAGGAAGTGCTCATCAGTCATCACCATTCTCCCCCCAGGCCCCAACAAATAGAACAACAAAATAACAGTATTACAAAAGAGTCCGTTTGTTTGACGGGCTACTAGTGAACACCACTAGCAAAAATGTGCCCAATTCGTGATCATCTCAACGGGAAAAGTGCAAGTGAACACCACTAGCAAAATGCAAACTAAAACCAAACCATTATTCCATCCTTGATCCTACCAATTCGGATCGTCCACTCTAATTGAAAGTGAACCTACAGAAAATTCAATTCTATATCTTGGTTCAAACTCTAACCGAGCTTCTAGGTCCTGTATCCACCCTTTTAGCTCCTAATATTCTGAGGAACCATTTTATAGTCCTCTTCAATAAAGGGGAAGATTATACATATCCACAGTAGAACAAACGGATCATGTGTAAAGACTCACCTCACTGCCAGCATCACGCAAAATTTTAAAGGCATCCCAATCTACCGTGGCCCCCAGAATCCCAGCATTGTTCACCTGCAATAATTCAAGCTTTCTCATTATCAGTTCAAAGAACTCCCGGAGCTATGAAAGAAGAGACAAATCAAAGATATCTACAGAAATGAAGAGACCAGACCATTACAGTTTACAACTCAACCAGCAGTGCATAAATTACTCCTATGTCTTCTCATGGCAACCACTTTTTTTTTTTTTTTTTTAAATTTGAGTATTGTGCAATCAACTGCTCAATTATATCAAGATAACCAAATATTGTTATCAAATCACTGGGATGGATGCTTCAAGCTGTGTTTGGATCATGAATTTATGTAGAGATCTTCCTTATCTGTCCTTTACCTTTTCCCCCCAACAAACCATGATTCAAACCAAAACCCACCCATGTTGCAATTTTGACAAGATAATGCAAAGGAGTAACTGGACACTCACATGGCTACTCAATTATACAGAATTCCTATAGAAGATGAACAGGGATAGGTTTCAAAGAATAAGGAAGAAAGAAATAACTTGGAACTGGGTTTTGAATCATACCAAGATATCTAGCCTCCCAAATTGGGTTTTGATAAAATCAGCAAAAGAAGCAATACTAGATGGGTTGGCTACATCAAGCTGATGAAACACCAAAAGATCACAGAGGCCAAACCCCTTGAGTTTCTCAATAGCTTCAGTACCCCTTTTCTCATCTCTTGCAGTCAACACCACCATGATTCCATTCGAAGCTAATTGCCTACAGATTTCAAATCCTATTCCCTTATTTGCCCCTGTAACAATTGCATACCTACAGAAAGAATAATACAGAATGATGGGTTTGACTTGTGAAGCTTGGAGCTATAGGGACTTAAAGAAAAACATAAATTCTACCCATATAGCAAATAAGTACCTTGTTTCAGCCATGGTCAACAAGTTGGGATGTGCTTGAGGATGAGGAATCCTCCACAAGCTATTACATTGTCAACTCCATTGGCTAAGCATAATTTATCACCTGCAATCCTTCAAATTATTATGGTTTCATTTCACTTTGCACCTCCTGTAAATTACGTCAATTCCCATTTGGCCCTTGCATTTTATATTGTGACAGACAAAACCCCACATGTACAGTTGAATCCGACTTTCCCTCTTCTGTTTGACTCATAAAAACATAATGGAAGCTCTTCACATGAGTAGCAGACGTCAGGATTAAGGGTCATTATTGAGATTCCATCACTAAACAAAAAAAGTCAAATTTATTGGAAGTTTGACTTCAAAATGTTTCGGCCTTCAAGTTTAAAGATGAACTCCTTTACTTACCAACCAAACTGAAAATGATTGGAAGTTGAAAGAAGTTAAAAAATACCACATCAGTGCACTGGAAAACAGACAAGAATGAATCATTAAACAAGTACAGGAAATATAACATGGTTGCATTTTTTGTTGAAGACAACATGGGTTTCATTCACCAACCATACATCCACAAAGAAAATTAACGATATGATTGCAGATAATTTAAGTAAAACAAGAGCATTATTCATCAATCCATATATAGTCCAATTATCCTTGTGTATGGATATCTGCAACCCTTTATGAGAATAGCATTTTGCTCATAAGCAGTCAACCACTCATAGCCAAGCCACTCCTCAAATAAAAAATTCTCCTCTTCCAAGACATCGACAAGTGAGAGATGAGCAAAACCAGACCAGTTGCAGATAACGGCAATGCTGAAATAGTACAACTATATAAAAGGAAAGTGCTTATGAAATAAAAAAAAGAAGATCAACCTTGTTATGGAAAACATTTCAATAAGTGTGTGTGGATGTGTCCGGAGTTTACTGGCACACGAATCTGAGAAATATTAAGATTTTCATAGCGCAAAATCTTACATGCATGCTGACAATACTATTCACTAGAGGTGGCAAACGGGCGGGTCTGGGCGGATTGAAACGGGTCGTGGGTCAAATATGGGTCAAGCCAAACCCAAACCCGCCCGACCCGACCCGTTTTCATCATTTTTTTTTCCTTTTTTCTCTTCCCCCCCCGCCCCCCCTCTCTCTCTCTTCTCCCCCCTTCTTTGATTTGCCGCTTTAGAGAATTGTCTGGAAGGCGATGATTGCACCGATTGTACAGTTTCGGTCTTCGTTGCGTTCGCCGAAACCATTGCTTAGGTTTGGATTAAAAAGTCAAGTGACTTTTTTTTTTTGTCTCTATTCAATTTTTTTTGTATTTGTTTGTTTTGCGACAAACTTTTTATTCCTATTAGTTCGTCTCGATGAGAGAATCGAAAAAGTAACTTTTTATCCCAACAATGTTTTTTGGGCTTTATCTTGGATGTTTTCAAAAATATTTGGATAAAAGTTATAATTTTTTACTTTTTTGATTGGAGCAAACCAAAAATCGTAAAATACTTGTCGCAAAACGATAAACGCGGAAAAAAAATTGAATAAGAACCAAAAAAAAAAAGCCCAAAAGAGGGAGAGGAGCTCAAGGGATTGATCTTATAGTTATATTATTTTTGTCTTTTTGTTGCCTAAACAGATAAGAGAGAGAGAGAGAGATTGATTGGTGAATTGGAGAGAGAGAGAGAGAGATTGATTGGTGAATTGGAGAGAGAGAGTGCCGAAACAGTTAGAGAGAGAGAGAGAGAGAGAGAGAGAGAGAGAGATATGTGGGTGAATTGGATTGAATTGTTGGCAGTAATAAGAGAAGTCGGGAGAGAGTGCGGGCAATTGAGAAAAAGGGGTGTTGTACCATTTTTAATTTTAGCCCATATTAAACCCACTCTCAAGTCTCAACCCATCTAAACCCATAAAAATATGGGTTGATATGGGTTTATAATATGGGCGGGTTGGGTTGGGTTATAAGTGGGCGGATTTGGACGGGTTAAGAAATGTGGGTTGAGATTGCCACCTCTACTATTCACCATATAGTTTAATCACCCCAAGGCTCAAGTTGTTTATAACAGCTGTTACACAAATATCACAGGCGTTTGTCTTTTAGGTACATTACACAGGATTTAGTTCCATCTTCATCTGAGAGAGTGGAACTAATAATATTCACCCAACAAAAGAAGCTACTTCTTTCTGAACAAAGAAGACGCCAGTGGGACCATCATCAGGAAGCATTGCTAATCTCACTGGATGTCCAGCACCTTCTTCTACACTAAAAATACCACTGTAGTTGTTCATATCTGTTTTGACATAACCAGGGCATACACAGTTGATGCGGAAAGTTGGATAATTCTTGGCCAGAATTCTTGTATATGCGTTCAAAGCTGCTTTGGATACTATATAAGCAGAGGAAAAGGCGGGCCAACCTTTGTTTTCTAATGAGTTCTCCTTGAAATCTTGGAGAAACTCGTTTAGTAACTCGTCTATTTTATCTTCTGTGAGGGTTTCAGCATCATTCAATACTCCTTTAACCCGTTCACTTGGTATATTCTGAAACAGCAATATGAAAAAGAAGAAGAAAAAACTAATGAGGGCGCATACAGCTAGTTTAATAAGTTTGAAAGCAAAATCCTGCCAGTGGTTTTGGATATTGCTACAGACACGAGTTCATATGCAGTATGCATCATTTTGATTAGTTAACTATCATCATAATCATAAGTTCGTATGGCACGAATCCATTGAGGGGGAATGAGAATGTTCTGAGAATTTATAACTCCATAACTTGGAACAAATAGAAAAGTGAAAGTTCTTCCTAATTACCAACTCAAGCAGGATTCGTTTTTCCAGTACGATGGGATTGGATCCCACGTCACCCATGGGAGTCTCATGGCTGGGAATGTAATACTACTAGTTAACAGTAATTCACTGCATCCATATGAAAACAGCAATTTGAGACGAACTAAGATTAACTACCAAAGGATACAATAAGTTTAAGATTAACTACAAAAGGATACAATAAGTTTACCATTATGGCAAGAAATATGGGGTGTTTCCACCATATCTTCCATATGGTTTTGCAAACCATCTTCTTTATTATTAGTCTATCATCATTTATTTGGGTCTTTGTGATTCGATCTACTGTTTGAAAGGAGTGGAGATTTTGGAACAGGAAAAGATTCTTGATTACCTGCTCAAGCTAGAATATTATCCAAATTAGGAATCTGACTCCCATATCATCGTGAAAATCTCACATTCTTGCGTGAATGTTAACCAAGTATCTAACATTTATCATTTTCCGAAAGTAGTTGAGTTCTCATAACTTAAATTCCGATAATTTTCCACAACAGCTAGAATTCCTTATGAAACCAGCCGATTGAATAAAGGGCACTAGAAATTTATATACATCCCTCCTCTCTAGTTCTTGCCATCATAACATAGCTACTTTTGGTTCTGGCAAAAGATAAAAGCACCCCAGTCTAATATGAGAGAAAATTCCCTTTGGTAGGAGAATCAGACTCGTTATGAAGTTAATCTTCTGCTATGAACTTCAACACAGCTCAATTTCTCAAGTCAAAACTGAAGGCTAGTGATGCCTGTACTCGAGGATTCAATAGCAGTGGAAATCTTACACTCTTGGATGAGAGGTAGGCAACTTTTGTACCTTTAACTTCCCCATGTCAGAAGAAACATTGACAATTCTCGGCGAATCAGATGACTGGAGGAGGGGAATAAATGCTTCAATCATCACTTTTGCTCCATAGTAGTTTGTTTCCAAGCATTCTTTCGTCAACTCGTAAGTCTGAGTAATCAACTCATTCCAATTTACTTGGTCTCTAGACTGCATAGAGTGAGACAATTCAGTAACGACAAGTTTGTTTAACAGGACTAATAGTGAAGGATTTTATAACTGATTACATGTAACATCATCAGATTAATAGCAATTGGATTAATAATAGATCCACACTATTTTTCCGATGAGTATTTAATTTGAGCCGTACAGGTTTTAACCAATGTAGTCTCCTCGGATATATAGTCCAATCCGATGCTCATATGTAGACAAACAACGACCCTAAGTGCCTATTACCAACCACAATTCGATATCAGAAGGGATGTGTATTTATTTATTTTTTTGTACTGCAAAGGGATGTGTACTTTATCATGCATTCTATGTTAGAACAAAAATAGGTGAGACTCACCCCAGCAGCGGCAGCATCCCAATCAATGATGGCCCCACCAATTCCAGCATTGTTCACCTGCCACAGTTCTTGAAGCAATCACTGAAGTAATCGAAGTGAATTATGCACCATTTAGAAGGAAATTTTTTCCACTAACAACCAAAAATGCTCATCAAACCATAGGATGCTTCATTTTCCTGTCAAAAATCCAGTTTATTTACCAAACAAATGGCTACAAATGAGCAACGACTAGGTATTCCTCATGGCTTTCCACTTCTTTTAAAAAAGAATTACTTATCTCAAAACATCTAAAACCTAGTTTTACTGGGGAAAAATACCTAAAGTCCATTTTAAAAGTTTATTCTGAGTTTCTTTTTAGATGTTGAAAAAGCAAATAACCAAAAAGCCTAAAGACTCGAAAAGTTAAGCAGGCAAAAATTTACTCTTTAAGCTTAATAAGCTCCAAATAAGGTGAAATTGAATATGAAGTGCAATTCCAAAAAATAAAAACAAAGAAAACCCAGAAGAAAAAAAATTAAAAAGGAAAAAACTGAGAACTGGGATTTCAACAATACCAAGATATCAAGCTTCCCAAACTGGGTCTTGACAAAATCAGCAAGGGAAGCACTACTAGATGGGTTGGCCACATCAAGCTGATGAAACACCACAAGATCAGAGTGTCCAGACCCTTTGAGTTCCTCTAGAGCTTCAGTACCTCTTTTCTCATCCCTAGCTGTCAATACTACAGTGATTCCATTTGAAGCTAATTGCCTACAGATTTCAAATCCTAGTCCTTTGTTTGCCCATGTAACAACTGCATACCTACACAAACAAGAAACCAGAAAGGTGGTGTTTACAAATTTTCCGGTTATAAGCACTAGGGAGAGAGTGAAGGAGATGTAACTTTTTTTTTTTTTTTGGGGTGGATATTCTACCGAAACACTTAAGTACCTGTTTGTTGCTGTGCATGTTTCTGCCATGGCTGAAAGGTTGGGATGTGCCACAGTGCCAGAGGGAGGAATGTTTCTGCTTCTATTTCTGCTCTGCAGTATTGGTTCTTATCTTGACTTTTCAAAGAGAGCAAACAATTTGGAACATCCTAACATAGAATACCAAACACAGAAATGGGATGGAGGGTGTAAAAAATACCACATCAATGCACTGGAAAAAGCCATTAAACGAGTACTGGGAGTCTTTTCATTAACCACAGGTTGCATTCACTTGAGGGGCCTTTGTGGTTCCCATCCTCCTATTCATTAGCACACCTCTGTTGAATAATTGAAGACAAGTGGCCTCCAAGTGGCATCTGCAGCTGTACAGTCCCTCTTCAGCAGCCATGGAGTGAATGCCATGTCAGGCATGGGAAATGAACAGATGGTTTGCTCAAGCCTATAAAGCAGATCTCTGGCCTTTGTAATTTCCATCAGATATCAGAAGTAGTGAGGTTTGTAGTCAGCAATGTAGTGATATCAGTGAGAGACTGAGAGTGAAGTGAGGTGAGAGACCTCCCCTGTAAAGCTTGTCTCCGTTTCAAGAAATGCTCCATTTACCTCCGTGGAGTGCCCGAATTTGGAGAACCACGTAAATGACCCATTTCACATCAAACCCCAATGAAAATATTATCTTCAATTTGTCATTCTCTGAGACTGGATTCAATGCAAGGTTTCAATCTATTAATCATTCCCAGTAGCAAAAAAAATTGAACCATGTTCAAGTCTTTTTCTCACTAACAATATTGAATCAAAAGACTTCACAAAAACTGTAGGCAAAACCGTAGGCCGAAAAACGATTTCCTTGAGAAGCCAAATGTCAAACACGTGGGAGGCATAAACCTTGCATCGATTTCTAATGCCGTAAGCTAGCTGGAGGAGGGGAAGAAATGCTTCAATCATCCTTTTTGCTCCATAGTAGTTTGTTTCCAAGCATTCTTTTGCCAACTCGTAAGTTTGAATCATGAACTCATTCCAATTGATTTTGCCTCTAGCCTGCATAGAGTGAGACAATTTAGTAAGGACAGGTTTGTTTAACGGGACTAACAGGGAAGGTATATATAATCTGATCATATGTAAGCAGATGATGAGATTAAAAATACTACACAGTCCACACCCCCGTGGTATTGACTAAGGTTTATATTTCCAATGAGTATTCTATAAAGATTTCACAAATGTAGTCTCCTTTGATATATAGTCCAATCCGATACTTATATAGTCAAACAAACAGACTCAAAGTGCCGATTACTCACCACAATTCTTTATCAGAAGGCTTCATCTTGCTTTCTATGTCATAGACTCGGAAAGGAAATGAAAAATGTGTAAGACTCACCCCAGCATCATCAGCAGCCACCGCCGCCTCTGAAGCTTTGAAAGCATCCCAATTCACATAAAGATTGGTCTAACATCACATTTCGAATGCAAGGTTCTAGTAGAAGCCTTACAATGCACAACCAACCGTGAAAGCTATGAATTCAGAAAATGGAATTCAAGTTTATAAGAGGCATCTTGTGCTTTCCACATCTGTCTAACACATGTTTCAATGCACTGGCAAATGAGAGCTACTGAAGTTGAGATTTTATGCAAGTCTTTTTGTAAGTAAAAATATTGAATCAAAAGGCTTCACAAAAACCATTGGCCGAAAAAGAACTTCCTTCATAAGCCAAATTTCGAACACGTGGGAGGCATATACCTTGCATTGATTTCTAATGCCGTAAGCCATATAAAATCAAAACCCAAAAAGCTATTAGAAATGTGCGCCAATAGAAAATGAATTAGATACAACAACCACCCATTGTACCTTAAATTGTTCCTCACATTCTTTGCTGAAGATGTGGTTCAGTTTTTGAGACTTCTGAGGCACAAATAGCAAACACCCGTTGTTGTAGAGAGAGAAAGAGACATGGGTGTGGCCGCGTGGATTAGTTCACCAGCTCTGATCGCCCAAGTCGCGAATACACCTCTGCCGGCTGACTCAGTGATCGGAACGGCGACGGTGAAGGTCGATCGTTGTTACAACGGACTGAAGGAGAAAAAAAAGTCTTTCCAAGTTGTAATCAAGTGTTCCCGGCTCATTTTTTTCAAAATTTTTCAACATATATCTTCTTCGATTAAATACCAATAAGTGTGCAATTGACTTGATATCTTACAAAATCATTTTAATTGATGAGTTCTACAATGTGGACCAATCAAATCATGAAAATGATTCAAAAGTAAGGTCAAAAATTTTAAAAAATTGGAGGAAAATGAAAAGCGTTCTCCTCTAATTTAATAAGAGTTGTAATCAAGTGTAACCAGCTAATTTTTTTTTGAGATCTTTCCTTTTTGATTAATAATCATTTGATACTCAATTGAATTGATACTTTACAGATACATTTTAATCCACAATTTATAAAATATGGACAAATCGGATCATCAAATTAATTTTAAACTAATATGGAAAATTGCCAAATAAGGGGGAGAATCCTTTTTCTTGGTACTTCGCATGTTGAATTTGAGAAGTCTGTTCACTACAAACTCGTGTTTGCTACGCCCGCTTTACTTCTTGCACGGAGATGTTTTATTCTTCAAAAATCGCATGTACAAGACGCGAATTCCTAAACATGATGAAACGGTATTGTTGGAATTTAGAATGGACTTCGCATTTTTGGCAATTTTCGAACTAATTTGATGATCTGATTTGTCCACATTGTATAAATTGTCAATTAAAATGTTTCTGTAAAGTACCAGTTCAATCGAGTACCAAATGGTTATTGATCAGAGAGGATATATATCAAAAAAATTTGAAAAAGAGTTTGTTACATACACTTGATTACAACCCTTATAAGAAGACTTCTCCTTCTCTTCCGTTTTTTGAAATTTTTGATCTTAATTTGGTATTGTTTTCGTGATCTGATTTGTCCAAATTGTAGAACTTGTCAATTAAAATTATTTTGGAGGATTTCAAGTCAATCGGACACTTCTTTGGTATCTAATCGGAAAAGATATATGTCGAAAAAAATTGGAGAAAAGTGAGCCGGGAGCACTTGATTACAACTTAAAACGCCTTTTTTCCTCCCGCCTTCCGGTGGTAGTCCGTTATGACAACGTCGCCCATCCGAGTCGACCTTTACTGTCGCACATCCGAGTTCCGATCACTGAGTCAGCCGGCAGAGGTGTGTTCGCGACTTGGGCGATCGGAGCTGAACTCATCCATGTGGCCACACCCATCGTCTCTTTCTCTCTCTACAACAATAGGTATTTGCTATTTGTGTCTCAGAAGTCTCAGAAACACAACCACATCTGCAGCCAAGGATTTGAGGAAAAATTACAATCTAAGGTACAATGGGTGGTTGTTGCATCTAATTCAATTTCTATTGGCGCACATTCTAATAGCTTTACGGGTTTTGATTTTATATCGCTTACGGCATTAGAAATCGATACACAAGGTATATGCCTCCCAAGTGTTTGACATTTGGCTTCTCAAGGAAGTCCTTTTTCGGCCTATGGTTTTTGTGAAGTCTTTTGATTCAATATTGTTACTGAGAAAAAGACTTGAACATGGTTCAATTTTTTTTGCTACTAGAGATGATTAATAGATTGAATTATTTTCATTGGGGTTTGATGTGAAATGGGTCTCCCTTGACATGACTCATATGCATTAATCATGTATCCTATAGTACAAGTGTCAATGGAGAGCATCTTCCATTCTTTAATCCCCAAAGGGGCCTTAGACACGGGGACCCTTCACCCTGGTTCATCTTTATCTTGGCATCGTATTTTCTCTCCGCACTTATTTATAATGCAGTAGATCAGAGGAGATTTCAGGGTGTGAAATTCGCTAGAAGATGTCCAACAATCAGCCATCTTTTATTTGCCGATGACTCCCTCTTCTTCCTTAAAGCTATACTAAGTTTGAGTGTATTGTGCTCATGGATGTGCTGAATCGTTATTGCTATGCCTCAGGTCAGCTGATACTTCTTAACAAGTCGTGTAGTTTTCAGCTCCAATGCCCCAAAGGAAGATAGAGAAGCTGGCTGCAGCGTATGGATCTCCCTTGCGGGATAACAATGGCAAGTACTTGGGTATTTCTACTGAAAGTGGAGCACTTCAAAACAGACTTCTAAGAATTGGTCTGTGGAAAGAGTCCTTAGTAAACTCCAAGGGTGGAATGAAGTTTTACCGTTGGATGCAGGGAAGGAGGTACTGATTAAATCAGTTATTCAGGCCTTTCCGACATATGTCATGTCTATTTTTAAGCTCCCTATATCTCTTCGTAATGCCATATGTGCCAAGATAGCTCAATTATGAAGAAGAGGTAGTAATGGGAAGCCAAAAATTCATTGGGTGGCTTGGAGAGAGATCTCCTGAAAGAAGGGTGAAGGAGGTTTGGGCTTCAAAGATTTCGAATGCATGAATGTTGCTTTGTTGGCTAAACAAGCCTGGAGGCTAGTGAATGAGGAAAACAGCTTGTGGGCTAGAGTTCTAAAAGGCAATACTTCCCAAACTGCTCCTTTTGGGAAGCTAAAAAAGGGTCTGCATCTTCTTGGAGCTGGGAAAGCCTTTTTATCTCGAGAGATCTTCTGGTAAAAAATTGCCTTTGGCAAGTGGGAGATGGTAAGTCCATCAACATATAGAGGGACACATTGGTTCCTGGCTGCAGTAGTATCATTGGGACAACATCATCTCCAGTTCAAAAAGTGGCAGATCTCATTTACTGGGAAAGCTTGCAGGGATGAAGCTCTCTTCAGAAACACAAGGAAGTCGGCGATAAAGCTTCCTCATCTTTCAACCCCTCCTGCCGTTCAAAAAATAAAATAAAATCTTTCACCCCCTCTTGAGCTATGGTCAGGCATCTGGTCCATTCAAGTTCACCCTAAATATAGAACTATTTTGTGGAAAGCTTGCAAAAATGCAATTGCTACGGCTGAAAATCTCTTCCATAATCACCCTAAATATGGAACTTCTTTGTGGAAAGCTTGCAAAAAATCAATTGCTACAGCTGAAAATCTCTTCCATAAAAAAACTATGGGCTCTCCCATTTGTTTAGTTTGTAACAGGGAGGTTGAAACTGTGGAACACCATTTTTTCTTTGACAATTTGTTAGTACATTTTTCCTTTTCTTGTTGTTTGATACCATTTCTCCATTTGACCTGTATATTTGTTCTCTGTATAGTTCTACTCCTTGCTGATGTAGTTGCACAGTTGTGAGTGATAATAGAATCATGCTATTGTACAGGAGTGTGTATGCAATTAACAAGGTTTCGTTGTTTCATTATTGATCTTCTGATTTTCCATGTTATTTCTCATTATCTTTGGTGTCCCTAAAGCCTCCAAGATTTCTGATTCTGTACTGTAGACGTATGGAGGATCATTTGTATTCAAGCCAACTGTAAGCTTGAATAACTTTCAGACTAATAAATTTACAAGAACGCAGCCTCAGTTAAGTCCTCGTGGTAGATCTTGTCTACTACTCACATCCACAGTTCTATATTGGTAAGGAAGTGTTCATCACCAATCTCCCCCAACGAATAGGATAACAAAATAACCTTGTGTCATATTAGGTCTTGTCTAGTACGAAAAGTCCGTCTGTTTGACGGGGCTGTTAGTGAACACCACTAGCAAAAATGTGCCAAGAATGATTGGAAGTTGAAAGAAGTTTAAAAATACCACATCAATGCACTAGAAAACACACAAGAAATAACAAGAGTGTGTAGGAGGAAATGGTACTACGAGGGAATATCATATGGACCACCAAAAACAGAATATTCGATTACATTTTTTGTTGAAGACAAAATGGGTTGCATTCACCAACCATGCATCCACAAAGATAATTAACGATATGATTGCAGATAATTTAAGTAATAGCAAGAGCATTATTCATCAATCCATAGTCCAATTATCCTTGTATATGGATACAAAAATGCTACTGGTAGCTGTACAGCAGCGGATACAGACCCCTTTTGCTCCCATCTCGGGTCCCGCAAAGATGATCGGAGCCGCTCATTTTGTTCAAAATACGTCGTTTAGGGTTCCTGTAAAAAATCACCTCAATCCGATATCGGGAAGGGTGTTTACGAATCATCCAATTTTGCTTCAAAATTTAGCCATTTTGCTTCATCTTTGCGGGACCCGAGATGGGAGCAAAAGGGGTCTGTACCCGCTGCTGTACAGCAAATGCTGTACCAGTAGCAGGACTCATATGGATATCAGCAGCCCTTTATGAGAATAGCATTTTGCTCATAAGCAGTCAACCACTCATAGCCAAGCCACTCTTCAAATACAAAATTCTCCTCTTCCAAGATGTACGACGAGTGAGAGATGAGCAAAACCAGACCAGTTGCAGATAACGGCACTGCTGAAATAGTACAACTATATAAAAGGAAAGTGCTTATCAAAGAAAACAAAGAAGATCAACCTTGCCAAGAACATATATATGCCAAATCCCAGATCGATATCTCTTCTTACTCCAATCATTACTAAGGTTGAACAAGAAGCTACACGAATGGAGAACATTTCAATAAGTGTGTGAAAAATGTGTCTGGAGTTTACTGGCACACAAATCTGAGAAATATAAGATTTTCATAGTCGCAAACCCTTACATGCATGCTGACAATACTATTCACAATATAGTTTAATCACCCGAAGGCTCAAATTGTTTATAACAGCTGTTACACAACTATCGCAGGCATTTGTCTTTTGGGTACATTACACAAGATTTAGTTCCATCTTCATCTGAGAGAGTGGAACTAATAATATTCACCCAACAAAAGAAGCTACTTCTTTCTGAACAAAGAAGACGCCGGAGGGACCATCATCAGGAAGCATTGCTAATCTCACTGGATGTTCAGCACCTTAATGTACACTAAAAATACCACTGTAGTTGTTCATATCTGTTTTGACATAACCAGGGCATACACAGTTGATGCGGAAAGTTGGATAATTCTTGGCCAGAATTCTTGTGTATGTGTTCATAGCTGCTTTGGATACTATATAAGCAGAGGAAAAGGCGGGCCAACCTTTGCTTTCTAATGAGTTCTCCTTGAAATCTTCGAGAAACTCATTTAGTAACTCGTCTATTTTATCTTCTGTGAGGGTTTCAGCGTCATTCAATAGTCCTTTAACCCGTTCACTTGGTATATTCTGAAACAGCAATATGAAAAAGAAGAAAAAAAAAAAAACTAATGAGGGCGTATACAGCTGGTTTAATAAGTTCGAAAGTTTGACAGCAAAATCCTGCCGGTGGTTTGGATATTGCTACGGATACGAGCTCATATGCAGTATGCATCATTTTGATTAGTTAACCATCATCATAATCATAAGTTCGTATGTCATGAATCCATTGAGAGGGAATGAGAATGTTCTTAGAATTTATGACTCCATAGCTTGAAACAAATAGAAAAGTGAAAGTTCTTCCTAATTACCAACTAAAGCAGGAATCATTTTTCCAGACTACGAAGGGATTGGATCCCACGTCACCCATGGGAGTCTCTCATGGCTGGGAATGTAATAGTTATTAACAGTAATTTACCATTATGGCATGAAAATATGGGGTGTTTCCACCATATCTTCCATATGGTTATGCAAACCATCTACAGTTTGAAAGGAGTGGAGATTTTGGAACAGGAAAAGATATTCCTGATTACCTGCTCAAGCTGGAATATTATCCAAATTAGGAATCTGACTCCCATATCATCGCGAAAATCTCACATTCTTGCGTGAATGTTAACCAAGTATTTAAAATTTATCATTTTCCAAAAGTAGATGAGTTCTCATAACTTAAAATCTGTAACTTTCCCCAGCAGCTAGAATTCCTCCTGAAACCAGCCGATTGAATAACGGGCACTGGAAATTTATATACATCCCTCCTCTCTAGTTCTTGCCATCATAACATAGATACTTTTGGTTCTAGCGAAAGATAAAAGCACCCCAGTCTATTATGAGAGAAAATTCCTTTTGGTGGAGAATCAGACTCGTTATGAAGTTAATCTTCTGCTATGAACTTCAACAAAGCTCAATTTCTCAAGTCAAAACTGAAAGCTAGCATACTCAAATTCATTAGCAGTGGAAATCTTACACTCTTGGATGAATGAGGGTTAGGCAATTTTTGTACCTTTAACTTCCCCATGCCAGAAGAAACATTGACAATTCTCGGTGAATCAGATAACTAGAGGAGGGGAATAAATGCTCCAATCATCCCTTTTGCTCCGTAGTAGTTTGTTTCCAAGCATTCTTTCGCCAACTCGTAAGTCTAAGTCATCAACTCATTCCAATTTACTTGGTCTCTAGACTGCATAGAGTGAGACAATTCAGTAACGACAGGTTTGTTTAACAGGACTAATAGTGAAGGGTTTTATAACTAATTACATGTAACCTCGTCAAATCAATAGCAAAGCAATTGGATTAAAAATACCACACCCCCATTGCATTGACAAAGGATTATTTTTCCGATGAGTATTTAATCCAAGCTGTAAAGGTTTTAACCAATGTAGAAGATTTTAACCAATGTAGTCTCCTTGGATATATAGTCCAATCCGATGCTCATATGTAGTCAAACAACGGACCCTAAGTGCCTATTACCAGCCACAATTTGATGTCAGAAGGGATGTGTACTTCATCATGCATTCTATGTTAGAACAAAAATAGGTGAGACTCACCCCAGCAGCAGCAGCATCCCAATCAATGATGGCCCCAACAATTCCAGCATTGTTCACCTGCCACAGTTCTTGAACCAATCACTGAAGTAATCGAAGTGAATTATGCACCATTTAGAAGGAAATTTTTTTCCACAAACAACCAAAAATGCTCATCAAACCATAGGATGCATCATTTTCCGGTCAAAAATTCAATTTATTTACCAAACAAATGACTACCAATGAGCAACGACTAGGTATTCCCCATGGATTTCCACTTCTTTTATAAAAAAAAAAATTACTTAGCTAAAAACATCTAAAACCTAGTTTTACTGGGGAAAAAATACCTAAAGTCCATTTTTTAAGCTTATTATGAGTTTCCTTTTAGATGTTGAAAGAGCAAATAACCAAAGAGCCTAAAGACTCGAAAAGTTTAAGCAGGCAAAAATCTTTAAGCTCAATAAGCTCCAAATAAGGTGAAACAAATGGGGAATCACTCGGATAGTTGAAATTGAATATGAAGTGCAATTCCAAAATATAAAAACAAAGAAAACCCAGAAAAAAAATTAAAAAGGAAAAAACTGAGAACTGGGATTTCAACAATACCAAGATATCAAGCTTCCCAAACTGGGTCTTGACAAAATCAGCAAGGGAAGCAATACTAGATGGATTGGCTACATCAAGCTGATGAAACACCACAAGGTCGGACAGTCCAGACCCTTTGAGTTTCTCTAGGGATTCAGTACCCCTTTTCTCATCCCTGGCTGTTAATACCACAGTGATTCCATTTGAAGCTAGTTGCCTACAGATTTCAAATCCTAATCCTTTGTTTGCCCCTGTAACGACTGCATACCTACACAAACAAGAAACCAGAAACACTAGGAAGAGAGTGAAGGAGATGTAACTTTTGTTTTTTTGTGTGGATATTCTACCGAAACACTTAAGTACCTTTTTGGTGCTGTGCATGTTTCTGCCATGGCTGGGTTGGGATGTGCCACAGTGCCAGAGGAAGGAATGTTTCTGCTTCTATTTCTGCTCTCCAGTATTGGTTCTTATCTGGACAGTACTCACGTTTTTCTTTGACTTTTCACAGAGAGCAAACAATTTGGGACATCCTAACATAGAATCTCAAACACAGAAAATGAGATGGAGGGTGTAAAAAAATACCACATCAATGCACTGGAAAACAGACAAGGCCATTAAACGAGTACTGGGAGTCTTTTCATTAACCACGGGTTGCATTCACCAACCATACTGTTGACTTGAGGGGCTTTTGTGGCTCCCATCCTCATATTCACTAGCACACCTCTGTTGATAATTGAAGACAAGTGGCCTCCAAGTGGTCATCTGCAGCAGTACCAGTCCCTCTTCTGCAGCCATGGAGTGAATGCCATGTCCGGCATGGGAAATGAATAAAGGGTTTTCTCAAGCCTATAAAGGAGACCTCTGGCCTTTGTAATTTCCATCAGATATCAGATGTAGTGAGGTTTTGTAGTGAGCAACGTAGTGATATCAGTGAGAGTGTAGTGAGGTGAGGGACCTCTCCCGTAAAGCTCGTCTCCATTTCAAGAATTGCTCCGGTAACCCCCGTGGAGTACCCGAGTTTGGGGAACCACATAAATTATCTGCATTCGTGTTTGGGTGTTTGTTTTGGTCTGGTTTTATGATCCTTAGGGCACAACAAATACATCCACATAAGGTCAAAAATGATAATTTAAGATTTGATTGCAGATAATTTAATAAGTATAACAAGAGCATTATTTTATGAATCCACCATGTAGTCTAGTAATCCTTGTGTATGGGGATATCTGCAGGCCTTTCTGAGAATAGAATTTTGTTCATAAATAGTCAACGACTTATTAGCCAAACCACTCCTCAAACACAAATTTCACCTCTTCCAAGAAGAACAAAGAGTGAGAGATGAGCAAAACCAGACAAGTTGTACACAACGGCGCTGCTGAAATAATATGACTACATTAACAAGATCAACCATGCCAAGAACCTATATAAGCCGATCCCAGAATCAATACCTCATCTTGCTCCAATCATTACATTACTTAGGCAGAACAAGAAGCTATACGATTGAGTAAAAACCCATCAGTTTCATTGAGTCGATAATAACCCATCTAGAGGAGAACATTTTAATGAGTGTGTATGTGTGTGTGAATGTGTCCGGAGTTTACAGGCACAAAAATCCGAGAATTTTTACGATTTTACTACGCAAACCGTAACAGTGTGACATTAACAATCATAACTTATTTATTTTACAAGCATGCTGACATTACTATTCACGATACAGTTTAATCACACCAACCCCAAGGCTCAAGTTTATAATATTGGTTACATAAATATCACAGGTTTTCTTTTTTTGTGCATCACACAGGATTTACTTCCACCCTCATCTGAGAGATTGGAAGTAGTAATACTCACTCAACAAAAGAAGATACTTCTTTCTGAACAAAGAAGACGCCGGTGGGACCATCATCAGGAAGCAGGGCTAATCTCACTGGATGTTCAGCACCTTCTTCTACACTACATCTACCAGTGTTGTTGTTAATATTTGTTTTGACATAACCAGGGCATACATAGTTGATGCGGAAAGTTGGATACTTCTTGGCCAGAATTCTTGTATATGCGTTCATAGCTGCTTTCGACACTGTATAAGCAGAGAAAAAGGTAGGCCAGCCTTTGGTTTGTAATGAATTCTCCTTGAAATCTTGGAGAAATTCGTTTAGTAACTCGTCTATTGTATCTTCGGTGAGGGTTTCAGCATCATTCAATAATCCTTTAACCCGTTCGCTTGGTATAAACTGAAACAGCAATACGGTAAGGGAAAAAAAAAAATCAGGGCATGTACAATTGATTTAATAAATTCGACATTTTGCAAGCAAAAATCCCACTAGTGGGATTTTTATATGGCTAGGCATATGAGTTCATATGTATTGTGCTTCATTTTGATTAGTTGATACCATCATCATAACCATAAGATCATATGGCAGGAATCTTTTGAGGGGGAATGAGAATGTGATTTAGCTTGAAGCAAACTGAAATGTGAAAGTTCTATCTAATTACCTACTCAAGCAGTAATCACTTTTCTAGACTAAGAAGGAATCGAATCCCACAACACCCATGGGAGTCTCACATGCATAGCAATGTAATCTTTTACAGTAATTCACTGCTCATATTTATTTTCAAACTGCAATTTGAGACAAAAGAAAATTAACTAAAAAAGGCTACAAGAAGTTCACAACTATTGCACGAAAATATCGAGTGTTCGCATATCTTGCGTAATCTTGTGCAAACCATCTTCATTGTGATTAGTCTATCACCAATCACCATTCATTTGGGTCATGATTCTACCGTTTGAAGCGGATTGGACATTTTGGAACCGGAAATGATTCCTGATTACCCGCTCAAGTTGGAATATTATCCAAATTAGTAGGGATCTGATTCCCACATCCTCGTGAGAATCTCACATTCTTTAAAAAAATGGAAACCACCTCCTTAGATTTTATCATTTCCAGAAATTAGAGGAGAAAAGATAACTTGAAATCTGATTAGTTTCCCCTGGAGCTAGAATTCCTGATGAAACCAGCAGGTTGAATAACTGACACTAGCAATTTGATATACAACCCTTCTCTCTTATTCTTGCGAAAGATAAACGTACCCTACACTAACATGAGAGAAGATTCCTTTTGGTAGGACATTCAGACCCATTATGAAGTTAATCTTTGGCTGTCAACTTCAACAAATCAATTTCTCAAGTCAACTGAAAGCTAGTAATTAATGCCTGCATATAAGTTCATTAGCTGTGGGAGTGTCAAACTCTTGGATGAGGGTTAGGCAACTTTTTTACCTTTAACTTCCCCATGCTAGAAGTAACATTGACAATCCTCGGCGAATCGGATAACTGGAGGAGGGGAAGAAATGCTTCAATCATCCTTTTTGCTCCATAGTAGTTTGTTTCCAAACATTCTGGCGCCCACTCGTAAGTCTGAGTCATCAACTCATTCCAATTTATTTGGTTCCAAGTTTTAGACTGCATAGAGTGAGACAATTCAGTAAGGACTAAGGACACATATGTTTAACGGGACTTATAGTGAAAGGATAATAACTCCCCAGTGTATTCACTAAGGATTATATTTCCGATGAGTATTCCGTATGGACTTTAACAAATGTAGTCTCCTCAAATATATAGTCCAATCCGATACTTATATTGTCAAACAAATGGCCCCAACTGCTGATTACTCATCACAATTCTATATCAGAAAGGAATGGGTACTTCATCATGCTTTTTATGTTAGAGACTCAGAAAGGAAATAGAAAATGTGCAGGACTCACCGTAGTAGCAGCAGCCCCTGAAGCATTGAAAGCATCCCAATTCATCACGGCACCAGTAATCCCAGCATTGTTCACCTGCCACAGTCCAAGCTCTCTAAATGAAAGAATCAAAGTTCTTTAATTTTATTTTCTCATGCTTCTTGAAGAAATTGTAAGTGAATTATACACCATTTAGAAGGAAATATATATTCCATCCACATAACCAAATACGCTTATCAAACCATTGGATGCTTCAATTTCTTCACATAAATCTTACTAGTAATTACAGAAAGAAAAAGAAAAAGACTACCATGAGTAACAACTAGGTATTCCCCATGTCACTTCTGTAAAAAAAGAATTTGATTTAGCTCATGAAAAAGCATTTGAAACCTAGTTTTTTTCCAAAATAATAAAAAATAATTTTAAGCTCATTCTGGGTTTCTTTTTAATGGTGAAAAAGCAAATGGCCAAAAGGCCCGACATGCTATTGAGTTCAAATCAATACGTTTGCATAGGAAATATTGGAATATGCTTCTCAATAGCTTTTTAATCAATATCAGCAATTTCATAAGTACCATACCAAATCCCATCAATCAAATGACTTTTTGCAGATCAAAAAAAAAAAAAAACTTTTTAGAGAAATACGAGACATCTAAGGCACTCAAGTATACAGAAAATCGATAAAAAGAAGAAAAAAAAAGAAGAGAGAACTGGGATTCAACAATACCAAGATATCAAGCTTCCCAAACTGGGTCTTGACAAAATCAGCAAGGGAAGCAATACTAGATGGGTTAGCCACATCAAGCTGATGAAACACCACAAGATCAGTGAGTCCAGACCCTTTGAGTTTCTCCAGAGCTTCTGTACCCCTTTTCTCATCTCTGGCTGTCAATACAACCGTGATTCCATTCGAAGCTAATTGCCTACAGATTTCAAATCCTATTCCTTTGTTTGCCCCTGTAACGACTGCATACCTACACAGACAAGAAACCAGAAAGGTGGTGTCTATTAGATTCTCTGGTTATTAGCACCAGGGAGAGAGTGAAAAGGAGAGGTTTTGCTGCATTCATACTCAAGTATACCTGTTTGTTGCTGCTGTGCCGGTGACAGTTTCTGCCATGGCGGAAAGGATGGGGTGTGTGTGGTAGAAGAATGTTACTTTTGACTAAAATAGTGAATATTGATTTGAGAAAATCTTCTTAAATAGAGGATTCTGTGAACAGTTGTTTACGGAGGTGAATCGCGACCATCCAAGAGTTTTTTGGACGGACTGGATGTTAATGAACATTTAAATGCAGATGGCTGAGATCGCGCGGCAACATGAACCGCCTATTTACAGCGGCTCCGTGAATAACTCTATCTTGATTGATTTTCTATGTTTAGAGCAAAACTAGCAAGCTCCAAGCTACATAGGCGTGACTCTTTTTTGTGTCTTTTTTCTTGACTTTTTCAATATGGGGTTTGCATGGAAAAAAAGTCATATATGGCGTTCGCATGGAGGATTAAGGCTTAGAAATTTTGCCTTGATTTTCAACCACAAAAGCAGATAATAAGATTTGTATAAAAACTTAGTCTTATTTATGTCCTTGAAAAATCTCATGCAACTGGTTGAAGGCATTGAATTGGAAGCCAATAGGATTTGCTTCACAATTTTGACCGATGGAATTGGTCCTTAACAATAATAGTTGATGTTTGTGTAAATTGTCTGGACACCTTTTTTAAGTTGTTAAACGACAAATAAATACCTACCGATGAATTCAAAACAAATAAATTGTGGACCTGCGTCACACATATTGGTTTAGGGTCAATTTCAATTGTACCAGATAATTTTAAATCAGTTGATGAAAGCTTCTAACAAGTAGGATTCAAATATTATGTTTCTCCTTTCTTCGATGTTTGCCCCAATTCCCCTATATTTAGTTATTTGAGCAAAAGATCTGTTATTCTTCATTGAAAGGGTTCTCATTACAATTCCCCTATATTTTATTTGAGCAAAAGTTATTCTTCATTGAAAGGGTTCTCATTACAGAAAGTCTATCCCACGGCTCTATTTCACCGCTCCGTACATCGCTCTCAATCTCACCGTCCAAAAGTGTTTTGGACTGTCTGGATTTTAAAAGACTCTTCTGGAAGAGTTTACCTCTTCCTTGGAAAAGTTTTTTAAAATCCGGACCATTGATTGCCAAGACGGACGGTCAGATTGAGCGTTGCGGTGGGGGAGCGGTAAAACAGAGCGACGGGGTAGCACCGCTGTTCACATTAAAGAGGCAGCACTTCCCATCTATTGGGATGAAATTAAAGTTGCTGGAAAACAAAACGCGGGATTAAGTTCAAAAATCCATTGACTATACTGGGAACTAAAATCAGTTACAATACTTCATTACAACAACGGTACCGCTATTTTGCTTTTACCAATCTAGGCTGGAGCTGGAACTACAGTTTTAACCACGAATGCATAAATGGCTGCAGAAAATCGGGTGAGAGTCTGCAGCGAAAAAATCCTTCATGGAGAGAGAGAGAGAGAGACGATATGAACTCTATTTCTCATGAACAAGAGGGCTGTAGACAGGAAACCACATGTTGTGTTTGACATGTTCCACCGTCTCCTCCTGCATCCAAAGTGATCAAACCACAGATGAATAATAACAAGAAAAACTCGGTGTCTGGTCTTATTCTCATTATCTTTGTTGTGTTTTTCGAAACCTGAAAAAAACTAAACTTACAAAAACACTAATCTATTTAATACCTTCATTATTCTAAGTGTAAAAACATTTTTATGGACTTTTGGGAGTATTTTTCCGTTTCTTCATGAGAAGCGGTTTGTCTCTAAAAAACTTTCCAGAAGAAAAAAGTTTTCTGCATTTCCAGGACGTAGAGAACAGAAAACCAATAACCAAAATTACTGTGATTGTCAAATATCAAAGCAGCTTTTTCTCATCTACTGTCCTCCTGCATGTAATGCCATGGCCGGTTTTAACCAAGAAAAAAAGGGATGCAATTTGCTTGAAAGAAAGTTGAAATCTATCCATACTTTTGACATCTGCCGGAGCTCTCTGGGTCCTATATCACCATGACCTTCTACCAATTCTTCAGCAACAGCTGCTTGGATAACAGCAGCTCCAACCTCGGCTGTTATATCTCAAATACTGCAAGCCACAGAAAAAAAAACAATTAGCGCAGATTCTTTCACCTTTATCATTCTTGTTTCATGGGAGTTCCCAAATGCCGGAGAAAGTTTTCTTCAACAAGTGTAAAACGCCAAACCATATCCTATAGTCTCCTTCACTTTTACAAGACTCGGTTGCGATTATACGATAACTAGAAAATAAAACAAGATTATAGCACTAGAAGGAAACACCCAAATGTAGGACGTTTATCTGGATATTTCAAAACGACGAGAAAGAAATTTGATTA
Organism: Rhododendron griersonianum; assembly: GCA_018127125.1. Taxonomy (NCBI): domain Eukaryota; kingdom Viridiplantae; phylum Streptophyta; class Magnoliopsida; order Ericales; family Ericaceae; genus Rhododendron; species Rhododendron griersonianum. The sequence continues at coordinate 2,161,863 of CM030794.1, forward strand.
GCATACCTGTACAGTCACGATAATTGGAAAAGGTTAGGAGGTTTACACATGTATAGGTGGATACAGATATATGAGCTAGTGTCTAATTGACTTCCATCTAATAATCAAGTACTAAAAATAAGGACAAATAGCCAAAGGATAAGAACACCACCTCCCAATAGGTGGATACAGAACACCCCTCTGGATTTCATCGTCTGTTATATATGAAGCAAGGCTGCAGAGGGGAAAAAACATTAGCAATACTGGCTGCAGAGGGAAAAAAACATCCAAAACTCTTTTCCTTTTTCCATTACGAAGTAGAGAAAACATATATTTATTTAATTAATTCAGCAATAACTACACAAGCCACAAGACCAATAACTTAGAGAAAGGGCGGAAAGATCATCCAGAGAGTAGTACTTGTATATGCTGCGCGTGTGTACACATACCCTGTTATTTCACCAAGGATAGCACTATCCTAAACAAGGGCCGCATTCACTTACTCATTGTTAGGTTATAGAACATAGAATGTAACCAATAAAAGCCAACAAGATCATACGTTACAGCATTTAGCAATAAAGGCCTTCCTTACCCTGCAGATTGCACAACAATGGGATACTTGACAAATAAGAATTGTGTCAAGACTCAAGAGAGGTTTCGGGATGGACATGTACGGAATGTTGTATATGTCCAAAGCTTTTTATTTGTGTTGTTTCATATCCTTTTCCTTCTCGCAATCCTAATTTTCATTTCCCACCAAATGGAGGCCTTTGGTCTCTCACATCGTATGATCGGATTTGCATAAGACGGTCTACGACCACTTTAGCACAGTGTTCATAAAATCAAAATAAGCGTGAGACGATCTATCACCACTTTAGCACAGTGTCAAAACAATTACAAGGTCCGAAAACCAGAAGAAAAGAAATTACACAACAATCCAAATTTTGGAGTTCAAAACATAGTTTATGCACATGGCGTGTGAGCATCTCCAGGAGCCAGTCGCCCATGGCTATTATGGAACAATAACAATTTAGTGGTATCACTCTCTGAAATGATTGTAATTAGCAATGTTAGAACAAATTTTAGTGGTTAAATGGTTTAATATATACCATTCAGATGCTGCTTGCAACATTCCATCTGAAATCAAACGAGCACCTGAGAGAAGAGCTCCCAACCCAATCCTGAATCAACAAGAAAAAGTGTCAGATAGTTGTGACAGAATTAGACACACTATCACAGCGATGTCAAAATTAGCACTAACCCAGGAAATAGATACATGTTATTTGCTTGATTTACATGGCCTACTTTTCCATTCCCGGGTGGTCAAGAAGTATACCACTTGTGAATGCCTGTATAATTGGATATACACCAAGGAAGACAGGTACATAGAGTGTTTGGTTGCATTCGCTACATAATGAGAGAGTCGAGTTAGACCGGTTAATCATTGATGTTCCAAAAACAACCTCCACCACAAGTTACCAGGTAAAGACAGAAACCATACCAAGGTCAACATTTTTGAACGGGCTACCACTTGCAAAAACTATATTTTCTCCAGCATGCTTGAAAGCATCAACAGCAGCGCATTCAGCTGTTCAAAGTCACATAGAGGGATGACGTTCAACAGAATATGGGAAGTTCCATATCTAAATACAGAACTCAGAGGTCTTGAAGAAACAAACCATTCATTGTGGGATTTGACATGGCAAAAATGGCAGGTTTAGTAGAATCTGATTCTCGCATGGCTTTGAGCACCTAATGTAAATGTGCACAATAGAGATAAGGACTGTTATAATACTCCGTAAAAGATATAGTACACTTAAACAATCTTTGCTATGAATTCAGAAATGGAATTCAAGTTTATAAGAGGCATCTTGTGCTTTCCACATCTGTCTAACACATGTTTCAATGCACTGGCAAATGAGAGCTACTGAAGTTGAGATTTTATGCAAGTCTTTTTGTAAGTAACAATATTGAATCAAAAGGCTTCACAAAAACCATTGGCAGAAAAAGGACTTCCTTCATAAGCCAAATTTCGAACACGTGGGAGGCATATACCTTGCATCGATTTCTAATGCCGTAAGCCATATAAAATCAAAACCCGAAAAGCTATTAGAAATGTGTGCCAATTGAATCAGATGCAACAACCACCCATTGTACCTTAGATTGTTCCTCACATTCTTGGCTGCAGATGTGGTTCTGTTTCTGAGACTTTTGAGGCACAAATAGCAAACACCCGTTGTTGTAGAGAGAGAAAGAGACGATGGGTGTGGCCACGTGGATGAGTTCACCAGCTCTGATCTCCCGAGTCGCGAACACACCTCTGCCGGCTGACTCAGTGATCGGAACGGCTACGGTGAAGGTCGATCGTTGTTACAACGGACTGAAGGAGAAAAAAAAGTCTTTCCAAGTTGTAATCCAGTGTTCCCGGCTCACTTTTTTTCAAAAAATTTCAACACATATCATCTTCGATTAAATACCAATAAATATCAATTGACTTGATATCTTACAAAATCATTTTAATTGACGAGTTCTACAACGTGGACAAATCGGATTATGAAAATGATTCAAAAGTAAGGTAAAAAATATCAAAAAACGAATGAGAATGAGAAGCCTTCTTCTCTAGTTTCATAAGAGTTGTAGTCTAGTGTAATCAGTTAATTTTTTTTCAATTTTTTTTGGGATCTTTCCTTTTTGATTAATAATCATTTGATACTCGATTGAATTCATACTTTACAGAAACATTTTAATCCACAATTTATAAAATGTGGACAAATCAGATCATCAAACTAATTTCAAAATTAGATTGAAAATTGCCAAAAAAGGGGAGAATCCTTTTTCTTAGTACTTCGCATGTTGAGATTGAGAATTCTGTTTTCCCATTACAAACTCGTGTTTGTTACGCCAGCTTTAATTGTTGCACGGACGTATTTTATTCTTCAAAAATCGCATGTACAAGACGCGAATTCATAACATGATGAATCACCGTCGTCGGAATTTAGAATGGACTTCGCATCTTGAACATGCGAAGTACCAAGAAGATGGCTTTTCTACTTATTTGGCAATTTTCAACCTTATTTTCGAATTAATTTGATGATCTGATTTGTCCACATTGTATAAATTTTCAATTAAAATGTTTCTGTAAAGTACTAGTTCAATCGAGTACCAAATGGTTATTGATCAGAGAGTATTTATATCCGCAAAAATTGAAAAAAAGTTAATTAGATAGACTTGATTACAACCCTTATAATAAGTGTTCTCCTTCTCCTCAGTTTTTTGAAAATTTCGACCTAAATTTGGTATTGTTTTCGTGATCTGATTTATCCAAATTGTAGAACTTGTCAATTAAAATTATGTTGTAAGATTTCAAGTCAATCGGACACTTCTTGATATCTAATCCGAGAAGATATAGTCAAAAAAAATTGGGGGAAAATAAACGGGAGCACTTGATATAGTCAAGTCAATCGGACACTTTCCCGCCTTCCGGTGGTAGTCCGTTAAAACAACGTCGCCCATCCGAGTTCCGATCACTGAGTCAGCCGGCAGAGGTGTGTTCGCGACTCGGGCGATCAGAGCTGAACTCATCCACGCGGCCACACCCATCGTCTCTTTCTCTCTTTACAACAACAGGTATTTGCTATTTGTGTCTCAGAAGTCTCAGAAACACAACCACATCTGCAGCCAAGAATGTGAGCAACAATCTAAGGTACAATGGGTGGTTGTTGCATCTAATTCAATTTCTATTGACGCACATTCTAATAGCTTTACGGGTTTTGATTTTATATCGCTTACGGCATTAGAAATCGATACAAGGTATATGCCTCCCATGTGTTTGACATTTGGCTTCTCAAGGAAGTCCTTTTTCGGCCTATGGTTTTTGTGAAGTCTTTTGATTCAATATTGTTACTGAGAAAAAGACTTGAACATGGTTCAATTTTTTTTGCTACTGGGGATGATTAATAGATTGAAGATAATATTTTCATTGGGGTTTGATGTGAAATGGGTCTCCCTTGTCATGACTCATATGCATTAATCATGTATCCTGTAGTACAAGTGTCAATGGAGAGCATCTTCCATTCTTTAATCCCCAAAGGGGCCTTAGACAAGGGGACCCTTCACCACAGTTCATCTTTATCTTGGCATCGTATTTTCTCTCCACACTTATTTGTAATGTAGTAGATCAGAGGAGATTGCAGGGTGTGAAATTTGCTAGAAGATGTCCAACAATCAGCCATATTTTATTTGCCGATGACTCCCTCTTCTTCCTTAAAGCTACTAAGTTTGAGTGTATTGTGCTCATGGATGTGCTGAATCGTTATTGCTATGCCTCAGGTCAGCTGATACTTCTTAACAAGTCGTGTAGTTTTCAGCTCCAATGCCCCAAAGGAAGATAGAGAAGCTGGCTGCAGCGTATGGATCTCCCTTGCGGGATAACAATGGCAAGTACTTGGGTATTTCTACTGAAAGTGGGGCACTTCAAAGCAGACTTCTAAGAACTGGTCTGTGGAAAGAGTCCTTAGTAAACTCCAAGGGTAGAATGAAGTTTTACCGTTGGATGCAGGGAAGGAGGTACTGATTAAATCAGTTATTCAGGCCTTTCCGACATATATCATGTCTATTTTTAAGCTCCCTATATCTCTTCGTAATGCCATCTGTGCCAAGATAGCTCAATTATGAAGGAGAGGTAGTAATGGGAAGCCAAAAATTCATCGGGTGGCTTGGAGAGAGATCTCCTGAAAGAAGGGTGAAGGAGGTTTGGGCTTCAAAGATTTTGAATGCATGAATGTTGCTTTGTTGGCTAAACAAACCTGGAGTGTAGAGACCCGTATTTTTTTTTAAAGATAATAATAATAACAATGTTCGGCCTGTCGAGATGTATGGTGTGGATTTACGGTGGGGCGTATTCGTAAAAGAATATAAGTCATTAGGCGAGAGGAGCATGTACATTTGTGTGGTGTGAGAGCATGGGATTATTTTTCCCATCTTTATAATTTCTCCAGGGGAGAAACTTTCCCCATTTCCTCCCTTTTCTTTTCTTCGGCTGTCTCTCTCTCTAATTCTCTCACTCGGCTCTCTCCCACTCTCTCCTCCTCTCAACCAAAAACCCACCAAAATCACTTGAAACCCACACAAACCAACCTCCATTCCACCTTCCTCACGCGTTATTGAGCTTGAATTTCGTGGGTCTTGACCGGAGGAGGAGTATTTCGGTCGATTTCGAGATTTCGGAGCCAATGGCTTGCGTGGGCTCGATCTCTCTTTGGGCTTGCTCTCCAACTTCGAGGTAGGGATTTCTTGCTCTTTCTATATGCCTATGAGTTGAATTTATGCCTTGATCGTGCTTGCAATTGTTGGTTTGGTTGTTAGGAATAGTTTCGAAAATCTGCTGAAAATCTCTCGAACTGAACAGTTATCGATACCTTTGACCTTTGTTATCGCTACCCTTACGTCTGGACCGAACTCGACCCAATGTTATCGATACCTTCCTCCATGGTATCGATAACATTATGTTTTTGACTGACCTCGACCCATTGTTATCGATACCTTTATTCAAGGGTATCGATAACATCTTATTTTCTGACAGTTTTGCAGATGTTGATCCCTACTCCCCTATTTTGACTCCGATCGCTTTTAACACCTCTGAAACACTGTCAAACCATCTCTGAGTTTGGTTACTCGTCCCTTGATGATTCGTTGATCGTTTTCACTCTTTAAACAATCGTTAGGTGTTGTCTTAGTTTCGTTGTAAATGGAAGAGTGTACCGTGAAGCTAGTTTGGAGTACCGTGGACTATGTGACGTGCCGTAGTGAGTATTGGGGGTAGACGTGAGTATGTCTAGCATGATCCCTTGTCCTATTGATTCATTGAACTATTAGTTTTCAATGGCATTCGTCATCTATGGTTTAAGTATTGATACATGCGGGTAGTACATTATATCGTTTCTATGAGTTGGTAAGTTACTTAGAGTATGGTGACATTGTGGGGAATGTAAGGGGTGGATATGAGTGAGTCTAGTGGTCCAAGCGACGTTAAGATGATCTAATGAGTGCGTCCTCTCGACTCGTCGAACCTTTCAATCTTTTGGCACTCTTCCTATAAGGTTTAAGCATAGAAGCAAATGGATATAGTATTGTAAGGTTGTATATAGAGGTTTAGTACATTAAGTGGGATGTGGATTTATGAATTAATGAAAAGGCATGAACATGTATATTTGTGGAGTTATGAATGATTGATTGAAGTTTTGTGGTACAATCGATAGATTGATGATGAAGTTGGTTATGAAATGACGAAATGGTCGGTTAAGCGATGTGCGTTTCCGCTAACCAGTGATTATTAGTGAGGGAATAGACTCGGGGTGACCCTGCGCTCAAGGGAATAGACCCGAGGTGACCCAAATGATTTGTTATTTAGGGAATAGACTCGGGGTGATCCTACGCTCGAGGAAATAGACCCGAGGTGACCCAAGTTATTATTATCAAGGGAATAGACTCGGGGTGACCCTGCGCTCGAGGGAAATAGACCCGAGGTGACCCTCGTGTTTATTGATGGAAATATCTGATTAAAAGAAAAGAAAGATTTTGTAATGAAGGGATTTGATGACGGTGACTGTAGACACGAGAAAGATTGTAGTATCGTATGAAGAACAACAAGATGAGTTAAAATTGGTTGTAGACTAAGGTGGAGTGATGTGTGTTTATTGAGGTATCTAGTTTGAGGAGTAAACGGTTAGTGACATTCCGATGAAGTCTAGAATCCTTTGATCGAAGCGTGCAGTTCGTTGGTAATCACTCATACTTTGGGCGTATCTGTCTGTACTCATTCACTCATGGTGCATATCTTATCTCATTTTCATATAGCTTGAGTATAGTTTCCTCTACTGGGCGCGTGTTTGCTCAAACCTATTATTATTTCAGGTACAACTCAGGGGCAGCGACATGAAGTGCATGACTGGCATCTTTGTTTAAAAGGCTGTTTTCAGGAGTTATCTATATGTTTGTGAAATGACCAGTATTGCACCATATCGTGTATTTTTGGAACGTTGTAACTGTTAATCAGATTTATCTGAAATTGGGAACTGTAATGTCTTTTGGGATATTATTTACAGTACCGTGAGAATTTAATTATCCAAAACTATATTTACTTATGTTGAAAATCGAGGGCGTGACATGGAGGCTAGTGAATGAGGAAAACAGCTTGTGGTCTAGAGTTCTAAAAGGCAATACTTCCCGAACTGCTCCTTTTGGGAAGCTAAAAAAGGGTCTGCATCTTCTTGGAGCTGGGAAAGCCTTTTTATCTCGAGAGATCTTCTGGTTAAAAATTGCCTTTGGCAAGTGGGAGATGGTAAGTCCATCAACATATAGAGGGACACATTGGTCCTGGCTGCAGTAGTATCATTGGGACAACATCATCTCCAGTTCAAAAAGTGGCAGATCTCATATTACCGGGAAAGCTTGCAGGGATGAAGCTCTCATCAGAAACACTTTCGACCCTCTCATCTCCACCAGAATATTAAGCATCCCTCTTCTACCACCACCATTGATAATATGATCTGGCCCAAAAGCTCTAGTGGTGAATTCACGGTCAAAAGTGGATACCAGAGCTGCCCCAAAAGGCTCCACAAGGTTTCAAAAAATAAAATAAAATCTTTCACCCCCTCTTGAGCTATGGTCAGGCATCTAGTCCATTCAAGTTCACCCTAAATATAGAACTATTTTGTGGAAAGCTTGCAAAAATGCAATTGCTACAGCTGAAAATCTCTTCCATAATCACCCTAAATATGGAACTTCTTTGTGGAAAGCTTGCAAAAAATCAATTGCTACAGCTGAAAATCTCTTCCATAAAAAAACTATGGGCTCTCCTATTTGTTCTGTTTGTAACAGGGAGGTTGAAATTGTGGAACACCATTTTTTCTTTGACAATTTGTTAGTACATTTTTCCTTTTCTTGTTGTTTGATACCATTTCTCCATTTGTCCTGTATATTTGTTCTCTATATAGTTCTACTCCTTGCTGATGTAGTTGCACAGTTGTGAGTGATAATAGAATCATGCTATTGTACAGGAGTGTTGTACGCAATTAACAAGGTTTCGTTGTTTCATTATTGATCTTCTGATTTTCCATGTTATTTCTCATTATCTTTGGTGTCCCTAAAGCCTCCAAGATTTCTGATTCTGTACTGTAGATGTATGGAGGATCATTTGTATTCAAGCCAACTGTAAGCTTGAATAAGTTTCAGACTAATAAATTTACAAGAACGCAGCCTCAGTTAAGTCCACGTGGTAGATCTTGTCTACTACTCACATCCACAGTTCTATATTGGTAAGGAAGTGTTCATCACCAATCTCCCCCAACGAATAGGATAACAAAATAACCTTATGTCATATTAGGTCTTGTCTAGTACGAAAGAGTCCGTCTGTTTGACGGGGCTGTTAGTGAACACCACTAGCAAAAATGTGCCAAGAATGATTGGAAGTTGAAAGAAGTTTAAAAATACCACATCAATGCACTGGAAAACACACAAGAAATAACAAGAGTGTGTAGGAGGAAATGGTATTACGAGGGAATATCATATGGACCACCAAAAACATAATATTCGATTGCATTTTTTGTTGAAGACAAAATGGGTTGCATTCGCCAACCATGCATCCACAAAGATAATTAACGATATGATTGCAGATAATTTAAGTAATAGCAAGAGCATTATTCATCAATCCATAGTCCAATTATCCTTGTGTATGGATATCTGCAGCCCTTTATGAGAATAGCATTTTGCTCATAAGCAGTCAACCACTCATAGCCAAGCCACTCTTCAAATACAAAATTCTCCTCTTCCAAGATGTACAACGAGTGAGAGATGAGCAAAACCAGACCAGTTGCAGATAACGGCACTGCTGAAATAGTACAACTATATAAAAGGAAAGTGCTTATCAAAGAAAACAAAGATCACCCATGCCAAGAACATATATATGCCGAATCCCAGATTGATATCTCTTCTTACTCCAATCATTACTAAGGTTGAACAAGAAGCTACACGATTGTGTAAACATCCATTGGTTTTGTTGAGCCTGTTGACTAACCTAATAAACCATCTATTGGAGAACATTTCAATAAGTGTGTGAAAAATGTGTCTGGAGTTTACTGGCTCACAAATCTGAGAAATATAAGATTTTCATAGTCGCAAACCCTTACATGCATGCTGACAATACTATTCACAGTATAGTGTAATCACCCGAAGGCTCAAATTGTTTATAACAGCTGTTACACAACTATCACAGGCATTTGTCTTTTGGGTACATTACACAGGATTTAGTTCCATCTTCATCTGAGAGAGTGGAACTAATAATATTCACCCAACAAAAGAAGCTACTTCTTTCTGAACAAAGAAGACGCCGGAGGGACCATCATCAGGAAGCATTGCTAATCTCACTGGATGTTCAGCACCTTCTTGTACACTAAAAACACCACTGTAGTTGTTCATATCTGTTTTGACATAACCAGGGCATATACAGTTGATGCGGAAAGTTGGATAATTCTTGGCCAGAATTCTTGTGTATGCGTTCATAGCTGCTTTGGATACTATATAAGCAGAGGAAAAGGCGGGCCAACCTTTGCTTTCTAATGAGTTCTCCTTGACATCTTCGAGAAACTCATTTAGTAACTCGTCTATTTTATCTTCTGTGAGGGTTTCAGCGTCATTCAATAGTCCCTTAACCCGTTCACTTGGTATATTCTGAAACAGCAATATGAAAAAGAAAAAAAAAAAAAAACTAATGAGGGCGTATACAGCTGGTTTAATAAGTTCGAAAGTTTGACAGCAAAATCCTGCTGGTGGTTTTGGATATTGCTACAGATACGAGCTCATATGCAGTATGCATCATTTTGATTAGTTAACCATCATCATAATCATAAGTTTGTATGTCATGAATCCATTGAGAGGGAATGAGAATGTTCCGAGAATTTATGACTCCATAGCTTGAAACAAATAGAAAAGTGAAAGTTCTTCCTAATTACCAACTAAAGCAGGAATCGTTTTTCCAGACTACGAAGGGATTGGATCCCACGTCACCCATGGGAGTCTCTCATGGCTGGGAATGTAATAGTTATTAACAGTAATTTACCATTACGGCATGAAAATATGTGGTATTTCCACCATATCTTCCATATGGTTATGCAAACCATCTACGGTTTGAAAGGAGTGGAGATTTTGGAACAGGAAAAGATTCCTGATTACCTGCTCAAGCTGGAATATTATCCAAATTAGGAATCTGACTCCCATATCATCGTGAAAATCTCACAATCTTGCGTGAATGTTAACCAAGTATTTAAAATTTATCATTTTCCAAAAGTAGATGAGTTCTCATAACTTAAAATCTGTAACTTTCCCCAACAGCTAGGATTCCTCCTGAAACCAGCCGATTGAATAACGGGCACTAGAAATTTATATACATCCCTCCTCTCTAGTTCTTGCCATCATAACATAGATACTTTTGGTTCTAGCGAAAGATAAAAGCACCCCAGTCTATTATGAGAGAAAATTCCTCTTGGTAGGAGAATCACTCGTTATGAAGTTAATCTTCTGCTATGAACTTCAACAAAGCTCAATTTCTCAAGTCAAAACTGAATGCTAGCAATGTCTGTACTCAAATTCATTAGCAGTGGAAATCTTACACTCTTGGATGAATGAGGGTTAGGCAATTTTTGTACCTTTTAACTTCCCCATGCCAGAAGAAACATTGACAATTCTCGGCGAATCAGATAACTGGAGGAGGGGAATAAATGCTTCAATCATCCCTTTTGCTCCGTAGTAGTTTGTTTCCAAGCATTCTTTCGCCAACTCGTAAGTCTGAGTCATCAACTCATTCCAATTTACTTGGTCTCTAGACTGCATAGAGTGTGACAATTCAGAAACGACAAGTTTGTTTAACAGGACTAATAGTGAAGGGTTTTATAACTAATTACATGTAACCTCATCAGATCAATAGCAAAGCAATTGGATTAAAAATACCACACCCCCATTGCATTGACAAAGGATTATTTTTCTGATGAGTATTTAATCCAAGCTGTAAAGGTTTTAACCAATGTAGAAGATTTTAACCAATGTAATCTCCTTGGATATATAGTCCAATCCGATGCTCATATGTAGTCAAACAACGGACCCTAAGTGCCTATAACCAGCCACAATTTGATGTCAGAAGGGATGTGTACTTCATCATGCATTCTATGTTAGAACAAAAATAGGTGAGACTCACCCCAGCAGCAGCAGCAGCATCCCAATCAATGATGGCCCCACCAATTCCAGCATTGTTCACCTGCCACAGTTCTTGAAGCAATCACTGAAGTAATCGAAGTGAATTATGCACCATTTAGAAGGAAATTTTTTTCCACAAACAACCAAAAATGCTCATCAAACCATAGGATGCTTCATTTTCCGGTCAAAAATTCAGTTTATTTACCAAACAAATGACTACCAATGAGCAACGACTAGGTATTCCCCATGGACTTCCACTTCTTTTTTTAAAAAAAATTACGTAGCTAAAAACATCTAAAACCTAGTTTTACTGGGGAAAAAAAATACCTGAAGTCCATTTTTTAAGCTTATTCTGAGTTTCCTTTTAGATGTTGAAAGAGCAAATAACCAAAGAGCCTAAAGACTCGAAAAGTTTAACCAGGCAAAAATCTTTAAGCTCAATAAGCTCCAAATAAGGTGAAACAAATGGGGAATCACTCGGATAGTTGAAATTGAATATGAAGTGCAATTCCAAAAAATAAAAACAAAGAAAACCCAGAATAAAAAAAATTAAAAAGGAAAAAACTGAGAACTGGATTTCAACAATACCAAGATATCAAGCTTCCCAAACTGGGTCTTGACAAAATCAGCAAGGGAAGCACTACTAGATGGATTGGCTACATCAAGCTGATGAAACACCACAAGGTCGGACAGTCCAGACCCTTTGAGTTTCTCTAGGGCTTCAGTACCCCTTTTCTCATCCCTGGCTGTTAATACCACAGTGATTCCATTTGAAGCTAGTTGCCTACAGATTTCAAATCCTAATCCTTTGTTTGCCCCTGTAACGACTGCATACCTACACAAACAAGAAACCAGAAACACTAGGAAGAGAGTGAAGGAGATGTAACTTTTGTGTTTTTTTTGGATATTCTACCGAAACACTTAAGTACCTTTTTCGTGCTGTGCATGTTTCTGCCATGGCTGGGTTGGGATGTGCCACAGTGCCAGAGGAAGGAATGTTTCTGCTTCTATTTCTGCTCTCCAGTATTGGTTCTTATCTGGACAGTACTCACGTTTTTCTTTGACTTTTCACAGAGAGCAAACAATTTGGGACATCCTAACATAGAATCCCAAACACAGAAAATGGGATGGAGGGTGTAAAAAAATACCACATCAATGCACTGGAAAACAGACAAGGCCATTAAACGAGTACTGGGAGTCTTCTCATTAAACACGGGTTGCATTCACCAACCATACTGTTGACTTGAGGGGCTTTTGTGGCTCCCATCCTCATATTCACTAGCACACCTCTGTTGATAATTGAAGACAAGTGGCCTCCAAGTGGTCATCTGCAGCAGTACCAGTCCCTCTTCTGCAGCCATGGAGTGAATGCCATGTCCGGCATGGGAAATGAATAAAGGGTTTTCTCAAGCCTATAAAGGAGACCTCTGGCCTTTGTAATTTCCATCAGATATCAGATGTAGTGAGGTTTGTAGTGAGCAATGTAGAGAAATCAGTGAGAGTGTAGTGAGGTGAGGGACCTCTCCCGTAAAGCTCGTCTCCATTTCAAGAATTGCTCCGGTAACCTCCGTGGAGTACCCAAGTTTGGGGAACCACGTAAATTATCTGCATTCGTATTTGGGTGTTTGTTTTGGTCTGGTTTTATGATCCTTAGGGCACAACAAATACATCCACATAAGGTCAAAAATAATAATTTAAGATTTGATTGCAGATAATTTAATAAGTATAACAAGAGCATTATTTTATGAATCCACCATGTAGTCTAGTAATCCTTGTGTATGGGGATATCTGCAGGCCTTTCTGAGAATAGAATTTTGTTCATAAACAGTCAATGACTTATTAGCCAAACCACTCCTCAAACACAAATTTCACCTCTTCCAAGAAGAACAAAGAGTGAGAGATGAGCAAAACCAGACAAGTTGTACACAACGGCGCTGCTGAAATAATATGACTACATTAACAAGATCAACCATGCCAAGAACCTATATAAGCCGATCCCAGAATCAATACCTCATCTTGCTCCAATCATTACATTACTTAGGCAGAACAAGAAGCTATGCGATTGAGTAAAAACCCATCAGTTTCATTGAGTCGATAATAACCCATCTAGAGGAGAACATTTTAATGAGTGTGTATGTGTGTGTGTGAATGTGTCCGGAGTTTACGGGCACAAAAATCCGAGAATTTTTACGATTTTACTACGCAAACCGTAATAGTGTGACATTAACAATCATAACTTATTTATTTCACAAGCATGCTGACATTACTATTCACGATACAGTTTAATCACACCAACCCCAAGGCTCAAGTTGTTTATAATATTGGTTACATAAATATCACAGGTTTTCTTTTTTTGTGCATCACACAGGATTTACTTCCACCCTCATCTGAGAGATTGGAAGTAGTAATACTCACTCAACAAAAGAAGCTACTTCTTTCTGAACAAAGAAGACGCCGGTGGGACCATCATCAGGAAGCAGGGCTAATCTCACTGGATGTTCAGCACCTTCTTCTACGCTAAAAATACCACTGTTGTCGTTAATATCTGTTTTGACGTAACCAGGGCATACACAGTTGATGCGGAAAGTTGGATAGTTCTTGGCCAGAATTCTTGTATATGCGTTCATAGCTGCTTTCGATACTGTATAAGCAGATAAAAAGGTAGGCCAGCCTTTGGTTTGTAATGAATTCTCAATGAAATCTTGGAGAAACTCGTTTAGTAACTCGTCTATTGAATATTCGGTGAGGGTTTCAACATCATTCAATACTCCTTTAACCCGTTCGCTTGGTATAAGCTGAAACAGCAATATGAGAAGGAAAAAAAATGAATCAGGGCATGTACAATTGATTTAATAAGTTCGACATTTTGCAAGCAAAAATCCCACTAGTGGGATTTTTATATGGATAGGCATATGAGTTCACATGTATTGTGCTTCATTTTTATTAGTTGATACCATCGTCATAACCATAAGATCATATGGCAGGAATCTTTTGAGGGGGAATGAGAATGTGATTTAGCTTGAAGCAAACTGAAATGTGAAAGTTCTATCTAATTACCTGCTCAAGCAGTAATCACTTTTCTAGACTAAGAAGGAATCGAATCCCACAACACCCATGGGAGTCTCACATGCATAGCAATGTAATCTTTTACCGTAATTCACTGCTCATATTTATTTTCAAACTGCAATTTGAGACAAAAGAAAATTAACTACAAAAGGCTACAAGAAGTTCACAACTATTGCACGAAAATATCGAGTGTTCGCATATCTTGCGTATTCTTATGCAAACCATCTTCATTGTGATTAGTCTATCACCAATCACCAGTCATTTGGGTCAAGATTCTACCGTTTGAAGCGGATTGGACATTTTGGAACCGGAAATGATTCCTGATTACCCGCTCAAGTTGGAATATTATCCAAATTAGTAGGGATCTGATTCCCACATCCTCGTGAGAATCTCACATTCTTTAAAGAATGGAAACCACCTCCTTTGATTTTATCATTTCCAGAAATTAGATGAGAAAAGATAACTTGAAATCTGATTAGTTTCCCCTGGAGCTAGAATTCCTCGTGAAACCAGCAGGTTGAATAACTGACACTAGCAATTTGATATACAACCCTTCTCTCTTATTCTTGCGAAAGATAAACGTACCCTACGCTAACATGAGAGAAGATTCCTTTTGGTAGGAGGTTCAGACCCATTATGAAGTTAATCTTTGGCTGTCAACTTCAACAACTCAATTTCTCAAGTCAACTGAAAGCTAGTAATGCCTGCATATAAGTTCATTAGCTGTGGGAATCTCAGACTCTTGGATGAGGGTTAGACAACTTTTTTACCTTTAACTTCCCCATGCTAGAAGAAACATTGACAATCTTCGGTGAATCAGATAACTGGAGGAGGAGAAGAAATGCTTCAATCATCCTTTTTGCTCCATAGTAGTTTGTTTCCAAGCATTCTTTCGCCAACTCGTAAGTCTGAGTCATGAACTCATTCCAATTGATTTTGCCTCTAGCCTGCATAGAGTGAGACAATTTAAAAAGAACAGGTTTGTTTAACAGGACTAACAGGGAAGGTATATATAATCTGATCATATGTAAGCGGATGATGAGATTAAAAATACTACACAGTCTACACCCCCGTGGTATTGACTAAGGTTTACATTTCCGATGAGTTTTCTATAAAGATTTTAACGAATGTAGTCTCCTTTGATATATAGTCCAATCCAATACTTATATAGTCAAACAAACGTTCCCAAAGTGCCGATTACTCTCCACAATTCTTTATCAGAAGGGATGCGTACTTCATCATGTTTTCTATGTCAGAGACTCGGAAAGGAAATGAAAAATGTGTAAGACTCACCTCAGCATCATCAGCAGTAGCAGCAGCTATTGCCGCCTCTGAAGCTTTGAAAGCATCCCAATTCGTCACGGCCCCACTAATCCCAGCATTGTTCACCTGCCACAATTCAAGCTTTGTAATTAAAAGATTCAGCGTTATAAATATTTTTTTTCTAATGCTTCTTGAAGAAATTGTGATTGTATTATACACCATTTAGAAGGAAATATTCCATCCACATAACTAAATACGCTTATCAAACCATTGGATGCTTCAATTTCTTTACATAAATCCTGTTTACAGAAAAAATGACTACAAATGAGTAACAACTAGGTATTCCCCATGTCTCTTCTGTGAAAGAAAAAATGATTTAGCTTAAGAAAAAGCATTTTAAAAAATCTATTTTTTTAAAGCTTATTCTGACTTCTGAGTTTTCTTTTTAATGTTGAAAAGCAAATAACCAAAAACCCTAAAGATTGGTAAACTGCTCAACTTAGCTAGTAAACTTTATCTTTAAGCACAATAAGCTCCAATTTCTTTTTCTTTTTTATTGTCGAAAGGCAGTTTTGTTAGAATAGTTAGATTAGCACATTAGAAGAGAAGTTGAACTCCTTGCCTCTTTTCTCCTAGCATATACGTGCACCCCTAACACCGTTGAGCCAAAGGCCTCTCGGCAACAAGCTCCAAATATGGGGAAAACGTGGAGAATCACTTGGGGTTTTTGCAATTGAATATGAAGTAAGCTAGGTGTTCCAAAAAAAAACTACCGAAGAAGAAACCTTAAAAAGGAAGAAAAACTGAGAACTGGGATTTCAGCAATACCAAGATATCAAGCTTCCCAAACTGGGTCTTGACAAAATCAGCAAGGGAAGCAATACTAGATGGGTTAGCCACATCAAGCTGATGAAACACCACAAAATCAGTGAGTCCAGACCCTTTGAGTTTCTCAAGAGCTTCTGTACCCCTTTTCTCATCTCTGGCTGTCAATACGACAGTGATTCCATTTGAAGCTAATTGCCTACAGATTTCAAATCCTATTCCTTTATTTGCCCCTGTAACAACTGCATACCTACACAAACAAGAAACCAGAAAGGTGGTGTTTCTTCAATTCTGGTTATAAGCACTAGGGAGGGAGGGAGAGAGGGTTGTTTAATTCTACCGAAACAGTTAAGTACCTGTTTTTTTTTTATCAGAAGGAACTTTTCATTACCAAGTAAAATCCCACAAGGGGTACAAGAACCGGATCCAGAGCCCTCGGTTGGGTAGAGACCTCAACTTACGGGTTATCCAAAAGGACCGGGAGAACAAGATCCAAACGGACCGAGTGAACAAGCCCTCAAGGGGCGATAAATCCGCGCAGGGACAAGAAAATAAACTGACAAAGCAAATGACCACTCGAAATCCGCTAATCAGACGCCACTGATCTCCGCAAGTTGCAAATTTCGCCAACGAATTCCAAAGAAATACCCCGGCGGCAAAAGGCACAGATTTGTAACTGCGAGAGGACCAAGGAAACGCTAACGCAGAGAGAGGGCTGTCCTGCACAAGAACGTTGGCCACCAACACCTCAGCCAACCCACCACCATCAACACAGCCACCAACAATACAGCTGCTGGAGACAACCTCCGCAACGAACACCAAACAAACAGAAAAATCTACTCCTAACCTTATTATCCCACCAACCGCACCCATCGGACCTAGAACACCAGGCCGATACAAATCCGAACCGGGGAAGGCCGGAGACAAACCGGAAGAAACCGGCGAAACCAACAGCAACAAAAAGCAGAAGCGAACTCCTAAACCACCGCAAACCTTGCTTATTACCAACCGATCGGAAGCCAGAGGACTCGGCTGCCACCAAAACCACCACAACACGGGCTGAGGTCGCTGAAGAAGGCACCACACCACGCGAGCGGCCAGAGGCAGGGACGACGACGGCCGGCGCTCCAGTCGAACAGCAACAGCACCGGAGGAGGGGAGGGAGGAGAACCAGAATCCACGGCGCCAGACGGAGGGAGGAAAGGAGTTCGGAGGAGGAGGACGACGGGAGGGGGGGTGGGGAGAGGGGCGGCGGGATCCCCACCCCCCGAGGCGGACAACCCTAGGAACGGAGACTATGAAGAGAGAGAGAGAGATCTTTAGAGAGAGAAAGTTTTAGTTAAGTACCTGTTTGTTGCTGTGCTTGTGACTGCCATGGCGGAAATGGTGGGATGGGGGAGGAACTTTTTTGTACACCCGGTATATAACAAATTTGGTATCCTTCACAACAAATTTGACATGTGGTAAGTTATAATTTACAAGGACTTCAAGTGTAATATCCCACCTCCCCCAATTCATATTGGCGTAGAACATTTGATGGGCGCTGCTATTCGCACCCCTCACTTAAAAATTTTCATATTTCAAGAATTACATGTCGAAATTGAGATACATGTTCGACAGTTGGTAAACAATTGCCGAACATACATTTTCAGCATCCAATTACCGAAATATAAGTTTCTTGTGCATACGTGTAGTTACAGAAATATAATCTTATTTTCAATAGCTATTTACCGTGTTCGGCAGTTGTTTACCGAATGTTGAACATATTTTCGACATGTAGTTACTGAAATATAATTTTTAAAAATTTTTAACGGGCTACGGGAGAAAATTTGAGGATTGCGAATAGTCGCCCCCTTGATTTTTTTTTCCCGCATAATAAATGCCTCTTTGCCCAAAAATCTAGGGGGCGACTATTCGCAGCTAGGGCTGTAAGTGAGCCGAGCTACTCGCGAGCTCGGCTCTGCTCGGCTCGTTAAGGCTCGGCTCAGCTCGACTCGTTTAGTAAACGAGCCGAGCTCGAGC
This sequence comes from Rhododendron griersonianum, assembly GCA_018127125.1. Lineage (NCBI taxonomy): Eukaryota > Viridiplantae > Streptophyta > Magnoliopsida > Ericales > Ericaceae > Rhododendron > Rhododendron griersonianum. The sequence goes on from CM030794.1 coordinate 2,180,262, forward strand.
TCGAGTATCCGGTTCGTTTAGTAAACGAGCCGAGCTCGGCTCGGCTCGTTTGACAAAAACTCGGCTCGTTAAAGGAGGCTGGACTCGATTAAGAGAGACTCGATTAGTAAATTACTAAGCTCGGCTCGTTAAGGGCTCGGCTCGTTAAGGCTCGAGCCGAGCTCGAGCTAGAGTATTTGGCTCGTTAAGTAAACGAGCCGAGCTCGAGCTCGCTGAAGCTCGGCTCGACTCGGCTCGTTTACACCCCTATTCGCAGCCCCCTAGTTTCTCCCATAGTCCGTTATTTCACATAGTTCATTTTCAATATTTTAAAAAACTAAATTTTCTCCATATAACCCATTAAATGGACTTGATCTTCCCATTGTACCATTTCCCTCTCAAAAATTACACTTTAACTCCTCCACCTACCCATCCAAATAGAAACCCTAAGCCAGCCCACCCATTTACATCTACCACGCCATTTCCATCTCCCACCACCTCCACCTCCATACCCACCACCGCAGTCCCGCCACTCTGGCGCCGCACCACCGCCACACCACCGTCTCAGGTGTCGTTCTCTCTCTCTCTCATTCTGTTCTTCTCTCTCACTATGTTCCTCTCTCTCTCTCTGTTCTTCACCACCGCCACCCCAGCCCACCCATTTACATACTAGTATTTGTGTAGAGATTTTGTATTTGTGTAGAGATTTCGGTAATTAGATCCCGTATTTGTGTAGAGATTTTGATAATTAGATCCCGAAATTGGTAGCCAAAAACGGTGAATGTTGAGATCTGTAAGCTTATATGTGAGATGCTAGGGTTTTTTTTTGTATCCTGTATTGGTGAATTGGCTTTTGAATTGTTCATGGAGATTAAAAGGGTTTCCGAAAAAATCTGGTTTTCTTGATCGTTTGTGAGTAAAGAAATTAGGACGAATCCGCAATAGATGACACACTACACTAAAAACAGATTCTTATCCTTCCCTGCATATTGCACTTATGCAGCTTTCTAAGTTAATGCACTGGTAGGTTGGTAGGCTGTAGTTGTGATGTTACGGCCTAACATATTTATTTATTTAATTAATTATATTGGCTGTTTATTAATTGGAGTTGTGGTTGGATCTCAAATAATTATTTTGTGCGCGCTATGGATATTGTTGACACGATTGTAATATTTGAGGTATGAGATTGATTTTGGGTAAAATAGTGATACCGGATGGTAATTTTATAAATTGTGTTACATACTATCTAATCCTAATTAACTAATTAGCTATAAAATAGGGAGTAGTGGGTAGTTTTACAAAGTTAGGATATCTTTTCACGGTGCAGGGTTTTATTTAGGGAGAGCAATTGAGATAAGAAGTCGAGAAGACTGAATAAGAGAAAGAAGCCGCAGACTTCTTGTGGGTGATCGGGTAAGAGATTCTTGATTCCTTTATGCTTGTTCCATTTTTTTGTTTTCTCCACTCTTTGTCGTTCACGGATTGAGGTAAAGTTTGACTTTTGGAAGGTATAGAACAATGGGATTACTGAGAGGTTAATTGGGTTCCATTCTTTTGGCACCAATGGTTTTTCTTTTAATCCTGTTGACATATGGAGTAGTGGAGATGTTGTGTATGATGCGGGTGTGAGACCAGGTGTCTAAAATTGTGCATGGCGGTGTGCGGTGCTGTATGTGGCTGGCGAAGTAGTGTGTGACGGTACATGTGATGATTCAATGCAAGAGGTGTTTAGGTTGGAGTTTGTAGAATGATTTTTATATTGACAGTTATAGACTTGTGGTGGAGTAAAATGGTTTTGGAGTTAAAATTGTTATGAGAGATGGTGGAAGAAGTAGTGGCGTGGCAGTAGTGAGATTTGGGTTTTTGTTTGCTACTGATAGGTTAGCAATTAGAATTAGGCTAGGTTTACTTTATTTTGATAGGAAATGATATCCTGTATTTACATTAGTGTGTATTTGAATAGTTGGTCATCCCGTGTTTTGTTATTTTGTTCAGGATAGTCACTTTTCGCATACGTTGTTCGATTGCATTACTTTTGGATCCAGGTGAGTAGTTAAGTATGTTACGTATATTCGAAAGTTCCCTGTGTTCCTTAAAAGTATTTCCTCATAAATTTATATGAATGTTATTCGGAGACTCAAAACTATTTATAAGTTGTTCTATAAATTGGCATGCGATGAATTTTCTGAGATCAATTGATAATATTCTTTTTGGTGAGATCTTGGTGGATGTTAATGGGAACATTTATTTCGGAAGTCCAGGGAACTTATTCCTTCTCGTGTTGGTGACCCTGGCCATTGGGGAAAAGACCGTGTTAGGCCGGTGACCCTATTGCTCAACGGCTTTCTTTTGCCGGATCGTCTTAGGGAAAAGTACCACGGGCTGCCAACCCTGGTGACTCTAAGTTCGATATTGGATCCAATTTTGATGAGATTTATTTTGGCCATGGTACTATTTGATTGTGGTTCCCCATTGTTGATGGAGTTAATGTGTTGATCACCACCAAGAATATTGATTGGTTAAATGCTTCATTAATTAATTTATTATTCTGCTGGACACCTCGTATGCCAAATTATGTTTAATGGTAAATTATTTTAATCCCCGCTTTCAACTTTATTTATTATACATACTTGCTATTCACTGAGCTCGTCAGCTGACGGATTTATTCCAACTTCTCTTTCAGGCTAGTTGGAGAGTTAGGCAAGGATTCTGGCGGCATCTCGGGGATTTATTTTTGGTTGACCTCCTTAGGGTGTCTCATTCTAATTTTTTTTTAATAAACGCTTCCACATTGAAAACAATTGTTAGATAACAAAATTCTTTTTATTATTGTTGGATCACTGGATATTATTTGGTTCATGGGATGGTTGTGCCCCATGTTTATGATTGAGACACATTTGGCTTTTGATTTGATTAATAATGAAAAAGCGATCATTTGATTTTCGGTTACTTTGATTTATTCAAGCTGCGTGTTCCATGGATTAACCTCATGGTTCACGGCCGGTCACTTCTCATTTTTGGGGTGTGACAATTGTGGTATCAAAGCCAGGTTTCAAAAAAAAAAAAAAACTTTTGCATTCATTTTGTATCATGTTCATTTAGTGGAGGTCCGAGTCCCCAGAGTCCTACTGCCATTTGTGAGAGCATTTGTTATTTGACATGTATTGGTACCCGCATAGTATTACGGAAATAGTAATCATTCGGCAACCCATCTTCGGGAATATTATTTTATTGTAGAGTTTGGATAGGGTATTGGAGGAGAATGTAGCACTAGTGATTTTATTCATTATTGAGATCGACACACAAATTTTTTCGAGTAACTTGGTGATGAAACGTTGTTTGACTGTAATGCTATTGAAACCGAAGAGTTTGACTTGCTGGTATGTTAGTTTGGAGATCGACTTCACGGGAAAAAAAAAATTACCTAAGCAAATCTGGAATAATCAATTGTTGAGCTTGGGCCTAGTTTAATTGGGCGAGTGTGCATGTATGTGAGAAATGACTTTCCTATTTAGAAAATTTGGTAAGCCTCAGGATAGTTTGGATTTGCTGCTATGTTTGATAGGTTCTCTCTGCCTTCGAAATCTTAATCGAACTTTTGGTATATTCCATCAAAAGAGCTCAATAATGGTACATCATCTAAGGGAATATTATATGGATTGGTGGATGTTCATTTAGAGATGAGTAGTAGTACGGCTTTGAATCCTACATTTTGTGTTTTGTGGTTGATATTTCAAAAAAAAAAAAAAAAATAGATGACCAAGTGGATTTAAAGCGGGAGTAGATAATGGGGTTTTTCTAAACATATTAGTAGCTGTTCGGTTTTGTGGATTTGGCAGTAAATAGATAGGTTTTAGCAAGGGTACGATTGCTTGATTGGTATTGGCATGCATTGGGCTGTGGCTATATTAGCATGTGAGTGCTTTGGTTGGTTTGAGTCTATGGACGGGATTGTACGTTACAGTTTGGTTTGTGATTAGATAGTGAAGTTATGGAGTGCACTGGTGGTGATTTGAGAGTTTAATGCATTACAGAATCTCTATCGTGAAATTATGAGAAGGTCAGAAAAGAGAAAATTTGTTTGGGTAAACTTATGGATTAGATGTGTTATTCTGCCATTGAAGTGACTATGGAGTATTATTGACTCGATCATTAGCAGTTTGGGGTTCTCATGTTATTTGGTGCTAAAGGTTAAAACTGATACTTTTGGATCCTTGCGGATGATTTAGACACTTGATTTTGTATGACAGGAAAAAAAAAAAATGAATGCAAGATCCTATGAAGTTGAATTTTGGGTTAACGTATGGAATTAGTCTTCAGAATACGAGGTGAATTTAAGGATTTTCAGGTAAGGATGTGTATTATGTGTTGTCATGGAAAGTGAGACTATGGGTTGGTTAGTTCGAGAATTAGTTTTAAAATTAGTTCGGTAGTGTCACGCCCCAAATCCGGGAGCATGACCGGCCGTGTACCATGAAGCAATCATGGGACACGAAGCCTAATAAAAAATATTTTTAGCAACTTGAAACAAATAAAGAAAAACTGGATATTTTATTATGATAAAATGCGCGACTCCAAACCAATATTTTTCATAAGCAAATGACACAATGAACTGCCAATTAATAAAATTGCGGAAGCTAATAAATAAAAGTGCGGAAGCGGTTTGACACGATAAAATAAATAAAAATGCAAACGCCCTAGAGGTCCAAACACAAGGTCCTGACAACGCCACAGAGTCCACTACAATGCTCCATGAACTAACCTGAAAAAAATGTGGAATAAATCCGTCAGCTGACGAGCTCAGTGAGTAGTTAAGCATGCTAAGGGTAATAATACAAATTGACATACTTTTGAATGAACGATAATGAGGGTTCCAAAGAAGTGGTTTCAAATTAATAAGGAAGGTCGAAGGTTCAGCAAATAATACCAACAAACTAAGAAAGTCAATGGCTCAGCAAATAGTATCGAAAGATAAATGACTGAATAACGAATTATCACAACAACAATCGAATAATGATAGCAACCATTTTGTACCAACAACCTGCTCAACAATATCGGAACAAGGAACAACAATAATGTGGTAGTCCAAACCAAAGTGGGAACCATATCTTCCAATTATCAAGTACCAAATGCCAAATATTTTCTCAGGGCTTAGCCCGTTGGATCCAACACCGTACTTAGAGTCACCACAGGATGGCGCCTGGGACCTTTTCCCTAAGCCGATCCGGAATAGGGTCACAGGGTATTTCACAAGTCTTTTCCCTATCCATTGAGCACTAGAGTCACAGGGTATTTCACAAGTCTTTTCCCTAGCGGCCAAAGTCACCACGATATTTCACGGGTCTTTTCCTTGGACTTTCACAAATATAAACATAATCCATGGTCCCAGACACATAAGAACAACAGCGAACCGGAGTCACCTGACTGGCCAAGATTATTCCCCGTGCCGTTGCATAGTCAAAATAATATAACGGAGTCAACGAATCGACGACAATGAAAGTAAGGGCTTCGATCAATCACAAATATTCTCAAATAACCTTGTATGCCAAAGGGTACGTCAATTGTCAACAATTATGAGAACAACGAATAAGAATAATTATCATTGGATCACAACCAATAACGAACTGTCAAGAATCGATAGGCTCAAGAGGATTCCAAAAGAAGGGATCACATGTTTAACTACTCACCTCGAATCCGAAAAATGATATCACGATTGCTATGCAACTGTAACAGCGCCTAATCTGAATAGAAGTATACAAAATCATAATTAATCACATGATGCCGAACTGCTAAATATAATACTCCAAACCTATACTAGCATTAACTAAGCACTAGAATTGCTAAAGCCTAAACCTAGAATTAAGTCATCAGAATCATCACCACTAACTAAACCCACGAGCAAATCATATATACATACACCACTGCCACTCGTTCCTATCGGCACACAGCCGAACAAAAACCGACATAAATTATTACTATAGAAGGCCGTACATCGAGGATCAATAACAATAAAAATATAATGTTTAGGAATAAAGAGTAGACTGACCCAAGGTATTGAAATGCTATTCGAATCCGCCGCAACGCTCAAACTTCAGTCTCTGCTCTCTCGTCTCTCTCTGATTCTGATGTATAAAACCCTTACTCTCAATGTTTATACTTATATAGAAATAAACCTCCCTCTCTGCCGCACACTTTCTCTCCAAGCCCTAGGTCTCTCTATCTCTATTAACGTAGAAATAATATACCCTACTTCTGAAACGTTTCCTCACCCTAATAAACTGTCCATGTTCAAACTTAAAACTTATCTTGTCTAATTACACAATCAACCCAACATTATTCTTCTTCTTTTTTTTTTATTAGTAAGAAGTTCGAAAAAGAAAAATGAAAGATTTAATTATTTGCGTCAAAAATATTATTATTATTATTATTATTATTATTATTATTTAACTGAAAGAGTGGGATGTCACAGGTAGAGTGAGGTTTTGTTTAGCAATATCTTTGGTACCCATTATGAATTTTAAATTTAGTTGAGGTGATAAAATTAGATTTTTGAGGAATTTTAGAGACAATGATATTTACGAGGCGTGTTGTTACCTAAGATTAGTTCTGGATTTGATGATTTATTGGACTCTTGTGAAGATTGAATTGAGAATGATTCAATGAAACGGTTTGGAGGGTATCAGTGTAAGATGTGTAGCTAATTGGTAAATCAATCGATAACAAGAGGTGCTCTATTAGGCCATAGAACTTGTGATACCGTAATGAATATCAAAAGCTTTGAGGTCTAAGGAGTTCATTATTAGACTTTGGGTTTTGTGAGTGATGGGATTGTAGTAGTTCATTGTTGGAGATCAATCCTTGGAGTTTGGCTTACTTGGTTTGAGCTGGAATTATATTGATTCTTTCCACGACTATTAATTCTAACCTTGATTGACTAGTTGGTAGATTATCTTATTGTTAGTTTTAAGTTAGTTCTTTTTAGGTGAAGTTGGAATGTTTTATCAAGAGATTTTTGTGGAAATATTTATGTTGGTGGCTATGGATGGTAGTAGGATGCCATGGCTACTCATATGCATTTTTAGAACTTAACTGTTATCGAGTTAGATGTGAGAGATAATTTGATGGCTAGAAATGGATATTCAATGACCTTGACGTATCACTTTAGTAAAAAAAAAAATTGGAGAGAGAAGATTTTGGGGATCGATGATGTAGGCAGTTTTGAGTAGTTTTTGTGATAGCCATAAAAGTTTGTTAACTGCAACAGATACACTGATTGGACGTCTTGAGTTTATTAAGTATGCTCAGCTTTAGTGTGGTGAAGTTTAGGTGGAAAATTAAGAATTGGATTCTTGTAAGTGATTTGGTACAGTCTGATTGTTGCTTTATTAGGTGTTCAACATGATAGGAGGATGCACTATGGTCTAAAATATTAATTTTGGAGTTTGGAGAATATGGTAGAATTGGTTATGATGGTCTATTTCAAACATTTTATTAGTGGTTTGTGCTATGCTTCGAGTGCCTGCTAAAAAGTATGTTGGTATGAAATGAGGAGGACTTATGAGATGAACCAATGAGATTTTGGATTTTTTTTTTTAGAAGACATGATGCCTTTGATTGCGATAATCATTTTGTTTGAGTTCTTATACTGATGTCGGGTTTTATGTATTGGTGATCCACTTGGAATAAGATTAGATGCACTTGGATGGGCAAATATTAGACATAATGAGGCAGTAACTATTCATGGTTTGAAATTTTTGGTGTTCTTGGATTGTCGACATAATCAATTTTATGGAGACATGATTTTTCTTTTCCGGAGTTCTAAAATAATTGCATACATTTTTCTTTGATCTTGGTGTGAGTGATATGGAGTTCTGTAGAGATTAGAACGGATGCATGAATGTCTGAGTTGGGAGTTGTTGTTGATTAGCTCACTAAGTCAATGCGTTTTGTAGCTATTAAGATAACATATACATTGGGTTGTTGGCGCGGTTGTATGTTAACGAGATTGTTAGATGGTGCACCTGTTTCAATTATGTCAAATCGTGATCTCCGTTTTATATCTAGATTTTGGGGTATCTCATAGGCAGTGATGGGTACTCGCTTTGGAGGATTTATTGAGAACGTGTACTTTGGAATGGAAAGAAAATTGAGATGATCAATTGCTATTGATGAAATATGTTTACAGTAACAGTTACCATTCGGGTTTGGGAAGTTGCTCCATATGAGGCTTTGTATATATGGGCGAAAGTGTAGATTCTCTATTTGTTGGAATGAGGTTGGAGAATGGCAAATTTTGGGGCCTGAATTAGTGGAGGATGCGATTCAAAATAAAAAACCACTATTTGGAAAAACTTGTAACAGCTCAGAGTAGACAGAAAAGTTATGCAGATAATCGCAGGAAGAATTTGGAGTTAGCAGTAGAAGATATGGTGTTTTTCTTTTTAAGGTTTCCCCACGGGAAGAATTTATCCGGTTTGGCAAAAGAGGAAAAAAAAGGGAGGTTGAGTCCTAGCTATATTAGACCGTTTGAGGTTTTGGAAAGGATTGATGAGGTGGCCAGTGGGTTGGCTGAAGTTCAAAATATTTTTCATGTATCGATGTTGAGGAGGTATGTGCATAGTCCGTCCCATATTATTGATTACGAGTCACTTCATATTCGGGATGATTTAACCTATGATGAGCAACCTATTGAGATTCTAGATATGAAGGAGAAGGTGTTTCGCAACAAACGATTTTATTGGTCAAAGCATTGTGGCGCAATCACGCGATTGAAGAAGCTACATGGGAGCGTGATGAGGAGATGCGCAAGAAGTACCCACATATGTATGCTTGAGGTTAATATGCAATTTCGAGGACGAAATTTATTTTAAGGGGGGAAGGATGTTACGGCCTAACATATTTATTTATTTAATTAATTATATTGGCTGTTTATTAATTGGAGTTGTGGTTGGATCCCAAATAATTATTTTGTGCGCCCTATGGATATTGTTGACACGATTGTAATATTTGAGGTATGAGATTGATTTTGGGTAAAATAGTGATACCGGATGGTAATTTTATAAATTGTGTTACGTACTATCTAATCCTAATTAACTAATTAGCTATAAAATAGGGAGTAGTGGGTAGTTTTACAAAGTTAGGATATCTTTTCACGGTGTAGGGTTTTATTTAGGGAGAGCAATTGAGATAAGAAGTCGAGAAGACTGAATAAGAGAAAGAAGCCGCAGACTTCTTGTGGGTGATCGGGTAAGAGATTCTTGATTCCTTTATGCTTGTTCCATTTTTTTGTTTTCTCCACTCTTTGTCGTTCACGGATTGAGGTAAAGTTTGACTTTTGGAAGGTATAGAACAATGGGATTACTGAGAGGTTAATTGGGTTCCATTCTTTTGGCACCAATGGTTTTTCTTTTAATCCTGTTGACATATGGAGTAGTGGAGATGTTGTGTATGATGCGGGTGTGAGACCAGGTGTCTAAAATTGTGCATGGCGGTGTGCGGTGCTGTATGTGGCTGGCGAAGTGGTGTGTGACGGTACATGTGATGATTCAATGCAAGAGGTGTTTAGGTTGGAGTTTGTAGAATGATTTTTATATTGACAGTTATAGACTTGTGGTGGAGTAAAATGGTTTTGGAGTTAAAATTGTTATGAGAGATGGTGGAAGAAGTAGTGGCGTGGCAGTAGTGAGATTTGGGTTTTTGTTTGCTACTGATAGGTTAGCAATTAGAATTAGGCTAGGTTTACTTTATTTTGATAGGAAATGATATTCTGTATTTACATTAGTGTGTATTTGAATAGTTGGTCATCCCGTGTTTTGTTATTTTGTTCAGGATAGTCACTTTTCGCATACGTTGTTCGATTGCATTACTTTTGGATCCAGGTGAGTAGTTAAGTATGTTACGTATATTCGAAAGTTCCCTGTGTTCCTTAAAAGTATTTCCTCATAAATTTATATGAATGTTATTCGGAGACTCAAAACTATTTATAAGTTGTTCTATAAATTGGCATGCGATGAATTTTCTGAGATCAATTGATAATATTCTTTTTGGTGAGATCTTGGTGGATGTTAATGGGAACATTTATTTCGGAAGTCCAGGGAACTTATTCCTTCTCGTGTTGGTGACCCTGGCCATTGGGGAAAAGACCGTGTTAGGCCGGTGACCCTATTGCTCAACGGCTTTCTTTTGCCGGATCGTCTTAGGGAAAAGTACCACGGGCTGCCAACCCTGGTGACTCTAAGTTCGATATTGGATCCAATTTTGATGAGATTTATTTTGGCCATGGTACTATTTGATTGTGGTTCCCCATTGTTGATGGAGTTAATGTGTTGATCACCACCAAGAATATTGATTGGTTAAATGCTTCATTAATTAATTTATTATTCTGCTGGACACCTCGTATGCCAAATTATGTTTAATGGTAAATTATTTTAATCCCCGCTTTCAACTTTATTTATTATACATACTTGCTATTCACTGAGCTCGTCAGCTGACGGATTTATTCCAACTTCTCTTTCAGGCTAGTTGGAGAGTTAGGCAAGGATTCTGGCGGCATCTCGGGGATTTATTTTTGGTTGACCTCCTTAGGGTGTCTCATTCTAATTTTTTTTTAATAAACGCTTCCACATTGAAAACAATTGTTAGATAACAAAATTCTTTTTATTATTGTTGGATCACTGGATATTATTTGGTTCATGGGATGGTTGTGCCCCATGTTTATGATTGAGACACATTTGGCTTTTGATTTGATTAATAATGAAAAAGCGATCATTTGATTTTCGGTTACTTTGATTTATTCAGGCTGCGTGTTCCATGGATTAACCTCATGGTTCACGGCCGGTCACTTCTCATTTTTGGGGTGTGACATGTAGAGCTACGTATAATTTTATGAGAGAAAGCTTCTTACTTAACTATGGCCATGTTTCATTGGTCGGACTAATAGTGTGGATATGCAGTTCAATAGGACGAATGGTGGGTTAGCAAGGGGATTACTAACATCAAATTCCTTTGGTATTGTATTCCCGACGAATTATTAATCTCTCGACTAGTTGTTGCATCTTGATGCCAGAAATGCGGTCCTCGCGTATTCTTAATCTGATCTCATGTCTAATCTGGCCAATCTAAGGGACTCTAGCGTAAGTTTGTGCTTTCACGCAATTGGCAAAGGTAATGTCAGGAATACTATCATATGAATGGGTGCAAGTTATGGACTTCAGCCAATGGTTTGGCTTGTTCATAAGAAAGTTCAGCCTATGGTTTTGCTTGTTCATAACTCATAAGAAACTTGCTAGCTGGTAAGTAGCTGTTTTTTTGTCACTCGATGACGTCTTATGTTCAGTTAAAAGGCCTGTGGGGAAACATTTTTTGTTGCATTAATCAGTGTTAGGTGTGGCCTTTGTAATTAGAGGATAATGTGATTCAACATTTCTCTTGGGTGAGGATCAACTCAAAGGAAGGGGGTTCACTTAGGGCACATATCACCTGTAAAGATAATGACTTTAGGTGGTTCCTTTGGAAGAGTATGTGATATGTAGCTTAAGGGCTTAGTAATTGTGTTTCCTTGGTGGAATCTTTAAGGTATACATATTCTATCAGACAAAGGCACTCCAAGTGCTTATGTCTTGAACTTGGCTTCTGTAAGTGAGTAACTATATGACCCCCAGTATTGCATTCTCTAGTTCTGCTATGATTCTGATGCCTAGCTAGAGTTCATGGATAGCCAAAGGTCTGCCCATCCTTATATTGGGTGTCAAAAGTTGTCTTCAGAGAATTTTACTCAATTGTTCTCGGAGCCGCATATCAAATAATCCTCCAAGAACGCATCAGCCTCTTCTTGCTTATATTGCCAAGTGTTAGCATGCTAACATTTATCTCAATATTTTCATGATCAAAATGATGCAACCTTCTCATTAATTGAGTACCAAAATTAGCAGTAGTCAGCCATTTTTCTTGTTTTACTATAATAATTTATCATTGTCATCCCTTGCTATGAAATGGAATTTAATATCTTGAGGATTGTTTTGGGAGGATTAATATTTTTTCCCAAGGGTGCTGAGTTTTTTGTTTTGCATCTGGAGCAAGCGGACCCAACCCTAATTGTCTTCCTCTCCACGTCGTCGGAGTTGTAGTCACGTCGATGCCCCTGTTGCTGTCAAAGTGTGTGGAGCTCCCTTCATTTCCCTTGACGTACCCTCTCTGGGTCTTGCAGTAATAGGCACGTCGTGCTGTGTTTTCTGTAAGATGTGGTACTCAAAGTGTGGGAAAATGATTCTTGTAATCAATGAAACATTCTAAATGTTGGATAGACACTCAAATGTTGCCTTGTATTTTCTGTAAATTGTGGTACTCATATTTGGGAAAAAAGATTCTTGTAATCAATGACACTTTGCTGTTTTGGGCATTTGTTTTGGTGAGCAAGGCAATAAATCCGTGGAACACGATAGCCTTAGAGAGCCCACTTAACTGTTTGTTCTAAAAAAAGCATGTTTCAGCAGCCACATGATGAAATAGTACCAATTATTCGGTATCCAAGTGCTGAAATATTATTTCAATTTCGGATTGTGATTGCCGTTGAAGACAGTGACAGTCCAACCTTCCAACCCCTTAACACATCTCAGTTCAAACGGGCATTCGCATTTCTTAGTTCCTATGATGCGTGCTATCTTCTTTGCCTTCGCTTATTTGTCATTCTCCTTCACATTACCTCCTTTGTCCTTTGCCTTGTTGATAAACGGTCTATACTTTCCACCCTGTTCACATGAAAACCGCATCCTTGGCGTTCGGTTCTTTGCCATTCTCTCTGACGACTTTATGATAATCACAAATCCATTTTCCTTGCCGGTAGATGTTATCCAATCTCTCAACATATCTTCAGATGGAAAAACCTACAAACATGATTCAACAAAAACATTTAATAGCAGTAAACAAACAAAATCAAAAGAACCATTGAATCATCCACCTGTTTGAAAACACTCACATTCTTTGTTGTAAACTCCCGTGTGAAATCATATAGGGCCGCTGGACCTATGTGGCTGCCGTGCGCACTCACATTCTCCGTCGTAAACTCCGGTGCTATGGTCACTGGACCTATGTGGCTGTCGTGCGTTGAAGTATCACCCTGAAGAAAGTATCAAAAATTCAAAAATCCATTAAAACAAGTTTTCTACCTCTCGGGATCTGTTTCGGTAAGTGAATGTTGAAAAAACATAGAATTCGGTATATAATTGTTGAACATAAGTATCACTTTCGATAACCACATGTCAAAAATATGTACAAAATTCGGTAACCAACTACCGAACTATGTATACAAAAATTATACATAACATTTCGGTAAGTAGCTATTGAAAACAATATTATATTTCGGTAACTATACGTCGAAAATATGTTCAAACTTCGGTAACCAACTGCCGAACCACTATATACGAAAAACATATATACATTTCGGTAAATAACTGTTGAAAAAATAACTATATTTCGGTAACTACACGTCGAAAATATGTTCAAACTTCAGTAAACAACTGCCGAACTATCTATATAGGGAAAATCATACATACATTTCGGTAAATTGCTGTTGAAGAAAAGATTATATTTCGGTAAATCCATGTCGAAAATATATTCAACCTTCGGTAAACAACTGTCGAACTTAATATTATATAGGAAAATTATACATACATTTCGGTAACTAGCTGTTGAAAACAAGATTATATTTCGGTAACTACATGTCGGAAATGCATACAACAAAAACAAGAAACATATATTTCGGTAATTTGATACTGAAAATGTATCTCAATTTCGGTAACTAACTGTCGAGTATGGTAATATTTTACAGTGGTTAGCTACCGAAATTACTTACTTTATTCTGTTCATTCTGTTCGAACCAGAAACATCGACAAAACCCTTGAAAAACTGGGTTTACAAAACCCAAACGCCACAACAACAAAACAGAATTTGATTCAATTACTGAAATGTATGTATGATTTTCCCTATATACAATGTCCATCACAATATCTTTCTTCTCCTCTGCCATCATATGGTTACCAATAGAATTTGATTCAATTTCAAAATCCAATCCTACAAGTGGGTCAAAAAATAGATCAATGGAAGGACTTGAACCTTTCATTAATACAATATTTGGTCCTTGCTCCTCCTCCATTGGAAAGTTTGAGAGATAGGAGAAAAGAGAATGATGATTTAGAGAGAGAGAGAGGAGAAGAGAAGATGAACAGTAGAAAGCCGAGAATGAAGAACAGGAGGTGTGTGTGTGTTTTTTTCTTTTACAACGTGAATGATGATTTTGAGGGGGAATGGGGTAGTGGATAATTTAGGGGTTTTGGTCATAAGGGCATATAGGTCATTTCATGTATAGGTATAAGGGTAAGTAGGTCATTTTACATTAGGGGGTCATGTTGTAATTAGTTGTAAATTTTTAACGGGCTATGGGAAAAAAATAGGGGGTTGCGAATAGTCGCCCCCAAAATCTAAACACCCCTCCCCCAAATTACTCCTCTGTTATCCCTGCTAACCTCTTTGCTTTCTCCCCATCCAATTTTTTTACATTTCCAGATCCACATAAAAAAAAGGTAACATATTTCATCAAAAGGTAACAACACGTTTCAAGGGTTTTTTAAAATTGTAATTTAAAGGTAAAGTATGATGAGGATTTAAACCATTCCAAAATATAAAAGGTCCGTAGTAAAATTTAACAGTTGTAAATTTCCTTTGAACAATACAAGAGATTTCATCATTGGAAAGATCAAATTACATCTACAAGAGATTTCATCATTGGAAAGATCAAATTGAACAATATGCACCCTTTGACGGCCATCCTCTGTTACATGATAGATGGAAATTGTCCCATTGCAACTAATTTCAACACAATTCAATCCAAAGCTATCCAACAATTCCTCTTCAAACTTACTAAACATGACAAGAGTGTACACCTTAGATGCATGATTCAAAATACCACGCTTACTTACCTTTGGTGGCGCACCATTTTTGCATCGAAAATCATCACTTTTTTCATCTCGCCGCATTTCTTCAACCTTTTCCTCATAATATTGAATAACTTGTAGGAGAGACATAGGCTTCCGCATAATTTGATGAAAAACACTATTAGTACTCTCACTTCTTTGGGAGGATTTCATCCTCGCCGAAAAAAAGTCTACACTAAAAGCAGGACACCATTTTTCCCTAAGAGCATACAATCTTTTAAGCCAAGAATGATTCTCTAGTCTAAACATTTCAACCATATCAGCCCAATCGCTTTCAAATTTAATTGAATCATAGCACCCATAAAAACACTTGTCAAATAAAGCTTTGAAACTTGCATTTGTAAATAGTCCAGCTAAATGTTGCTTAGCATTATTTGAAATGTGCCACATACACAATCTGTGGCGTGCTCCAGTGAACACTACCTCTATCGCGTTAGCCATTGCTTGATCTTGATCACTAAAAATACTCTTCGGTTGTCGATTCCCCATAGCTTCTAGAAAAGTCTTAAATAACCAAATGAAAGATTCTGTTGTCTCATTCGACAAAAAAGCACAACCAAACAATTTATTTTTCCAATGATGATTGGTACCAACAAATGGGGCGCAAACCAAATTATACTTGTTAGTTCGGTATGTTGTATAAAAAATAATGACATCCCCAAAGCATTCATAGTCTTACTTTGATCTTCCATCCCTCCAAAAAAAATTTGCCATTCGGTTTTTTTCATCCACTTGAAATGAGTAGAAAAACATAGGATCTTCAACTTGCTTACGCTTGAAAAAATTGATCACGCTTTGTCCATCCCCTACTTCAATAAGATTTTCCCTCCCCATATGCAAATAATTATAACAATCCTCCTTAGTAAATCCAACATAATCTGCCCCAATTTCTTTAGACAGATAATTATATGATTGTGTTGGTTTTATACCTACCACGACCAATGAGGTGATAACATCCCCATATGCTTTCAGCACTTTCCTTCCGAATCTTAAATTTCGCCTCTCTTCTGGACTTGCAAGCTCGTGATTATGATCGTCATTCAAGTGGGAAATTGTCCAAATGCCATTATCAATCGTAAATCGAATTCTAGCCTTACAATCCGTTCTTGTCTCCAAATGATTAAATTCTTTCACTTCACTAATACTCCCAATTTTGCGATACCCAGCTTTTGAGCACAAGTATTCACGTTGTCATAAGATTCCATTCAAATCTGGACGCTTGTTTCCTCTACGAATGCTAAAACCCTTTCTCAAGGCATACTCATTGTAGAGGATGTAAGCTTCATCTTCCGAAAAAACTTCCATTCCCACTTTGAGTTCTCCACTGCAATCATTCAAAGTTTCCATTAAAGTAGCTTCTTCACTCTCATTTTCATAATTTGGGGCATCCATTAAACCTGAGTAGCCAGGAAAATGCAGTGTGATTAATTAATGGAAATCCAAAAAAATCACAAGGAACATTCAATAGAATAATGAGTATTGTATCAACAACAACAAAAAAAACCCCTTGAAATGTGTTGTTACCTGTGAGTAAAATAAGGATCCCTTTTTGAAGTGAATCTGGAAATATAAAACAATTGGATGAGAATGAAGTAAGGAAGAAACTGCAGTGGCATAGCAAAGGAGTAATTTGGGGGAGGGGGTTTTAGCTTTTAGCGGGAAAAAGGCAAATGTTTGGCGCCAATATGAATTGGGGGAGGATGGATAATTACACTTGAAGTCCTTGTAAATTACAACTTGCCACGTGTCAAATTTGTTGTGAATGGGGGATTTGTTATATACCGGGTGTACAAAAAAGTTCCTCGGGATGTGGTAGAGGAATGTTAGCCTCTTGTTCTGGTCTCAATATTTGCTTTCTTTAGTACTCCATATTTTTGTTTTCGTAACTCAAGTCCAAGCAAGCTTATGTGCATCTCGAATAATTCTGGGGAACAATCCTACCGTCCATTGGGATCCCAATTAAAAAGTTGTCTATGAACTGATCCCGAAGGAATTGATAGCACTCGGAGGTTTTGAATATGAAAGACCCTAGAGGGAGCAAACATTTAAGTCCCACCTATTGATCGATGAGCCAATCCTGGGTTATTGGTTACTCCATCTTATATTGGACAGTGGCCCTGTTTGGCCCAAATTCTGTCTTTTAGGGCTCGTTTGGATGCGGGTAAAAAATCGGGGGTAAAAAATATGAAGGGGGATAAGATAGTAGGGGGTATTAATTTTTATGGGTTGGCGAAATGAAGCAATACCTGAGTTCGCAGAGGCACAAATCGACTAAATCGCCACCAAAACCCTATCTTCCACAGACCAGAAAGGGCGGCAACAGAAATGGGAAATGACGAGGCCTGGGGATGGGAAAAGGGGATAACGAGGGGTATATTCGTCCCAAAATCACTCCTTTACAGCCGAATTAATTTTGGGGAGGTCAAGAGCAGCCCAAATCTAAGACCGGAGGAACCCTAGACCTGGCCAAAACGATGAGGGGGTAAAAGATAAGAGGGGAACGCAAAATACATGCCAAACGGGGGGAAAACGCTGGGGCCCTCTCTTTTCACCCCCTCTTATTTTTCCCCTCTTCTTTTCACTCTATCCAAACAGGCCCTTAGAGTCATCTTTATTGTTAAATTTTTAAGATTTAAATGTCAAACTTTTAGATTAAAATTCTTCAAGTCTTGACGAGCTGAGTCCGAAAAAAAAAAATTTGTGATCAAAAGTAAAAAGAAAGGGCTAAAAGATAAAATAAGGTTTGTAAAGGCATGGTAAGTGGATTTAGAGTTATTTTAGTATGAATTTTTTCCAACTTTGATCTCCTTGCATGCTTCTTGATTCCTCTCGTTGAGACTAAAGATAACCCTCAATTTTTGATGAAAAAATTTAAAAAAAAGTTCACTCAACAAGCAACATTAGTTATCTAGAAATTAAGGTTCTTAATGCATATCAGAAAACAGGGTATCTAAAGTGAATATGATTTATTTGAATTTGGTTTTTACTAAATTCTAGATATTGATTTTCCCAGAGTGTAGCAAAACTAGCAAGTAGGGCCGGCCCCGGGGTAAGCCCCGCAAGTCCGTCGGCTTGGACAACCCCCGGTGTAACGCCCCGATTTTCCAAGGAATTTCGGACGCATTACTCTTAAAATATGCTGAATTTTACAAACTTCTAGGCCCCTATTTATCCTTATACAAAAATTACAATTTCAAAATAATACAAAAATCTATGTACATTTATTTAACAAAAGCAACTCCAGAGCGACTCTAGTTTTGACACGAATTCCAAGCAAGCCCAGACTTTGTTCCAGGGGTCCCACCTGCATCAACTGCTCCCCTGTGGAATCCTGCATGCTCTGGCAAATTGATCACCGAAGCAAACGATTTGCCAGGATACAAATATATCCTGAGTGATAATTCACAAAGTAGAATAATCCTAACCCTACCAACCCTTCCTCTACAATTAACAGTTCAACAATACAAGAATTGGTAATTCACCGAATGTATAGAATAATAACACATCATCCTTTTCTTTACTATCCATTAACTTACATGAAATCTAAGGATCTTCTCCACAAGATCCTTTCCTCCCACATCCACTAACTACAACCGTCTCATGGGTCCACCCTTCCTCTTGCTTGTCCTGCACCAGGATCCTAGGTGAGCGCACCTAAATTATGTATCTAGTATATTCTCACTTAAGGCCATAACAGGAGGATCGAGTCATCCCATGACGTATCGTACATTAGGGTCGCACATCACCTAGCACTAACTATAACCGTCTCATGGGACCTATTCCCTCTTGAACAAAAGAAGCGAATTTTCCCATGACGCATTATACATTAGCGTCACAACATCTCTCAACACTGGGCCCCATTGGTCACCCATTTCAACACAGGGCCCCACTGGTTACCCTTGCCATAGCCATGGCTCAAATCACAATCCATAACCTCACACCTCAAACACTTTAATATTTTCCATTAACTTAACATCGTTTACGTGAATCACTACTCGTAACCACCCAGTGAAACTAAGTCCAATCTAACAAGTACAACAATAAGAAATCCATAACAGCGTCATCAATAAACAAGATACATTTCAATATAAAACCAAGCATGACAATTGATATTTTGCGAGTAAGTAAAACGCATAGAGTTTTATGATCGGGCCGATGCCCTTAAGGTTTGTTGAACAAGTAAATTAGTTATAGTTTTTATTTATTTCGAAGGTGCCGTTAGCGATTTCGTAGACCTAAGGCTCTTTTAACCACTCTTATAGACTAACAAAAATTTAATGTATTATTATTATTATTATTTTAAACTAGAATATTTTACTAACTAATTTATCACGTTCAGCGTTTTACTTAGTAATTAAATACACACTTCATTTTTTTACATTACATGGCATTATCATTTTATTCACCACAAGCTTACTTACTGATTATTAACAAGATGTAAAAATCTATAGTTGTTCTATATAAAATGACTACTTTCTATTTCTTCTATCCTCCATTTGTAAATTTTATCAATTGCTTCTAACATGATCATTATCCTATTAATAATAAAGTTTAGGTAATGTATACCTACACACATTAATATCAATCAAAAATATTACACAAAGGCTTTCTAGTCATACAAGCATTTGTCAACCTAAACATTAAATGTACAAGTAGTGGTAAAATAAAATACGGAGTAAAAAAATAATAATAAGCCAACACATAGTTTAGGGTTAATTCTCGAATCAACGTAAGCATGAGGGGCTAACTGCAATTTCAGTACCATTTTTAAAAGGTTTCAACGTTCATGAACAGTACTGCTCATTCGAAAAACAGGGTAAAACTTCGGATCACTGGGTTTTCATCCGTGAACCGATTTCTTTCATTCCAACTCGTTAAAATAATAATTTAAGGGCTGAATATACTTAGGAGAAAGTAGGGGAGCGATTATTGTACCTCGGGTTCGGTCGAAAAAGTATTGAATGGTTTTGGTGGGTTTTCGGCAACGGAGAAGGTGACCGAAACGGGGACCCCAGGGTGGCCGATCAGGGACTGTTTTGAAGTCGAACGGGCTGCGTTCGGGTTGTTTCAGAGTGAAATGTGATCGTTCCGTGGGCTGGTTTTTAGGACTATTTTGCAGCAGTTTCGAAGCTTGAACGGGGTTGGAACGGGTCGGGTTGCAGCTGTATTGGGTGGTTCCTGGGAGCTTAATTGGGACTATTTTCCGAGATGTTTTGGAGGGGAACACGGCTGTTCGGGGACCGTCTTTTCCAGGCAGGAATGGGGCTATGTTTGTGGCCGAAATGGTGAAGGAGAATAAGAGGAGGAATGGATTTTGTAGGAGAAGAAGGTATGTGCCGTAGCCTTCTCTCTCAGTAAAATTCTACGTATGGGGAAACCAAACTCTATCTCTCTCTTCTTCTTTTTCTCTGGACTGAGTATCAGAAATAGAAGTGGAGTGAACGTGGGTTTAATTTTCAGATTATAAGGGTATGTATAATGAGAGAGAATAAGGTAGTGGGAAGGTGGGGTGTAAGTTAGGAGGATGAGTATAGAGGTGGTGGAATGTGGGAGGAAAGTGTGTGAGAGGGGGAGAGATGAGAGAGAGAATCGGAGAGGTGAGAGATCCGAGAGATAAGAGAGGGAGCATAATCCCTTATTTTTAGGGAACAAATTATTGCTACATTTACTATATATTTACGTATACATATATCTAGATGGTTAAAGTTAATTATAAAAACTAACATGTAATCAATTAAATTTTGTTATATAATAATTATTGAACTAACTAATTAAAAGAAATTAATAAAGTTTGGGATAACAACAAATCTTTTTATTTGAAAAAATAAAGAATTGTTGTAAGGTCCATTATAGGATTTTGTAACATGTCAAGTCCACCTCATATTTTCAAAACATCTCTAGTCCAGTCCATTACTTTTTTTAAAGCATCAGGTCCACTTCAATTTTTGACAGGACAAAATTGTCCCTTCTTTAAACTGTACACGACCTCCACCTCCACAACCACTCCCACTCCACCACCACCACCACGCCTCCACCACCACCTCCAACATCACCACCACAACGCCACCACCACCATGCCCCTACCACCACCTCAACCACCACGCCGCCACCGCCACCATCACCATAATGCCACAACCTCCACAACAATTACCACCATCACAACCATCACCACTCCACCAACACCACCGCCACCACCACCTCCACCACCTCTCCGCCCCCACCTCCACCTCCACCACCACCACATCACCACCATCGCTCCACCACCACCACGCCCCCACCAAAACCTCCTCCACCACACCCGCCTCCACCACCACTCCACCCCCACCTCCACCACCACCTCCCTGCCCCCACCACCACCACCATCCCCACCACGCCACCACCACCGCTCCACCACCCCCACCCTTTCCACCACCACGCCCCAAACACCACCACCACAACGCCACCACCACAACCACTCCACCACCACCACCCCGCCCCAACCACCCCTACCACCTCCACCACCACGCCGCCCCCCACCACCAACGTCGCCGCCAGCACCACCACCACGCCCCCCACCACCTCCACCATAACCACCACCACGCTCCCACCACTACCTAAACCACCACGCCGCCACCACCACTACCACTACTACCATAATGCCGCAACCTCAACCACAATTACCAACTCCCCGCCCCCCACCACCACCTTCACCACCACCACACCCGCCTCTACCACCGCCTCCACCACCACTCCACCTCCCCGCCACCACCACCACCATCACCACCACGCCACCACCACCGCTCCACCATCCCCACCACTTCCACCACCACGCCCCCAACACCACCACCATAACGCCGCCACCACAACCACTCCACCACCACCACCACGCCCCCACTACCACCACCACCACCACCGCCGCCACCACCACCACCACGCCTCCATCACCACCTCCACCATAACCACTACAAGGCCACCACCACCACCACGCTCCCACCACCACCTCCACCATAACCACCACAAGGCCACCACCACCACCACGCTCCCACCATCTAAACCACCATGCCGCCGCCGCCACCACCACCACCACCACAATGCCGCAACCTCAACCACAATTACCACTTCCCCGCCCCCACCACCACCACCACGCCACCACCGCTCCACCACCCGTACCACCTCCACCACCACGCCCCCAACACCACCACTACCACCACCACGCCACCACCACCACCACCACCACCACAACGCCGCCGCCACCATAACCATTCCACCACCACCACCCCGCCCCCCCCACCACCACCGCTCCACCACCCATACCACCTCCACCACCATGCCACCATCACCACAACCACAACGCCACCACCATCACCATCACCGTTCCACCACCCATACCACCTCCACCACCATGCCACCATCACCACAACCACAATACCACCACCACCACAATGACAACTAACGCCAGAGAAAATTTATACTGCAAATTTATTAAATGAACACCAATGCCAGAGAAAATTTAGACTGCAAATAAAGGCACTTTTGAAAACTTTGTAGTCTAAAAGTGCAAATTTACAGTCTATATAGAAATTTAGATAGCAAATTATTAAATGAACACTAACGCCTATGAGAATTTTGACTGCAAATTTGCACTTTTAGACTGTAAATTAGACTGTAAATTTTACAGTCTAAAAGTGCAAATTTGCAGTCTACAGACAAATTTAGATTGTAAATTATTAATTGAACACTAATATCGATGAGAATTTAGACTGCAAATTTGTATTTTTAGATTGTAAATTTACACTTTTAGACTACAAATTTATTAAATGAACACGAATACCAGAGAAAATTTAGACTGTAAATTTGCACTTTTAGACTGCAAATAAAGACAATTTTGTAAACTTTACTGTTTAAAAGTACAAATTTGCAGTCTACACACAAATTTAGACTGCAAATTATTAAATGAACACTAACGCAAATGAGAATTTAGAATGCAAATTTACACTTTTAGACTGTAAATTTGTTAAATGAACACAAATATCAGAGAAAATTTAGAATGCAAATTTGTACTTTTAGACTGCAAAAAAAGACGCTTTTATAAACTTTACAGTCTAAAAATGCAAATTTGCAATCTACACACAAATTTAGACTGCAAATTATTAAATAAATACTAACGCCAATGAGATTTTAGACTGCAAATTTGCACTTTTAGACTGCAAATTTGTTAATTGAACACCAACGCCAGAGAAAATTTAGAGTACAAATTTGCACTTTTAGACTGCAAATAAAGGCACTTTTGAAAATTTTACAGTCTAAAAGTGCAAATTTATAGTCTACACACAAATTTAGACTGCAAATTGTTAAATGAACACCAACGCCAGTGAAAATTTAGACTGCAAATTTTCACTTTTAGACTACAAATAAAAGCACTTTTATAAACTTTGCAGTCTAAAAGTGCAAATTTGTAATCTACACATAAATTTAGACTGCAAATTATTAAATGAACACTAACGCCAATGAGAATTTAGAATGCAAATTTGCACTTTTAGACTGCAAATTTGTTAAATGAACACCAACGCCAGAGAAAATTTTGAATGCAAATTTGCACTTTTAGACTGCAAATAAATGTACTTTTATAAACTTTGTAGACTATAAAACTGCAAATTTGCAATCTACACACAAATTTAGACTACAAATTATTAAATGAATACTTACGCTAATGAGAATTTAGACTGCAAATTTGCCCTTTTAGACTGCAAATTTATACTTTTAGACTGTAAATTTGTTAAATGAGCACCAACGCCATAGAAAATTTAGACTGCAAATTTGCAAATAAAGACATTTTTGTAAACTTTGCAGTCTAAAAGTGCAAATTTATAATCTACTCATAAATTTAGACTACAAATTATTAAATAAACACTAATGCCAATGAGAATTTAGACTGCAAATTTGTACTTTTAGACTGCAAATAAAGGCATTTTGTAAATTTTACAATCTAAAAGTGCAAATTCGCAGTCTACACATAAATTTTGTAACGCCCCGCTTTTTCGGGAGCAAAATAAAATAATTTCTTAAGAAAATTTTGCTAATTAAATATAATTTTCTAAAATAAAGGTCTATTACAATCTCAAAATAAATTTACCGATTCAAAATACATTAACTTCAGAGCTGACTCTAGGCTTGATACGAATCCCAAGCATACTCGATCTCTATTCCTGATATTCTTCTTGTGTCGAACTGCACCATCTTTGAATCCTCTCCATTGAATCCTGCGCCCTCTGGCAAATTGATCGCCGAAGCAATCGATTTACCAGGATACAGACGTATCCGTGAGTGATAAATCACCCAGTAGAATAATCCAACCCAACCACCCCTCTTACTTTACAGCTAGCAATCAAGCAGGATAAACATGGTACGAAGAAATATAACAGAGGTATTTCATATCAATCAGTTTATTACTATTTATTAACCTGACGTGTGATCTAAGATCTCACCGCGAGATCTTTCCTCCCTCAACCACTAGCCATGCTCGGTCCCATGGGATCACTTTATTTTGCTGTCGCGGATTGCACCTAAGTTATGTACCCAGTGTGTATCCCTCTCAATACAGCAAAAGAAAACTTACCATGCCTGAATCACAACTAGGGTTCGCCTATCTTATAAACCACATCACAACCATTCCACAATCATCACTGGACACCCGCCAGTCTATCAATTCATCACTGGACACCCGCCAGTTTCAATCTCATCACAATCTCATCACAACTCAAAATCACGCCTGCAGGCAATCTAAAACAAAAACTTTTCCAATTCATCCATTACTTATCATCGTCTAGGTGATTTCTATTTCGTATACCACCCCATGTCTCTAGGATCCAATCTAACATATCATTCAGCAGTTGGAAATAATAATTAAGCAAACAGAATAATAATTGAAATAAACAATATGCATTGAATCACATAACCTTTTATGAATGGGCCGTTGCCCTTAGTTCTGTATGATCAACAAGTCATTAATAAGGTAAGGAACTTTAATTAAATAAAAGTTTTAATAAGAAGAATATAATCTAGGCTTGTATAATTTATATTTAGGAAGATAATTTGATTAACGATCATAATAAATACAATAAGTAATTAATAACACTAGAATATGTAGCATGGCTCTAAAAGGGGTTCTAGGGTCCTACGTAACCTGTTCGAGTATCAACAAGTGGGTCCGGAGGGTTACAGAATTATTTTTAAAACAAAAATGATTTTTAAAGTTACCAAAGTAATATAAACAGATAATAAATTATTTAATAAATAAAATATGTCGAGATTAACAACATATCATCTTAAGGATGTAAAGAATCTAAAAAAAATATTTCGGGAATTTATAAAATGGTTTATAAGGTCGCAAGGATTTTTCGTTTGAAACTTTTGATTGAAAATAAACAAAAAAATTAATTAAATAGATATTAAAATAAAATAAATATGATATTAACAAGTTATGATCTTTGAGATGTTAGGAGTTTAGGAAAAATAGATCGGGCGTCGAAAACGGTGTTCGGGATGTCGAAAAGTCAGTTCGAACCATAACAGTCAATACCGCAAGGTTTGACCGGTTGACCTTGCGGTGGAGCCTTCTACCGCGAACTCCAGCCTGGTTCTTGCGGTCCGCAGGTTGCGGCCGCAAGGTTGAAAGCAGTTTCGATTTTTTTGGTTTTCTTCACTGTTTTCGATGCATGGGATCATGGGGGACTATGGGTTAGGCCTAAAAACGATAATTATACTTAGAGGAGGGGTTGAGAGAGATTATAATACCTCGAATTGGATTGAATTGATTTAAAACGAAACTTGAACTTTTTTGGAAGATGACTTCGGGTTCTTTGATCGGGGGACCTTGGGCTCGAATTGGATGACGTTTGGGGATGCTTGGGGTTGAGTGAAGAGATTGGAATGAGTAATTTGAGTTTCGGTTGGGCGTAGGCACGAAACCCACTTTTCTCTCTCTTTCTTTCTCTCTCTAAAACTCCATGGATTGGAGTCCGGTTTCTCTCAGATTTCTCTCTCTCTCTGAACTGGTGGAACGTGGGGAATGGCGTGGTGTGCCCTAGGGTCGGGGTTAAGGGGTATATATAAGAGAATTTTTTTGATAAGGGTGATAAAATTGTGTTCTAATGGAATTCTAACTCTTGGTTTGGAATATGGACGAAAATAAGGTTAGGGAGGAAGTAGAGGCTGAGTAAGAGTAGGAGAGGGAAGGATGGAAGGAGTCTAAGCATGCATGCAATTTAAAAAAATAAAAGAGATAATTAAGATAGGATAATTACTTTTTTGTATTTATCTAATAAGGAAGAATAATTTTATGAGAACTAATAATACTTTTTAATGTTATTATTAATTTTAGAAATTACAGGTTGATATATATACAAATATAATTACAAGCTAATTAATAATATATATGCTAAACTAATTTTAATCACCAAAATTTTTATTCTAGGTTTTAGTATAATCGAATTATACTTTTAAATAATTAATCGATTATGATAGACGTTTTGATTTAAAAATAATTTATTTATTCGAAAAAAATAGGGCAAAAATCCGGGTCGTTACAAATTTAGACTGCAAATTCGTTAAATGAATATCAACGGCAGAGAAAATTTAGACTGCAAATAAAGGCACTTTTGTAAATGAACACCATCCCTAAAGGGACTTTAATTTAGACTGCAAATTTAGGCAATTTTGTAAATTTAGACTGTAAATTATTAAATGAATATTTTTGGACTGCAAATAAAGACATTTTTGTAAAATTTGAAGTCTAAAAGTGCGAATTTGCAGTCTAAAAATGGTGGTGGTGGCGGCGGCGGTGTGGTGGTGGCGGTGGTGGAGTGGTGGTGGTGGCGGTGGCATGGTGGTGGTCATTGTGGTGGCGGTGATGGTGGTGGCATGGTGGTGATGGTGTTGGTTATGGTGGCGGCATGGTGGTGGTGGTGGTGTTGGCGGCGTGGTGGTGGTGGTGGAGTAGTGGTGGTGGTGATTGTGGTGGTGGTGGTGAAGGCATGGTGGTGGCGGTGTTGGTGATGGTGGACTGGTGGTGGTGGTTGTGGTGGACTGGTGGTGGTGGTTGTGGTGGCGGTAGTGGCGGTGGCGGTGGCATGGTGGTGGTGATTGTGGTGGCGGTGATGGTGGTGGCGTGGTGGTGATTGTGGCGGCGGCGTGGTAATGGTGGCGGCGTTGTTGTGGTGGTGGTGGTGGTGGAGTGGTTGTGGTGACGGCATGGTGGTGATGGTAATTGTGGTAGAGGTAGCGGCGTTGTGGTGGTGGTGGTAGCGGCAGCGGCGTGGTGGTGGAGGTGGTGGTGGGTGAAGGTGGCGGCGGCGGCGACGACATGGTGGTGGTGGTGCATTGGGGGTGGAGGTGGTGGTGGTGGTGGGGGCGTGGTGGTGGAGTGGTGGTGGCGGCGGCGGCATGGTGGTGATGGTGGCGGCGGCGGCGTGGTGGTGGTGGTCATTGTGGTGGTGGTGGTAGTTATGTAGTTGTAACAAGATCGAAAAAAATGAAAAAATACATCTTTTGTATTAGCCAAACAAGGCCCTTGATTCTTTTGTATAGGGTATTTTTGCCATTGGAAATATTAGTGGACTAGAGGTGTTAAGAACTTTAGAAGTGGACTTAGTGGGTTAGAAACATGCTACAATGGACCTATCAAAAATTCTCCCTAATAGGGTCGAAAATCCGGGTCGTTACACCCGGGGTAGGGCAACCCAAAAAAAAAATTTCATTTCAATATAAATTCGTATATATATTTTTTTGGACCCAAACATAGCATGAAGGATTGTGCTAGTTTGTTGATTAGTAGTGCACTCTTAAGTTTCCTCAAGTATATCTGTGCCCAGGTTCAAGTCTTGTGCCCAACATTGAGGTTTTATTTTGTCCAATCTGTTCCTTTTTCACTGCACCCACTCTTCTCTCTGTTTTTTTAATTTTATTTTATATATTTATGATTTGTTCAGAAGAGAAAGGCCATTTGTTGTTCGTGTACATTTTTTATTTTGGGAGATAATACTTCTACATCAACAATTAGGGTGTGTTCCACTTACTAAAATAAGTATTTATTTTATAAATTAAAGGTGATGTATTGTGAAAGAATGACCTATCTCATAAAACAGAAAATAAATACTTAAACAATAAAAACCTTAACGGAACGTGGCAAACTCCTCAAAAAAAAGATAAACAACTACTCGCATTCGCATACTCTCATAGTGATGTATGCAAATATGAAAAATATACATGTATATGTATATACTATATACACAGAACTCACCAATTTAAAAAACTTCAATGAAAAAATTTACCATTTTTAAAGTCAGGTTTTTATTTTTGTCAAGTTGGTCCATAATATTACTTTTTTCAATTTATCATTAAATATAGAACAATGATCAAAATAAGAAAATAAAAAAATGAAAGTTAAAATAAATAGAAACCCATCATTTTTTTTCTTTGAATCGAACCATGCTAAATCATAAAGCACCATTACCCGAATTCCATTCTAATTTTAATTTTGATAGAATTCAAACTAAAAGCACATTGTGATCTTGATTTGTTTACCGTGTATTTTTTAAAATTTTTTTTATGACTTAATAATAAGCGGACAACCAAGCTTGAGGTCGGGCTTGGGCAACCCAAATGTCGGGGCCGGCACTGCTAGCAAGCTACATGGGACTATGGGAGTGAGTTTTTACTAAATTCTGTCATATAATGCATGCGCGTGGAGGATTCAAGCTCACAAAAATTTCCATGATTTTCAACCAAAAGAGTGGAGTAAAAATGTGGTAGAAAAAGTTCAGCTTATCACAAGATCAACCATGCCAAGAACCAACGTAATCCCTGCCTTGGTCGTTTTCAGAAAACGCAAGCAAGGAAATCACTCGGCTAAAAGCATTACAGCAATCCCTGCCCGCCTTCTATTAGCTTGATAGCTGCTGAGCTCTCTCTCCTCCATTACAACAAATTGCTATCTCATCTTACTCCAATAGATACAAAGGCAGAGCAAGAACCAATCCATTGTTTTGTAGTCTGCTGTCTAAAATAATAAAGCATCTGTGCCCGTAGTTTACTGGCACAAAAATCTGTGAAATATTACAAAGCATTTTTAGCGCAAACCATAAGAGTGTGACATTAAAAATCATAACATACTTATTTTACACGCATGCTGACAATACTATTCATGATATAGTTTGATTGCCCTGAGGCTCAAGTTGCTTATAACATTGGTTACATGAATATCACAGTATATGCTTCCACCCTCATCTGAGAGATTGGAAGTAATAATACTCACTCAACAAAAGAAGCTACTTCTTTCAGAACAAAGAAGACGCCGGTGGGGCCATCATCAGGAAGCAGGGCTAGTCTCACTGGATGTTCAGCACCTTCTTCTATGCTAAAAATACCACTGTTGTCGTTAATATCTGTTTTGACATAACCAGGGCATACACAGTTGATGCGGAAAGTTGGATACTTCTTGGCCAGAATTCTTGTGTATGCGTTCATAGCTGCTTTGGATACAGTATAAGCAGAGAGAAAGGCAAGCCAACCTATGCTTTCTAATGAATTCTCCATGAAATCTTGGAGAAACTTTTTTTTTTTGATCGGCAAAAGTGAAATTTTATTAAAAATAGGGATAGGGAAAGGGAATCCAACAAAAAGTTGGATGAAACATCACAGGGGCACAGCCTAAACCACCCAAGGGTCTACAAGGGTCCAAGACAATAAAACAATAAAGATCAACCCAACACCCGAATATTACAAAATAAAGCCCAAACACCCTACCCGGTCCACCCGAGGACCGGCCCACCCAAACCAGCCCCCAAAAC
The DNA here is from genome assembly GCA_018127125.1 of Rhododendron griersonianum. Taxonomy (NCBI): domain Eukaryota; kingdom Viridiplantae; phylum Streptophyta; class Magnoliopsida; order Ericales; family Ericaceae; genus Rhododendron; species Rhododendron griersonianum. Next base: position 2,210,053 of record CM030794.1, read on the forward strand.
CCTAATCACATCAATCACCACAGCCGCACAAACCACCGGAAAACCAACCTCGCCGTTAAGCCGAACCGGCCTCTCCCAGATGTAGAGACCGGTGGCGGAACTCGGCCTACGACAATGAAAATCAACGCAATTAAAGCAAGGGGGAACCAACCACCACCGAACTTCTGCCCGCCCCAAAACCCCAACAACACCACCGGAGAAGATCAGCAACAGCAGCAAACCGGAATGACGAACTACTGGCCCGGCCCTCGCCCGAAAGAGAAACTCAAAGTGGCCGCCGACCGGACTTCAGCACACAAAACGACCAGAGCACCTCAGCCATGGGGGCCACAACCACCTCATCACCACCGGATAGAACCATCACCGGTCAACACCGTCGACTTTCACCGATCTTTTTGAAACGGAGTACCTGCAAAACAAAAGTCAGAAATACAACCAACTACACGACACCACTCCACCACCGCACCATCGCCCACCACCCGCACACCCCAGATCCAGACCAAATCACCAAACCGGACCACCCACGAATCGACGAGTCACCCATGCCGCTAGGCAAACCGGTGCAGCCAAGGAACCACCGGCCGGAGACGGAAAATGCCTCACCCTCCCACGCCGGGGAGGGCGGAAGCTCGACAAAACTGATGAGAGGGAGAGGGGAACGATCTGGAGGAGGAGAGAGTAGGAGAGAGAGATAGAGGGGGAAAGAAAGAGGAAACGGGCCCAGGGGGAGGAGTGCAGGAGAATATCTCCCCCCCCCCCAGGCAGGCGGCGGCTGAGGGAGGCCAAGGGTTTGGAATCGCCAAGGTTAGAGAGAGAGAGAGGGTTTCGTTTGAAAGAGCTACAATCTTGGAGAAACTCGTTTAGTAACTCGTGTATTGTATCTTCGGTGAGGGTTTCAGGATCATTCAATACTCCTTTAACCCGTTCGCTTGGTATAAACTGAAACAGCAACATGAGAGATAACAAATAAGGGCATGTACAATTGGTTTTAAAAAGTTCAAAATTTTGACAGCAAAATACTATCTGCCAGCGTATTTTGGATACGGCCATGCAAGTCATTTCAAATTTATTATGTATCATTTTGATGAGTTTACCGTCATTCTTACCACTGATCAGATAGCCGGAATCTTTTGACGGAGACTTAGAATGTGACTCCGAGTATTTATGATTCCATAGCTTGAAACAAATTGAAATATAAAAGTTCTTCCTAATTTCCTACTCAAGCGGGAATCACTTTTCCAGACTAAAGAAGGAATGGAATCCCACATCAACCATGGGAGTCTCACATGCCTAAGAATGTAATCGTTAACAGTAATTCACTGCGTATATTTATTCCGAAACTGCAATTTGAGACAAGTAAGATTAACTATAAAAGGCTACAATAAGTTTACAATTACGGCAAGAAAATAGAAAATATGGGATGTTTCCAAATCTTGCATATGTTTATGCAAACTAACTTCATTTTATAATTAGTCTATCATCATTCATTTGGGTCTTCACGATTCTACCATTTGAAAAGGATTGGAGAATTTGGAACCCGGAATGACTATCGATTACCTGTCCAAGTTGGAAACCCACCTACTTCAAATTAATCATTTACAAAAGTAGATGAGTTCACATAACATAAAATCTGATAAGTTCCCTCATGAAACCAGCCGTTTGAATAACCGACACTAGCAATTTGATAAACATCCCTTCGCTCTGATTCTTGTCATCCAAACATAGCTACTTCTGGTTTTAGCAGAAGATATAGCACCCTAGTCTAACATGAGAGAAAATTCCTTTTGGTGGGAGATTCAGACTCATTATGAAGTTAATCTTCTGTAATCAACTCCAACAGCCCAATTTCTCGAGTCAAAACTGAAAGCTAGTAATGCCTGTATATTAAGTTCAATCTCAAAATCTTTGATGAGGGTTAGGCAGGTCTTGTACCTGTAGCTTCCCCATGCTAGAAGTAACATTGACAATCCTCGGCGAATCGGATAACTGGAGGAGGGGAAGAAATGCTTCAATCATCCTTTTTGCTCCATAGTAGTTTGTTTCCAAACATTCTGGCGCCCACTCGTAAGTCTGAGTCATCAACTCATTCCAATTTATTTGGTTCCAAATTTTAGACTGCATAGAGTGAGACAATTCAGTAAGGACACGTATTTTTAACGGGACTTATAGTGAAAGGATAATAATACTACACTGTCCACTCCCCAGTGTATTCACTAAGGATTATATTTCCGATGAGTATTCCGTATAGACTTTAACAAATGTAGTCTCCTCAAATATATAGTCCAATCCGATGCTTATATTGTCAAACAAATGGCCCCAAGTGCCGATTACTCATCAAAATTCTATATCAGAAGGGAATGGGTACTTCATCATGCTTTTTATGTTAGAGACTCAGAAAGGAAATAGAAAATGTGTAAGATCACCGGAGTAGCAGAAGCAGCAGCAGCCCCTGAAGCTTTGAAAGCATCCCAATTCATCACGGCACCACTAATCCCAGCATTGTTCACCTGCCACAGTCCAAGCTCTCTAAATGAAAGAATCAAAGTTCTTTAATTTTATTTTCTCATGCTTCTTGAAGAAATTGTAAGTGAATTATACACCATTTAGAAGGAAATATATATTCCATCCACATAACCAAATACGCTTATCAAACCATTGGATGCTTCAATTTCTTCACATAAATCTTACTAGTAATTACAGAAAGAAAAAGAAAAAGACTACCATGAGTAACAACTAGGTATTCCCCATGTCACTTCTGTAAAAAAAGAATCACTTCTGTAAAAAAAAGAATTTGATTTAGCTCATGAAAAAGCCTTTGAAATTTAGTTTTTTTCCAAAATAATTTTAAGCTCATTCTGGGTTTCTTTTCAATGGTGAAAAAGCAAATAGCCAAAAGGCCCGACATGCTATTGAGTTCAAATCAATACGTTTGCATAGGAAATATTGGAATATGATTCACAATAACTTTTTAATCAATATCAGCAATTTCATAAGTACCATACCAAATCCCATCAATCGAATGACTTTTTGCAGATCAAAAAAAAATAATCACTTTTTAGAGAAATATGAGACATCTAAGGCACTCAAGTAAACAAAAAATCAATAAAAAGAAAAGGGAAAAAAAAAAAGAAAACTGGGATTCAACAATACCAAGATATCAAGCTTCCCAAACTGGGTCTTGACAAAATCAGCAAGGGAAGCAACACTAGATGGGTTAGCCACATCAAGCTGATGAAACACCACAAGATCAGTGAGTCCAGACCCTTTGAGTTTCTCCAGAGCTTCTGTACCCCTTTTCTCATCTCTGGCTGTCAATACAACCGTGATTCCATTCAAAGCTAATTGCCTACAGATTTCAAATCCTATCCCTTTGTTTGCCCCTGTAACGATTGCATACCTACACAGACAAGAAACCAGAAAGGTGGTGTCTGTTAGATTCTCTGGTTATTAGCACCAGGGAGAGAGTGAAAAGGAGAGGTTTTGCTGCATTCATACTCAAGTATACCTGTTTGTTGCTGCTGTGCTGGTGACAGTTTCTGCCATGGCGGAAAGGATAGGGTGTGTGTTGCAGAAGAATGTTACGTTTGACTAAAATAGTGAATATTGATTGGAGAAAATCTTCTTAACATAGGATTCCGTGAACAGTTGTTTACGGAGGTGAGTCGCGACCATCCAAAAGTATTTTGGACAGACTGGACGTTAATGAATATTTAAATGCAGATGGCTGGTCGAGATCGCGCGGCTACATGGACCGCCTATTTACAGCGGCTCCGTGAATAACTCTATCTTGATTGATTTTCTATGTGTGGAGCAAAACTAGTAGGCTCCAAGCTACATAGGCGTGACTCTTTTTGGTGTCTTTTTCTAGACTTTTTCATTATGGGGTTTGCATGGTAAAAAAGTCATATATGGCGTTCGCATGGAGGATTAAGGCTTATAAATTTTGCCATGATTTTCAACCACAAAAGCAGACAATAAGATTTGTATAAATACTTAGTCTTATTTATGTCCTTGAATAATCTCATGCAACTGGTGAAGGCATTGAATTGGAAGCCAATAGGATTTGCTTCACAATTTTGACCGATGGAATTGGTCCTTAACAATAATACACACCTGCGTACCGATGAATTCAAAAAATATAAATTTTGGACCTGCGTCACACATATTGGTTTCTGGTCTTTAACCTATGTTAAGGGAAAAAATTTCAGTGCCGAGTGGATACCACATGGTGCCCGCTCGTCCATCCGAACAGTCTATTGCGTGTTTGAACGGCTCAGATTTTGAGAGAGAAAAAGGAAAGAGAATTGTACCACATGGTGCCCGCTCGGCGCTGAAATATCAATTGTACCAGATAATTTTAAGATCAGTTGATGAAAGCTTCTAACAAGTAGGATTCAAATATTATGTTTCTCCTTAATTTCTTCGATGTTTGCTCCAATTCCCCTATATTTAGTTATTTATTTGAGCAAAAGATGCATTATTCTTCATTGAAAGGGTTCTCATTACAGAAAGTCTATTCCACGGCTCTATCTCATCGCTCCCTACATCGCTCTCAATCTCATCATCCAAAAGTATTTTGGACGATCTGGATTTTAAAAGACTCTTCTATGGAAGAGTTTACCTCTTCCTTGGAAAAGTTTTTTAAAATCCGGACCATTGATTGCCGAGATGGACAGTTAGATTGAGCGTTGCGGTGGAGGAGCGGTAAAACAGAGCGACGGGGTAGCACCGCTGTTCTCATTAAAGAGGCAGCACTTCCCATCTATTGGGATGAAATTAAAGTTGCTGGAAAACAAAACGCGGGATTAAGTTCAAAAATCCAATGACTATACTGGGAACTAAAATCAGTTGCAATACTTCATTACAACGACGGTACCGCTATTTTGCTTTTACCAATCTAGGCTGGAGCTGGAACTACAGTTTTACATAGTGATTAACCACGAATGCATAAATGGCTGCAGAAAATCGGGTGAGAGACTGCAGCGAAAAAATCCTTCACGTAGAGAGAGAGAGAAACGATATGAACTCTATTTCTCATGAACAAGAGGGCTGTAGATAGGAAACTGTTAGATTGTATTAGCAACATGTAATGAGACATGTCTCAGTTGGTTAGTTTGTATTTGCTAGGGTGCTATTTGTTAAATTCTTTGTACGTAAGGGTACTTTAGTCATTTGTATTGTAGAGTTGTATATATACTCTTTTTCTCAGTTAATGGAAGAACAAGAGAGATTCTCACGCTCAATTCTTTCTCTCTCTAAATTTGTTCATGGTATCAGAGCATCACGATCTAGGGCACCAGATCTTTTTCCCACCTGGACTCTCGCCGACTACCGGCGACCTCCGGCGAACTTCGGCGAACCCAGGTTGTTCTCGTTTGAAGTCTTTCTACCTCCGGTTGGACTCGTTTTGAGTGTTTTCTGGTGCCGATTGGGTATTTTTTCTGCTGCCTATTGCTTCCAAGATCTGGTATGTGCTCATTTTTTATGTTTGTTGCTGTTGATCATCTCTGTAAGCTTCCGCTACCGCCTCTTTGCTTCTGAAAGTGACTGGGCCTGGTTATCCGAGGTCCCTTTTTCATGTGTTTCGAAGCCTGTGGTTAGTTTACTCGTAACCCACTATTGAGGGGGCGTTTTATTGCCATTTTCAATCAGTTTGGTGTTGCTTTTGCTGAGCTGTTTGAGTAGTAGTTCGCTGGGTTTTTTTGATTGCCCGTGAGTCGACATTTTTTGAACGTACAAGAGGATTTTTGGACTTCATCTATAACTTGCAATATAGTCTGAAGGGTTTGTGCCTCTATGTATTCAGGGTTTGCAGTTTATTGTTAGGGCAATTTCGTAGTCCCTGTTTGGATTGTATTTGCCTTCCTCTGCCACTGTTGGGTACCGTTCTGCACTATACGTACGGGATTGTTTCGAGCTATTTGGCAATTGACGGTATGTCGGAGGATCACAAGAATATTCCTGTTGGTACTCTTTCTCAGGGGGAGTTTCAAACTCTCAGGCGCCTACTGGCTAAGCTTGATACTCTGTCTTCCATAGCTTCTATTTCCACTACCTCCTTTGCTCACACAGGTATCCAACCTAGTGCATATACCACCACTTCTTCTCTTCCTTGGATAATAGATTCCGGTGCTACGGATCATATGACAGGTTGCTCATCCTTCTTTGACTCCTACTCTACATGCTCTGGTAAGGACAAAGTTCGAGTAGCTGATGGATCCCTGTCTGCTATTTCAGGGAAAGGTTCCATTCACTACTCACCTACCTTACCTCTTTCTTCCGTTCTCCATGTTCCAAATTTTACTACTAATCTTATATCTGTTAGTAGTCTCACACAATCTTTGAATTGTTCGGTAACATTTTTTCCCACTCATTGTGTTTTTCAGGAACTGGGAACAGGAAAGACGATTGGTACTGGTAGAGCTCAGGACGGCCTGTATTTTTTGGAGTCTATGCCTTGTTCATCTCTTACACCCTCACCCTTAGGTCATGCCCTTGAGGCGGATACGGGTTCAGCTCTTCCTCTATTGCATCAGTGGCACCGTAGACTTGGCCACCCTTCTTTTGGTATTTTAGAGAAATTTTTCCTAATTTAACTAAACGATGTTCTAGAAGTAGGTTCTTTTGTGAAGCCTGTGAACTTGCAAAACATAGACGTTCCTTTTATGCTCCTGTTCATCAGAGGAGTGCTTCTCCTTTTATGGTTGTCCACACTGATGTCTGGGGTCCTTCCCCCATTACCTCTATTTCTGGTTATCGCTATTTTGTTACCTTTATTGATTGTCATTCTCGTATAACTTGGGTGTATCTACTCCGAGCAAAGAATGAAGTTTTCTCATGCTTTCAGTCTTTTCATAAGATGGTGCACACACAATTTGATACCAACATCAAGATACTTCGTTGTGACAATGGGACTGAATATATGAACGGTCCCTCCAAGTCATATCTTGATGGCAATGGCATTCTTTTCCAAACTACTTGTGTGGGTACACCGCAACAAAATGGAGTTGCGGAAAGGAAGAACCGGCATCTTGCTGAGGTGGCTCGTTCTCTTATGTTTACTATGAATGTTCCTAAACATTTTTGGGGCGAGGCCATCCTTACAGCTTCTTATCTTATTAATCGAATGCCCTCCAGTGTTCTTCAATTCCGGACTCCATTGGATTTCCTTCCTGGTAACTTTCAGGTCTCTACTCTTCCTCCTAAGGTTTTTGGTTGTGTTTGTTATGTGCATGCTCCTCACCACCCCGGTGGAAAGTTAGATCCTAAAGCTCGTAAATGCATTTTCCTTGGATACTCTCCCACTCAAAAGGGGTATCATTGCTATGACCCTCTTTCTCGAAAGAAATTTGTTTCAATGGATGTCACCTTTTGGGAACACCAACCCTTCTACCCTCTCTCGTCCCCATCTCTTCAGGGAGATCTAGAGGGGAAGAGATGTTGACTAGAGGGGAAGAGATGTTGACACCTTGTGATTTTGATTTGTGGTACTCTCCCCCAACTGTTGGTGAGAGGAGAATGTTGTTACAGAGGAGAACATTGGTGAGGGGGAGGAGGCATCTCCCAGCCTTAATAATCCTGAACGGCAGAGAGAGCAACCTGCATATGGAGAAAGAGTAATGCCGGATGCAAGAGAAAGATTGGACAGATCTGAGTTAAAAACTTTCACTCGCAAGAAAAAGGGCCAACCTGGTGCATTACCACAGTACCAATCATCATCACCAGTCCTAGTTCCTGACGCTTCAGCTGAGTCTTCTGGTAATTCTCCTTCCTCTATATCTCTTCCTTTTGATGATCTTGATGTGCCTATTGCTCATAGGAAGCCAGTTCGAACACATAAAGTGCCGGCTCGATTATGTACCCAACATTCCATTTCGCAATTTGTTTCATATTCCCGTCTGTCACCTTCGTACTCTACCTTTCTGTCTTCTCTTTCTTCTATACCTATTCCACAGGGTTGGAAGGAAGCTTTTGAAACTCCTAAGTTTAAAGAAGCTATGGTAGAGGAGATGAAGGCCTTGAAGAAAAATGGCACCTGGGAGTTAGTGTCTCTTCCTCCGGGAAAGAATGCAGTGGGATGTAAATGGGTGTTCACGGTTAAGCATAAAGCTGATGGCACTGTTGAGAGATACAAGGCAAGATTGGTTGCCAAAGGCTATACTCAGACATATGGCATTGACTATGAAGAAACCTTTGCTCCAGTGGCCAAAATGAACTCTATTCGCACCTTGTTGTCTTGTGCTGCTACTCGAAACTGGCCACTACAACAGTTTGATGTGAAGAATGCTTTTCTTCATGGTGATTTGGAAGAAGAGGTGTATATGGATATACCATCTGGTTTTTCTTCCCCTACCACTAAGGGCAAGGTGTGTAGGTTGAAGAAGGCTCTCTATGGCTTGAAACAATCACCTAGAGCGTGGTTTGATAGATTTCTCAAGGCCATGTTGAGATTTGGGTACACGCAGAGTCATGCTGATCATACTATGTTCACCAAGAGGAGTGATGGTAAGATTGCCATCCTTATAGTTTATGTGGATGACATAATTATGACAGGTGATGATGTGAATGAGCTTCAGATGCTTAAAGTTCTTCTTGCCAAGGAATTTGAAATTAAGGAGCTGTGGGCGATGCAATACTTTCTTGGCATGGAGGTGGCTAGATCTGAGAAAGGGATCTTCATTTCCCAAAGAAAATACATTCTTGATCTCTTGAAGGAGACAGGGATGCTGGGGTGCAAGCCCACCGATACTCCTATTGAGGTCAATCATCATCTTGGCAGCGTGGGAGAGCATGCGGATAAGGAAAGATATCAGAGACTTGTGGGTCGTCTGATATACTTATCTCACACACGTCCAGATATTTCTTATGCAGTGGGGGTTGTCAGTCAGTTTATGCATGACCCCCGTTCTTCTCACCTTGATGCTGTTTATCGTATCTTGAGGTACCTAAAATCCTCTCCAGGCAAAGGTATTTTGTTTTCCAACCATGGTCATTTGAGGTTGGAATCCTTCACTGACGCAGACTGGGCAGGTTCGATTGATGATAGACGTTCTACCTCTGGCTATTGCACTTTCCTTGGCGGGAATTTAGTTACGTGGAGAAGCAAAAAGCAATCTGTGGTAGCGAGGTCAAGTGCAGAAGCTGAGTATAGAGCCATGGCACATGGTGTTTATGAGCTTTTATGGCTTCAAACCTTTTTGCATGATTTGGGAATTGTTGATCACTGTCCTATGAAGCTGTACTGTGATAACAAGGCTGCTATCAATATCGCTCATAACCCTGTTCAACATGATCGGATAAAGCATATAGAGATTGATAGACACTTTATCAAAGAGAAGCTGAGCAGTGGTGTAATATGCATGCCTTATGTGAGATCCGAGGACCAATTAGCTGATGTGTTTACTAAAGGTCTTACTAATAAGGTGTTCAACCATATCCTCTTCAAGTTGGGCATGATTAATATCTATGCACCAACTTGAGGGGGAGTGTTAGATTGTATTAGCAACATGTAATGAGACATGTCTCAGTTGGTCAGTTTGTATTAGCTAGGGTGCTATTTGTTAAATTCTTTGTACATAAGGGTACTTTAGTCATTTGTATTGTAGAGTTGTATATATACTCTTTTTCTCAGTTAATGGAAGAACAAGAGAGATTCTCACGCTCAATTCTTTCTCTCTCTAAATTTGTTTAGAAACCACATGTTGTGTTTGATATGTTCCACTGTCTCCTTCTGCATCCAAAGTGATCAAACCACAGATGAATAATAACAAGAAAAACTCGGTGTCTGGTCTTATTCTCATTCTCTTTGTCGAGTTTTTCGAAACCTGAAAAAAACTAAACTTATGAAAACACTAATCTATTTAATACCTTCATTATTCGAAGTGTAAAAACATTTTTATGGACTTTTGGGAGTATTTTTCCGTTTCTTCATGAGAAGCGGTTTGTCTCTAAAAAAATTTGAGAAGAAAAAAGTTTTCTGTATTTCCAGGATGTAGAGAACAGAAAACCAATAACCAAAATTACTGTGATTGTCAATTATCAAAGCAGCTTTTTCTCATCTACTGTCCTCCTGCATGCAATGCCATGGCCGGTTTTAACCAAGAAAAAAAGGGATGCAATTTGCTTGAAAGAAAGTTGAAATCTATCCATACTTTTGACATCTGCCGGAGCTCTCTGGGTCCTATATCACCGTGACCTTCTGCCAATTCTTCAGCAACAGCTGCTTGGATAACAGCAGCTCCAACCTCGGCTGTTATATCTCGAATACTGCAAGCCACAGGAAAAAAACCAATTAGCGCAGATTCTTTCACCTTTATCATTCTTGTTTCATGGGAGTTCCCAAATGCCGGAGAAAGTTTTCTTCAACAAGTGTAAAACACCAAACCATATCCTATAGTCTCCTTCACTTTTACAAGACTCGGTTGCGATTATACAATAACTAGAAAATAAAACAAGATTATAGCACTAGAAGGAAACACCCAAATGTAGGATGTTTATCTGGATACCTGTACAGTCATGATAATTGGAAAAGGTTAGGAAGTTTACACATGTTTAAGTGGATACAGATATATGAGCTAGTGTCTAATTGACTTCCATCTAATAATCAAGTACTAAAAATAAGGACAAATAGCCAAAGGATAAGAACACCTCCTCCCAATAGGTGGATACAGAACACCCCTCTGGATTTCATCGTCTGTTATATATGAAGCAAGGCTGCGGAGGGGAAAAAACATTAGCAATACTGGCTGCAGAGGGAAAAAAAACATCCAAAACTCTTTTCCTTTTTCCATTACGAAGTAGAGAAAACATATATTTATTTAATTAATTCAGCAATAACTACACAAGCCACAAGACCAATAACTAAGAGAAAGAGCGGAAAGATCATCCAGAGAGTAGTACTTGTATATGCTGCGCGTGTGTACACATACCCTGTTATTTCACCAAGGATAGCACTATCCTAAACAAGGGCCGCATTCACTTACTCATTGTTAGGTTATAGATCATAGAATGTAACCAATAAAAGCCAACAAGATCATACGTTACAACATTTAGCAATAAAGGCCTTCCTTACCCTGCAGATTGCACAACAATGGGATACTTGACAAAATAAGAATTGTGTCAAGACTCAAGAGAGGTTTCGGGATGGACATGCACGGAATGTTGTATATGTCCAAAGCTTTTTATTTGTGTTGTTTCATACCTTTTCCTTCTCGCAATCCTAATTTTCATTTCCCACCAAATGGAGGCCTTTGGTCTCTCACGTCATATGATCGAATTTGCATAAGACGGTCTACGACCACTTTAGCACAGTGTTCATAAAATTGAAATAAGCGTGCCACTTTAGCACAGTGTCAAAACAATTACAAGGTCCGAAAACCAGAAGAAAAGAAATTACACAACAATCCAAATTTTGGAGTTCAAAACATAGTTTATGCACATGGTGTGTGAGCATCTCCAGGAGCCAGTCGCCCATGGCTATTATGGAACAATAACAATTTAGTAGTATCACTCTCTGAAATGATTGTAATTAGCTATGTTAGAACAAATTTTAGTGGTTAAATGATTTAATATATACCATTCAGACGCTGCTTGCAACATTCCATCTGAAATCAAACGAGCACCTGAGAGAAGAGCTCCCAACCCAATCCTGAATCAACAAGAAAAAGTTTCAGATAGTTGTGACAGAATTAGACACACTATCACAGTGATGTGAAAATTAGCACTAACCCAGGAAATAGATACATGTTATTTGCTTGATTTACATGGCCTACTTTTCCATTCCCTGTCAAGAAGTATACCACTTGTGAATGTCAGTATAATTGGATATACACCAAGGAAGACAGGTACATAGAATGTTTGGTTGCATTCGCTACATAATGAGATAGCCGAGTTGGACCGGTTAATCATTGATGTGCCAAAAACAACCTCCACCACAAGTTACCAGGTAAAGACAGAAACCATACCAAGGTCAACATTTTTGAACAGGCTACCACTTGCAAAAACTATATTTTCTCCAGCATGCTTGAAAGCATCAACAGCAGCGCATTCAGCTGTTCAAAGTCACATAGAGGGATGACGTTCAACAGAATATGGGAAGTTCCATATCTAAATACAGAACTCAGAGGTCTTGAAGAAACAAACCATTCATTGTGGGATTTGACATAGCAAAAATGGCAGGTTTAGTAGAATCTGATTCTTGCATGGCTTTGAGCACCTAATGTAAATGTGCACAATAGAGATAACAAGATATAGTACACTTAACCAAGTTCAAAAAATGCCATGATATACAGTATACAGCAAAAACTGGATAACACTCTGCCTTTGTTGTGCTTGGTGTCTTTACCTAAGAGAGAATGGGTTTAAAAAGAAATTAGGTAGCCACAGGTGAGCTCTTTGGCAAGAGAGGATGAGGAAATTAGGAGAAAACAGATGAAGAAGTATAGCAGTAAAACGGTTGTTCAACAGGGAGGGCTAGTCTTGTAACAAGAGAAAGAAAATGATTGTTGTCAGGCATACACAGATGAGGAATGACTTGTAAACTTTTTTTCTCTAACTATTGCCATTGATCATCTACTAACCAAATAGTACCCAACAAACCAAACCAACATGCCATTCCAAACAAATTTAAGCGAACTTCTCTAGTTTATTATGCTTCATTTAAATATTAGGCTTACGAACAAAGCAACAGCTTGGAAAGCAAATTGCTCACATCGAATCCAAGTATCTTTTTCTCTCCAAATAACGGGCAGGAAAGTAAGAATGCAATATGAAAAAATGACAAAGCCAACTGAAGGGCTTGCCCACCTCCTCATTGAAGACACCACCAACTCCAGACAAACCAAGAAGCACATGAGGCTTGACCTTCTTAACCTAAACAAAATTCAGTCCTGATTATTGGTTTGTCTTGATAATGAAAGTACATTTGTCTTGATTATGGAAGTACATACAATTTTGTGAAATAACATGCATGAGTATAAGAAGCAAGCTAAATGGCAAAAGCTATCATTTCCGCATAACATCAAACTAAACAACACCGCTGTTAAATTTACCACTTCAATGAGGTTAGCTCCCTCCATAAGTCCCAATTCCTCAATCTCTGCAGGAGCTTTGGCAAATGGTGCGGCTGCTGGATCAATAACCTTCCTTGCCTTTGTGATGAGACCCTGCATTACACCAATATTCTCAAATAAGAATAAAGCATAACTCAAGTAAATGACTTCCTGAAGAAGCGACTGAAATGATAAGTTTTCAATCTGGCATATTATGAATTGTTCTTATTGTTCCAATGCAGTTCTTTCCACATCTCATTTAGTTAGATGCAGTTGCATAGTTAATTACTTTACTTAGATGAGAGAAGTAAAGATCCATGTCATTGTAAGTCAGTAACATGGTAAAAAAATCTCCAAGACAGTATGATTAAGTCATAAGTACCAAGTAATACATAAAACAAGCTATAGGACATTAGGAACAATAACTGGCACAGAGTAAAGTGTAGCACCACACATCTTTGTCAAGAAGGAAAAACTGAGGATTTGCATCTGCTCCTGCCATTCTTTTTACAGCCTGTACAGCCATGTTAAGGACGCCAAGCCCTGCACTGAAATCCAGAAAACGAATCAGAAGATGCAACTCACAACTGCCATTACCAACCACCTAAAATCATGAAGAAAACACATAAACCAGGTGAATTGTTTATTACAGGTTGAACTTCCTCACTACCTTCCAGCTCCAACAACAACTATCTTTTGGTTTGCAAAGTCAGCCAATGGCCGGCCTTGTGTCCTTACAGTTCCAAGCAGTCCTGCCAGTGCAACACCAGCAGTTCCCTATACAGCATGACAACAAGTGACATAAATCTCACGGTCGTATAGCACTTCGTTTCTTATTATACTTCCCACTATATTCATGAAGAATAGCAGATAAAGCACCAAGTACTCACCTGTATGTCATCATTGAACATGCAAAACCTTTTTCGATACCGTTGCAATGTTTCAAAAGCCCACTTCATTTGGAAATCCTCAAACTGAGAATATTCGCCAAACATAAATTTATCAGTGTGATCTTGGTTGTAAATAAAACTAGGGATCATATTCCTGAAAGAAATAGACCTGCACAATAGCCTTGGGCCAACGAGTATGAACTGCCTCCATAAATTCATCAACAATTGATAGATACTCCTCTCCTTCCAACCGAGGTTGACGCAGTCCTAAATCTGCCAAACTAACATTATGTGAAAAGAAATCCTTGTGAAATTTGCTGCAAACAAAAATAGTTTCATGAGCATTTGTCCACTCAGGTAGCTGAAAGGGTACACTATGGAGAATGAAATATGGTACATGCGACAGAACTTAACGTCAAAAGGGATAAGCATGAATGCACATGTGCAGCCAAAGCATACAAAACTGTAACCAGTTATGAAGCATGGAATAATGAGGAAAAGCTGGTTTTGAAATTATCGAAGAGCTCAATGCTAAAAAGAACAACATTGAGCACAAAAGAAATAGCACCAAGTTAAGCATTTCCACTCACAAAGACGATCTTCAAGAAGCTTCTGATTGTTTGTGCCAACATCAAGCATAACTGGAAGTATCTGTCACAGAAGAACACTAGCTAGATGGGTATAAAAGAAAGCATAGGTGAAAGAAGAAGAATTTACGCCCCAAAGTAGATATATTACATAATATGTATCTGCAATCTGGTGAACGAGATATTACTCTCTTTACACATCAATCCTCCTTCCTCATATAAACTGATGTTCATAAGTATAATACGCACTTACCTGATCCATAGCCTGTATGTTTGCTAAGCAAAAAAATCCATATAAAATAACCAACATATAAGCAAGTAGAGGTAACCTTCTCCATGAATGATACAACCAAGAACCATATGCCATGGTCCACATCAAGCATGGAAAGCATCCTCGTGTTATTCCAGCAACAAATGTGAATGTGTGCTGCCAGATTGCAGAGGCATGCATACATTGACACACACTAATAACCCAGTCAATTATATTATACAAGTCTATTTGCTATGACATATGCACCTGTACATAAGAAAGAGAGATAAGTGGAGCATACTCTCTGTGGGTTGATACCAGCAGCAGCAACATACATATCGAGTTTTCCAATGGGTATTCCAATTCCCTGGACTCCAAGATCTCCTAGACCAAGAATACGACTACCATCTGTCAAGACAATCATGTCAACCTGCAATTGTAAATTGAGCATCGTCCTTTCCAAATGAGCAGAGTGCCAGTTTTGGGTACTACTGGATTTTGATGTGCTTTGTTACTTGTATTCTTAGCCCTTCTTTTTTGCACGAGAAGTGTGCTGCTGGACCCTGCAGAGTATGATAAGCCCTCAACATCAGTTTAAGCGCGTTAATATTTTGATGCTTTTATGCTTGTTTCATACTAATGCAACATAGCTTCGCTTTGGTGATTGTCTTAATCTGCTTATGTTTGGCAGCGACGAGTACAAACTGTTGTTCGGTGCACAAACTGATCACGATTCTCTCTTTCTGACTTCATTACTGTGAAGACCCGTAAATTATTCTATTTTTCTTGAATCGTTTAATATGTGAAAGATCGGATTTTATTGAGTTATGTGTTTATTAACGTGGTTATATGGATATGCATGCCGTTGTGTACCGGACACTCGGGGAATAGTTGAACTATGAGTTTGATGTTGTAATGGTGTTTTGGGGTGTGGTGGATGTGTTGGACACGATCGGGGTTCGTTTTGGTGAACGTTGAAAAAGTTAGGAAATTTTCAGATTAGTTCCGGAACCCCTCTTTTTGCTAGTTCCGGAACCCTTTGTCCAGTGGTGAATTTTCAAGTTTCTCGGGTTCAGTTCCGGAACCCCTCATTTTTCCAGTTCCAAAACACTTTCCGTTCCGGAACCCAGATAGCAGATTTTGAAATTTTCTGTGCGATTTTGGCTCACTATATAAAGGGACCCTTAGCCATATTCTCATCCATACACCACGAAATTAGACCCAAAACCCCCTCTCTCTCATCTCTCTCAAGATCTACACTCAAACCCCTTGATTCTCACACAAATCCACCTCCAAACTTCAAGATCTATGTGTTAATCATTCAAATCTCAACCGGGTTTCGATCTTCTCATCCTTGGAGGTAAGATCCATTGATTGTGGCATTTTCCTCTTTCTCCTTTCAAACTTAAATTGATCTTTGCTTGATCATCTTGTTTTTGGATCATCTAGGTTAAAGATCTTGCGGTATAGCTTTGGGAAAGCTCGTTCTTAACAAATCTACGCTCGTTACACTTAGGGTTTTTCTCAAAACCCATTTGGCAGGGATATCTTGCTTCCTCTATATGTTGTTGAGTTGATTTTATCCCCAAAAGTCGTGTTTGAAAGTCCCATGGTCATATGAATGAAATCTTCCTTCGCTGTCAATTTTTCACAGAAACTGCAGTTGAGTTCCGGAACCCCCATTTTGGGCAGTTCCGGAACCAAATTGGAAATTTTTGAAAACTTTCCCACTTCGATTATTTTGACTTCCGATCACTTTTAACACTTTCTAAACCTCTCTAAATCACTTCCAAACATGGTTGATCGTGCCCCTTTGAAACCTCGATTGTCTCCAATCTTTGGCTCTCGTTGTAGAGAAGTAAAATGTTGAATTAGGATTATGCGACACCCGTACATTACAAGCGCTTTTGGTTGATTATGTGGGGCATTGTGACATGTTTATATGAATGTTATGGGCTGGTGATACGTCAAGCATTATGATACTGAGGTATGTGAAATAGAGGATACAATTGAGAACGATAGAATGACAAGAAGAAAGCCACGGATCCACTATATGGTGTGATGCCGGAAACGGGACGCACAGGGTCCCAAACGCCCGGAAGTGCACAAGAAAGCCACAGATCCACCGCATGGTGTGATGCCGGAATGAATATGGGACGCACGGGGTCCCAAATGCCCGGAAATGAAAATTGAGAACACTTGACATAATGAGAATAGAGAACTTAGAGATTATTAAGCGATGTGAACATGAACGGTGTTTGTTATCAAGTCTTATTCTCTTACTCTTGTTCATGTGGAAAACCTTCTTGTTGTTGATGTTCATCTCGGTGCATTGTCTACCTCATATGCATATAGTTTGAGCAAAGATTTCTCTACTGGGCTAGTGTAGCTCAACCTATCATTATTTTCAGGTACACCTCAAGGGCATTGACATGGAGTGCTTGTTGTGCATCTGGCCATACTTTTGAAAGCTAACATGGAAGAATTACATCTTTGTAAAATTCTTTGGGAGATGTAATTGTAATTTTCAATATAATCTTTTGACTTGGAAATCATGTAACTCTAAACTTAACACCTTTTGACTAATCTCTAGGAATTTGGGGCCGGAGTGCCATTGTTGTAAGCCTTTGAACTTGATCGTACTCTTTTGATGGTTGAAGGGAAACTCTTTGGGGTATTGATACGTATATTGCGATGGCTTCCTTTTGAGATATTATTATTATTATTATTATTATTATCGAGGGCATGACAATTACAGATGTAACCTTGTGGATTTAATGGTGGAGATCGATAGAATGCTGCGACCTGAAGGAACAGTCGTGGTTCGAGATTCCCCCGAAGTGGTTGACAAAATAGCTCGTGTTGCTCATGCTGTAAGATGGACTGCCACTATACATGAAAAGGAACCTGAATCTCACGGGAGGTAGAAAATTCTTGTAGCAACAAAAAGCTTTTGGAAGCTATCATGAGCATCCCCACTGACACCTCTTCATAATGTAGGTAACCTTTGTAGATTCTTTTGTTCTTGAGTTGAAGCTTGATGTGTCATTACTGTGAGCCTCATTTAGTGCAACTTTCTTTCTTCTTCTGGTTTAGGGCAAAAAATAGCCATGCCAGAACGTGAAGTATAGATGGAAAGACTTGTGCAGTTATTATGTTTGATTACTTTACAATGATAAGCTTATTGATTTATGTTTCAAATGCTAATCTTGGCAAAAATCGGGGTTTGCTGCGTGCTTTTTTGCCTTTATATTATAGTGTTTTGTTTCGATATTGAACATGTTTCTACAAACAAAGATGGATGAGTTCCAAAAGCTTGAGCCAGCCGATAGGAATGAGCTGCAACAATGTTTTTCCGACCACCGAACGCCCTCTTTTAGCAGCCCGCCTTGCGCGTGGAGATGTTAACATCCGCAGATGTAACGAAGATTAAATGCAAACACAACACAAATGCGAATGGGTAATTGATGCCTATGTAGAGAGAGTTTTGACCTGAAGTGGTTAAGTTGCTTTATCAAGCTAATCCAGCACCATCATGTGCAATAGCTTAAAGAAATTTGACTCCCATCATTTTCGATATTGTACAAATGCCAGGTTTTCAGGGGCGGAGATAACCAAATGTTGAGGCAAGTGAAGTGAAGTGCAGTTGGTGCTTCCCTTATGCTCCCATGCACATGGGTAGGGGTAAGTTAGAATGATGCTGATTTCTGAGAGAAGTAATTCTATAGGATATTTCCCAAATAGTGGGAGTTTGATTGGATGATTTGTAAGATGAGA
This sequence comes from Rhododendron griersonianum, assembly GCA_018127125.1. Taxonomy (NCBI): domain Eukaryota; kingdom Viridiplantae; phylum Streptophyta; class Magnoliopsida; order Ericales; family Ericaceae; genus Rhododendron; species Rhododendron griersonianum. The sequence goes on from CM030794.1 coordinate 2,228,606, forward strand.
AGGAGAGGGGCTCACTCACACACCACAGGACACCATATGCACACTTCATCAATCAACTTCACCAATCGCTTTTGCTGCTATTAATACACCCCCCCCACCCCCCCCCCCCCCCCCCCCTCTTTGCGATTAGAATTTCCATTCAGGGTATGTTTGGTTATGGCACGGTGATTTCGGAACTCCAAAATTGGTTTTCCGTTTTTGGAGTGCGAAAATCAATTTTCTTGGTTACGGGTATCGGGGCCAAGGATGCATCCAACAACCAAACGTGCCCTCAGAGTTTAATCTTGGTATCTCTTAAGTGGAATTGTGTTGATTATGCTAAAACCGAAAACCGAAGGCATAAAAGACTAGTATCTTATCAGCTTTTTCTGTGTGCTTGTTGTGGTAGAAAATGGTTATTGGAAAACCAAAGTTAAAAAGCCTCAACATGCACGGCCCTGTTAAAAAACCTCAACTTCCTCAAAAATCAACTTAATAACCTTTTACTTCTTTTGAAAGATTTTTTCATTAATTTGATATATGTAGTGCATTTCTGTAAGTCGTTATTCTAAAACTTGCGGAGTCAAATATACAACGTATCAAAAAAAAATTTACTTCTTTTGAAAGATTTTTTTGAGATCATTTCGCCCCGCTTAACACCAACTCCCTTCCGCCGTTGACTGTAAGCCTGTAGCCCCCTTCTTTCCAACTTGCACCGGGAATACAAAGGCTTCTGAAAATTTTGAGGTTCTAGCTGCGTCTACGGTTATTGCACAAAGATTTACACATGAAAAAGGATGCAGAACACAGAGAATCACTATTCGCTACGATACAGAAAAGGGAAGTTTGTTGGATAATAACCAAGCATCCTAACATAATGTAGCTCGGGGCATCTGAAGAAATTTAGCCTGGTCGTGTGAGCATTTGTGTCCGGGTTTACAGGCATAATTTTGAGAAAACAAAATCATACTCCCTCCGTCCCTTTTTAAGTGTCCTGCTTCGTAACTCCAACTTATTAAAAAGACATCATCATTATACCTTTCACATCAACTTTTTCCTCCACTTTCCCTATTTACCCATCATCATTACACTTTTACTGACTAACTTTTTAAAATGGAATCTACTTTTAGGGACAAAATAGACAATTCACCAACTTTTACCCACTAACTTTACAAAATGGACACTTATTAAGGAACAGCCCAAAATGGAATACTGGACTATAATAAAGGGACGGAGGAAGTAAGAAAATTCAGGTGTAACACTGGAAGCCATTTTATTTTCCATGCACAGTAACAAGAAAATTCACTACATAGTTTGATTACCTCAAGATGTTTATACCATCTGTGACATAATCACCGACGAAAATCACGCAACAAACAGTACTCATTCAACAAAAGATGCTACTTCTTTCCGATCAAAGAAGAGGCCAGAAGGACCGTCATCAGGCACCAGGGCTAACATCACGACACTTTCCGCGCCTTTTTCTGCTCCCAATTTGCCATTATTGTTGGTTAAATCTGTTTTCACAAAACCAGGGAAAACACAGTTGATGCGAAAAGTTGGATACTTCTTGGCTAAAGTCCTTGTATACGAGTTCAACGCAGCTTTGGATACTTTATAGGCAGGCAAGAGAGGAGGCCACCCTTTGGTTCCTATTGAACCCTCTTTGAAATCTTTAAGAAACTCGTTCAATACCTCTTCAATTATCTCTTCTCTAAGGCCTTCGGCGTCATTCAACACTCCTCTAGCCCATTCACTAGATATATACTGAAAACAATATGAGACAAATTAAGCTTAACAAACAATTTGGGTACATAAACTTCAAGACCATGGAACAGAATCTCTAATTCCCGGGAGGACACAACGAAACATTAGCGAAATTCTGCAGTTTTAATGTTCCCAACCACCAAGGGCTATTTATGCTACTAAAGTACCTATAACTTTCCCCGCTCGGAAGAAATATTGACGATTCTTGGAGAATTTGATAACTGGAGGAGGGGAATAAATACTTCAATCATCCTTTTTGCTCCATAGAAGTTTGTTTCCAAGCATTCTTTTGTCAGCTCATAAGTCTGAGTAATTGCTTCATTCTCTTTGATCTGCACATGAGACAATTCAGTTAAGTCCTCATGGTAGGTCTTGCCTACTACTCACATCCACAGTTCTATATTGGAAAGGAAGTGCTCATCAGTCATCACCATTCTCCCCCCAACAAATAGAACAACAAAATAACCTTGTGTCATATAAACAAAAGAGTCCGTTTGTTTGACGGGCTACTAGTGAACGCCACTAGAAAAAATGTGCCCAATTCGTGATCATCTCAACGGGAAAAGTGCAAGTGAACACCACTAGCAAAAATGCAAACTAAAAACCAAACCATTATTCCATCCTTGATCCTACCAATTCGGATCGTCCACTCTAATTGAAAGTGAACCTGCAGAAAATTCAATTCTATAACTTGGTTCAAACTCTAACCGAGCTTATAGGTCCCATACCCACCCTTTTAGCTCTTAATATTCTGAGGAACCATTTTATAGTCCTCTTCAATAAAGGGGAAGATTATACATATCCACAGTAGAACAAACGGATCATGTGTAAAGACTCACCTCAATGCCAGCATCACGCGAAATTTTAAAGGCATCCCAATCTACCGTGGCCCCCAGAATACCAGCATTGTTCACCTGCAATAATTCAAGCTTTCTCATTATCAGTTCAAAGAACTCCCGGAACTATGAAAGAAGAGACAAATCAAAGATATCTACAGAAATGAAGAGACCAGACCATTACAATTTACAACTCAACCAGCAGTGCATAAATTACTCCTATGCCTTCTCATGGCAACCACTTTTTTTTTTTTTTAATTTGCGTATTGTGCAATCAACTGCTCAATTATATCAAGACAAGATAACCAAATATTGTTATCAAATCACTGGGATGGATGCTTCAAGGTGTGTTCGGATCATGAATTTATGTAGAGATCTTCCTTATCTGTCCTTTACCTTTTTCCCCCAACAAACCATGATCCAAACCAAAACCCACCCACGTTGCGATTTTGACAAGACAATGCAAAGGAGTAACTGGACACTCACATGGCTACTCAATTATACAGAATTCCTATAGAAGATGAACAGAGATAGGTTTCAAAGAATAAGGAAGAAAGAAATAACTTGGAACTGGGTTTTGAATCATACCAAGATATCTAGCCTCCTAAATTGGGTTTTGATAAAATCAGCAAAAGAAGCAATACTAGATGGGTTGGCTACATCAAGCTGATGAAACACCAAAAGATCACAGAGGCCAAACCCCTTGAGTTTCTCAATAGCTTCAGTACCCCTTTTCTCATCTCTTGCAGTCAACACCACCATGATTCCATTCGAAGCTAATTGCCTACAGATTTCAAATCCTATTCCCTTATTTGCCCCTGTAACAATTGCATACCTACAGAAAGAATAATACAGAATGATGGGTTTGACTTGTGAAGCTTGGAGCTATAGGGACTTAAAGAAAAACATAAATTCTACCCATATAGCAAATAAGTACCTTGTTTCAGCCATGGTCAACAAGTTGGGATGTGCTTGAGGATGAGGAATCCTCCACAAGCTATTACATTGTCAACTCCATTGGCTAAGCATAATTTATCACCTGCAATCCTTCAAATTATTATGGTTTCATTTCACTTTGCACCTCCTGTAAATTACGTCAACTCCCATTTGGCCCTTGCATTTTATATTGTGACAGACAAAACCCCACACGTGCAGTTGAATCCGACTTTCCCTCTTCTGTTTGACTCATAAAAACATAATGGAAGCTCATCACATGAGTGGCAGACGTCAGGATTAAGGGTCATTATTGGGATTCCATCACTAAACAAAAAAAGTCAAATTTATTGGAAGTTTGACTGCAAAATGTTTCGGCCTTCAAGTTTAAAGATGAACTCCTTTACTTACCAACCAAACTGAAAATGATTGGAAGTTGAAAGAAGTTAAAAAATACCACATCAGTGCACTGGAAAACAGACAAGAATGAATCATTAAACAAGTACAGGAAATATAACATGGTTGCATTTTTTGTTGAAGACAACATGGGTTTCATTCACCAACCATACATCCACAAAGAAAATTATCGATATGATTGCAGATAATTTAAGTATAACAAGAGCATTATTCATCAATCCATATATAGTCCAATTATCCTTGTGTATGGATATCTGCAGCCCTTTATGAGAATAGCATTTTGCTCATAAGCAGTCAACCACTCATAGCCAAGCCACTCCTCAAATACAAAATTCTCCTCTTCCAAGACGTCGACAAGTGAGAGATGAGCAAAACAAGACCAGTTGCAGATAACGGCAATGCTGAAATAGTACAACTATATAAAAGGAAAGTGCTTACGAAATAAAAAAAAAGAAGATCAACCTTGCTATTGGAAAACATTTCAATAAGTGTGTGTGGATGTGTCCAGAGTTTACTGGCACACGAATCTGAGAAATATTAAGATTTTCATAGCGCAAAATCTTACATGCATGCTGACAATACTATTCACCATATAGTTTAATCACCCCAAGGCTCAAATTGTTTATAACAGCTGTTACACAAATATCACATGCGTTTGTCTTTTAGGTACATTACACAGGATTTAGTTCCATCTTCATCTGAGAGAGTGGAAATAATTATATTCACCCAACAAAAGAAGCTACTTCTTTCTGAACAAAGAAGACGCCAGTGGGACCGTCATCAGGAAGCATTGCTAATCTCACTGGATGTCCAGCACCTTCTTCTACACTAAAAATACCACTGTAGTTGTTCATATCTGTTTTGACATAACCAGAGCATACACAGTTGATGCGGAAAGTTGGATAATTCTTGGCCAGAATTCTTGTATATGCATTCATAGCTGCTTTGGATACTATATAAGCAGAGGAAAAGGTGGGCCAACCTTTGTTTTCTAATGAGTTCTCCTTGAAATCTTGGAGAAACTCGTTTAGTAACTCGTCTATTTTATCTTCTGTGAGGGTTTCAGCGTCATTCAATAGTCCTTTAACCCGTTCACTTGGTATATTCTGAAACAGCAATATGAAAAAGAAGAAGAAAAAAAACTAATGAGGGCGTATACAGCTGGTTTAATAAGTTCAAAAGTTTGACAGCAAAATCCTGCCGGTGGTTTTGGATATTGCTACGGATACGAGCTCATATGCAGTATGCATCATTTTGATTAGTTAACCATCATCATAATCATAAGTTCGTATGTCATGAATCCATTGAGAGGGAATGAGAATGTTCCGAGAATTTATGACTCCATAGCTTGAAACAAATAGAAAAGTGAAAGTTCTTCCTAATTACCAACTAAAGCAGGAATCGTTTTTTCAGACTACGAAGGGATTGGATCCCACGTCACCCATGGGAGTCTCTCATGGCTGGGAATGTAATAGTTGTTAACAGTAATTTACCATTATGGCATGAAAATATGGGGTGTTTCCACCATATCTTCCATATGGTTATGCAAACCATCTATGGTTTGAAAGGAGTGTAGATTTTGGAACAGGAAAAGATATTCCTGATTACCTGCTCAAGCTGGAATATTATCCAAATTAGGAATCTGACTCCCATATCATCGTGAAAATCTCACATTCTTGCGTGAATGTTAACCAAGTATTTAAAATTTATCATTTTCCAAAAGTAGATGAGTTCTCATAATTTAAAATCTGTAACTTTCCCCAACAGCTAGAATTCCTCCTGAAACCAGCCGATTGAATAACGGGCACTAGAAATTTATATACATCCCTCCTCTCTAGTTCTTGCCATCATAACATAGATACTTTTGGTTCTAGCGAAAGATAAAAGCACCCCAGTCTATTATGAGAGAAAATTCCTTTTGGTGGAGAATCAGACTCGTTATGAAGTTAATCTTCTGCTATGAACTTCAACAAAGCTCAATTTCTCAAGTCAAAACTGAAAGCTAGCAATGTCAGTACTCAAATTCATTAGCAGTGGAAATCTTACACTCTTGGATGAATGAGGGTTAGGCAATTTTTGTACCTTTAACTTCCCCATGCCAGAAGAAACATTGACAATTCTCGGCGAATCAGATAACTGGAGGAGGGGAATAAATGCTTCAATCATCCCTTTTGCTCCGTAGTAGTTTGTTTCCAAGCATTCTTTCGCCAACTCGTAAGTCTGAGTTATCAACTCATTCCAATTTACTAGGTCTCTAGGCTGCATAGAGTGGGACAATTCAGTAACGACAAGTTTGTTTAACAGGACTAATAGTGAAGGGTTTTATAACTAATTACATGTAACCTCATCAGATCAATAGCAAAGCAATTGGATTAAAAATACCACACCCCCATTGCATTGACAAAGGATTATTTTTCCGATGAGTATTTAATCCAAGCTGTAAAGGTTTTAACCAATGTAGAAGATTTTAACCAATGTAGTCTCCTTGGATATATAGTCCAATCTGATGCTCATATGTAGTCAAACAACGGACCCTAAGTGCCTATTACCAGCCACAATTTGATGTCAGAAGGGATGTGTACTTCATCATGCATTCTATGTTAGAACAAAAATAGGTGAGACTCACCCCAGCAGCAGCAGCATCCCAATCAATGACGGCCCCAACAATTCCAGCATTGTTCACCTGCCACAGTTCTTGAACCAATCACTGAAGTAATCGAAGTGAATTATGCACCATTTAGAAGGAAATTTTTTTCCACAAACAACCAAAAATGCTCATCAAACCATAGGATGCTTCATTTTCCGGTCAAAAATTCAGTTTATTTACCAAACAAATGACTACCAATGAGCAACAACTAGGTATTCCCCATGGATTTCCACTTCTTTAAAAAAAAAAAAAATTACTTAGCTAAAAACATCTAAAACCTAGTTTTACTAGGGAAAAAATACCGAAAGTCCATTTTTTAAGCCTATTCTGAGTTTCCTTTTAGATGTTGAAAGAGCAAATAACCAAAGAGCCTAAAGACTCGAAAAGTTTAAGCAGGCAAAAATCTTTAAGCTCAATAAGCTCCAAATAAGGTGAAACAAATGGGGAATCACTTGGATAGTTGAAATTGAATATGAAGTGCAATTCCAAAAAAATAAAAACAAAGAAAACCCAGAAAAAAAATTAAAAAGGAAAAAAACTGAGAACTGGGATTTCAACAATACCAAGATATCAAGCTTCCCAAACTGGGTCTTGACAAAATCAGCAAGGGAAGCACTACTAGATGGATTGGCTACATCAAGCTGATGAAACACCACAAGGTCGGACAGTCCAGACCCTTTGAGTTTCTCTAGGGCTTCAGTACCCCTTTTCTCATCCCTGGCTGTTAATACAACAGTGATTCCATTTGAAGCTAGTTGCCTACAGATTTCAAATCCTAATCCTTTGTTTGCCCCTGTAACGACTGCATACCTACACAAACAAGAAACCAGAAACCCTAGGAAGAGAGTGAAGGAGATGTAACTTTTGTTTTTTTTTGGATATTCTACCGAAACACTTAAGTACCTTTTTGGTGCTGTGCATGTTTCTGCCATGGCTGTGTTGGGATGTGCCACAGTGCCAGAGGAAGGAATGTTTCTGCTTCTATTTCTGCTCTCCAGTATTGGTTCTTATCTGGACAGTACTCACGTTTTTCTTTGACTTTTCACAGAGAGCAAACAATTTGGGACATCCTAACATAGAATCCCAAACACAGAAAATGGGATGGAGGGTGTAAAAAAATACCACATCAATGCACTGGAAAACAGACAAGGCCATTGAACGAGTACTGGGAGTCTTTTCATTAAACACGGGTTGCATTTACCAACCATACTGTTGACTTGAGGGGCTTTTGTGGCTCCCATCCTCATATTCACTAGCACACCTCTGTTGATAATTGAAGACAAGTGGCCTCCAAGTGGTCATCTGCAACAGTACCAGTCCCTCTTCTGCAGCCATGGAGTGAATGCCATGTCTGGCATGGGAAATGAATAAAGGGTTTTCTCAAGCCTATAAAGGAGACCTCTGGCCTTTGTAATTTCCATCAGATATCAGATGTAGTGAGGTTTGTAGTGAGCAATGTAGTGATATCAGTGAGAGTGTAGTGAGGTGAGGGACCTCTCCCGTAAAGCTCGTCTCCATTTCAAGAATTGCTCCGGTAACCTCCGTGGAGTACCCGAGTTTGAGGAACCACATAAATTATCTGCATTCGTGTTCGGGTGTTTGTTTTGGTCTGGTTTTATGATCCTTAGGGCACAACAAATACATCCACATAAGGTCAAAAATGATAATTTAAGATTTGATTGCAGATAATTTAATAAGTATAACAAGAGCATTATTTTATGAATCCACCATGTAGTCTAGTAATCCTTGAGTATGGGGATATCTGCAGGCCTTTCTGAGAATAGCATTTTGTTCATAAACAGTCAACGACTTATTAGCCAAACCACTCCTCAAACACAAATTTCACCTCTTCCAAGAAGAACAAAGAGTGAGAGATGAGCAAAACCAGACAAGTTGTACACAACGGCGCTGCTGAAATAATATGACTACATTAACAAGATCAACCATGCCAAGAACCTATATAAGCCGATCCCAGAATCAATACCTCATCTTGCTCCAATCATTACTTAGGCAGAACGAGAAGCTATACGATTGAGTAAAAACCCATCAGTTTCATTGAGTCGATAATAACCCATCTAGAGGAGAACATTTTAATGAGTGTGTGTGTGTGTGTGTGAATGTGTCCGGAGTTTACAGGCACAAAAATCCGAGAATTTTTACGATTTTACTACGCAAACCGTAACAGTGTGACATTAACAATCATAACTTATTTATTTTACAAGCATGCTGACATTACTATTCACGATACAGTTTAATCACACCAACCCCAAGGCTCAAGTTGTTTATAATATTGGTTACATAAATATCACAGGTTTTCTTTTTTTGTGCATCACACAGGATTTACTTCCACCCTCATCTGAGAGATTGGAAGTAGTAATACTCACTCAACAAAAGAAGATACTTCTTTCTGAACAAAGAAGACGCCGGTGGGACCATCATCAGGAAGCAGGGCTAATCTCACTGGATGTTCAGCACCTTCTTCTACACTAAATCTACCAGTGTTGTTGTTAATATCTGTTTTGACATAACCAGGGCATACACAGTTGATGCGGAAAGTTGGATACTTCTTGGCCAGAATTCTTGTATATGCGTTCATAGCTGCTTTTGATACTGTATAAGCAGATAAAAAGGTAGGCCAGCCTTTGGTTTGTAATGAATTCTCAATGAAATCTTGGACAAACTCGTTTAGTAACTTGTCTATTGTATCTTCGGTGAGGGTTTCAGCATCATTCAATACTCCTTTAACCTGTTCGCTTGGTATAAGCTGAAACAGCAATATGAGAAGGGAAAAAAATGAATCAGGGCATGTACAATTGATTTAATAAGTTCGACATTTTGCAAGCAAAAATCCCACTAGTGGGATTTTTATATGGATAGGCATATGAGTTCATATGTATTGTGCTTCATTTTGATTAGTTGATACCATCGTCATAACCATAAGATCATATGGCAGGAATCTTTTGAGGGGGAATGAGAATGTGATTTAGCTTGAAGCAAACTTAAATGTGAAAGTTCTATCTAATTACCTACTCAAGCAGTAATCACTTTTCTAGACTAAGAAGGAATCGAATCCCACAACACCCATGGGAGTCTCACATGCATAGCAATGTAATCTTTTACAGTAATTCACTGCTCATATTTATTTTCAAACTGCAATTTGAGACAAAAGAAAATTAACTACAAAAGGCTACAAGAAGTTCACAACTATTGCACGAAAATATCGAGTGTTCGCATATCTTGCGTATTCTTGTGCAAACCATCTTCATTGTGATTAGTCTATCACCAATCACCAGTCATTTGGGTCATGATTCTACCGTTTGAAGCGGATTGGACATTTTGGAACCGGAAATGATTCCTGATTACCCGCTCAAGTTGGAATATTATCCAAATTAGTAGGGATCTGATTCCCACATCCTCGTGAGAATCTCACATTCTTTAAAGAATGGAAACCACCTCCTTAGATTTTATCATTTCCAGAAATTAGATGAGAAAAGATAACTTGAAATCTGATTAGTTTCCCCTGGAGCTAGAATTCCTCGTGAAACCAGCAGGTTGAATAACTGACACTAGCAATTTGATATACAACCCTTCTCTCTTATTCTTGCGAAAGATAAACGTACCCTACACTAACATGAGAGAAGATTCCTTTTGGTAGGAGATTCAGACCCATTATGAAGTTAATCTTTGGCTGTCAACTTCAACAACTCAATTTCTCAAGTCAACTGAAAGCTAGTAATGCCTGCATATAAGTTCATTAGCTGTGGGAATCTCAAACTCTTGGATGAGGGTTAGGCAACTTTTTTACCTTTAACTTCCCCATGCTAGAAGAAACATTGACAATCTTCGGTGAATCAGATAACTGGAGGAGGGGAAGAAATGCTTCAATCATCCTTTTTGCTCCATAGTAGTTTGTTTCCAAGCATTCTTTCGCCAACTCGTAAGTCTGAGTCATGAACTCATTCCAATTGATTTTGCCTCTAACCTGCATAGAGTGAGACAATTTAAAAAGAACAGGTTTGTTTAACAGGACTAACAGGGAAGGTATATATAATCTGATCATATGTAATCGGATGATGAGATTAAAAATACTACACATTCTACACCCCCGTGGTATTGACTGAGGTTTACATTTCCGATGAGTTTTCTATAAAGATTTTAACGAATGTAGTCAGTCTCCTTTGATATATAGTCCAATCCAATACTTATATAGTCAAACAAACGTTCCCATAGTGCCGATTACTCTCCACAATTCTTTATCAGAAGGGATGCATACTTCATCATGTTTTCTATGTCAGAGACTCGGAAAGGAAATGAAAAATGTGTAAGACTCACCCCAGCAGCAGCAGCAGCCATTGCCGCCTCTGAAGCTTTGAAAGCATCCCAATTCGTCACGGCCCCACTAATCCCAGCATTGTTCACCTGCCACAATTCAAGCTTTGTAATTAAAAGATTCAGCGTTATAAATATTTTTTTTCTAATGCTTCTAGAAGAAATTGTAATTGTATTATACACCATTTAGAAGGAAATATATTCCATCCACATAACTAAATACGCTTATCAAACCATTGGATGCTTCAATTTCTTTACATAAATCCTGTTTACAGAAAAAATGACTACAAATGAGTAACAACTAGGTATTCCCCATGTCTCTTCTGTGAAAGAAAAAATGATTTAGCTTAAGAAAAAGCATTTTAAAAAATCTATTTTTTTTTAAGCTTATTCTGACTTCTGAGTTTTCTTTTTAATGTTGAAATGCAAATAACCAAAAAAGATTGGAAAACTGCTCAACTTAGCTAGTAAACTTTATCTTTAAGCACAATAAGCTCCAATTTCTTTTTCTTTTTTATAGGCGAAAGGCAGTTTTGTTAGAATAGTTAGATTAGCACATTAGAAGAGAAGTTGAACTCCTTGCCTCTTTTCTCCTAGCATCTACGTGCACCCCTAACACCGTTGAGCCAAAGGCCTCTCGGCAACAAGCTCCAAATATGGGGAAAACGTGGAGAATCACTTGGGGTTCTTGCAATTGAATATGAAGTAAGCTAGGTGTTCCAAAAAAAAACTACCAAAGAAGAAACCTTAAAAAGGAAGAAAAACTGAGAACTGGGATTTCAGCAATACCAAGATATCAAGCTTCCCAAACTGGGTCTTGACAAAATCAGCAAGGGAAGCAATACTAGATGGGTTAGCCACATCAAGCTGATGAAACACCACAAAATCAGTGAGTCCAGACCCTTTGAGTTTCTCAAGAGCTTCTGTACCCCTTTTCTCATCTCTGGCTGTCAATACGACAGTGATTCCATTTGAAGCTAATTGCCTACAGATTTCAAATCCTATTCCTTTATTTGCCCCTGTAACAACTGCATACCTACACAAACAAGAAACCAGAAAGGTGGTGTTTCTTGAATTCTGGTTATAAGCACTAGGGATGGAGGGAGAGAGGGTTGTTTAATTCTACCGAAACAGTTAAAGTACCTGTTTGTTGCTGTGCTTGTGACTGCCATGGCGGAAAAGGTGGGATGTGGTAGAGGAATGTTAGCATCTCCAGCAATTCCTAGCCATTTGGGCTAGGAAATATGCCAGAAATTAGATTAGCTAGCCACCAATTTTTACAATCCCCCAATAGACTAGCCTTTAGGCTATGCAAAGGAAAAAAAAACGGTAACCTGCACACAAAAAAATGGTATCCTGTTCCCAACCAACAGCTCTACTCCACCAGCTTTCTTCCACTTCCAACAACTATATATATAGATCAGAACAACTTTTTCCTTTCATCTATATTCTCCACCAGCAAATACTTCGACCTGATGACAAATGCCCGGTAAATACCTCAAAATTTCTTGGCCAATTCTTGCCAAACCATTACGAAATCTGACCGTTTGAATTCCTTGATATGATCACCAATGCCTGACAAACTCAGAAGATTTTTGACAGATTCTTACTTCCTTTGATCCAATAGCAGATGCCCAAGAGAAATGCAGAAATTTCTCGGCAAATTCTTGACCGAATTGCTACTGCTATTGCTATTGCTACTGCTCGGCAAATCAATCTCAGCTAAGGAACTGCTACTGCTACTGCTGCAAATGAAAATGCAGTCCCGTAAGTTTGGTACTGAAGAAGAAGAACCGTAAGCCAATGCAAAAAAAGCATTGGAAAAGTGACAAGTTTGGTACTAGTAAAACCCCCAAAAATAAACCTGACTATGTCTAGTATTTGAGCCTTGAGTACTCAATTGTTCAAAATAAAAATGTGCAAGAACAGACCATGCATAAAACCGAAATTAAATTTGTTTTGGTTAAAGATTTCAGAGTATGACCACTACCTGACCATCGGAGTTTCTCAACTTCTATTACCAACATTTCTGGACACCGTGGACAGACAGCTTTTCAAACCATGAGGGAGAACCATATTAGATGAAAATTTCAAGGAAGGTCGGTCTAACTTTATTGCCAATCAAATTACATGAAGATGTAGGGTCCGGATGTAGCTCGAACAACTATTGGTTGCGAATTATCAGGCAACAATGGACCCCATCCAAGAGATTTTGAAATGATCAGTGAGAAACCCATCCATCAACTATGCATCTCCATTTTTGCTTTTCCAGACGTGTAACGGTTTCAACCACGAGGACCAACGAAGAAACTTGACTATGTTTGGTATTTGAGCCTTGAGCACTCATTCGTTGAACATAAAAATGTGCAAGAACAAGATCATGCTTAACACTGAAATTAAAATTAGCCTTCTGATTTCTGTTTAGTAACACAGAAGGAAAGAGGATGTTTTTCCTGTTATACCACGGACTGTTAGCATCCAAAAATGATAGGGTACTAATAACTAATAAGAACCAAGGTGGGCAAACGAGTTGGATAGTGATAAGTGATAACCATTCCAGCTCAGTTCAAACAAAAGCTACAACTCTGTCAAATAAAAATGACAGAGTTGAACCAACACTACTTCTACATCCTTAATAGATGATCCATTAGAAAACAAACAAAAATGCAAAAGTGACAAGTTTGGTACTAGTAAAACCCCCAAAAATACGTTTGGCAGTCTTCAGCAAGCACCACAAAGGCAAAAAAAGAATCATCTCAGCAGCGGAATGACACATACAAAAGAAGGTGAAGAACCCAATCTACCATAGAAGGCCCAGATTTAACTGTTTGAATAAAAAACAACAAAATTTGAACAATCAAAAAGATGTTTGGCAAATGCAGCAACCTCAAATATTTACAACTAATCTCTGGATAGATCCAACTGGTGTACTCAGCAAACACAAAAATTGCATCATCTCAGCAGAGAATGACACAACCATTCTTTTGATAAATAACTAGACCTAGAATCAGCAAATAACCAGGCCTCATAAATAGACTTCCGTAATGCAACCAAAATGATGCACCACTCGGTCCACACCCAAAATAATCTTGTCCGATTTCATACCCCAATTGACGTTGATGAACAAATAAATCACAGAATCTAAACCTAAATCATGAAGTTGAAATTAGTTTCAGCAGAGAGAGAGAGAGAGGAATACCTTGTCGATGTTGAGGATGATGAAAAATCTCCACAACCCTAGAGTATATAGAGGGAAAAGAGGAAGAAACGCGGGAAAGGAGAGCGGCGACGCGCGGGAGATGACAAATCGAGGGGAGGAGAGAGGGAAAAGAAGAAGAAATCGACAGAGCGAGGCTGAAATACCTCGCTCGGATGAGCGAGGTACTGTAGCACCACGCCATTTCACCCACGGTGAAGAGAGTCTGCTGGATTTGCTCCTTTTGTGCTTTGGCTAGCTATTTAAGCTAAATATTCCAATTGCCTAGGCAGCTGGAGATGCTCTTAGCCTCTTGTTCTGGTCTCAATATTTGCTTTCTTTAGTACTCCGTATTTTTGTTTTGTAACTCAAGTCCGAGCAAGCTTATGTGCATCTCGAATAATTTTGGGGTACAATCCTACCGCCCATTGGGATCCCAATTAAAAGCTGTCTATGAACTGATCCCGAAGGAATTGAATATGAAAAACCCAGAAGGTTGTCTAACTCAGAAGGTTTCTAACTCAGAAGGTTTCGAATATGAAAAACCCTAGAGGGAGCAAACATCAAAGTCCCACCTATTGGTCGATGAGCCAATCCTGGGTTATTGGTTAGAGGCCCTGTTTAGCCCAAATTCTGTCTTTAAGAGTCATCTTTATTGTTAAATTTTTAAGATTTAAATGTCAAACTTTTAGATTAAAATTCTTCAAGTCTTGACGAGCGGAGTCCGAAAAAATAAATATTGTGATCAAAAGTAAAAAGAAATGGCTAAAAGATAAAATAAGGTTTGTAAAGGCATGGTAAGTGGATTTAGAGTTATTTTAGTATGAATTTTTTTCAACTTTGATCTCCTTGCATGCTTCTTGATTCCTCTCGTTGAGACTAAAGATAACCCTCAATTTTTGATGAAAAAATTTAAAGAAAAGTTCACGCAACAAGCAACATTAGTTATCTAGA
The DNA here is from genome assembly GCA_018127125.1 of Rhododendron griersonianum. Lineage (NCBI taxonomy): Eukaryota > Viridiplantae > Streptophyta > Magnoliopsida > Ericales > Ericaceae > Rhododendron > Rhododendron griersonianum. The sequence goes on from CM030794.1 coordinate 2,243,664, forward strand.
AATTAAGGTTCTTAATGCAAATCAGAAAACAGGGTATCTAGAGTGAATATGATTTATTTGAGTTTGGTTTTTATTAAATTCTAGATATTGATTTTCCCAGAGTGTAGCAAAACTAGCAAGCTACATGGGAGTGAGTCTTTGCCTTAGATATCTGTTCTCCATAAAAAGTGTCAAACTGATTCGGCCTAGAGAGAGCGGGCGTGCCTGGACAGTACTGCTGTCCAAGTGATTCTTTCAAAGGCTGGAAGCCTCAAAATCTGACTCTTTTCAAGTGATTGTGCTTGGCCCAAAGGGTAAGGCCTCGGAGTGGTTCGTTGGGTGCCTTGCCGAAATAAGGACTTAAGTTTTTTCTTATCGTTACTAAGAAAAATGGAAAGAAAGGGACTGAACAAAACTAAAACTTGTATTAAACGAACTCGATTATCGGTTTAATGAAGCTTTGGATACAAGGAAAGTAATAAAACCTAGACTACTTATGAAGTGAGTACAAGTGAAGTTTGAAAGAAATGGAAATGCATAAGCTGTGAGCTCTGAGGTCGTGGACCTTTGATAAGGCCTTCAAAACTGGTATTTATAGGCAGCAATTCCAAGTCTTGAGCTGCTTGAGCTGCTTCCACAGGCCTTCATGCATGGCTGTCAAGTGTCATCCTGGTAAAGGCTTAGGCTTGAGCTGCTTCTGAATGCTCCAATAGGAAGCTACCATTCGTCCAAGCCTTGCTCTCCACCCCAAGAAAATGGCTGCAGGTCTGAAATGCTTCATTTTTGCCTAAAAACCAGTCAAAGCAAAAGGAATTTGCAGCAACATAGCATCCCTAGGCCCTTTGAGCTGCTTGTGAGCAGCTTGTATGCATGGATGCTTGTAAAAAATGGATATTTGGGCCCACCAAGGCCAAAAACGCACTGCTTGTGAGCAGCTTGTGTGATGTTAGAGAGAACCTTCTAGACATTTGAGCTGCTTGTGCAGGCCTAAGCTGCTTGGGATGTCTCCATGCATGGCTGCCATGTGTCCCAAGCCTTGCTTCATGCTGAAGGATAGTGAGACTTAGGCCTTGAGCTGCTTGTAAGCCTGCCTATTGAGAACATTCTAGGCCTTGGAGCAGTTTGTGAGCAGCTTAAGGCCTTTTCTTGCCAATTGAGGCCCATATGCAATGTTTCTAAAAAGCAGGCCCACCCAATACTTGGGCCTAAATTTGAGGTGCAAGATAGGCCTTAGTCCATTGTAAGCCTTGTGAGCCCAAGCCTGGAGAAAAACCCAATCTTTAACTGATTTGGACCTACTTGAAAGCCTTATCGTTTCTTAGAGCTGGGCTAGGCCTAGATGAAGTGCTCAGGCCTAGTGGGTCGACTTCAAGACCTTGGCCAGCCTTGGGCCTAATTTTATGGAAGAGATATCTTAGGCCTTAGTATGTTTCAAACCTTTGCAAGCTCAATTGGTCCTTTATCATTCATATCGGCCCAATTCCGCTGGTGGCCGATTTACAAGGCTTTTCAAGGCCTGAGATTAGCATTCAAGGCCACCTTCTAACCGACAAATTGATCTTCTGAATTCTGGCCAAAAATGGGTGTAAACAATGCCCCTTCATGCCTTGATTCTTTACTTTTAGGATCAAGGCGTGTATAAAAAGTAAAACTATTTTTGGCATCCAAACAAGCCTCGATTCCTATTTTAGCATGTCTTCTTTCATTTGCCTTGCCTATGGACTTATTAGGCATTAGGCATTTTCCATGCTTCATTCAGGCCTTTGACAAAATTCTCTGAATTCAGACCTTAGAATGAGTCTATCAGCTATCTTTTTGTTAGACAGGCCTGTGAAAGGCCTCTCTTATAGATAAAAGGCCTTAATCTACATCCTCTAGGGCTGCTCAGAGCAATTGGATGATGATCATGCCTCTATCAGAGTTGAATCTCAAGGCTGTGAATATCGCCCCTTATTAGGCCTATTTACGCCAATAGAGGCTATGTTCTGGCCTACAAATATGTTTGGAAGGCCTGAACTCTCACTTAAAGTGTTCATAATAAAGATTCAGGCCTACTCAAAGGGCTCAAAAGGCCTTCATCTCTGTGAAAAAGGCCTTCATACATCAATACGAGGCCTCTTTTCAGTCCCGGTTGCAGAGAAGCTCTAAACCTATGAAAGGTTTGACAACAAGGCCTGGAAATACGTTGAAAGGCCTAAAAAGGTGGCTCAGGCCTAAAGAAGGAGCTTAAAAGGCCTCATCTCCTGCAAAAGGCCTGTTTATACCAGTATTAGGCATGTGCTCAGGCCTAGACCATGAAAAAGCCTAACAAGGACTGACAATATATTGGCAGGCCTGAACCTTTGCGAAAAAGGCCTGCTCAATGAAATAAAAAGGCATCCACCTCTGCGGAAAAGGCCTGGTAAGAACTTAAAAATAAGGCCTACTCATTGACTGGTAGGCCTTGGCCGAACATTTTTAGAAGTGCATGTTCGGCCTTTGAAGGGCTTTCCTCTATTTAGCCTCTTTTACAACCATGACATTTTTGCGTAAGCCAAGTGAATAACACTCGCTTTTGATGTGCCCCACAAATCCAATGTGGGCGCGATTCTACAGCTTTAAGGCCTATAGTTGGCCTATGCTTGCAAAGCCTATTGGCAGGTCGGACAATGCCAAAAAGGCCATCATTAACCGGGGGAGGAAGGGGATCTCCAATCACAAATGAATCATGATCAAGCTCTGGAGTGTCGTCATTTTCCTCCTCTTCATGTCGTTCCTCCTGTTCTAGAATGGTTGCGACATGTAATTCAGACCTGCCTATAGGGTTGACGGTAGGCCTGGATCGTTCTTGGCATACATCAATGATCTGTTCATCACCCAGGACTGAATCTGGATGTGGTAGCCCTTTAGAGACTTCAGAAAGCTCTTGAGAGGAGAAAATGGGTTGATCTTGCCTCAAGATTGGACCTTCCATGTTTTGGCTTATCTCAGGTTTGAGATCTCGATCTCCTTGCGCCAAAACAGGCCTATCATTTTGCTCCTCCAGACCTGGAAATAGCTTTTCATCTAGAAGTTTTTGAAAAACTCCTGAATGCTGGCTGTTGCGCTCAGGCCTGAAATCATTGCCATGCTCATTTTGAGGTTTATCATCCAGGCCTTGTCGCTGTTCAAGAATCCTTGAAGGCCTGGACTGAGAATCTTGCCCCCCGAGTGTAATTTCTTGGCCTCCTTGCCCCCCGAGTGCAGGGCTTTCAGAAGCTAAGGCCTGAAAGAAGCCTGAAGGCCTGGTGTGCTTGTTAGAGGCTTGTTTAGACACATTCAGGCCTGAATTCGAGCCTAAAGTGTCAAACCATGATACCGGTGGTGGGGCAGGAGATGACAACTTATCTTTCAGTTTAGCCATCGCTTTATCAATGGCCTTGGTGGAGTTGATAACGACCTTGGTGGAGTTGATAATGGCCTGGTTAGAGCTGATAATGGCCTTGTTGGATTCTTCTAGCCTATGCAAACATGCATCCAAGGGATCAATAAACTCCTGTGAGAGTTCTTCGTTGGATGCAACGGTACAGGCCTGAATGTTGATGTTTTCTTCAACTTGGCCCCCAAAGTTCTGAGTATGAGGATCACCAAAGCCACCATTTTGGAATTCAGGCTGTTCGGGCAGGCCTGAACGCATGACACTTGAATAGCCTTGTGACTTAGCATTAAGAAGTTAGGCTACCTCATCACGTACTTGGCGTTCCTCATCTTCAAGTCTGCCAACTTCTTCTTCAAGCCTTGTAATTGCGTCATTGTAGAAGTGTCGTGCATCGAGAAACCAACCCTCTGTAGGATTGAGTTGATACCTCTCTCTGTCAAGACGGTTGATTTCGTCTTCAAGCTCGTCGACCTTATCATATCGCCAACTAATTTCTTCTTCAAGATGCCAAATCTCAACATCCAATTCAACGTATTGAATCGACATGAATCGGCGTGATCATACCCCTTGAAACGATTAGGGTCCCACTGGGCGTGCCAATGTTTGTTTCCAAATTAAAAAATTCATTAACGGTTTAATGAAATTGGTACAAGGAAATGAAAGATAAGACCTAGGCTGGGCTAGATTGGACTAAAAGATAAAGACATTTGCTGGAAATGATAATTGAAATGTAATTTGAATAAGCCTTGGGCTTGTTTGGTCGTGGACCTTTGATAAGGCCTTCAAAACTGGTATTTATAGGCAGCAATTCCAAGTCTTGAGCTGCTTAAGCTGCTTCCACAGGCCTTCATGCATGGCTATCAAGTGTCATCCTGGTAAAGGCTTAGGCTTGAGCTGCTTCTGAATGCTCCAAAAGGAAGCTACCATTCGTCCAAGCCTTGCTCTCCACCCCAAGAAAATGGCTGCAGGTCTGAAATGCTTCATTTTTGCCTAAAAACCAGTCAAAGCAAAAGGAATTTACAGCAACATAGCATCCCTAGGCCCTTTGAGCTGCTTCTGAGCAGCTTGTATGCATGGATGCTTGTAAAAAATGGATATTTGGGCCCACCAAGGCCAAAAACGCAGGCCTGGTTGAGCTGCTTGTGTGATATTAGAGAGAACCTTCTAGGCCTTTGAGCTGCTTGCAGCTGCTTGTGAGCTGTTTGGGATGTCTCCATGCATGGCCGCCATGTGTCCCAAGCCTTGAGCTGCTTGTAAGCATCTTACCCAGATCTGAGCAGCTTACCCAGACCTGTCCAGCAGGAACATTCTAGGCCTTGGAGCAGTTTGTGAGCAGCTAAAGGCCTTTTCTTGCCAATTGAGGCCCATATGCAATGTTTCTAAAAAGCAGGCCCACCCAATACTTGGGCCTAAATTTGAGGTGCAAGATAGGCCTTAGTCCATTGTAAGCCTTGTGAGCCCAAGCCTGGAGAAAAACCCAAACTTTAACTGATTTGGACCTACTTGAAGGCCTTATCGTTTCTTAGAGCTGGGCTAGGCCTGGATGAAGTGCTCAGGCCTAGTGGGTCGACTTCAAGACCTTGGCCAGCCTTGGGCCTAATTTTATGGAAGAGATATCTTAGGCCTTAGTATGTTTCAAACCTTTGCAAGCTCAATTGGTCCTTTATCATTCATATCGGCCCAATTCCGCTGGTGGCCGATTTACAAGGCTTTTCAAGGCCTGAGATTAGCATTCAAGGCCACCTTCTAACCAACCAATTGATCTTCTGAATTCTGGCCAAAAATGGGTGTAAACAATATCTTTGTCTAGATTTTTCCAGTTGGGAGTAGAATGAAAAAGGTCAAATAACGCATGCGCGCGTGGAGGGTTCAGGCTCACAAAATTTTCCAAGATTATCAACCAATAGAGTGGACTAAAAATGTGGTAGAAAAAGTTCAGCTTATTCACAAGATCAACCACGGCAAGATTCCAAGAACCAACGTAATCCCTGCCTTGGTCGTTTTCAGAAAGCGCAAGCAAGGAAAGCACTCAGATAAAAGCATTACCGCAATCCCTGCCCTCCTTATATTAGCTTGATAGAAGCTGAGCTCTCTCTCCTCCATTACCACAAATTGCTATCTCATGTTATTCCAATGATACAAAGGCAGAACAAGAACCAATCCATTATTTTGTAGTCTGCTGTCTAAACTAATAAACCATCTGTGCCCGTAGTTTACTGGCACAAAAATCTGTGAAATATTACAAAGCATTTATAGCACAAACCATAAGAGTGTGACATTAAAAATCATAACATACTTATTTTACACGCATGCTGACAATACTATTCACGATATAGTTTGATTGCCCCAAGGCTCAAGTTGTTTATAACATATGCTTCCACCCTCATCTGAGAGATTGGAAGTAATAATACTCACTCAACAAAAGAAGCAACTTCTTTCAGAACAAAGAAGACGCCGGTGGGACCATCATCAGGAAGCAGGGCTAATCTCACTGGATGTTCAGCACCTTCTTCTACGCTAAAAATACCACTGTTGTCGTTAATATCTGTTTTGACATAACCAGGGCATACACAGTTGATGCGGAAAGTTGGATAGTTCTTGGCCAAAATTCTTGTGTATGCGTTCATAGCTGCTTTGGATACTATATAAGCAGAGAGAAAGGCAGGCCAACCTTTGCTTTCTAATGAATTCTCCATGAAATCTTGGAGAAACTCGTTTAGTAACTCGTGTATTGTATCTTCGGTGAGGGTTTCAGCATCATTCAATACTCCTTTAACCCGTTCGCTTGGTATAAACTGAAACAGCAACATGAGAGATAACAAATAAGGGCATGTACAATTGGTTTTAAAAAGTTCAAAATTTTGACAGCAAAATATCTGCCAGCGTATTTTGGATACGGCCATGCAAGTCATTTCAAATTTATTATGCATCATTTTGATGAGTTTACCATCATTCTTACCACTGATCAGATAGCCGGAATCTTTTGACAGAGACTTAGAATGTGATTCCGAGTATTTATGATTCCATAGCTTGAAACAAATTGAAATATAAAAGTTCTTCCTAATTTCCTACTCAAGCGGGAATCTCTTTTCCAGACTAAAGAAGGAATGGAATCCCACATCAACCATGGGAGTATCACATGCCTAAGAACGTAATCATTTAACAGTAATTCACTGCATATATTTATTCCGAAACTGCAATATGAGACAAGTAAGATTAACTATAAAAGGCTACAATAAGTTTACAATTATGGCAAGAAAATATGGGATGTTTCCAAATCTTGCATATGTTTATGCAAACTAACTTCATTTTAATTGGTCTATCATCATTGATTTGGGTCTTCACGATTCTACCGTTTGAAAAGGATTGGAGAATTTGGAACCCGGAATGACTATCGATTACCTGTCCAAGTTGGAAACCCACCTACTTCAAATTAATCATTTACAAAAGTAGATGAGTTCACATAACATAAAATCTGATAAGTTCCCTCATGAAACCAGCCGTTTGAATAACCGACACTAGCAATTTGATAAACATCCCTTCGCTCTGATTCTTGTCATCCAAACATAGCTACTTCTGGTTTTAGCAGAAGATATAAGCACCCTAGTCTAACATGAGAGAAAATTCCTTTTGGTGGGCGATTCAGACTCATTATGAAGTTAATCTTCTGCAATCAACTCCAACAGCCCAATTTCTCGAGTCAAAACTGAAAGCTAGTAATGCCTGTATATTAAGTTCAATCTCAAAATCTTCGATGAGGGTTAGGCAGGTCTTGTACCTGTAGCTTCCCCATGCTAGAAGTAACATTGACAATCCTCGGCGAATCGGATAACTGGAGGAGCGGAAGAAATGCTTCAATCATCCTTTTTGCTCCATAGTAGTTTGTTTCCAAACATTCTGGCGCCCACTCGTAAGTCTGAGTCATCAACTCATTCCAATTTATTTGGTTCCAACTTTCAGACTGCATAGAGTGAGACAATTCAGTAAGGACACGTATGTTTAACGGGACTTATAGTGAAAGGATAATAACTCCCTAGTGTATTCACTAAGGATTATATTTCCGATGAGTATTCCGTATAGACTTTAACAAATGTAGTCTCCTCAAATATATAGTCCAATCCGATGCTTATATTGTCAAACAAATGGCCCCAAGTGCCGATTACTCATCAAAATTCTATATCAGAAGGGAATGGGTACTTCATCATGCTTTTTATGTTAGAGACTCAGAAAGAAAATAGAAAATGTGTAAGATCACCGGAGAAGCAGAAGCAGCAGCAGCCCCTGAAGCTTTGAAAGCATCCCAATTCATCACGGCACCACTAATCCCAGCATTGTTCACCTGCCACAGTCCAAGCTCTCTAAATGAAAGAATCAAAGTTCTTTAATTTTATTTTCTCATGCTTCTTGAAGAAATTGTAAGTGAATTATACACCATTTAGAAGGAAATATATATTCCATCCACATAACCAAATACGCTTATCAAACCATTGGATGCTTCAATTTCTTCACATAAATCTTACTAGTAATTACAGAAAGAAAAAGAAAAAGACTACCATGAGTAACAACTAGGTATTCCCCATGTCACTTCTGTAAAAAAAGAATCACTTCTGTAAAAAAAGAATCACTTCTGTAAAAAAAGAATTTGATTTAGCTCATGAAAAAGCCTTTGAAACCTAGTTTTTTTCCAAAATAATTTTAAGCTCATTCTGGGTTTCTTTTTAATGGTGAAAAAGCAAATAGCCAAAAGGCCCGACATGCTATTGAGTTCAAATCAATACGTTTGCATAGGAAATATTGGAATATGCTTCTCAATAACTTTTTAATCAATATCAGCGATTTCATAAGTACCATACCAAATCCCATCAATCGAATGACTTTTTGCGGATCAAAAAAAAAAATTCACTTTTTAGAGAAATACGAGACATCTAAGGCACTCAAGTAAACAGAAAATCGATAAAAAGAAAAAAAAAAAAAAAAAGAGAACTGGGATGCAACAATACCAAGATATCAAGCTTCCCAAACTGGGTCTTGACAAAATCAGCAAGGGAAGCAACACTAGATGGGTTAGCCACATCAAGCTGATGAAACACCACAAGATCAGTGAGTCCAGACCCTTTGAGTTTCTCCAGAGCTTCTGTACCCCTTTTCTCATCTCTGGCTGTCAATACAACCGTGATTCCATTCGAAGCTAATTGCCTACAGATTTCAAATCCTATCCCTTTGTTTGCCCCTGTAACGACTGCATACCTACACAGACAAGAAATCAGAAAGGTGGTGTCTGTTAGATTCTCTGGTTATTAGCACCAGGGAGAGAGTGAAAAGGAGAGGTTTTGCTGCATTCATACTCAAGTATACCTGTTTGTTGCTGCTGTGCTGGTGACAGTTTCTGCCATGGCGGAAAGGATGGGGTGTGTGTTGCAGAAGAATGTTACTTTTGACTAAAATAGTGAATATTGATTTGAGAAAATCTTCTTAACATAGGATTCCGTGAACAGTTGTTTACGGAGGTGAATCGCGACTATCCAAGAGTATTTTGGACAGACTGGATGTTAATGAACATTTAAATGCAGATGGCTGAGATCGCGCGGCTACATGAACCGCCTATTTACAGCGGCTCTGTGAATAACTCTATCTTGATTGATTTTCTATGTGTAGCGCAAAACTAGCAGGCTCCAAGCTACATAGGCATGACTCTTTTTGGCTACAGGCACATCAGGTGTGGCACACCTCAGCCACACACCCTCACATATAGGTGGGGCTCGTTTCAGTGGGAACCATCTGTATGTGAGGGTTTTTGAATATGAGGTTTGCATGGAAAAAAAGTCATATATGGCGTTCGCATGGAGGATTAAGGCTTAGAAATTTTGCCTTGATTTTCAACCACAAAAGCAGACAATAAGATTTGTATAAAAACTTAGTCTTATTTACGTCCTTTAATAATCTCATGCAACTGGTTGAAGGCATTGAATTGGAAGCCAATAGGATTTGCTTCACAATTTTGACCGATGGAATGGGTCCTTAACAATAATACACAACTTTTAAGTTGTTAAACGACAAATAAATACGTACCGATGAATTCAAAAAATATAAATTGTGGACCTGCGTCACACATATTGGTTTCTGGTCTTTAACCTATGTTAAGGGAAAAAATTTCAGTGCCGAGCGGGTACCACGTGGTGCCCGCTCGCGCATCCGAGCCGTCTATTGTGTGTTTGAACGACTCAGATTTGAAGAGAAAAAAAGGAAAGAGAAAGTGTTGGAGTGAAAGGAGAGAGATTGTTTCAATCCGAACTGTCCAAAAGTGTATCGGACGGCTCGGATGCGCCAAGCGGGTACCACGTAGGATATGCCCGCTCAGCACTGAAAAATCACTTTATGTTAAGGGTCAATATCAATTGTACCAGATAATTTTAAGATCAGTTGATGAAAGCTTCTAACAAGTAGGATTCAAATATTATGTTTCTCCTTTCTTCGATGCTTGCTCCAATTCCCCTATATTTAGTTATTTGAGCAAAAGATACGTTATTCTTCATTGAAAGGGTTCTCATTACAGAGAGTCTATCCCACGGCTCTATTTCACCGCTCTCTACATCGCTCTCAATCTCACTGTCCAAAAATATTTTGGACGGTCTGGATTTTAAAAGACTCTTCTACGGAAGAGTTTACCTACCTCTTCCTTGGAAAAGTTTTTTAAAAGACGGACTATTGATTGCCGAGACAGACGGTCAGATTGAGCGTTGTGGTGGGGGAGTGGTAAAACAGAGCGACGGGGTAGCACCGCTGTTCTCATTAAAGAGGCAGCACTTCCCATCTATTGGGATGAAATTAAAGTTGCTGGAAAACAAAACGCGGGATTAAGTTCAAAAATCCAATGACTATACTGGGAACTAAAATCAGTTACAATACTTCATTACAACAACGGTACCGCTATTTTGCTTTTACCAATCTAGGCTGGAGCTGGAACTACAGTTTTACATAGTGATTAACCACGAATGCATAAATGGCTGCAGAAAATCGGGTAAGCGTCTGCAGCGAAAAAATCCTTCACGTAGAGAGAGAGAAACGATATGAACTCTATTTCTCATGAACAAGAGGGCTGTAGATAGGAAACCACATGTTGTGTTTGACATGTTCCACCGTCTCCTCCTGCATCCAAAGTGATCAAACCACAGACTTCTTATCAATGAGTTGAAAGAAATACTGAGCCATTGGATTTAATCCACACTGAGATGTGTGATTTACAGTTACCTTCGAATGTGAGGGTGTCTCGCAAAGGTAGCGGTACCTCCATCTAAAAAGGAGAAGATAGGGCCAAGGACTGTTGATTGTGTGTTCGTTGGTTACGCACATAATAGCACTGCCTATCGGTTTCTTGTGTATAAATCTGAGATACTGGATATTCACAAGAACACTATCATGGAATCTAGGAATGAGACGTTCTTTGAACACGTACTTCCATATAGATCCATAGAATAGTCGAGTTCCGTGAAGCGGACTTTGGAGATTACATGTGAAAGCAATCAAAGACCAAGAGAAAGAATGTGATGTTGAGCCAAGACATAGCAAACGGGTTAGAACATCAACATCCTTTGGTCTAGACTTCCTAACGTATCTGTTGGAAAGTGAGCCTTGGACATTCAAGGAAGCTGTGAGCTCTCCTGATGGTCCTTTGTGAAAAGAGGCTATTTAGAGTGAAATTGATCCAGTCTGCAAAACCATACGTGGGAATTGGTGGATCTTCCTTTTGGTAGTAAGCCTTTGGGCTACAAGTGGATCTTCAAGAGGAAGATGAAGGTAGATGGATCAATAGATAAGTATAAAGCTAGGCTTGTCATTAAAGGATATAGACAAGGCCTAGACTACTTTGATACTTATTCTCCTATCACCAGGATCACATTCATTCGAATGATAATCGCAATTGTAGCTTTGCGAAATCTTGAGATACAACAAATGGATGTGAAGACAGCTTTCCTAAATGGCGATTTAGATGAGAAAATCTATATAGAACAACTTGAGGGTTTTTCCACGCCAGGTCAAGAAGGGAAAGTGTGCAGACCTGTTAGATCTTCGTATGGTCTAAAATAAGCACTGAAGCAATGGCATGAGAACTTTGACAATGCTATGATGTCAAGTGGTTTCACAATCAACGAGTGTGACAAATGTGTATATGTCAAAGACACAAACGAAGGGTACGTCATTTTGTGTCTCTACGTTGATGACATGCTCTTTGTTGGTAGTAATGATAAGATTATCAAATCTACCAAAAAGATGTTGAACTCGAGGTTTGACATGAAAAATATGGGCCTTGCAGATATAATACTAGGTGTTAAAATCACTAGAACATCTGACGGACTTGCACTGTCTCAGTCTCATTATGTTGATAAGATTCTTGAGAAGTTTAGCAAATCTACGAATATAGCAAGGGCTCTGTGGATGTGAATCTCCACTTATCCAAGAATGTGGGGGAAGGAGAATCTCAATTGGAGTATTCTCGGATAATTGGGAGTCTAATGTACCTAATGAGTTGTACAAGGCCCGACATAGCCTATTCAATAGCAAATTGAGTATATACACGAGTAATCCAGGGGATGACCACTGGAAGGCGATAGTGAGAGTACTACGCTATTTGAAGCATACTCGTGATTTGGGACTGCACTACACAAGATATCCTGCAGTACTAGAGGGGTGCTGTGATGCTAACTGGATATCAGTTATGAAAGACTCTAAATCCACGAGTGGATATGTCTTTATACTTGGTGGTGCAGCTGTTTCTTGGAAATCTTTAAAATAGACGTGTATTGCACGCTCTATGATGGAATCTGAATTCATTGCTATAGATAAGGCAACTGAAGAAGCAGAATGGCTATGCCAGTTTCTAGAAGATGTTCCAAGATGGTTGAAACCTGTGCTAGCAATTTGCATTTATTGCGATAATCAATTAGCAATTGGAAGGACACAGTGTAATATGTATAATGGTAAATCTAAACATATGTCGTAGACATAATACCATTAAACAACTGCTCTCAACTGGGGTTGTTACTGTTGACTATGTGAAGTCAAAAGACAACATTGCGGATCCGCTAACCGAAAGGTTAAACAAAGAGCTAGTAGAGAAAGCATCGAAGGGAATGAGGCTAAAGTCTACTACGCTTGTGTTACCATGAAGGAAACCCAACCTAGCTGACTGGAGATCCCAAGATCTAGGTTCAATGGGACAACCTACTTGCGAGTAACGAAGAACGATCACTGTGAGACATGTTCTCCTGCTCATTCCTATGGTGCAAAACAGTGATACCTGAAAAATGGAAATAGGTTAAGCGTTGCTTTTAATGACTCTTATGCGATGGAATGCCAGGCGGGGTATAGCAGGATACCCTTTATAAGAAGGTCACCTATGTGAGTACGAAGTGGGGCCGCTTCTTTGAGAATTTAGGAAGGCGAAATTCTCGAGAAAATACTTGCAGAACCAGGAAGGGGTGTCATGGCCAAAACGAACCCAACAGTGAGAACTAAACTGTGTTTGGAGAAGTTCCGTGTGAGGCCTGTTGTCTCGGTTTACACAAACGGCAGAACAGTTCAAGACATCATGTTCACTGGTCAGCCAGTAAATCCGGTAGGTCTTCACAAGGGAAGGTTCAAGGCCAAAAGCTACCTATCCTATGCGGGGTTTTTCCGTTGTACTCTCTCTCGTGTCAGCTTTGTCTTCCAAGTCGGTTTCCGCCAATTTCATTCATGTGGGGGATTGTTGGAAAATGGAATTTTACCAAAGAGAATTTGGTGGGACCCACACCGCGTGAGGTGGGCCCAACAACAGTGAATAAATTCCATTAAGATATGAATGAGAAATTGTCTCATTATGGGAATTGGAAAAGCCAAGTGACGTGCGTGCGCGCCGTCACCAAACACCTAAATTAGACTGGGGCCGAGGCCGGAGCTCAGGATTCGTGGGCCCGCGACCTGTGGTTCGAGGTCTGTGGTCTATGGTCTAATCTAGATTAGTTTGGAACCGACTGTACTGTGGTCCTAGTTATGCTCTAGAATGAGAGCACGTGAGTCTGTGACTCTTCAATTGTCTGGCAATGAGTTGAATGCTGCAATTGAATGGTTTTCCAAGGATTAATCACCGTATTAATCACAAGGTTAATTCCCCATATTGAATGGAAAGGCTCCCTATTCAATTCTGGTATTAATTGAGGAGGCTCCTCTTCAAGCTATATAAAGGAGTCGTTCTTCTTTGTTTGGATACCGAAAAAAATCGAGAGCTTCTCTACTTTTGTTAGCTAATTGTTCTTTTCGAGAGAGAGAGAGTACAAACACAAGTTGGTTCGACGGGCAGTCAACGGCGGTGCTCCGGCGGCTGAGTGGAAACCGAGTCAACCCTGGGAGACAAACACCGACACAACCTCTAGCACCGGAGAGGCGGCGAATTTGTCTTAAGGGCACCGTTGAACAAAACGGGTCTCGGTTTGCAAATTCTTGTTCCCTATTTACAGTTTTTGCTTATATGTCATATCCTGTAATTCCGTTTCATATAATTTTTTGTTCGATTGTAAATTTCCAGAAATTAGTAAAATCGATTACTGTTTTTTGCACTATATTTTCCTACAATCTTAAGACAAATTTGTTATTGGAAAATAGTATTTTATAAAAACAGTTTGATGTTGAGTTTTCTGGAACAGTTTTGAAAAAAAAAATATTCTGGTTTTCTCAATTACAAACAGAATAAATAAAATAACAGTTTGTAAAACTAGCATGTATTTACGGCATTAGAAATCGATACACAAGGTATATGCCTCCCACGTGATTGACATTTGGCTTCTCAAGGAAGTCCTTTTTCGGCCTATGGTTTTTGTGAAGTCTTTTGATTCAATATTGTTACTGAGAAAAAGACTTGAACATGGTTCAATTTTTTTGCTACTAGAGATGATTAATAGATTGAATTATTTTCATTGGGGTTTGATGTGAAATGGGTCTCCCTTGACATGACTCATATGCATTAATCATGTATCCTATAGTACAAGTGTCAATGGAGAGCATCTTCCATTCTTTAATCGCCAAAGGGGCCTTAGACACGGGGACCCTTCACCCTGGTTCATCTTTATCTCGGCATCATATTTTCTCTCCGCACTTATTTATAATGCAGTAGATCAGAGGAGATTTCAGGGTGTGAAATTCGCTAGAAGATGTCCAACAATCAGCCATCTTTTATTTGCCGATGACTCCCTCTTCTTCCTTAAAGCTATACTAAGTTTGAGTGTATTGTGCTCATGGATGTGCTGAATCGTTATTGCTATGCCTAAGGTCAGCTGATACTTCTTAACAAGTCGTGTAGTTTTCAGCTCCAATGCCCCAAAGGAAGATAGAGAAGCTGGCTGCAGCGTATGGATCTCCCTTGCGGGATAACAATGGCAAGTACTTGGGTATTTCTACTGAAAGTGGAGCACTTCAAAACAGACTTCTAAGAATTGGTCTGTGGAAAGAGTCCTTAGTAAACTCCAAGGGTGGAATGAAGTTTTACCGTTGGATGCAGGGAAGGAGGTACTGATTAAATCAGTTATTCAGGCCTTTCCAACATATGTCATGTCTATTTTTAAGCTCCCTATATCTCTTCGTGAACAAATTTAGAGAGAGAAAGAATTGAGCGTGAGAATCTCTCTTGTTCTTCCATTAACTGAGAAAAAGAGTATATATACAACTCTACAATACAAATGACTAAAGTACCCTTATGTACAAAGAATTTAACAAATAGCACCCTAGCTAATACAAACTGACCAACTGAGACATGTCTCATTACATGTTGCTAATACAATCTAACACTCCCCCTCAAGTTGGTGCATAGATATTAATCATGCCCAACTTGAAGAGGATATGGTGGAACACCTTATTACTAAGACCTTTAGTAAACACATCAGCTAATTGGTCCTCAGATCTCACATAAGGCATGCATATTACACCACTGCTCAGCTTCTCTTTGATAAAGTGTCTATCAATCTCTATATGCTTTGTCCGATCATGTGGAACAGGGTTATGAGCGATATTGATAGCAGCTCACAGTACAGCTTCATAGGACAGTGATCAACAATTCCCAAATCATGCAAAAAGGTTTGAAGCCATAAAAGCTCACAAACACCATGTGCCATGGCTCTGTACTCAGCTTCTGCACTTGACCTCGCTACCACAGATTGCTTTTTGCTTCTCCACGTAACTAAATTCCCGCCAAGGAAAGTGCAATAGCCAGAGGTAGAACGTCTATCATCAATCGAACCTGCCCAGTCTGCGTCAGTGAAGGATTCCAACCTCAAATGACCATGGTTGGAAAACAAAATACCTTTGCCTGGAGAGGATTTTAGGTACCTCAAGATACGATAAACAGCATCAAGGTGAGAAGAATGTGGGTCATGCATAAACTGACTGACAACCCCCACTGCATAAGAAATATCTGAACGTGTGTGAGATAAGTATATCAGACGACCCACAAGTCTCTGATATCTTTCCTTATCCGCATGCTCTCCCACGCTGCCAAGATGATGATTGACCTCAATAGGAGTATCAGTGGGCTTGCACCCCAGCATCCCTGTCTCCTCCAAGAGATCAAGAATGTATTTTCTTTGGGAAATGAAGATCCCTTTCTCAGATCTAGCCACCTCCATGCCAAGAAAGTATTGCATCGCCCCCAGCTCCTTAATTTCAAATTCCTTGGCAAGAAGAACTTTAAGCATCTGAAGCTCATTCACATCATCACCTGTCATAATTATGTCATCCACATAAACTATAAGGATGGCAATCTTACCATCACTCCTCTTGGTGAACATAGTATGATCAGCATGACTCTGCGTGTACCCAAATCTCAACATGGCCTTGAGAAATCTATCAAACCACGCTCTAGGTGATTGTTTCAAGCCATAGAGAGCCTTCTTCAACCTACACACCTTGCCCTTAGTGGTAGGGGAAGAAAAACCAGATGGTATATCCATATACACCTCTTCTTCCAAATCACCATGAAGAAAAGCATTCTTCACATCAAACTGTTGTAGTGGCCAGTTTCGAGTAGCAGCACAAGACAACAAGGTGCGGATAGAGTTCATTTTGGCCACTGGAGCAAAGGTTTCTTCATAGTCAATGCCATATGTCTGAGTATAGCCTTTGGCAACCAATCTTGCCTTGTATCTCTCAACAGTGCCATCAGCTTTATGCTTAATCGTGAACACCCATTTACATCCCACTGCATTCTTTCCCGGAGGAAGAGACACTAACTCCCAGGTGCCATTTTTCTTCAAGGCCTTCATCTCCTCTACCATAGCTTCTTTAAACTTAGGAGTTTCAAAAGCTTCCTTCCAACCCTGTGGAATAGGTATAGAAGAAAGAGAAGACAGAAAGGTAGAGTACGAAGGTGACAGACGGGAATATGAAACAAATTGCGAAATGGAATGTTGGGTACATAATCGAGCCGGCACTTTATGTGTTCGAACTGGCTTCCTATGAGCAATAGGCACATCAAGATCATCAAAAGGAAGAGATATAGAGGAAGGAGAATTACCAGAAGACTCAGCTGAAGCGTCAGGAACTAGGACTGGTGATGATGATTGGTACTGTGGTAATGCACCAGGTTGGCCCTTTTTCTTGCGAGTGAAAGTTTGTAAATCAGGTCTGTCCAATCTTTCTCTTGCATCCGGCATTACTCTTTCTCCAGATTCAGGTTCCTCTCTCTCCCCTTCAGGATTATTAAGGCTGGGAGATGCCTCCTCCCCCTCACCAATGTTCTCCCCTGTAACAACATTCTCCCTCTCACCAACAGTTGGGGGAGAGTACCACAAATCAAAATCATAAGGTGTCAACATCTCTTCCCCTCTAGTCAACATCTCTTCCCCTCTAGAACTCTCCCCCTGAAGAGATGGGGACGAGAGAGGGTAGAAGGGTTGGTGTTCCCAAAAGGTGACATCCATTGAAACAAATTTCTTTCGAGAAAGAGGGTCATAGCAATGATACCCCTTTTGAGTGGGAGAGTATCCAAGGAAAATGCATTTACGAGCTTTAGGATCTAACTTTCCACCGGGGTGGTGAGGAGCATGCACATAACAAACACAACCAAAAACCTTATGAGGAAGAGTAGAGACCCGAAAGTTACCAGGAAGGAAATCCAATGGAGTCCGGAATTGAAGAACACTGGAGGGCATTCGATTAATAAGATAAGAAGCTGTAAGGATGGCCTCGCCCCAAAAATGTTTAGGAACATTCATAGTAAACATAAGAGAACGAGCCACCTCAGCAAGATGCCGGTTCTTCCTTTCCGCAACTCCATTTTGTTGCGGTGTACCCACACAAGTAGTTTGGAAAAGAATGCCATTGCCATCAAGATATGACTTGGAGGGACCGTTCATATATTCAGTCCCATTGTCACAACGAAGTATCTTGATGTTGGTATCAAATTGTGTGTGCACCATCTTATGAAAAGACTGAAAGCATGAGAAAAATTCATTCTTTGCTCGGAGTAGATACACCCAAGTTATACGAGAATGACAATCAATAAAGGTAACAAAATAGCGATAACCAGAAATAGAGGTAATGGGGGAAGGACCCCAGACATCAGTGTGGTGTGGACAACCATAAAAGGAGAAGCACTCCTCTGATGAACAGGAGCATAAAAGGAACGTCTATGTTTTGCAAGTTCACAGGCTTCACAAAAGAACCTACTTCTAGAACATCGTTTAGTTAAAGTAGGAAAAAGTTTCTCTAAAATACCAAAAGAAGGGTGGCCAAGTCTACGGTGCCACTGATGCAATAGAGGAAGAGCTGAACCCGTATCCGCCTCAAGGGCATGACCTAAGGGTGAGGGTGTAAGAGATGAACAAGGCACAGACTCCAAAAAATACAGGCCATCCTGAGCTCTACCAGTACCAATCGTCTTTCCTGTTCCCAGTTCCTGAAAAACACAATGAGTGGGAAAAAATGTTACCGAACAATTCAAAGATTGTGTGAGACTACTAATAGATATAAGATTAGTAGTAAAATTTGGAACATGGAGAACGGAAGAAAGAGGTAAGGTAGGTGAATAGTGAATGGAACCTTTCCCTGAAATAGCAGACAGGGATCCATCAGCTACTCAAACTTTGTCCTTACCAGAGCATGTAGAGTAGGAGTCAAAGAAGGATGAGCAACCTGTCATATGATCCGTAGCACCGGAATCTATTATCCAAGGAAGAGAAGAAGTGGTGGTATATGCACTAGGTTGGATACCTGTGTGAGCAAAGGAGATAGTGGAAATAGAAGCTATGGAAGACAGAGTATCAAGCTTAGCCAGTAGGCGCCTGAGAGTTTGAAACTCCCCCTGAGAAAGAGTACCAACAGGAATATTCTTGTGATCCTCCGACATACCGTCAATTGCCAAATAGCTCGAAACAATCCCGTACGTATAGTGCAGAACGGTACCCAACAGTGGCAGAGGAAGGCAAATACAATCCAAACAGGGACTACGAAATTGCCCTAACAATAAACTGCAAACCCTGAATACATAGAGGCACAAACCCTTCAGACTATATTGCAAGTTATAGATGAAGTCCAAAAATCCTCTTGTACGTTCAAAAAATGTCGACTCACGGGCAATCAAAAGAACCCAGCGAACTACTACTCAAACAGCTCAGCAAAAGCAACACCAAACTGATTGAAAATGGCAATAAAACGCCCCCTCAATAGTGGGTTACGAGTAACTAACCACATGCTTCGAAACACATGAAAAAGGGACCTCGGATAACCAGGCCCAGTCACTTTCAGAAGCAAAGAGGCGGTAGCGGAAGCTTACAGAGATGATCAACAGCAACAAACATAAAAAATGAGCACATACCAGATCTTGGAAGCAATAGGCAGCAGAAAAAATACCCAATCGGCACCAGAAAACACTCAAAACGATTCCAACCGAAGGTAGAAAGACTTCAAACGAGAACAACCTGGGTTCGCCGAAGTTCGCCGGAGGTCGCCGGTAGTCGGCGAGAGTCCAGGTGGGAAAAAGATCTGGTGCCCTAGATCGTGATGCTCTGATACCATGAACAAATTTAGAGAGAGAAAGAATTGAGCGTGAGAATCTCTCTTGTTGTTCCATTAACTGAGAAAAAGAGTATATATACAACTCTACAATACAAATGACTAAAGTACCCTTATGTACAAAGAATTTAACAAATAGCACCCTAGCTAATACAAACTGACCAACTGAGACATGTCTCATTACATGTTGCTAATACAATCTAACACTTCGTAATGCCATCTGTGCCAAGATAGCTCAATTATGAAGGAGAGGTAGTAATGGGAAGCCAAAAATTCATCGGGTGGCTTGGAGAGAGATCTCCTGAAAGAAGGGTGAAGGAGGTTTGGGCTTCAAAGATTTCGAATGCATGAATGTTGCTTTGTTGGCTAAACAAGCCTGGAGGCTAGTGAATGAGGAAAACAGCTTGTGGGCTAGAGTTCTAAAAGGCAATACTTCCCGAACTGCTCTTTTTGGGAAGCTAAAAAAGGGTCTGCATCTTCTTGGAGCTGGGAAAGCCTTTTTATCTCGAGAGATCTTCTGGTTAAAAATTGCCTTTGGCAAGTGGGAGATGGTAAGTCCATCAACATATAGAGGGACACATTGGTCCTGGCTGCAGTAGTATCATTGGGACAACATCATCTCCAGTTCAAAAAGTGGCAGATCACATATTACCGGGAAAGCTTGCAGGGATGAAGCTCTCATCAGAAACACTTTCGACCCTCTCATCTCCACCAGAATATTAAGCATCCCTCTTCTACCAACACCATTGATAATATGATCTGGCCCAAAACCTCTATTGGTGAATTCACGGTCAAAAGTGGATACCAGAGCTGCCCCAAAAGGCTCCACAAGGAAGTCGGCGATAAAGCTTCCTCATCTTTCAACCCCTCCTGCCGTTCAAAAAATAAAATAAAATCTTTCACCCCCTCTTGAGCTATGGTCAGGGTCCATTCAAGTTCACCCTAAATATAGAACTATTTTGTGGAAAGCTTGCAAAAATACAATTGCTACAGCTGAAAATCTCTTCCATAATCACCCTAAATATGGAACTTCTTTGTGGAAAGCTTGCAAAAAATCAATTGCTACAACTGAAAATCTCTTCCATAAAAAAACTATGGGCTCTCCTATTTGTTCTGTTTGTAACAGGGAGATTGAAACTGTGGAACACCATTTTTTCTTTGACAATTTGTTAGTACATTTTTCCTTTTCTTGTTGTTTGATACCATTTCTCCATTTGTCTTGTGTATTTGTTCTCTGTATAGTTCTACTTCTTGCTGATGTAGTTGCACAGTTGTGAGTGATAATAGAATCATGCTATTGTACAGGAGTGTTGTATGCAATTAACAAGGTTTCATTATTGATCTTCTGATTTTCCCTGTTATTTCTCTTTATCGTTGGTGTCCTTAAAGCCTCCAAGATTTCTGATTCTGTACCATAGACGTATGGATCATCATTTTTATTCAAGCCAACTGTCAGCTTGAATAAGTTTCAGACTAATAAATTTGCAAGAACGCAGCCTCAGTTAAGTCCTCGTGGTAGGTCTTGTCTACTACTCACATCCATGGTTCTATATTGGAAAGGAAGTGTTCATCACCATTCTCCCCCCAACGAATAGGATAAAAAAATAACCTTGTGTCATATTAGGTCTTGTCTAGTACAAAAGAGTTCGTCTGTTTGACGGGGCTGTTAGTGAACACCGCTAGCGAAAATGTGCCAAGAATGATTGGAAGTTGAAAGAAGTTTAAAAATACCACATCAATGCACTGGAAAACACACAAGAAATAACAAGAGTGTGTAGAAGGAAATGGTACTATGAGGGAATATCATATGGACCATCAAAAACAGAATATTCGATTGCATTTTTTGTTGAAGACAAAATGGGTTGCATTCACCAACCATGCATCCACAAAGATAATTAACGATATGATTGCAGATAATTTAAGTAATAACAAGAGCATTATTCATCAATCCATAGTCCAATTATCCTTGTGTATGGATATCTGCAGCCCTTTATGAGAATATCATTTTGCTCATAAGCAGTCATCCACTCATAGCCAAGCCACTCTTCAAATACAAAATTCTCCTCTTCCAAGATGTACGACGAGTGAGAGATGAGCAAAACCAGACCAGTTGCAGAAAACGGCACTACTGAAATAGTACAACTATATAAAAGGAAAGTGCTTATCAAAGAAAACAAAGAAGATCAACCTTGCCAAGAACATATATATGCCAAATCCCAGATCGATATCTCTTCTTACTCCAATCATTACTAAGGTTGAACAAGAAGCTACACGATTGTGTAAACATCCATTGGTTTTGTTGAGCCTGTTGACTAATGATAGGTGCGTAAACATGCCTATTTACGCCCCCTAACTTAGGCTTGTTATGTCCATTTAATGCGCTACTTGGAGTTTGATACTTGTTAATTGCGTTTCAGGACTCTCGGAGTCGAAGGATAATATTTGGAGCTTAAACGCGAAGTCGGACTTTATTTCGGGAGAAAGGTGCATCAAATTCCAGCCATGTGTTTGCACGTACGAAGGAGTTTATTGGGTAATGCTGAAATATTGGTGTTGAGCTTGCCGAAGGAAATTTATTGGATCAAATCCCACTAGAATGGCAACATGGGAATTGTAATCTGGCAACTTGTGGCCTGACCCATAATTGTAGCAAGATTTGTCTTCAGCGTTTACATTAAAAGTGGGCCCAGGGAACAATTGACAAGAGGGGAATTTACTTGCCGAGCACACGAGGTCTCCGTATATATAAGGAACGGTAAAAGGGTTTGAGGGGGTTCCTTTTCTGACGGATAAAACCGAGAGCAGTGGCTGCTATCAGATTCGGCAGAAGCTTCAATGGAGTTCTATCTTTGCCCGATCATCCCTTCCTCGATGAGCGGCTAAATCCATCGGCTAGGGCGACGAGGAAACTTTCTCCGAGTAATGTAATCGTTTAATTTTTAGGGTTTTATTCAACAATGAATTGTATGACTTGGGATGATTCATAGTTTTTATGAAAGAACATATTTTTCCTATTTATCTATTGTGTTTGTATTCCGGATCGATATCAAGCACTGTCATACAATAGTTTTCAATTATCTAGGATAGTCTCTGAGATGGGTTATACTGCGTTAGACGGGTCGTGCCGTTGGTTAAATCCAATGAGACGATCCGCGCTATGTTGAGATAGCCTTTACGGTGTACGAGTCCTGTGAATCATCTTGACGATTTTCGATAGGGATTGCAAGCCCTAGCGACAATCTTATTTGTCTTATGTTGAATAATTACCCTAGGTTTTATAACGATTATATTGCAAGGGGAAGGTGGAATCGAAACCCTAGTCTCGTCTCTCATTTGTTTCAAAATCCTTTAATCGCTTTCTAGTTTAGTTTTAGTTTAATCAAATCAATCACAAATCCAACTTCTCTTTACTTTCCGAATTAAATTAGAAATTAATTGAAAGTACCGTAACTTAGCTTTTTACTCTCCGTGGACGATCTCGGACTTGACCGCTATTCTTCGGAATATTAGTTAATTCCCTGTTTTATAAATTATATTTTTGGTACGAAAACGACAGACCAAATTTTGGCGCCGTTGCCGGGGAGTTAAAACACGGTTGCGTATTTTCAATTTGTTTTTAGTTTAATTCTTTGTTTTATTTAATTTTTTTTTTCTTTCCTGTTAGTCTGTTTCAGCTTTGCCAGGTTTTCGAACATCCCAAAGATTGCGAAGTTGAATTTATTGGTGGCCAGGCATATCAAGCGATTTTGTTTACCCACTGTGAGTTCTCTTTTCGATTACTTTATTGTTGGATTGCTGAAACGGTAGTGGAATTAGGGTTTTCGGGATATTTATGCGTCGATATCGGTCGCTATCACCTGAGACAGCGTTTGATACTGATCCTGAATTTGACAAAACCCTTCGATCTTTTAGGAATTCTCTTAAAGCAAATCGTGAACGCCCTATTACTCGTAATATAAACTTTGACATAATGGGTGACCAAACAGGAGCAATCGGTGGGGAAGAGGGCTCCCCATTGGTGGAGTATTTTATTCCAAATGAGTATGAGTCCACTTCGTGCATAGTTATGCCCGCGGTAAGAGCCAACCAATACGAGATAAGGCCGGGCACTTTACAGATGTTGCCCTCATTTTATGGGAAACCAAACGAGGATCCTTATGATCACTTGAACCAATTCATGGAAATGAGCCTAATTATTTGCATTCGTGACTTTGATAAGGATGCATTAAAATTACTTCTTTTCTCGTTCTCATTGAAGGATAAGGCCAAACAGTGGTTGAACTCCTTACCGGCAAACTCCATCACCTCTTGGACTCAGATGTGCGAAGAGTTCCTAAAGAAATATTTCTCCATCAGTAAGACAACCCTTCATAGACAAGAGATCACTGGATTTACCCAACACGATGGAGAACAGTTTCATGAATCGTGGGAAAGATTCAATGACCTTCTTAGGACGTGTCCTCACCATGCTATCCCTAAGTGGCAGCTTGTTCAGTCTTTTTACCAGGGTTTGGCGGAACCACACCGCCAACTGGTTGATTCTTCTAGTGGTGGGATCTTCCTGCATAAGAATGTGAACGATGCATGGAAGTTATTCGAAAACCTTAGTGAAAACTCTCAACACCGTGCATCTTCCCTTAGACATTCGAGAGGGGCAGTATCTAGTTCATCCAAACAGAGAGGGGTCTATGAGGTTCAACCCTCTAATGACCTTACACATCAAGTAGCTACCTTGACCCAAACATTGAAAGAATTAATCACTTCGGGTCAACATCCTCTCCCTGTGAGACATCATCCGCCCACTTTTCAGGAGGCGTGTGGGATTTGTGCTAGTCCCATGCATTACATCACTGATTGTCCCTCTGCCTCCCAATATCCAAAGTTTGTGCAAGAGCAAGTTAGTGCTGCACAAGGGTTCTCCAGGCCAGGCTATGACCCATTTTCTCCAACATACAATGCTGGCTGGAAAGATCACCCAAACTTTTCTTGGAGGACGCAAAATCAAGGTAGTCCCTCCTCTTTGCAACAGAGACCGCACAACCTAAGTGGTTTCAACCAACCAAGGCCCAATTACCCAAGCACTTTTAATCAAGCGGCTTTCCATAGGGCACCACAGCCCTTCCAACAAGCGCCTCCTCCTCCTCAGGCATCCCAGCCTCAACGGTCTTCCAATTATGATGAGACCATGTTACAAGGGATGCAAACTGTGATCCAAAAACTGCAGGGATTAGAGAGTCCGGCCAACCTGTTTCTAATCCTAGGGGTCAATTCCAAGTGGACCACCAACACGCTCCTAACCATCACCAGGAGCAAGCTAAAGCAGTCATAGCCCTTCGAAGTGGCCGGGTTATAGAAACTAGGTCCATAGAGGACACTCCAAAAGAGCAGGATGCTCATTCTTCTTCCTCTAGGCAAAAGGGCAAGGATAAGGTCCTTAAAGAGAAGGGGGCAACTCCTCTTGATACTCATACCACTTCACCTACCTCTCATTCTACCAATTCTGCTATGGTACCACCTGGGATGCCACGTGTTCCTTTTCCAGCGGCCCTTAACTCTCCTTCTCCATATTCCAAGAAGGCCGCTGCTATGGAAGATATGATTGAGACTTTCAAGCAAGTCAAGATTAATCTTCCTCTTATTGAGGCTATTCGACAAGTCCCCTCCTATGCTAAATTTCTTAAAGACCTTTGCACCCAAAAGCGTAAAAGCCGAACCAATGTTACACAAAAGGTCCTTCTAGCTGAGGGTGTCTCCTCGGTGTTCCACACCTCTACAGCCCCTAAGCTTCCCGACCCAGGGACCCCTACCATTTCTTGTATCATAGGTGACCATCTCATAGAAAGGGCGCTTCTGGATCTTGGTGCGAGTGTCAATCTTATGCCATACTCTGTGTATGATCGATTCGAGTTAGGGGAGTTGAAACCCACATCCATAACCTTGCAGTTAGCCGATCGATCAGTGAGAATTCCGAGAGGTGTCATAGAGGATGTTTTGGTCAAAGTTGACCAATTTTTCTTTCCTGCAGACTTTATCGTCCTTGATACAGAACCAGGCCAAATATCTAAGCAAACCACTCCTGTCATACTTGGCCTACCCTTCTTGGCTACGGCCAACGCTAGTATCAATGTTAGGGCCGGGGTGATGGACGTATCATTTGGCAATATGAATGTGAAGCTTAACATATACAATCCTTCTAGGGACCCTCCATCAGATGCAGACTGCTTTGCAGTTGACGTAATTGATAACAATGTAGTTGAGGATCCTTGTTTGACAGCATGTTTAGCGCATTTTGATTTTCAGGATTTTGACATTGATAAGTCCATAGAGGAAATTAACTCTTTACTTGATTCCACACACCTCATGGATATCTCCTCTTGGGAAACCAAAGTTGAACTTTCACCCACTTTTATCAGTGCACCGGTCACTTGTCCTGTAGGGTTCTTATTGGAACTTGATTTGCAACCATCGCAATCGATTGTCCCGTCTGTAGATGTGGTTGACACTATCACAATCGATCAGGGTAAGGTAGACTATATTCAAAATTGGGAGGTCGGTGGTCCATGCATCGAGGTTCATTGTCCCAAGGGGCAATTAGAGAATGATAAGGTGGGTTGTTCAGTTTTCATTCCTAGGGTGACTTTTGTGATCTTGCCTTTCAAGCACACTTTTCCTTGGTATGATGATTTTATTTGCATGGCAACTAGAGGAACGATTTTGAATCGACTACGTGATCAATTACTTGCCATTCTTGTTGTAGAGTCGAATGATACCTTTTGGAATGATCCATCTCTTAGAAATTATAAAAAGAGGCTTAAAGTTGTCCGTTCATTATTATGCAATGGATAGTTTTTGTCTTGGTGGGGGTGTTTTTGTGAGTCTTTATTATTGTTTCTTAGCTTAGTTTGTTTTCTGTTAGCCTGTATTATTATTATTATTTTTTCATTTTCATTTTATATTTTATCTCTGTGGGACTAACAAAGTGCAGGTTTACGCTCCAAGTTGGGGGATGACTCCCTCCTTTCCTTATACCTTGCCTTTTGTTGCTCCTAAGCGAGGTGATATCTCTCTTTTCTTTCTTCGGCTTATCTTTTATTTTTTCTATGGTTGAGATGTCACTGAGGACAGTGCCGTTTTAAGTTGGGGGATGGATCATTTTGTTTTTTTGTTAGAGTTTTAAAATCCAAAACAAAACAAAAAAAAAATTGAAAACTTAAAAAAAAAGAAAAAATATACTTGTTGGATCCTTTTTACTTGAGACTTGGAGATTGCAATGTTTACTTGTTGGTTGCTAGTGTTGAGAATTGTTGAGCATTACTTGGATATTTATGTTGCATGGTAGTTCTTTTTGCTATCTTGACGATATGAATTTATCTTGGCATACGCTCTTAGCATCTTTGCACTGCACGTTTCTTGGACCTTGACTGCTTGTGAGTTGTAACTTGAGTGCTTTCAATGGCTAGATTAGTGGAGACTTATGCCCATGTGAGCTTTAGTGCCTTACTTTCCTTTGGAGTGGTATCACATAAACTCTTTGTTTGTCGTAAAAAAAGAGCTTAATCGTTGTCGATCTCATTATCTTTGTCGTCAAGTATTGAGACTTAATGCATGCCTATTATTTCATCTTTTGGGAATAGAAAGTTACATGGTTGTATTGCCCCTAGGAGATGATAGTAGGCCATTTTTGTGCTTTGAGCCGGTTCGTTTCTTTCTACACACTTACCCCTTGTTAGCCACGTTGAACCTCTTGCATAAGCTTTTTTCTTGTTGCGCTCCACCATCTATATTGTGTCTTGAGAATGGCAAATATATGTAAAGGTTAATTTTTAAAGAAAATGGAGAAAGTGTGGTTGAGAAAGATGTGCTTAAAATGTGGTGTATGTTCTTCCCCATGGCTAAAAAAATATATATATATATATATATATTTGAGAAAATTGTAAAAGAAAAAGAAAAATAGAACTTGAATGAGAAAAGAGGGGAAGGCACCCATGCATTTGTTTGAAGAAAGAAACGTGTGAACTTCATTGTGGAATTGTGTGAAGGGTGAAAAATTAGAGAGATGTGGCGGAGTTGAAAAGAATGATAAGAGGGTGCACATTATTACTTGCCCTATGTTGTTTTGGCCTATTCTCAGACGCTTGCGTATGATTTATCCTAAGTTTTGAAGCACTTTTCCTTACCCAACGTTATTACCGAATAAAAGTCCTATTTGATCTTAGGGGCAATGGATAGTGGATTCATGGATAGAAATAGTTTTCAATGCTTGACATTCCATTCATGAGATCTTGTGTCCACTTTAAAAAGCTTTCTTTTCGTGTCTAAGTGTGCGGGGTACTTTGGTTCCATATTGCATAACTTCCGCCCGCACACATTGAGAGTCTATTAAATGCACCTTGTTTCGAGTGTTTTCTGTTGTTGAGTGCATGACACGGTGAGAATTGAAGTCGAAGCTCGGTCCGGAGAGGGTGCTCGGTTGTGGTTCACTTGTAGTCGAGGTCTTTACTCACACACGCTAAGTTTGGGTGCCGTGATTTATTTCTATGTTTTGATAGCGTCTAGAACTATTGTTGCATATGCTCTATTCTTGGCATTGGTGTATCGATGAGTTGCATTGCAGGTTTTTGGGTTCCAAGTATAGGAATCCACAATGTTTTGTGGGTGATCACTGCTGAAAACCCTCACGAGACTTCACTCGTCTTACCGGGGCCACCCGGGGGTTTAAAAGATCTATCCCGTAGTTAGTTGCTTTATTTTATTTGTTTTTGTTTTCTTTGCTAGGGCCTAGCAAAGTGTAAGTTGGGGGATGTGATAGGTGCGTAAACATGCCTATTTACGCCCCCTAACTTAGGCTTGTTATGTCCATTTAATGCGCTACTTGGAGTTTGATACTTGTTAATTGCGTTTCAGGACTCTCGGAGTCAAAGGATAATATTTGGAGCTTAAACGCGAAGTCGGACTTTATTTCGGGAGAAAGGTGCATCAAATTCCAGCCATGTGTTTGCACGTACGAAGGAGTTTATTGGGTAATGCTGAAATATTGGTGTTGAGCTTGCCGAAGGAAATTTATTGGATCAAATCCCACTAGAATGGCAACATGGGAATTGTAATCTGGCAACTTGTGGACTGACCCATAATTGTAGCAAGATTTGTCTTCAGCGTTTACATTAAAAGTGGGCCCACGGAACAATTGACAAGAGGGGAATTTACTTGCCGATCACACGAGGTCTCCGTATATATAAGGAACGGTAAAAGGGTTTGAGGGGGTTCCTTTTCTCACGGATAAAACCGAGAGCAGTGGCTGCTATCAGATTCGGCAGAAGCTTCAATGGAGTTCTATCTTTGCCCAATCATCCCTTCCTCGATGAGCGGCTAAATCCTTCGGCTAGGGCGACGAGGAAACTTTCTCCGAGTAATGTAATCGTTTAATTTTTAGGGTTTTATTCAACAATGAATTGTATGACTTGGGATGATTCATAGTTTTTATGAAAGAACAGATTTTTCCTATTTATCTATTGTGTTTGTATTCCGGATCGATATCAAGCACTGTCATACAATAGTTTTCAATTATCCAGGATAGTCTCTGAGATGGGTTATACTGCGTTAGACGGATCGTGCCGTTGGTTAAATCCAATGAGACGATCCGCGCTATGTTGAGATAGCCTTTACGGTGTACGAGTCCTGTGAATCCTCTTGACGATTTTCGATAGGGATTGCAAGCCCTAGCGACAATCTTATTTGTCTTATGTTGAATAATTACCCTAGGTTTTATAACGATTATATTGCAAGGGGAAGGTGGAATCGAAACCCTAGTCTCATCTCTCATTTGTTTCAAAATCCTTTAATCGCTTTCTAGTTTAGTTTTAGTTTAATCAAATCAATCACAAATCCAACTTCTCTTTACTTTCCGAATTAAATTAGAAATTAATTGAAAGTACCGTAACTTAGCTTTTTACTCTCCGTGGACGATCTCGGACTTGACCGCTATTCTTCGGAATATTAGTTAATTCCCTGTTTTATAAATTATATTTTTGGTACGAAAACGACAGACCAACTAACCTAATAAACCATCTATTGGAGAACATTTCAATAAGTGTGAAAAATGTGTCTGGAGTTTACTGGCACACAAATCTGAGAAATATAAGATTTTCATAGTCGCAAACCCTTGCATGCATGCTGACAATACTATTCACAATATAGTTTAATCACCCGAAGGCTCAAATTGTTTATAACAGCTGTTACACAACTATCACAGGCATTTGTCTTTTGGGTACATTACACAGGATTTAGTTCCATCTTCATCGAAGCTACTTCTTTCTGAACAAAGAAGACGCCGGAGGGACCATCATCAGGAAGCATTGCTAATCTCACTGGATGTTTAGCACCTTCTTGTACACTAATAATACCACTGTAGTTGTTCATATCTGTTTTGACATAACCAGGGCATACACAGTTGATGCGGAAAGTTGGATAATTCTTGGCCAGAATTCTTGTGTATGCGTTCACAGCTGCTTTGGATACTATATAAGCAGAGGAAAAGGCGGGCCAACCTTTGCTTTCTAATGAGTTCTCCTTGAAATCTTCGAGAAACTCATTTAGTAACTCATCTATTTTATCTTCTGTGAGGGTTTCAGTGTCATTCAATAGTCCTTTAACCCGTTCACTTGGTATATTCTGAAACAGCCATATGAAAAAGAAGAAAAAAAATATTAACTAATGAGGGCGTATACAGCTGGTTTAATAAGTTCGAAAGTTTGACAGCAAAATCCTGCCGGTGGTTTGGATATTGCTACGGATACGAGCTCCTATGCAGTATGCATCATTTTGATTAGTTAACCATCATCATAATCATAAGTTCGTATGTCATGAATCCATTGAGAGGGAATGAGAATGTTCCGAGAATTTATGACTCCATAGCTTGAAACAAATAGAAAAGTGAAAGTTCTTCCTAATTACCAACTAAAGCAGGAATCATTTTTCCAGACTACGAAGGGATTGGATCCCACGTCACCCATGGGAGTCTCTCATGGCTGGGAATGTAATAGTTATTAACAGTAATTTACCATTATGGCATGAAAATATGGGGTGTTTCCACCATATCTTCCATATGGTTATGCAAACCATCTACGGTTTGAAAGGAGTGGAGATTTTGGAACAGGAAAAGATATTCCTGATTACCTGCTCAAGCTGGAATATTATCCAAATTAGGAATCTGACTCCCATATCATCGTGAAAATCTCACATTCTTGCGTGAATGTTAACCAAATATTTAAAATTTATCATTTTCCAAAAGTAGATGAGTTCTCATAACTTAAAATCTGTAACTTTCCCCAACAGCTAGGATTCCTCCTGAAACCAGCCGATTGAATAACGGGCACTAGAAATTTATATACATCCCTCCTCTCTAGTTCTTGCCATCATAACATAGATACTTTTGGTTCTAGCGAAAGATAAAAGCACCCCAGTCTATTATGAGAGAAAATTCCTTTTGGTAGGGGAATCAGACTCGTTATGAAGTTAATCTTCTGCTATGAACTTCAACAAAGCTCAATTTCTCAAGTCAAAACTGAATGCTAGCAATGTCAGTACTCAAATTCATTAGCAGTGGAAATCTTACACTCTTGGATGAATGAGGGTTAGGCAATTTTTGTACCTTTAACTTCCCCATGCCAGAAGAAACATTGACAATTCTCGGCGAATCAGATAACTGGAGGAGGGGAATAAATGCTTCAATCATCCCTTTTGCTCCGTAGTAGTTTGTTTCCAAGCATTCTTTCGCCAACTCGTAAGTCTGAGTCATCAACTCATTCCAATTTACTTGGTCTCTAGACTGCATAGAGTGAGACAATTCAGTAACGACAAGTTTTTTTAACAGGACTAATAGTGAAGGGTTTTATAACTAATTACATGTAACCTCATCAGATCAATAGCAATGCAATTGGATTAAAAATACCACACCCCCATTGCATTGACAAAGGATTATTTTTCCGATGAGTATTTAATCCAAGCTGTAAAGGTTTTACCCAATGTAGAAGATTTTAACCAATGTAGTCTCCTTGGATATATAGTCCAATCCGATGCTCATATGTAGTCAAACAACAGACCCTAAGTGCCTATTACCAGCCACAATTTGATGTCAGAAGGGATGTGTACTTCATCATGCATTCTATGTTAGAACAAAAATAGGTGAGACTCACCCCAGCAGCAGCAGCATCCCAATCAATGACGGCCCCAACAATTCCAGCATTGTTCACCTGCCACAGTTCTTGAACCAATCACTGAAGTAATCGAAGAGAATTATGCACCATTTAGAAGGAAATTTTTTTCCACAAACAACCAAAAATGCTCATCAAACCATAGGATGCTTCATTTTCCAGTCAAAAATTCAGTTTATTTACCAAACAAATGACTACCAATGAGCAACGACTAGGTATTCCCCATGGATTTCCACTTCTTTACAAAAAAAAAAAATTACTTAGCTAAAAACATCTAAAACCTAGTTTTACTGGGGAAAAAATACCGAAAGTCCATTTTTTAAGCTTATTCTGAGTTTCCTTTTAGATGTTGAAAGAGCAAATAACCAAAGAGCCTAAAGACTCGAAAAGTTTAAGCAGGCAAAAATCTTTAAGCTCAATAAGCTCCAAATAAGGTGAAACAAATGGGGAATCACTCGGATAGTTGAAATTGAATATGAAGTGCAATTTCAAAAAATAAAAACAAAGAAAACCCGGAAAAAAAAATTAAAAAGGAAAAAACTGAGAACTGGGATTTCAACAATACCAAGATATCAAGCTTCCCAAACTGGGTCTTGACAAAATCAGCAAGGGAAGCACTACTAGATGGATTGGCTACATCAAGCTGATGAAACACCACAAGGTCGGACAGTCCAGACCCTTTGAGTTTCTCTAGGGCTTCAGTACCCCTTTTCTCATCCCTGGCTGTTAGTACAACAGTGATTCCATTTGAAGCTAGTTGCCTACAGATTTCAAATCCTAATCCTTTGTTTGCCCCTGTAACGACTGCATACCTACACAAACAAGAAACCAGAAACCCTAGGAAGAGAGTGAAGGAGATGTAACTTTTGTTTTTTTTTGGATATTCTACCGAAACACTTAAGTACCTTTTTGGTGCTGTGCATGTTTCTGCCATGGCTGTGTTGGGATGTGCCACAGTGCCAGAGGAAGGAATGTTTCTGCTTCTATTTCTGCTCTCCAGTATTGGTTCTTATCTGGACAGTACTCGCGTTTTTCTTTGACTTTTCACAGAGAGCAAACAATTTGGGACATCCTAACATAGAATCCCAAACACAGAAAATGGGATGGAGGGTGTAAAAAAATACCACATCAATGCACTGGAAAACAGACAAGGCCATTGAACGAGTACTGGGAGTCTTTTCATTAAACACGGGTTGCATTCACCAACCATACTGTTGACTTGAGGGGCTTTTGTGGCTCCCATCCTCATATTCACTAGCACACCTCTGTTGATAATTGAAGACAAGTGGCCTCCAAGTGGTCATCTGCAACAGTACCAGTCCCTCTTCTGCAGCCATGGAGTGAATGCCATGTCTGGCATGGGAAATGAATAAAGGGTTTTCTCAAGCCTATAAAGGAGACCTCTGGCCTTTGTAATTTCCATCAGATATCAGAAGTAGTGAAGTTTGTAGTGAGCAATGTAGTGATATCAGTGAGAGTGTAGTGAGGTGAGGGACCTCTCCCGTAAAGCTCGTCTCCATTTCAAGAATTGCTCCGGTAACCTCCGTGGAGTACCCGAGTTTGAGGAACCACATAAATTATCTGCATTCGTGTTTGGGTGTTTGTTTTGTTCTGGTTTTATGATCCTTAGGGCACAACAAATACATCCACATAAGGTCAAAAATGATAATTTAAGATTTGATTGCAGATAATTTAATAAGTATAACAAGAGCATTATTTTATGAATCCACCATGTAGTCTAGTAATCCTTGAGTATGGGGATATCTGCAGGCCTTTCTGAGAATAGCATTTTGTTCGTAAACAGTCAACGACTTATTAGCCAAACCACTCCTCAAACACAAATTTCACCTCTTCCAAGAAGAACAAAGAGTGAGAGATGAGCAAAACCAGACAAGTTGTACACAACGGCGCTGCTGAAATAATATGACTACATTAACAAGATCAACCATGCCAAGAACCTATATAAGCCGATCCCAGAATCAATACCTCATCTTGCTCCAATCATTACTTAGGCAAACAAGAAGCTATACGATTGAGTAAGAACCCATCAGTTTCATTGAGTCGATAATAACCCATCTAGAGGAGAACATTTTAATGAGTGTGTGTGTGTGTGAATGTGTCCGGAGTTTACAGGCACAAAAATCCGAGAATTTTTACGATTTTACTACGCAAACCGTAACAGTGTGACATTAACAATCATAACTTATTTATTTTACACGCATGCTGACATTACTATTCACGATACAGTTTAATCACACCAACCCCAAGGCTCAAGTTGTTTATAATATTGGTTACATAAATATCACAGGTTTTCTTTTTTTGTGCATCACACAGGATTTACTTCCACCCTCATCTGAGAGATTGGAAGTAGTAATACTCACTCAACAAAAGAAGATACTTCTTTCTGAACAAAGAAGACGCCGGTGGGACCATCATCAGGAAGCAGGGCTAATCTCACTGGATGTTCAGCACCTTCTTCTACACTAAATCTACCAGTGTTGTTGTTAATATCTGTTTTGACATAACCAGGGCATACACAGTTGATGCGGAAAGTTGGATACTTCTTGGCCAGAATTCTTGTATATGCGTTCATAGCTGCTTTTGATACTGTATAAGCAGATAAAAAGGTAGGCCAGCCTTTGGTTTGTAATGAATTCTCAATGAAATCTTGGAGAAACTCGTTTAGTAACTTGTCTATTGTATCTTCGGTGAGGGTTTCAGCATCATTCAATACTCCTTTAACCTGTTCGCTTGGTATAAGCTGAAACAGCAATATGAGAAGGAAAAAAAATGAATCTGGGCATGTACAATTGATTTAATAAGTTCGACATTTTGCAAGCAAAAATCCCACTAGTGGGATTTTTATATGGATAGGCATATGAGTTCATATGTATTGTGCTTCATTTTGATTAGTTGATACCATCGTCATAACCATAAGATCATATGGCAGGAATCTTTTGAGGGGGAATGAGAATGTGATTTAGGTTGAAGCAAACTGAAATGTGAAAGTTCTATCTAATTACCTATTCAAGCAGTAATCACTTTTCTAGACTAAGAAGGAATCGAATCCCACAACACCCATGGGAGTCTCACATGCATAGCAATGTAATCTTTTACAGTAATTCACTGCTCATATTTATTTTCAAACTGCAATTTGAGACAAAAGAAAATTAACTACAAAAGGCTACAAGAAGTTCACAACTATTGCACGAAAATATCGAGTGTTCGCATATCTTGCGTATTCTTGTGCAAACCATCTTCATTGTGATTAGTCTATCACCAATCACCAGTCATTTGGGTCATGATTCTACCGTTTGAAGCGGATTGGACATTTTGGAACCGGAAATGATTCCTGATTACCCGCTCAAGTTGGAATATTATCCAAATTAGTAGGGATCTGATTCCCACATCCTCGTGAGAATCTCACATTCTTTAAAGAATGGAAACCACCTCCTTAGATTTTATCATTTCCAGAAATTAGATGAGAAAAGATAACTTGAAATCTGAATAGTTTCCCCTGGAGCTAGAATTCCCCGTGAAACCAGCAGGTTGAATAACTGACACTAGCAATTTGATATACAACCCTTCTCTCTTATTCTTGCGAAAGATAAACGTACCCTACACTAACATGAGAGAAGATTCCTTTTGGTAGGAGATTCAGACCCATTATGAAGTTAATCTTTGGCTGTCAACTTCAACAACTCAATTTCTCAAGTCAACTGAAAGCTAGTAATGCCTGCATATAAGTTCATTAGCTGTGGGAATCTCAAACTCTTGGATGAGGGTTAGGCAACCTTTTTTACCTTTAACTTCCCCATGCTAGAAGAAACATTGACAATCTTCGGTGAATCAGATAACTGGAGGAGGGGAAGAAATGCTTCAATCATCCTTTTTGCTCCATAGTAGTTTGTTTCCAAGCATTCTTTCGCCAACTCGTAAGTCTGAGTCATGAACTCATTCCAATTGATTTTGCCTCTAACCTGCATAGAGTGAGACAATTTAAAAAGAACAGGTTTGTTTAACAGGACTAACAGGGAAGGTATATATAATCTGATCATATGTAAGCGGATGATGAGATTAAAAATACTACACATTCTACACCCCCGTGGTATTGACAAGGTTTACATTTCCGATGAGTTTTCTATAAAGTTTTAACGAATGTAGTCAGTCTCCTTTGATATATAGTCCAATCCAATACTTATATAGTCAAACAAACGTTCCCATAGTGCCGATTACTCTCCACAATTCTTTATCAGAAGGGATGCATACTTCATCATGTTTTCTATGTCAGAGACTCGGAAAGGAAATGAAAAATGTGTAAGACTCACCCCAGCATCATCAGCAGCAGCAGCAGCCATTGCCGCCTCTGAAGCTTTGAAAGCATCCCAATTCGTCGGCCCCACTAATCCCAGCATTGTTCACCTGCCACAATTCAAGCTTTGTAATTAAAAGATTCAGCGTTATAAATATTTTTTTTCTAATGCTTCTTGAAGAAATTGTAATTGTATTATACACCATTTAGAAGGAAATATATTCCATCCACATAACTAAATACGCTTATCAAACCATTGGATGCTTCAATTTCTTTACATAAATCCTGTTTACAGAAAAAATGACTACAAATGAGTAACAACTAGGTATTCCCCATGTCTCTTCTGTGAAAGAAAAAATGATTTAGCTTAAGAAAAAGCATTTTAAAAAATCTATTTTTTTTAAAGCTTATTCTGACTTCTGAGTTTTCTTTTTAATGTTGAAAAGCAAATAACCAAAAACCCTAAAGATTGGAAAACTGCTCAACTTAGCTAGTAAACTTTATCTTTAAGCACAATAAGCTCCAATTTCTTTTTCTTTTTTATAGGCGAAAGGCAGTTTTGTTAGAATAGTTAGATTAGCACATTAGAAGAGAAGTTGAACTCCTTGCCTCTTTTCTCCTAGCACCTACGTGCACCCCTAACACCGTTGAGCCAAAGGCCTCTCGGCAACAAGCTCCAAATATGGGGAAAACGTGGAGAATCACTTGGGGTTTTTGCAATTGAATATGAAGTAAGCTAGGTGTTCAAAAAAAAAACTACCAAAGAAGAAACCTTAAAAAGGAAGAAAAACTGAGAACTGGGATTTCAGCAATACCAAGATATCAAGCTTCCCAAACTGGGTCTTGACAAAATCAGCAAGGGAAGCAATACTAGATGGGTTAGCCACATCAAGCTGATGAAACACCACAAAATCAGTGAGTCCAGACCCTTTGAGTTTCTCAAGAGCTTCTGTACCCCTTTTCTCATCTCTGGCTGTCAATACGACAGTGATTCCATTTGAAGCTAATTGCCTACAGATTTCAAATCCTATTCCTTTATTTGCCCCTGTAACAACTGCATACCTACACAAACAAGAAACCAGAAAGGTGGTGTTTCTTCAATTCTGGTTATAAGCACTAGGGATGGAGGGAGAGAGGGTTGTTTAATTCTACCGAAACAGTTAAAGTACCTGTTTGTTGCTGTGCTTGTGACTGCCATGGCGGAAAAGGTGGGATGTGGTAGAGGAATGTTAGAGCATCTCCAGTCTTGACCCATTTTAAGACCTAAACCCAAAATTTGGGCAAAATCCTAAAAAATTCCTCTCCAATCATGACCCAAACCTTTTCCCATATTTGGGTTTTACCCATTTCTTTCCCCAATTCTGGGACAAGATAGGCTCTAACCCATTTTTTTCCAACTGTTCTTGAGAGAGAGAGAGAGAGCAGACGAAAAAGAAGATTGTACCTACCCGGAGAAGACGAAGAAACTGCAAACGAAGAAGGTGCAGCGATCGAGATTCAGCGAAGAATAAGGTGCATCGATCCAAGTTCTATACGAAAGTACAGACGAAGAAGAAGGTTTTATCTCGTCGGAGCTGTTGAACTTCGTCGGAGTTTGCCGGACTGATCGTCTTCTGTTTTTTATTTACCTCTATGCCATTGAATTGGGTCAATATTGGGTTTTGCCATTGGAGTGAGCCTGACCCAAAATAGATTTTTACCCAAATTTTGATCAAGGCTGGAGATGCTCTTAGCCTCTTGTTCTGGTCTCAATATTTGCTTTCTTTAGTACTCCGTATTTTTGTTTTCGTAACTCAAGTCCGAGCAAGTTTATGTGCATCTCGAATAATTTTGGAGTACAATCCTACTGCCCATTCCCATTGGGATCCCAATTAAAAGCTGTCTATGAACTGATCCCGAAAGAATTGATAGCACGCAGAAGGTTTCGAATATGAAAAACCCTAGAGGGAGCAAACATCAAAGTCCCACCTATTGGTCGATGACCCAATCCTGGATTATTGGTTACTCCATCTTAATTTATATTGACAGAGGCCCTGTTTAGCCCAAATTCTGTCTTTAAGAGTCATCTTTATTGTTAAATTTTTAAGATTCAAATGTCAAACTTTTAGATTAAAATTCTTCAAGTCTTGACGAGCGGAGTCTGAAAAAAAAAATATTGTGATCAAAAGTAAAAAGAAATGGCTAAAAGATAAAATAAGGTTTGTAAAGGCATGGTAAGTGGATTTAGAGTTATTTTAGTATGAATTTTTTTCAACTTTGATCTCCTTGCATGCTTCTTGATTCCTCTCGTTGAGACTAAAGATAACCCTCAATTTTTGATGAAAAAATTTAAAGAAAAGTTCACGCAACAAGCAACATTAGTTATCTAGAAATTAAGGTTCTTAATGCAAATCAGAAAACATCTAGAGTGAATATGATTTATTTGAGTTTGGTTTTTACTAAATTCTAGATATTGATTTTCCCAGAGTGTAGCAAAACTAGCAAGCTACATGGGAGTGAGTCTTTGCCTTAGATATCTTTGTCTAGATTTTTCCAGTTGGGAGTAGAATGAAAAAGGTCAAATAACGCATGCGCGCGTGGAGGGTTCAGGCTCACAAAATTTTCCAAGATTTTCAACCAAAAGAGTGGACTAAAAATGTGGTAGAAAAAGTTCAGCTTATTCACAAGATCAACCACGCCAAGATTCCAAGAACCAACGTAATCCCTGCCTTGGTCATTTTCAGAAAGCGCAAGCAAGGAAAGCACTCAGATAAAAGCATTACAGCAATCCCTGCCCTCCTTATATTAGCTTGATAGAAGCTGAGCTCTCTCTCCTCCATTACCACAAATTGCTATCTCATCTTACTCCAATGATACAAAGGCAGAACAAGAACCAATCCATTATTTTGTAGTCTCCTGTCTAAACTAATAAACCATCTGTGCCCGTAGTATACTGGCACAAAAATCTGTGAAATATTACAAAGCATTTATAGCGCAAACCATAAGAGTGTGACATTAAAAATCATAACATAGTAGTTATTTTACACGCATGCTGACAATACTATTCACGATATAGTTTGATTGCCCCGAGGCTCAAGTTGCATATAACATTGGTTACATGAATATCACAGTATATGCTTCCACCCTCATCTGAGAGATTGGAAGTAATAATACTCACTCAACAAAAGAAGCTACTTCTTTCAGAACAAAGAAGACGCCGGTGGGGCCATCATCAGGAAGCAGGGCTAGTCTCACTGGATGTTCAGCACCTTCTTCTACGCTAAAAATACCACTGTTGTCGTTAATATCTGTTTTGACATAACCAGGGCATACACAGTTGATGCGGAAAGTTGGATACTTCTTGGCCAGAATTCTTGTGTATGCGTTCATAGTTGCTTTGGATACAGTATAAGCAGAGAAAAAGGTGGGCCAACCTTTGCTTTCTAATGAATTCTCCATGAAATCTTGGAGAAACTCGTTTAGTAACTCGTGTATTGTATCTTCGGTGAGGGTTTCAGCATCATTCAATACTCCTTTAACCCGTTCGCTTGGTATAAACTGAAACAGCAACATGAGAGATAACAAATAAGGCATGTACAATTGGTTTTAAAAAGTTCAAAATTTTGACAGCAAAATATCTGCCAGCGTATTTTGGATATGGCCATGCAAGTGATTTCAAATTTATTATGCATCATTTTGATGAGTTTACCGTCATTCTTACCACTGATCAGATAGCCGGAATCTTTTGACGGAGACTTAGAATGTGATTCCGAGTATTTATGATTCCATAGCTTGAAACAAATTGAAATATAAAAGTTCTTCCTGATTTCCTACTCAAGCGGGAATCACTTTTCCAGACTAAAGAAGGAATGGAATCCCACATCAACCATGGAGTAATCGTTAACAGTAATTCACTGCGTATATTTATTCCGAAACTGCAATTTGAGACAAGTAAGATTAACAATAAAAGGCTACAATAAGTTTACAATTATGGCAAGAAAATATGGGATGTTTCCAAATCTTGCATATGTTTATGCAAACTAACTTCATTTTAATTAGTCTATCATCATTCATTTGGGTCTTCACGATTCTACCGTTTGAAAAGGATTGGAGAATTTGGAACCCGGAATGACCATCGATTACCTGTCCAAGTTGGAAACCCACCTACTTCAAATTAATCATTTACAAAAGTAGATGAGTTCACTTAACATAAAATCTGAAAAGTTCCCTCATGAAACCAGCCGCTTGAATAACCGACACTAGCAATTTGATAAACATCCCTTCGCTCTTATTCTTGTCATCCAAACATAACTACTTCTGGTTTTAGCAGAAGATATAAGCACCCTAGTCTAACATGAGAGAAAATTCCTTTTGGTGGGAGATTCAGACTCATTATGAAGTTAATCTTCTGCAATCAACTCCAACAGCTCAATTTCTCGAGTCAAAACTGAAAGCTAGTAATGCCTGTATATTAAGTTCAATCTCAAAATCTTCGATGAGGGTTAGGCAGGTCTTGTACCTGTAGCTTCCCCAAGCTAGAAGAAACATTGACAATCCTCGGTGAATCGGATAACTGGAGGATGGGAAGAAATGCTTCAATCATCCTTTTTGCTCCATAGTAGTTTGTTTCCAAACATTCTGGCGCCCACTCGTAAGTCTGAGTCATCAACTCATTCCAATTTATTTGGTTCCAAATTTTAGACTGCATAGAGTGAGACAATTCAGTAAGGACACGTATTTTTAACGGGACTTATAGTGAAAGGATAATAATACTACACTGTCCACTCCCCAGTGTATTCACTAAGGATTATATTTCCAATGAGTATTTGGTATAGACTTTAACAAATGTAGTCTCCTCAAATATATAGTCCAATCCGATGCTTATATTGTCAAACAAATGGCCCCAAGTGCCGATTACACATCAAAATTCTATATCAGAAGGGAATGGGTACTTCATCATGCTTTTTATGTCAAGAGACTCAGAAAGAAAATAGAAAATGTGTAAGACTCACCGGAGTAGCAGCAGCAGTAGCAGCCCCTGAAGCTTTGAAAGCATCCCAATTCATCACGAAGCCACTAATCCCAGCATTGTTCACCTGCCAGAGTCCAAGCTCTCTAAATGAAAGAATCAAAGTTCTTTAATTTTATTTTCTCATGCTTCTTGAAGAAATTGTAAGTGAATTATACACCATTTAGAAGGAAATATATATTCCATCCACATAACCAAATACGCTTATCAAACCATTGGATGCTTCAATTTCTTCACATAAATCTTACTAGTAATTACAGAAAGAAAAAGAAAAAGACTACCATGAGTAACAACTAGGTATTCCCCATGTCACTTCTGTAAAAAAAGAATTTGATTTAGCTCATGAAAAAGCCTTTGAAACCTAGTTTTTTTTCCAAAATAATAAAAAATAATTTTAAGCTCATTCTGGGTTTCTTTTTAATGGTGAAAAAGCAAATAGCCAAAAGGCCCGACATGCTATTGAGTTCAAATCAATACGTTTGCATAGGAAATATTGGAATATGCTTCTTAATAACTTTTTAATCAATATCAGCGATTTCATAAGTACCATACCAAATCCCATCAATCGAATGACTTTTTGCGGATCAAAAAAAAAATTCACTTTTTAGAGAAATACGAGACATCTAAGGCACTCAAGTAAACAGAAAATCGATAAAAAGAAAAAAAAAAGAAAAAAAGAAAAAGAGAACTGGGATGCAACATTACCAAGATATCAAGCTTCCCAAACTGGGTCTTGACAAAATCAGCAAGGGAAGCAACACTAGATGGGTTAGCCACATCAAGCTGATGAAACACCACAAGATCAGTGAGTCCAGACCATTTGAGTTTCTCCAGAGCTTCTGTACCCCTTTTCTCATCTCTGGCTGTCAATACAACCGTGATTCCATTCGAAGCTAATTGCCTACAGATTTCAAATCCTATCCCTTTGTTTGCCCCTGTAACGACTGCATACCTACACAGACAAGAAACCAGAAAGGTGGTGTCTGTTTGTTATTAGCACCAGGGAGAGAGTGAAAAGGAGAGATTTTGCTTCATTCATACTCAAGTATACCTGTTTGTTGCTGCTGTGCTGGTGACAATTTCTGCCATGGCGGAAAGGATGGGGTGTGTGTTGCAGAAGAATGTTACTTTTGACTAAAATAGTGAATATTGATTTGAGAAAATCTTCTTAACATAGGATTCCGTGAACAGTTGTTTACGGAGGAGAATCGCGACTAACCAAGAGTATTTTGGACAGACTGGATGTTAATGAACATTTAAATGCAGATGGCTGAGATCGCGCGGCTACATGAACCGCCTATTTATAGCGGCTCCGTGAATAACTCTATCTTGATTGATTTTCTATTTGTAGAGCAAAACTAGCAGGCTCCAAGCTACATAGGCA
Organism: Rhododendron griersonianum; assembly: GCA_018127125.1. NCBI lineage: Eukaryota > Viridiplantae > Streptophyta > Magnoliopsida > Ericales > Ericaceae > Rhododendron > Rhododendron griersonianum. Next base: position 2,285,988 of record CM030794.1, read on the forward strand.
TGACTCTTTTTGGCTTTAGGCACATCTTTTTGTTTTTGAATATGGGGTTTGCATGGAAAAAAAGTCATATATGGCGTTCGCTTGGAGGATTAAGGCTTAGAAATTTTGCCTTGATTTTCAACCACAAAAGCAGACAATAAGATTTGTATAAAAACTTAGTCTTATTTACGTCCTTTAATAATCTCATGCAACTGGTTGAAGGCATTGAATTGGAAGCCAATAGGATTTGCTTCACAATTTTGACCGATGGAATGGGTCCTTAACAATACTGTAATACACAACTTTTAAGTTGTTAAACGACAAATAAATACGTACCGATGAATTCAAAAAATATAAATTGTGGACTTGCGTCACACATATTGGTTTCTGGTCTTTAACCTATGTTAAGGGAAAAAATTTCAGTGCCAAGCGGGTACCACGTGGTGCCCGCTTGCGCATCCGAGCCGTCTATTGTGTGTTTGAACGACTCAGATTTGAAGAGAGAAAAAGGAAAGTGAAAGTGTTGGAGTGAGAGGAGAGAGATTGTTTCAATCCGAACTGTCCAAAAGTGTATCGGACGGCTCGGATGCGCCAAGCGGGTACCACGTAGGATATGCCCGCTCAGCGCTGAAAAATCACTCTATGTTAAGGGTCAATATCAATTGTACCAGATAATTTTAAGATCAGTTGATGAAACCTTCTAACAAGTAGGATTCAAATATTATGTTTCTCCTTTCTTCGATGCTTGCTCCAATTCCCCTATATTTAGTTATTTGAGCAAAAGATACGTTATTCTTCATTGAAAGGGTTCTCATTACAGAAAGTCTATCTCCCGGCTCTATTTTACCGCTCTCTACATCGCTCTCAATCTCACCGTCCAAAAGTGTTTTGGACGGTCTGGATTTTAAAAGACTCTTCTACGGAAGAGTTTACCTACCTCTTCCTTGGAAAAGTTTTTTAAAAGACGGACTATTGATTGCCGAGACAGACGGTCAGATTGAGCGTTGTTGTGGGGGAGTGGTAAAACAGAGCGACGGGGTAGCACCGCTGTTCTCATTAAAGAGGCAGCACTTCCCATCTATTGGGATGAAATTAAAGTTGCTGGAAAACAAAACGCGGGATTAAGTTCAAAAATCCAATGACTATACTGGGAACTAAAATCAGTTACAATACTTCATTACAACAACGGTACCGCTATTTTGCTTTTACCAATCTAGGCTGGAGCTGGAACTACAGTTTTACATAGTGATTAACCACGAATGCATGCAGAAAATCGGGTAAGCGTCTGCAGCGAAAAAATCCTTCACGTAGAGAGAGAGAAACGATATGAACTCTATTTCTCATGAACAAGAGGGCTGTAGATAGGAAACCACATGTTGTGTTTGACATGTTCCACCGTCTCCTCCTGCATCCAAAGTGATCAAACCACAGACTTCTTATCAATGAGTTGAAAGAAGTACTGAGCCATTGGATTTAATCCACACTGAGATGTGTGATTTACAGTTACCTTCGAATGTGGGGGTGTCTCGCAAAGGTAGCTGTACCTCCATCTAAAAAGGAGAAGATAGGGCCAAGGACTGTTGATTGTGTGTTCGTTGGTTACGCACATAATAGCACTGCCTATCGGTTTCTTGTGTATAAATCTGAGATACTGGATATTCACAAGAACACTATCATGGAATATAGGAATGAGACGTTCTTTGAACACGTACTTCCATATAGATCCATAGAATAGTCGAGTTCCGTGAAGCGGACTTTGGAGATTACATGTGAAAGCAATCAAAGACCAAGAGAAAGAATGTGATGTTGAGCCAAGACATAGCAAACGGGTTAGAACATCAACATCCTTTGGTCTAGACTTCCTAACGTATCTGTTGGAAAGTGAGCCTTGGACATTCAAGGAAGCTGTAAGCTCTCCTGATGGTCCTTTGTGAAAAGAGGCTATTTAGAGTGAAATTGATCCAGTCTGCAAAACCATACGTGGGAATTGGTGGATCTTCCTTTTGGTAGTAAGCCTTTGGGCTACAAGTGGATCTTCAAGAGGAAGATGAAGGTAGATGGATCAATAGATAAGTATAAAGCTAGGCTTGTCATTAAAGGATATAGACAAGGCCTAGACTACTTTGATACTTATTCTCCTATCACCAGGATCACATTCATTCGAATGATAATCGCAATTGTAGCTTTGCGAAATCTTGAGATACAACAAATGGAGACAGCTTTCCTAAATGGCGATTTAGATGAGAAAATCTATATAGAACAACCCGAGGGTTTTTCCACGCCAGGTCAAGAAGGGAAAGTGTGCAGACCTGTTAGATCTTCGTATGATCTAAAATAAGCACTGAAGCAATGGCATGAGAACTTTGACAATGCTATGATGTTAAGTGGTTTCACAATCAACGAGTGTGACAAATGTGTATATGTCAAAGACACAGGCGAAGGGTACGTCATTTTGTGTCTCTACGTTGATAACATGCTCTTTGTTGGTAGTAATGATTAGATTATCAAATCTACCAAAAAGATGTTGAACTCGAGGTTTGACATGAAAAATATGGGCCTTGCAGATATAATACTAGGTGTTAAAATCACTAGAACATCTGACGGACTTGCACTGTCTCAGTCTCATTATGTTGATAAGATTCTTGAGAAGTTTAGCAAATCTACGAATATAGCAAGGGCTCTGTGGATGTGAATCTCCACTTATCCAAGAATGTGGGGGAAAGAGAATCTCAATTGGAGTATTCTCGGATAATTGGGAGTCTAATGTACCTAATGAGTTGTACAAGGCCCGACATAGCCTATTCAATATCAAATTGAGTATATACACGAGTAATCCAGGAGATGACCACTGGAAGGCGATAGTGAGAGTACTACGCTATTTGAAGCATACTCGTGATTTGGGACTGCACTACACAAGATATCCTGCAGTACTAGAGGGGTACTGTGATGCTAACTGGATATCAGTTATGAAAGACTCTAAATCCACGAGTGGATATGTCTTTATACTTGGTGGTGCAGCTGTTTCTTGGAAATCTTTAAAATAGACGTGTATTGCACGCTCTATGATGGAATCTGAATTCATTGCTATAGATAAGGCAACTGAAGAAGCAGAATGGCTATGCCAGTTTCTAGAAGATGTTCCAAGATGGTTGAAACCTGTGCTAGCAATTTGCATTTATTGCGATAATCAATTAGCAATTGGAAGGACACAGTGTAATATGTATAATGGTAAATCTAAACATATGTCGTAGACATAATACCATTAGACAACTGCTCTCAACTGGGGTTGTTACTGTTGACTATGTGAAGTCAAAGGACAACATTGCGGATCCGCTAACCGAAAGGTTAAACAAAGAGCTAGTTGAGAAAGCATCGAAGGGAATGAGGCTAAAGCCTACTACGCTTGTGTTACCATGAAGGAAACCCAACCTAGCTGACTGGAGATCCCAAGATCTAGGTTCAATGGGACAACCTACTTGCGAGTAACGAAGAACGATCACTGTGAGACATGTTCTCCTGCACATTCCTATGGTGCGAAACAGTGATACCTGAAAAATGGAAATAGGTTAAGCGTTGGGTATAGCAGGATACCCTTTATAAGAAGGTCACCTATGTGAGTACGAAGTGGGGCCGCTTCTTTGAGAATTTAGGAAGGCGAAATTCTCGAGAAAATACTTGCAGAACCAGGAAGGGGTGTCATGGCCAAAACGAACCCAACAGTGAGAACTAAACTGTGTTTGGAGAAGTTCCGTGTGAGGCCTGTTGTCTCGGTTTACACAAACGGCAGAACAGTTCAAGACATCATGTTCACTAGTCAGCCAGTAAATCCGATAGGTCTTCACAAGGGAAGGTTCAAGGCCAAAAGCTACCTATCCTATGCGGGGTTTTTCCGTTGTACTCTCTCTCGTTTCAGCTTTGTCTTCCGAGTCGGTTTCCGCCAATTTCATTCATGTGGGGGATTGTTGGAAAATGGAATTTTACCAAAGAGAATTTGGTGGGACCCACACCGCGTGAGGTGGGCCCAACAACAGTGAATAAATTCCATTAAGATATGAATGAGAAATTGTCTCATTATGGGAATTGGAAAAGCCAAGTGACGTGCGTGCGCGCCGTCACCAAACACCTAAATTAGACTGGGGCCGGGGCCGGAGCTCAGGATTCGTGGGCCCACGACCTGTGGTTCGAGGTATGTGGTCTATGGTCTAATCTAGATTAGTTTGGAACTGACTGTACTGTGGTCCTAGTTATGCTCTAGAATGAGAGCACGTGAGTCTGTGACTCTTCAATTGTCTGGCAATGAGTTGAATGCTGCAATTGAATGGTTTTCCAAGGATTAATCACCGTATTAATCACAAGGTTAATTCCCCATATTGAATGGAAAGGCTCCCTATTCAATTCTGGTATTAATTGAGGAGGCTCCTCTTCAAGCTATATAAAGGAGTCGTTCTTCTTTGTTTGGATACCCAAAAAAATCGAGAGCTTCTCTACTTTTGCTATCTAATTGTTCTTTTTGAGAGAGAGAGTACAAACACAAGTTGGTTCGACGGACAGTCAACGGCAGTGCTCCGGCGGCTGAGTGGAAACCGAGTCAACCCTGGGAGACAAACACCGACACAACCTCTAGCACCGGAGAGGCGGCGAATTTGTCTTAAGGGCACCGTTGAACAAAACGGGTCTCGGTTTGCAAATTCTTGTTCCCTATTTACAGTTTTTGCTTATATGTCATATCCTGTAATTCCGTTTCATATAATTTTCTGTTCGATTGTAAATTTCCAGAAATTAGTAAAATCGATTACTGTTTTTTGCACTATATTTTCCTACAATCTTAAGACAAATTTGTTATTGGAAAATAGTATTTTATAAAAACAGTTTGATGTTGAGTTTTCTGGAACAGTTTTGAAAAAAAATTTATTCTGGTTTTCTCAATTACAAACAGAAAAAATAAAATAACAGTTTGTAAAACTAGCATGTATTTACGGCATTAGAAATCGATACACAAGGTATATGCCTCCCACGTGATTGACATTTGGCTTCTCAAGGAAGTCCTTTTTCGGCCTATGGTTTTTGTGAAGTCTTTTGATTCAATATTGTTACTGAGAAAAAGACTTGAACATGGTTCAATTTTTTTGCTACTAGAGATGATTAATAGATTGAATTATTTTCATTGGGGTTTGATGTGAAATGGGTCTCCCTTGACATGACTCATATGCATTAATCATGTATCCTATAGTACAAGTGTCAATGGAGAGCATCTTCCATTCTTTAATCCCCAAAGGGGCCTTAGACACGGGGACCCTTCACCCTGGTTCATCTTTATCTTGGCATCGTATTTTCTCTCCGCACTTATTTATAATGCAGTAGATCAGAGGAGATTTCAGGGTGTGAAATTCGCTAGAAGATGTCCAACAATCAGCCATCTTTTATTTGCCGATGACTCCCTCTTCTTCCTTAAAGCTATACTAAGTTTGAGTGTATTGTGCTCATGGATGTGCTGAATCGTTATTGCTATGCCTCAGGTCAGCTGATACTTCTTAACAAGTCGTGTAGTTTTCAGCTCCAATGCCCCAAAGGAAGATAGAGAAGCTGGCTGCAGCGTATGGATCTCCCTTGCGGGATAACAATGGCAAGTACTTGGGTATTTCTACTGAAAGTGGAGCACTTCAAAACAGACTTCTAAGAATTGGTCTGTGGAAAGAGTCCTTAGTAAACTCCAAGGGTGGAATGAAGTTTTACCGTTGGATGCAGGGAAGGAGGTACTGATTAAATCAGTTATTCAGGCCTTTCCGACATAAGTCATGTCTATTTTTAAGCTCCCTATATCTCTTCGTAATGCCATCTGTGCCAAGATAGCTCAATTATGAAGGAGAGGTAGTAATGGGAAGCCAAAAATTCATCGGGTGGCTTGGAGAGAGATCTCCTGAAAGAAGGGTGAAGGAGGTTTGGGCTTCAAAGATTTCGAATGCATGAATGTTGCTTTGTTGGCTAAACAAGCCTGGAGGCTAGTGAATGAGGAAAACAGCTTGTGGGCTAGAGTTCTAAAAGGCAATACTTCCCGAACTGCTCTTTTTGGGAAGCTAAAAAAGGGTCTGCATCTTCTTGGAGCTGGGAAAGCCTTTTTATCTCGAGAGATCTTCTGGTTAAAAATTGCCTTTGGCAAGTGGGAGATGGTAAGTCCATCAACATATAGAGGGACACATTGGTTCCTGGCTGCAGTAGTATCATTGGGACAACATCATCTCCAGTTCAAAAAGTGGCAGATCGATCTCATATTACCGGGAAAGCTTGTAGGGATGAAGCTCTCATCAGAAACACTTTCGACCCTCTCATCTCCACCAGAATATTAAGCATCCCTCTTCTACCAACACCATTGATAATATGATCTGGCCCAAAACCTCTAGTGGTGAATTCACGGTCAAAAGTGGATACCAGAGCTGCCCCAAAAGGCTCCACAAGGAAGTCGGCGATAAAGCTTCCTCATCTTTCAACCCCTCCTGCCGTTCAAAAAATAAAATAAAATCTTTCACCCCCTCTTGAGCTATGGTCAGGGTCCATTCAAGTTCACCCTAAATATAGAACTATTTTGTGGAAAGCTTGCAAAAATGCAATTGCTACAGTTGAAAATCTCTTCCGTAATCACCCTAAATATGGAACTTCTTTGTGGAAAGCTTGCAAAAAATCAATTGCTACAGCTGAAAATCTCTTCCATAAAAAAACTATGGGCTCTCCTATTTGTTCTGTTTGTAACAGGGAGATTGAAACTGTGGAACACCATTTTTTCTTTGACAATTTGTTAGTACATTTTTCCTTTTCTTGTTGTTTGATACCATTTCTCCATTTGTCTTGTGTATTTGTTCTCTGTATAGTTCTACTTCTTGCTGATGTAGTTGCACAGTTGTGAGTGATAATAGAATCATGCTATTGTACAGGAGTGTTGTATGCAATTAACAAGGTTTCATTATTGATCTTCTGATTTTCCCTATTATTTCTCTTTATCGTTGGTGTCCTTAAAGCCTCCAAGATTTCTGATTCTGTACCATAGACGTATGGATCATCATTTTTATTCAAGCCAACTGTCAGCTTGAATAAGTTTTAGACTAATAAATTTGCAAGAACGCAGCCTCAGTTAAGTCCTCGTGGTAGGTCTTGTCTACTACTCACATCCATGGTTCTATATTGGAAAGGAAGTGTTCATCACCATTCTCCCCCCAACGAATAGGATAAAAAAATAACCTTGTGTCATATTAGGTCTTGTCTAGTACAAAAGAGTCCGTCTGTTTGACGGGGCTGTTAGTGAACACCGCTAGTGAAAATGTGCCAAGAATGATTGGAAGTTGAAAGAAGTTTAAAATACCACATCAATGCACTGGAAAACACACAAGAAATAACAAGAGTGTGTAGAAGGAAATGGTACTATGAGGGAATATCATATGGACCGTCAAAAACAGAATATTCGATTGCATTTTTTGTTGAAGACAAAATGGGTTGCATTCACCAACCATGCATCCACAAAGATAATTAACGATATGATTGTAGATAGTTTAAGTAATAGCAAGAGCATTATTCATCAATCCATAGTCCAATTATCCTTGTGTATGGATATCTGCAGCCCTTTATGAGAATATCATTTTGCTCATAAGCAGTCATCCACTCATAGCCAAGCCACTCTTCAAATACAAAATTCTCCTCTTCCAAGATGTACGACGAGTGAGAGATGAGCAAAACCAGACCAGTTGCAGATAACGGCACTACTGAAATAGTACAACTATATAAAAGGAAAGTGCTTATCAAAGAAAACAAAGAAGATCAACCTTGCCAAGAACATATATATGCCAAATCCCAGATCGATATCTCTTCTTACTCCAATCATTACTAAGGTTGAACAAGAAACTACACGATTGTGTAAACATCCATTGGTTTTGTTGAGCCTGTTGACTAACCTAATAAACCATCTATTGGAGAACATTTCAATAAGTGTGTGAAAAATGTGTCTGGAGTTTACTGGCACACAAATCTGAGAAATATAAGATTTTCATAGTCGCAAACCCTTACATGCATGCTGACAATACTATTCACAATATAGTTTAATCACCCGAAGGCTCAAATTGTTTATAACAGCTGTTACACAACTATCACAGGCATTTTCTTTTGGGTACATTACACAGGATTTAGGTCCATCTTCATCTGAGAGAGTGGAACTAATAATATTCACCCAACAAAAGAAGCTACTTCTTTCTGAACAAAAAAGACGCCGGAGGGACCATCATCAGGAAGCATTGCTAATCTCACTGGATGTTCAGCACCTTCTTGTACACTAAAAATACCACTGTAGTTGTTCATATCTGTTTTGACATAACCAGGGCATACACAGTTGATGCGGAAAGTTGGATAATTCTTGGCCAGAATTCTTGTGTATGCGTTCACAGCTGCTTTGGATACTATATAAGCAGAGGAAAAGGCGGGCCAACCTTTGTTTTCTAATGAGTTCTCCTTGAAATCTTCGAGAAACTCATTTAGTAACTCGTCTATTTTATCTTCTGTGAGGGTTTCAGCGTCATTCAATAGTCCTTTAACCCGTTCACTTGGTATATTCTGAAACAGCAATATGAAAAAGAAGAAAGAAAAAAAAAACTAATGAGGGCGTATACAGCTGGTTTAATAAGTTCGAAAGTTTGACAGCAAAATCCTGCCGGTGGTTTTGGATATTGCTACGGATACGAGCTCATATGCAGTATGCATCATTTTGATTAGTTAACCATCATCATAATCATAAGTTTGTATGTCATGAATCCATTGAGAGGGAATGAGAATGTTCCGAGAATTTATGACTCCATAGCTTGAAACAAATAGAAAAGTGAAAGTTCTTCCTAATTACCAACTAAAGCAGGAATCGTTTTTCCAGACTACGAAGGGATTGGATCCCACGTCACCCATGGGAGTCTCTCATGGCTGGGAATGTAATAGTTATTAACAGTAATTTACCATTACGGCATGAAAATATGTGGTGTTTCCACCATATCTTCCATATGGTTATGCAAACCATCTACGGTTTGAAAGGAGTGGAGATTTTGGAACAGGAAAAGATATTCCTGATTACCTGCTCAAGCTGGAATATTATCCAAATTAGGAATCTGACTCCCATATCATCGTGAAAATCTCACATTCTTGCGTGAATGTTAACCAAATATTTAAAATTTATCATTTTCCAAAAGTAGATGAGTTCTCATAACTTAAAATCTGTAACTTTCCCCAACAGCTAGGATTCCTCCTGAAACCAGCCGATTGAATAACGGGCACTAGAAATTTATATACATCCCTCCTCTCTAGTTCTTGCCATCATAACATAGATACTTTTGGTTCTAGCGAAAGATTAAAGCACCCCAGTCTATTATGAGAGAAAATTCCTTTTGGTAGGAGAATCAGACTCGTTATGAAGTTAATCTTCTGCTATGAACTTCAACAAAGCTCAATTTCTCAAGTCAAAACTGAATGCTAGCAATGTCTGTACTCAAATTCATTAGCAGTGGAAATCTTACACTCTTGGACGAATGAGGGTTAGGCAATTTTTGTACCTTTAACTTCCCCATGCCAGAAGAAACATTGACAATTCTCGGCGAATCAGATAACTGGAGGAGGGGAATAAATGCTTCAATCATCCCTTTTGCTCCGTAGTAGTTTGTTTCCAAGCATTCTTTCGCCAACTCGTAAGTCTGAGTCATCAACTCATTCCAATTTACTTGGTCTCTAGACTGCATAGAGTGAGACAATTCAGTAACGACAAGTTTTTTTAACAGGACTAATAGTGAAGGGTTTTATAACTAATTACATGTAACCTCATCAGATCAATAGCAATGCAATTGGATTAAAAATACCACACCCCCATTGCATTGACAAAGGATTATTTTTCCGATGAGTATTTAATCCAAGCTGTAAAGGTTTTAACCAATGTAGAAGATTTTAACCAATGTAGTCTCCTTGGATATATAGTCCAATCCGATGCTCATATGTAGTCAAACAACGGACCCTAAGTGCCTATTACCAGCCACAATTTGATGTCAGAAGGGATGTGTACTTCATCATGCATTCTATGTTAGAACAAAAATAGGTGAGACTCACCCCAGCAGCAGCAGCATCCCAATCAATGATGGCCCCACCAATTCCAGCATTGTTCACCTGCCACAGTTCTTGAAGCAATCACTGAAGTAATCGAAGTGAATTATGCACCATTTAGAAGGAAACTTTTTTCCACAAACAACCAAAAATGCTCATCAAACCATAGGATGCTTCATTTTCCGGTCAAAAATTCAGTTTATTTACCAAACAAATGACTACCAATGAGCAACGACTACGTATTCCCCATGGACTTCCACTTCTTTTTAAAAAAAAAATTACGTAGCTAAAAACATCTAAAACCTAGTTTTACTGGGGAAAAAATACCTAAAGTCCATTTTTTAAGCTTATTCTGAGTTTCCTTTTAGATGTTGAAAGAGCAAATAACCAAAGAGCCTAAAGACTCGAAAAGTTTAAGCAGCCAAAAATCTTTGAGCTCAATAAGCTCCAAATAAGGTGAAACAAATGGGGAATCACTCGGATAGTTGAAATTGAATATGAAGTGCAATTCCAAAAAATAAAAACAAAGAAAACCCAGAAAAAAAAATTAAAAAGGAAAAAACTGAGAACTGGATTTCAACAATACCAAGATATCAAGCTTCCCAAACTGGGTCTTGACAAAATCAGCAAGGGAAGCACTACTAGATGGATTGGCTACATCAAGCTGATGAAACACCACAAGGTCGGACAGTCCAGACCCTTTGAGTTTCTCTAGGGCTTCAGTACCCCTTTTCTCATCCCTGGCTGTTAATACCACAGTGATTCCATTTGAAGCTAGTTGCCTACAGATTTCAAATCCTAATCCTTTGTTTGCCCCTGTAACGACTGCATACCTACACAGACAAGAAACCAGAAAGGTGGTGTCTGTTAGATTCTCTGGTTATTAGCACCAGGGAGAGAGTGAAAAGGAGAGGTTTTGCTGCATTCATACTCAAGTATACCTGTTTGTTGCTGCTGTGCTGGTGACAATTTCTGCCATGGCGGAAAGGATGGGGTGTGTGTTGCAGAAGAATGTTACTTTTGACTAAAATAGTGAATATTGATTTGAGAAAATCTTCTTAACATAGATTCCGTGAACAGTTGTTTACGGAGGTGAATCGCGACTATCCAAGAGTATTTTGGACAGATTGGATGTTAATGAACATTTAAATGCAGATGGCTGGGATCGCGCGGCTACATGAACCGCCTATTTACAGCGGCTCCGCGAATAACTCTATCTTGATTGATTTTCTATGTGTAGAACAAAACTAGCAGGCTCCAAACTACATAAGGCATGACTCTTTTTGGCTACAGGCACATCAGGTGTGGCACGCCTCAGCCACACTCCCTTACATACAGGTAGGACCCGTTTTAATGGAACCCATCTGTATGTGAGGGGGTGTGGCTGAGATGTGCCACACCTGATGTGTCTGTAGCATTTTTGTTTTTGAATATGGGGTTTGCATGGAAAAAAAAGTCATATATGGCGTTCGCATGGAGGATTAAGGCTTAGAAATTTTGCCTTGATTTTCAACCACAAAAGCAGACATTAAGATTTTTATAAAAACTTAGTCTTATTTATGTCCTTTAATAATCTCATGCAACTGGTTAAAGGCATTGAATTGGAAGCCAATAGGATTTGCTTCACAATTTTGACCGATGGAATGGGTCCTTAACAATAATACACAACTTTTAAGTTGTTATTAAACGACAAATAAATACGTACCGATGAATTCAAAAAATATAAATTGTGGACCTGCGTCACACATATTGGTTTTTGGTCTTTAACCTATGTTAAGGGAAAAAATTTCAGTGCCGAGCGGGTACCACGTGGTGCCCGCTCGCGCATCCGAGCCGTCTATTGTGTGTTTGAACGACTCAGATTTGGAGAGAAAAAAAGGAAAGTGAAAGTGTTGGAGTGAGAGGAGAGAGATTGTTTCAATCCAAACTGTCCAAAAGTGTATCGGACAGCTCGGATGAGCCAAGCGGGTACCATGTAGGATATGCCCGCTCAGCGCTGAAAAATCACTCTATGTTAAGGGTCAATATCAATTGTACCAGATAATTTTAAGATCAGTTGATGAAACCTTCTAACAAGTAGGATTCAAATATTATGTTTCTCCTTTCTTCGATGCTTGCTTCAATTCCCCTATTTTAGTTATTTGAGCAAAAGATACGTTATTCTTCATTGAAAGGGTTCTCATTACAGAAAGTCTATCCCACGTCTCTATTTCACCGCTCTCTACATCGCTCTCAATCTCACCGTCCAAAAGTATTTTGGACGGTCTGGATTTTAAAAGACTCTTCTACGGAAGAGTTTACCTATCTCTTCCTTGGAAAAGTTTTTTAAAAGACGGACTATTGATTGCCGAGACAGACGGTCAGATTGAGCGTTGTGGTGGGGGAGTGGTAAAACAGAGCGACGGGGTAGCACCGCTGTTCTCATTAAAGAGGCAGCACTTCCCATCTATTGGGATGAAATTAAAGTTGCTGGAAAACAAAACGCGGGATTAAGTTCAAAAATCCAATGACTATACTGGGAACTAAAATCAGTTACAATACTTCATTACAACAACGGTACCGCTATTTTGCTTTTACCAATCTAGGCTGGAGCTGGAACTACAGTTTTACATAGTGATTAACCACGAATGCATAAATGGCTGCAGAAAATCGGGTAAGCGTCTGCAGAGAAAAAATCCTTCACGTAGAGAGAGAGAAACGATATGAACTCTATTTCTCATGAACAAGAGGGCTGTAGATAGGAAACCACATGTTGTGTTTGACATGTTCCACCGTCTCCTCCTGCATCCAAAGTGATCAAACCACAGATGAATAATAACAAGAAAAACTCGGTGTCTGGTCTTATTCTCATTCTCTTTGTCGTGTTTTTCGAAACCTGAAAAAAACTAAACTTATGAAAACACTAATCTATTTAATACCTTCATTATTTGAAGTGTAAAAACATTTTTATGGACTTTTGGGAGTATTTTTCCGTTTCTTCATGAGAAGCGGTTTGCCTCTAAAAAAATTTTAGAAGAAAAAAGTTTTCTGTATTTCCAGGATGTAGAGAACAGAAAACCAATAACCAAAATTACTGTGATTGTCAATTATCAAAGCAGCTTTTTCTCATCTACTGTCCTCCTGCATGCAATGCCATGGCCGGTTTTAACCAAGAAAAAAAGGGATGCAATTTGCTTGAAAGAAAGTTGAAATCTATCCATACTTTTGACATCTGCCGGAGCTCTCTGGGTCCTATATCACCATGACCTTCTGCCAATTCTTCAGCAACAGCTGCTTGGATAACAGCAGCTCCAACCTCGGCTGTTATATCTCGAATACTGCAAGCCACAGAAAAAAAACCAATTAGCGCAGATTCTTTCACCTTTATCATTCTTGTTTCATGGGAGTTCCCAAATGCCGGAGAAAGTTTTCTTCAACAAGTGTAAAACGCCAAACCATATCCTATAGTCTCCTTCACTTTTACAAGACTCGGTTGCGATTATACGATAACTAGAAAATAAAACAAGATTATAGCACTAGAAGGAAACACCCAAATGTAGGATGTTTATCTGGATATTTCAAAACGACGAGAAAGAAATTTGATTAGCATACCTGTACAGTCACGATAATTGGAAAAGGTTAGGAGGTTTACACATGTATAGGTGGATACAGATATATGAGCTAGTGTCTAATTGACTTCCATCTAATAATCAAGTACTAAAAATAAGGACAAATAGCCAAAGGATAAGAACACCACCTCCCAATAGGTGGATACAGAACACCCCTCTGGATTTCATCGTCTGTTATATATGAAGCAAGGCTGCGGAGGGGAAAAAACATTAGCAATACTGGCTGCAGAGGGAAAAAAAAACATCCAAAACTCTTTTCCTTTTTTCCATTACGAAGTAGAGAAAACATATATTTATTTAATTAATTCAGCAATAACTACACAAGCCACAAGACCAATAACTTAGAGAAAGGGCGGAAAGATCATCCAGAGAGTAGTACTTGTATATGCTGCACGTGTGTACGCATACCCTGTTATTTCACTAAGGATAGCACTATCCTAAACAAGGGCCGCATTCACTTACTCATTGTTAGGTTATAGAGCATAGAATGTTACCAATAAAAGCCAACAAGATCATACGTTACAGCATTTAGCAATAAAGGCCTTCCTTACCCTGCAGATTGCACAACAATGGGATACTTGACAAATAAGAATTGTGTCAAGACTCAAGAGAGGTTTCGGGATGGACATGCACAGAATGTTGTATATGTCCAAAGCTTTTTATTTGTGTTGTTTCATATCCTCTTCCTTCTCGCAATCCTAATTTTCATTTCCCACCAAATGGAGGCCTTTGGTCTCTCACGTAGTATGATCGGATTTGCATAAGATGGTCTGCGACCACTTTAGCACAGTGTTCATAAAATCGAAATAAGCGTGAGACGATCTATCACCACTTTAGCACAGTGTCAAAACAATTACAAGGTCCGAAAACCAGAAGAAAAGAAATTACACAACAATCCAAATTTTGGAGTTCAAAACATAGTTTATGCACATGGTGTGTGAGCATCTCCAGTCGCCAGTCGCCCATGGCTATTATGGAACAATAACAATTTAGTGGTATCACTCTCTGAAATGATTGTAATTAGCTATGTTAGAACAAATTTTAGTGGTTAAATGGTTTAATATATACCATTCAGACGCTGCTTGCAACATTCCATCTGAAATCAAACGAGCACCTGAGAGAAGAGCTCCCAACCCAATCCTGAATCAACAAGAAAAAGTTTCAGATAGTTGTGACAGAATTAGACACACTATCACAGCGATGTGAAAATTAGCACTAACCCAGGAAATAGATACATGTTATTTGCTTGATTTACATGGCCTACTTTTCCATTCCCTGTCAAGAAGTATACCACTTGTGAATGTCAGTATAATTGGATATACACCAAGGAAGACAGGTACATAGAGTGTTTGGTTGCATTCGCTACATAATGAGAGAGCCGAGTTAGACCGGTTAATCATTGATGTGCCAAAAACAACCTCCACCACAAGTTACCAGGTAAAGACAGAAACCATACCAAGGTCAACATTTTTGAACGGGCTACCACTTGCAAAAACTATATTTTCTCCAGCATGCTTGAAAGCATCAACAGCAGCGCATTCAGCTGTTCAAAGTCACATAGAGGGATGACGTTCAACAGAATATGGGAAGTTCCATATCTAAATACAGAACTCAGAGGTCTTGAAGAAACAAACCATTCATTGTGGGATTTGACATAGCAAAAATGGCAGGTTTAGCAGAATCTGATTCTCGCATGGCTTTGAGCACCTAATGTAAATGTGCACAATAGAGATAAAGACTGTTATAATAAAAGATATAGTACACTTAACCAAGTTCAAAAAATGCCATGATATACAGTATACAGCAAAAACTGGATAACACTCTGCCTTTGTTGTACTTGGTGTCTTACCGCTAGGCACTAAGAGAGAATGGGTTTAAAAAGAAATTAGGTAGCCACAGGTGAGCTCTTCGGCAAGAGAGGATGAGGAAATTAGGAGAAAACAGATGAAGAAGTAGAGCAGTAAAACGGTTGTTCAACAGGGAGGGCTAGTCTTGTAACAAGAGAAAGAAAATGATTGTTGTCAGGCATACACAGATGAGGAATGACTTGTAAACTTTTTTTCTCTAACTATTGCCATTGATCATCGACTAACCAAATAGTACACAACAAACCAAACCAACATGCCATTCCCAACAAATTTAAGCGAACTTCTCTAGTTTATTATGCATCATTTAAATATTAGACTTATGGACAAAGCAAAAGCTTGGAAAGCAAATTGCTCACATCGAATCCAAGTATCTTTTTCTCTCCAAATAACAGGCAGGAAAGTAAGAATGTAATACGAAAAAATGACAAAGCCAACTGAAGGGCTTGCCCACCTCCTCATTGAAGACACCACCAACTCCAGACAAACCAAGAAGCACATGAGGCTTGACCTTCTTAACCTGAACAAAATTCATTCATGATTATTGGTTTGTCTTGATAATGAAAGTACATTTGTCTTGATTATGGAAGTACATACAATTTTGTGAAATAACATGCATGAGTATAAGAAGCAAGCTAAATGGCAAAAGCTATCATTTCCGCATAACATCAAACTAAACAACACCGCTGTTAAATTTACCACTTCAATGAGGTTAGCTCCCTCCATAAGTCCCAATTCCTCAATCTCTGCAGGAGCTTTGGCAAATGGTGCGGCTGCTGGATCAATAACCTTCCTTGCCTTTGTGATGAGACCCTGCATTACACCAATATTCTCAAATAAGAATAAAGCATAACTCAAGGGAATGACTTCCTGAAAAAGCGACTGAAAGGATAAGTTTTCAATCTGGTATATCATGAATTGTTCTTATTGTTCCAATGCAGTTCTTTCCACATCTCATTTAGTTAGATGCAGTTGCATAGTTAATTACTTTACTTAGATGAGAGAAGTAAAGATCCATGTCATTGTAAGTCAGTAACATGGTAAAAAAATCTCCAAGACAGTATGATTAAGTCATAAGTACCAAGTAATACATAAAACAAGCTATAGGACATTACGAACAATAACTGGCACAAAGTAAAGTGTAGCACCACACATCTTTGTCAAGAAGGAAAAACTGAGGATTTGCATCTGCTCCTGCCATTCTTTTTACAGCCTGTACAGCCATGTTAAGGACGCCAAGCCCTGCACTGAAATCCAGAAAACGAATCAGAAGATGCAACTCACAACTGCCATTACCAACCACCTAAAATCATGAAGAAAACACATAAACCAGGTGAATTGTTTATTACAGGTTGAACTTCCTCACTACCTTCCAGCTCCAACAACAACTATCTTTTGGTTTGCAAAGTCAGCCAATGGCCGGCCTTGTGTCCTTACAGTTCCAAGCAGTCCTGCCAGTGCAACACCAGCAGTTCCCTATACAGCATGACAACAAGTGACATAAATCTCACGGTCGTATAGCACTTCGTTTCTTATTATACTTCCCACTATATTCATGGAGAATAGCAGATAAAGCACCAAGTACTCACCTGTATGTCATCATTGAACATGCAAAACCTTTTTCGATACCGTTGCAATGTTTCAAAAGCCCACTTCATTTGAAAATCCTCAAACTGAGAATATTCGCCAAACATAAATTTATCAGTGTGATCTTGGTTGTAAATAAAACTAGGTGTCATATTCCTGAAAGAAATAGACCTGCACAATAGCCTTGGGCCAACGAGTATGAACTGCCTCCATAAATTCATCAACAATTGATAGATACTCCTCTCCTTCCAACCGAGGTTGACGCAGTCCTAAATCTGCCAAACTAACATTATGTGAAAAGAAATCCTTGTGAAATTTGCTGCAAACAAAAATAGTTTCATGAGCATTTGTCCACTCAAGTAGCTGAAAGGGTACACTATGGAGAACGAAATATGGTATATGCGACAGAACTTAACGTCAAAAGGGATAAGCATGAATGCACATGTGCAGCCAAAACATACAAAACTGTAACCAGTTATGAAGCATGGAATAATGAGGAAAAGCTGGTTTTGAAATTATAGAAGAGCTCAATGCTCAAAAGAACAACATTGAGCAGAAAAGAAACAGCACCAAGTTAAGCATTTCCACTCACAAAGACGATCTTCAAGAAGCTTCTGATTGTTTGTACCAACATCAAGCATAACTGGAAGTATCTGTCACAGAAGAACACTAGCTAGATGGGTATAAAAGAAAGCATAGGTGAAAGAAGAAGAATTAACGTCCCAAAGTAGATATATTACATAATATGTATCTGCAATCTGGTGAACGAGATATTACTCTCTTTACACATCAATCCTCCTTCCTCATATAAACTGATGTTCATAAGTATAATACGCACTTACCTGATCCATAGCCCATATGTTTGCTAAGCAAAAAAAACCATATAAAATAACCAACATATAAGCAAGTAGAGGTAACCTTCTCCATGCATGATACAACCAAGAACCATATGCCATGGTCCACATCAAGCATGAAAAGCATCCTCGTGTTATTCCAGCAACAAATGTGAATGTGTGCTGCCAGATTGCAGAGGCATGCATACATTGACACACACTAATAACCCAGTTAATTATATTATACAAGTCTATTTGCTATGACATATGCACCTGTACATGAGAAAGAGAGATAAGTGGAGCATACTCTCTGTGGGTTGATACCAGCAGCAGCAACATACATATCGAGTTTTCCAATGGGTATTCCAATTCCCTGGACTCCAAGATCTCCTAGACCAAGAATACGACTACCATCTGTCAGGACAATCATGTCAACCTGCAATTGTAAATTGAGCATTGTCACTTTTAAGTTTCAAGCAGTGCTGAAGTTGACCGGTTTAATGTAGCTAACCTTTAAGCTTCAATGAACTGAGTTATTGGTATCAACAAAACTCGTGCTAAAGAATGTTAAGCATATAAAGACCACTCAACAGTAGATTACTTTAATGCAGATTGTCAAATTAACAAGCTTGTAATCACTGTAACAACAGTAAAAGCTCAAGATTCCCCTGCTCGCATGTAAGTTATTGTTTTAGCCTTGCAGGTATAAAGTCAAGTGTAAGCTGGCTATAATATTTGACATCTTACCTGCGTAAGCACATGCTATAACTCTATATACAATATCACATCATAATTTGACTTTTGTATAATTGGTACAATTTACAATTTTCTGTGAGCTTTACTGTTTGACGTGACTTGAAAAGAAACAACTATTGAAGAAACACAAGTGCAAAGCTTTGTTGTTGTATTTGCATCTAGTATGTGAAAGGCAAAGAGAACAAAACTGATCATGAAAACATTGAAGATTTCTGCAATACCTGATTAGCAGGCCAGTTGTAGATCATGGACATCATCTCTCCTTTATCTTTTGCACTAAAGTACATTCCGCGTGGGCGTCTAAACAACCCTGAATAGTTTTGACATACCAGTCCAACTGTTGGAGTGTATATTATAGGAGCAAAATCTTCGATATTATCAATCAGGACCTGGAGAGAAAAAAAAATATAATTGCATTTAGATTCTCTAGGTAGAGAGATTATAAGTAAATCTTCAAATAACTTACTGCATACAAGATGACAAATTTCCACCAAACTTACTCGATAGTACAACGTCTCATTTCTGTCATGCAGTCGATTCAAGATCCTCCATTTTGCTAAGGACACAAAACCATCTGGTTGTCCTTGAGTATTCTTCTCAAGTGAGTGATATGATTCCACTGACAATGCAAACAACAAAACATCAAGGCCAGTAATTTGAGAAACAAAATCAATTACACAATCACGTAGATTGGGCGGGGGGAAAGGCACAATGAGTAGGAGAGATATCATCAAAAGGCCAACCGGCGCCAGGTAATGTTTCCGGTTTGGTACTTCTCAGGGGGTGTGGGTTGGGGGACAGCGACAGAACATAGATAATTCCACTGTCTCATATGCAAGGATTATGATTTTCCGGTGAAACGATGTACTTAGTAACTCCACAATAACAAACTCAAATTGCAAGGTCACTCAAATTCATTCATCTACCTATAATCAATCTAATCATGACGTCTTCTTTGTACACCAGGATTCAATGGCAAGAGCAACTACCTGACAGCCGACATAAATAAGAATGGCAACTTAAAGGTAGGACACATGACGAAAACCATAAAGCACTGCAGAATATTTGCAGTAGGGTCAATAATTTGCCTTCTACTTTGAGTTGCAATTTTCATGCTGCTATTTTTCCTCTGCAAGATAATTTATCTAACTTCATCTCGAGCAACGTTGCTCATCATCTTATAATTTGACAAGTTGGGGGCAGCAAGATCATGGTTCTGACTACCTAGAGAAGGTTTTCTAGGGAAATAGTCAGAATATTTCGGGGAATATATCCATCACAAGATTTCTTGACATTCATCACAACAATCTGCAACTAAAAGCATCACCCAAAATTATTGTTCAGGAGCAGTCATTGAAGAAGATGCTGGAAGATGTGTGCATGTAAAGAAACCCAGACAAACTTCTTATTGCCTATTTCATAGGTATATGACCATGCAAGGGTACACAGGAAGACATGTTATAAGTCATAACTACAAGTCTACAACATTAATCCAAACGTCCTTGTGCTTACACATTCGTCACACACACACACACACACACACACACACAGATTTCATGTTTTTCTTTTCAATAATCAATAACAGAGAAAATTAATCCCCTGTCTCTTCAATTTACAAGCAGAGGCAATGTTCTCTCATCCTTTTCCCTCTCCTCCATCACCAACCTTACTGACATCATAGAACCCTGGTTCCTGACTACCATTGGTGCTTCCAAGAATTTCCAAGAAGGTTAATATCAGTAAAGAAAGCACAATATCTTAGGAGCCCACCTACACCATAACAAACTTGGTAGAGTTGTCAAACCACATTTTTTAACTTGCATTTAGGAAAAAGATGTTTATTCATTGAGACATTATGTATTCTGAGTGTAGATTATTCTATTATTAGGTACAGAGTTAAACACACGTCCGGTAAAAACTTATTGCTTTAGTTCCAATAAGATAAGCATACAATGACTAGGAAAATATGAAGATTAACGAAATGACATATTTCACTTATGCAGTCCCAGCAGGAAAGTATAATGGACATCAAACTTACTGAAACGGGCATATTGCTGCTCAAACGATATCACACGAGGAGGGAGGAGACCGCGGAGCCCAAGACGATCTCTTTCTGTCAAAGGGAAACCAGTATCCTGCTTTTGGAAACCGACAGAAACAACATAAGCAAAATAAGAAAACATTATTCACTTCATCGTTTGAGTCATTCACTAGTTTTTCCCTCTATTTATCTCTCTTTACTTACTCGTTATAAGTGTCACTATTCAGTTTCTAAAAGCACCAATACTTTTTACCATAGACAATTGGGAAAAAAAACCCGCACAATTTGGATTTCTGCACTAACATTATGCTCAAACTTAAAACCGTATAGGCAACTTGAATCCATCAACCAAAGAAAAAAGAAATACAGTTACAATCCAAACTAACTAAAATTGAAACGCCTTTCGAGCTCCATCCGCTCAACAAACCATCGAGCATGTTACACGTAAACAGAAATAGATTACCGTCACTTTAACTAGTAAAAATTCTGTAATCTCATCAAGCATCAACATAACCATCACGTAGCAGAAATTTGATAGGCAACTCAGCTCATCAAGCTCTAAACCTTTTTTTTTTGATAGGCAACTCAGCTCTAAACTTAACCATCACGTAGCAGAAATTTGACAAGACTTCGTACATCATTATGCCATTCACGAAGCTTTTACAGTTTTACTCAAATACAATTACGCGATTAATGAAGCTTTTACTCATATTTTATCTTAGATTAGAGTTCGTCCATTGGAATGACTCAGGCTGAGGCCGTAAGGGCTGGAGGTGCTCTTAGTAAACAAGACAAGTACAAAAATCTAAAGTTGGAGTATATGATCGAAGCTTTGAACTAGAAAAGAGAGACAAAAGGTCGACCTTGTTGAACCACGGATCATGAAGGATATCGGCGCCGCGCTTGTGGACTATACACGGGCCAGGTATGCACGACGAGAACGGCCGCGCACGGCGGAGGTTCGACGCCGCGGATCGAGCGAGCCTCCACATTCCGCGCCCTAAAAAAAAACTCAAATCGCCGAACCAGAATAGGCAACTGAAGATCAGGACTCGAGATCAGGGCAATGACTTTTGTCAACACAACGCCATTTTTTTTTTTTTTCCTGTCAGTGAGCCTTGCGGTTGAAAGGAAAGGAAATGGTCGCAGTCTCATTCAAGTCTATATATATAGGTTAGATTATTATATACTCCATGGGTAAGTGTGTGAATGTGGAGTCGTATTCGTTTAACGCTGTCGTGGAAAGTTGAAGAAGAAGCTGCAACTGAGAGAGAGAGAGAGAGAGAGAGAGAGAGAGACGCGGAGGAATAACGCTGAGCTACCCGAGATTTACGGGGAGGGTGGGAATGTAAGTGGAGTGCGATATCGAGGGGTGAATGAGCTGCCCGAAGAAAGGCGGGCAAGGAGGGGGGAATTAAATAGTTAGGTGAATTATTGTAGAAGCGGTCGTGTTTAAGCCTACCGAGTTGGAACTGGCCACTTTGACGGCTCGTATTAGGTGGGGTCAGGTATGGTAGTTTCTTGTGGGCTTGAATTATTTTCTGGGAGTAATTTTCGCACCCCAAATTGTTAACCGTACCTCGGGAAGTTGAAAATCAATATACAATTGATTTCCGCACTTTCCATATTGTTAACTTTGGGGAGTGTTGGGATTGTGGTTAACAATTTGGGGAGTACGAAAATCGCTCCCCTCAAAATGGGGGCAGAGCGTAGAAGTTGGATTCTAGTACTGTGCATCATTCGAGCCGTTCGTTCAGCAATTCAATGGTCTAGATCTCATCTCAACTGTGTGGCATTTGAGTCGTTCATTATCGAGATGAAATCTGGACTATTGAATTGCCGAACGGACAAATTAGATGGGTGCATCCCCTGCACAGCGCCCATCCCGCTTCCCTAAGAAAAAAAATAAGTACTCCAGTAATCATTTTGGGTTAGCTTGCAAATCCAACCATACTTGATTTGGTTTAGGGGTGTTTCAATATATTCTCGTGTCTTGTTATTTTTATTGATAAGGTCAGGTGGCGTTCCACTTTGGGAAAAAAAAGATAATTTCAATACCAAAAATCATGTGTTGACGCAAATAATTTTTCTATCAATATGGATTTTTTTTTTTTATAGATTTCATTGAGTTCTTTTAAACGGTGCAAAAAAAATTGAGAAATTATTTTTCATTTTCGTTATATTTGAAATTACCTTCTTTTTATAAAAAAAAAAAAAAGGTTTTGACAAAAAGCGGAACGGGACCTCATTACCATATTCTTTCATGATGTTTACTTTTATCCGAGTTTAATATTCAAAACGCCAATTAATATATAGTCAAAGTTTTCATATAAAGTTTAGAACTTTGGCTTTCTAAAATAATTGGCCATTAAAAAATCCTTTTTTTTTTAATCACCTTTGAATCATGGTCCAACGACAAAGGGCATCAAATCAAAACTCGAGCATAAAATAGAAGGCTGCCCTATAATTGGTATCCACCATTCTGGGTCAGGTATATCGGCTTTTCTGCTTCAATAATACAACTTCAATGGAGTGAAGCATATATTCGTATGCTTCTCTAGATGTTCATAGGGTGAGTTTGAAAAGATACTGTGTTTCTCAGTGTCCAAAACGCGGCAATAAAAACCGCTACTTATAAACATAATATGGTTAGATGGTGAGCGACCGAATCCAATCATCTCCTTCAAAAGTACCAAAAGAGGAATATGCTTATGCTAAATTGTTAGAACTTGGTTTACGTCCGCCTTCTTTTTCAGATTTAAAGGAACTTTGTGGCAATATGGATACAAGCACTTTTTCACTAGTCAAACGAAATTTTTTTTTTTTTGAGAGAGAGCGCAACAACTTCACCAGATGGTCCCGAGCCTAATGGATTGATTTCGATTTTTGAGAGTATCAACACGATATGACCCACGGATCCGCTGTTGAAGAAATGTACCGGAAACAAAAAAAAAGAGTTGAAAAGTGACAACTCAAGGCCATCAAATCCAGGAAGTGGAATGATTCTGTTCCTATGAGGTTAAAATTCACTAAAAAAAGGCAGGCTCCATAGCATGAACGGTGTTGGTGCACAATGCCTATAAAACCACCCTAAATGGAATTGATTCTAGTGGAACCTAATGCCATTTTTCCAACAAAAGAATCTAGTGGTGCCTTGGTGGGCATGTGTAAATGTGTTTTGGGCTGGACTCTCTCTCTCTCTCTCTTATATAACTTGAAAGATAAAAGGAAAGCAAGAAAAGAAATAGTCATATTTCATTAGCCAAATTAAGACAAAGTGCTGTATTAGCTCAACCTAAACTGGCTTTGGATTTGAGCAGCAGCACGCAAGTTCTGTACTTAATTTAGAAAGTGATTTTCTTCCAGTATTAGGCATATATAGGATCCAAACACAGCCTTACAGACTTGCAGTACCGTATGAATCATATTAGGCTCTAAATGCAATAACTAGTCCCATCACAGACAACCCATATGCCGGAGGCATCGTCCCTCGACTCCATATGTATCAAGATAATGTTTCAGAACTTGTATCACATGTATAATCGTAAGGGTGAGTGAATAAGCTCACCACAGTCACAGTAGGATCATAAATCAAAGAATGAAGAAACCATATACAAGACGTACATAGTTTTTAACCATCAAGAACCAGCTTCAGCTGCAAGCGTCAATCTGACACCGTCTTTGAACGAAGTAGGAGAAATTCCTAGTGTTTGGATCAGTTTGGAGATATCCATGGATATGTCAGCTGGAGACTTGACACCGCGATCAACCTACATTTTTGGGTGATGGCCATTCCAAGGTGGCAACCAGAAATTTAAGAATAAAAAATGAACAGGAAGCAACTAACCATGAACGAGGTAAGAGAAATACAGCAAGACAATAATTTTTGCACTGTGGAAAGTAAAATCCATTAATCTGATAGATAAACATACTGATGCTGCAGACACTGGTTTGATTAGTGAGCTATTGTATCCTCTGAATTGTGCCACAGCTTCGGCCATCTGAGCACGGGACAACCTGTCTGGTCCACCAACGTTTAAGAGCAACTGCATTTGCTTACCCTCTGAGACAACAGAAAGGAAAAGAAGTTTTGAGTATTCAAAATCTTAAGAGGACCATACCTTCTTTTTCAATAATATGCCTTCTAGTTTTAAAACCTTTGGGGAATGTTTGTTTGACCGATACAAGGGGCTACACCTACATATCTAGGTTTGGCTAAAAAACATCTTATAGTCCTGATTAAGCATGCATTAGATATGTAATCCCCCCAAATTTGGCATTTACAATACCATGGGGATGTGTTAATATTTAGTACCATTAGTCCGGTGGAATTACACATCCCTTGGATCATATATCCCTTCACTATAAAACCATCCAAACAAATGGGGGTTGGGGGTTTGTAATGAAGTTTTCTGCAAATCAACACGCATGTATACCAGAATCATTATGGATATTAGAAATGTCAAACCTGAGATCCATGTGTTTGACAGTAACAGTATGACAGTCACAACATCCTTGACATACACAGGGCAACGGAACTCGTCATGAAAGAACTCCATTTTATCTCCTTTCGAGAGTACACTATCCATCCACTGCATCATTCAGTAAACATGCACTGAATCCAATTTATAAAGGCAGTCATTGGTAAAATATTTCAATACCCAAAACAAAATCATCTTCAGATGAGAGGCTTATTGCATCATAAAAGAAAGAATGGAAACTTTAGAAAACAAAATATGGAGCATTAGTAAAATCTTTATGTTCCCAGCTTTACTGCTGACTTCAAATTCCTTTTTTATCATACAATTCATACTCAAAATAAAGCGATTATGACCGTCACAGCTTACTAAACCCAGCCCCAATAAGGAAACAAATAAGTTCCTTTTTTATCGGGAAAAAACAAATAAGTTCCTGCTTCATGGTTCTCATACCATGTGTTTTTACTTTCAAAAAGTTGATCAGCTAATGAACCAAAGTTAAAGACGTCCTATATTGTCTTGCAGGTATCTTGCCTTGCAGGAAATAATGATTTGACTACGGTGGGCCATGCTGACTAAGCAAGCACATTAATAACTGAATTTCAACATCTACAACTCGAGCAGTAGCAATGAACATAGTAGATTTCATGAAAATAATCTAGGTGGCAACTGGCAACCTTTTCATTAGAGAGAAGATCCAGCTTGGTTTTAGTTGAAGCAAAATGATTCAATTAATAGAAAGGAAAAATGACGGCCAAGGACGTGTTTTGATAATTAATACCCGCCAAGGACATGCTGAGAACATTTGTTAATGCTGAAAATATCCTTGACGGGTATTAATTATCAAAACACGTCCTGGACCGTCATTTTCCCTAATAGAAACCTTCATTTTCTGGCTTTTTTTTTTTTTCTTTTGCAATTTTACTGAGTTCAGTCAATTTCTTAAGTTAGCTGGTAGGATTTATTAACTGGTGAATTTGCATTAAGTATAAAACAAGGAGTGCCCATGTGCATATGCACCTGAATTGGAAGGGATTTTGGAACAGGGGAAATGGTCTGTGGCCCAAAGATGATACTGCTTCTCAAAATAGCAAAGTTTGAGCAGTCTTTAGAAATGAATTGCTCTGCTGCCAGTTTAGATCTCCCATAGACGTTCACAGGAGCAGTTTCATCGTCTTCCTTGTAGAAGGACTTTACCCCTTCATAGACTGGCAAGCGGAGTTCCATCAGGCTCGGTTTACCGCCAAGAATAAATGGAACATAACGTCAAAAAACAAAATGAAATAAACAGTCTCCAATATAGACAGCAATGTCATGACAGTGTTCAGTTTAGCTTCACACCAAAGAGGAATGAAATGTGTATCTTATTGACATGTTATCACTGTACTAAAAAACAATCTTCAACCAGGAACATGGGTAAACCAAGAACAGTGCTAACCCACAAACATTCAGTCCATCTAGGAGGTTAATTAAGACCAGAAAGTGCTAGAGACTTAAGATTTTGCCTCTTATCTAATAAAATAGTGAAATTTTGGTATGAAATTTTTCATTTAGATAATTGGGAACTGAAGATCATAGGAATTAGACTATAATAAACATCTCAATTCGTTCACACTATACATAATTATAGCTGGTGGGCAACGGCCTAATGTAGCACCTATTCTTTCTGGTTAACTGAATCATTGACACTGTCATAAACCTAAAGATTGGTCTCCGCATAAATTTGATTTTGGTCAACCCTATCCCAAATTACCACAAGCCAAACCACCTGAATCTGCACAAATCAAGGCTTGTAACCCCTTTATCCATGTTACACGCAGATGTACAAAGATAACAGTTCCAGTGTACCTTGATCAGTTGATAGATGAATCAGAAGTGTATTGCTCTCTCTAAAGCTTGATAACCATTTTACAAGAGCAGAGGGCACGTTAATAGACATGGCAGCTGTAGGGTCCATTTCACAGGTACGAGGAACGGATAGTGCAGCACAATTGACCACCACGTGAGGCTGTAAAAAGTTCACATGTAGAGCATGGTAAGACATGATTTCGTAGCATGACAAACTGCAAAACCCATGCTTATAATGGTTTGGCGGTTTCAGCCTAATTCTGAGACCACGATTTTGTACCACTTACTAACTGAATCAACATTTCTTGAATGGAAATACATAACTAATCTAAAGCAACTCGACTACAAATTGACAGAATCTAAGGATCATTCTGCTTGAATGGAAAGGAGGGCTTCTGTTAGCCAAACAAACATCCAAGCGTCCAAGTGTACATTATATACTGTAGGATGAAAATACGATTGTAAGGCAAGTTAGGCAACTCAAAAGTCCTGATACATCCAAACAGTTCCTTCTATGACTGAATTGCAGTTCGAAAAGGTGCTTCACCTAAAATCATTACATACAACACAAATTGGCATGCTTTCCAACACCAAAGAGTCATGCCTGCAACCAACTAGGAGCATAGTATTACACAGGAAATCAACACTAAATCATTGTGAATGAACGAAGTATTGAGAGTTTGAAACCACCTTCCTAGAGTTAAATATATGTTATATACAAAGGTAACTTTTTGATAATTAACAGAAGCAAAGGCACTATTTGCACTCCCAACTGAACGTACAGGTCATGAGCGTAGATAGACCAATCACAATTTCACAATAATTGCAAAAGAGTACTGCCATTTGCTAGAATCCTATGCAGTATGCACTTGTCTTGAACAACACAGAATCCCACACCATGGTACTAAAAATAGAGCTACATAAGTAACTACGTTTCAGCTCCCTAAAAATTTCTGTAAGGACTTCATCAGAAAGTTAACAATTACTCGGAATTAACCACAAGGGGTTTGGCCAAGTAGACATTAGAAAGCTAATAAGTGTTTGCCCTCCATGAGATCACATGTTCGAATCCCACGAATGTCAAACATTACAAAACTTAGGGCGACGGGAGGGTTTGCCCAGTTGTTAACTTCGGGGCCACAGAATTAGTCAAGGTGCGCTCAAGCTTGCCCAGACATCCAGTTATAAAAATAAAAAACAAAAATTACTCAGAATTCAAAAAGACCAAGAAAATCAAGATAACGAACACATAAACCAAACCCAGTTTCCCAAAGAACAAGAATAACATCTAAAGACTTCTCAAAGACAAAACTCAGCATATAAGCGCTAAAAATAGACACCCACTAACCAAATATGAGCAGGGTACAATATTTGGAATCAGACCTGGCCAAATGCTTGAGAGATAACGTCGAACCCATTTCCGGTCCGTAAATCGAGGTGGAAAGGTAGCGCTTGGGGAATGGCGTCGAGCAACGGCTGAGGAGGAGGGTTGGAGTGGTATGTGAAAGCAAGATCGTAATGGGTTGATTCTTGGATCTCTGAAAGGCCTTGCAGTAGATGCTGGCCTAAGTAACCTGTGCCTCCAACCACTAACACTCTCTTCATGTTCATCTCTCTTCTCTCTCTAGGAATGATTCAGGTTGCGGTTGGAAATGGTACCCGCTGTCCAGTTTTTTCTTCGAATTTTTAGATCCGAAGGAAGTCCACGATGAAGGGTTGGCCTAATGTAATTCTTATGGGAGAAAATTACC
The DNA here is from genome assembly GCA_018127125.1 of Rhododendron griersonianum. Lineage (NCBI taxonomy): Eukaryota > Viridiplantae > Streptophyta > Magnoliopsida > Ericales > Ericaceae > Rhododendron > Rhododendron griersonianum. The sequence goes on from CM030794.1 coordinate 2,314,841, forward strand.
TTTATATCCCTTCGACTTATGTGAAAAGTTCAACTTAGTACTTCTAGTTTCAATTTCACCCAATTAAACCTTCGATTTGCAAATTTATTTCAATGTCATCCTTCCGTTGGCTCCCGTCAGTAATTTGGATGGAAAAGGGTCATGTGCCCATCACGTGAGCATCCCCCGAGGGCATATTTGTCAATTCCCCTCCCTCCCCTAACCCTAATCAATTACCCTCCTCACTCCTCACCTCTCATCACCACCTGCCACCATCAACATTTCCCACCACCGGTTCCACCTCCACTCCTCCTCCTCCTCCTCTCTCTCTCCTCACCACCCCCATCACCTCCCTCCCTCCCTTCCACCGTCGGCTTCACCTTCAACCCCACCCCCACCACCCCCTCCCACGTCGCCTCCTCCCTCCACTCCCTCCGCATCTCCTCCGTCCGCCTCCCCAACCCCAACCCCGACTCCATCCGCGCCTTCTCCTACTCCAACATCTCCCTCCTCCTCTCCCTCCCCAACTCACTCGTCCCTTTCCTCGCACACAACCGCTCCAACGCCCACCTCGTCCCTTTCCGCTCGTCGTGGTGACGGAGACCGGGTGGCCCAGCGGCCAGGTGCCCGGCGTGAACGGCGATCCTGACGCTACCGAGAGGCAGGAGAATGGGACGGGGCCGGTGACGAGAGGCAGGAGAACCGGAGCTCCAGCCCGTACACCTCCACCCCTCGAATTGGGGGTTTCAAGTTAGGGTTTTAATTTTGAATTTAGGGGTTTCTGAAATTTGAAATTGGACTGTTTGGGGGTTTGAATTCGGGTTTGTGCTGGCGGTGATTGATGGTGTTGACTGGTGGTGGTAGTGAAACAGGTGGTGGTGGTGTTGACTGGTGGTAGTGAAACAGGTGGTGTTTGGACTGTTTTTTGTTGACTGGTGTTGATTGATGGTGTTTTTTTTTTTTTTTGGTTGTAGAGGAGATGTAGAGGAGCCGGTGAGGTGAGGTGGTAGGAGGCTGGCCGAGAGGGAGGCTGGTGATGGTGGTGGCCGGTAGCAGTTATGGTGGTGAACCGAAGGTGGCGGTGGCTATGGCAGCAGTTCGATTTGTGTTTTTTTTTTTTTTTCTGGGTTTTATGGAAAGAGAGAGAGAGGAGAAGGAGGAGGAGGAGGGGAATTGACAAATATGCCCCCGGGGGATGCTCACGTGATGGGCACATGACCCTTTTCCGTCCAAATTACTGACGGGAGCCAACGGAAGGATGACATTGAAATAAATTTGCAAATCGAAGGTTTAATTGGGTGAAATTGAAACTAGAAGTACTAAGTTGAACTTTTCACATAAGTCGAAGGGATATAAAGGTAATTTTCTCTTGTTATGGCACTCTCTGGTAAGGTACTTCGAGTTTTATATCATTGACATTTTTATTATAAAAAAAAAGGAAAGAAAGTCCACTTTATGTCAAAGTCCAAAATTTAATAGGAGTATTAAGAATGACAAATTTATTTTTGCTTTTGTTTTTTATTTAATGTACATTTTTATAATGTCATTTTAAATTTAATAGTAATTACTTACTATATTTGTCGAATCATCTAAGTCATTAATTTCGCATAAAACATGAGATGAGTTCAACCTGATTATCTCGCTTTGAAATTTTGCAAAAAAAACACTAAGGGGTTGTTTTTCTAAATAAGCCACTTTAGCTTATTTTTTGTCTTCATTCAAATTTTTTTCGTATCACTTGGCTTATCATTTTTTTTTTGGGATTATTGAATCCTTATGACAAGAGGAATCTAAAAAGTAAAAATTTTTGATCGAAATCCAATTTTTTTTGGCTTATTTAGAAGAACAACCCCTAAATTGGTGCAACAACATTTTCATTTTATAGCAGCAACCCTAAAAACCTAACTTTTTTTTGAAAGGCTAAAAACCTAAGTTTGTCAGTGTCATTTTAAGGACCAACTGGGCTCCTGCAAGTTTAAGTTACTTTCGTTGACGTCTTATTCTTTCAATTGAGTAACTGCCTCCTTTTTTGTTTTTTTTTTTCCCGATTTGAGAAAAATTTAAGTAAATTAAATGTCATAAAAGTTATCAAACAATTGCGGTCCTTAATTTCAAGGACCACAAAAACAAAAAAAAACTCTCGGGACATGGAAGTCCCACAGCTTCAAAATCAAGATAAGTATAAACTAGTTCGGACATTCAATTCTCGAGAAAGTAGTAACCAAAAATTCCAAAAAAAGGAAGATACTGTAGCTTGTATCAGTGAAAAGCAAGGTAACGTGATTAAGGGAGAAACTTTTAGGTATCCCGGGATACCAAGCCCCATGATATTCCTTCCAGTCTGTTTATCATTTTTCGGCTATTTTTCAATCACATTTGAATGATCGATTTCGTTAATTTTGTAGAGTTTGGCAAGAACCTTAATCATGCCAAAAATTGTGTTCATCGGACTTTATTTGATATATGATCGGCACACGTGAAAAATCGCAAAAAAACCAAAACTGGGTTTTGATTCAGTGTGTTTTTGGACTCAGTTTTGGTTTTCTTCAATTTTCACGCGTGTCGATCATGTATCAAATGAAGTCCGATGAACACAATTTTTGGCATTATCAAGGTTCTCGTTGAACTCTACAAAATGAACGAAATCGATCATTCAAATGTGATCGAAAAAAGGCCGAAAAATGAGAAACGGACCGGAGGGGATACCATAGGGCTTGGTATCCCCTGTATACCTAAAAGTTTCTCCGTGATAAATGTGAAACGAAGATAGAGGCTACATCATGGAAGCCTCAATAAAATTAGGGAATTGATTTTGCCACTCCCCTTTTTGTTTATGTCACTCATCTTCTCTCACAAAACAAATCACCCATAAAGACACAAAGAAGAGTGACATTAACAAAAAAGAGAGTGACAAAATCACTCCTTAAAATTATTGGAGCAGACGTGGACATAGTTTGTGGATCTGAACTCTGGAGGTGGGTTTTGAAGTTTTTTGTCAAATACGTAGAAAAGTGGGTTCTCTTGGGAGGCATGTCTTTGTTTCTTTATAACGAGATTTACAGTCTAGATGCGTGCACCCCGGCTAATTTTAGGGTCCTAAAGTTTACGACGGAGCAAGCCCTCCAGTGACGGCTCCAAGGTTTAAAATGTTTGGCGTCGATGAGATTCGAACATACAATTTCATGGAGGACAAGTATTTATTTCTTTTCTAACGTTCACTTAGCCAAACCCCTTGAGGTTTCTTATGATACGTACTTGATGTTGATGACAATGAATTTTAGGAGAGGCAACAAAAGAAAAAAAAAGTAGGTTTATGAAAATTAAAACTGACTCTGGGTCCCAACTGCCCCCAAGGGGGGGGCCTCGAACCTCTGCCTCCTGGATGGAGGAGAGGGTAGGTTGCCAACTGCACTAGGCAGTGGAACCTCCTAGTGCTAATCTAACTATCCCGCTAACCCCCGCTGACTATAAAATATGGCAAAAAAAAAAAAAAAAAGATTGACCTAGGGCGATAAGGCCAATGGTCTCGTACCAACACTTGGGTGACGGACAGGTCTGAATCCAAGCTGATAGGGCAGCATCGACACCTATTGATCCGACTTACTAGCGCACGCCTGCTTGGGAACTCATCCAAATTGTATCATTCCAACAATCTAATCTCAAGGAAAACAAATGTTGCCTAACTTGCCTCCTAAAACCGAATAGATACACCGATAAAAACAATGGTAGTGACGCTAATTTTGATTCGTGAAGCATCGTTAACTTTAACCCTAAATAATTAGGAACATGATTGGCGTGCACCCTATCCAATCAAGAATAATTATGTGGGCATTTAACCACAAGTGGTTTGGGAGCATAATGCTCCCGAGTTGTTTTTCCTTATTCTATGGTAAGTATTGTCAGTAGCGTGGTAAGTGTTCTCAACAAGTATAGTAAGTGTTTTTTAAGAAAGTGTAGCCTCGTAACATAGTAAGTGTTGCCTTAAGGAATGGTATATAAAACTTGTTTATGTGGTAAGTAATATTACATTTTTTTGGTCAAAATTTCTTAAAACCATATTTTTTTTAGCAAAACTACCATACTTTTTGTGAGTGATTTTGATCTAAAGGATGTAATTTACCTACTTTTCAATTTAAGAGTCCATATTTAATGGGAGTATCATACTCTCAAATTTCTATATTTTCATTATGTTCCAAACAGAGCCGAAGTCTTTATAGGGTTTCTTAGAGCATCTCCGATCCATACCCTTTTTTTTTTTAAACCCAAATTTGGGTAGAAATTTGAGTCAAAAATTTGATTTGGATAAGGCATCTCCAATGTTAAATCCATATTTGTACCCAAATCTATTCTTGAATGGCACACTTGTAATTAATGAGTAAAAATAAGTTCTGAAAAAAATGGGTATGGATTTGAGTCTCCCCAAATTTGGGTAAGAAAATGGGTGCGCAAACCACTGATTACTCATTAATCTGTCTCACAAACCCACTAATTACTACGATAAAAAAACAAAAAAAAAACACTAATTTCTCGCATAATGGATCAGATGCTCCCTTGACATGGATGTAGGATTGAGTCTCATACAAGGCAAGACTAAGATGAAAGATCAATGCTCTAAATTCATCGCTGCTACAAAATACTCCTACATGAGCAGACACCTGCTTAAAAACTCATTCAAATTGTATCATTCCAACAACCTAATCTCAAGGGGGAAAATAGATGCCTCCTGTTTAAAACCAAATACATACACCGATAAAACAATGGCAGCAACACTAATATCGAATACACGATATATAGAGTGACAACAAAAAAAAAAGAAGAAGGGGGAGAGACAGTAAGTTTCCCAGTGCATATAGAACAAGAGTTGTCTTCGTTGAAGTTCCCAATAGAAAACTAGATGAAGGAAAAGCCACAAAATAATTGCTTCTGAGGCAAAAGGCTAAACCATGGTTGAGGTTGCAGCTGAAATCCTGTTTTTCCAATACAGCAAACCAGAGAATTACGTTACTTCATGTTTCTATTTACCATCTTCTATTTCCTGATCAACAGAGGCTTGTATACCATCGCAAGGAAACAGAGCCTTCAATTTCTGATTGGTGCGTTTGGAAAACTAGAATTCGAGTCTTTTTACAGGGGAAACGCGACTTGAGCTGCTTCTCTCTTCTGAGGATTGGAACTTATCTATAAGCGACTCAATTTTCTGGTCATGAGGAAGGCAATAAATAACGTCACGAAATTATTGTGTGGAAGCATCGTAACTTTAACCTGATTAGAAACACGAATGATGTTTCATTTGCACAGAGTAAATTCTAATTAGTTATCATGACAAACCTAATCATTTCATTGGCTTATCTGATAGTGGAGTCCCAACTCACATCTTTTGGAACCGTAGCACATAAAAGTTATTTCTTTCCTCTTTTGTCCTTCCTCCGAGACTTCACCTCTCTCTCTCTTTCTCGCCTTATTGGTGTTTTACTATGATGAAACTTCAAAATGACTTAATCCAGTTCTATAACTACTGAATCCAAGTACTTCAAAATGACCGAATCCGAGTTACAGGAGTCTTAAAACTTTGAAACCTACTCAATTGGATGCAGTTGAAAACCTCGCCTCGAGATTATAAAGAAAGATATGCTAGTTTGTGGTTTAGTTGATACTTGAAACTATGGCTTTCAATCACAAAGAAAACAAGATTGATAATTCCAACCCTATTAGTTGAAACGGTTATAGTTGCAATGTGCAAAAAGGAAAAGGTATATATACCTTAACTGATTTGTTAACCTCGTCTAGTTTATGTAGCAGCAAATCAGCATGAAGTGGCCCTCCTCTTTGCTCAACTGAAGCATGACGCGGGGAACCCACGATCTGCATGGTGAAGAGCCATTTGTAAAACAACTTGCAATGGCTCGGTTTGACATTTCGGTGAAAATGGGTATTAACAATTACTAACAAGTAGTAGTACTCAAAAACACCAACGAACCTACTATTACCTTCCAACTTTTGGACGGTGATCTAAAAACAGCTGGACCCTCTAAAGAACCCACCCGAACCATAGTTTCCCCTTCAGCGATTTGAGAAGCAGGTCTCCAGCTTCTACCAACTTCTTGTATGACCTTGGAGGCTTCAGTTACAATGATCTGAAAACATACAGATAACTTTATGTTCATAAAGTAATCATACGATTCATACCTCTCTTGCAGCGATTAACACTGAACAGTTGCCCACCTTGGAACCATATGATCAGAGTGGTTCATTGCTTCCCAGAGATCAAACATTAGACCAGATCGATGAAAGATGCAGAGAAAAACTGAGAGAGAGAGAGAGAGGGTGTACCTTCCTCAGAAGTCCATGGTTAGATACCCCTTGTACCTGCAGTTCATCAACAGGAGCGGCTTTTCCATAGGCAATGCTTTCGACCCTAAAGGTGTGGATTCCATATACTGATTGCAAGCAGCCTACAAACATCAAGGCGCGTGTACCTTATAAGACATCGGCTGGGGAAGTTGAACATTACATGCTTAAACTTGAAGCGAACTTCAAATGAAGCCATATAAGTCCAAGGAAACAAGAATGTACCAGAACTTCACACACATTCATAACAACCCAGATACAACTAGCATATACTTGGATTCATTTGGTCGACTAAAGGCTGCTCCCTAGCGTATACACGTATATGTTCAAAAAAATTCTGGATAAAATCCTCAACAAAATGAGGAAGGCCACCCCCCAACCCAAAAAAAAGCCACAAACTTTTTCTGGGTAAAACCCTCAACAAAATAAGGGAGGGAACATTAATAATGAAAATACAAAAACATAAGGCCAAGAGGACATAAACCTTACTCCACCATTACGCAGGAAATCATAAAGCAAGAACCAATTTTTAATCCCAAAAAGAACCAATCGTGGGGTTGAGTTTCCAGACCCATATTGTGAGTGAGTATTAGCAATCCTTAAAGGCTACAGCCGACTGTGTGTCTCTTTCTTCACATTTTTTTGATCTTCTTTAAGAACCCCGTACACGCCCCCGCGCAGACAAACAAACAATCACAAGCAGGAAGAAAAGCCGGGTCAACTCCAAAAACTCTTTCATCGTAAAAATATCATTTGACCATTAAATCGACACGGTAAACAATTGCTCAGTGCGAACAAAGATTTAATACAAAAGGCATGGAGTAAGTTTTCTTTTCGTACCTTGTTCAATGATAACATCGATCACCTGTGACAGAGGTACATGCCTTTCTGTTGATACTACTCCCCAAAAGGGTATAAAGGAAGGTCTTGACACCTTGAAGAAAAAACAATAAAACATCCAAAAATAGTGATATAAAACTATTACCTTTCCAAGATAGTGAGTTAATAACAAGAGGAGAATCAAGTAAATTACCTTGTAGACTATTGCATGAGGAGTAACATATAGTTTACGTGAGGAAATATCCTTCTGAAGCACATATCTTTTGATGGGCAGATACAGCAACATGATGATTCCTACTCCCCAAGCTAAAACTAGTAGCAGGGATATTGAAACCCATATAATGGTTTCATACTGCACATTTTTTGCAGCAAGTTCCTTGAAAGATGCTGTGTACAGTATCTGATCAGAAGCTCCGGCTTCTTCATCATCACTAAGCTCCGACACAGAACCAGAATGCAGCCGATTCTTTGATGAGCCAAGTTCTGGCAGCACATCTGAACGGCCCGTCAACATTCTACAACTTCAATAATTAACAACAAAATACAAAATATGAGTCTATCAGCATAAACCCCCAATAGAACAAAATAAACAAACTTAAGCGGCGTCTTATGCAAATCAAAGGTTCGAACAATTATGTGAACCTGAGTGGATTTTTAATAAGTTTACGAGTTACATTTGGCTGCTAACAAATTTAGAGGAAATAAAAGAGCATATAAAAATTTAATATTCAACTACACCAGTATTTGGGACCTTGGAAAAAAGTGAACCGACACAAGTTTCCTATGAATGGTCAGGATGTGCATTCATTTTCCCAAAACTAGGTAGATGTACATATGGTAACAAAACCTAATTCACTTTTTGTGGGTTTCCAAAGCAACCAAACAGGTAGCAATAGTAGGACATGGCTTTGCGGAGCATGGGTACTTCAGAAAACAAGTCAAGTGACACTCATAATTGTAAATCTGCATACACATCGGGTAAGATAAAATGTGTATACAAAGGGGCATACCTTCAAAAAGGCATACACAAGGAGGTGCCGGCGGGTGCCCGAGCCCCTGCACAACTCCAATTATCCTTGCTTATTACACTAATTTTTTAGATTAACTTGGAAAAAGTTCTATGGAATTTGCCCAAGTAAATCCCTTGAGTGAAAAAAAAAAATCTTCATTTTCCCTATATACCTGTGAAAAAATCCACTAAAATTTCAAGTTATCAACCATTTTTTGGATGCGTGCGTAACATTAAATGGTGACTACGTATACACACAACCTCGTCTTTTTATCGGACCTAGCAAGTAGCACATATGAAATATAATTTTTGTTATCAATGCAAAAATGCATGTGGTTTGGGCCCTGCTAAGTACAAATCATGTGTCCACCAACGCGTACACAGCAGTTACCTAGTTTTTGTTGTACCCCAGAGGTTCCAGTATCAATATTCCCCTAAGTCATACTTGGAATTAGTTTGATGGGACTTCCTGAGGCTTTTCGCATGCTTTCTGAATAAAGCCCTTGGTTGCGAAAATGACCTTTTCTTTTAAGTTTCACCTCATCGACTACCCCCGTAAATCGTAATTGTAAACGAGCTTCATCATTCATGGATATGGATAAACATTTCTACCCCATAGACACAACTTCCCTACAAACAACATTATTAAGAACAACACCGCGTATTAAATCACTTTCACTACGAAAATATCCTAATTCGATTGTCAGATCTCGTCCTTCGTTTGGTTGCTGCCGAGGGAAATGGTACCACGCCAGTAAATCTAGAACCCCACCCGGAATACCCTAATGATTTCCCTCTAGTGATACTAATTACTATGACTGGAGAAAAATTCGACAACACGATTCGTTCCATTTTCCTTTTTGTTTGTTCGAATGTCAAACATGGGCGACACGAAATACACACCAAGTTGGTAGAGAATTATTACCTGGAAAATTTTGCGGAACGGGTCAATCCTGGACGATTATGATCTGCATTAGCGATTCAGAAAAAAACTAAGTCAAGAACTCGAAGCTCTGAGGTGGGTTTTGTGGTTCGATCATCTTCTTCCTTCGAACTGAGCTGGTATTGCGACTGTGGGCGCCGAAATGCAACACCAAACGTTCAACCCGCAAAAAAACAAGACCCCTTGTAATTTGGACTCGGTGGGGTCAAGTCCAAAACTTGAATGGATTCTTGATGGGAAGAAAAATGTTATTTTTAAATTGAAGAATATAAGCCGACCTTTGCATTAATTAAGTAGTCTTTTTAAATAATTATTTACTATTTTAGAAATATTTTAAAGTCAAACGTTTTCTTTTTATATGATCAGTAATCTCATTCTCATTCCTGCTTTTCACAAACATAGGAATGTTGGAGTTTCATAATCACATTCTCATTTACTCCTAAGATACCTACCATCCAAACACAACCTGAAGTTAAATCAATTTTCAAGAAGATATTGTACATTCCAATGAGAACCCAAATGAAATTTGGGAATTATTTGGTAGATTTTTAATTACATGCTAAAAAATGGTAGAGTAAGTATCTTACGTAGATTGTTATTGACTTTCTTTTTAAAATGACACTGAATGTTAGAGAATATCTCATATTTATTTTATTAACCGATGTTTCAGAGGCACTTGTTAGCAGACCGTATAATATATATGCTTTACAATATACATATCTATAGAGAGAGTGCGACAAAGACATTTGATTTTAGTTAATTAATATAATTCATGTCCTCGTAATATCTCAAAAAACAACTATACTTTTATCTTACATACTCCATTACCAATTTTGCGATTTAAGTCCATTGAGTGACTTTCTCTTAAGGGGTCAGTTCCGCTCACACCAAACTCGACAAGATCAAATCAAAGTCAAGTCAACAGGTAGATACCTTAAGGTTATTTCTATATAAGTCAACCTATTCTGCTAACATAATTGGTTCAAATTCTAATTTTCAATAGTTGAAAGGTTTGGCCACTATCCCTGTCTAGTGTCTACTATCCAGCAAAACCATTATTTGTTGGATTCTTATCAACCTTTTCCCGCTTTGAATTGCGACTTATCGCTATGTTGGTTCGGGCCAACTTTGTTTAGTCCCTCCCATCGTTGCTGTTTTTTGTTAATTCGTTTAACTCATTGTATTTAGTGTTATTTGAGTTAATAAATTCATTTTTGGCAGGAAAAAATAAATTCATTTCTGCCCGAAAAAACTACTTTGTTTGTTTTTGAGTTTTGAGGGGGAAAAATTGATGTAATGAGTAACGAGTAGAGAGAGATAGATAAACTTATTGAGAGTCGTGTAGAGAGTAAATTTTTTCCTCAAAACTTGTAAAAGAACAAAAATATTTGTTCGTTTTGTAGGTTTAACTTTGTTTTTGTTTTGTTTTCTAATCGTTATCCTATTTCTCTCTCAAATTATTAACCTATTTATCTAATTATTACTTTTATTTCTTTCTCTATCTCTCTCTACTCATTATCTCTCTCTCCAATTATTATCCTATTTCTATCTCCACCCAATTATTATCCTATTTCTATCTCCACCCACTAAAAAAACTAAAATACCCAAAACTAGCAAACGAACAAGGTCTTGAGGGGTTTGATTGATCGATTTTTAACTTGAGGGTGGCTAAGTGATAATTAGTTAGTTGAGGGGTTGTCACATGGGTCTAACAGCCAATCTGATATCCAACACGCGTGCCTCTTACTATTCACCATCGGATTGGTTGGTGCTTGTTATCTTCACGAAAATCGCCAGAGTGCAATTCACCAATTCTCTCTGTTCGTTTCACGAGGAAATCTTGCCACAAGGAACAGGGAAAAACCAATTTCCAGGTACTTTTTGTACACATAAATCATGCACAAACGCACTTCAATTCATGTTTGCATTTCGAAATTCGCATTTGATCAAACTGTGTAATTCCGCGGCGCGATTCGTCGATGTCATGATTTTGTGTGTTGGGTATCCATCTTCAATCAGTCTGTAGAATTTGGCGGATTTTATCGGTCGTTGCGTTTCAAATTGTTGTGTGCGGGATTCTTGGTTCTTGACCTCATGTGTTGCGGTTGATTGATGAGAAATTTTCTTGTCCATTTCGGCGCATGTGCTCCATTTGTAACGAATTGGTTTCCCAAGTGTTTGTCTTTTCCACGTATATAGTACATGATTTGTGCGAAATTTCGCCCTCTTTTTTTATAACTCAAGCATTTGGGCCAACTTACGCGCACCTCAACTAATGCTGTGGCCAATCCCACCGTCCACTTGCGAGAAGCCCAATTTGCTCTGAATGTTAGTACCCCAAAGGAGTTGATAACACCTTGGAGGTTTCGAATCTGAGACCTTAGAAGGGAGCAAACTCCTAAGTCCCATGCCTTGACAACCCAGGCCGACCCCTTGGGGTTAATTTCGGCATTAAGTAATAAGATAAGACATGGAAAGCGAGATTTCCCGTGAATATTGATATGCTCGTAACTTTATCCTCAGAAGTCAGAACAATACCTCTGAGATTTAATTATGTTGGCAAACAGCCATATGTTGAATGCTAGTTCATCTCTACTTCTTCCTCCTCCTTCATGTTCTTATAGCTTAATATCCGAGAAGGGGGTAAAAACACGAGACTAAGATCCGTCTTTTAGAAGCTATAGAATAGTGGTAATGTGCTAAAACTGATGGGCAGGGAGGTAAGAAATGCGGGGAATTCTTAACCAATTTTCGAAACAAGATATCTGAAGCATTTGAATGTACCAAATCCAAATGTGTTTTCAAATTATGACTCATTAAACTCGTGTACATTGGATTCTTCGTTTCGGTGGTTTCTCATAGTTATTATCCTTGGAACCATACAGATATACCTATGTTGTGGGTGATCTTAGTTTCTATTGGGGATGTTTTGGTCCTTTTGGATTCTTGTGGTGGGGGTTATCTTATTTAGCACCTTTTAATGAATGCAGGTCAGATCACTAAGTTGTAAATCTATAGCGGTGAGCTTACTTTGTTTTAGAAGTGGAACAACCTAACTTGTCATAGTTGAACCTGATGCTAAATGGATAAGAAGCAGCATGTTTCGATATTTACTACTGCAAGTCTGCCATGGATGACTGGAACAGCTGTCAACCCTCTGTTCCGTGCTGTCTATCTTGCAAAAGATGAGGAGAGAAAGGTCACTTTGGTGATTCCTTGGTTGTCTTTGAAGGATCAAGAATGTGTTTATCCCGACAAGATGAGATTTAACTCACCTTCTGATCAACAGAAATACATCTATCAGTGGTTAGAGGATCGAACTGGATTTCCATCTCGTTTTGATATACGTTTTTATCCAGGAAAGGTATTCCTTTCAAATAGAGGTTGGATTTTGAGGCCTTTCTAGCTCTGCATTATGTAATTTGTACTGTGATAGATTGCGATACCGTGTGTTTATTGGTGAAAAGGTCCAGAATGACAGCAACATTGTTTCTTTGAACTGTGCCTTGCAAAAATAAAATTCAATGCCGTTCAATAAGAAAAAGATTCTTTTAACTGGTTTCCAATAATCAGTCATACCATTACAGGTCTTAATAAATTGATTCAGAAAGATGCATGATTTCCCGAACATAGCTTAGTAGGTTGGCTCTAGAAATGAGTCTTCATAGACTGGAAGTTTTCAGGAGGCCTGTAATATTTTGTCCATATGATCTTTGGTCAAATGAATTTCAGATTTCTTCCTTTTTCCCACATCATCCATTGGGATTCACATATTGTCTACATTATCATTTCTTTCTATCATTTTACTATAATGAAAACCATAAGATATGTCAGATTTTTAGTCTTAAATTTCACTTTGTTAGTTTAGTTATTTGCTGGCTTTACATTGCAGTTCTCTAAATATAAAAGGAGTATTCTTGCTGTGGGGGATATTACAGAAGTCATCCCTGATGACGAGGCAGATATTGCCATCCTTGAGGAACCCGAGCATCTTACATGGTATCACCATGGGAAGAGATGGAAAACGAAATTCCACCTGGTTGTAGGAGTTGTTCACACTAATTATTTGGAATATGTGAGGAGAGAGAAGAATGGACAAGTTCAAGCATTTTTGCTGAAGTACATCAACAGTTGGGTTATTAGTATATACTGCCATAAGGTATATCTCCTGATTTCTTACTGTCTTAAAGGATTGACTTTGCCGTAACTTGCAAAGGAGTAGGACCATTTTGGTGTATGTTATTAAGTTCATAGATCGCCCCTGGTAAATTTCAAAGTGATACATTACCCACGAAGATAGCAATATGTATAATATCTTCTCTATCTTTATCGATGAAGATGAAAAAGTATGTAGCGATAATGTTTTGTGTTGTACTTTTGAACCTACTAATTGTCTATTTTGATTAAACTTCATCTATGCTTGTGATATTTTTGGTGAAAGAGAACTTATGTAAGGTAGTTTCTCACCTTAGTGGCTCTGGATGACACTTTTGCTAAGTAACTGGTGACAGGGTTCTACACTTCTTCTGATAAGTTCACAATTTTTCACAATAGTTTACCCCTTTTCTTATTACTGAACCTTTCGACTTATTAAATTATGCTGTTTCCATATATAGAGCTAAGAATGGTAGCGCTTTGATTGGTTAGGTGTTTAGGAGGTGCAGGGAAAGTGTTTATATATGAAGTAAAGTGGTGATTTACTTTGCGATGGATTCGTTTTCTATAATACATAGAATTACGAAAGGCTGTTAAGTTTTTTTTTTTTTGGAAAATAAGGCTGTTAAGTTCGTGTCAGGTGATACTACACAAGGTCACAGAGTAGCACGTGCTGTAATACCTATGCATTTTCCGACCAAAAGACATTGCTCACTCACTAGATTTTACTTTTCATGAAATGGCAGGTGATTCGTTTATCTGCTGCCACCCAGGATCTTCCAAGATCAATTATATGCAATATTCATGGAGTCAATCCCAAGTTCCTTGAGATTGGAAAGAAAAAGAACGAACAACAACAAAATGGCAACCCGGCCTTCAGCAAAGGTGCCTATTACATTGGTAAGATGCTGTGGAGCAAAGGCTATAAGGAGCTATTTGAACTTCTGCATGGTCATCAAAAGGATCTAGGCGGACTTGAGGTTGATTTATATGGGAGTGGGGAGGACTCTGCTGAAGTTCAGGAAGCTGTCAAGAAATTGGAATTAACAGTCAGGGTTCATCCTGGTCGTGACCATGCTGATCCTCTCTTTCATGAGTATGCTCTTTACTCCTCTTGATTCCGCATAACATCAATGGAATTAATGTTTCTGTGAACTATTATAAAGTTGCTTCCAGGAAAAGTAAAAAAGTATACTCATGGAGAAAACCATTGAAATTTAGTTATTTTGAAAACAGAACGCTCGAGAACCCCCAACCTGAAACTCCATCTGTTGACATATTTGAACGTTGGTGAATCATCGAAGGTGACCAGCTGTGGTATTTATTTCTTTTGTTTGTTGTGGTTGGAGACTCAAAATGATGATGGCATAGGGCCTGTTTGAATGGATGGACAAGTAATGGGGGATATATGTCAACTAAAAGTACCTATTTGGTGATATGTTTGCGACGTTGCGTACTTGACTAAGAGATGTCTAGTGGGTCACCAAAGTAAGATTTTCCAGTGCACCACCAAATGTGAGATGCTACAGAACAAAACGAGTAGGTTGCTACGCTAGTAGGACATATTTTAATTATATATCTTACTATAGTTGAAATCAGGTTTTACCTCTGGTCATATTCCAAGTAAAAGAACCTATGTTCATCTGTTTGTGGTTTTCTACAAACAAAAGAATGCCACCTTGTTACATGGGACCTTCCACTCATTTAGTGGGTGTCTAATGTCTATCTATCAAAATAGAAGTCATTCCCATAAAACTAATACATTAGCATGTATATTTCTTTCTAGGAGTTAACATAATTTTCTTGACTTGATATTTTCTTTTCTCCCTTCCAGCTATAAAGTGTTCCTAAATCCAAGCACTACAGATGTGGTATGTACAACAACAGCAGAAGCATTGGCAATGGGCAAAATAGTGGTATGTGCCAATCATCCTTCAAATGACTTCTTCAAGCAGTTCCCAAATTGCCAAACGTATGAGGATGATGAGGGCTTTGTTGAAGCTACAAAGAAGGCATTGTCTGAAGAACCAACCCCTTTGACCGATTCACATAGGCATGAGCTTTCGTGGGAAGCGGCCACAGAAAGGTTTCTAGGGGCTGCTGAGCTGGACCAGACGCCTCCAAAAAGACTGACAAAGAGCTCTTCCAAGCTTTTTATGTCCACGTCCATGGATTTGAGGAGGAACATTGAAGATGCATCGGCATTGGTGCATTTTGTGGGAACTGGGTTTTTAAGGCTTCAACCAGATAAAGATCAAAGTAAAGAGCTTGGTTTGGCATCCCCTTAAGCCGTGTTTGGATCATGGATTCAAGAAGCGATTTGTGGATGCATAGAGAAATATGTGTGGGAAAGATGAGAAGACGACGAAATTAAGATGCTAATTAATTGTTTTGATTTTTTTCATGTCATTTTCCTTTCCCTTTGTAAATCGTTCAAAAAATCCTTCATCCAACCATAGCCTTAATAAACAGGGCTCTCGAGTTGTTGGCGATCTCAGAACAGGTTCACTGATGAATGCCCCTACCAAAATGCTGCTGCCAGTGGTTGGACTTCTTCGTTCACTTCAATTTGTCGTTGTCTCAAACTGAAACCATGTGAGGAAGGGACGTAGGTTTCTGTTCGTACCATGGTTGCTAATTCTTGTGGTAGATTGGGATAATAAACTGGAAATTGTATATGAAGCATCTTTGTATTCTACGGTGGGCCTGGCTGCTCATAGCATTTTCTTCCACTTGGGTATTCCTTTCCTTTGTAAGATTGGAACCCGCCCGGTCCAAGTTTTTTCTGGTTCGTGATTGACCGTTTTATGAATTTATTTTGGCTTGAAATCAATCCCATCTGATTTTTGAGAACTCATGAGCTAGACATACAACTGAAATAGATATCAAGTAAACATGAGCATAGAGCTTACAGTTATAGAATTTTGTCGAAGTCCAACAAAAGAAGGCTCGACTTGAGAACACCAGAGAAGACAGTTGATTGTGGAGGGAAGAAATGGCTGCTGCAGATGTAGCAGATTAAATGGAAGCCGGCGAGGCAGTTTTGAGGTGGTTGAACAAGATTTGATAAACTTGCACAGTTAATTGTTTAAACTTAGTTTGAAAACTTGAGTTCAAAAAAAATATGCTCAAAGTTTAATTTGTTTATGATGTATGCCCTAAGTCCTTTTGAGGCCTTATGCAAAATCATAACACTAGGCCTTTTTATAGTTTTTGTATCAACTTAAGTTGTTATTCCTTAGTGAAAATTTGTTTTTCTTGCTTTCTGGAATGGAGTTACTAATCAAGTGTCAAAGCTTATGTTGTTTAACATAGTTCTTTAAATTTAACGATATAGCCTTTTTACCTACTAGTTAAGATATTAAAGAAGTCAAGTATACATGAATATATACATATGGACCGAAGAATTGAGGCCTATTCTAATTGGAGGCCCCAAAGCCCCAATTGGGATCCTCTGCGAGGATCTTATCTGTGAGGATGGTGTGAGGATTTTCATTTATCTCGGTAATCAATGGCCCAAATTGAAAACAAACTTTTTTTGGGAAGAGGCCTAAGGTTTGGACTGCCTCTGATTTCAAACCAACTTTAATTTAGTTGTCACGGGACGATCTTGAGTACTTGAAAATTTTAAAACATTAGTATTAGTCAGAGAGCCGAGCAATAACTTGTTCGAGCTTGATTTGAAAATTTAACAAGCTTCAACAAATGTTCTAACTTGATCTATTTATATAACAAACCGCTATCAAACAATCTTTTACGAGCAAACATGAGCTTGGACAAGAACAATTTGGTTCATTTATCCGCTGTAGGTAGAACTCATGGCTAGGCTGAAGACAATAACAAAAGGACTGGACTCTGATGTAGTAGCTGATCAGGGGTCGAACTGTAAAAAAGAACTAACGAGGGGCTGAATCTGCGATTTATAGATGTGGTTACGGGGAAAGGAATATGCACCTGAAACCCTAATGCACATAGGCAATTGAACCAACGGTGAGCGCGGCAGGTAACGACGGCAACGGAAGAACAGACCGCCGCCGGCGCGACAGCAAGAAGATGGCGGTGCTGGGGGCGGCAGGTGGCGGTGCTTTGAAACTCCTGCAGTGTTTTTTCCCCCGACGAAGTCCCTTGGAGAAGGTAAGCATAGTATGCTTCATGCAGTGGCTTTGTTTCCTTGGTAGTGATCTACAATGATTGAATTAAGACGGTGAAGATTCAATTTCACTTAATTTATATTAAACCCAAAACTTGTTTTTGAGAATCAAACTATTCCTGTAGTCTATGAATCAATGAAAGAGTCGGATAATAGGGCCCTCCTATCATCCGAATAATATTATTCTTCCTGGGTTTGGACGGATATAGCTCCGCCTGTTTCGGGTTAGAGTTTTTTCTTGTACAGCTGGTCCCAAGTCCGGATAAAGGAGGAGAATTGTGCGTTAGGTCGCTTACAGATAGCACATTAAAAAATCCTGTTAGATCTTTATGACATGAATCTTATTATGAATATACTTGTTTTTTTGATTATATGGAATACACTGCCAACAGAGCTGAATGGGAAAAACGGATTTATGTAGCCAACCCCAATAGGATTAAGGCTCTGTTTGGTTTGGCTTGGAGGAATATAATGGTATAAATCAGATTTGGAATCATTTGCGTGAAACGTTTATAGGCTTTCCTTGGGTGCTATTGTTTACCATTTGTGGATTGAGAGAACTTCCGGGACTTTTAAGGCGCTATATCCGGCCGAAGTCTTGAACAAATTGAGTCTGATATCAAAGTCATATACCTTTTAGGAAATTGTGCTTGCCTGGAATATCTCAACCAAGATCCTTAAATCTCAAAATGAGGACTAACCTTCTTCCCTCATGGTCGATCTCCTTATTGGCTCTTTAGTTTCTAGCTGTGTGTTGTGCTGCTTATTCTAGTTGCGTTTGTTTATGTTTGTATGCTTTGTAGTGTGGTGGCTTATTTGATGTGATGTTCTTTTTCTTGTGGTTAGCTTAGCTGTATAGCCTGTATTGCTGCTCTGCCTAAGCTCTCTTGAGTTGCTTGGCCTTGGGCATGCTCCAGTGTGATGTTTGGCTCGATATATGAATCTTTATTTGGCGAAAAACAAATACTTGTTTTAGTTGTTGGAATTGAGTGTACATATGTAAGGATTGGTTTTTAACTTGTGTTACTATGGTACTCCTTGTATTTTGGAAATCAAATTAAGCTATTTTGTGGCATAGTCAGGCTGAGCTTCCATAGACACTTGTGTGTTTGATTTTTCTTTAGATCATTTACTTTTTGTAATTTGTTTGCGCTGAATTATCATGTCACATGATGTTAAGAGAGGAGTGCCTTTTTATTTATTTCTATTTTTGGTAATAGAGGAGTGCCCATTTTCCAATGGATTCTTTTGTGCAGTTAAAGGTGAGTTGTACATGCCTAGCTTACAATGGTGACCACTTAATTTGCAGGGTTTTTCATCTTTAGTCTGTTTTTCTAATCAAAATTTGCTCATAAAAGTACATGTTTTGTTTAGGGAATAAAACATACATGTTAAGAGAAATGAATGTTCTGACGTAAAGCTTGGATTATCAGATTTCCCCTTGTGTTTCCTGTTGGCTTCTCTAGAATCATAAGCATTTTGCTTGCTTGGATGGAAAGGAAATGAAAGTTGTTTACTGTGCACATGGTGTGTGTTATAATGTGCACTTGGTTTTAAAAGCGAAAAAGCTTTATCTCAGCTCTCTATGGAAACACATAATTTGCAACCTGCTAAATGTGGATGATTTGGACTGGTTTTTATTTAGGTAGTAACCGTTGGCAGATTAGGGATTAGAAATGATGAGGATTTATATGTTGTTTTGGGCCTAAGGGGTACGTTTCGCCTACTTATCTATTACTATTGCTGAGTTATGCCAACATTTGTATTGATTTCCAAAAATACCCTTTCTTTAGCCCTTATATAAGCATCTTGAGGGTTCATTGCATAGGATTTCATTGTATAGGGTTTCCTTCACCTCCCGCAGCCGCCGTTCTTCTGTTGCCATTTCCATTGTTAGCACTTCTTTAGAATTCTGATGTAAGTCCTAATCCAATCGATGAATGCTTCTTAAATCTATTCTATAGATTTGTTAGTTATTTCTTCCTTTCCTTGTGTTTTGGATTTATGCTGTTGTACTTGTAAACTTGGCCCTTTCGGTGTTGTGGTTTTCCTCATTGTTGCATCATCATCATCTATGTCTCTCTCCCTTTCTCTCTATCTTGTGGGTAAATATGCCTTTTCTTCTGCTTGCCATAGATCTAAGTTATTTATCTCTACGCCTTATTTGGATTTCTTTCTCGAAATGCAGAGGAAGGGAAGTATGGAGAATTTTGTGGTAATGGATTCGAAAAAGAAACCACAACACTTGAGTGGGACATAAGTGGCATTTTCTAAGATGGGTGAGTCAGGTTTAGTGGTGCCCTATTTTTTATGTACTTTCTATATATATATATATATATATATAGTCCGGATCCAATCAGGGATCCTGGATTTGGCTTTGGTGCGGACTTCTTTCCTCAGGCGTTGGATTGTGTTTTGAATGGTCGGGATTTGCGGATAATTTGTTCGCGCGAACAAATTATCCGCGGATCTTGACCTTTGAAAACACAATCCAACGCCTGAGAGCAAGGTCCGCACCAAAGCCCAAATCCAGGATCCTTGACTGGATCCGGACTACAAATGTATATATATATATGCCACAATTTCTATAAACCGATCCATAGCCATCTCACACATGAAACTGCCTTTTTTCCTTTTTGGGCAAGTAAATGTTTAGTACCAAAAGTTGGGTATCATCCAAAAAAGGACCATCATGCGCATAACACCACCAAAATTTGAATTGGAGCTTAGACCTCTAAGATCCTCGTATACTTGTTTGATTTTCATGATATTTCCGAATGCAATTCGTAATTGCACCAAAAAAGTCATTTAGATTTGCTCAATCATCCTTAAAAAATGTGAATTGGGGCTTCTTTTTATGTTTAATTGATGAGACTTTGTATCAAGCCAAAAAACTTTACTTATAAGGTTGAGACTTTGAGACATCTGGCAATCATTCTCTATGTGCCTGTTAGTCTACCACATGCAGCCTATTTTTTTTTCGGGGCCTAACCTCATGTGACCTATTTGATTTGGTTTGTCATTGTGAGTAGTGGGCTAATTTTTAAAGGGTGGAACATGTATGGCTCTAATACCATCAACAAAATTTATACCAAAGCCTTAAACCTTAGATGGAGAGATCCAACATATACATTGTGGCATATTACCTCTAGCCCCAATCTATGTGTAATTTTCTGACATGTTTGGAAATATAACTGCTAAAGTTACTCCTCTATGGAGCAGCTTAAGATTTTAGATGGTAGTTGTGGAAACTTTATATCCATCTCAAAACCAATTGGCAATGAATGGAGAGGCTGCCAGGCTCAAATACTAGTTTTGGAGGAGATGACTAACCGACAAACTCCAACACTCCCCCGCACGTGCGACCCCCAACTCGCATGTGGAGAGGTAAACAAACGATCCATAACACGTAGATCACAACTAACATTGGGGCACTTATAGCACAAATAAGGGAGAACTAATTCTTTGAAAACCTAGCTGTGATACCCTATGGAAACTTTATATTCATCTCAAAACCAATTGGTAATGAGAGACAGGCCGCCCAGACTCATATATTAGTTTTGGAGGCGATAATTAACCGGCAAACTCCGACAGTATCAACAATCTAATCTGATATCTCGGTGAGCAATAAATTTATTTTCAAACCTCACAACCTACGAATACTTGAAATACTTAGAACGTGGTTAGACCTTCTACGGAGGACCAGAGGCTTCCGACTAGACGTGAGGGGGACTGTTGAGAACAAAAATAACTAAGTTAGTCCTATCTCTAATTGTTAGGCTTTAGATGAGTGAGCGTTCAAAAATCTAGACTATCATCTCTTTTGTTTCAAAACTAGAAACTCAACTCCTCTTAAAAATTGCAGATGCGTGTGTTTTTATCGCAAATACAGGCATTACATACTCTCTTATTGTGAACTTAATTTCTTATTATGCTTGATATGAATTCTTTCTTCTTTCATGCAAGTCTCAAGTGTTCTATTTACCCAAAAAAGTCTCAGTGTTCTGACATTGACATATGGTCCTCAGGGCCTCAGGATTTAAAAAGCATTTCATGAATAACAAGGAAGCTACGTATGTGGATCAACCATGGGAGAACATGTATGCCATGTAGTCTACATGATAAGGATAACCTTGCATGTCAGATTATTGGTATGTTGATCATGTGAAAATATACCCCTCTCTCTCTCTAATAGAGCGTAGATTCATTACTTAGTTTAAGCAATTTGCTCTGGTATATTGATCATGTGCGAAATATACCTATGTACTTGATGTGCTGTGGCTCTTTTTCACCATGTATACTTCTCAAGAATAAGAAATTTAAGTGAAGCACATAATATTTTCATTGAATGATGCCATACGCCAGTCTATAAACAGACCATTCTGTAATTCTAATCATTGACATTAGCCTAATGTCTCATTAGATAGTGTATCTCTTCTATCCTCCCTTCTCAGAGGAAATAAAACAAAAAGAGTGTTCATTTGTTATCTATGACAAGATTTGTTGTTGATTAACTATTGTTATTTGCAATCTGTGACATGATTTTGTCGTTTGCAATTTGATTCACTGATATTTGAACAAGCGGGATATTTACAACTGCATGAACAATCCAATGGTGTCTCGCTCTAACTTTTAATGTGTTCTTATAATTGCAACACGTGCAGAAGCTTCACCCCATATGTTTGCCGTTGAAACCAACGTTATTTTTATGGGTCAGCCCTGTTTTTTTCTAGCTTATTTAGCCTGAAATTTGATCTCAAGGTTTTTTGAAAATATTTCAGTGGTTCACTTAGCTTATTCACCTTTTCATCTTTAAAGCTCATAACAAACTCTAATCCAACTTTTGAAAAGTTAGTTTTTGATGCTTTTGCAAGCTCGCTTTTGTTAACATGAAACTACTTTTTATTGTGGCGAAAACACAATTGGGTATTGTACATAGCTTCTTTGCATCTGATGCTGATTTTATGTTGTCCCTTCCACTTTGCAGATCCTAAGCACACCATGTACGTAGCTTCATGGTCATGTCGGGAAATGCAAAAAAGTGTGGCTCCTGAAAGCAGCTCTGCTACTGTAGCTGATATGGAGATGAGACTTGATAGAGAAACCGGAACAGAAAATATAAGGTAAGACACCTTAAACCAGCTTTTTACTTTCAATTAAGGTGGGTGAACAAAAAAAAAAAAAAACGAAAAGAAAGAAGTGAAATTAAACATTCCTAAATGGTTTGTCTTAGGCTTATTGTTGTAGTACTCCGTTACAGCAATGTGGCTAAATAATCATAGAATGCAAAGGAAAAGTATATTGTGAAATAAACTAGAATGAATTTATTGCTTTATGTCTATGTATGTTTGATGTTTAGGTTTTAAGGAAAGTCATGGATGTTGGCAAGCTCAAGCGTTAAAGCTTGTCAATAAGCCACATATCCAATCTTTTTTCATGATGCTCGTATTAATTGGTAGGTTTGTACATTTTACTGATTTAAGTGGGTCCAACAGGTGATATGCTGGGTAGACAACCAACATGACTTTATCAAGGCAAATGGTGAAAAATTAGATTATGTTTTGTCAATAGAAAACCCATAAAATGATGTGATAATGGATGTCCATAAAGGTCGAATGTTGAGGTTAATTTGTTAGATAGAATTTAATAATTGTTCCTTTTACTATCATATATTCCATGTTTGGGAAGAACAAATAAAATGGTCGAGCTCCAACACATGATGGTGGTATTAGATAATACATTGCTATCAATTTTCACATTGAAACTCCATAATTCTAGTCAATTGAATGTCTTCCTTTTTTATTGTAACAAAATTAAATATATTAAAGCTCAATAACAAAAGGGTTGTTAACAACTATCCAATTCATTGTTACTGAACAAAATTAAATATATTAAAGCTAAATAACAAAAGGGGGTTGTTATGAACTGTCCAATTAATTGTTATTGTACAAAATTATATATATTGAAGCTAAATAACAAAAGGGTAGTTATGAACTATCCAATTAATTTTACTGAACAAATGTCCCAGGGACAATTGTTAACAACCACCCTTATGTTATTTAGCTTTAATATATTTAATCTTGTTCAGTAACAATTAATTTGATATTTTTGTCCGCATATGGAGCTCTAAATTAATAGCGTTGGGAGTTAGTAGCTACCGTTTTTGAACATATTGGAAAATACTTAAAGGCAACTTACTAGAGATTTCCTAATTCTTGATTTTACCATTAGATGTAAATGAACGTAATTGCTGTCTTTGCGTGTTCTCATAGAAATTCCATAACAATGTGATATCATCAGCTTTATTCTCTTTAACACAAATTAAGGATTGAAATTTTAGACTAAATTTTTTTAATCATAACTACAATAAATGCTAGTTGTTGGTGAACTATCATCTAAATAGCTATCTAATGATTATTAAAATTAAGATACATATTCAATTTGATTCTCAAACTATGACCGAGGCGAAAAGGGTATTTATAGGTGGGAAAAGGAGAGGAGAACATGAAATACACTAGGATGAGGTTACGATACCTAAGCTGTTTTTGTCGTCTTTCTTGAAAGGGTTGTGTAGTGCGTGACAGGGTCTCTCTTTTTCTGCATCTCTCTCTTTGTGGATTAGAAAGCTATGCTTACTATATTGGTGAACAACTTTCGGACGTTCAATACATCATTAATTGTGGTTTGTGTAAATAACAAAAGGTTGCTGCTAACAAGTGTTTATGAACCATTTTTTGTACAGTCCGGGGGGCATTTATTTAGCACCAATTAATGTAGTTGTTCAACCAACATTTAATGTAGTTGTTAGTGGCATTAAATATTGTTCAACAACTTTTAGACGTTTATCATTAAACAAATTGTTGAACCCAGGGACACTTAATGGTACTACTACTTAAACAACTTGTTTAATGATAAAGGTCTAAAAATTGTTCAACCAACACTTAATGCAACTTACAACTCGTCCTCCAGGGTGTTAATCTAACTATTCTAACAATACTAACTTTTGCCGAGCAAAAACAAAAGTTGTTGAAGCCATTCAAAAAAAAAACAGAAGTTGTTAAACCCTTAACGTTCATTGAAAGCTTCATACAAAGAAGTTATTTAATGATCATGAGAAACAAGATAACGGTTCAACAATTTTTGGATGTTTCATATATCATTAATTGGAGCTTGACAAATGCAGGTTTGAGCAAATAATTAAAGGGTGCTGCTATCATGAAGCAGTTGAGGGTTAACTAATTTTGTTTTTTTTGAACAAATTCAACAACTTTTGTTTTTTTTTCGGCGAAAGTCAGTATTGTTAGAGACACTTTCATAGATTTTAGGGTGCACTTTCCTATTATAGGGTATTAATGGTTTATGCACTTTCATAGGGTTTAAAGTTTTAGACACTTTCATAGGGTACCCAAGGGTTTAGGTTACGCGTGTGTACTTGTGGGCTTATGAAATCTCTATAGTGGACCTATCACTAAATCTCCCATTAATTATTCGCACAAACCTGCTAACAAGTGTTTATGAGACAGTCCCTAGGGCATTTATTTAACACCAATTAATGTAGTTGTTCAACCAACATTTATTACAGTTGTAAGTGGCATTTAGTGTTGTTCAACAACTTTTAGACGTTTATCATTAAACAAATTGTTGAACCCAGGGACACTTAATGGTACTACTTAAACAACTTGTTTAATGATAAAGGTCTAAAAGTTGTTCAAAAGTTGTTGAAGCCGTTCAAAAACAAAAAAGAAGTTATTGAACCCTTAACGTTCATTGAAAGCTTCATTCAAAGAAGTTATTTAATGATCATGAGAAGCAAGATAACGGTTCAACAATTTTTGGATGTTTCATATATCATTAATTGGAGCTTGACAAATGCAGGTTTGTGCAAATAATTAAAGGATGCTGCTATCATGAGGTAGTTGAGGGCTAACAACTTTTGTTTTTTTTGAACAACTTCAACAACTTTTGTTTTTTTCTCGGCGAAAGTCAATATTGTTAGACACTTTCATAGGTTTTAGGGTGCACTTTCCTATTATAGGGTTTTAGTGGTTTAGGCACTTTCATAGGGTTTAAGTTTTAAACACTTGTTAGCAGGTTTAAGTTTTAGGGTACCCAAGGGTTTAGGTTACGCGTGTGTACTTGTGGGCTTATGAAATCTCTATAGTGGACCTATCACTAAATCTCCCATTAATTATTTGCACAAACCTACTAACAAGTGTTTATGAGATATTTTTTATACAATCCCTAGGGCATTTATTTAGCACCAATTAATGTAGTTGTTCAACCAACATTTATTACAGTTGTAAGTGGCATTTAGTATTGTTCAACAACTTTTAGACGTTTATCATTAAATAAATTGTTGAACCCAGGGACACTTAATGGTACTACTTAAACAACTTGTTTAATGATAAAGGTCTAAAAGTTGTTGAAGCCGTTGAAAAAAAAAAAAAGAAGTTGTTGAGCCCTTAACGTTCATTGAAAGCTTCATACAAATAAGTTATTTAATGATCATGAGAAGCAAGATAACGGTTCAATAATTTTTGGATGTTTCATATATCATTAATTGGAGCTTGACAAACGCAGGTTTGTACAAATAATTAAAGGGTGCTACTAACAATTGCTCATGAGGTAGTTAAGGGTTCTAACAACTTTTGTTTTCTTTTGAACGGCTTCAACAACTTTTGTTTTTTCTCGGTGAAAGTCAGTATTTTTAGAATAGTTAGATTAGCACCCTGGAGAGGAGTTGTAAGTAGCATTAAGTGTTGGTTGAACAACTTTTAGACAAACCTAGGGTCTGTAAAAAAAAATGTCTCATGAGCAATTGTTAGCAGCACCCTTTAATTATTTGCACAAACCTACATTTGTCAAGCTTCAATTAATGATGTATGAAACATCCAAAAATTGTTGAACCGTTATCTTGTTTCTCTTGATCATTAAATAACTTTTTTGTATGAAGCTTTCAATGAACGTTAAGGGTTCAACAACTTTTGTTTTTTTTTGAACGGCTTCAACAACTTTTGTTTTTGCTTGGCGAAGGTCAGTATTGCTAGAATAGTTCTCCCTGGAGGAGGGGTTGTAAGTTGCATTAAAGAAGTTGTTTAAGTAGTACCATTAAGTGTCCCTGGGTTCAACAATTTGTTTAATGATAAACGTCTAAAAGTTGTTGAACAACACTAAATGCCACTTACAACTGTAATAAATGTTGGTTGAACAACTACATTAATTGGTGTTAAATAAATGCCCTAGGGATTGTATAAAAAATATCTCATAAACACTTGTTAGTAGGTTTGTGCAAATAATTAATGGGAGATTTAGTGATAGGTCCACTATAGAGATTTCATAAGCCCACAAGTCCACATGCGTTACCTAAATCCTAGGGTACCCTATGAAAATACCTTAAACCCTATGAAAGTGCCTAAACCACTAAAACCCTATAATAGGACCTTACCCTACCCTACCCTAGGGTAGGAAAGTGCACCTTAAAACCCTATGAAAGTGCCTAAACCCTAAGGTACCCTACCCAAGGGAGTGGACTGGGCCTACTGTGAACTTTTTAAAATGGACTTAAGACACCTTACAAAACTAATAGGTGGACTTGTGGGCTTATGAAATTCACATAATGGACCTAAGACCAATTTTTTTAATAATTAAAGGGTGTTGCTAACAATTTCTCTTGAGGCATTTTTTTTATAGACCCTAGGATATACATTACGGAAAATTGTTTTGTCATTATGTATTAGTGAGGGTATAACGGTATACAATTGAATGGATATCCTTATGAGAAACAATTAGACTGTCATCACTCTCTACGTGTAATTGAAAATAAATTAATCGTAACTAACTGCAATATCAATAGCTAACTTAGTTTAGAATCACCTGTTATAAACACTTGATTTGTCACTGTTTAGGGGTAACTCAAGATATAACGGTTACGTTACTAATTGTCCCAAAAGCTTAAGTTGTTAGGAAATGAACCCAATGATGTATATCAACCTATTTCAACGATGCAACTAAATGATTAGGTTCTACCAATCCTTGCAAGCGGAACCCATCAATTTGAGATACAATAATGTCATGATAACTGTTGAAAATTGTCCCATATCGGTTAATTATCTCCTCCAAAACTAGTATATGTGCCTGAGCGGCCTCTCCACTCATTGCCAATTGGTTTTGAGATGGACATAAAGTTTCCACATGGTATCAGAGTGGGACCCAATCTACCCCAAATTTTAAAAAATTTACAATCCACATCCCACAATGACAGTCGAGCGCAAAGGCAGCACGATGATAGACTAAAAAATAGGCTACAAGTGACAAACCTCAAACGCGGTTGCACGTGAGGGGGATGTTAAGGAAATAGAGTCCCACATTGCTTGGGAGTGGAATGGGTGATCGCTTTATAACATTTGGGACCTCTCCTCTCATTACCAATTGGTTTTGAAATGGATATATAGTTTCCACAATAACCACCCTTATGCACCATAAGTTGTGTTGTGTTAATCCACAAATGTAGTCAGCAAATTCACAGAGAGAGAGAGAGACCTCCTTCAAGGAAGAAGACAAAAATCGCTCAAGAATCCTAATCGCAGCCTCTTGTTCTTCATGTTCTCTTCTCCTTTCTTTGCCTATAAAAACCCTTTCACCTTGCCATAGTTTGTGAGTCAGATTGAGAGGGGAGAGAAATGAGAAGCTAGCTATGTAATTGGAGAGAGAGAGAGATGACGATTTTCCAGAGGCCATGGCAGGATGGATTCTTGACCACAAATGTCCGTCGAGATGGAGCTGTGCAGAGGGTGATCTCCTTTCTTTCACATAGAAGGAGTGATTAGACTGATTACTCAATATACATAATGAACATCTCCACCACTACTCTGTTGCATGCCACCCAACTTCTGAACCACATCAGGTTGTCCCCATGATTTAGGGTTGGTATGTTGTATGGCCCATGTTTTTCCAGCACTGTCTCCCCCAGCTCTTTTTGGCTTTCCTTGTACAAACCGCCTATTCGCCCTTCCTCTATGTTCATGTCTGCTATAACATCAGTCAATTGATCCACCTTAGAGCCCTCAGCTATGCCACTAAACTTGGATGATGAGCCCTCATTTGTTGTTCATATTGCTGACTCATCATCCAAGTTTAGTGGCATAGCTGAGAACTCTAGTCTAAGGTTGGATCAATTGAGTGATGTTCTAGGTGGGACGAGAATAGAGAAGAGGGGGATAGGAGGTTTGTATAAGGAGTCCAAAAGTAGAGCTGGTGGCGGCAGCGCTGGAAAACCATGGGCTACATAGAATTCCATTCCCGAAGCATGGGGACATCCTGATAACTTCAGAAGCTGGGTGGCATGCAGCAGAGTAGTGGCGGAGAGGTTCTTTAGAGTAATCAGTGATTATACCCAAGCTATGGGGAAATATATTCTGTAATAGAAGCAGCTGTAATTTCATGATTTTCTAATTTGTGTACCAGCTGTTTTATATAAGATTTTAGTTGTTGCAAAGTGTGAGCACAAATTGTTTGCTGTCTACTTGCTTTATGCAGCATAAGTTCCATGGCTACTGACATTTGAGGATACGACATTAGATAGAGTAAAAGTTTTTAAAAACAATGCTGACAAATTCATTGCCAAGAGTTCACTCGTAAAATTACTCATTATGTGTTGAAACCAATGAGGTAGAGCTGATGAAATGGACTGTGTTGGTAATGAGCACTACTAGTTACACAGACTAAGGTTTAGCATAGCTTCTAATTACCTATGATACCATCTTATCCAAATACAGAGAAGTCCAAAGGCAGATAAGTCCATATAAACCTCTGAAGCAGCTTTGAAGTGTCCATAATTGGGTCGAAATGTTTACGCTGCTCCTTGATTTTCTTGTGGTTCTTTTTCTTGTGAAGAAACTTTGCTAACTAGTCAGGACCTTACATCATCGTTTCAACTCACTCTTGATCGATTCTTTATGATAAGTGTACCTGGATGGTTTACCTCATGCTGCAGATAGGCCTTATCCACCATCTCCAGTGGGAGACATGGTATTCTAACAAGCAGCCTTTCCAGATTCTCTCATCTCCAAGTATGACATTAAAATCCTCTTGTCTTCACCAATGGATGACAAAAAATGGGTTCTGTTTTTGCTTCAAATTGTCTCTTTGATGTGTAACTCCGTTATAGTTTCCAGGAGCATTAAATTAGTCTCTATCATTTCCACAAAAACAGAAAAAGTGAAAATTATTCAATTACCGCCTGGAATAAGGCACCCTCCTCTCACCAGACTAGTGGACCCCCACCATAAATTTCATCCATGGAACCCACTGTTTGGTATTTTTGTCCAAATTGAAAAAAAAAAGTAACTTTTGTTATGTCTCAATAGTAAGTTGGAAGTTTGTTGTTCTGGTGTTCATATATCAAGTCATTATCGGCCAGATTTGTCATTACAGGTTGATGCAACAAAGTTGATACTTTGAAATATAGTTTT
Source organism: Rhododendron griersonianum (assembly GCA_018127125.1). Classification (NCBI taxonomy): domain Eukaryota; kingdom Viridiplantae; phylum Streptophyta; class Magnoliopsida; order Ericales; family Ericaceae; genus Rhododendron; species Rhododendron griersonianum. Next base: position 2,344,735 of record CM030794.1, read on the forward strand.
GTTGATTGGTTAATTGGCTACTGCTAGGGTAATGCCAAACATTTTGTTGCTTTCATAAAATTGGCCTAGCAATGCACTCATCCACCCGCAACCCCTCCCCTCCCATGCGCAAACAATGGGTTTATATACTGGTGGTATCTTCACAGTGATAGTCCACGGTTAGACAGACTAAGGTTTAGCATAGCCTCTAAATCTATGATGACATCTGATCCAAATACAGAGAAGTCCAAAGGCAGATAAGTCCATATAAACCTCTGAAGCAGCTTTGAAGTGTCCATAATGGGATCAAAATATTTACACCGCTCCTTGATTTTCTTGTGAAGAAACTTTGCTAGCTTGTCAGGACCTTACATCATCTTTTCAACTCACTTTTCATCTATATTCTCTATGGTAAGTGTACCTGGATGGTAGGCCTTTATTCCATCATCTCCAGTGGGATACATATTTATTTTCATCTCCAAGTATTACATTAAACTCCTCTTGTCTTCACCAATGGATGACAAAAAATGGGTTCTGTTTCTGCTTCAAAAAGTCTCTTTGATGTGTAACTTCATTAAATTAGTAACTAACTATTTTTACATATTTATTTTCATCTTTAAGTACTACATTGGGGTGAGATAGAAGCCGTTCATTAAATTAGTAACTAACTATTGTTACATATTTATTTTCATCTTTAAGTATTACATTAAACTCCTTTCAGTCCTTTGTCTTCACCAATGGATGACAAAAAATGGGTTTTGTTTCTGCTTCAAAAAGTCTCTTTGATGTGTAACTTCATTAAATTAGTAACTAACTATTGTTACATATTTATTTTCATCTCCAAGTATTACATTAAAATCCTCTTGTCTTCACCAATGGATGACAAAAAAATGGGTTATGTTTCTACTCCAAAAAGTCTCTTTGATGCGTAACTTCATTAAATTAGTAACTATTGTTTCCAGGAGAATTAAATTAGTCACTATCAGTTCCATAAAAACAGAAGAAGTGAAAATTGTTAAATACAGTTGGGAGTAAGGTACCCTCCTCTCACAAGACTAGTGGACCCACGCGGTAAATTTCATCCATGGAACCCACTGATAGGTGATTTTTGTCCACATTGGGAAAAAAACAAAACTTTTGCTGTGTCTCACTAGTAAGTTGGAAGTTTTTTGTTCTGGTGTTCATGTATCGAGTCATTATCAGCCAGATTTGTCATCTTATATGCAGGTTGATGCAAAAGTTGGAAGTTTTTTGTTCTGGTGTTCATGCATCGAGTCATTATCAGCCAGATTTGTCATCTTATATGCAGGTTGATGCAACAAAGTTGATATGTGTAACTTCATTAAATTAGTAACTAACTATTGTTACATATTTATTTTCATCTCCAAGTATTACATTAAAATCCTCTTGTCTTCACCAATGGATGACAAAAAAATGGGTTATGTTTCTACTCCAAAAAGTCTCTTTGATGCGTAACTTCATTAAATTAGTAACTATTGTTTCCAGGAGAATTAAATTAGTCACTATCAGTTCCATAAAAACAGAAGAAGTGAAAATTGTTAAATACAGTTGGGAGTAAGGTACCCTCCTCTCACAAGACTAGTGGACCCACGCGGTAAATTTCATCCATGGAACCCACTGATAGGTGATTTTTGTCCACATTGGGAAAAAAACAAAACTTTTGCTGTGTCTCACTAGTAAGTTGGAAGTTTTTTGTTCTGGTGTTCATGTATCGAGTCATTATCAGCCAGATTTGTCATCTTATATGCAGGTTGATGCAAAAGTTGGAAGTTTTTTGTTCTGGTGTTCATGCATCGAGTCATTATCAGCCAGATTTGTCATCTTATATGCAGGTTGATGCAACAAAGTTGATACTTGAAAATATTGTTTTGTTCATTGTTTGCTTGGCTGCTGCTAGGGTAATGCCAAACATTTTGTTGCCTTCATACATTGGCCTAGCAACGCACTCATCCAACAGCAACCCCTCCCCTCCCATGCATAAACAATGGGTTAATATATTGGTGGTATCATCAGAGTAATGGTCTATGGAAGATTACGATATGTATGAGACAAGAAAATCAAGGATTGAAAATGTATGGGAAACACGGAATCCTAATTCATGTTCTACGCGAGTACTGTCCCATCCTTTTTTGGATTTTTAATTTTTATATTCCTTTTTCTCTATCTCGTTCTAGTATAATTGCCTCGTAGTCGTCGATGACTGAATATTACTTCTATCTGCTACGCTTTGGTGTAACAGCAGCTATATGACCACTTCTGCTTTACTGTTCCTGACAATTAGTAGCATAGTCTAAAATGGTCAGCAGTGTTTATAGAGAAAGATGCTTGTTAAAAAATGGAGGTCGTGAATGTTCAATCTAGACAGATTGTGAATGGATGGACTCTTCAATAGTGCGTTCCTACATGCATAGGTTGTTATTGGAGGAATCTAACGGCGATTAGAAGCAAACCCTAAAGGCAGCAGGGAAATAGGCTAGCGGTCCAGAAGTCTCACTCGTTTTTTACAATCTAAGTAATTCTCTGACTCTAAATTTTATTTTTATTTTCCTTTCTCGGGACTCTACATTTGTTGATTACTTGAAAACTTCCTCATGTTTGTCATTTCTTTCCTATGTTTGTGCCGCAATTCATCCTTCAAATGGTAATATACTATTGAGATACTTCTGCTTCTAATTTGATTCACCACGATGGAAAGATGATTACACTCCTTGCATATAACCAAAATGTCTCGCATTAAGCCTGAAAGCCAGCATTTGGTATTCATCGATTGATAATTGTTGTGCCCTTTATCATTTGCTGCAGGTGTTGAGCAAAGCAACAATTCTGAAACGTAACTCAAAGAAAACTCATGGTAGTGACAACCCTGTTTCAGCTTCTGCAACTGATGCCCAAAGAATGAAGCTAGGCAAGTAATGAACAAACTTGAGTCATCTCGAGAATCAAGGAGGCTTGCTGGGTTGCTCAAAGCTCAAAGGCATCAGCCAAACTCGGTATCCGGCCCAATATCTTGGTGATCAACAGATCTGAAAAGTGAAGTCGGACAGCCTCAAAAGCATCCTGAACCGCTAATCCAGGGAAACCAATTACATCATCCCATAGCGGGGGGGGGCCTCCGTTAATCCTGGCTAACAAGATTGTTCCAATAGGAATTGGAAGTCCGATAACCATTTGTATGAATTGCTCCTATGTATGTTGCTTTATTTGCATCTTTTGACACTCTGTGACCTGCATTTGGAATCCATTGTTGTTACCCTAGATAATTTTTGAAGTTATATGGGAGGTCTCCTTTCGGCCACACGGCAAATCGGCCCTGTTTCAGTCCATTAATGATAGCTGTCGCAGAAATAGACAAGCCTGAGAATTTTCCTCCACATTCCCAATATAGCTCTCGTTTATTGTTTTTCATTCTTGTTTTCTTGTATTTTGCAGAATAACAGTGATAAAATATCCAAAAAATACTCGTCTTCTTCATTTGTGCGTGATAGATGGGCCGTTGGTGTTTTCGGAAACATAAGCAATGACAAGTCCAAAAATACTGGTAATTTCCCTGGAAAGTAGATTTGTTCGTAAATTTTCTCGAGATTTCGCCAAGAATTTTACTTGTTCAATAATTTGCACAGTTGAGGTGCAAATTCTTGAGATTGACTCGACAACTCAAATGAGCCACCAGTTCTTGTTATGCATTAACCAACAGACAAATTTCATTCGTTTCTTTCTTTTCAACCAAACATTGAATAAAAACCATAAATAAATAGATAAAGAACATACTTATGGAATTTGATCAGGTGAGTAGTAAATAGGAACGTTACTAAAATAGCACTTTAACAAACTTAGTAGTTTCACCCAATTAAAAGATAAAAAACTTCACCAGTTCAAGAAAAACACCAAATCATAAATAAAGCAAAGCCAACTCGAGAAGAAACCTATGAATACACCAATCATGTTCATGCCAAGATCGAACAGATTTTAAGCCACTAAATCTCTCCGCAGAATACAGTCTTAATCCATGGCTGATTCCTTCCATCCACCATAGTTCCCCTCCTCTGCCTCGAATTCCCGTTCAGAGCCTCTCTGCAAAGATCAGCAAAGAGTTTTGTTGGGCGTTTGTAAAAAAAAATTAGATTTGAGAAAGCTGATTCACAAATTCAGAAACCAAATAAGCTCAAACTCGATACTTCTCAGAATTAGCATTTAGAACTAGAAGTTATTTTCAGAAGCAGAGGTTGTAGCAAACACACTAATAAACTGGCACCCCAAAAGCCATTGCAAACACGCTAAGAGTTCGGGGCGCCAGCTCATTATTGCCGATCCAATGCTTCCCTGAATCTAGCCTACCATATGTTGTTTGAAGGTTGAGAAAGGGCAAATGTGAGATGACAGAAAACCGTAGGGGGAAATCAACATCAAAGAAGCAAGGGGAGGGGTAACCGTGTTAGACATTATTCTCATTTCTTAATGTTAACATAAATTCAAAGTATCTATTGTACTCATTTGAAAATAGTACTTGAAAACATTTGGAAGGTGAACAGAAAAAGAGGATCTAAGAAGGGTTAAAGAAAAATAATACGGAGTAAAACGCAATTTGAATATGTTGCAATAAGCCATAAAATTCAAGGGGCAAGGCAAGTTCTTGAGTTTTGCTGAAGAGATTCCAAGAACTGACAGGCAAACAAAGTGCAGGATAAAGCAAAACAAAGAATTACCTCGGGAGTGAAAGTCAGGCCAACCTTAATCTCTCCACGAAATTCTTCATCTTTCACAACATTGTAAACGGTTGGTGGGATGCTGCCTTCATCAAACAACGGTTCTAATGGAATGCTGCAAGGACCATCACATACAATGAATTTTAATTCTAGCATCCTATAAGAGAGGGAGAATAATATGCAGGCCCAAAAATTGCCTGAAAACTGACCACATGGTGAATCATGATAGGTCCTAGATTTGTAGGGGGCATGGTGAACCAATAATACCCACCATGGGTTTCATTATCGGCCCAAGTATCATTGCTCTGAATGACTACAAACAAATGGATGTCATTTAAATGATGTTCAAAGTAAAAATTTGGCTTTTTGGCCCCAATTACAAGTGTTGTACTGAAAGCTCGAAATGATTGTCAAAATTTTCAGCGATATACGTCCGGTAATCAAAATACTGAAATAGATTCCAAGGGAGTGCACATCTCTTTCTTGCTTTCTCTCTCTCTCTCTCTCAATCAAGAACTGCGCACAGTAAAAGTTTGGATGTGTGCCCTAAAAGTTTGGATGTGTGGCGTGCGGAAAGATGATGATAAAAGTACTTATTGACCCATCTCACAAATGCATACATGACTAGATGCTAATGTGCTGAATTGATATGTACAAATGAAACGCGAAAGAGTACTTACGTAGCCTCTCCAACAAAATCATCCTGACTGAAGTTGTCACTATCCATAACTTTGATCTTAATTTCTGGAACGCCATCCGAAAGGGTGAATACAAAGGTCTCATTCCATTCGGGAGTAGTTCCCTTGCCTGCATAAATCATGTATCAGTGAAAATAAGGACAAAGCAAAGACTCTGTATAGCTAATGATTCTACTAAAAAAATTTGCAGATCATTTTGAAAACATAAGTCAAGAACCAACAGAAACAATCTACATAATTCATCTTTCTTGTTTCCAAGGGTCTAAATAAATTTACACCGTATTCCAAAATAGATACTGAGATTTGCCTAGGTGGACAAAAAATGAAGGGAAGAAAAGAAAAGCATAGTAACCATAAACCACCTGATGCAACGCTGCTTTTCTGTTCCTGAGTCCGACAAATGACAACCGCGTATGGGTCCATGTTAGCTGCTCATAGAAAATCAATCTCATTAACCAGTAAATAGTTATACAAGGAAATTGCAAATGAATATTTCTAAGCTGCTTCAGAGAATAAGAATTCCAACAAAGTTACTGTAGACACATTGCCTGAATTAAAAGTTGGAAATTTTAAGGGCGTTTCAGGATCCAGACACAAACATTTTAACAAGAAAACACACTCTTACCTATCGGTCCAGGGAAAAGAAATTACTGTCATTGAAGGCATCAGATTGGTTAGGAAAACAATGCATACCATAATTTCAGCATTAACAAGATGGAATAAGAGCATTTTTCAAATCAAGTGATGAAAAATTGATGAACTTTAAAGCCCATCGAATCTGAAATACTGCGAGTCTAATCAGATGAGATGCATCAAACCAAGAAGCATCTGAATATTTTTTTTTTTTTCATTTTGATAACTCAAGGTGTCTACCAGCTTACGCCCATATCGACTAATCGCTGAGGACCAATACCACTAATACCATTGTCCACTAGTAGGGAGCCCGCATAGAATATGATGCTCGCAAGCCTCGCATGAACAAACCAAGGCGCGAATAGAAATATGACATCAAACTGCCTACGCTTTCCTTTCCTTGATTTTACACATCAAACATCCACGATACATCAAAAATTAATCCTTGTCAAAATCATGTTTTTCAAAGAAAACAGCTATATACCACCAATTTTGATCACTAATTTGTTTTCGCCCATAATGTGTTCTCATAGGATCCACTTCTATTTTCCATAACATAACCTTTTTGCGAATCAAAATCAACAACAAACATCCAACTAGGCGGTGGAGATAAAATTCCGGCGGCCTATCTCTCTCTCTTTTTTTGGATATGCACATGTCCGGTCAGCTAACGCGCACCTCGCTAGGCGAGGCATCTTTTTCTTGCTCGATAGGCTGAGATAGAATGAGAATTACCCCATAAATAAAACTAAAACATATACAGAAGTATATACATGTAGATTATATAGAAGGAGAAGGAAAGAGATTTGGTGAGAAAATTTACAGAGGAAATCGGTGTTCTCGAGGCCTTTGGCGCCTACGAGGAGAACTTCGAGCGTGCCTCGAGGCATCTCTAGCTGGATCGCCAAACGAAGTGAGAGAAAGAGAACAGAGATCGGAATCCAATGATGATTTCTCTCTCTTGTCTCTCTATCTGGATGATTGTCCGATGAATGATGGAAGTCCACCAGCGTGGAAATGAATTTATAGTAGCGTCCTGAAGCCGGTTGGAAGTTGTTTGGAGCGGTTTGGACCGGGTTGTAGAGGATAGAGAAGATTCCGGTTCGTTGACTACTTTTTGACCCTAGTCGACTTTTAGATTTCCATAGTCGACGTTTAGGCTCTGTTTGAAACTCAGGAAAAAAACGAAGGAAAATTAAAGAATTTTTCTTCATATTGTTTGCTTAGAAGAGAAGTTCTTTTTTAAAATAAAGATTTTAAGTATAGTGAATAGTAAATTTTCCCTTTTATTTTCCTTTCCTTTCCATAGGTTCCAAACAGAGCTTAGATTTCCTATGTATAGTGGAACCTACACTGTCATGGGCTCCGCGTGAATGTTAAATGGAAAAAAAGCCTGTGGCACTACGTAGCTCCCAGAACACTGAATAATTTTGTCTTAAAAAAAGCCTGACGGACGAGGAAGTTATGGCTGTTCAAGGTTGGGCTGAAACCTAAAAACGGGCTGAAATTCCCAGATTCGACCGAAACGCAAAACCCAACCTCAAGCACGAAACAAAACACGATCTAGGTACATAAACTTCACATAAACGCATAACAAGAGTAAGAAATCCCTACCACAATGGGTTTTGAGCAAAACCCTAAGTAACCCAAGCTTGAAACACCAAGATCTAGCTCCTCCCAAGCTACAATACGAGACCTAGGTCCAAGATTTCCCAAGTTCAAGAGAAATAAATGAGGTTCAACAAGTGATTGAGAGGAGAGAGAGGGAAATCCGAAAATGATGAAATTCTTACCTCTTTGAACGCAATAACCTTGATTCCGGATGAAATTAGGATGAACAACCCATAGATCTTGAAGATTTTGAGGTGTTTGATGTGGAAATCCAAGAATTTGGGTGAGAGATTGAAGAGAGAAGGTAGAGGGGCGATTTTAGGGCTTGGTTCGTGGCCTTGGAGTGAGAAAATAACATAAGAGGTCTATTTATAGTGGTCCAAGAAGCGTGCTGAAAATCTGCAGAAAACGCAGCATGTACCGGTACGGGTAAAAGCTGTACCGGTTCATGAACCTTTAAACTGTCAAAAATCACAACTTCTGGATACCATGTACCGGTACGGGGAAAAGCTGTACCGGTTCATGAAGGGCAGAAAAAAGAAAATTTTCCAACGGACACCGAAACGAACCTGACTTGGTACTAACACTTCCAAACATCATTGCAACATCAAAACTAACATTTTACTATCCTACGAGAGTCCGATACACACCCGGATACGTATCTCCGTACACTCCACAACATACGAGCGATTTTACCAACAATACAACTAATTGACGAAATAAACGATTTCTGAAATTAAAACAAATTTGCGAGTCTCTACACTAGACAAAGCACTCCGAGTCCCCGAAGAAAATGGTGGTGGCCTAAAGTTCGACGAACTACCCTGTGGTGCCTGGGACGGTTCCCTTGGCCTTTTCCTCCCCTGACTCCCATAGCTCCCCAACGAAGAACTCACACCCACTCTTGATTGCCTCGGTTCCCAGACTCCCCTATTTCGCTGCGCCTCTTTCGGTATCTCGATACTCCTTGCGCATTCTATAACCTCAGAAAACTTAGTCCTACGTTGTACCATCACCATCCTCCTTACTGTGCTGTGCAAACCCTTTTCAAACCGCCGACACCTCCTTTCCTCAGTCGCCACTAACTCTGGAGCAAAGCGAGACAAGGATTGAAATTTCTGTACATACTCCGAAATGGTCATATTGCCCTGCTCCAATTTCTCAAATTGTTCCCTCAAGTTATCACGAGAAGTCTCCGGAAAGTACTGCTCCTCAAATAGCGCTTCAAACTCAGCCCATGTCAAGTTCTCAACGTCCGGTTCGTCCACTTGAGCTGCGGTCCTTGCCGCCCTCCTCGCATCCTTCCTAATCTCCAAGACAGACTCCCACCATTCGCCAGCCTCCCCAACTAATTGAACGGCCACAATTCCCACTCGGATGTTGTCCTCGGTAATATTTAGAGCTCGAAAGAGCTTGCGGATCTGAGTTAACCAATGGTCAGCTACCAAAGGGTCGGTACTAGTCCCATCGAACATCGGAGGGTTTCTACGGCTAAACTCCCTCATTGCTACCATAGCGCGATCCTCGACGTTCTCCCTAGGAGCTTGGTTCAAAAGATTTGCAGCCGTAAGTGCCGCAACGAGATCTCTAGCGAATTGATTCTGAACGAGAGGTACCCCTGCACCTCGACCGGCCCAAGCCCCCGGATTCCCACCTGGGTTCTCCCCAAGCTGACTCACCTCATCCTCAAGAGGTACCCCACGGCCACGACCACGGCCTCGACCACCCCGGTTTCCAACCCCGCTCCGTTTACCGCGCGTCTTCGAAGGCATCTTACTACAAGGATATAAAAAGGCTATTAACCACAACAACATAGCTAAGGGACCAAAGCCCTAACTCTGCAACACGGTTAAACAACTCTACATCACTCTACGATAACGAAAAAATACAATGCCACATAGTCACATGAATGTTAGTCACACAAGCATGCATAAATTATGTTAGAGGGCGCGACATTTTGAACCCATGAGGCGAAACGCCTCCCCACGGTCTCTAGGTGTTCTAAACCTATGCTCTGATACCAAGTTGTCACGTCCTCGATTTTCAACATAAATTATAAAAGATTTCACAAATAAAACCTCACAATATTCCGTACGATACCCCAAAGATTACTATATTTCATTCCCATACTTATACCTCCAAGTCCACAAGGATCCAAAATATTACAACGTCGGCTCGACGGCCCCAAATCGACATAAGTATCAAGTTTTGAAAGAGAGTTAAGGGTTTACAATATTTCAAGTCAAAAGAATTACAATTTAAGTTACAAATACATCTCCAAAAGAAGTTCACAAAGATGCCAAAGTAACTTGTCAATGTTAGATCCCAAAAGAAGTGTCCACAATCCAAGCACTTCAGCCATGCAAGCTATTGTCCCGGGTTAGCACCTGAAAAATATAACAGGCTTGAGCTTCACTAGCTCAGTAGAAAAGTCTACGCAAACTCTATATGCAAGTGAGCCAAAAGAAAGAACAAATGATGGACGATCAAATAACAACGGAGGAAGTATAGCTATCATGATCAATTGTTCCAATATCCCCAAACCATCTTTATTTCAAATCCACAAATCGTATTTGTTCAACTCGTGTCTTAACATATCGTGTCCTTTGTGTCTGAGCCGAAGCTCCTATCGGGCTATTCATGGGACCCCGATATCCCCTGCCAAGCACCCACCCAGGCTATTTATGGGACCCTGATATCCCCTGCCAGGCACCCACCCGTCGATGGGCCCTGAGTGTTCGCGCGTCATTCTCATGCTCAAGTGTATCGTTCATACAACTTCATGCAATTAAAAGCTCATGCTTATCATTTCAGGAAATCTCAAACAAATTCGGACAAACCCAAGTTGAATATCTCATTGATCATGATGTTATGCATGATTGTCCAAGTCATTGTCATACATGATAAAATAATCATCCAAACTCATTGAAAAGTCTTAAGGCTTGGAAAAGTAAAGGTGAAATGACGCAGGAAGATTTTGGAATTTTTCTGGTGGTCTACCGGTAGAGATTAGAAATCTACCGGTAGAAATTAGAATTTTGTGTTCCTACCGGTAGGGATCGAGTCCTACCGGTACAAAAGCAGATCAGAGAGGCCATCATTTTTCACGAGGAAAATTTTAAACAATCTACCGGTAGGAATTAAATTCTACCGGTAGGAATCAGAAATTTCTGGCAACGCAACAACGTTCTACCGGTAGAAAAGACGGACCTACCGGTAGAAATTCAACAAAAACAGACGATTCCACAGCAGCAACAGATTTCGATCCGATCCCGAAAACAACAAATACCAGCTCAAATAAGGCATAAGAATACTCAAATAACATATAAAGAGAGGTAGAATTTCCTACCTCGAGTATCAAAGCCGAAATCAAAGAGGTTGAGCAAGCCCTAGCTTCCGGAATCCAAACCGAACGAAAATACGCCAAACCGAGCTCTACCCAACGCAATACGAGCTTGAATACGCAAGTAGAAGGTGGGGTTGAGGTTGATTGTTGTGGGTCTTGAATAATTTGGTGAGTGTTTGGATGAGTGAGTGAGAGGGATCGAGAGAGAGATGAGATGAAAAAAATGGAAAAAGAAAAAGTTTCTCCTGGTATACATACACGGCACACACATGCACAATTACACTAACACCCTTGATTTTTCATATTCTTGCACTTTAACCCCCAACTTTAATTCTTTTCCAATAATCCAATTATAAAACATTTAAAATTAAATAAAGAAGTCTACGGGTCTCTACAGGGAGGCCTCAGCTCCCGAAGGAAATAGTCTCAACCACATCACAATCATGAACGTAGAAAGAAAACAGGAAGAGAGGAAAAGTCTGAAGATGAGAGATTGAGAGGAGAAAAAGAAGGAAGATGGTGGAAAAGAGGGGGAAAATGAGGAGGGTAGGGAGGGCAGGTGGGGAAGGAGGGCGGAACCCACCCCAGAGTTTCTCTTTCTAACTCTGCTTGACAATGAGCCTTTGATTATGAGACATCTACTCAACTCTTTAATTTACAAAAAATTTGAGGGTTCAGTTCAACCAAAAAAGTTAAACCAGGGTATGGGCATGGTGCGATGTCTTCTTTTGGTTTAGGAGGTAGGTTTGAGTGGGGCATGTGATGTGTTTGAAAATGGTGGATTTTTCTATCAACTATTTATTTTCCCGTTCAGGTTAGAGTTGGTTTGTTTCCATCATGAAAGAGAGAGTGGAGTCCGGTGCGAAAATTATCTTGTAAAACAAAAATGATAGGATCCATGACATCTGGACCATGATTCCATGAAAGTATCCATGAAAGTAAATGAATGATCTCTGATCTGGATGTCATAGATTGTACCAATCCTCAAAAAACACAGAAATAGCTACACCTACGCCCTCGGCCGGCCCAAGAGTTTTGAGTGCCAAAGGCCAAATTAAAAAAAGTGTGCCCCTTATACTTAAACAATTTTTACAGCAACGATCAAAATACGAGAAGCCAAACCAATATAAAATTCTACTAATTATTACATACGAACACAAAATACAAAGTCTTCAAATAGGCAACTACATATTACCTCAACAACGCATGAGTATCACTTGAATACTACTCGTCTTGCATTTCTAGAAGCAAAAGTTCCTCATGACAAATTCCTTCACTTGAAATCTACATCTACAGAAACACAACCTAACAGTCTGTGTGACCACCAAGAAAACTTGTTGAGAAAATAAATGAAAATAGTACTATGTTGAGTCTCAGCAAACTTAGACCTTTAAAAAGATAAAAAATTTCGTAAAAAGAATCAATTTTTTTTCACAAATCAATAGTTATCAATGAGTTATTTTTAAGTTGTGAAAAAATTTAAATCTTTTAATAAAAAAATACATATTATTAAAGGACTAGGTTTGCGCGGCGGACATTTATTTAGGGATGGAGGGAGCAGTAATTAGTGAAAGAGAAATAGAGAGTTGAACAAACGGATAAGATGAAGAAGAGGATGAGGGGTGAGAGAGAGGGGAGAAAATTGGAAAATATATTCTAGCTAGGAGTTTATGAGGGAAATAAAAATCATTGAGCACTAGCTATACATTGGAAATTTAGGCTCCGTTTGTTTGGACGTAAAATGTTTTCCAGTAAAATGTTTTACCTATTTTTCGGTGTTTGGTTGTGTAAAAAATGAGGAAAACATTTTACATGCAAAACATTTTCCATCAATTGGATGAAAATGACTTACCTTTAAATCTTCCGTAAGTTATTTTCCGAAATGAACTCGGTGCCTTCTACTACAATTCTCACTGCTCAGTTTCCTCGATCGTTAGTCCTAACCCACGTTCAATTCCAATAATCTCATATTTCTCCACCGTTTAAGCTCCCCATCTCTCTCTCTACACTATTTTGTTGATTTCTAAAAATATTTTCAAGTGGCAACCAAACACCGGAAAATAAAAGTTTGAAGTTTGTTTTCTGAAAAAATATTTTACATGGAAAATATTTTACATTGTAAAACATTTTACATCGAAACAAACGGATTAAAGTCAAAATTAAGCTGTAGCTAAAATTAAGAATTGAAAGAACAATAGGTTGGGGTAATTGTGATATGATATGCCGGTGGTGAGAGTGAGAGAGAGAGAGAGAGTGAGAGTGATTATTTTCCAAATGAGAGAGAAAGAGTGAATGGTTATTTTCCATGAGAGAGAGAGAGAGAGAGAGAGAGAGAGAGAGAGAAAAGTTCATTTCCAAATGAGAGAGAAAGAGTGAATGGTTATTTTCCATGAGAGAGAGTGAGTGGTTATTTTCCAGATGAGAGAGAGAGACTGTAACGGAAAAAACGTGCCAGAGCTTCGGTTTTCTTTTTTTTCAAAAATGGACCAATTAGTTTTCTGATTTACAAAAAAGCCATTGAGTTTTTGGGCCTTTATTTGCATGTGGGATGGGCATCTTTTTATGGTATTGGGCTAAAAAAAAGTCCTAGCCAAACCCAAATACTAAAAAAATTGGAGTGCCCAAAAAATTGAACATTTTTAGGGTGCACAAGGCCCAGACTTCTTGGACCTTGGGGTTGAGCTAGCCCTGCCTACACTGATAAAAAAAACTCCTGCACTAGCTCCAATGAAATCTTGTAATCTATAGATTTAATTTTGTCTATCATGACATCAGTATCATGGTGCTCCTCGCGATGTCATATGCGCCATGTCATGTTTTTTCAATTTAAAATTTGTATTCTTATTTGGAAATTATAAATATTTTGATGATGAATATACATCCACAGTACTACCACTTAATACTATCAAGATGGGACACCATAAAATGGTAAACGGTGTCCATTTAAAACAAAGAATTTCACACGTGAAATGGAGTTAACACAAGACGAGTAATTTCTATACATGAATAAGAGAGAAAGAGGGTAGAGTATCAAGATTTTGTCATGGCTTTAATTGGACCCCTTCCTAGTTTGATGATGTGATTGAATCCTCGGGAATCAATTCAAATGCGAGTAAGTTGGTTCGGGCATCGTGAATGTATCAAAAATAAAAAAAAAATTGTCTCTTATAACAAAACATAAACTCAGATGAGTATCACTTGAATACTACTCGTCTTGCATTTCTAGAAGCAAAAGTTCCTCGTGACAAATTCCTTCACTTGAAATCCACATATACGGAAACACAACTTAACAGTTTGTGTGACCACCAAGAAAATTTATTGAGAAAATAAATGAAAATAGTACTACGTTGAGTCTCAGCAAACTTAGACTTTTAAAAAGATGTATTTTTTCGTAAAAAGATTCAATTTTTTTTTCCACAAATCAATAGATATCAATGAATTCTTTTACGTTGTGAAAAAATTTAAATCTTAACAAAAAAATACATATTTTTAAAGGACTAGGTTTGCGCGGCGGACATTTATTTAGGGATAAAGATCGTAGTAAAGGAGAATATAGAGAGTTGAACAAACGGATAGGATGAAGAAGAGGATGAGGGGTGAGAGAGAGGGGAGAAAATTGGAAAATATATTCTAGCTAGGAGTTTATGAGGGAAATAAAAAGGAAAATTTAAATAATCATCCTCTTTAGTCTTGCTATGTAAGAATTCATCCCGCCCATTTTTTATGCTTATGTTTTCATCCTTCCATTATATAAATTACCCTTATTACCCTTGCACTAGAGAGAGAGAGATATGGAAACATATGCAATTAAGTGAGATCTAAGAGGGGAAGAGAGGAAGATTTTCAAAATTTCAAATATTCCAACAAAACCCACTAATTTCTCGTTCCATTTAGTGCAGATTAAAAGAAGGAAAATTCCACGTTTATAGCCTTAAAGGAAGGAAAAGGAATTTCCCTAATTTGAACTCAGCACCAACATAGTCAACTTATCATGTTATGTTGACCAATTCCAATTTTGATGAAAATTAATCCATGTTTCATGAAATATGGTTGCGAATCATAATTCATTGTAAGACTTTGAAAAATTTGCGATCAATTGACCATGATCCAATATTGTTAAAGTCATAGTTGCTAGTAAATATTCCAAGCAACGTGTGTGCAACATACATGACCAATTTAATAATTTCAAGTTATGCTCAAACATATTTCATGGTAAATGGTACAAATAATTTACCATGAAATTATTGGCAACGTGTGTGCAACATACACGACCAATTTAAGCAACGTGTGTGCAACATACATGACCAATTTAATAATTTCAAGTTATGCTCAAACATATTTCATGGTAAATGGTACAAATAATTTACCATGAAATAATTGGCAATGTGTGTGCAACATACACGACCCATTGAATAAATTCAAGTTATACTCAAACATATTTCATGGTAAATAGTACAAATAATTTACCATGAAATGATTGAAAAACCAATATAACTACAAATAATTTACCAAATGAACCACCATCCAAAAAATCCAAAGACTTCTTGAATCACTTGTAAACCTAGAAGTAAACGGCATGGGATGATCCGGCGTGCGAGGCCCATGGCAGCAATACCGCGGTAGCAGACGGCCCAATGGTCTGCATACGGGTCTTGAGGGTGTCGACTGGGAACATGGCCATGTGCTCAACGGCTCTGGCAATGGATCAACCACCATGAACTACCAGAACAAGAGGGGCACCATCTGGGTTTTCAATTAAGAGTGGCGGAGGAACCCATGTGGGTTTTCAAATTCTATTGCAGATTGGAATGAAAATGGGTTTCTTTGTTGAATCGTCTTCTCCTCAATCGTTTTAGGATTTCCCGGTGCAATGGACGAGGGCAATAGGTGGATGGTGATCAGGCACATGTTCGAATGGCAATAGGCTGGAATACAAGATGAAAAGAAACACCATATGAGCGACGGACGGCGACGGGATGGAGGAGAAGTTGACGGAGGGGGTGGCGATTCAAATCCGAGAGAGAGGAGAGAGGGTATTCATCCCTTGCTAGAATGATTATTTAGAAGTTTTGAAACAGATATACATGGGAAGCGTAAGATTAGGATTAATTAGATGTGTATATCCATTAATTACGCACGGGACCTCCGAGGTTAGTTTTCAGTCCCAAAGAAGTACAATTAATATAGTGCAAAAAGGGTAAACTTGGGTTTATAAAAATTGGAGGATGGAAACATAATCCTAAAAAGTGGATGGGATGAAAACATAACCCATACTAGATTGGAGGACGAATATTTAAGTAACCCAAATAAAAATCATTGAGCATTAGCTATACATTGAAAATTTAAAGTCAAAATTAAGAATTGAAAGAACAATAGGTTGGGGTAATTGTGATATGATATGTCGGTGGTTATTTTCCAGATGTGAGAGAGAGAGAGTGGTTATTTTCCAGATGAGAGTGGTTATTTTCCAGATGAGAGAGAGAGAGATAGAGACTGTAATGGAACAAATGTGTCAGACCTTTGGTTTTCTTTCTTTTTTTTGAAAACGGTGTTCTCTGATTTACAAAAAAACCATCGAGTTTTTGGGCCTTTATTTTCATGTTGGATGGGCATCTTTTTATGGTATTGGGCTAAAAAAAGAGTTCTAGTCAAACCCAAATACTAAAAAAATTGGACATTTTTAGGAACCTTGCTACTGGCACAGCAGATCTGTGATTGTGCACAGATTGCGTTGTGGGGCCCACTAAGGGTCCCATAAAGTTTTTAGAGAATGAAAAGTTAGATGATTAGATCAAGTACTTATAGGTGTCGGATTGAGCTGATTTTTGGCAGGGGCACTTGAAAAAATGTTTTAAACATAATGAACGGATCGGATCACTTGTGTGGGACTCGTAGTAGACCCCACATAAAAATTTGTGCACGATATGTGCACAGATTTGCTGTGCCAGTAGACTTTTTGCATTTTTAGGGTGCATAAGGCCCAGACTTCTTAGGCCTTGGGGTTGGGCCGGCTCTGCCTACACCGATAAAAAAAACTCCTGCACTGGCTCCAATGAAATCTTGTAATCTATAGATTTAATTTTGTCTATCATGACATCAGTCTCATGGTGCTCCTCGCGATGTCAAATGCGCCATGTCATATTTTTTCAATTTAAAATTTGTATTCTTATTTAGAAATTATAAATATTTTGATGATGAATATACATCTACAGTACTACCACTTAATACTATCAAGATAGGACACCATAAAATGGTTAATGGTGTCCATTTAAAACAAAGAATTTCACACATGAAATGGAGTTAACACAAGACGAGTAATTTCTATACACGAATAAGAGAGAAAGAGCCTAGAGTATCAAGATTTTGTCATGGCTTTAATTGGACCCCTTCCTAGTTTGATGATATGATTGAATCCTCGGGAATCAATTCAAATGCGAGTAAGTTAGTGCGTACTTTTGGGAGATCTCTCTCTTTAAAAGTTTGTTCTATTATTCAATGGGATAGCTGGTGTTGGCCTAGGCAGCGTAATCCTATCATCATGGAATTAATGAGTGCTACACCTGCTCATTTTGTTCCTAACCCCAGCTCTACAGATTCTGTCTTTTAGAACCTCTCTCCTGGGGGTGTTTATACAGCTTGCTCGGCTTGGAAAGCCTTTAGGGAGTCTAATCCTCCTTTTCCTTGGCATAACGTGATTTGGTTCAAGCGTCACACTCCAAGGTGGGCCTTTATTCTGTGGTTATCTGTTTTGGGCAGATTATCTACCAAAGATTGCCTTATCTTGTGGGGCATGCAAGTTGATCCTACATGTAGCCTCTGTCTTTGTGAACCTGAATCCCACTCCCATCTCTTTTTTTCATGTCGTTATGCTCAGCAAGTTTGGTCCTACATCTTGGCACAAAATGGAGTTAGTAATGGTCCAATAGATTTGCCTGGGGTTTTGTCTTGGATGCAGCAACATAGCAGTAGCAGTTCTATGGCTCTTACTTTATGCAAATTGTCATTAGCAGCCACAGTTTATTGGTTGTGGAGAGAACGGAATTTGCGGGTGTTTCAGCGAAAAGGTGTGGATTTCTCTCTTTTGCAGCTATCTATAATTGAGGATGTTCGTGCTTGTCTCAGCTCTTGGAGAGGGATTCGTGCTTCTGCCCAGAATCTGTCAATTGTGACATCTTGGAGAATTCCCAGAAATGTTTTTTCCCCCTAAGTGTTTTGGGGTAATAGTTGCAGCTGTTCAGTTTAGTTGCTGTGTGTTTGTTTTTTCTCCTGGCTTGTAAAGGACTAGTTCCTTTGTTCTGTAGTTTGTTTGTGCTTATAAAATCCTCAATTTACCCAAAAAAAAAAGTTAGTCCGGACATCGTGAATTTATCAAAAATAAAAAAACTTGTCTCTTATAACAAAACACAAACTCTTCTTTATTCTTCCAATCCACAACAAAAAGTAGAACTACTTTGAACACAATTTTGTCTACACCTTATTCCTTCAGGGAGTGAGTAGATATCACTTCAAAGCTTAGCCGAAAGATTAAGACTCAGGTTGAGTTTACCCCCCCCCCGCTCTCTTTTCTGTCTTCGAGCAATGTCAAAATACCACTTGTTTCCATTAAAAGTACCAAAATTGGCATTTAGTTATGAAAAATTAGTTTGGTTGAATAGTGGATTTTTTTTCCCACTAAATACCGTTTAGTTGATGAGCAATGCTATAGTGACCACATTTGGTGATCATATTTTGAATATTGTGACGTGTTACCATCGAATTGGTAGAATGTTCTTCACTACGTGATTAGCGGAACACATCCTACCAATACACTAATGACGCATCATATGGTATTCAAAGTAGAGTCACTAAGTATTAATATTAGTCAATAGCATGAACTCTCCCTTTATATTAGCAACAAAACAAAAAAAAATTAAGAACTATATAGCTAGTGGCCCAAAAGGTTAAGAACCAACATTGGCAACAATAAAAAGAGAAATAATATTCCATACTTTCCTATTTGATGAATATAATTTGAAACCAAGGCTTTGGCTTTTAATGTGTTCTTACAAAAAATTATATTGTGCGTAGTTTCTAAAAATTAAAAAATAGTTTTTTAAGTGCACTCATTAAATTAGGAAGTGTCAAAATAATTTTAAATCAATTACTAATAACCAAGGGAAAGAAAAAGAAAGAATGGAAGAAAACCCGTTTACCCGACCCATTTTATGGTTTCCTAGTTGAAGTAGAAGTTTGAACAGTGAATGACTAGTTTGAACCCACGTATGTCTTTCCCTTTCCGATTGGACACACACACTCTCTCTCTCTCTCTCTTTCCCGCGGAATTATGTCTTGTCACTCCCCGCCCCCTCGCTTTCTCTCTCTAAAAAACCCTCTCTACCATCTAAATCCATTGATAATTTGATATTCAGCCGCCTCTATCTCTCACTATCTTTCACTAATGACGATCAAACCCTTTTGATCTTCTCGTACACTTTCCTTATTCGACTATAACTCGTCAGCTTTTTTTTCTTTTCTAGCCGTTACCCTCTTTCCATATTCATTCATTACAGAGAAATTTCTATAAGGAACAATTTATTTTATTATCAAATCTACTCGTTACCTTTGATCCTCTGTTATGAATTCAAACTCTGTTTTTCTTGACCGTTACAGAGTGAACTAGTTTTGATCAAGTCATCACATTCTTGGAATGGGTTTATAAAACTAGGATTAGGGTTCTGTTTTGAAGATTGATTCAATAACGATTCGTTGGGTTTTTTTTCTTTTTTTTTCGTTCTTTTCATTATTTCACATATTTGTTCATCGGCTGATGTAGAGAGAGAAAGTCATGGAAGTAGTTAAACGGTCCGATGCTGAATCTTCGGGTATTCCGACTTCGGATGATAATAGTGACAGTGCAGACCAAAAGCCAGTCCCCATTCAAGGGTTTGTGTTTTTTTGCCTTTAATTATTGCCTCTTTACCTGTTTGGCTGCCAAGAAAATCAAGGGAAAGAAAGAAATCCTTCAAATTTTTGTGTATGTAGTACTAAACTTTAACATGAAAATACAGATCTTTCATGTTGTTTTATATTTCAAGAATTGGGGCAATCAATCAACTTGTCAATTTAGTGCATTATGGGTATTTGGTCTATGTTGTAAATGAGCTGAGTCGAGTGGTTTGTCATTCAAGCCGATTGTGAGCAGAGCTCGTGTAGCTTGATTTCGATATACTCCATTGTACACGTTTAAATGGTTTTGGAAATATGTTTGAGCTTGTATGTTATTCTTGCCGATCGAACACAAGTAGATTCATAGCCTTGTGAGAAAGTTAAGAAGCCATTGGTGATAATGTTGGGTGTTTACATATTTACAGGATGATAATGACTCGTCCAACAAGACGATCCTCGAAGGGAGGCTGGACAGAGGAAGAGGTCAGTTGGTTGTGGTTACTACTATAGTTGTTTTATTGTTTAGTTTGGGCTCTTTTATTTTTATTTTTATACATATTCATGAATGGGATATTGCCGACCCCAAGTGATTGGGACATAAGTCTCGGTTTGGTTTGGTTTTGGTTATTCATGAATGGGATATTAGGGGTTTTCACCCCCCAAAACCCGAAAATTAGATTGAACTGGAATAAGTGGAGATTGGAAGGATCAAGATTTCTTGATGTTCAGTTGGATATGGATTCAGTTGAATAGTAAATTGAGTTTGCTTGGTAGCTATGTTACATGGACTCGGGTATAATTGTCGGTTTGCAGATGCGTATGTAGAGTTGGACATCTCAACCTTTACTTGAAGGGTACGGTCTTGACAAAAAATGGCTATTTTTCATTTGTTGATTGTACCGTTGAAGGCATTTTATTTATTGGGGTAGCTTCTCAACAGTGGGGCTATAGGCTATACAGAAGTCGGTCAGTTTAATCTCGGTTGTTCATCTCAACAATAAATGGTCAATATTGCAAAAAGTATCTTACATACATGAACCGTTGGACGTTTTGTACAGCAAGTGCCGACACAAAGTATTAGACACGAGTCTCATACTGTCGTCTAGGTGTTAAGTAAATGTATGCGATTTCCTTTGAAAAGATCGAGTAACTTAACTCGGCAGATGGTTCAACTCAACTTTTGTAGAAAATGTATATCTACTTGTGCTCCTTTTTCTAATGGAAAGTTCATCTCTTTTTCCTTATTTATCTTTTTATGCATTTAAGTTTGTATAAGCTCCAATCAAGTATTTCCTTGTTTTCCCTCCTACTAACAGAACAAAGTCTTGGCCTTTGCTGTTCAAAAGTTCAATGGAAGAAACTGGAAAAAGATCGGTGAGTATGGATGGTTCCAATCTAAATTGTTAACCAATATATACTATTAAGTTTTAAACTACTTAGGTTGCTCAAACCTCTCTCTCCCTCGATCTTGTGCAGCCGAATGTGTTCCTGATAGAACAGATGTTCAGTGCCTTCACCGGTGGCAGAAAGTTCTTAATCCTGATCTTGTCAAAGGACCTTGGAGCAAACAGGTGTGTATGAACTGTAGTTTACTTGTTTGATCTTCTGTATATCATCTTTATGTTATTTAGTTCATGTTTATGGTTCCCATTTGTAACACCAGGAAGATGAACTTATCATTAAGCTGGTTGAGGAAAAGGGGATTCAGAAGTGGTCTGAAATAGCAAAATGCCTACCCGGTCGCATTGGCAAGCAGTGCCGAGAAAGGTACTTGACGCTTATTTGTTTATTTACTTACTTTGTGGCGAAACAACGCATCACATCCCCCGAGGCAACGTTAGGGTGGTGTTCGGGTTTTATATTTGGGGAGAACTTCTTACCGTGGGAATGGAAAATCAAAGAAATTAGCAGTTTAGTTGTTTTTGTACCTTGAATCCTCTTGTTTAGCTCTATCTCACTGTAGCAACTTACATGAAGCTGTATCCTGTAAGCAAATGCCAAACACTTTGTTCGGTTTGAAGTTTTGAGATTTTTTTTTTTGATGTAATGAGTGGTAATGGGTAGAGAGACATAGATAGAGAAACTTATTGAGAATCATGCAGAGAGGAAAAAAAAATTCTGGAAACTTCAAAACGAACAAAGTGATTTCAAGCATCCCTTTCATTGCTTTCAGATTATCCAGTTAATTTTAGTACCATCACATAAGCTATATAAGTAGCAGACGCGAGATGAATTGAACACACTGGTACAGACTCACAAAATTAGATGGGCTAAAGGCAGCCGTTAAACTGCAACCAACACTTAGTACTTTCGCACATTGATCCCGTCTACCAAGAAAATCGATGTTTGCTTTTGCAGGTGGTACAATCATTTGAATCCAGAGATAAACAAAACTCCATGGACCAAGGAGGAGGAATTGGCTCTTGTTAGCACCCATCGAGAATATGGGAACCAGTGGGCTAAAATAGCCAAGTTTCTGCATGGAAGGTACTTTCGAAGATTATTTCCATGAAATCTATATATGTGCATACTGCATACACATATGTATATAAGCATTAATGCATATGTACATTTGTACAAGTAGATTGTTTTCATGAAATGTAAGTGGATGGTGGCTATTTTTTGGGCTTCATAGTTTCTTGGTGCAACATGTTGATTTCTTGATATTACCGGATAGAGTGAATTGTTTCTTTCTAATCGATAGGAGGGATTCGGTTTATATCTGTCTGTTTAACAGGACTGAAAACGCGATAAAAAATCATTGGAACTCCTCCCTGAAGAAGAAGTTGGAATTGAATTCAACAACTGGTATTGTCTCAAGGAATCCAGAATCCGGTGTACGTGGTTCGAAGGATCCTAAACCGGTAGGGATGAGAAAAGAGTATGAGCAGGTGGACTCAGACGTAGGAAGGGACACTTTTCGGAGATTGGATTCAGAAGGGAGGGAAAATCATTTCCAGTCTCTCAAGAAAGGAAATTGTCATGCTCCCAGAGATTGTTCAAATGATTCAATAAGCCCAAAAAATTTCAGAATTCCCTCTTCACATTCTGCATTGGATGTGGCTGTTCCAACTGGGAACTGTTTGGATGGTGGAGATTCGAGCCTCAGTGTCCAGAACAGGAAAGACTCAAGAGCACCAATGAAAACAGTGGGAAAAAGTCTTGGTAGATTGTGCTATGAGCCACTCGAGGTGGAGGATCTCAGTATCTTTATGAGAACCGGTAAATTTCCAAGTACAGATAGCTACATTCGATTACCATCATCGAATCCAGTTTCTTATAGCACTCCAAAGAATACCCACGAAAGGCGCAAGTCTGATAGCCCAGAATCCGTATTGAGGAATGCAGCGACGAGTTTTAAAACCATGCCGTCGATTATAAGGAAAAGAGGCCTCAAAACTTGTAGTGCTCAAGGCAGCAATGCAAGTTTCAGTGACAGCAGGTCACAGGAAAATAGGGATAGTCTTGACGTTTCTCCCTCGAAGATTCAGAAGCACGGAAATGACGATGCGATGAAATGTGTCGAAAAACGTCTGGAGTCTGCCTTTGATAATGTGTTTGATAAGCTGAATAGATCAGATGAAGGTGGTGATGCTTCTGGTGAAAATTCATGACTCGGGCTCTTACTTCAGGTGAGTCTTCTTCTGTTTTTTTGGCTTATGATCAATTTTCTTTCCTAGTGGTTATTCTGTGTTTGGACCATTAATTTGCGAAGGGGAAGGAAAAAGTTAAAAGAAATATACGAACGTAAAAGTGATGAAGCAAAACATTGTTTCTTTGATTTTGCCATCGTCATCGTTTTCGCAACTCAAATCTTTCGACAAATCCATGATCCATATACAGCCTATGTCTTGGACTATTTTTCGGTAACTATGTCTCAACTTTCTAAAATCTGTATCCATAGCTATTGCACGCAAACCTTTGATTATATTTCCTTTTTTTTTCCAAGCAGGTAAATTGGTACTTTTGTTAGTTGTACATTGTGCACAGAGCAGGATAGCATGGCTTGGCTGGCCAAATAGATGCAGCAGCTAACTCCCAAGTAGTGAGACCAAATCTTCTTTGGTGAAGACAGAGCTCTGGTCTATAACATATACTTTTGGAAATTTATTGATTAACCATTAATTCATGCTTAAATAAGTTAACATTATAGAGGAAAATTGAGGCTCAGCTTACATGAATGTGTCGAAATTTTGATTTCCTAAGATTTTAAATTTTTGTGATCGAAGATATTTCTCTCTCCGTTCTCTTGTATTCGGTTCTTGCTCCCGACACATTTACGCGCAACATCCATGTACTACATGAAACGGCATGATGGTTCATATTTGTTGCGTGGGACTCTCGTTATATGGTTTGATTAGTGTACCGTACGATGTCCCGTCTATGAATGTAGTCTTTCGTAAAATGACAATTTGGATATCTTATGCTGAATGAACTCTAACAAGATGTCTTCGCAATGCTTTCAGTTAAAAAAAAAATGCAAAGTTCCGTTCGACATCCAGATTTCATGTTCGGAAAGTTATGGTGTACATGGTGTGTGCTATAGAAATATTTCGTAGTTGACTCTGTTCCGTTTGAGTTTTCCGAGGGAGGTTTTTAAGAGTAATGAGTGGAGAGAGATGGAAAAAGTTTTTTGAGGACCGTGAGCGGAAATTTTGAGTCTCCCAAGCGAACAAGCCCTGTCGCATGTTTTTGGCTCTATGTTATGTAGTACTCCGTATTTCTTGATTAGGCTACGAATAGTTGTGTTGGCATGTTGCGTAGAAAAGTAAAATTTGCCTCCGGTGACCCCTAGAGTTGCATAGAAGATTCTTTATTTATGGTTAAGGTACGGATTATATGATCCTATATATGTAAGGAAGTCGATACGCGTACTCAATTTGTATTTTCCTTGTAAACTGGGTAAAGTTGTTTTCCATGATCTGCAAGAAACTGAAAGGTTGGTATCATATCCTAGAAACAAAGTGTGGAATAAATTAATTGAGGTCAATTTTTTTGAATTAGAAACTCAACTAATCCGCTTCTCAATTAGTAACATGCATTGACTCGTTGGCGTACGTAAAGAGGCTTACGAGAGAAAGCTGACGCAAACTTGATGACCTAAAGATGTGAAATCAGTCAGATTTGTAAAGCTTGAGGAAATTATCCAAAAGAACGACCTTTGTTGACACAAGGTCAACGGCTTCCTAACGTTTTCCCCTTCTTGGTTAATCCTCTTATATTATAATTTGAACAATATACGTATTAAATTATTTACACCGTCGGTGTAAACATTTGTTTCTTTTAAACCAATAATGTTGCGCCACGTCCTCATATTCAATTAATTGGGACCATTGTTTTGATAACGTGGGACAATGTAATTGATTTGGAGAAAATAAATGTTTACGCCGCCGGTATATATATAATTTATTCTCTTTGAACGACGAGCAAGTGCAATGGTTCAAACATGGCTTGAGCCGTGACTGGTGTGACCGCGCTAGCTCCCTCGGAGGTTTGGGTTGCACAGTCGGATCCATTTAGTAGCCTAATTGTAGGGCTGTTTTTCCGTTAAAAAAAATTAAAATGGCTTGACCCACACTCAAAAAATGGCCAAGTTTACACCCAAAAAAAAAAACTACTCCAATGGGGTGCTATTTCTCCAGCCATTTTAACCCAAAAAAAGGCAGCAAAATGGTCCAAGTCATTTCTGCCACATCGCCGAATACAACCACCAAAGCCACCCCTCTTGTTCCCGGGAAAATCTGTGTATGTATGCGTATTATTTGGGTCACCGTCGGCTCATCTTCATCGGATGAAGATTTGAAAACTTCTTCTGCGAGAATAGAAACTTTGTTCATTGTAGAGAAATTAAGAAGAGGATAATGATGGAGTATTTTAAGAAGAAAAGAAATGTGTGTCGTACGTACATAATCAATTTTGGAATGTTTCATAGAGATGCATGGAAAATGGTGGATGGGTGTTGAATGGAGAATGAAGAATAGTAGATGGAGAATATAAAATGGTAGATGGAGAATCGTAGTTCATGGGAGTTAGTCAAATATGGGAAAGACGGCAATACATACCTCTTATTTGAGTGTGCATCATATGCACCCCCAAAATATTATGATTCATAAAGAAAATGTTACAAATCGAATTGCTAAAAAGTTACTACTCCCTCCTTCCATTTTTTAGAGTCCGGTATTCCATTTTGAGCTGTCCCTTAATAAGTGTCCATTTTGTAAAGTTAGTAGGTAAAAGTTGGTGAATTTTCCATTTTGCCCCTAAAAGTAGATTCCATTTTGAAAAATTAGTGAGTAAAAGTGAAATGATGATGGGTAAGTAGGAAGAGTTGAGGAAAAAGTTGATGTGAAAGGTATAATGATGATGTCTTTTTAATAAGTTGGAATTACGAAGCAGGACACTTAAAAATGGACGGAGAGAGTACGATTTTAGTATAAAAGTTACAAATCCAAAATGTTATGAATTGTATTGCTAAAAAATTACTCCCTCCGTTCCTTTATTACAGTCCAGTATTTCATTTTGGGCCGTCCCTTAATAAGTGTCCATTTTGTAAAGTTAGTGAGTAAAAGTTGGTGAATTAATTATTTTGTCCCTAAAAGTAGATTCCATTTTGAAAAGTTAGTGAGTAAAAGTGTAATGATGATGGGTAAGTAGGGAAAGTGGAGGAAAAAATTGATGTGAAAGGTATAATGATGATGTCTTTTTAATAAGTTGGAATTACGAAGCAGGACATTTAAAAAGGGACGGAGGGAGTATGATTTTTTAGTATAAAAGTTACGAGATGCACCAAAATGTTATGAATCATAATGAAAATGTTACGAATCGTATTGTTGAAGTTATGAGTTTTAGAACAAAAGTTACGAAACACCCTAAAATGTTACTCTATGAATGAACCATAAAATAGGTGCATATGGTATACACTTTTAAAGGATGTTTATTGTAAACTTTACCGTCGAATATATGATGATAATTATTGGGGAAAAAAAAATGCCATTGCAAATGGAAATGTAACATTGCCATTTTCTGGCCAAATGTTGTTACTCACGACCATTTCTTTTTTGTGGGAATGGCTTGAGCTGTTTTGGTGAAACCACTCAGACTTGCTCTAAGAAAATTTTCAAAAGATCTTATGGGATCGAACACACATTAATTTTTTAACAAATTCAAACAATTCACTTTAAAGCAATCCAACTCGTTTTCCAGGAACTTGCATGAAATTAGGTGCGCGAAAATGTGGTGAAAAAAAAGAAGTTAAGGCATTATATGACGATGTCACAAGACCGTCCAAAAAATTTCGATTGATACGGTCGGGTAGGTCTGCAGTTGAGCCGAGCCGAGTCGTGCTTTGTTGGGTTCGAGCTTGACAAGTTTACTAAACGAGCAAAAAACTTGAGCTCGAGCCCGGCTCGATCCTTAACAAGCCGAGCTTAATTAGTAATTTAATTACTAAATGAGTCTCTTTAATCGAGCAAAACCTTCATTTACAACCCAATAGTCGGCTAGTCAAGTATGGTGAGATGGTACCCCCTACGCCTAGTATTTTCCTCAAACACGCACCACACGCCAATATTGAATTTCCGCTCCAAATCCACCAGAATTTCATTGGGTCTCTCTCTCTACTCGCCCAACAACAAATTCACGCGCCAACGTCAAATTCCAGAACCAACTTACCACTTTCTCTCTCCTTTCCCCCCATCTTCCAAATTCAAAACCCACGTCTTCCCCTCACTATATAACTTCATCTATCTACAAGAGCATATTCATCTGTTTTTTTTTGTAATTCGAGTATTCGGCTCAACTTACGTGCACCTCGATTATTTATTTCCGAGACTAATCTCACCATTCATTAGCGGAGAACAGCATAATCTTTATCTTATTTGAAAACTACGGCTTCAAAATATGGCGACGGCTTCACGAGCTTTAGAAGTCACGGTCATCTCCGGCGAAGGCCTCCGAGTGGACCGCCGGCGGCCGGTGAAGAAGAACGCCTTTGTCATCGTCCGAACGAACTCCCAGAACTCCCGCTCGACGCCGGCGTCGGACGACACCGGCGGCAGCTCCCCGGCGTGGAACGAGAAGCTCGTCGTGGAAATGCCGCCCCACGCGTGGTTCCTGACTGTGGAGGTGAGATGCAGGGCGAAATCCGGGGACAAAGTCGTCGGGACGGCGAGAATTCCGGCGTCGGACTTCGTCGGTGGTAATGTACCGGCGAACTACTTGCATTTCTTGAGTTATAGGTTGAGGGACGGCAGTGGGGAGCCGAACGGGATAATTAATCTGTCGGTGAGAGTGAAGGGGGCGGAGAATGGAGTCGGTGCTGCTGCCACGTGTGCGGCAGCGGCTTCGATTTCGCGACCGTGGGTGGGAGGTGCGGTGGTGGTTGGGAAGGTTGCCGGTGGGGTTGTTACCGGAGTTCCGGTGTGGATGGCATAAGGGTACAATAGGAAATTTGGTGGATTTTTTTTTTTATGTAGGAATTGAAAATTGGCTTGAAGATGGGTAATCATTCTTTTTGTAATTAAGATTGTGGAAACTTATTGGCACTCTTGTAATTATCAAGAGCATGGAATTGGTAATAAGTTATATCCATATGAGTTATCATTTACTAGTGCTAGTCCGTGCCTACGGCACTACGTATCCCGGTTGGAACGGGATGGCAGTTGTTGGATCAAATTAATCTAAGCCGTTCCAACAACTTGTCCCCACACCCTTCTGTTTTATAATAGAGATGTTAATTGTGTCAAGTGTTTGGAAAGGGTTAATGGTTTTTAAAAAGTACTACCTCCGTTCAAAATAAATGTCTGATCGGCAAAACAAGAACTTAAAAATAATAATATTAATACGTTTTCTATCAAAAAAAAAAGTTCTAACTTTTTTCATAGTTTAAAAGAACTTATGGATCTCTAGTAAATTGTTGAAAAAAGTTTGAATTTTTCTTGGAAAAATCGTAGGAGTATTATTTTTAAGTTCTCGTTTTGCGGGCCAGACATTTATTTTGGAACGGAGGGTGTAGTTTTTTCTATTGAAATATAATGAACTCGTTAACAAAGAGGAGAGAAAAGTTTTTTCTTGTTTCGACATAAAGAGCTTGTTTGTTAGCCGAATATAATGGCGATTTTTTTACGCATTTGTTTGGATAAAAATAAAAATATTTGACCTTATGGCTCCGTTTGTTTGGGCGTAAAATATTTTACCTATTTTTCAGTGTTTGGTTGAGTAAAAAATAAGAAAAACATTTTACATGTAAAATATTTTTCATTAATTTGATGAAAATGACTTACCCTTAAATCTTTCGTAAGTTATTTTCTGAAATGAACCTGATGCCTTCTACTACAATTCTCACTGCTTAGTTTCCTCGATCGTTAGTCCTGACTCACATTAAATTCCAATATTCTCACATCTCTCTACCATTAATTTAAGCCCCCCTCTCTCAACACTATTTTGTCGATTTCTGAAAATATTTTCAAGTGCCAATCAAACACCGAAAAATAAAAGTTTGAAATTTATTTTCTGAAAAAACATTTTGCATAGAAAACATTTTACATCGAAACAAACGGAGCCATCTGTTGTTTGCAAATTCTGTTGAAAACATTAACACATAATTAAAGGAGAACTAAACTCTTCATCACATCATATTTTTAAGAACATGGTTATAAATTGGGCACTCACCTCGACGAAATAGCTAAATGCCAATTTTGAACAGAGAAGTAACATCCAGAAAATAGTATAGCGTATAAATGCAAATTGACTTTCATGCATTACCCCAGAGCTACTTTTCAGGAGTTTAAAGCAAAAAAATATATATATGAAACTCTTTTATTGGACTATTATAAGGGGGGAAAAGTATGAGGGATCTCTTGAAATTTAAAAAAAATTTAGAGGCCTAATTAAAATGGCCGCAACATAAGCTTTAGCTTAGAGCCGGCTCTGATTACCCTCCCAACATAAACTCCGGGCTGTGACCACCACATAAGAAGCCTTGTAATATGCCAGTCTGAGTCCTCAATCCATCGTCGGAGCATAGGAAAAATGAACAATGTTGCTGCCAGTAAATTTGGAAGCAAATACAGTATATTGCTACAGCGACGATGTACAGAGAAGGATTGCCCATTACTGTACTAGGGAATGGAAGCAGATCTTGAATTTTCTGATCATGGCCGGGCAACTTGGAATGAAGCCACATAACACAGTGGAAGAATGAGACTCCATGCAAGACTAACAACAAACTTCAGAATGTTTCTCATCACGTCAGTGAACGTCCGTCTATCCTGGCAAATCGTTTGCTTTGGCGATCAATTTGCCAAAGCGTGCAGGATTCTACAGTAGAGCAGTTGATACAGGTGGGACCTCTAGAAAACGGAGGCTGGGTCAACGTTGCTTGGAATCCGTGTCAAAACTAGAGTCGCTCTGGAGTTGTTTTTAAATAAAATGTACGCAGATTTTTGTATTATTTTGAGATTGTAATTTTTGTACAAGGACAAATAGGGGTCTAGAAATTTGTAAAAGTTAGCATATTTTAAGAGTAATGCGTCCGAAATTCCTTGAAAAATCGGGGCGTTACAGAATGGTATACGATATCCCGGGAAGTTCAAAATAAGGTCCAACAAACTTTAAAGGAAGTGAAGAAAGGCTGCTGTAATGAAAACACAGGACAGGCTATAGAAGACATCCTTCCGGAATATATCCAACAGTGAATTATCTTTCCATGCAAGGATAATCATAGCCTGTAAGGCAAGAGTATAAAATGTCCACAACCGATCAAAACTTCGTAAGATATGCCAGATTGAACGCGTTCAGTCTCGTTAAAATTTGATTTTATGATACTTCCAGCCTTTCTTCGAGGTTCTTGCCTTCCCTGTTTCAAGCTAGGCGTTGCTTTGGAAAAATTGCCATCATCACGCATAGGCCAACCCAAAGAGAAGCAATTAGTGGACCAAAAATTGGATAGGGAAGGAGATAAGTACTTGAGAGATATCTATCTATATATCTGTGTCTCTCTGATCACATTCAGATTATTTTTGGACAAACTTTACCTCATCTATTATACTAGCAAAAAAACCGTGCAGTACAAGTGCTATCTGTGCAATGCATGTGTTATGGACGAAACGAATTTGTGTACGTGCGACTAATATAAATTCATGAAGCACATATATTTGTCTTATCTAATCATCAAAATATCCACCATAACATGCTAATTATCATAAATGATTACTGAAATATTTGACTTTCGTGGAATTCGAACTTGCAACCTCTCAAGGGCCGGGCAAACCCTTCTATTACTTTTCGTGCCCATTTGGTCAAACCCGCAAGAGAGTACTCAATTTGTATTTTCCTTGTAAAGGTTGATATCATATTCATAGAAACAAAGTGTAGAATAATTAATTGAGGTCAATTGTTTTGAATTAGAAACTCAACTAATCCGCTTCTCAATTAACATGCATTGACTCGTTGGCGTACGTAAAGAGGCTTACGAGAGAAAGCTGACGCAAACTTGATGACCTAAAGATGTGAAATCAGTCAGATTTGTAAAGCTTGAGGAAATTATCCAAAAGAACGACCTTTGTTGACACAAGGTCAACGGCTTCCTAACGTTTTCCCCTTCTTGGTTGAGAGAATAAATTTTTTACACCAAATCAATTACACTGCACCACGTTGTAAAACAGTTGTCCCAATTAATAAAATATGGTGACGTGACGCAATATAATTGATTTGGAGGAAACAAATATTTACACCGGTGGTGTAAAGAATTTAATCTCCTTGGTTAATCCTTTTATATTATAATTTGAACAATATATTAAATTATTTACATTGTCAGTGTAAACATTTGTTTCTTCCAAATCAATTACGTTGCGCCTCGTCCTCATATTCAATTAATTGGGACCATTGTTTTGATAACGTGGGGCAATGTAATTGATTTGGAGAAAACAAATGTTTACGCCGCCAGTATGTATATAATTTATTCTCTTTGAACAACGAGCAAGTGCAATGGTTCAAATATGGCTTGAGCCGTGATTGGTGTGGCCGCGCTAGCTCCTTCGAAGGTTTGGATTGCACAGTCGGGTCTCTTTAGTAGCCTAGCTATAGGGTTGTTTCTCCGTTAAAAAAATAATAAAAATGGCTTGAGCCACACTCAAAAAAATGCCATTGCAAATGTAGATGTACCATTGCACTTAACATTGCCATTTTGTGGTCAAATGCTATTACTCACAGCCACTTTTTTGGGAATGACTTGAGCCATTTTGGTAAAACCACTCCACTTGCCCTAAGAAAATTATCAAAAGATCTTACGGGATCGAACACACTTTTTTTGATACTCATCTGTTAAATTCACATTTGAAGTTTGGGGAACATAATTTGAATCCTAATAATAATCACTTGGCTCCCAAAAAAAACGGCAGCCCCTTTTTTCTCTCTGCTAGATTATCTCAAAAGTAGAGTCACAGCAGCCCCCTCCTCCTCTCCTCCCCAATGGGTTTTACACTCATTTTTGGCAGTAGGAGGGGAGGGATTTCTCCTCCCGTGGGGTTTTTCTCTCCCAATCTTTTGATTTGGAGCTTTTTCTTGGGTGTTTTTGTGCACAGATTTTTCCTACCTCCTTTGTTCTGGTTATTCAAAGCTCGTTTTTTTTACTTTTTTCCCAGATCCGAAGTTCCTACTACGTGTGTGGTGGTGGATGGGTTTGGTGGTGGCTATGGTGGTGAGGCTGCGGCGGTCTTTGGTAGGGGCAGAGGCAGACATTTTTGGGCTCTCTGGTTCCGTTTGGAGCTCGATCTGGCGTTAATAGGATGCAAGGCATGTTGATCCAGAGTCGGTTAGGCTCCTCTGGCGTTTCTCATATTTCGGCGCTGGGGCAGGGCGTCGGCAGACAGCGCCGATGTTGCTCGGCGTTTCTGTAGAGTGGTGTCTTGTTTTCTGTTAGGGTTGGGTTTGGGTTGATTTTTCTTTTTGGTCTTTTGGTTATTTTCTTTGGTGTCTCCAGATTTCTCCCCGTTTGTGGGGCTTCTCTCATCCCTGCGTGGGTGGTTCTGTTACTTTCTGCTGTGCTCCGCCTGTTTGGAGTTGAGCGTTTAGTTGGAGTTGGGTATAATCTTTGAACGGAGTCCCCTCCTTTTGATTTCTTGATCCTTGTTTAGGGATTGAGTTTTCTCCTGATGTTCTGTTCTCTTGATCTATAATATTACTTGTTATCGTTGTGGCAAAAAAAAAAAAATTTGAATCCTAATAACTCATTAATTTTTTACCAAATTCAAACAATTCACTTTTAAGCAATCCAACTCGTTTTCCAGGAACTTGCATGAAATTACGTGCGCCAAAATGTGGTGAAAAAAAAAAAGACAGTTGAGGCACCATATAACGATGTCACAAGACCGTCCAAAAAATTTCGATTGATATGGTCGGGTAGGCTGCAATTGAGCCGAGCCGAGTCGAGCTTTGTCGCGTTCGAACTTGACTCATTTACTAAACGAGCCAAAAATTTGAGCTCGAGCTTTAACGAGCCAAGCTAAGTAATTTACTAAACGAGCCTTTTTAATCGAGTCGAGCCTCCCTTAACGAGCCGAGCTTTTGTCGAACAAATCAAGCTCCACTCGGTTCGTTTACTAAAGGAGTCAAAAACTCGAGGTCAAACTTAACTCATTTATTAAACGAGACGAGTTCACAAACTGCTCGATTCATTTACAGGGCAATGATCGGGTAGTCGTCTATTCAAGTATGTTGGGATGGCACGCCTAGTATTTTCCTCAAACACGCACCAGACGCCAATATTGAATTTCCATTCCAAATCCACCAGAATTTCAGTGGTCTCTACTCGCCAACATCAAATCACGCGCCAACGTCAAAATTCAGTAATTCTCTGACCACAAACATACACATTCATATTTTTGGCAGGGTCCACACATACTGAATGTGCATGTGGGTCCCAATGTAAATGTGATTAAATTTGTGTAAATATTTGTGGGACAAAAAATAAAATTTGAACAAAATGAATGGCTTCGATTATCTTTGTGAGAACCCAAAACAGGTCCAAAATGGATCTGTGCAAGCTTTTTGTACGGATTTTGTTGCACTCATATCATTTCTGGTGAGAAAGAGAGTGATTGGGGGCGGTGAATGTTAAGCGGTGGAGTAGGTTTTTTTTTATAAAAAAATACTAAAAGTCAGTCAAATGACTTTTCCACGCGCCAACATTAGAACCAACTTACCACCTTCTCTCTCCTTTCCCCCCATCTTCCAAATTCAAAACCAACCCAACGGTCCAAACCCACCCCTTCTTCCCCACACTATAAATACATATACACTCAAACTCAATACAGACTTCATCTATCTACAAGCGCATATTCAACTGCTCTTTGTTTTTTTATAATTCGAGTGTTCGGCTACGTGCACCTCGATTATTTATTTCCGAGACTAATCTCACCGTTCGGTTAGCGAAAAACAGCATAATCTTATCTTATCCGAAGCCTACGGCTTGAAAATATGGCGACAACTTCACGCGCTTTAGAAGTCACGGTTATCTCCGGCGAAGACCTCCGAGTGGACCGCCGGCGACCGGTGAAGAAGAACGCCTTCGTCATCGTCCGAACGAACTCCCAGAACTCCCGATCGACGGCGGCGTCGGACGACTCCGGCGGCAGCTCCCCGGCTTGGAACGAGAAGCTCGTCGTGGAAATGCCGCCCCACGCGTGGTTCCTGACTGTGGAGGTGAGATGCAGGGCGAAATCCGGAGACAAAGTCGTTGGGACGGCGAGTATTCCGGCGTCGGACTTCGTCGGCGCTAATGTACCGGCGAACTACTTGCATTTCTTGAGTTATAGGTTGAGGGACGGCAGTGGGGAGCCGAACGGGATAATTAATCTGTCGGTGAGAGTGAAGGGGCCGGAGAATGGAGTCGGTGCTGCTGCCACGTGTGCGGCGGCGGCTTCGATTTCGAGACCGTGGGTGGGAGGTGCGGTGGTGGTTGGGAAGGTTGCCGGTGGGGTTGTTACCGGAGTTCCGGTGTGGATGGCATAAGGGTACAATGGGAAATTTGGTGGATTTTTTTTTTAAATTTTTTATGTAGGAATTGAAAATTGGCTTGAAGATGGGTAATCTGTAGAGACCCGTTCCAAATATTAATTTATTTTATTTAATGTGGCTGCGTATAATTATATTTATTAATTAAGTAAGACATGGATTTTTTTAATATAAACGTCCATATACGTGTGTATGTGTGTTTGGTTGATCAGGCATGAGATGTATGCTATGGACCGAGTACATGGAACCCATATGTGATGGAGTTATTTTTTATGTAAGCTTTTAGATTTAACTATTATTAATTGTTAGCTTTATGGAACGTGTAATGACTCAAAACATTTTAAAAGATAGAGTAATAATAGTTTGATTCAAGTTTGATTCCCGTTCTCTCTCCCTCCCATTCTCTCAGCTCAACAAACCCTCCTTGTTCAACTCAAAAATTGAAGGCCAAGACTCACAAATCTTGTAAAAAGGCAAGAAGAAAACGTGATTTACAGATAGAGGGCTACGTATTGATCCGAACAAAATCTTGATCGGCCAACTTTGGATATCCTAGCTTTTTCGAAATTTGACTCTTTTTTAGGTAGGATACACGACTAACCCTCTTGATATGTTTATTTTTAGTATAAATGTTGTGAATTTGTTGTAGAACATGAATATTCTTTAGATTATGTGAAAATTTGTATTAGGGTTTTAAGATCTCACATAAGGAGTATGGGTTCTTGTTGATACTTATTAAATTCTTGAAATTTATGTGTTATTGAAGTGTAGAGTTGTTTAGTGTTGGGAATATACGAAGTTTATTTGAGACCTTGTATCCACGTTGCGCGTTGAACATCTAGAGAAAAAAAAATGTTTACTTGAGGAATTAAGGTTGGTATGAGATGCAAATACGATGACACTTGCACTTTTAGATATTATTTTTTTTGACATGTGAAAGTTACTTGTGTCAATTTGAAAGAGTTCATGTATGGTTAAAGTTTATTGAACGCTTGGGGCTTGAATACTGGGTTAGGACTTATGTGGACGATTTTTTGATATGAATTATCTCGTTCGGAGAGATAGGTTGAGATGATTGTGTTCGGATTATGTTGCTCTAGATCTAGATGGTGCACCTAGGAAAAAGCAAGCTGGGCTTGGCGAGCTCCTTGGTGAAAGACCGAAAATTGATGGGGTGATACTTTGTACCCGATTACCCCGGTGCAAGGGTGGTGCTTGTACCCGATTACTCCAGTTCATTGGGTGGTACTTGTACCTGTTTACCTTTGGTTTGTGAGGGTGGTGCTTGTACCCGATTACCCTAGTTCATGGGGTGGTACTTGTGTCCGACTACCCTCGGTTACATATTAGAGTTAGCGTATGGTTATAAATTTGAGTTGAACCTAGAAATGTTGGGCTAGGTTGATTAATTAGGGAACATATGAGGTCATTAATATGATAAATTTATGGACACTTGAGAATTATGTGTGGATTTTTAATTTATACTTGTTTCACGACATTTATGTTAAACTTGAACATATTATTTGGTTTAGTCTTGTTTCTTACGGGCTTCGGCTCATGTTGTTTAAACCATTTCAAGTGACAATAAGGCACCGAGTACTTAGTGAAGTGTAGCTACATGGAGTCTCTTTTGCGTTGTTATTTTGTTAGCATATGTCATGAAACGTATAAGGTCATAAGGCCGTATTTGATACAATGTCTTTTGTAGTTTGATTATGGAACCGAAAACTTATGTTATTATTTTCGAATTGTAAAATTAAGAGTTATATACTCATCTTTTGGGAAGCTTATCTTATGGCTTGTAGAACTTCTTTTTGGCACTAAATATTATGTAAAGAACATGTTGTTTTGGAGACATATGGGAATAAAGTTATATGGTTTGATTATAAAGAGTTATGATTGATGAAATATCCTTCAAGGCATAGAAAACTTGTTAGTTTTATGAAAAATATATATTCAAAAAAGATAAATTGCTTTAAGGTTTTAAAGAAAGAAAAGTCTTTAATTTGGTTAATCCTTCCACGAAGACTTGATTTTTCAACACGATATTTATGCATTTATGGCACGTGTTAAGGTTAAATTTTCCGGGGCATTACATAATCATTCTTCTTGTAATTAAGATTGTGAAACTTATAGGCACTCTTTTAATTATCAAGAGCATGGAATTGGTAATAAGTTATAACCATATGACAATGTTATCATTTATGTTAATTGTGTCAAGTGTTTGGAAAGGGTTAATGGTTTTTAAAAAGTACTACCTCCATTCAAAATAAATGTTCGGTCAGTAAAACAAGGACTTAAAAAAATAATGCGTTTTCTATAAATAAATAAAAAAAGTTTTTAACTTTTTTCACAGTTTAAAAGAACTTATGGATCTCTAGTAAATTATTAAAAAAAGTTTGAATTTTTCTTGAAAAAATCGTAGGAGTTCTATTTTTAAGTTCTCGTTTTGCAGATCAGACATTTATTTTGGGACGGAAAGAGTAGTTGTTTCGATTGAAATATAATGAACTCGTTAACAAGAAGAGACAAAGAGGAGAGAGAAGTTTTTTCTTGTTTCAACATAAAGAGCTTGTTTGTTAGCCGAATATAATGGTGATTTACTTACGCATTTGTTTGGATAAAAATATTTGACCTTAAGGCTCCGTTTGTTTGTAAAATATTTTTTCAGAAAACAAACTTCAAACATTTATTTTTCAGTGTTTGGTTGGCACTTGAAAATATTTTCAGAAATCAACAAAATAGTGTAGAGAGAGAAAGAGAGGGCTTAAACAGTGGAGATATCTGAGATTATTGGAATTGAACGTTGGTCAGTACTGACGATCGAGAAAATTGAGCAGTGAGAATTGCAATAGAAAGCAGCGGGTTCATTTCGGAAAATAAATTACGACAAATTTAAGGGTAGGTCATTTTCATCCAATTGATGGAAAATGTTTTACATGTAAAATGTGTTCCTCAATTTTGACACAACCAAACACCGGAAAATAGATAAAACAATTTACAGGAAAATATTTTACGCCCAAACAAACGGAAATATTCGTTGTTTGCAATTTCTGTTGAAAACATTAACACATAATTAAAAGAGAACTAAACTCTTCATCACATCAGATTTTTAGGACCATGGTTATAAATTGAGCACTCACCCCGACGAAATAGCTAAATGCCAATTTTGAACAGAGAAGTAACATCCAGAAAATAGTATAGCGTATAAGTGCAAATTGACTTTCATGCATTATCCCAGAGTCGATCCTGACTTTTCACAAGCTTAAAAAAAAATGAAACTCTTCTGTTGGACTATTATAAGGAGGGAAAAGTAGGAGGGATCTCCTTAAATACAAAAAAAAATTTAGAAGCCTAAAGCAGCCGCAACACAAGATTTAGCTTAGAGCCGGCTCTAATTACCCTCCCAACATAAACTCCGGGCTGTGACCACCACATAAGAAGCCTTGTAATATGCCAGTCTGAGTCCTCAATCCATCGTGGGAGCATAGGAAAAATGAACAATGTTGCTGCCAGTAAATTTGGAAGCAAATACAGTATATTGCTGCAGCGACGATGTACAGAGAAGGAATGCCCATTACTGTACTAAGGAATGGAAGCAGATCTTGAATTTTCTGATCATGGCCGGGCAACTTGGAATGAAGCCACATAACACAGTGGAAGAATGAGACTCCATGCAAGACTAACAACAAACTTCAGAATGTTTCTCATCACGTCAGTGAACGAACGTCCGTCCGCCTATGATATCCAAGCCGGAAGTTCAAAATAAGGTCCAACCAGGGCCGGCCCGAGGCAAACTCCGCAAGCACTTAGTCTCAGGTAACCCCCGGGTTGGGGCAACCAAAAAAAAAAATTAAGTTACATTCAAATATAAAAAAGTTTTCTATTAATCCCAGGAGAATGGAGTTCGATTCCTGGAACCATCCCGTGTCGCTTTCTTGTTATCCACTTTTGTTCTACTACTACCTCGTTTTATTTTCGGAAAATTTAAAAAACGCCCTTGAACTTGTCACTAATTCTCAGAATAACGTATGGACTTTAACTAATAACGAAAAGACACATAAATTTGTTATTCCTTCAACAATTAGGCCCTGTCGTCTCATTCCGTCAATTTGTAACGAATGGAGCTAACAAAAAGCGAGACCTACCCTTTTCTTTTTAATTTTTACTTCAAAAATTACTTTTAATTCTTTCCTTCGTGTAGTAGTAAATAAATATGCAATAAAGTTCTTTTTTTTTTTTGTTGAAAATTTTCCTTTTGTTTTCCTCCCAATGCACAATATTACGAAAATAAAATTATTTTATTGAAATTTTTTGACTTAACAAATACAAAAGTAATGTATAAGTGATATGTTCTTACATTTGATTAAAAAAAGTCATAACTAAAATAAATCGAGCGAGCTAACATGGATTTTATTTTTACCTTCGAACTATCATTTCACAAGAGAGATTAAAGACATTGACTATGATCTTAATTGAAAATGAGATGTTATTCCACTAAGAGCATTTTTTGACATTTGTGGCTTTTTTTTTTAACTTTTTACGCTTTTCGAGATAGGTTATTCTTCTCACATATATCAACTAAAAAGTCCAAAAACAAAAAATTAGTGGAACGGCCCCAAGTTCTTGGATAAATAAGCACGATGACTCAATTAAAAATGTTGCTTCAAAAATGTGAGGAGAATTAATTTTCTTTGAATCAGATTGTGCTGATCACAAAGCACTATAACCAGGGTTTATATTTAATTTTGATGTTATTCAAGCTAAAATAACAATGTTATTTTTTATTTTTTTCACTTGTATATTTCATTATTTTGTATGACTTAATTGAAAGTGGGCAACAAAACATGGTGTTGGACTAGAGCAACCCAAATGTCGGGGCCGGCACCGGATCCAACAAACTTTAAAGCAAGCGAAGAAAGGTTGCTGTAATGAAAACACTGGACAGGCTATAGAAGACATCCTTCTTCCGGAAATTAATATATATATCTATCAGGGGATTATCTTTCCATGCAAGGATAATCATAGCCTGTAAAGCAAGAGTGGACCAAAAATTGGATAGGGAAGGAGATAAGTACTTGACAGATATCTATATATCTGTGTCTCTCTTATCACATTCAGATTATTTTTGGACGAACTTTACCTCATCTATTATACTAGCAAAAAAACCGTGCAGTACAAGTGCTATCTGTGCAATGCATGTGTTATGGACGAAACGAATTTGTGTACGTGCGACTAATATAGATTCATGAAGCACATATATTTGTCTTATCTAATCATCAAAATATCCACCACAACATGCTAATTATCATAAATGATTACTGAAATATTTGACTTTCGTAGAATTCGAACTTGCAACTTCTCAAGGGCCAGGCAAACCCTTCTATTACTTCTCGTGCCCATTTGGTCAAACCCGTAAGAGAGTACTCAATTTGTATTTTCCTTGTAAAGGTTGATATCATATTCTTAGAAACAAAGTGTAGAATAATTAATTGAGGTCAAGTTTTTTTTGAATTAGAAACTCAACTAATCCGCTTCTCAATTAACATGCATTGACTCGTCGGCGTACGTAAAGTGGCTAACGAGAGAAAGCTGACGCAAACTTGATGACCTAAAGATGTGAAATCAGTCAGATCTGTAAAGCTTGAGGAAATTATCCAAAAGAACGACCTTTGTTGACACAAGGTCAACGGCTTCCTAACGTTTTCCCCTTCTTGGTTAATCCTCTTATATTATAATTTGAACAATATATTAAATTATTTATACCGTTGGTGTAAACATTTGTTTCTTCCAAATCAATTACGTTGCACCACGTCCTCATGTTCAATTAATTGGGACCATTGTTTTGATAACGTGGGGCAATATAATTGATTTGGAGAAAACAAATGTTTACGCTGCCGGTATATATATAATTTATTCTCTTTGAACAACGAGCAAGTGCAATGGTTCAAATATGGCTTGACTCAATTACTAAACGAGCCAAAAATTTGAGCTCGATCTCTGCTCGAGATTTAATGAGCCAAGCTAAGTAATTTACTAAACGAGTCTTTTTAATCGAGTCGAACCTTCCTTAACGAGCCGAGCTTTTGTCGAACAAATTAAGCTCCACTCGGCTCATTTACTAAAGGAGTCAAAAACTCGAGCTCGAACTCAACTCATTTATTAAACGAGTTGAGCTCACAAACTGCTCGATTTATTTACAGTCCAATGATCGGGTAGCCGTCTAGTCAAGTATGGTGGGATGGTACGCGCGTATTTTCCTCAAACACGCACCACACGCCAATATTGAATTTCCATTCCAAATCCACCAGAATTTCAGTGGTCTCTACTCGCCAACATCAAATCACGCGCCAACGTCAAAATTAAGTACTGTAATTCTCTAACCACAAACATACACATACTCATATCTTTTAGTAGGGTCCACACACACCGAGTGTGTATATGGGTCCCAATGTAAATATGAGTGAATTTGTGTAAATATGTGTATAAATATTTGTGGGACAAAAAACAAATTTTGAACAAAATAAGTGGCTTCGATCATCTTTGTGGGAACCCAAAACAGGTCCAAAATGGATCTGTGCAAGCTTTTTGTACGGCTTTTAACTATATTTTTTAATATATAAATTGTCTATCGAGGTTGAAATCTCGTTTTTTTTTTAAAATTTTTGAAATTTACTCAACAAAATCTATCAAACAAGTCTAAAATTGAATATGAAATAATTTGTTTAAATTAAATGATTTTTTTGGGCCTAGGCATACACAAGTGAACATATAAACAACTGAATATATAGGGCAAGCTATCAATGCTCTGTCGAATTTGTAACGGACAACTGTTGCTGCACCTGCAACTTTGAACAAATTCTATCAATGCTCTGTCAAATTTGCAACGAGCAACTGTTGCTGAACCTGCACCTTTTAGACGGTTGTAGACAGTTTGCAAGTTTGAAACAATGGTCATAATTAAATTTTTTTAACCAACGGGCAACTTTGAACCAATGCTTAATTTTTTTTAACTTTTTAAACAGTTTTTATAAGGATAAAAATATAGTTAAAAAATTAAGTGTTCCAAATTTCAATCCGTTTGAACCGGTGGAAAGATTTTATTTTTCTAATCATTTTATCCTAAATTGTCATAATTAAATTTTGACTCTAGGACAAAAGAAATCTAAAAAGTAAAACAATTTGATCAAAATCCAATTTTTTTAATAAAGACGAAAACAAGCCAATAGCCGAACTGCCTTAGGAAATTGGGATACAAAAAAATATGGTTAAAAAATTTGATTAAAAAATCAAGTCTCTTTACACAGTTTATATATTAAAAAATTAAGTGTTTCAAATTTTAATCCGTTTGAACCGGTGGAAATATTTTAGTTTTTTGATCATTTTATCATAAAGGGTTATAACTAAATTTTGACTCCAGGGCTCTCGTTGATTAACCCTAAGAGATATTTGATTCTACGACTTTTTTAGGGTTAATCAACGAGAGCCCTAAAATTTAAATTTAATTATGACCATTTAGGATAAAATGGTCAGAAAATTAAAATATTTCCACCGGTTCAAACGGATTGAAATCTGGAACACTTAATTTTTTAACCAGACAGTTTAAACTACGGAAAAAATATAATTTTTCCGTTTTACATTATTTCACCATCAATATTAAGCTCGTTTGATAAGTTTCGTTGAGTAGATTTCAAAAATATAAAATTTATTTACAAAAAAATACATGAAAAAAAAGTTATTAGCATTTAAAATTTTATAACAAAAAAATCAAATAAAAGAGAGAGAGACTGCTGTGTGTGTGAGAGAGAGAGGCACGTGGGGTGGAGGTAAAAGAGGGAAGGAATTGCCGTGTCAGGGGGTGCCTGACACGGGGGGTGCGATTAGTAGTTTACTTAGAACCAACTTACCACCTTCTCTCTCCTTTCCCCCCATCTTCCAAATTCAAAACCAACCCAACGGTCCAAACCCACCCCTTCTTCCCCACACTATAAATACATATACACTCAAACTCAATACAGACTTCATCTATCTACAAGCGCATATTCAACTGCTCTTTGTTTTTTTAATTCGAGTGTTCGGCTACGTGCACCTCGCTTATTTATTTCCGAGACTAATCTCACCGTTCGGTTAGCGAAAAACAGCATAATCTTATCTTATCCGAAACCTACGGCTTGAAAGTATGGCGACAACTTCACGCGCTTTAGAAGTCACGGTTATCTCCGGCGAAGGCCTCCGAGTGGACCGCCGGCGACCGGTGAAGAAGAACGCCTTCGTCATCGTCCGAACGAACTCCCAGAACTCCCGATCGACGGCGGCGTCGGACGACTCCGGCGGCAGCTCCCCGGCTTGGAACGAGAAGCTCGTCGTGGAAATGCCGCCCCACGCGTGGTTCCTGACTGTGGAGGTGAGATGCAGGGCGAAATCCGGGGACAAAGTCGTCGGGACGGCGAGTATTCCGGCGTCGGACTTCGTCGGCGGTAATCTACCGGCGAACTACTTGCATTTCTTGAGTTATAGGTTGAGGGACGGCAGTGGGGAGCCGAACGGGATAATTAATCTGTCGGTGAGAGTGAAGGGGGCGGAGAATGGAGTCGGTGCTGCTGCCACGTGTGCGGCAGCGGCTTCGATTTCGCGACCGTGGGTGGGAGGTGCGGTGGTGGTTGGGAAGGTTGCCGGTGGGGTTGTTACCGGAGTTCCGGTGTGGATGGCATAAGGGTACAATAGGAAATTTGGTGGATTTTTTTTTATGTAGGAATTGAAAATTGGCTTGAAGATGGGTAATCTGTAGAGACCCGTTCCAAATATTAATTTATTTTATTTAATGTGGTTGCGTATAATTATATTTATTAATTAAGTAAGACATGGATTTTTTTAATATAAACGTCCATATACGTGTGTATGTGGGTTTGGTTGATCAGGCATGAGATGTGTGCTATGGATCGAGTGCATGGAACCCATATGTGATTGGAGTTATTTTTTATATAAGCTTTTAGATTTAACTATTATTAATTGTTAGCTTTATGGAACGTGTAATGACTCAAAACATTTTAAAAGATAGAGTAATAATAGTTTGATTCAAGTTTGATTCCCGTTCTCTCTCTCTCCCATTCTCTCAGCTCAACAAACGTACCCTCCTTGTTCAACTCAAAAATTGAAGGCCAAGACTCACAAATCTTGTAAAAAGGCAAGAAGAAAACGTGATCTACAGATAGAGGGCTACGCATTGATCCGAACAAAATCTTGATCGGCCAACTTTGGATATCCTAACTTTTTCGAAATTTGACTCTTTTTTAGGTAGGATACACGATTAACCCTCTTGATATGTTTATTTTTAGTATAAATGTTGTGAATTTGTTGTAGAACATGAATATTCTTTAGATTATGTGAAAATTTGTATTAGGGTTTTAAGATCTCACGTAAGGAGTATGGGTTCTTATTGATACTTATTAAATTCTTGAAATTTATGTGTTATTGAAGTGTAGAGTTGTTTAGTGTTGGGAATATACGAAGCTTATTTGAGACCTTGTATCCACGTTGCGCGTTGAACATCTAGAGAAAAAAAAATGTTTACTTGAGGAATTAAGGTTGGTTTGAGATGCAAATACGATGACACTTGCACTTTTAGATTTTATTT
Organism: Rhododendron griersonianum; assembly: GCA_018127125.1. Taxonomy (NCBI): domain Eukaryota; kingdom Viridiplantae; phylum Streptophyta; class Magnoliopsida; order Ericales; family Ericaceae; genus Rhododendron; species Rhododendron griersonianum. Next base: position 2,389,297 of record CM030794.1, read on the forward strand.
TTTTTTGACATGTGAAAGTTACTTGTGTCAATTTGAAAGAGTTCATGCATGGTTAAAGTTTATTGAACGCTTGGGGCTTGAATACTGGGTTAGGACTTATGTAGACGATGTTTTGATATGAATTATCCCGTTCGGAGGGATAGGTTGAGATGATTGTGTTCGGATTATGTTGGTCTAGATCTAGATGGTGCACCTAGGAAAAAGCAAGCTGGGCTTGGCGAGCTCCTTGGTGAAAGACCGAAAATTTATGGGGTGGTACTTTTGTACCCGATTACCCCGGTGCAAGGGTGGTGCTTGTACCCGATTACTCCAGTTCATTGGGTGGTACTTGTACCTGTTTACCTTTGGTTTGTGAGGGTGGTGCTTGTACCCGATTACCCTAGTTCATGGGGTGGTACTTGTGTCCGATTACCCTCGGTTACATATTAGAGTTAGCGTATGGTTATAAATTTGAGTTGAACCTAGAAATGTTGGGCTAGGTTGATTAATTAGGGAACATATGAGGTCATTAATATGGTAAATTTATGGACACTTGAGAATTATGTGTGGATTTTTAATTTATACTTGTTTCACGACATTTATGTTAAACTTGAACATATTATTTGGTTTAGTCTTGTTTCTTACGGGCTTCGGCTCATGTTGTTTAAACCATTTCAAGTGACAATAAGGCACCGAGTACTTAGTGAAGTGTAGCTACATGGAATCTCTTTTGCGTTGTTATTTTGTTAGCATATGTCATGAAACGTATAAGGTCATAAGACCGTATTTGATACAATGTCTTTTGTAGTTTGATTATGGAACCGAAAACTTATGTTATTATTTTCGAATTGTAAAATTAAGAGTTATATACTCATCTTTTGGGAAGCTTATCTTATGGCTTGTAGAACTTCTTTTTGGCACTAAATATTATGTAAAGAACATGTTGTTTTGGAGACATATGGGAATAAAGTTATATGGTTTGATTATAAAGAGTTATGATTGATGAAATATCCTTCAAGGCATAGAAAACTTGTTAGTTTTATGAAAAATATATATTCAAAAAAGATAAATTGCTTTAAGGTTTTAAAGAAAGAAAAGTCTTTAATTTGGTTAATCCTTCCACGAAGACTTGATTTTTCAACACGATATTTATGCATTTATGGCACGTGTGAAGGTTGAATTTTCCGGGGCATTACATAATCATTCTTCTTGTAATTAAGATTGTGAAACTTATAGGCACTCTTTTAATTATCAAGAGCATGGAATTGGTAATAAGTTATAACCATATGACAATGTTATCATTTATGTTAATTGTGTAAAGTGTTTGGAAAGGGTTAATGGTTTTTAAAAAGTACTACCTCCATTCAAAATAAATGTTCGGTCAGTAAAACAAGGACTTAAAAAAATAATACGTTTTCTATAAATAAATAAAAAAAGTTTTTAACTTTTTTCACAGTTTAAAAGAACTTATGGATCTCTAGTAAATTATTAAAAAAAGTTTGAATTTTTCTTGAAAAAATCGTAGGAGTATTATTTTTAAGTTCTCGTTTTGCAGATCAGACATTTATTTTGGGACGGAAAGAATAGTTGTTTCGATTGAAATATAATGAACTCGTTAACAAGAAGAGACAAAGAGGAGAGAGAAGTTTTTTCTTGTTTCAACATAAAGAGCTTGTTTGTTAGCCGAATATAATGGTGATTTATTTACGCATTTGTTTGGATAAAAATATTTGACCTTAAGGCTCCGTTTGTTTTGATGTAAAATATTTTTCATGTAAAATATTTTTTCAGAAAACAAACTTCAAACATTTATTTTCCAGTGTTTGGTTGGCACTTGAAAATATTTTCAGAAATCAACAAAATAGTGTAGAGAGAGAAAGAGAGGGCTTAAACAGTGGAGATATCTGAGATTATTGGAATTGAACGTTGGTCAGGACTGACGATCGAGGAAATTGAGCAGTGAGAATTGCAGTAGAAGGCAGCGGATTCATTTCGGAAAATAACTTACGAAAAATTTAAGGGTAAGTCATTTTCATCCAATTGATGGAAAATGTTTTACATGTAAAATATTTTCCTCAATTTTGACACAACCAAACACCGAAAAATAGATAAAACAATTTACAGAAAAATATTTTACGCCCAAACAAACGGAACCTAAATATTCGTTGTTTGCAATTTCTGTTGAAAACATTAACACATAATTAAAAGAGAACTAAACTCTTCATCACATCAGATTTTTAAGAACATGGTTATAAATTGGGCACTCACCCCGACGAAATAGGTAAATGCCAATTTTGAACGGAGAAGTAACATCCAAAAAATAGTATAGCGTATAAGTGCAAATTGACTTTCATGCATTATCCCAGAGTCGGTCCTGACTTTTCACAAGCGCGCTTTAGTTTAGAGCCGGCACTGATTACCCTCCCAACATAAACTCCGGGCTGTGACCACCACATAAGAAGCCTTGTATTATGCCAGTCTGAGTCCTCAATCCATCGTCGGAGCATAGGAAAAATGAACAATGTTGCTGCCAGTAAATTTGGAAGCAAATACAGTATATTGCTGCAGCGACGATGTACAGAGAAGGAATGCCCATTACTGTACTAAGGAATGGAAGCAGATCTTGAATTTTCTGATCATGGCCGGGCAACTTGGAATGAAGCCATGCACATAACACAGTGGAAGAATGAGACTCCGTGCAAGACTAACAACAAACTTCAGAATGTTTCTCATCACGTCAGTGAACGAACGTCTGTCCGCCTATGATATCCCGGCCGGAAGTTCAAAATAAGGTCCAACCAGGGCCGGCCCCGGGGTAAACTCCGGAAACTCTCAGTCTCGGGCAACCCCCGGGCTGGAGCAACCCAAAAAAAAAAAGTTACATTCAAATATAAACAAGTTTTCTATTAAAGCACTAACGACCGTCTTGCTGTGGCGGGACAGCAAGCTCTATTAATCCCAGGAGAATGGATTTCGATTCCTGGAACCATCCCGCGTCGCTTTCTTGTTATCAACTTTTGTTCTACTACTACCTCGTTTTATTTTCGGAAAATTTAAAAAACGCCCTTGAACTTGTCACTAATTCTCAAAATAACGCATGGACTTTAACTAATGACGAAAAGACACATAAACTTGTTATTCCTTCAACAATTAGGCCCTGTCGTCTCATTCCGTCAATTTGTAACGAATGGAGCTAACAAAAAGCGAGACCTACCCTTTTCTTTTTAATTTTTACTTCCAAAAATTACTTTTAATTCTTTCCTTCGTTTAGTAGTAAATAAATATGCAATAAAGTTCTTGTTTTTTTTTGAAAATTTTCCTTTTGTTTTCCTCCCAATGCACAATATTACGAAAATAAAATTATTTTGTTGAAAATTTTTTATTTAACAAATACAAAAGTAATGTATAAGTGATATGTTCTTACATTTGATTAAAAAAAGTCATAACTAAAATAAATCGAGCGAGCTAACATGGATTTTATTTTTACCTTCGAACTATCATTTTACAAGAGAGATTAAAGATATTGACTATGATCTTAATTGAAAATGAGGTGCTATTCCACTAAGAGCATTTTTTGACATTTGGGGCTTCTTCTTTTTAACTTTTTACGCTTTTTGAGATAGGTTATTCTTCTCACATATATCAACTAAAAAGCCCAAAAACAAAAAATTAGTGGAACGGCCCCAAGTTCTTGGATAAATAAGCACGATGATTCAATTAAAAATGTTGATTCAAAAAATGTGAGGAGAATTAATTTTCTTTGAATCAGATTGTGCTAATCACAAAGCACTATAACCGAGGTTTATATTTTAATGTTATTCAAGCTAAAATAACAATGTAATTTTTTATTTTTTTTCACTTGTATATTTCATTATTTTGTATGACTTAATTGAAAGTGGGCAACAAAGCATGATGTTGGACTAGAGCAACCCAAATGTCGGTGCCGACACTGGGTCGAACAAACTTTAAAGCAAGCGAAGAAAGGTTTGCTGTAATGAAAACACTGGACAGGCTATAGAAGACATCCTTCTTCCGGAAATTAATATATCTAACAGGGGATTATCTTTCCATGCAAGGATAATCACAGCCTGTAAAGCAAGAGTGGACCAAAAATTGGATAGGGAAGGAGATAAGTACTTGAGAGATATCTATATATCTGTGTCTCTCTGATCACATATATTCAGATTATTTTTGGACAAACTTTACTTCATCTATTATACTAGCAAAAAAAACAGTGCAATACACGTGCTATCCGTGCAATGCATGTGTTATGGACGAAATGAATTTGTGTACGTGCGACTAATATAAATTCATGAAGCACATATATTTATCTTATCTAATCATCAAAATATCCACCACAACATGCTAATTATCATAAATGATTACTGAAATTTTTTTTTTTCCTTATCTTATCATCAAAACATACAATTTATTTCTAAGTAAATACAATTTCATTTTTATACATATATGAAATGTAATGGTGATATAAATTGATAGTATAACGTGAAAATACCATGCATTGTTTCACTAGATGATAGGATAATTGTTAGTCCACCTTTATTGTGTTGAATCACAAATATTAGACCATTTAAGATAATTTATGGGGCGAAAACGTTATCTGGATATGTCATCTCTATTTTTTCAGATTTGTCACCATCGGACCTAGAGATGGCAATTCAACCCGCGCTGCCCCGCACCGATCGAGGCGGGTTTTAATTTGTTGTATTTTTCAAGGGTCAAGTCGGGGGAGAATTGATGAAACCCGGCCGGGTCAGGTCGGGTTCGGGCCAGCGTTACCCCGTTCGGGTAACCGCCCCGTCCCGAAATTATTTTATGCATAAAAAACTATTTTTATTCTTGTACTATTTTTACCCTTACAACTAAAATACCACATAAAATAGTTTAAAATATTAACTATTTCTTCCATTTTTCTTTTAGATAATAGATTTTGGTTAAATTATAATAGTTATTTCATAAACTTTTCTTGTTTGTGCTCACTTATTTTAGAATCTATTTAACATATTTTCTCAATGAAAAAAATTGAGCAGGGGCGGGTAAACCCGATAGAGACAAGGCGGCAATACCCATAAATTACCTGGTCCAGGTTCGAGTTCGGGGCGAGGCTAAATTTTCGGGTCGGGGTGTGCCAAAACCAGTCTCGTCCGTCCCGTTGCCATTCCTGATAATCGGACCAGTTTATGAAGTTTGTCAAGTAGCCATGGGTGATTGTGATTCCTCCGAAGTGGTTGTAGGTATATATACTAGGTAAGAGAGCGAGGGTGCGTTTGATTACTACAAATTAAAAAAAGCAGGCCCGTTTGAAACAAAAGCACCAGTGGTCTAGTGGTAGAATAGTACCCTGCCACGGTACAGACCCGGGTTCGATTCCCGGCTGGTGCATTTAAAGGGCTGTGAAGATAACTGTGCCTACCTGTGGCGGTAGGGTCTGCCACAACTCTCTGATTCAAATTCGGATTGTCAACATGGCACTGCTGAGCTCTTTCTTTTTCGTTTTCCCTCTCTTCCCCATCAACTTCCTTTTCAAAGCTTTTTATTTTAAATTAGCTTGTCCATTTCTTTCCTGTTTTTCGGCTCCCACTATTGATAGATCCTAAGGTAAGAAGAGAGAGAGAGTATCATGAACAGGACCCGAGTCCCTGCAATGAAAGCAAACGCATTACATGATTGTAGGGCATCTTGGCGAGGACCTTCTCTACTTGGGCCTTGGGCATTCCAAAAATTTCAATTTTTAGGGACACATTCCAATATTTTCACTATTTGGATTTGAGTAGAACTCTTTTTAAGTCGAATAGAATGAAAAAAATGCCCAATTAAAGGTAATGAGTTAGCCCAACCCACCATCCATAAGCCCAAGTGCTCAATATTTTGTGTTCGTATGTAATGATTAGTAGAACTTTATATTGGTTTGATTTTCTCGTATTGTGATTATTGCTGTAAAAATTGTTAAGTATTAGTAACTCTTTAAGAGCACACTATTATATATTAGGCCTTGGGCACTAAAAATTCTTGGGCAAGCCCTGCTTGGGAAGACTGACAGTGTATTTTCTAAGCCCTAGCCTGAGCAAGTTTCAACCCTTTTCAGTGGGCATCTTTGGCTTCCTCTTAGTTGGAAGCAGTAAAATTTCGCGTAAGCGGCCTAAATTTTCTCTATTTTGGGCCCTTGAATTTTCTCAGCCCATGGGCTCCCTTTTACCAGAGCTTTACTTTGTTGGAGTTTTCAGAAGGATGAGTCTCAGAGTAATAAAAGCACGTACTTTCACGAGAGAGAGAGAGAGAGAGATGTATTTATCTTCACATTATGCATGTAACACAACTTCCAGATTTTACAAGATACAACAGCAATACTAAGTCATAAGTATATACTGTTCGCATATAACGGGAAAAAAAGAAGACAAAGGCAGATATACAATATTGAGCACGTATGAAAGCAAGATAATAATTGAAAACCCCAAACAAGAGGAAACACAACAAATTTCTGCAGCACTCCGACGTAAGCACGAACAGCACAAACTGGAACAGGTCTTCTTGAGCCGAAACGACAGATAGGGTCGCGTCACATGCATGAGATACACAGAATAACCGGCTTTCCTATACTTCCTCGCTACCACTTTGATCACCGTTCTTTAGTATATTAAACTTGCAGAGAGGACAGGTGGCGTTAATGTGCAGCCACTTGTCTATGCAGGAGCAGTGGAAATGATGACGGCAAGGGAGTTCACGCAGTTCGTTTCCATCGTCATAGGCACAAAGGCAAATGCAACATTCCTGTTATTCACAAGGACTCGTATCAAAAGGTGTAAATTTATTCACAGAAAACTCTCTTTCTCAACAAGCATATCTAGCATTAAGTATTTTTCCCAGCCTCGATTTCTATTTACATAGCATGCAGATGAATGATCGCTGACCCTACAATATACAGAAACCAACATCTCAATGCAGAAGGAACCACAACGTGATTCTACCAGGATGTTAGTCAAGCCTTCTATAGAACCGCAGGAGGGAAAGAAAAAAAAAACCCCGCAATGATGATTTCTTAATGGTAAGCCATGTTAATGCTGCCATTTGTTCTAAATATGCATGGTTGATGGTCCAATTAGTACATCTGAGAAATGGAGCTTGGAAAACCAATCTCCATGTCTCAAGTCTGGATGGAAGTCAACCTTCGTGAAATTGATGTTAGTAGTTGTACAAGAGAATGCAATAGATTCTTCAGCATGTTATTCAGAACTTTTGAATTTGCACTTTTGAATTTCTGATTCCAGAGAAATGTTGTCATTGAGTCGGGAAACTTACAGCATCCTCTAGGGAAAGAACATATTCAATTGGTGAATCAGTGTCACATCCTGTCATTAATCCTCCAAAAGATTCTTGAATCTCCCCTTTTTGTTTCTCAATTTCACCTTTCTTCCGGAATCTGTACTTCGGGAGTCGTTCAATTTCTTCCTTGGTTGCTCCTTCCTGTTCCCATACAAAATTTCCCGATAAGTGAACGAAGAAAACCCAGGCTTTCAGAGAAAAGTAGACAGCAAGATCACCAAATTGACTAGATAACTGAACCAGTCAACTTTTGATAGTTCAACAGCAAAACTGTGCACAGATTATTGTTGTTTAGTCTATGCACTCAGATCCCTAGCAAGTTCCGCCACTATGGCAAACAGAAATTTCTATATTCTGGCATGCATCAACCATACTATATCACATATTACATGTAGACAAATTCCCATGATGTTACACCTCCACAGACCTAGAAAATCAAATGCAACATAGCAAAAATTTAGCTACATTAGCAGAAAGTAGTGAGAGAATTTATGAGCGATCTTATTAATTGCTTATCCATTAACAACCACTTCAAGGAACTTGGATTCCAATCCATGGCCAAATCAACAAATTTAGAATGTTTCAAACCTTGGATACTTCAGATAAGTTATAAACATAATGTTATCAAAGAATTCCAAGTTCAACATATTTTCATCAATTGTTGGTAATGGAATTACTTCATTGAAGGAATAATTTATCCGGGTCTACGGCATATTTTAACACCAATAATTAGCTTATGTGTAAAATCCACGCAAGGAATGTATTATACTGAACCTTTCATGGGAAAAAAACAGAACAAAAAAATCATGCGAATTACCTGATCTGCCACTGCATACAAGAGTGCGATTATACATGGCAGACAGCAGCAAACAGCTATACCAATGACACATGCCACGGCAACACAGATAACAACAAAGAACACATCAAATGCCAAAAAAGTTATACAGAGCCTGCAAAAACATAGCCATGCGTGAATAATCCAAAAGGCAACAAATGAAAATCTCAAACTTGCCATCTCAGAGGAGGAATCAGAGAACGAACCAGTAAAGTTGAGGTGAATCTTCAGTCAAACTTTCACCACCAGCAGATACCCAATAGAATCCAATGATCCACCAAATAAACGAAAACATTGTATTTGCAGATTCCAAATGCTTAGCAACACTGCCACAAATGGTAAGGCTAGTGAACTTATTATTGGGGTCAAGCAAACAAGGTTCATTTATGTGCTTTATAAAAGTCAAGTGCATCAAAATGTACAATGAAGCAGAGTATATGTCAGTTTGTCAGAATCGAAACTAAGCACAAAAGATGTTAGATTTTGATCTCTCTATCATTTTCGTCCAAGGTTATGACTGCATCTCCATCTCAGAGAAGCAGGCAGACAACGTAAACAACTGCCCAGTAGCAGATCAACCAGACCAGAAAAATCCAAGAACGGGTCAAGATTGCAGAATACAATTGTACAAATAGAATAGACCACTCGAATACCAAGTCAAGACTGAACTGAAAGATCCATCATAGTAGCATGATCAACTTGCTATAAATTTACTTGTTGATTCAAGTTAAGACTTATGATCATAAGGAAACAAAGGCCAAATCAGCGATTTCCATCTTCTAGTTTCTAGTTTCTACTCAAGAAGGCTGGGTTGGTGTCACCATTTTCTCAGTGATACAGGTTTCCTAGTGGTCAAGTAATCCATCTTATATTCACTGTTTTACATGATATTTAATGTAGCATGGCCTTCTTGAGGATACATATTACCCCAAATAAAACTTGACATCCAAAATAGCAAAAATTATGTACTTCGAATATTACTAGTCGCAGCTATAAGACAAAGATGAAATAGAAAGAAAGAATCCAGGCGAAGGAGAGCAATAAAGTCCAAGAGAATGAGGGAAGTCCTACCCAATATTTTAAAAACCGGACCAGACCATGCTCCAGTCCGGACAAACCAGAGAACCCGCTAAATTTCAGAACCGGTCTCCATTTTAAAAACCAGACAAGTAGAACGGTTAGGCCGCCAACCCATGTGAACCGGCCACAGGTCAGATGAACCGGTAGGCTTGAATTTTTTAGCACAGCCAGCGGGCCGATGACATTGCTAGCCCAGAGTGTGCTGAGTTTTGTTGAGCATTTATAGACACTTGTGTAACATCCAAGTTAGTCTCCCCACCGAAGTGGGATTGAAGAAAAGTAATGCCTTTTCTTTTTGTGAACAGGCTTGAAGAACAATTCTCTTGCTTCCAAATAATTTTTATACACATATGCTGTTACATTTTAATTTTAATTAGTTTTATACTATTAATATATTTATAATACATAATTATGACATCACGGCTCGATTCTAGTTCGACCGCGGTTGAACCGGGGACCCATCCATCCAGTCCCTACTCTGGTTAGCTCACCAGTCCGATTTTCAAAACATAGGTCCTACCCTTTGAGTTGTATACTTGTATGCCACTGGCTTAGTTTTGGTGATATAAAATTACTCATTTACCACACACACACAGAAAGAAGATCGGAAATAGAATAGAAATATGCGATAGAGGAGATAAGAGAGCAGAATATCGCAGTTGAGCCCGACCTGTTATTGTGGAATGAAAGAGTGCATGTATTCGAGGAAATAGTCAGGCGCAAAAAAGCCCGGATAGTCTAATCACCAAATAGAGAAAAGAACCATCATCAAATCTGCATTCTGTTTTGTAAGGCAAATTCGTTTTTTAGCTGTATCACCAGTTTATTTCTTGAAACAAGCCTAACAATACTTTCTCAAACTAATCCTTACCTAGAATAGAACATAACAAAAGTCAAATCTATCCCTACAATACTAAAAGCTAAAAACCCTCCTACTTGTTGCTAAGGTTCCACTTTAGGTAGATAACAAAGTAACAAATTGACAATGCATTGTCACTTGTCCAGCGCCACCAGTTCTCAAATGTTGCCCACACATTACGACCCAACCAGAACAGGAAGACAAAGCTTTTTTTAAGCATGTCACGAAGCTATGGTGACAAAAAGTACCAAACTAACAGATTATACATTCCAACATTAGGTTAAAACCCATAAAATCCACATCCTTGTTATACACTTGCCGAATTTGTAGGCAACCCACGTTGTGGTTTTATACATTCCAACACTAATAGATATATATATTCTTAATGAATTATTCTGAATTTGATAAAAAAATAATAGGTAGGACCCCATGTTGTGAGTTCGCCAAGGGCCTCCATTTGTATAGGGAGGGCCCTACAAGCCAAATCGTTAGATTCATAGATTGTCTATGAAATTAGTTATTATTTCTCGAACCCCTCCCATGTGGTCAGACTTGTTGGGCTTGTGAAGCCAAATTCATATTGGTTAGTATTCAGGAGTCGACCTACGCAGGG